>OX420959.1:10197166-12597166 GCA_949091785.1 Polymixis lichenea
CCTAGCTAATTAATTTTCTTTTGTCCACATTCTTATCACTAAAAATTTTAACGGGAATCCTAATAAAAAAACCCATTTAGAAATCTCAAAGATGACACTGTCTTAAATGATCGAAACCATTAGTTAGCTCTGCGTTTTGATAAAAAAAAAAACAATAAACTATCCAATAAGATTCCAGTTTGATGACGGCATCTGTTTTCTCATTGGTTGAGCGAGCCAGATGCATTTTATTATAGAAGTTTACACACTTTTTGGCGGCCGACGATCATCGTATTTTTTTTACACGTTCCAAATTTAATTTGGTTAAGTATGGATTGGATTTAAATGGATTAGAATTTAGAACGGCCGGAGATCGATTAAGTGCTGCGAGGTCCAGCAGTCGACTACTTTGAAGCTTTGTTAATGACAAGTACCGGTTACCAAATGATTTTGTAGGCAAAGCGTTTTTGCTCCAATTTTGGAATTTCATTTTTTTTTTGTTTAATATATTTTGCCGGGTGATTTATTATCGGTTCGGAAGGAAAATTTTTAATAAATTATGATCAGGTACTAATTGAGATTATAATAATACGAGGAATGTTTTAAAATATCGACTTGCCTCAATGTTCATTGTTTCAATTGTATAAAATTAAAATATCAAAACTCTAATAAATCTCTTCATATTTTATTTTGATACTTAAATAGAACCTATATTTAGATTTTCTTTGAAAATTACGATTCTGTGCAGCATCATCTACCTTTAGCAGCCTGTCTTCGAAAGTAGGTATGGTGATCAGAAAATTTAATAATAGGAACTGGTTACCTTCATTTTTTTTAATCTACCCTCAATAAACCATTACAACAAATGTACCTACCTGCTTATTTTACCTATTGTATAACTGGCAAAAAATATTTTCCTCGTTTCGTTTAATTTAATTCCATTCCAAATAAAATAAAACACATTTATTAACATTCATTTATGAATCGTGTTGGTAGATTACAATATGCTTATTGTTTAACGTTTAAAGTTTAACAAGGCACATTAACTGATATAACCCGATTCGCTATGCAGTAAAAATAAAGTTTATAAAACAAAAGCGACCGAGAAAACCTGTTTGCAAAAATCTCACGATTTCGCGCTGCCGGTGCGTCGCGCGTCGGCTGAGTTTTTTTTATTTCTTTTTATACACACATTGCTAGATAATGCACTTGGAAAACACAAATGATGCTGAAATTTTAATTATTATTTAAACACTCACCTGTAATTCAAACTGGCACGAATCTAATCCGTATTTTAATTCAATAATACGCTAAAAATGCAATTCACCAGCGCACACTCGTGACCCTAGCGGACATTAGCACTGACGGAGTTGCCAACGTGACAGATGATGGCAGACGGCGTTTTTGTTATTATGTTGGTTGTCTGGCAAGGTTTGTAGACGTGAAGGCTGTATTTCTGCCAAGCCTATTTCATTGTATGTAATTTATATGAAATTCGATGAAAACACATTCATCATTAATTTTAATTAAATGTATTAAGATTATTTGGGGTATTATTATCATAACAATGAGTAAGGTAAATGGAGTGTAAAAACATATGAATAAATTCTGTATGAAATTATTGAATGCTACTTAAAGTTCAATGAACTTTTGAAATGAACGCAGCCATTACCTGTCAGCGTTCCAGACCTTAACGTCAGCTAAAATGATATTTTTAACATTCGATTAAGCCAGCGAACCTATGCCAGTTCCATAATATTGAATCCTTGTCGTCCGAACCGAAAGCTCGTCCCACAGTGGAACGAATGTATGGGAGCGGTTGGACGTAGACATGTCCGAAAAATAAGAGTAAAATTATGACAAACTAATGATGCCATCTTATTCGATTACTTAATGCCTTCATAAATTGTGGTGATGAATTTCTTCATAACTCCCATATTTCGGGAGTAATTTGAGAAAATGTGAAATTTTACTATGAAAATGAGTGTATCGAGCTCTCTCCCTCCTGATTCCGGGCTTGTTCAAGTAGCGGTCTCTAATATCGTAATGCTATTACTAAGAGCTATATTTAATACTAAGACACATAGTGCGCCAAATGTGCACTTTCTGGGATAAAAGGAAATGAAAATTTAAAAAAAAAAACGTTTTTTCCCCATTTGTATTTACTTTAACCGCAGACAGACTTATTAAGAGGTCTATAAATATATTATATATATATACAGAAATATATATTAACAAAAATATTCACAAGAACTGATGAGAGTATGACTTTTAAGTAAGTTGATAATAAATTACCTAGTTTCATTAAAAGTACAATAAATAATTAAGATGTAAGCTCTAATTTACTAAGTTACACATTTTAAAACAATAACATCATTTAATTATCTTCGTCATCATCATCATCATCAATTAATTCAAATTCAGAATCGATGTCCGCTAAATCATTTATGTTAACAAATTCGATATCACTTTTCTCAGAATCCGTAAGCTCATAAAATTCCTTAAAAGAAGATTTTTTTACAAACTTATTTCCTTTTGGACGGATACTTGTAACAAGTGGATCAGAAGACAGTAAAAGATTGTGCATAATATCTTCATTGCATGAGATACTGCTATGCTTTCGAGAATGCCCCTCTCTATATTTTCTAAAATCTTTATTTCTAGCCTCAGATGCCTCTTCGGATAGAAAACCAATGGGCACAATTGACATGTTCTGAACTATGTCTGGCCCATGCATTAAAATTTTATGAAGTGAAGAAGGCATATAATACCATGGGTATAACTCCACGTAAAGCTTAGCAGTATCAAAGCAGAACTCTCGGAATTTAGTTACGTTGATCTTCTCTCCTGATGAAATACACTGCAAGATCACACAGATTTTTCTTAAAAGCATAGCATCTATTCCGGTCAGTTCAGCAGATTTAGTGTAGTTTTCAAAAAATCTCCTTGCCGAGTTGCCATTGTTGGTGGATCCACTGCCTTGTTTCACAACATCGAGAAGTAAGCCCGTTTCTCTTCTTACAGCCTCTTGAACTCTTTTCTTCCTGTCATCAACTTGCCTTTTTGCTATATCACCCCTTACTTGCCATGATTTTATGTCTAATTTGTAGGAAATGTGTAATAAGCATTCCATTGAGCGAATCCAAGCGTGAAGGGTGCTTAAGCTATATTTATACATGTCCTCGTTTGCGTGTTTATCTTTGATTAACTCTAAATTATTCATTTCTTTAGGACAAGCCTTGCATATGTCACACACTGAAGCTGCTGTATTGGATATAATGGAATGAATTTTACCATCAATCATTGTCAACAGCAGTTGGTGTTTGACACTAATTCCATCAGTGATGGTGGATGGAGTTAAGGCTTCAATCTCTGCTTCGATTTCAGCCATCTCTCTCTGCACATTTTCTTTGGTTTCCTTTATAAACTTAAACAATATTGGCCGGCAAAATGAAGTGGAAGATGGTCGCTCGTTTTCCCAAATTGTTACACCTTTTGAGACGAGCCGCAGTGGTACAAGACTAATCATAAAATTACTAGCAAGATCGATTTGCTCATCTTCACTCGTCCTTTGATGATAAATGCTTTGGCTAGATGATCCGTCAAAACCCCATTTGCTGGTCAATACGAGCTGTTGATTGGGATCAACAGGGGTTTCTAACGACCTAATAAGTCTTCTTGAGGTTAAATCCATCAAGGCTTGTAATTTGATTTTTGCAGAGCTCTCTGTAACTGTGAGATCTTCTTTGGCCGGATAGCACTTAATTTTTTCTTTAACCAACATGTAGTAACTCGGGTATTGAAGAGCTCCTTCTTGAGTGTTGAAATCCCGAAGAGTGTTATAGCGCCATTTCGATAAGTTCATCGATACATAAAGAGCCAATGCCTTCAAAGGGGATATTTCCCGTACCTGAATTGATTTACCTTCAATGAAGGCTTTGATTTTTGAGGCCTCTTCTGGATTCTCCGTCAAGTATTTCATAACATAAGCTGTATCGCTTTGTCCTGCCTTTTGAAGCGCCCTTTCGGCCGAAAACATAATTTCAGCGCTGCTACTGCTGCATGAAAGACTATCTTCAGTGCGTCTTCTTTTTTGCCGGTTACTAAGGTCCTCAAAAGATTTACGAGGACTAGGATGTGTACAAGTTGAAGCATCAGATTTAGCAGGAGAAATTATGGGCTCGATGACGTCACTTATATTTTCTGTAGAAGGTTCCATATTTTCATTCTGTAATTCCGGCCATTGAATTGCAGCCTGTAGCCAAATCTCATGTTTCTTCCGAAACTTATCTGTGCTTCTTCCAGACTGTGTCCATTTTGCATAAATGCGGTAGCAAAATCGACGACACCAGTCTTTTAAACTTGTTTCAGCACTTTCACATAACTGAACACAACTGTTATCTTTTAAAACACTGAACAAATAGTTAAAGTCGCGTAAATCTTTATGTGCGCGTGCGCATAAAGCAACGTGAATATCAAGATTTGTATTAAAATTTGGAAAATACATTGCGAGATTAGCTTGGATACAACGAGGTGTAAATCAACACTGATTTTAAAGTTACTAATAGTGACCTATTTATATAAAATCCAGGTATCCCAGGTATCCTTTGTTAAATATTGCAAGGTAATTAGTTATTGTGATAATTAGTAAATGATGCATGCTAAATTAGTGTATTAAGAGCCATTTAGTAATTAAATAATAGCAATGTTCTTATCAGTAATCATTAGTGCATCAGTTTTATATGTAAACCTTAAGTCCCTAATTATATATCCTAATTAGCTTATATCTTCTCTAATTGGCTGCTCAGAAATGTTATTGTAATAAGGTAAACCTTTAGAAAAACGGTTTTAATCAACAAAATAAACAAAAAATAAAAAAATTGTGTTATAAAATAAACATCACTCTTTATCCCAGAAAGTGCACATTTGGCGCACTATGTGTCTTAGTATTAAATATAGCTCTTAGTATTAGCATTATGATATTAGAGACCGCTACTTGAAACAAGCCCGGAATCAGGAGGGAGAGAGCTCGATACACTCATTTTCATAGTAAAATTTCACATTTTCTCAAATTACTCCCGAAATATGGGAGTTATGAAGAAATTCATCACCACAAGTTATGAAGGCATTAAGTAATCGAATAAGATGGCATCATTAGTTTGGCATAATTTTACTCTTTTTTTTCGGACATGTCTACGTCCAACCGCTCCCATACATTCGTTCCACTGTGCGTCCGTGCGCTGGCATCACTTACTTTACTGTAATGAACTCCGTTAGGTGTGTATGTGTTCTGTGGTAATGAAGCTGTCCATAATGTGTTTCTGTTCTTGTTTACAGTCCATTCACACATAATTACCTCTGATTTTGCGTCACTGTCAAAATTAAAGTGACCTTTGTTTAAATAAAATAATGTTGTAATAAAATAATAAAAATAAGGTTCCTCATAGGTTGCTGCCACAAACAATTCTGTTAATATAGATTAATATCACAATGATCTTTATTCTTGTTAAAGTAGGGTTGCTGCTGTCAGAGGTAAATTATCGGTAAAATTATTGTTAACGAACTGTGTGTGAATAAAAGATATAGATAAAATTGTGTGCGAATGTAGAAAAACCTATTTAAACTTGACCTCAGGATGAAAAAAGTGTCTATCATCGGAAAAAAGCGGATTTAGAGGAAAATGACAGTTTTAATTTTTTTCTTCAGAGACCTTTTCTCACAATGTTCTTTTCGTGATGAACAATGGTGAGATATTAAGTTCATCAACCTTCTAAATGTAGGTGAATGTGTTACTTAATTTCAAGGGTAATTGTGAAACAGATTATCCGAAGGAAATTAGGAATGGTTTTCATTTTGATAGTTCAACAACACTAATTGCGTTATTTATGATGTTAAGCAAACACATTTTTCGAACTCAAGAAACAATGCATTAGCAATATTCTTCAAAATGATTCAGATTCTGGTTGATAGCATTTTATGCAATAAGGATACCTACTGGACAATTAACTATTTTCTATTTCTTAAAGTGAAAAATTGTGTAAGAATTTAACCTGACCAAACAGGGTTCATTCACATTTCAACCGCTAGCAGTTAAATTTATATACAGACGCCAGCACATCAAGCTTTCCCAAACTGTAAAATTTTCCCAACTAAACATGAACCATATGCTTTTGTTATAAAGTTGAAAAACTATCAAAGAATTTTGAGATTGGGGCAGTTTGATATGCTGGCGTCTGTACAGACGCCAGCACATCAAGCTACTCCAATCTGTCAAATTTCTTTGATAAATTTCAAACTTTATCACAAGGATATAAGGTTCATGTTCAATTGGGAAAATTTGACAGTTTGGGGTAGCTTGATGTGCAGGCGTCTGTACATACCACAAAATAATAATAGTAGCGACATCTGATTTAAGCTATTGGCAGTGTATAAATCAATGGAGCTTATATAATTTAACCTATCGTCGGAAGATTATATGTAATAATTTCAAAATTTTAAAGTACTAACTGATTCAGTGGTTATTTAAAGAAGTCACTGCTTGAACCCGTCCGATGACTTAAAAATACAACTTACTTAATCAGCCTTATAGGCGATGCGGATTTTAATAAACAAAAAGGGCTACTGTTTAATTAACTCCTTGTGGAACAGATATTTTCTAAACCGATTTAGATGCTGTTAAAACGAGGGTCTATGCAGTTCCTTGTCCTTTCTTCCACAATAGGTGTATTCTTATTGGATTTCGTAAACAATATCGTATTACCTAGTAATAGCGTTGTGGAGGTCAAACAGGCAGTCGAACCATGTAAAATACTGGTATTCAGCTTAATCCGGTTTGACAAAAAGCCAACTCAAGCATAGATAGGAATGTTACAATGAAGAATCTTAGGTACAGGAGTGTACATTCTCTCTTCTTTTCTCAAAAAAAAAATATCGATAACAGGGAAAAATATAATTAGGTACTGTTTTTGAGTAAGTTGATAGCAGTGTTGGCAGTGTGGGGTGGCAGCATTTTTTACCTCGGCCAACAAAAGTCGACAGACTTACAAATTGGCAAATATGTGTAACCGGCATTATAAAAACAATGCTTTAAATTTTGACGAAATATTATAAGAAACTGGAACGCGGTGGCATTTTTGTTTTGATTTTTGAACGCAAGCGGTTTCCAACCGCCATTTTTCCAGTTGAAGATTTCAAACGAATGCGTTGTGATATTTTTAAATTAGAACAGTCTTAACTCTTCTGTTTAGCCTCAATAATTTTGTTGAAAGTGAAGTGTAATAAATAACTTTAGAAAAACCATCACACATTTAGGCAGTGGGTTAGTTTTAGTGTAGTTTTTTTATATAACAAAAACATACTAAATTGTAGTTTGTAATGTACTAACGTAGCTTCATTCTGTTTTAGTAGATCTAGATTCCGCAGGATCATTAGTAACCTACTACTAGTTTAATTTTGCTGTAATTATCCCTAAGATGGATACTGTAACTGATCGCTTGAATAAACTTAGGGAAGAACGAATAGCTAGGGAAAAGGCGCGAATTGAAAAGGTGAGCCACTTATTGACGTTTTTATTTCAACATTTCCCCTATTTCTTGTGGAAGTCTGTTTATTGCTGAGAATAATGTATATAAGTAGTAGCCCAGATGTTCATTGTTTATTTATATAACCTATTTGTCATAATCAAGTTCACTTACAAAAAGGCTTACAAACTTACTCTGTGTCTAAAAAAATGTAGGCCAGATAGTTTATCTTAATGTCTGAGAGCTCAGACTAAGTCATTTTTTTTATGTAGATAGCAGAAAAAATAATAATTTAGCCTCCCATCTATCTTATTTGATTTTTGAAACTTACATACTAACTCATTTGATTTTCCTAAGTTAAAATGTTCTAACGGCTCTCTTCACTAATTTCAGCTTAGAGAATTGAATCTCAAAAAATATAGCAAGGAGGAACCATTTAAAAACTCCATGTCTAATCTATCCACAACCAACAAGTCTGTGAAGTCAGAGGTTAATTTAAAAACTAACAATACTGGAGCTGTTAAAAATAATTTCCATGTCAATGGAACCACTAAAAGACCAATATCGGTACCTACGCTCAAACTGCTGAATAAAGAATTGACGAAGCCAAAAACTGGTGCTAATCTAACTAAAACGGATGGAAAAAGTCTTACTTCCAATATTCCCAAAGCTGCTTCTAATGTAACAAAGAAACTCGCTACTAAGTCTGCGAATGCTATGAACACTGACAGAAAACTTTATGCCACAACTACTGACAAGAAAATTCAAAATAATGACAAAAATGTTACGAATGTCAGTCATTTACCAAAATCTGAGAGAAATGTCAACAGCAACACTGCTTTAAATGGTGAGAGAAAACAGAACTTTGCTATAAGAAAGACTGATGCTGTGACAACTAATTTAAAGTTGCGACAAAGCCTTGCGGTAACAAATAATAAGCCTAAACCCAATGCTGCTAGAAAATCTATGATCCCACAAAGTGCCTCAAAATCCACATCTCAATGCTCTGTGTTTGAACGCCTTTACAAACCAAAAACAATCCCAACCACACATATGAATGATGTTGAAAAACTTCACAATGATCCTAATTACTTGAAGAAAGTAATTCGCAATTCAGGAATTATTTTGAATAAGCGTCACACTGTTTTTGAAAACAATAAACCAAAAATAGCAGTGCCTGTCCGTCGTTCTATTTCTGCAGTACATTTCAAACGCATTGGCAAACAAGAACTCGGTAATTGCATTCACAAATGGTCTTCTATTGGTGATAAACTGAACAATGTACACCTCAAACATGTGAATGAGGACGAAAATATCCAAGCAGATAAGGTTGTCTCTGCAGTTAAGAGTGAGAGAAAGAAAGTCACTTTCATGACTCCGATGGGTAACTTTAATACACCGAGACCAGAAGAACTGCAAGCAAGATTGAAGACCTGGCTTCAAAAGCGAGGAAAATCCTTAGACTCGTACCACCATCTGCAATGTTTCGGTATCCATCACTTACCGCACAGCATTAAATTTGAAAGCAAAGTGTTTAATGAAGAGAATAAAGAAAATATTGCTTTAGAATCTGACAGCGATGATGATTCTTACTCGGAGAATATGAACGATCAAGTACAGTCTATGGAGAAGTGGAGGACCGCTAGTTGTGTCAGCGACAGTGTTGATTTTAACGAGTCTCATGACAATGACACTACAATGACTTCTAGCGATGTTGTTGTTAATCTTGATGAAGTGGTTGTTGGTGCTTTGAAAGATCTTACCGAGTTGTTGAAAGAGGTAAGCATATTGAGTTTTTTCAGATATTTGGAGACGCAAGTGACCTTGGTTTGTAACTACAGCATTTCAATTATCTTTAAATACATAGAACTCACCTGATAATTTTGGTAAAAATGGATTTGCAAGTGCGGGTACCTTAAACGTTGTAGATTTTTTAAACTTAAACCAAGTTCTTACTAGACTGTCATTAATAAAATGATTATTATTATTATTAATTTTAAGACCTGTCTAAATATCCACCATTTTACGCATCTGTTATATGTTATGGGTTTGGTTTCCGCACTTAGTTCTTCAAGTGGACCATTGTACGTGAGCCATAGTGGCCTTCGTTTGTTATTTACGCATCTATTCATTAAAATGTATTTTTCTCAAAACTGGGAAAGGGAAAAATGAGAAAAAATGTCACAATCATATAGCCATAGACCACTTGCCCAGTCTCCATTGTACTAATAAGTCTTATTTTATTCATAGCTAAGCCAAACCTAGTATGATTTTAAAATATTTTTCTATAAATCTTTCCAGGGTTTCGATTGGGAACAATGCGCTCGCTGGCTGCGGGCTATCCGCGAGAGGTTCCCCTCTATCCCCAACTCTGCTGAGTACTGGGAGTGCCGCGCAGCCCTGGAGGATAGGCGGGGTGATTTGCCGGCCTCTGTGCAATGTTGGGAGGAGGCTATTGCTAAGGGAACTGAGGTTAGTATCAGTAAAGGCCATTTTGAAGTGAAAACTTCTTTAGGCGCCTCGAGCACTTTTTGGGTGAACAAAAATCATGGAACTCGCGTCATCAACACCGAACGCTTTCTGGCGCGCGTATGAGTTGCGCGTTGATGTCTTTTACACGTAATTGTTCAAGTTTTCACTTCTGTCGGCACTCCCGGAGTGCCATTGTTTTTTTATGATGTGCCTATCATTACATGCATTTTTTTCTGAGAGGGGCTTATGGCTAAGTAATTGCAGCCGCACGGTTCGATTGATCAGGTTAAGCTACTCTTGCCGCGGTTGGTCCATGGATGCGTGATATTCTTTACAAACTAAGACCCCTCCATGCCTCGGAGAGCATGTTAAGTATTGGCTGTCATGCATTGATCTCAGACAGTTGTTACGGGTCTTAAGAAGCCCGAAAGTCTCAAAACCAGTTTTACCAGTGGGTATCGTACTACCCAGTAACTGGGTCGTGCAGTCTCAAAGTCACACTGGTAGCCGACCCCAACATAGTTGGGAAAAAGCTAGGCTAGCTAGGATGATGCATTGCAAAAATCTCTCATTCAATAAAACTGATTTTCAGTCATTATATTAGCCATGAAGCCCACACATTCTTTGCAATCAAAATCAAAATATCAAAAGTCATTTAGTCAAACTAGGCTGAGAGTCAGCTCTTTTTGAACGTCAAAATTACATAAGACAGTCCCCCCAAAACGCCCGCCCTTCACCACTTCCTAGTGCTTTAGCTGGGAAGAAGAAGTGGCGGAACAAACTCCCCAGCAGCACAGCTGTCTGTTAAGTTGGAAGAACTTGATTCTATACAATAGTACGTAATTAACATTACGAAACACAATATTCATCTCTTTCCAGCATTCAGTAGCAGAAGCCAACCTGGACCAGCTGCTCGATAAATTCATGCAGCTAAAGATAAGTCCAACCAGCGGGAAGCAACGCCAGGCTGATCCCAAGCTAGTTGATGTCAAGAATGTGTTTAAAAGCACTATTATCAGATTTGCTGTTCAACAGGCTAAATTGTAAGTATATTTCTGTTTTATTTATTTAATAGCTTTTGCCAGCGGCTTCGCACGCTTGGAGGACGGAATTTATCCCACGGCAAAGTCAATAAAATGTATCCTATGAAGTAGAATTACCTTTGGTAGCGACATTAAATGAAGTGGTGCAGTCAAGATTTTCCAATCCCACTAAATTAGACCGCGCATCGGCAAACGTAGTGTGGGACGCCCCCCGGCTAGATGGACCGACGACCTTAAAAAGGTGGCTGGAACAGACTGGATGCGGAAGGCGGAGGATAGAGTGTTGTGGCGCTGCCTGGGAGAGGCCTATGTCCAGCAGTGGACTGCGATAGGCTGAGTTGATTGACTAAATTAGAATCTAACTGTTCTAGCTTCGATTACATCTTTCGAACCCCCTATTTAGATTTCCTACAAACTGAATAGTATACTATGCGCTTAAGAATAGATCATCTGCAGGTACGGAGAGGTTTCAGAATATTGGAAGACCTTCAAAGAAATCATTTGGAGGTCTTATAACAGAGAAACTATTGATCTAATCTGTCCGTTGGCCCATGGAGAAATGTGAAGGTGGGCGAACGCTTTTTGTTTAGTCTTCATCTGCCTCATGATCTTTGACTTCGATTTATATCATCCAGTGATATTTGAATTTCGAACGTTATTCCTATATGGCGAAGACGTTAAAGTTCTAAATACAAAAACTGATTTTTAACTCGAGTGACTTGTCAATTTTGCATTTAGAACTTCATCTCAGTCGGAAAAAGGTTCGAAATACAAGCTAACGATTCAGGTAGTAAACACGTCGTCAGTAGATTTTTGAAGTGCGAGTGAATAGATAGTTACACCATTGGTAAGCAAGAGTGGGACAGATAGTTTTATAAATGAAAGTAATCATATGAAATAGAAACATTTATAACGTAAGAAGTAAAAATAAAATGTTCAAATTGTTTACCTGAATCTGTAACCCAATGCCAGTTTATAGAGTAACTTTAAAGGCTCGTGCAGACTAGCGCGACGCGACGATCGCGTCGCGACACTCGTAGAACAATTTCTATGAAAACTTAATGGAAATTGTTCTAAGAAGCCTTAACACAATAACGTTTTATAGAGTTCAGAAAAATTTGAATATTTAATTTTAGCTTAGTGTCATTAATGTATTAAACCATTTTAGAATCTTGATTAGTTGTGCTAACAATTATAATAACTTGCCAAAGTAGTGTTGATTCATTTAATTTTTATACCGTGGCGATCGAAAATTTAATAATAGTTTTTTGTTTTTCTAAAATTACAACAAGAAATTTACTCAATTTTTCTTGTTCCTAACATTTTACATACATACGAATCGGTCAAATTCATAAACCTCCTTTTTCGCCGTAGTCGGACTGAAGCTCTTTTTATAAGATCCTATTGCTAGGCAATATTCTGTGCTGCAGCAGACGCCCTGGGCGTCAGGAGTCCATAGCGGACTTCCAGCCACCGTAGGCACGGGTTTGCGGACGGCGAGTAATGGGTAGCTCGCTGTCCGGTAAGGACCAAGCCCGAGTCGACGGCGCGTTGTGTCCCACGAGCGCCTCCTAGAGATGTCAGCAAAATTGAAGGGGTCCGCTAGGGCCGATGCCTGCCAGAGTCGCGGATTTGTTCGAAAGACTTACCGTAGCCCTGGCACAGGCAACTGAAGGAACACGGGTGGGTTGTCCAGAGCGGGAGTAGTCATTTGACGATATCCCATCCAAAAAAAAGGCAATGGCCCGTGGTACGTAAACTACACACGTATTCGTTTTACAAAGACTCCTAATTTTAATTATTTATTTTTCAGACGCCATTCATCCCAGTTTGAAGCTCCGAAGTACACAATTACCCCCGTCCGACGCAGTGGAAGGCTGAGTGTACACTGTAGCGCTCACAAGCGCACTCCCTTACAAGTCTGCACCTCCGTACGACAGGCCGACGAGTTAGTGTTAGGAGAAAAACCTGTATTTGTACCGAATGGAAGTCTGTATGGTACACCTTAGTTTTAAAAGATTTTTTAAGGCCATATATATGTTACTCAGCCCGCGGTTTGGCTAAGCAAGTTCCTGTCACTTGCATATAGCCGTGCCAGAATCTTTTGGCGCCAAACTAGGAACTGACTCCGTCATCATCTTCAGCTAAACGTCCACTGCTTGGTCACAAGCATTGCCACTTCGACCGGTTCTTTGCTTCTCGCATCCATCGGAAACTCCAAAGTGACTTTCAGTCTTCTAATGAAACTTTTTTTTTGTTTTAACGCATTTCATTTTTATCTTATCATGTCTAGATATCGATACCCATAACTTCTTTAGATTCTCGCTGGCTAATTTAATTTGATCTTATACAAAACCTGCTATGGTGGAGATTCAGAGATGATTCCTCCCTGTAGTGTAAATGTGCAGTCCCATGAACAATGGGGCCTTTACTGAATCGATTCCAGTCATTTAGAACACAGGTCTTTAAAAAAATTCTGTATTTTGCCATACCTACTGCCGATTGGCCCAAAGAAAATTCATTCCTAGTTCAAGGCTATATGACTCGATTTTAAATGCATAGAGTAATGTAGCTTAAAAAAATGTTATGGTTATTGTATTATGCTATTAACTCTAATTGGGGTGTATGAGGTGTTGTGTTAATTATATTATACGTTGTATTAGCCACAGCATGGGCTAAGTAACGTTTATCGATATTCAAGAATGTATAATTATGAAATTATCTAGCGTAGAGTTATTCTTGCTGGCCAAGCCTAGAGTAGTTAGCAAATGGATTACTAATATGCAAGTATGTGAAGTGAAAGGTGAACTGCAAAGATACAGTTTAAATTACTCATCATCTGCCTGACCTTTACTGAAATATATTGGGGTTGGCTTCCAGTCGAACCGGAGGCAGCTGAATGTCAGTATTTTGCATGGAGTGACTGCCTATCCGCTTGCTACATACGACTCAGTTACCGGGTAATTCTATTCTTGTCTATGAAAGTGAAAATAATATTTTTATAAACAGGTGATTCTAATGTTGCAAACAGGCTTTTTTTACTGCTCCAATCACCTAGCGTTAAAAAAAATGAATCTAGATAAAATAGTATTCCATTTGTTGATTATTTCCTAAGTTTATCTGTGGCTCTAAGATAAAAAAAATATATATAAAGCATATGTGACGTCTGAAAATCAGCGCTTTTGCACAAATTCTGTCGGAGCTTTAGCCGTTCATAATGTACTCGTATATTGAAAGAGTATAAAAAAATATAATGGAAATACCAAATCAATCAACTCAACCTATCGCAGTCCACTGCTGGACATAGGCCTCTCCCAGGCTGCGCCACAACACTATCCTCCGGCTTCCGCATCCAGTCTGTCCCAGCCACCTTTACAAGGTCGTCAGTCCATCTAGCTGGGGGGCGTCCCACACTACGCTTGCCGATACGCGGTCTCCACCCCAGGCCTCGTCTGCTCTACCGTCCATCGAACAATCGTCCAATTCTAAATGACAAACATTTTTTCGCAACAAGTCGCTCTTTGGTCAGTGCAAGCCGCTCATTGGTCAGTGCAAGCCGCTCATTGGTCAGTGCAAGCCGCTCATTGGTCAGTGCATGCCGCTCATTGGTCAGTGCATGCCGCTCATTGGTCAGTGCAAGCCGCTCATTGGTCAGTGCAAGCCGCTCATTGGTCAGTGCATGCCGCTCATTGGTCAGTGCAAGCCACTCATTGGTCAGTGCATGCCGCTCATTGGTCAGTGCAAGCCGCTCATTGGTCAGTGCATGCCGCTCATTGGTCAGTGCAAGCCGCTCATTGGTCAGTGCATGCCGGCTCATTGGTCAGTGCATGCCGCTCATTGGTCAGTGCAAGCCGCTCATTGGTCAGTGCAAGCCGCTCATTGGTCAGTGCATGCCGCTCATTGGTCAGTGCAAGCCGCTCATTGGTCAGTGCAAGCCGCTCATTGGTCAGTGCATGCCGCTCATTGGTCAGTGCAAGCCGCTCATTGGTCAGTGCATGCCGCTCATTGGTCAGTGCAAGCCGCTCATTGGTCAGTGCATGCCGCTCATTGGTCAGTGCAAGCCGCTCATTGGTCAGTGCATGCCGCTCATTGGTCAGTGCAAGACGCTCATTGGTTAGTGCGAGCTGCTCATTCGTCCGTCTCGGCCCCCGCCTCGCCGCGCAAACATAAGGCGCGGTACAGCAATATCGGTCAGGCTATATAGCAAGGTAGTTTCGGTCCTAGCTTCTAATACATAAAAACTAATTCTAGATTCTTGTTACAAAATTCTTTATTTGTCGTTCAACTTGTGACTCAAAGCTGTTAGCTATTAATAGTTAGACCTCTGTAGATAGTCTGCATTTTACTATCTACTTAAGGCCTTTCGAGACAATGAGCTTCAAACTCTGAAGTTCTGAAATGGGTCGCTGCGCAGTACTACACCCCTCCGCGGTTATATGAATTTATTACTGCGCAGCTATTCGCCTCGTGTTCACAGCCGTCATTTAAGTTTTCATTTGGCTGTACTTGTTAGTTTTTCAGCCAACTTCATAGCTGTTTTGTCTTTCGTTTGCTGCCTAATCGATACTATAGATGATCTGTTTTCTCACTATGAGATTATATTTAAATTTAGAATTTGATACACACGTTATTCATGTAGGTATCTGACAATAAAATTGTACCAATCATGTTCTGATATTAATAATTCTTTGTTTTAATAATTTTAAGTGTGTAAATATATTTTCGCTTCTGGATAAGCAAATTGTATTCAATTTATTTTCTTATCACCAAAAATGTACGCATAGAACGTTATGTTAATCTTTCTTTTCTCTTGCTTTGTTATTTCTAGTGAATAAAAGACTTATATTTTTATAATTTCTATTATTTATTTTGTACACCACTTTTAAACGATCTAAATACGACAGACATTGTGGCACTCGGTGTATTTCTACTTATTTTTATTTTTTTTAATTTAAAACTTAAACTGTCATTACAGGTTTAGAAACCTAATGCGATAGCTAAGGCAATACTACTACTATTATAATATTAACTATTTTAAATAAGACTATTACTAACAATTTATAAATAACTACACAATAACAAAATTACTTATAACTAAAACGATACAACCTTATAATTATAACAATACAATAATCACACAAAATTGACTTATGTTTTATGGTCATAAATTAAAAATAAGTAAAACAATAAAAGGAACAAACAATATAAAATTACAGTAATTGTTGCTTTCGTAACATATTATAATTATATAAACTTACTTTTGCGAATTCACCAAAGCAACACGAAAAAATGTCCAACCTATTCTGAATTTCGTTAATAGTACGAATTATTTCTGTAATGCAATAGATACAGTGATAATTATTTATTTGGGTTAATAAGCGAGTATCACGCAAATCGAAGCGCTAACTGATAATTTAATAATTTTAAGTGTGTAAATATATTTTCGCTTCTGGATAAGCAAATTGTATTCAATTTATTTTCTTATCACCAAAAATGTACGCATAGAACGTTATGTTAATCTTTCTTTTCTCTTGCTTTGTTATTTCTAGTGAATAAAAGACTTATATTTTTATAATTTCTATTATTTATTTTGTACACCACTTTTAAACGATCTAAATACGACAGACATTGTGGCACTCGGTGTATTTCTACTTATTTTTATTTTTTTTAATTTAAAACTTAAACTGTCATTACAGGTTTAGAAACCTAATGCGATAGCTAAGGCAATACTACTACTATTATAATATTAACTATTTTAAATAAGACTATTACTAACAATTTATAAATAACTACACAATAACAAAATTACTTATAACTAAAACGATACAACCTTATAATTATAACAATACAATAATCACACAAAATTGACTTATGTTTTATGGTCATAAATTAAAAATAAGTAAAACAATAAAAGGAACAAACAATATAAAATTACAGTAATTGTTGCTTTCGTAACATATTATAATTATATAAACTTACTTTTGCGAATTCACCAAAGCAACACGAAAAAATGTCCAACCTATTCTGAATTTCGTTAATAGTACGAATTATTTCTGTAATGCAATAGATACAGTGATAATTATTTATTTGGGTTAATAAGCGAGTATCACGCAAATCGAAGCGCTAACTGATTAATAAATACCAACGATATAGGGCTTGGCTGAAAAAATTGTACTTTTATTTGTATATAATGAAATAATCACGAAAAACTACTATAAATGCGTTGTTTCCAGCCCGCGGAATGAATGCTCTTAAATTCTTGTGTACGTTACTCCAGCAGGAAAGTGACTCCTAGAGTTATGTGATTGGAACGTATAATTAGTGCGTAATCTGCTGTAAATGTGCGCCAAATTAAAAATTTGTGCGCCTTGTGGTTTTGGAAAAAAAAACTGTCAAAACGATTCCTGATGGAGTAAAGTTGTCGCAGCAGGAAAATTCTAAACGAATGACCGGAGAGAGAAATATTGTGCATGGGCAGAGAGCTCAAATTTGTGCAAAAATGTGCACCGAAAATATGATTTGTGCGACTTCAGGCTTTCGAGTTATCGCACGTCCTGCTGTAGTAACGTTTTGCAGAATCGTATATCTCTAAAACGATTTTATGTGCATCTGTAGAATAAAAATACACGAGTAGTGGTCAATGGGTCGTCTAATGGCGCATTTACATTAGGTCGGTCACCGAAGGCGGCGGCCGCATTCGGTTTAACTGAAACGCTTACCTAAATTGAGTTGTTTACATTGGTCGGTTAACCGAATTCGGTGACTTGATTCATGCGGCGATTGTATATTGAACAGTCGGGTTGCAAGCGTCGTCATGAACAGTCTTGTGTTAGAAGGATTTTTAACTGTGTGCGATGTAATACAAGAAGATTTGAGGAAAAAATTGAAAAATAGGAGTACAAAGAGCTCGGGCTCGACCTAATACGGCCAAACCGAATACGGCCAAACGAATACCTGTTTATATTAGTCGGTGACCGAATACGGCTTGCAGCCGAATACGGTCTAACCGACTAATGTAAATGCGCCATTAGGTAGTTCTTAATTTGTGCGTATTTGTGACAGAAACGTCATAACTTTGACGACAAAATATCTACAAGAAACCGGCTCAACCCAAGCTAAGGTGTAAACCAAAAATGAGTGCGTTTAGTCAAAAATATATTGAATATATTCAGCTTGGAATGTTTCTAATTATGTAGATATAAACAAAAAACAAAACATGCAAACGATGGCTGGTTATCCGACTGAAGACGCACGAATTATATTTTCGGCGCACATTTTTGGTCAAATATAAGATCTCCGCCCATGCAGAATATTTCTCTCTCCGATCATTTGTTTAGAATTTTCCTACTGGAACAACGTTACTCCAGCAGGAATCGTTTTTTCCGTTTTTTTTCCAAAACCACAAAGCGCACAATTTTTTTTAATTTGGTGCACATTTACAGCAGATTACACACTAATTATAAGTTCCATTCACATGACTAAAGAGTCACTTTCCTGCTCGAGAAACGTACACCACAGAACACTATTACGTACACTAAGTTTTTGACTAATCTAACACAGCTGAGAACGAGTTCGTCGCGTTTGCTGCTTACCCCCGTCAGGCGCGGTCGCAGCCAAAGATTTTGGGGGTCGCACACAAAGACTACCTACATAAATATTAATAAGAAAATGTATATTTTCGGGTGACCACTGAAAATCAGCGCTGTGCTGTGGGTCCCATCCCATAGCATAGCATCATGCTGAGTGGAAGCCTTCTTGTCACAGTCACGGCGTGCAGCTGCCGATTATGTATCTTCTTTATGCCTATGTATAAATATCTGTGTGTGTACCGTCAAACGTGGCAACATTACCATATTTTTTTACCTTTATGCAATTTACTCTAACACGGAGCTAGTTGTTCAAGTTTTTATTGATTTATTTTGTAAAAAAGGTGTGTCTCTTTTGGTTGAACCAATGAATTCTACTAAATCTCACATAGAATAGCTATATTTACCAAAAGTATGAGCAAGGTAAAATTGACACATTTTTGGCAACTTTACCTAGCCTGCGTTTATATTGAACGTGTGTCTCAAAATGCACGCGATGTAAAGTTACTAATAGACCCGGCGCTAAAAAAGCGATGTATTTATTTTCGAAACTACCATCTTCGATTATCAAGCACTACCAATACATAGGGAAAGTTGCCCAAAGAATTTCAAAATTATCATAGAAACGGGTGAATGCCATCAGGGTTGTCAAAAAATAATAAAACATGAAATGTATTTTTTAATAATTATTTAGGAACTTTTATGTTTGTGACATCCAAAGTCACCCGCCGCTATCAGTACTTTGATAATTTTTTCTACTTCTTCTTTAGATAGACGGAAACGAGGGCCAGGTTTATCAGTATGTAGGTTTTTCACACTTTTTTCTATGGTCCGTCGGGGTATGCCGAACTGCGTCTCAGCTTGATAAGAAGTTGTATTTTTGTTTCTGACTAAATCAACAGCCAATAATAGCATCTCTTCAGAGTAATTTTTGTAACGTCGCGCTCCCAAACGTCTTCTATTTCTTTTCTTGACACAACTTTTTGGAGGCATCTTAAATATATCTGAAATAGATAGGTATTTATGTATTTCTAGCACACAAAAACATGTCATAAACGAATTTAAAAAAATCGAAGGTATTAGGTATATTTAAATAACTCTGTTTTGAATAACTGGACGAATCTTAAAACGATTCTCACAAAAAACCAGATTACTTATGCGTACTAAATTTGACAACCCTAGTCATAGGCAAAGTTGCCTTCGTGCTAAGTGAGGTAACTTTACCTAACCTCAAACAACATTACCTTTTCCAATAACTTCAGAAAAAGGAGATTAATAGGATTTAATCATTGCGATTCACCTTAATAACAATATATCATATACTATTTAAAATAAGCCACTTACCTGCACTTGGATTTTCTGTAAGAAACACCAATCTTTACGCGATGACGCTGCTAATGGAATTGACCACACAGAACGAAAAAGCACACTATTTTGACATTTAACGAAGTTGCTAGCTTGAAAAACTTTTTGCGATACCACAATTTATTATAAAATCTACCAAAGTGTCTAAAATTGCGTTAACTGCCACATACAAAAAAATATTTGATGGGAACTAGTATCGTATAAGCTTAGGTAAAGATACTCACGGAAGGTAAAGATGCCACGTTTGACGGTATCATGTTTTTTTTTAATGTTAAGTATGTCATCTTTTATATGCACGTGTTTCTGTGTCAAATAAATCTACTTTTCTTTCTTTCTAAAAATTGCTATTTTGTGCTTTACGGTTACGGCTGGGGGGGGGGGGGGTCATGACCCCTAAGACACCCCTCGGACCGCGCCTGACACCCGTTTGACTAAACCTTTCTAGAAACCCGCACAAAATTTATGACAGCGCCATCTAGTAATAAACATCGTAATTACATCTACGTAAATGTCAACTGACATCAACGATGACGCAAAAAAAAAATACAAATGCACAGAAATTCCTAAACAAAACATGCCTTTGCCAAAATTCATAGCTCAGGAAAATAGAAAAATGATGGCGATTTCTTACCAAACCAGATAAAAGGCCAAAAAGTATTTTTAAATGGCAGCACCAACTAAACAAGTTCTGATTCGTCGTGTCGTGAATCCACGAGTTTCATTCAGGGGGGGGACAGTTAGAACGAAGCACAACTTCAGTAAAGAAAGAGTCGCCATCTACATTACTTAACAGAGTACCTAATAGTTTCATAATTATCGACAGATGTCTCTGTAATCACAATTTTAACGCAAATGAAACTCAGTTCTCTAATTTAATTTATAGTATTTTTCTAGAGATTAATTACGATATTTTTCATCAAAATTATCACATTATTTTATTTCTTAACTGTCCAGCTTTAACTTTTATGGCAGCCATGTCACGATTTCTTGTGTGATATATTCTATTCTGGCAACTGGCAACATCACACTAATGGTCGCTCAACTTGTGCCCGCGCTTGTTTGTTTCGTAATTTCGTTTGTCCATTTTGTGATTTAATATTGGGTTCTGAGTGTTTTGTCTACATCAGACGTCGAGTTGAGTTTCTCCTCCGTCCTTTTAGTGGATTATTACCCGGAAACTAATATTTTTCAGTGACTATGTTGTGACTAGCAATTTAACAAAAAAATTGAAAAACTGTTGTGTTACATAAATTTATTTGTATACTGGCGAAAAGACGCTATTTTGTGCTGTTTGTGTCTATCAAAATATATACAATGCCTCACCGTTGCGCTTTTGGATGTAAGGACACTGGTAAGTATTTTTTTTGTTTGGCCCGCTCAAACCATTGAGGTAATAAAATGTAGCATGTACTACATAATTACTTCAATGGCTCAAACAGAACTTCTGTTCACCATGTTAGAAAATCCTTGGTCAGTGGGTCGTCTTAGGGGCGGAGTTCGACTTCGTTCGGACTTCATTCTCCGATAAAACCTCGCGTAGCCACATGTGAGCCACTTCGCCGCCCGACCGTTGAGCCCCGCTGGTGCACATGGGGCTCCGCCGATTCACACGGCTTAAAACAATCATTTTCAAAATATGATATTCTAAAAATGGGCTTTTCTCATAATATCAAAAGTCCCGATTTCGTAGTATTTTTTTTTTCTTTTACCTGACAAATTGCAGACACAATTGTTTTTAATTGTTATTATTCAATTGTCTGCCTTTTCCAACTGGGTCAGTGGGTCGTCTTTGAGATTTGAATGAATATTATTTTGCTTATAGGCCTGCTAATGTAAATTATTTTAGATGTCATACATCAGTTACATTTAATTACAATATACATACTATATAGTACCGTGAACAGCCTTAACACATTCTGCAATCTCATACAAGCAACCTAAGGATGGACAAAATCGCGCTTAAAAAACAAGAAATACAATATTATTTCTTTTGGTTTCAGGCAATGTGATGCATTCATTTCCGAATCCTGGCAAATTTGCTGAACATTTCAAAGCTTGAGTTAATCTTGTTGGATACAATCTGGAAACATTAGCAGACAGTGACATTTACAAGAAGAAGAGAATATGTGATATTCACTTCACTGATGAACACCGTAATCGCTTTAAGCGTCTAAATGCATTGGCAATGCTAACTCTTTATTTACCTGGTGAGTTGAATACTAGATTACTTAATACAAAATACAATGTAAGAAGATCTGCTTAAGTCAGATTTTACTAACACTAAAAGGTAATTACCAAACAACAAATAATTTTAAAAAAAATGTGGCTCTTCTATTCTAAACATGTTTATGATTTTGTAATTTATCAATAAACTCAGTGTTTAATTTGACAATTTATTTTTTCAGTGCCTACATGATGATCTACATAGTTACATTTGTGTTGTGTTAGTATGTGTATTAATATTGACATGTATGTTTTCATTGTAATTATTTCAGATGAAATGGCATCGCTGCTACGACTCTGCAGTTTGAGGCTATCAGTATTTGTCATCCATCCACTAATGCCTCTCTTTTTGCTACTTCAACTTCAGGTATTATAATTATTAGTCTATATTCAACAACAACAACAACAACATGGTGCAACATGGTGCATTCTCTTGCATATTACATTATTCATGTATTGTATATATTTTCAGGTAAAAGTCACAGTCACAGCACTGCTGCTTCAAATTCTGTGCAATTAGAGCACAATTATAGCGCGTTATGCAGACCTAAACAAAAATGAGTAGTCAAAGGTAATTTATCTTCAGCATCATAACTAATATTATAAATGCGAAAGTGAGTTTGTTTGTTACGCTTTCACGCAAAATGGGTGAATTGATTTGGATGAAATTTTGTACATGGGTAGACCATAACTTGGAGAAGGTCATAGAAGGTCCGCAGACGAAGTCGCGGGCAACAGCTAGTTATAATTAAAGCCTATTGCTGTGTCACTGTTGAGCATTGGCCTGTACGAATATTGAAATTCCACATGAGTAATGTTGCAAATACAGCTAGTTTTTAACTAAATAATTTATTTGTTTAGAAATAGTTCCAAATTCGAGCAATTGAATCAAAATATAAATAAATTATGATGTTTTCAGGTGCTCGTGAAAGTATTGGGGTGCAGTTCAATTACATACAAACGAGGCCACTCCAGACAAAAATTAAGTATCTTCAAAATTAAATAGGTCGTTTGCGCAAAAAAGGACAAACATTCAGAGCACGATTGGCTAATGCAGAAAATCTCCAAAAAATTTTCAAATATGACAAAACCAGCAAAACTGTTTGTTCACATGCAACTTCAGTCTAAAAAGAAATCCAAAGAGAGACGGTTTTCAATTGAAGAAAAAGTGATGTCCTTGTCACTATTCAAAAAGAGTCCCAAGAGTGTGATTGTCGCAACCCAGTTCTGGGCATGCCACGGTGGCTTGACAGGCGCCACGACGTCCTCACCTTCCGTCTGACGTAGATCCTCACCGGACACGGCTGTTTCGGTAGGTTCCTGTTTCGTATAAGGCGGGAGGAAACGCCCGGGTGTTTTCACTGCGAAGATCGCCGGTTGGTGGAGCATACGGTGGAGGTCTGCCCGGTTTGGGCGGAGCACCGCCGTGTCTTCGTGAAGACGATCGGCGGCGGCAACCGCTCGCGTCCAGCTCTAGTCCAGGCCATGGTACGGAGCGAGAGCCTGCTAGGGGTGCGGGTTGTTCGAAAGAGATACCGTGGCCCCTGGCACACAGGCAACTGAGGGAACACGGGTGGATTTTAGTCAGTAATTTCGTAATATCTTTTGAATGGAATGTCCGATTTCAATAATTCAAAAAGTAATCAACAGGTACTGAAACATTCTTGAATACGGAATAATTTATTTGGATAAGAATTTATACAAAGGTATTGATAACATGTCTGATTTTGAACAGCATTTCTATCAACTTTTAAAATGTAAAAAGTAGTTATAGTGACATAACTACAATAGTTGGACATATGATCTCGCGAAGTTTTTTATAGATATTAATATGTTCTATAATATAGTAGACTAGAGATTTTTTGTTCTATCATCAATACTTTCCGCAACGCATGCGATGACAGACATTCTATGTCTAATTTTTTTACACCTTGGGTGGGTTTTAGTAGGGATTTCTAAGGATCTCTAATTTATTCTAGTAATAAATATAGCCTATGATACTCAATGATAATGTGGCTTTTTAACAGCAAAAGAAATCGGTCCAATAGTTTTTATGTTTATTTGTTACATACAAAAATACAAATCTTACCTCTATAATAGTAGTGTAGATAATCATCTAACTTATAATATGCTTGTCTACATAGTGTGCGTTAAATGCATGATTTATAAAATTGTAACAATATGTATTGTATTTTATGAGAAAGTTGCTGACGTAGCTTAGGCATTTAATAGTTTTTTGCCAACATACCTATTACTACGACATAATATGGCAAATTTAATGTTTTTTGTGTTTCGTAATGTTAATTACCTACTAATATATAGAATTAAGTTCTTCTCACTTTAACAGACAGCTGTGCTGCTGGGAATTTTGTTGCGCCACTTCATCTTCCCAACTAAAGCACTAGGAAATGGTGAAGGGCGGGCGTTTAGGGGGAATGTAATTTTGACGTACAAAACGAGCTGACTCTCAGCCTAGTTTGAATAAATGTCTTTTGATTTTGAATGACAATAAAATATAAAAAATATTTTTTCTGTTTAATTTCATAAAGTTATCTTTTTAGTAGTTTATATTTATATTTAGCTATTTTTTTAGTAGTTTATTGTAATTTGGAACAATAAATTACTAAATTAAAATAGCTCACTCTGAAAGCCGACCCCAACATAGTTGGCTACAGCCTAGGCAGATTGATTGATTGTAATATGGAACAGTTACATTTTTTTTTATAGTTTTCTGAGCAACATAAAGGTACCTAGATAATGTTTCCCAGTTGTGTTATTTTGTTTTCATGAACTTGATGTAAAATGTCCGTTCCTTACTGTGAAACTGCCAATTCTATTCAAATGTAATAAGGTAATTTCTTCAATGTAGCCCACCAAATTAAAATGTTCTTATGTTTTTTACAAATAGTTGCGTGATTTAACGACGACTCGTTTACAGTATCACGATCATTAAAATATCTATCATAGCCCCTTAATTTAGTAGATGCATCGTCATAAAATTCGCGAATCGCATTTTGATCAACATAATTATTATGATGAGGTAGGAAAATTAGAAATTCGCGGGCTACGTTGAAGGATCGCCCATACCCACCTACACATATACATTCATTCAGTCAGTACCGGTAAAACGGGGTGAATCGAGACGAAACTTTAAAGTGGATTTTACCGTTGAAATTATGATCGTTTTCTGCCAACAAAGGCAAACAGTAAACATACTAGAGTCTCAAAAAGGACTCTAGTATGTTTACTGTTTTCCTTTATTGGCAGAAAACGATCATAATTTCAACGGTAAAATCCACTTTAAAGTTTCGTCTCGATTCACCCCTAGTCCCCTGCATCCCTATTCATCCCGTTTTACGTATACGCGCAACATTCCTATCTACGTAACCTATAGAGCCTTAGTTCCCGTTAAGAGATGTAGATGGCGTTTCGAATTTAAATGCTTCGAAATGACACAAGAGGGCTCTCTTCTCCCATTAATATTATTATACTCTTTGGTTTCATTCATTTTCGTTCCCCGTGCCGCTGTCTCGTGTCGGTGACAGGTCGAGTGACAGCCGAAAGACCATTTTCGAATTTCTGTGCCTTTGTGCGGCCCAATTTTGCTCTCGGTTTGTTACGTGTTGTTTAGAATAACAGATAAAAGCCTACATTGTTATCCTAGTTATAATTTTGGTGCTGTGTTTGTGCTATAAGATTTATAATAAGTCAGCTGTGCAACAGCTGATTCTGTTGTGAAGTTGCAATTTTGGTGAGTTAAATTTGTAATTTATTTTATTTTAGTAAGAATTATATCAATACAATATTATGAGCATTTTCATCCATGCTGAATTAGAAGGTAGCTTATTTCCAATCTTACAATTATATTTATGATTAAGTCTAAGGTACGCACCGATTTTTTTATTGCACAAGTTTCTGCAAAAAGGTTCTTTCCGATTTCAAGTTCAATGAAAATCCTGCTTTAATCGATGCGAGAAAAAAATAGTTTCGCGAAGATATGGATTTTTTGCTACACTTTTTGCAAGTTGGAACAAAAAGATTCTAATGTTATTAACCGACAGCGTCTGTCCAGAAGGCGGGTTTGTCGCTTATAGTGCTTAAAAGCTCGTTAGAATTTTGGTAAGTAGGTAGTAAATTAATTTGTTGTTTTTCCTCTTACGAAATCTGTTCTAATAGTTACTTGATCAAGTGTATTACGTAAACTTATCCAATTTAGTAGGTATCTATGTTGATATCTGTTAATTTTTTTGAATGCTAGGTATGTGTCTATGGACCCATGCTACGAATCATGCATGCATGCTGTTTACATAAGAAAGTAAACAGTTTCAATAATTCATGCGGCCTGCGGATGCGGAGAGACTCGCCTAACTGCTTCTTATTGCACAACAAATTGAAAGATTTCAGGCAAACAGGTAGGTACTGTCGTAACTCGTTAACATAAACAACAACACTAATAATAAAGCTGAAGAGTTTGTTTGAACTCGCTAATCTCAGGAAAAAACAGTCTGATTCGAATAATTATTTATTGATTTGATAGCCCAATTCTTGAGGGAAATACTGCTTACAACACGCTAGGAGTCTTGGACCCTAAAGAGCCGAGCAAAAACAAGTCGGATAGATCGCTAAGCGAAAACGAAGCGTTCCCGGCAGGCGATGCGACGCGACGCGACGGTGTGGGTCAGGGGAACAAGCAATATTATAATAATTATAAAATACCTACCTACTTGTGCCTTCCTTGTAGAGATCTATCTAACCATTTTTACGTCAAATAAATTGACATGTCCGAAATCATACCTACGAGTACAAAATTAGCGATTTTTTTTACGATTTTGGAGCTTAAGGCGAATGAACTCCTTTTTTACCCGACTGCGGCACAAAGTGGGTTGTATTGTTTCCCTCTTTTGACAATCGTGATTCCTCAATTCGCTTGACGTATCTATCTATTGATAAATACATCCAGTGCACTATGCACGTATGACTAAATAGTATGAGCATGTATGCAGAAAATCTACTCCATGAGGTTATATCGCGCACTGGATTTTGAATTCTCGGTGTTGACCCTGAGCATTGAGAATCCCACGGAGCGCATCTCAGCGCGTCGAAAAAAATACACTGTTCGATTTTTAACTCTCGGCTTTTAGCAGTGTGTCGAATATCGAGTGTGCGAAAAAATCCCGTCGCGGTATATTTACGTCGGTGCGAACGAGGACACGCTCTAAGAACATCTTAGATTAAATAGATATTTAGATTTACTCATTATAAAACTACATTACCCTTCACCAATCCGGGGCCAATCGGAGCGCCGAACGCGGTCGATGCGTAAAGTCGAGCAATACGGCCTCGGAAGAATTTCGTATTTGACAAGCAACCCATAATACAGGATAAGTTTTTAAACAGTGCACATACTGTAACCATATAATTCAGTATATCATTCTAGACCCCCAGCGCAGTAATTTTTCGTCGGTTATACAAAAAGAAATCAGCTGTTTCATAGAAAAGTGCAATACTTAAGTGGTCAAAATGTATGGAACAGCCGATTTTATTTTTGTATAACCCACGAAAAATTTCTTCACTGGGGGGTCTAGAAAAATAAAAGAATATGCTGAACTCATGGTTACAGATTGCGCACTGGTTAAAACTTATCTATCTATATATATGTATATAAAAACTAATCTATCTATATAAATGTATAAATAAAAAGAAAATTCCTGAGTAACTGACTGACTCATCAGCGCCC
Source organism: Polymixis lichenea (assembly GCA_949091785.1). Lineage (NCBI taxonomy): Eukaryota > Metazoa > Arthropoda > Insecta > Lepidoptera > Noctuidae > Polymixis > Polymixis lichenea. The sequence continues at coordinate 10,225,092 of OX420959.1, forward strand.
AGCCCAAACCTTTGGACCTAGAAAGCTGAAATTTTGCACAGAGGTTCCCTTTATAATGTAGGCAAGGAATAAGATAGGATTTTTCGAAATTCAACCCCTAAGGTAGTTAACTAAGGGATGAAAGTTCCGCGCGGGGGAAGCTGCTGGCAAAAGCTAGTACTGTATAATTTCGATTTCACCATAACCACTTGTCCGTCTGTGGATATTTTCATTTCGCCATGAACGCAAGTCTTTTTTTTGTCTTTTGAAAATAATCTCACGATTGACCACATAATGCTTATGAATTGATCTATTTATCATATGACATGACACAATGACTGCGAGTTCATTTTTATTTTTTGCGCAACCGATCGAACGCTTGGTGAGATACCCACCATAAGGGCCCTATTTGACTAGGACACCAGTGGCGGCGCAACCATCTAACCATCTGTCAAAAATGTTTGGTTGGTTGCTCAACCGGTCGAACGCATGGTGAGATACCCACCATAAGGGCCCTATTTCGCTAGGACACCAGTGGCGGCGCAACCATCTAACCATCTGTCAAAAATGTTTGGTTGGTTGCTCAACCGGTCGAACGCATGGTGAGATACCCACCATAAGGGCCCTATTTCACTAGGACACCAGTGGCGGCGTAACCATCTGTCAAAAATATTTGGTTGGTTGCGCAACCGGTCGAACGCTTGGTGAGATACCCACCATAAGGTCCCTATTTCACTAGGACACCAGTGGCGGCGCAACCATCTGTCAAAAATGTTTGGTTGGTTGCGTAACCGGTTGAACGCTTGGTGAGATACCCACCATAAGGTCCCTATTTCACTAGGACACCAGTGGCGGCGTAACCATCTGTCAAAAATGTTTGGTTGGTTGCGCAACCGATCGAACGCTTGGTGAGATACCCACCTTAAAGCTGTGTATATTTTGCTGGCAGCGCCACCATGGTCATGCCACCATGCTGTCCTAGTAAGATGTAAGCCTAAGCAGTGCGTGAAAATACTCACGTCCCACAGTGGAACGAATGTATGGGAGCGGTTGGACGTAGACATGTCCGAAAAATAAGAGTAAAATTATGACAAACTAATGATGCCATCTTATTCGATTACTTAATGCCTTCATAAATTGTGGTGATGAATTTCTTCATAACTCCCATATTTCGGGAGTAATTTGAGAAAATGTGAAATTTTACTATGAAAATGAGTGTATCGAGCTCTCTCCCTCCTGATTCCGGGCTTGTTTCAAGTAGCGGTCTCTAATATCGTAATGCTATTACTAAGAGCTATATTTAATACTAAGACACATAGTGCGCCAAATGTGCACTTTCTGGGATAAAAGGAAATGAAAATTTAAAAAAAAAAACGTTTTTTCCCCATTTGTATTTACTTTAAACCGCAGACAGACTTATTAAGAGGTCTATAAATATATTATATATATATACAGAAATATATATTAACAAAAATATTCACAAGAACTGATGAGAGTATGACTTTTAAGTAAGTTGATAATAAATTACCTAGTTTCATTAAAAGTACAATAAATAATTAAGATGTAAGCTCTAATTTACTAAGTTACACATTTTAAAACAATAACATCATTTAATTATCTTCGTCATCATCATCATCATCAATTAATTCAAATTCAGAATCGATGTCCGCTAAATCATTTATGTTAACAAATTCGATATCACTTTTCTCAGAATCCGTAAGCTCATAAAATTCCTTAAAAGAAGATTTTTTTACAAACTTATTTCCTTTTGGACGGATACTTGTAACAAGTGGATCAGAAGACAGTAAAAGATTGTGCATAATATCTTCATTGCATGAGATACTGCTATGCTTTCGAGAATGCCCCTCTCTATATTTTCTAAAATCTTTATTTCTAGCCTCAGATGCCTCTTCGGATAGAAAACCAATGGGCACAATTGACATGTTCTGAACTATGTCTGGCCCATGCATTAAAATTTTATGAAGTGAAGAAGGCATATAATACCATGGGTATAACTCCACGTAAAGCTTAGCAGTATCAAAGCAGAACTCTCGGAATTTAGTTACGTTGATCTTCTCTCCTGATGAAATACACTGCAAGATCACACAGATTTTTCTTAAAAGCATAGCATCTATTCCGGTCAGTTCAGCAGATTTAGTGTAGTTTTCAAAAAATCTCCTTGCCGAGTTGCCATTGTTGGTGGATCCACTGCCTTGTTTCACAACATCGAGAAGTAAGCCCGTTTCTCTTCTTACAGCCTCTTGAACTCTTTTCTTCCTGTCATCAACTTGCCTTTTTGCTATATCACCCCTTACTTGCCATGATTTTATGTCTAATTTGTAGGAAATGTGTAATAAGCATTCCATTGAGCGAATCCAAGCGTGAAGGGTGCTTAAGCTATATTTATACATGTCCTCGTTTGCGTGTTTATCTTTGATTAACTCTAAATTATTCATTTCTTTAGGACAAGCCTTGCATATGTCACACACTGAAGCTGCTGTATTGGATATAATGGAATGAATTTTACCATCAATCATTGTCAACAGCAGTTGGTGTTTGACACTAATTCCATCAGTGATGGTGGATGGAGTTAAGGCTTCAATCTCTGCTTCGATTTCAGCCATCTCTCTCTGCACATTTTCTTTGGTTTCCTTTATAAACTTAAACAATATTGGCCGGCAAAATGAAGTGGAAGATGGTCGCTCGTTTTCCCAAATTGTTACACCTTTTGAGACGAGCCGCAGTGGTACAAGACTAATCATAAAATTACTAGCAAGATCGATTTGCTCATCTTCACTCGTCCTTTGATGATAAATGCTTTGGCTAGATGATCCGTCAAAACCCCATTTGCTGGTCAATACGAGCTGTTGATTGGGATCAACAGGGGTTTCTAACGACCTAATAAGTCTTCTTGAGGTTAAATCCATCAAGGCTTGTAATTTGATTTTTGCAGAGCTCTCTGTAACTGTGAGATCTTCTTTGGCCGGATAGCACTTAATTTTTTCTTTAACCAACATGTAGTAACTCGGGTATTGAAGAGCTCCTTCTTGAGTGTTGAAATCCCGAAGAGTGTTATAGCGCCATTTCGATAAGTTCATCGATACATAAAGAGCCAATGCCTTCAAAGGGGATATTTCCCGTACCTGAATTGATTTACCTTCAATGAAGGCTTTGATTTTTGAGGCCTCTTCTGGATTCTCCGTCAAGTATTTCATAACATAAGCTGTATCGCTTTGTCCTGCCTTTTGAAGCGCCCTTTCGGCCGAAAACATAATTTCAGCGCTGCTACTGCTGCATGAAAGACTATCTTCAGTGCGTCTTCTTTTTTGCCGGTTACTAAGGTCCTCAAAAGATTTACGAGGACTAGGATGTGTACAAGTTGAAGCATCAGATTTAGCAGGAGAAATTATGGGCTCGATGACGTCACTTATATTTTCTGTAGAAGGTTCCATATTTTCATTCTGTAATTCCGGCCATTGAATTGCAGCCTGTAGCCAAATCTCATGTTTCTTCCGAAACTTATCTGTGCTTCTTCCAGACTGTGTCCATTTTGCATAAATGCGGTAGCAAAATCGACGACACCAGTCTTTTAAACTTGTTTCAGCACTTTCACATAACTGAACACAACTGTTATCTTTTAAAACACTGAACAAATAGTTAAAGTCGCGTAAATCTTTATGTGCGCGTGCGCATAAAGCAACGTGAATATCAAGATTTGTATTAAAATTTGGAAAATACATTGCGAGATTAGCTTGGATACAACGAGGTGTAAATCAACACTGATTTTAAAGTTACTAATAGTGACCTATTTATATAAAATCCAGGTATCCCAGGTATCCTTTGTTAAATATTGCAAGGTAATTAGTTATTGTGATAATTAGTAAATGATGCATGCTAAATTAGTGTATTAAGAGCCATTTAGTAATTAAATAATAGCAATGTTCTTATCAGTAATCATTAGTGCATCAGTTTTATATGTAAACCTTAAGTCCCTAATTATATATCCTAATTAGCTTATATCTTCTCTAATTGGCTGCTCAGAAATGTTATTGTAATAAGGTAAACCTTTAGAAAAACGGTTTTAATCAACAAAATAAACAAAAAATAAAAAAATTGTGTTATAAAATAAACATCACTCTTTATCCCAGAAAGTGCACATTTGGCGCACTATGTGTCTTAGTATTAAATATAGCTCTTAGTATTAGCATTATGATATTAGAGACCGCTACTTGAAACAAGCCCGGAATCAGGAGGGAGAGAGCTCGATACACTCATTTTCATAGTAAAATTTCACATTTTCTCAAATTACTCCCGAAATATGGGAGTTATGAAGAAATTCATCACCACAAGTTATGAAGGCATTAAGTAATCGAATAAGATGGCATCATTAGTTTGGCATAATTTTACTCTTTTTTTTCGGACATGTCTACGTCCAACCGCTCCCATACATTCGTTCCACTGTGCGTCCGTGCGTACGGAGACTCACTCAATATTTGGTTGAGATGGGCTGAGTGATGAATTTCTGTATCAATGACAGTGGCATCATTATCGTTGTCAGCTTCTAACCGGACGCAACTGAAAATGACTGCCTATTTGATCTTACTTAACTTAACAGATTGACTTAACAGCTGTGCTGCTGGGGAGTTTGTTGCGCCACTTCTTATTCCCAGCTAAAGCACTAGGAAGTGGTAAAGAGCGGGCGTGTTTGGGGGACAGTCTTATGTCATATAGACGTTCAAAAATTGCTGACACCAGCCTTGTTTGAATAATTGACTTAAAAAAAAACATTTTTCCCATATTACAATCACAAGTTACGAAACAAAAGATAAATACAAATCACAGTATAAAATAAATACAATGTCATCAAATCATAAATACAATGTCAAATAAGATGCAACTCAATGTCAAATAAAAAATAAATAAATCGGAAATGAATAATATAAAATACAAATTAATAAAACACAGCAAATATCACGTCGCTCGTTAACATGCCCTGTCTATATGCCTACTGCAACACTTCCTAATATAAGGGCAGTCCAATCGTCCAGCAATCATCACTAGGACAGCATTTGAGCTGACCCGCACCCTGTGCACCAAGGACGCGCACCGCTTGCGCATTGACGTTTGATGTTGATCTCCACAGCTCAGTTACTGGGTAATATGTTACCCCTTGGTTAAGATTGGTTGTCAGACTGGTCTCATAAATCCACAGTCTACTAATACTGCGAAAGACACTGTAACTACCATCTGAAATGTAGCCAGCCATTGACAGTCATTCATTGGGCATCATTCCAATCTCGCACTAAGAATTTTCCGTAAACAGAATATTCAAATTAACTTTTTCCTTGACTGACATTTCAAGGTTATTTATGTATGTTTGTTACCTTACTTCTTCCCCTTTATTCATAAACAATGATTAAAGTGAAATGATGATAAGCGTCTGTTTAACCATACATTTTTGACGTTTAAACACCATTTAATTTTAATCCTCATTCATGAATACGGGAGCTTATTTCTAAATAAACTTTTTTCTAAATAGACGAGTTTTGAACCTATGTCAGCCAACATTTTGAGTTAAAATGTCAGATCCCAGGGACATGTAATAAAATCGCGGCGGGATATTTTCAGATTATTGAACTTGACCCGAAATCCTAACCCCGTCGCGAGTTTGGTTAGGAACTTGAAAAAAAATATAAGATTAGTTCCGAACGTAACCTTCTTCCTAACCTGACCCAACGTATCATTCCTATCATAACCCGAATTGCGATATAGATAGGTATTCACCTCTCCTCTTTCTTAAAATAAAAAGCTAACCCAACCTAACCTCACCTTTTTTTTTATTTCTTATTGAATTTTGTGTTTCACGAACTGTCCAAATAAACGGTATTATTTCTTTCTTTCTTTCTTTAACCCGCGACCGGGTTAGGTTTTTTTTGGTCAGGTTAGGAATAAACCATATTTTCTCGCACTGGATCTTCAAAAGTTGAAAATCGAACTGTGTTTTTTCGACGCCCTGAGACTCACTCGCGCTGGACTCAGGATTCTCAACACCGAGATTTGAAAATTCAGTGCGAGACAAAATCACGCCATGATTTAATTACGTCCTTGTGGACGTCGACTTAACGTACCTACGTCGCACCCTGGGCAATCGATAGTCTGCCCTATTACCAACTTGCTGACAGACTTATATTTTTATTACCACGGCATGTCCTTTCCGATCATTCGTACGAGATTCGTTCACCATTGTGAAACAATTCGACAGGCTTTCGTACCGAATCGAACATCAATCAATGTTATCGTAGGCGTCCTATAATAAACGCTGTTCACAAAACCATAACACGAAATTTTTGTTAGATTAAATCAATTACTTAAACGCCCGTTATTCTGCCGACAGCTGTTTGCTGTCGGGGTCAAGGCAAATCGGGTTATCGAAATGTGTAATTTGCGATACGATAGCCTGCCGAATGCTGTTAAATAAGCTAAGAATACAGCAGGCTTAGCACGAGCACTGTTTTGTCGACGGAAGAGTAAACAACAAGAGAGTGATGATATAAGGGTTCCTTTTTTACCTTTTGAGGTACGGAACCCTGTACAAAGTTTTCTGTCACTGTCATAGCAGTCAGTTGTCAGAGTGATTTTGACAGTTTGGGATATAAAACTTTCTTCTGAATTAGTTTATGTAGAAAAGGACTTAGGCAAAGATCGTTAGAAATGACAGACAAAATGACAGATTGTAGATCGATTTCTACGGTGCGATGTCAAAAATCAAGAAACGAAATGTCACTTTGCATAGAAAGAGCTGTCTATTCTTCGTAGAAATAGAAAGGGTCATGCTAAACCTGCTGGTGGGTACTGGAGAAAGAGAAGCTGCACTTCCTACCATCAGATCCGTAAGGGTATCTTTTCTTCAGAGTGTCTATCTTTTCTTACGAAAACACAAACAAGTTATTGAGAGTTCTTTACATCAACGCCGAACCATAAAATTCTGTTCTGAATACAGTAGTCGACAACAAAGCTTCATCATTTCAGCCGAAAGACGTCCTTTCAACTCTTTGATTTTCTATTGTATTTTACGGTAGGTAAGCTGCTTTTGAATATCTGACTAAATTTATCCAGATAAATACCTTGACACTGGTGACGATTCTGTTGTGCACCAACTAAACATAATTTAGCCTATTGCTATCTTTTTCCTTCTTAACCGATGTGTTTCGGCCATATAATTATAGTATAATTATGTATTTAGTTAGTTTTAAGCTTCATTTAACACTTACATAATTAATTATTTAGTGTAACATAGTTTATAACACGTACAACAATACTCCGTTGCTATCTGTGGAGGCTTGTAAATGGCTTGTCGTAAATTACCTTACTACTACTTTTGTACTGACAGCTGTAAGCCACCCAAACAAAATAAAATAAAAATAAAATAAAATATTGCTTCTCATTGCTCCATATATTTAATGAGTTGCCGAATATCCAATCGGGTTGGAAATTTCTAGTGAATTTTCTTTCTGTCTCGTTTGTACGTATAACTACGTCTCGTTTTTGCGACAGGAACCGGCCGGCGCGGCGGAGGTGCATTGCCTAGTTTTTTAAGTTGCTCCATATTGCTCGATATTGTGTGGCCGTATATCTGGCACAGGTGGCTAAATGTTGCCATTGCCCTAAATTGCTGGATGTAGTCGTGACGTCATAGTTAACGAGAATTGCCTAAGATGGAGCAATTTTAGTTGCTCGTGTAAGCGCACCTCAACACACTAGCAATCTTTAATCTGAATTATTTTGAAAGAAATTGATTGCTAATCCATTGATTCATATGTTCGTAAAATGTGTCTGCTCAACAACTTAATTAATGCAATGAATTTTGTTAATTGTCAAAATAGGTAAGCTGTAACTGTGACTAACTATTGCCAGCGGCTTCGCCCGCGTGGAGGTCGAAAACTATCCCACGGGAACGTAGTACCAGGATAAAAAGTATCCTATGTGTTATTCCAGGTTACAGACCTGTGTACCAAATTTCATTCAAATCCGTTCAGCCGTTTTTGCGTGAAAGAGTAACAAACGTCCATCCATCCATCCATACTCACAAACAATCCAAATACTTACACAGTTTATAAGTAAGTAGGTAGTGAACAAATAAGTGGGTGGTTTACGCATTCGGGGTTTCCCGCGCACATTGAGGAAAATGTTGTATCAAAATAATTATAAACATACGAAACGCGGTCATTGCGATCCGGTGTATCTGTATCCTTTTCCGTGACAGGTGAGTGACTATGCTAATTATAAACTTAGCGTACTTGAATAAAGAGAAAAAAAAAATATGAAGCAAGTTGCCGGTACTTACCCGAAAATAATGCCATGAACATGCATAAAAAGAAACAAGTACCTATTTTTTTACTAACCGACTGCGCAGTCTGTGTATAAATGTATGTTTGTTCCTTTGTCGCACTCTAGAGACCAAATGCGTGAGCCGATTTTGATGATTCTTACGTCAATTGATTTGTCTTTATCTTGCGACTGTCAAAGACAGTGAACTCATGTAATCATCTTTCATTTTGAATGACCATTTAGGATCTATAACGATTTAAAGTTGATTAGCACGCAAAGTTGATTAGTGAGAACACTTAAAAAGACTAGAAAAGCTACATTCTCCAATCATATATTACCTTTAGATGCGTTACCGGCAAGATAAATACGTAGCGTTAAGGCTGGTTTACACAGGGTCAGTGACTGACTTACTTACGCACTGACTTCAAAATATTCGTCTGCGACTGCGTACTGACTTCAAATCAATCTACATTGGGTTTTTTTCGGGTCAGCGCTGACTTGTCTCGAATTCGGAGTCAATCACTGACCCTGTATAAACCTGCCTTTATATTAGTCGCGTACCATCCAGGGACGCGGCGACACGCTAGTGACGTACCTAAACATATACATAATTATATTGTTTGCCTCTTTCTAAAACAGGTCGATCGTATAGGTCTTTCCTGTTCTTCGCGCTCTGTATGATTGTATGTAGGTATTAGTAGATACCTACCTACATTCATGGTTTACGCTGTTTTCGGGTTCTCTAATGTTATGATGATTGTTCGTTTTTAGGGTTCCGTCTCCGAAGGGTAAGCAACGGGACCCTATTACTAAGCTTCCGCGGTCTATTCCGTCCGTCTGTCAGCGGGTTGTATCTCATAAACCGTAATAGGTAGACAGTTGAATTTTTCACAGAATGTGTATTTCTATTGCCGGTAGAATATATAACAATAAATAATAAAAATAAAATAAAGTAAAAAATTAAACGGGATCTCCATACAAGAAACGTTTTTTTTCAGCGTTTTTTGCGTTGTGCTACTGAACTCTTGAGGGGGGAGGGTTTTGGTAAAAAAGGCACCCATCCATGGACCAACCGCGGCAAGCGTAGCTTAACCTGATCGACTGACCCGTGCGGCTAATATTACTTAGCCACAAGCCCTTATGAGACGACAAACGCAAAAGTTCAAGCTTCAATGAATAAGTTCAAATGAAAACAATGTCTAATAAGCGAACAGCTAGACAATTAAGGCAAATGATCCTTAATTGAGTGTGTACACACAGCTACACATCAAGCTATACATTTCCTGTTAACGGTGATCTCGCACTGTACGGAAATCCTATACAATGCGAGATCTGCTTATCTTAAATGTATAGCTAGATGTGTAGCCGTGCGTACAAACGAATGGTGACGGTGCCAATCGAGATGTTATGGTTCCGTACCACAAGGCAAAAAACGTCGAATTAAACACGTTTCTTGTAATGTCCCTTTAATTTTTAACTTTCTTATTATTTTAATTATTTATTATTATAGCGGCAACAGAAATACACATTCTGTGAAATTTTTAACTGTCTACCTATGAAGGTTCATGAGATACAGCCCGCTGACAGACATTATACGGATGGATGGACAGCGGAGGCTTAGTAATAGGGTCAACATTGCCGCCCTTTGGGTGGGAACCCTAAAAACAAATTAAACTACCACCTACTTTATATTATAGTTAAGTTATTGCTTGTCGGTCCAAAGGTTGTTTACCAGCCCATGACTCATGGCATTTTACTTTGAACTTGAAACATTTGCATAGTACGCTTAGCGACAGTGTAAGAACGCTTGTTAAACGAATGTACCTATACGTAAATAATGTATTGTATGCGTACACAATAATACAACCAGCCTTACCAAGGGGTATCGTGTTACCCAGTAACTGGGTTGTTGAGGTCAGATAGGCAGTCGCTCCATGTAAAATACTGGTATTCAGCTGCACCCGGTTAGACTGGAAGCCGACCCTAAAAAAGTTGGGAAATAGCTAGGCAGATAATCATGATTTATATAATAATGGTTTTTATAAATGTTGCTTAATAAAAACGTTTTGTTTCGTTAGTTTCAAGGAAAGTACTTCTCAAAGTACCGCGTCTTTAGAAACAACAGATATTTTCCTTACTTTCAATTATTACATACTAAGAATTGAAGCCCGAAGCTTGAAGGCCGAATGACGGACGCCTATTATATTATGTTACGTAGGTCTGTGTAAGTATGTATTACATTTTCGATTATCGTAAATAAGTACTTATGGTCTTAATAAAGACACGCTTGTTTTTCGTGTTCAGAATAGCGAAAGTCGACATCCATTTGATGAGCTTTTCATCAGACAGGGTGCCACTCCATTGGATCGGAGGAGTAATAAATAGTCCTCCAGGCCGAATTTCGGTCATGGCGGCCAATCTCAGCGGAGATTAGCCTTCGGCGTGGGAGATATAGACTTATACCCCTTTATTAATTAACGTTGAATGATTAGCTACTGTTCAACCATACATATTTGACGTTTAAGCGTCTCTTAACTTTAAGGGGAACGTAGTCGCGGGTTCGAACTCACTGGTGGGCCTGGCTAAAAATCACGCTGTCTCACCAGGCGTCGTGTCCGATAGAGGTAGTATCAGTGATGAGCAGTTAGACGCTAGTCTACACGCACAACGTTATTGAGTGAGATGCAGGATCATTTATAGTAAAACAGGCACGTAAAAAATTAAGAATAGTCCTTCGGAAGATCGGGTTTTATGAAAAAACCACTGCATAAATCAATGACCAATAAAGTTTATTGAAGTTTTCGATATTAGAGCTTTGTCGGTACCGACTTGGTTTTGGAGATTTTACACATCTGTTATTACTTAAACACGCCCAAAGTTAGATTAAATTAGCAAGAAAAACGAATCTTTGTTGTCTCCTAACTTTTTACCCAAGTAACACAGAAGCGCAGTATATAAGCTGAATCACTGTCCACAATACAATCCTAACCTGTACAAGCCTGCTGAATAAGAGCATTAAAGGCGCTGTCTCAGCTTATATAACTCTGATTTGGGCACAAATTAAACAGCTGTTAATTGAATAATTGTAACTAATGGCGTTATATCAGTATTATTTGAGCTTTATAGGTAACAGTCGCCCTAAGAACTGAACATTGACTGATAATGTGTTACCTCTTATACAGCCACAAAGTACACACCAGGATATTTTTAATGCTTCTTTGGAGTTGAAAATTCACAAGTGACAAAATTATGAATAAATTTTACTGTACTCCTTTATAGTTATGATTTTGATATATTGTTTGTGTGAACCATTTTGTGATGTGACGTTTTTGGTGAAATAGGCAAATATTGTTATCGGGTAGTAAAACCTTGCTTTTTCGTTTATGTGTGTAAAATTCGAAATCGAATGGGAAAGAGAGTTTATTGTCAAATACTATACATATAAACATAAGCGAGAATTTTCACGCGCTCGCTAAATATCACTGTTTACCTGAAAACTATAGTATAAAATAAGTTGATAATATATTATTATGAGAAAAGAAATCTTTTTGATTTTTCATTTGTAATTTGACAATAAACTGTATACGTGTAAAATGATTAGATATTCTATTCAAATCCAGTTGTTATTTTCGTTGATTAAACAAAGATAAATTGTTAATATATATTATATTATAATATAAGGGTTAGAAGCTAAAAAATGGCAGACAAGCAATGTGCACTGTATTAATCACAATTATATGGTACTTATGGGCTGTTTAAGTACCGTGGTACATAAATCAGTAACCAACTGATACGAGTAGTCCTTGTGTGAAACAAGTCAGCCACAGATTCATGTAAAGCTTGACAATGGGTAACATGTACGCACATGTTGTAGGTAATCATCAGTGTACCACTAAACTCTCTGCATGAGTTTTAGGGATCCGTGGATTTATTTTACACAATAATACGTCTGGTGTATCTACCCTTTTATGTTATTTCATTACCTACATCATTCCGAGAACCACTCATCATATTTTCGTAGTGTTTAGGGTTCCGTTCCTCAAAAGGTAAAAAAAGGAACCCTTATAAGATCACTCTCTTGTCTGGCGTCTCGTTTGTCGGTCTGTCCGTGTGTCATCGCCGATGTTCTCAGGAACGGGTAGACCTAGCAAGTTGAAATTTATACCAGATACTGAGGTCTATAGTCCCTATTAGGTGTATAAAAATCAAGGTCCTGAGTCAATGCGATAAAAAGATATGGGCAAATTTAGATTTTCGCGAAAATTTGCAAGTACCGAAATTTACCTTAATTAAGAATGAATGACAACACGATTCGGCAGCTGTCCCTAATAGGTAATAGGTAATACGGGCTGTTGTCCGCAACTCCACGTCAAAGCGCGTATTTTGCGTACGGGTGGGAGAATCGCTCATTCGATCCACCCCAGCTCCTCGAGAAAGGCCAGCAACGCCTTGGTGTTGCTGACAATCTCACGTAGGGTACCTGGGTTACCGAAGTATTTTGCCCTGTAATCGGCGACCACCGGGCAGTTTAGCAGCACATGCGCTGCTGTCTCGTCGTGCTCCATGCAGGCCCTGCGCAGCGGACTGTCTGTTATTCCTATGACAAAGAGATGTTTGTTGAATGACCCATGGCCGGTTATAGCTGCTGTCACTGTACGCAGCTGTGGTTTAGTTAGACGGAGAACCTGTTTTGTGAGGCGGGCATCGATCGTGGGAAGTGCTTCCTTAGCCTGCCTGCCTGCACTCACGTAGGTCCAGCCATACCTTGTGATGTTGGTCCTTGGTTCGTTTTCTTACCAGAGTGCGTAGATACCCGAAGGGGAGAGGCGCGATGGGTTCTGGTCCCACTGGTGCCATACTCGACCCTCTCCTGGCAAGTTCATCGGCTGCATCGTTACCCAGCGAGCCGCTGTGTCCTTTGATCCATTGAATGGTAATTTTATTGAGGCTACCTACCTGGTTTAGGCGCTGGTGACACTCGTATATTAGCCCAGAGTCCACTGTGTGACTGTTCAGCGATTGTAGAACAGCCATGCTGTCCGAGAGTATGCGGATCGAGTGGTCCCTAACTTCCCTGGCCATGATAGCAGACGCGGCGAGGGAGATGCCCATGCATTCGGCCTGGAACACTGTGTTATGGACCCCCAATGGCGTGGCTATGTGTATGTTGAGGTCCTCCGAGAAGACTCCAGGTCCTGTGCCACTACCTGTTTTTGATCCATCCGTGAAAATCTGCAGCTCTGCGGGGCGCAAGCCTTCGCATCGTCGATCCTAATGCAGTTGGATTTTGTATTTTTTGTCAAAGATAAACTGTTTGGGTACCCGGTCATTTACTGCCTTCGTAATGGGGAACTCATTGTTAAGTCCCTTAAGCAGCGCGGTGTGTTGAGTGTCTCTCTTACTCCAGAGATGTGTTGCCTTAAGACGCGCCGCCGCCATCGTTGCTGCCTGCTGTATGAACAGATGGAGCGGCGGGAGTCCCAGCATGGCTTCGATAGCTGCAGTCGGAGTGGTCCTCATGCATCCTGTGGTGGCCATGCAGGCTAGTCTTTGCAGCTGTCCCTAATCCCGATATGTTTTTGCCCGTCCAAAAAAGTTAGTTAAACGCTAGTAGTCTACGCGCACAACGTTATTGAGTGAGATGCAGGATCATTTATAGTAAAACAGGCGCGTAAATAATGAAGAAAAGTCCTTCGGAAGATCGGGTTTTATGAAAAAGCCACTGCATAAATCAATTACCAATAAAGTTTATTGAACTTTTCGATATTTGAGCTTTGTCGGAAACGACTTGGTTTTGGAGATTTTACACTTCTGTTACTACTTAAACACGCCCAAAGTTAGGTTAAATTAGGCAGAGAAACGAATCTTTGTTGGCTCCTAACTTTTTAATGGCTTTTTTGTTTTAGTATTCTGTCTCTGCACAAACAATATTAATAATAAGACAAAACCATACCATGTATAAATTGTGATGTCATTTAATTTTCATACATTGTCGAACAGTGGAGTAATACTACAGAGTATATAATACACTCCCGAAGTTTGTATGGAAAAAATGTCGACTAGATTCACCTTAAGGAGGCATACCGACTATGCATACTATCATATTGAAGGATTTTTTCATGAATTAATCAACTTGGCACTGACCTGCTTCCCCTTCAACGTGCTTGCCGAGGCACAGGGATATCGCACCGCAAACTTGCAGACTTTAGAGAAATGCAAAGGGCAGAACATATTCAGCCTTTGCTGTGACCACTGCTGGAACACAGGCCTCCTCTCTGTGAGAAGAAGTGGGCTGTACTGTGCTCCACCACGCGAGTTGGTGAATGTCACATGTCTTCGGGTTCTAGGCCTTGTCGGTTTCCTCACGATATTTTCTTTCACCGTTTTAAGAGCACAGTGATGAAATAATTTACTCTAAGTAAAGCGTACAATACAACTCGTAAGTTGTGGCTGTTCTCACTGGGCCACCACTGCTCAGGGCCCTAATTCACTATGACCACTTAACGATTCCTTACTAAACCCTTAGATCACACACTACATATGCTAATATCGTATTAATAATATCGACAAATTGTCTTGGAACGTACAGAATATGACATTTCGGTCCCTTACCGTTACATTCGTTTCTACACACGATATGGACGTAGTTTGAACGTAGTAAGATTTTGCGGGGAATCATTGTAACCATACAGAATTGGGGCCCAGGGCCACAAGACTAGAAGTGTGTTAAATTCATCTGACCCTCATCTCAGCTTGAGTGGACAGGCAGCTGGGTCAGCAACGCTCAAGTCTTGGCCACTGCACTTGCACTCGAACGAAATTTTTGTTTGGACTCTGAACTTTAAATGTGACCTCTGAGTTTGTCTTGATGACTTTCTTATCGATTAAACATCTGGTTTATTTTTCTTCAAAATATTTAAATTAAGTAAGTATGTAGTTTTGTTTCCAAGGTGTCCTAGAAGACTTAGAATTAATTAAACAGTCATTGACACCGCGAAGACTACTTATTGTCTATTTTTTGGTAAACATCGGCTCCAATTTGCTTGTTTATTTGCATTAAATTAACTTAGGTACTTAGGTGTATTTTATTTTTCACAATTAGATAAAAGGAGAAAGTCAATTTAATAGCACATTAGGTGAACTATAAGTTTATCTAACTAGACAGTTACGGTCTTATTCATAAACCAAGCTTATCGAAGGTTTAAGACATTCATTAGTAAAACTGCTCGATAAGCCTATTAAAAAGCCTTTGATAATGTTTTGTATTCATATACGTTTTATACTAATATGTCATTTATAAATCAAAATGTTGCCATTTTAATGAAGTCGTCCAACAAATTGACCAACATATCGAATTGTCAAAGCAGAATGTCTGCCTACTCACCGAATAATTGTGACCATAGACATTATTACGTACTGGCAAGGCTACCATTTAATTGTCTACAGTTTCGACACTTCTGACGCGGTGATGACATTTGACAATAATTTGAAATTGCGGCCCTTGCGGACCCCACCAGTTGGTGCTGACATCTCTTTGAGGCGCGCGTGGAAGACAACGCGCCGTCGACCCGGGCTTGGTCCTTACTCTTACCGAACAGCGAGCTACCTATTACTCGCCGTCCGCAATCCCGCGCCTATGGTGGCTGGGAATCAGCCTGGGATTCCCGTCGCCCAGGGCGTCACCTGCGACGACTATGGCCGCGAGGGCGCATGTACTGTCTCTCCCTCATGTGCGCCGCCTCCCTCTTCGCGAGCATTACTGCTTCACAGAAGGAGGTGACGGCTACCTATGCACTCTCGCTCCGTACCATGGCCGGGACTAGGGCCAGACGCGAGAGATCGCCGCCGCCGATCGCCTCCACGAGGACACGGCGGTGCTCCGCCCAAGCCGGACAGACCTCCACCGTATGCTCACCGTGTCCTCAGGGCGATCTTCGCAGTGGAAACACCCGGGCTTTTCCTCCCGCCTTATGCGAAACAGGAACCTCCCGAATTAGCCGTGTCCGGTGAGGACCAGCGTCAGGCGGAAGGTGAGGACGCCATGCCGCCTCTCAAGCCACTCCTCAAAGAGTGGACTTATTGCCGCTATCATGGCGTGCCCAGCACTGGGTTGCGACAATCGCACTCACCATGTCGTTATGAGATCCCGCCGGAGCTCTGTCCGCTAAGCCGCAATTTCTCGCGGCAGCGGAGTTACGCCCCGGCGTTTGACCTCCTCGCGCCATTCCCAAATTTGCGCGAGGACCTTTGCCTCCAGATCCCATCCATCGGCAAGGCGGCCCGCCGCCTCACCGGCGATCGTGCGGTATCCCCGGATCATCCGGATGGCCATGACCCTATGTAACGCCTTCAACCGGCGGGCTGGTTGGCGCCTTAATGAAGGCGTCCGCACCGGTGCCCCGTATAGGGCCATGGACCGCACGACACCCTCGTAGAGCCTTCGGCAAGAGGCGTTTGCCCCCCCTACGCTTGTATGGTTAGGTACATTTTCGTTCGCTTTCGCTAGCGACTCGAAGGTGTAGGCTATTATAGCAGTAGGTATTGAAAATTTTGTATGAAGTGAGTCATCTGGTAATCTGTGGTGCGGGCGTCTGTACAATCATATTTTTTTTTAGGTTTTAATTATTTGTGGTTCGATTAAATTCATGCCAAAGAATTCGCTACGATCGACAATATCTATCAAGACCATACACTAATTACCCATGGTTTTTCGCTACAGGTAAATGCCTTAGCGAATAACTATGACCGTCAAGGTCCTCCTGTCACTTTTATACTTCCTAGATCATAGCTCTTCCGTGACACCAGTTCCGTTAGCTATTATTGTCTAGCTTTTACCGCTACTTCACGCATAATTCGTTTTAAAATATCTAGGCGAAGACCTTTTATGTTTTAAAATGATCAATAGTGGGTAGATATCTATTAAACAACTAGCACCCTAATTGCGTAACGCACGATTGATCTTAATTTGAATAATTTTGAAACAGATTGTTAATCCATTGCTTCATTTGTTCGAAAAATGTGTCTGCTTAACAACGCAATGTATATTGTTGAGCTGTCAAAATGAAACTTGAATTGAAAAACCTGAAACGAAAATGATCAAATAACTTCTCCCGCTCTGGGTGGAGCGGGAGGCGGTGTCAGACTTTTACTGACTAAAACCCACCCGTGTTTCCTCAGTTGCCTGTGTGCTAGGGGCGACGGTATCTGTTTCGAACGACCCGCACCCCCCGCAGACTTTTACTGTCTACTCCCCTACTCTTACAGCCCTTATAGGTGCTCTTACACAAGCAATTTTTTGAGCAACTATTGCTCGGCAACACGAATGCATCAATCTGGATCAATTAAGTGGAGCAATCTGGAGCAACAACAATAAAATATATTATAATATTGCTTCTAATTGCTAAATACCGATAGTATATTTCACATTTCTCAACGTCGCCAATATGAGTTGCTAAATATCCAATCGGTTTGGAAATTTTTAGTCAATTTTCTTTCTATCTCGTTTGTACGTATAGCTGCGTCTCGTCTGCGAGAGGAACCGGCCGGCGCACATTGGGGATAGAGCGAATTTTTTGTTCAAAACCACCTAGAGATCGCAAAAATAAACCAAATGAGACAACTTTTGGACAGAAATGTTTGTAATTAAAGAGCTCCCAGAGCGGGAGAAGTCATGATTTCCCACCCAAAAAAAAAAAACAAACCACACGTCATTCGCGCGGACGTAATAACATCATGCTAACATGCCCGTGACATCAAATCGCTCGGGCTCTATTCAGAATACCAGTGCTGCGACACTTTAAATGTCGCAGCATCATGCTGAGATAGGAGCCTTTTGCCCTCGTGCAGGACTTTGTTTTATTTTATTTTTACTTCCACGAAATTTGTTTTTTATAATTTTTGTACGATTGTGTGTTTATTTTAGTATGTGATCTTCCTGTGCGAGTCACAATAAATACTTTTTCTTTCTTTCTTTCTTAGCGCCGAGAGTTAAAAATTGGACAGTAAAACACACTGTCGATTGTCGACGCGCTGAGATGCACTCTGTTGGATCCTCAATGTTCGGCTCAACACAGAGAGTTGAAAATGCAGTGCGCGAAAATATCCCGCCGCGATTCGTCTTTGTGAATGTCGACTAAGATCGAATAGACGACCGGTATTCTTTCGACAGCTAGGTGTCGGGAGTAATTAGTCGAAAATATGCATTTTCGATTCCTGGGAGAATCTCTGAGAGCCTGCCAATTGGTTATGAATAGTTATGTTGGGCTGATAAATAACCTAAATTATTTTTACGATCAGCTTACTCCAATCATAATAATACAACAGCTGAAAATTTCACAGTTGATAATTAGAGGCTTCTTCAGACAGGCTCATTAACATGAGCTGGTATATTCTGAACCTGGAAAAGAGCATGAACTGCAGTTGTCACGTTTATTGTTAATTAGTTTTAAAGTAATTACTTAACAGCTTCCGCGTATTTAATAGATTCTTTAAATAGAACTTTAATTATTCCTATTTTGATATTTTGCAAAAAATGCAGGCTATTTTTGTAGAGAGTCTAATTTCCAACTCAGTCTGCGCACTGGATTTTCAACGCACTGCTCAGCGTCACAGAGTTGAACATACAACAGTGTTTTTTCGACGCGTTGTTATGCACTCTGTTGGATTCTCAACGCTCGTTTCAACACCGAGAGTTGAAAATCCAGTGCGCGATAAAATACCGTCACGATATTTTCACGTCCGTACGAAAATGGACTTACTTGCTTCTTATGGTAGAATTAATCTGCCAGGGGTGCGGGTTGTTCGAAAGAGATACCGCGGCCCCTGGCACACAGGCAACTGAGGGAACAGGGGTGGGTTTTAGTCAGTAAAAGTCTGACACGCCCTGCCGCTCCAACCAGAGCGGGAGAAGTTATTTGATGATAACCCACCCAAAAAAAAAATAAATGGTAGAAATAATTGGCTCATCGTATTATTGACTTGCATTTGACCATTAGGTAGGAGTTCAGTAAGTGATGGCCAGGGATTCCAGGGCTCTTGATTGGCTTGGTTAAGGCTTCAGCTCGCATGCAGAAGGTGGTTGGGTTCCAGTCCGAGCAAATGCCAATGTGACTTTCAGTTCATATGTACTTTCTGAGTTCATCTTGGACATTACTGACATCGGTCAGCGAAAACATTGTAAGGAAAACTAGACTTATCTACATTACATTATACTAATAATAAAATGACCAAAAACAGAAGTGTAAAATCTCCAAAACCAAGTCGGTACCGACAAAACTCAAATATCGAAAATATTTGAGCTTTGTCGGTACCGACTTGGTTTTGGAGATTTTACACTTCTGTTATTACTTAATCACGCCCAAAGTTAGGTTAAATTAGCAAGAAAAACGAATCTTTGTTGGCTCCTAACTTTTTACCCAAGTAACACAGAAGCGCTCTATAAAAGCTGAATCACTGTCCGCAATAGAATCCTAAGCTGTACAAGCCTGCTGAATAAGAGCATTAAAGGCGCTGTCTCAGCTTATTTAACTCTGATTTGGGCACAAATTAAACAGCTGTTAACTGAATAATTGTAACTAATTGCGTTATACGCGCTAATCTCTGGAACTTCCAGTCGGATATCGGAAAAAATATTTTTGCATTTTATAGCCGAATCATTGTGAAAGACTATTATTTAACATCCCGCTAGGACACTTAAGGTGAATCTTGTCGACATTTTTTCCATACAAACTTCGGGAGTGCTCCACTGTTTGACAATTTACACAAAAAATAAACATGGTATGGTTTTGTCTCATTATTAATATTGTCTGTACGGAAATAGAATACTAAAATAAAAAGCCATAAAAAATTAGGAGCCAGCAAAGATTCGTTTTTCTTGCTAATTTAATCTAACTTTGGGCGTGTTTAAGTAGTAACAGTAGTGTAAAATCTCCAAAACCAAGTCGTTTCCGACAAAGCTCAAGTATCGAAAAATTCAATAAACTTTATTGGTCATTGATTTATGCAGTGGTTTTTTTCATAAAACCCGATCTTCCGAAGGACTTTTCTTAATTTTTGACGCCCCTGTTGTTGACGTTATTGAGTGAGATGCAGGATCATTTATAGTAATAAATGATCCTGCATCTCACTCAATAACGTTGTGCGTGTAGACTAGCGTCTAACAGCTCATCACTGATACTATCTCTGTCGGACACGTTGCCTGGTGAGACAGCGTGCTTTTTAGCCAGACCCATCCCATCAGCTCGCGACTAAATTCCCCTGAACTCTACCCTGACTAGATTCTCATAACTCATTTGCTGGGCTTGGTATAACCTTTTATAACAAGATTCCCTCTTCTTTGCTAGATTTACATTTTAATGCGTTTGAAGCGAAAGTAAAATCAAATCTTTGTTCAAAGGCATACTATTCTATCAACGACTACTTAAACGATAAGAATTGTTGGTCGCTGTGATTAACTCAAGACAACGTTTGTGTTCTTTCACCAGAATTAGCTTAACTACTGACAGGTCATATGAATTAGTTCATATCATTGTTTATTTAACTTGACTGCATAAACCATTTTTTTTTTAAATCAATTAAGTTTTAATTTATTGTTGAATGTTAATTATATGCTATTATTGTATAGAATCAAGTTCTTCCAACATAACAGACAGCTGTGCTGCTGGGGAGTTTGTTGCGCCACTTCTTCTTCCCAGCTAAAGCACTAGCAAGTGGTGAAGGGCGGGCGTTTTGAGGGACTGTCTTATGTCATTTTGACGTTCAAAAAGAGCTGACTCTCAGCCTAGTTTGAATAAATGACTTTTGATTTTGAAGAGCCGCACGAAAACAAAAAAGTCAGAAAGTACACTGAGCGAAAACGAAGTAACAACGCTACTGGGCTGCTTTCTTAACGTTTGAGAAGGCAGCCTGATGTTATATCAACACGCGGCTGGTGAATACAAACACAGACACTGTTTACAAGAAACTCGAGAGTTTTCGCCATTATCTGTGCTTTTTTTCATAAACAACGCCTTTCCTTCCAATATTGCTTGTTATTACAGGCATGAGGTCTGTTGGTATACTTTTGGATCGTCGTTATCAATGATAGGTACATATTATATCAGCAGATTCATGAGTACGAGATGTCAATTTCCAACGAAACGCAAGTGTCAAGTTGTCGCGCTTCGACAGAGTCTAGCCTGGCGTTGATGCGAGTCGACGAAGGTGGTTTAACGGCGTGGTGCAGCCCTATTGACCATCTGACATCGTGCGAGCAAGTTTAAATATAATCTACAAGTCAATAATCATCTTCAGAGTCTTTTTTATCGCCCGCAACACACATCTACGCCCAGTAAAAGGTTCAACAGTGAAGAATCCAACTCCAATCGGCCTCTTATCCCGACATATATGTACGTCGCATCATTGGCTGAGACTCGAAACATCGGATCTCCTTCGCGATCAGACATAGTTTAGGTAGGTGTGGGCACTGTAGTGGGAAATCGAACGAAAAGATATAACATAAAAATTAATAAGCAAACGAAACAAACACGAGCGTTGGTACTGAGCGTTTGCGAAGACTATCCGAGCACGACTGGCGCAAAACTCGCTCCAGTGTTGCCACCTTCAATTTGGACAGGTCACTAGAAGTACCACCGAATCTCGCTAGATTATGAGAATTTAAGATGTCAAAAATTCTTTAGAATTCCCTAGATCCTATTCAGTCATGATTACTCATGACTCTTCGCAGTTTTTCATTAAGTGATAATAAACATGAAATTAAAACAAAAAGACCGTTAATGTTTCATTTATTTTTAATAATTTTTAAGCATAAACATTCGTAATAATAGTTCTTAGTAAGAAGTTATTTAGTTAGTATTTTAGTTAGTTATTTTTTTATTATAAGTTTTTAAATTTTTAATTAAACGTTTAAAAATACACAGAACCATCAAGAATTAGGAACAACTCGTCGTCAATCACGTCCACCCCGTCCACTGAACCTTCTGCTACCGATGATGTTGATGTTGACGGCATCGGCAATATGGCAGTAGTATCACCTTCTTTTTTAGAATTTTTAAATGAATACTTTTTATTTTTTCCTATTTCCGCAATTACTTCTTCTGGGAGTTCGTAGGTGTAGCATTGTTGATTCATAACTTTCAGCCTGTTTTTAATAAAAAGAATGCTGTTCAAAGTGCTGATGTTCATCTTGTTTCTTAACTTGCTTTTGATGATATTCATAGTACTGAAAATTCTCTCTAGAGCGGCATTGGAGTGAGGGAGAGATATCACTGAGATTGCGAAATCAGCTAATTCTTGGAAACTATTTATTCCAGCTGCATTTTTGTATTCCAGAACTTCAGCCCAGAAACTTATAATATTTTTTGTATTCTGCCATTTAACAAAGTTAATGGTCTGCCATTGCTGCAGAAGTTTATCAATTGTTTCAGCATCCACACCCATTTCAAAAGCTAGTTCTGTAATTGAGTTGTCTTTTACTTGTCGAAGTGTGTTTTCAACACTGAACTGAGACATTTTCTCTAATATAGTGAAGTTGCTTGGTAGCCTCTGCTGAATTTCTTTTACCAGTTTAATGTTAAAATCAATGCACCGTTTTCTAATAGCATTTGTTATTTCAACAGGCAGTCCTGATTTGCTCGCTTGTGTTTCAAATAAATACCCTAAATATGGGGCAGGGTTGAGATGGTCTTCGATGTGAATACGTAAAAAATCTTCATTGGTAGTTGCAGCGTATGGCATCATAATCCTTGTGCAAACAGAGCGTAGAAGCGTCATCAAAGTGCTAAGCAATGCCACAGGATTACAATCTTCGCTTTCAAAACTTTTAACTCCTATTTGGACGTCATTTAAAACGCTTCTCAAATAACAGAGGTACAGGTGATTAGACTCGTCCGAAAACATTGCGTGAAGTATGTCAGAGGTGTAACATTTATCTCTAGTAAGTGAAAAATGTAGTTTTAAGTCATCCCACTGCGACGAAATCCTCGTTACTGCCTGCTCCACTGACAGCCAGCGGGTTGCACAAGATCTCAAAATTTTCAAAGGATTCTCGCCACAATTTATTAACTGGTACAGTTCTTTGTACTCTTCTCTGCGTTTAGGTGAAGTTGAAAACCAATTGTAAGTTTCCCTGATAAGAAATTCAATATTTCTCGGCAATGTGTCTTCGGAAGCATGAGACACGGCTAGTTGCAGTGAATGGCATACGCATTTGACAAGAACCAGATTTGTTAATCCGTATTCAGTTTTAAGAATTTTATGTACGCCATTATTTATACCGATCATAACAGACGCGTTATCACATCCCAACCCAATCATGTTTTTCAGTGGTATACTGTGTCTTTCCAAACATTTCAGCAAAGCATTTACAATACCACGAGCGTCAGCTGCGACCAGAGGTTCCAAAGCCAGAAAAGATGACACTACAGTTTTTCTTGCGGGACTGAAGTATCGTAAAACCACCCCCAAATATTTGGATACGTTAAGATCGGTGGATTCATCGAGCAAGATGCTAAACTTTTGTAATCCGATATCATTTAATAGCGTTTGAATGAAGTGGGGAGCCAAAACATTTTTAATCACTTCAGTACACTTCGTTCTGTGCATTTTGATATTCGCGGCTTCTTTGTAATCAGGAAAACATTTTTTTACAGTTTCAGTAAGATGATCAATTTGAGATATGGCAGTATGTTCTGTTATAAAAAGTGCTAGCCTACCTTCCGCTCTTAAGGCATTTAAATCCGTCTTGGGTTGTGGTTTGGGAGCAGCTGAAAAATCAATTCTTCTGTTTGTAGATATACTATCACATTTATCCTTATGTTTCTTTGACTCGGCATGTTTTCGCAAATCATTTATTCTTGCTTGTAAATCCGTCCGGCAATACGCACAATGAGCTTTCATAGGATCTGTCACAACTGGTTTAAGCCACATTTTAAACTCCTCAATCGTTTCCCACTCTTTGCGATATTTTTGGCTATAGACCTTCTTTTTCAAAGGAATTTCCATTTTGATTTTCGATGTATAACAATTATCACAAAAGTTTTACGTATTCACACCACGACTTGCATTACGCAACAATTAAACACAGCGAATGAACTATGAATGAAAATCTCGAAAAAATAATGTATCGTTATTGCAGGGGAAATCCCGTATCTTTGATAAACTATCTATGGCAGACAGGGATATCAAATTACTAATTCAGTACGTAAGATAGAGAGTACCGATCACGATTTTAACGCCATCTTGCGACGATCGTTATTGTAGGGGTATTGCCGTGTCTTTGATTAACTACCTATGGCAGACAGGGACATCCAATTACTCATTCAGTACGTAAGAGAGAGAGCACCAAACACGATTTTAACGCCATCATGTGACGATCGGTCGTACTGAGAATGGTCAGTGTTGTCAATAATTTTATTAAAAATACCTTACTCAATTTTACAACCAGGGGCAAACAAGCAGACCTGTCACTATCATGGTGAATGGTCATCGTCGCCAAATTTATATCTAGGGACTTAGCAAAGGAAAAAATCGTTGAGCTGTTGCAAAATTCACTAAATCTAGCGACAAATTCCCCAAAGTGGCAACACTGACTCGCTCTCTCCGCCAGTCCTTGCTGCATCCCCTCCACCGACGATCGTGTCCAAGCGGTAGGGCGCGCTAGCGTTTCCGATCACATGATCATTCGTTTACGAATTAAATTGTTAGATTGTGCGTTGTACTGTGGTGCCATCTATTCATGACACATACAGGATAAGTTTTTACCAGAACCAGTGCGCAAACTGTAACCATGACTTCAGCATATATCATTCTAGACCCCCCAGCGCAGAAATATTTCGTCCGTTATACAAAAAAAAATCAGCTGTTTCATGAAAAAGTGCAATACCTACGCGGTCAAAATGTATGGAGCAGCTGATTTTTTTTCTTCTATCATTCTCCCATGTCAGCCGTCACACTATCATTCACTCCGCTGTGTTTGATATCATTTCTCACACAATCCATCCATCTTTTCTTTTACCTTCCTCTCCCTCTCCATCCATCAACATTTATATTCATCACTCTTATATTCACATGCGTTCCCTCCCTCCCTCTTCATCACATGCCCATACCAAGCCGAACCATTTCATTTCAACATTTATGCCCATACCAAGCCGAACCATTTCATTTCAACATTTCTGTCACTTGCGCCACTTTCAACCTTCCCCATAGATACTTATTTGAATCAACAAAGACATTTTATTTGTTGGTATATTGGCATGGCTAGCTGACATGACAAATGTTTAAGTTCTTTGTCTCGAAATGTTGATTACTTTGCCTACCTATGTATAGAATCAAGTCTATCTAACTAAACAGACAGCTGTGCTGCTGGGGAGTTTGTTGCGCCACTTGTTCTTCCCAGCTAAAGCACTAGGAAGTGGTGAATGGCGGGCGTTTTGGGGGCACTATCTTATGTAATTTTGACATTCGAAAAGTGCCGATTCTCAGCCTAATTTGAATAAATTACTTTTGATTTTGATTTTGAATAATTTTCGTCACTCCACAGGAAAATGGATACAGATACATAAAATACATTATAATACAGTGTATTTCATAATAATTGAGCACGTGCGGCTTTACTTGAATGTTGAACCCCACTTGTTATAGGTATGTCGTCACAACTCATCGCTGATAATATTTTTTGTACACGGGTACTACTGAGTTATCTCGGTTTCGCTAATGTATTGTTTATAATTGTCATAATAATACGTATCTATATAAAGCATGCTAAGATTACCTGATTTTAAGGCACCTCAAGGAACTTCAGACTTGCACCATAATTGCGAAATTCACTATTAATCAGAATCTAAATCATTTTGGAGGATATTATTAAGATGAATCTAGTCCACATTTTTCCCATACAAACTTCGGGAGTGTATTATTCCCATACAAACTTCTGTATGGAAACAGAATACTAAAATGAAAAGCGATTAAAAAGTTATCAGCCAACAAAGATTCGTTTTTCTTGCTAATTTAATTTTGCTCTGGGCGAGTTTAAGTAATAAAAAAACAATCGACTTCCGGAAAAACACTACAAAGTGAAAAATAACTTTAATTTTGGAAGTCGGTGACTTTGGATATGTATTAAAAAAAAATGTCACACCCTTCCGAAATTAAAGTTATTTTTCACTTTGTAGTGTATTTCCGGAAGTCGGCTGTTTTTTTTTTGTTGGAAAAAGTTTTTATTTTTCAATTTTTAGTTCAAATCAAATCAAAAGTCATTTATTCAAACTAGGCTGAGAGTCAGCACTTTTTGAACGTCAAAATTACATAAGACAGTCCCCCCAAAAAGCCCGCCCTTCACCACTTCCTAGTGCTTTAGCTGGGAAGAAGAAGTGGCGCAACAAACTCCCCAGCAGCACAGCTGTCTGTTATGTTGGAAGAACTTGATTCTATACAATAATAGCATATAACCATCATTCAACGATAAATGAAAATTTAATTAATAAAAAATAAAAAAAATAAATGGTTTATGCAGTCAAGTTAAATAAACAATGATATGAAGTAATTCATATGACCTGTCAGTAGTTAAGCTAATTCTGGTGAAAGAACATAAACGTTGTCTTGAGTTAATCACAGCGACCAACAATTCTTATCGTTTAAGTAGTCGTTGATAGAATAGTATGCCTTCGAACAAAGATTTGATTTTACTTTCGCTTTAAACGCATTAAAATGTAAATCTAGCAAAGAAGAAGGAAGCTTGTTATAGAAGGTTATACCAAGCCCAGCAAATGAGTTATGAACCCTATGAAGCCGGTGAAAGGGAGCACGTAGTTTGTCCTTATTTCTAGTATTAATATTATGAGTATCACTGTTTTTAGTGTATAAGTGTATATTTTGCCTAATATATAAGATGTTAGCGAAGATGAATTGTGATGCCACCGTGAGAATACCAATATCTTTAAAAAATTCTCTCAGAGAAACTCTAGCACCTAGTTGGTAAATTGCACGAACAGCTCCTTTTTGAAGAACAAAAATATTGTGAATGTCAGCCGCTTTACCCCACAGCAGAATGCCGTAGGACATAACGCTATGAAAATAACTAAAATAGACTAACCGAGCTGTATCAACGTCAGTGTATTGTCTTACTTTTCTGACGGCGTAGGCGGCCGAACTGAGCCTTCCCGCTAGGCTTGATATATGTGATCCCCACTGAAGTTTGGCATCTACTGTTATGCCAAGAAAAACGGCCGATTCTACAGTTGCAAGCACCTCATCATCTAAGACGATGTTGGGTCCCAGATTTCTTACATTCGGTAAAGCGAACTTTATAGTATATAGTACCTACCCCACACCAATTCGAAATTTCAGCATCGTTGTGGTGCAAACAAGGCATATTTATGCGATAGCAGCAATCGCGGTTGATTTGCTGTCATTTTTTGAAGAGTTCCGTTGTCTGTCTCCGAAACGCAACATCAGATCTATATGACATTTAAATGGGACCATTTCGGAATAAACCCCTTTTGAAGAAAGAAAGAATTTTGCAAATCCGTCTATACAATATGTAACAAAAACCCTGTTGTTCCTTCT
Source organism: Polymixis lichenea (assembly GCA_949091785.1). NCBI lineage: Eukaryota > Metazoa > Arthropoda > Insecta > Lepidoptera > Noctuidae > Polymixis > Polymixis lichenea. The sequence goes on from OX420959.1 coordinate 10,252,959, forward strand.
ACCAACGTTTTCAGAAACGGTATACATACGTAATAAAGCATGTCATTTATAAAAACTGTTTAACAAAAATAATTAAAATAAATATTTAATTATGAATATTTGTAATGTTTAACTGATTTTGATTAGATAAAAGAAAGCCGCCAAGCTCGTAGTCTATTGTGCGAAATAAGGATACTTGTAAAATCAGATACTGTTAAAAATTTTTTTGAATATGTCGATTTTAATAGTTATTTGATGTTGAACTCTCGACTAGCCAATGCTTATTTTTTAAATTATAACTTCGTAAATGTTGTGCTTGTGGGTAAGTGTATACGTCCCTAAAAGGAACAGCAGGGTTTTTGTTACATATTGTATATGACGGAGTTATGCCCGAAGATACATAAAAAAATATATATGAACATGTCGAATTGACAACCTCCTTCTTTTTGAAGTCGGTTAAAAATGATGTATATATACAGGCTGATTTTTTAGTCACCGTCCAAACTTTTCAGGGTGATAATACCCGTGAAATTGAACAACTTTCTCCAAGGAACATGGGTCGAAACACGAAAAAAGAAATCGGACCTCCCATTTAAAATCAATAGTCAGCTGATCAATTTTGTATGGGAGGTCGGAATTTCTTTTTAATATTAAAGATTCATATTCTGTTCAACATAAAGCTGACACTGGCTTGCAAATTGCAAAAAAATATAGAAAAATTTAGCTTCGCAGGCTTATGGGCCTACCACACGCTCAAGCTTCACCACAGTTTTGCCTGCGCAGGCCGGTTTGTACACGGAACACCGTGTGCAAATCGGCGAGTTTTACCAACCACACGCACGCTGTTCCGTGCACAAACCGGCCTGTGCAGGCAAAACTGTGGTGAAGCTTGAGCGTGTGGTAGGCCCATTAAGATGATTAAACAGACACGTATTCTGAGAAAGCGGTCATTTAACCATTTCTATTTGACTCGGTTTTCTAACTAACTGCCAGAGTTAATCATACTTCGTGCTTATAACCTAGTTTTGTTATCAGCGACAACATTTTGCAATATAATAAGCCAAAGATTATTATTTACATGTCCATACTACAAAGTAGATAGGTACAGACGAGCGAAAACAGACATACTCCTCTCCACTGTCACGCTGCCGTAAAAATATTGTGGCGAGATTTTTTCGCTCGTTGTATTGTGTGTAGCTGGCCTTCTCAATCAATATGCCTAGGCCTTTTCCAACTATGTAATTTGGGATCAGCTTCCAGTCTAATCGGACGCAGCTGTACACCAGTGTTGTACATGGAGGGACTGCTGATCTGACCACCAGAACCCAGTTACAGCCGGTCGATTCTTGTAAATATCTCACCGTGAGAACTTATGGTTATAGAATAGCAATGCTGATGGTACGGATTAACACTATTGACAGCTCACTTCACTGAAGTTTTCACGGTGAGATATTTATAGAATACCACTGCAGAAATCTCTTCTCTCTCATTTATTTCCGTTAACTTCAGTACACGTTACATCAATGACTATTCTAGAAGAAAGTGACTTAATTCCTTTTCCGTGCGATGCAACGAGTGCACGCGCTCCTACCTTCGGTTGTTTGTCCTTATTTTGGTTCAACTTACGTGCCGCGATCTATACTGGGTAATACGATACCCATTGGTAAGACTGGTTGTCAGACTTTCGAGTTCTTGACGACCCGTAACGACTGTCAATGATCCACGAATGACAGCCCGGACAAACGGCTTAACGTGCTTTCCGAGGCACGGAGGTGTTTCGTCATGTAAAGATGGTCACCCTTCCACGGACCGACCGCGGCAAGCGGCAAGAGTAGTTTAACCTGATCGATCGACCCGTGCGGTTATTATTACTTAGCCACGAGGGCCTTCTATATGTATGTGTGTATATGTACATAGCTAGTATTTATCGTTTTAATCTATCAAAAGGGTCAATGTACTCATCATAACGAACAACTTTTACTATGGAATCAACCCTGAAATCGTGAAATAAAAATGAGCTGATCCATACATTGCGTCGAGATATGCGAACATAAATGTATGGATCAGCTGATTTTTATTTCACGATTAAAAGTTGTTCTTCATGTTGAGTACAATGACCCTTTTAAAGGATTAAAACGATAAAAAAATATACATGTATATTCTGCGAGATACAATGTTCTATCGAACACAATGTGATCGTTACTCAGTATAATTACTTTCAGCGGCGATAAATATTAATTAGTAATTGTTAATTAATATTACAAGTTTAATTATCATGTCACTTCGAATTATGTGGCACTTGTTTTTGATTGATGAAGTGTGATGGAGAGTTACTGACTTTTACCTGTTTGTATAATACTCATGTATTTATGAATTGAATGATTATCTAGTAAATAAAAAAAAAAAACAGTACGTGCAAATGGCAAAAAACGTAAGAAAATTTTGGGGGATACCTGCTGCTTCCTTCTAAAACAGATATCAGATGCTTAACTTTTTGTTCCTTTTTAGGGTTACGTATACGTACCCAAAGGGCGCCCAGGGGACCCTATTACTAAGGCTCCAATGTCTGTCCGTCCGTCTGTCACAACAGGGACCTTTTGAACTGTAATAGCTAGACACTTCAAATTTTCACAGAGCGTGTACTACTAGTGCGGCTGTAACAACAAATATAGATCAAAAGTTTTTTTTAGATTGTCCATATTTTGTTAGTATATCTAAAAACTATGCTTGTCATGAGGGGATCGAATAATGTATTTAAGTAACTTAATAATCCAAGGGTGCGGGTTGTTCGAAAGAGATACCGCGGCCCCTGGCACACAGGCAACTGAGGGAACATGGGTGGGTTTTAGTCAGTAAAAGTCTGACACGTCCTCCTGCTCCACCCAGAGCGGGACAAGTCATTTGATGATTACCCAACCAAAAAAAAAGTAACTTAATCATTGACAAGAATGATTGAAAATATATTAAAATTAAACTGAAACGAAAATAAAATTTTATTGAAGGGCTTAAGAAAGACTTACTAAAACGTATTATCTATAATTGTTTCTATTAAAAACCCATGGAATTCGGAATCACGGCTAGATAAAACAGCAGGGACTTTTTTTGCGACATTTATTTTTACTTTAAAACCGCAAAAAACATAGAATGTCCTTATGTAAAACACATTTTACGTCTTTCAAATAGTTGTGGTTATTATTATCGTTTGTGGTTATTTAGAGGACTATTGTTTCAATATGTTAGGTATCACTGAGAGGCAGGACATTGACGCGCAAACGGAATAAATTCAGCACAATGGTTTTGGAACCCTAGTGAAGAAATTTTCTGTCAGTTATCAGAAAATGTTTGCGGGAACCCATACCGATGGGTTTCATGCTATCGTCTGCAAAAAAACGTCTTCGCTCCTGAGCAGAATAAGAGGCAGTCTCACTAGCATCCTAAAGACTGTACCGGCAGATACTTCCTCCCCCGTAAAAAGGCAATTTGTGAGAAGACTTTATACCCTACCATTGCCATTTGTCGGTATGTCTAGTTTATGGTTGGTCTTGTCATTCATTCGTCTTTAGTTTAAGTTACTATCAGTAGTGTATTAAGCAAACCAGTTACTAACAATTCATGGATTATTGTTGTCCGAAATAAAATTATTTAAAATATAATTTAAAAAACCTATGCTGTTTCATTGAAAACTGCAATACCTACGCAGTCAAAATGTATAGCAGAGCTAACTTTTGTTTTTTAATAACCGATGAAAAATTTCAACGCAAGTCGGTTCACAATCAGAATATGCTGAATCCACGGTACTTAATAGGTTCTGGTTCGGACATCTGTATCTTTTCTATTAAAAAAATAAGTAACGTGTTATCAGATCAGCGAATAGAATTAAAACAGATAAAAATAGATGTATGGAAGGTCATTAATGTAAACTTGAAATAGGAAAGGGCCAAGAATTGAATCTTGAGGTACGCTCATCTTAACTGAGAGACCCAGAGGACGTCGATTCGTTAACGTTTTCTTTTTGCTACCAGTTTAATAGATAGGAAAGAACATGATCGGCGAATTCCGTAGTGCTGTAATTTATAGATCAGAGTATTATGGTCCACGCAGCCAAACGCTTTTGAGAGTTCACAGAAAATTCCAATTGCATCCTGGGACTTCTCCCAAGATTCTAAAATGTGAGTAAAATTCGCCCAGTTTTACTTCCGCGTCAGTCGGCGCCTTACTTTTCGTGAAACCAAACATAATTATGAGAACAATAACCTCTCTTCAGGTTTTCAGTTGTTTCAATAACACCTTGCACTTGAACTGTTTATAATTAAGTGTGTTTTATTTTATAATATTCTAGCGTTATTGTCATAATATGATGGACGGGGGGATTAACAGTTTTTATAGAATGGATTTGTGGGTTTCTAATGAAAACATAGGTAAGTTAGGTACCTATTAGGTTTTAGTAATAACATCTGTACGGGTCGGTTGATCAGGTTAAGCTCGCTTGTTACGACTGGTCCGTTGTTGGGTAACCATCTTTGTATACCCCTCCGTGCCTCTAAAAGCACGTTAAGCCGTTAGTCTCGGCTGTCATTCGTAGATCTTTGACAGTCGTTACGGGTCCTCTGAACCCGAAAGTATGACAACCAGTCTTACCAAGGGGTATCGTGTTATCAAGTTACTAGGTTGTGGACGTCAGATAGGTTGTCGCTCCATGTACAATACTGATCTTCTGATGCATCCGGTCAGACTTGAAGCCAACCACAACATAGTTGGGTAGAGGCTACGCAGATGATGAAGGTGGCTTACAAAAATAACTTCGAGAAACCCCACCGTAACATTTATCGTACAAGGACCTATGTATTCAAATATAGTTTTATCGTTAGTATAAATAATAGTGTTTTCAACATTTCATAAAGGGCGTCCTCCAGATAATACGCAACAAATATTTAACTTAGCTCTTGACGCAGCGACATTGTGTTTATTTTTAGTTATTATTCCATGTTTGTCTTAGGTTTGTTTATTTGCTACTATTGGCTTGTCTACAAATATGAGAAAAAATATTTTTTGTATGTATAAGGCTTTTAAACATAGGCGGGTCACATTTCTCGATAGCAATACGTAGTTGGGAAAATAATAAGACGATAACATCACGGCTTGTTTCCGCCAAGGCTTGGGAAGATCTGTACGTATATTACACCCACATTTCACCAGTTATGTTTAAGTCTCAGGTAAAAGGGGGCGACCCTATTGCTGGACATAGGCCTCTCCAATTGTACGCCATTCAGCTCGATTCTCGGCAACTCTCATCCAGTTGCTACCAGTCACCCGGCGAAGATCGTCGCTCCACCTAGCCTGAGGGCTTCCTACCTTACGTTTGCCGATTCGGGGTCTCCACTCAAGAACACGTCTACTCCAACGGTCATCGGTTCTACGGCTAATTTGACCAGCCCATTGCCATTTCAGCTTGCTAATTCTGTTGGCTATTTCAACAACTTTGGTTCTCCGTTCTGTACTATTGCCACCAAACGGGAATTATTGACAAATTCCAGATAGAAAAACCCAATAACACTTTGCCCAACCTGAGAATCGAACCCAGGACCGCATGTTCAGCAGAAGTGCTTACAACCACTAGAAACTAGGCAGAAAATAAACAGGATAACAATGACGTTTATGATAGTTCATTTGCTAGTGCGCTTTTTCCGAGAGCTTCGTAGAAAAATGACGCTTGTGATAATCATTATGCTTGCTGTATGGTATGTATGCCTGTCAAACTCAAAATCACTGGTGGGCAAATATGAAGGGACCGTAGAATCAGTGGACCGCAAAACCCAACCATAAAGAAGAAAAAAAATCGTTTGCACAGATAAAATAGAAAAAATGTGTGACAATCTTTTCCCGGTAATTCGACATATTTTCTTTTGCACCGAGACTGTAAATTTTTTGTTTCAATTGGGTCTGACATTGAATTTCTATGACATTCACCCGAGGGGTAATTGCTATCAGTACGATAGGATAGGAATCGCTTTCATTTTGACAGTTCCACAACATTCATGGCGTTGTGTACGTTGCTAAGCAGATTTTTTTTTTTCAACCATAAGAAAGAATGGATAGCGATAATTTTCAAAATGATTCAGATTCCAGCGGCCCGATTTGCCGGCCGTTCCAGCTTGCAACGTGCGATTTTTAATAAATTATTGCGACACACACGGGCCGCATCACGAGGCTGTTCTAAAAATTTGATCGGGCCGCAGGTAAATGCGTGAAGGGTCGCATGTTTGACATGGCTGCTGTACGGTGTTTCCCCAGTATAGTACAACGGCTCCAAGGTTTTCTCCGGTTATACTAAATTTCTGGTTCCGTATGGTGCCGGACGTAAAAGAATAGCACCGTCCCATTTCTTCCCGTGGGTGTCGTAGAAGGCGACTAAGGGACTTACTAGGGAATGGGTAGCAGCGTTCTGTATGCATTTTATCACCTTACTGCGATCACCAACCCGCCTGCCAAGCGTGGCGATTATGGCAAAACCTCCCTTTTAGGGGGGAGGCCTATGTCCAGCAGTGGACGTCTTTTGGCTGAAATGATGATGATACTGAATTTCTGAAGTATCAATTGCAGCCTCATAATGGTAATAGCGGCCATAATGTTTAATGCCTTTTGTCCAATAAAAGGTTATTGCTCTAGGCGCCTTCAGATGCGTTGTAGTCTCTCTGTAGGTTAGATTAATCTGTTTAACCCAATTTGGCTTTTACGGTGTCATTGAAAAGCAAATATCTAAATGTTTGAAGCGCTGCCAATAAAAGCGCGTACAGCGCTCTCCGCGTTCAGTATAACAATGCGTTTAGGATACTGGTGGGGCTATAGTGCGTCAGGGATGTTCGCAGATGCGCATGTAGATTGCTTTTACGCAACAATGCGGAAAAGGTGCGCTTCCCTGGTGCGCAGGGTGTGGGACAGCTCCAATAGTGTCTTAGGAATGGTTGCGAGTCGCCTGGATTGTGTATACGTGGGTCACTGTTGTGCCATCTCTCATGGGATGTTGCAACGGTGACCAACCGTTGTTTCTTGAATTGTTTTCTGTATACTCTGTGTTTAATAACATAGTCGTAAGTTTTACTAACAATCTGGTTGAGTCTTGGTTACTCCAATAAAGAAATATTCTATTCGATTTTGTTTATCTTACTTTTGGTTCAGTCTAGGTATTCTAAATGCCAACGTCTTATTGTCTCTATAAGGTGAAGACTCCAAGGTAGCTCTGCGGGCATAGCACGAGCACCGATTTGTCGACGGAAGAATATACATGACTATTAACTAAATGATGTACAATAGGAGAAGATGTTTTTCTATTATCCTGATTTTGTAGATAATCGTATATACTTTGTGGCCGTCGAGTAGAAAGTTTGTTGTCAGTGTGATATTGACAGTTTGGGAAGACATATTCTTCTGAAATAGTCTACATTTTTAAGGACCTAGACAAAGATCGTTAGAAACAAAAGACAAAATGACAAATTGTAGAAGGATATTACGGTGGAGAAACGGAATGTCATTTTGTATAGAAAAAGCACTGTCAATTCTTCGTAGAAATAGAAAGCGTCATGCTAAGCCTGCAGGAAGTTCAAATATTCTTCCATTTTTTGTAATACCCTGGAGCTTCCACTTTAAGTATGATATAATTGTGTCAGATATTTCATGAGTATGCACTTAAAATGAGACACAAACCACCTTTGTTCAGCGTTATGCGGAGTCTAGGATTGATTCATCATCTGCCTAGCCTTGCCTTTTCCCAACTATGTTGGGGTCTGCTTCTAATCTAACCGAATGCAGCTGAATAATACCAGTATTTTGCATGGAGTGATTGTTTATCTGACCTCCACAACCCAGTTACCGGATAATCCGATACCCTTTGGTAATATAGAGGTATGAGGAACAGGGTGTAAAGTTCACTCGTACTCTATTGGTAAAGGAGGATCCTCCGACCAGACGGGTGTTGTGTCTGGTGGACAACTGTCCGACGATTGATGTCGGGATGTTTGTATATGCAGATCGCGCGGTAAACTCTGCTTGCGTGATGTAGCTGATGTAGTTGCGGTGTGACGTCAATTCTTGAGTAGTTCGCATATGGCATTGTAGATGGCGCCATTTCGCTTTTTGTGTTTCAAGATATTTGCGAAGTATCTTTTTCTGTGGTGCCGCTAGGCCGCTACAGTAAGACTAGTAGTCACACTTCCAGGCTTCTTGATGACCCGTAACGACTGTCAAAGATCTACGAATGACAGCCGGCGCCTCTAAGTAATTATTACACTATCCAATTTGTAGAAACTCTAACTAGGAACACACTAATTAGGAAATTGGAAGCTAGTGATGACACTGGATTAAATCGAATTCTAAATCGGACAAGTGACTCTTATGCGCTTATGGAGGGACTACTCCCGCACTACTTTTACTAAGTTGTCGCATCCCAATGTAATTCTACAATTACATTGGGATGCGACAACTTAGTAAAAGTAGTGCGGTCGGGACTCGGGACCTTCCAATCTCATTATATCGGATCCAACTGTTCTAATTTCGATTACATCTTCCGATTTTCTAATTAGATTCCTAAAAATTGAATAGTGTAATATACGCACTTCAGTCGTGAAGTAGAATTACATTTTTTTTTTTGGGTGGGAAATCATCAAATAACTTCTCCCGCTCTGGGTGGAGCGGGAGGGCGTGTCAGACTTTTACTGACTAAAACCCACCCGTGTTCCCTCAGTTGTCTGTGTGCCAGGGGCCGCAGTATCTCTTTCGAACAACCCGCACCCCTGGCAGGCATAGACCCTTGCGAACCGCACTTGTTTCACTTGTGTCACAGTTGGTCCTGACATCTTTTTGAGGCGCGCGTGAAACACTACGCGCCGTCGACCCGGGCTTGGTCCTTACCGGACAGCGAGCTACCCATTACTCGCTATCCGCAAGCCCGTGCCTACGGTGGCCGGGAATCAGCCTGGGATTCCCGACGCCCAGGGCGTCTCCTGCGAAGGCCACGGCTGTGAGGGCGCATGTACTGCATCTCCCTCTTTGCGAGCATCACTGCTTCGCTGAAGGAAGCGACTGCTAGCCATGCACTCTCGCTCCGTACCATGGCCTGGACCAGGGCCGGACGCTAGAGATCGCCGCCGCAAGTACTCGTATAATTACATAGGGTTGCAACAATTTAGGAAGTAGTGCGATCGGTTACTTCCAATCGCACTAAATCGGAATCTAACTGTTCTAACTTCGATTACATCTTTCGATTTCCTAATTAGATTTCCTACAAATTGAATAGTGTAATACGCATTTTAATAAATCATTACGAAATACTTTTGCAACTTTCATCATTCATAATAATACTCTCAGCTAATATTTATTCTAGGCAGAGCAAATATACCTTGTACTGATAATGGTAATGTTGTTTAATTGACAAACATAGTTGCTAATAAATACATAATTACTTTATGTAAGTATCTGTTTGATAAGTATCTAGTATATCATTAGGTAAGCTGTTGTTTTTGCTGAATGCTTTACTGGGTTGTGAAGGTCAGATAGGCAATCGCTCCAACCCCGGATCTATGATTTTTTCGAATCTGGGCAGAAATTTGACAGTGGCGCCCCTCTCTCCAGCGTTTGAGATAAATTAATTAGGTGTGGGCCTGTGTGGCGACTTAATCATACAAGTCGACGGTGAGCTACCAGGCTTCCGTATGCTAGGCACTTTGTGGAGCAAGTTTTTTTAAATTTAATCATGCTATATTATGATTTTTACGCCCCCTGTAACTGTCGCCCGGGGCGGGTGCCCCGGTTTGCCCCCCCCCCCCCCCCTAGATCCGCGGCTGAGTCGCTCCATGGAAAATACTGGTAAGTATTCAGCTACATTCGGTTAGATAGGATGGCGACCCCAATATAGTTAGTAAAAGGAAAGGCAGATTAATTTGATTGATTGCTTAGAATTCTTAAGCCCTACTCAAGGTTGTGGCGCTAAGGTGCATATCAAGCCACCCCAAACTGTCAATTTTACCATTTGAACATGAACTTTATACTTATGTTACAAAGTTGAAAATCTATTAAAGAAATTTGACAGATTGGGGTAGCTTAATGTGCTGGCGTCTGTAGATAGTTAACACCGACTATTTTATAACGTTTTATTTTTTAATTTTGCAATTCAGTTTCGAGTGGTATCTTCACTAAAATATGATTCGCGACCGTAACTAATTAAGCTATACAAAATTATAATCATTAAAATTATCAATACAATCCTTCAAGTTCATTTAATACCATTTATTGACTTATTCACGAAATGTTCATGCAATGGCATTGGCTTTCGAACAAAAAATAATAATTTTGCAAATCCGTCGTCTATACACCGTGACATTTTAGTTGTCTTAGAAAGGTGGTCCACTCAATGTATCCGATATAAAATACCTGTAGGCGCGATTATTATTGTTTTACCATTAATTAAGATAATAGGTGTATAGAAAAATAAATAATGCTTTAGAGTTATGAAACACCCTCTTAATAATGTTTACGTATCAAAAAAACGGTAGAAGACATTTATAAGATTCCATCTCCATTACATTCCATCTTTCATTCCATCTCCATAACAAGGTGTTTCAAACTACGTCATGCGTATAAGTGAATGACATTTTAATTTTTTAATTATTTATTACATTCATAAATAACATTTTCCTTTAAATGATTAGTAGTTATTGGATACATGAAGTGGGCTGCCGTTGTAAAAAGTTCAAAATGCCACGGTGTATACATATAATGGAGTTATGCCTGAACATACATTAAAAACAAAAATATATAAACATGTCGAATTGATAGCCTCCTCCTTTATGAAGTCGGTTAAAAAACCCAAGGTTGTTAAACTTAAACTTAATCGTCAGAAAAAAAAATTGTTTGAGTAAATTTTGGGAGCTATTTTACCAAATAGGTAAAATCCTTTATTTCATGTAACTGGTACTGATCAAGCTCAACTAAAACTACTTAATTTATTATACACAGGTGTCGGTAACGTTGTCGCGAGTTCAATTGTTTTCTCCCATCTCAAAAAATGCCCAACGCGCGTAAAGAAGTTTTCACTAAAAAAAAAATTGGTTGCCTGTAAAGTCGGTATACGGGCGAAAGTTTTACGTGACAACGACTTTGAGTGGTAAAATAATTTTAATGTGAATATTCATTCGTATAGTAGGAAGAAGGATGAAATAATAGTAACAATTTAAAACATTTATTTATACAAAGAATTATATTTAAAACATTAATTTATACAAAGAATCTCGCACTGAATTTCATATTAACAAATCGGTTACATCATCTGTCTCTCTCGCTCTTAGGCGGGCTAACTGTGCTCGAGTGGAAGGGACGCGTGCCTTTCACTTTTTATGTCTGTCTCTCTCGCTCTTAGGCGGGCTAACCATGCCCGAGTGGAAGGGACGCGTGCCTCTCACTCGCTCTCATTGTGAGCGCATAACGTGAGCGGAGCGTAACGCAGTTTCTTGAAGTGTCACCCGGCAAACCAATTTATAAGACGTTGTCACGTCAAAAATTGTAAATTTCAAAACACGTAATAATTTGAATATTGCGGGTTACCTAAGTGCATCTGTGGCTAAATTATAACAGCCGCACGTTTCAATCGAAGTTTTTAAGGAGTTTCGAATAGGAGAGGTGAGGGCCGAACTTATAAAAAGCCGGCCAAGTGCGAGTCGGAGTCGCGCACGAAGGGTTCCATACCATAGTATTTGTTGTTAAAACGGCAACAGAAATACATAATCTGTGAACATTTCAACTATCTAATTATCATGGTTCATGAGATACAGCCTGGTGACAGACGGACAGCGAAGTCTTAGTAATAGGGTCCCATTTTAAGCTTTGGGTACGGAACCTTAAAAATTAAAAGGAAAAAATAACTTGTAACACGCGTTTATTTAAATAACTGAGATTAAATATTTTTTTAACTTTTTAGTTCGTTTTGACAACAAGTAAATAATAAAAGTTTGTTTTTAAAAAAGTTTTTTTCTTGTGATTAAATCTTTAACTTTTTAGTAGGTATTTATGATGCGGGATTTACTACGGCGTAGTTCGTAGCAGCGTTTTTCTGTTATGTAGCTCGTAGTAATTCGTAGAACCCACACATATATGTTATTTTGAGCACTTAAAGTGTTAAGTATCTATGACCACCTTCCAGCTCCAGCTTCAGACCCTGGTTACCATATAGGATCAAAGTACTCGTCAATACTAATCAAACGAGCCTAAACTCGATGTGGTTTTGTTGTTTTATTGAGGAGTTCCTATGGCCACCTTCCAGTTTCATCATCAGATCAGACCCTGGTAACCATCTAAAAACAAAGTAGGTACTCGTCAAGACGAATGAAGCAAGCCGAAACTCGACGGGGTTGCGTCGTTTCATTACAGAGTTCTTATGACCACCTTTCAGCTCCATCATCAGACCCTGGTTACCATTGAAAGACAAGTTTGGGCTCGTTTAAATGTCTTGACAAGTAGTCAAGACATTCAAACGAGCCCAAACTCGATGAGATTGTGTCGTTTCATTGCGAAGTTCCTATGACCACTTTCCAGCTCCATCATCAGATCAGCGCCATGTCATCATAATTTTGCATTGTCACGCGATTTACACATGTATGCAAAATTTCAGCTCAATCGGTAACCGGGAAGTGAATCAAATTTAATTTGCAAAATTTGAATCAATTTTTTTTTATGACAAACATCGGGACACATGAAACTAAATAAAGGCTTGTAAACATAGAAGTATCGTGGGATACTAACGGGTGTTTTTTTTTGCGGCTTTCAATCACCTACATATTTCTAAAATACAGATCGCTTTTTTTTAAGGCGTTAAGTCGACAATAATTTTTGGGTTCATAGATATAAATCCATCTCATGCTCAGCATTAGCGCGGTCATTCCGATCCAGGAAGACCCTTGCTACCCTCTTCCAGCGACGCCCTAAGACGAGGTCCGTACCCCAGACGGGGTGCCTTAGCGTGTTGTCGCTTAGACTTAGCCCTGGCTGGAGACCTTAATTTATTGAAACAGCCACAGGAAAGTCCGGTTAAGGCGGAGATCTGCCAGGGGTGCGGGTTGTTCGAAAGTAATACTGCGGCCCCTGGCACACAGGCAACTGAAGGAACACGGGTGGGTTTTAGTCAGTAAAAGTCTGACACGCCCTCCTGCTCCACCCAGAGCGAGAGAAGTCATTTGATGATTTCCCACACAGAAAAAAAAGGCGGATTTTTCACTGCTTTAACCGTAAATAATTTTGGAAGCAAAAAAAAAATATATGATATTTTCAAGTCTTTTTTGCATACAGTGATGGAACTCAAAACATTAAACATAGGTGCTTTAATGCATCAAAAAAGCCATCAAAGTCACCTCTTAATTATCTTTAATAGCAGTTTCGGTTTCGGTATCCCTTCAATAACGATTATAATTATAATTAAAAATATACCATAAAATTGCAAATGCCAAACTGCATTCAGTGATGGATTATTTATTATACCTAGTTAATATCTAATTTTCTACGTTTTTTTTTGCATTTTTACGACAGATTGCTCATTTATTATCCGAATTTATTACAACAGAATTTAACCCGTATCGGATTGCAATAAGAAGTATTATCGCTCATAACGACACTATTTAAAGTTACCATGGCCTTAAGCAGCCGACAACCTCCTAGGTTGACCTGAGAGATATCATTAGATAGCGCATTAGCGCTTGCGACCACTAGATCAGCGAAGCATTCAAATAAAAAACTTAAAAAAAAAACAACCGACTTCCAAAAACACACTACAAAGTGAAAAATAACTTTAATTTCGGAAGACGGTGACAAAAAATTCAAATACATATCCAAAGTCAGTTTTTTTGGAAGTCGGTTGAAGTTTTTTTTTTTCGCTTTTTAGCGGTTCACATGTGCTTACCAAGGGGTACAGCGTACCGGCGTGATATTATGTTATGAACTGGTGTAAACAATAGACAGACATGAGATTTCAGCAATTCCAGTGCATTTGATATCATTTATTGAGGAGTTCCGTTGCCTATCTCCGAAGTTCTTCATCAGATCTTCACCAAATTTAAATGGGACCACTCCGAGAAAGTACTCTTCCAAAAACTACCCAAATCGCTTCAAGTGTGCCTATAAAATTTGAAGGGTTCGCTCTATTTCTCCATGATCCCATCATCAGATCCTGACTTGATGATCATGGGACCACCTGAGAAGTACCATTTCAACAACAAAAAAAAAATCCAAATCGGTCCAGCCATCTTCGACTAATCGGGGAACATACATAAAAATATTTAAAAAAAAAAGGTTCCGACGAATTGAGAACCTCCTCCTTTTTGATGTCGGTTAAAAATAAGGAAATCGCCGTTTTTTATCTCAAGAACTACTGAAAAAATAAAGAGTTATCTCTGAGTCTTACGTTTCGAGGAAGATGTCTGTAGTTAGGTTGTCATGCGTGCAAAAACAGTAGTAATATAGTAAAGAATTTACAATCTAATCTCATTTATTTTGAAACTTCCGCTTTTGGTATCATCTCGATAAACCACGGCACCACGTGTTGTTGAAGACGTGGTATTCTGGCAATTCGCAATTCCAATAAAATCGCGGCGATATTTATCGTGCATCGTGAGAATCCATCAGAATGCATTTCAGCGCGTCGAAAATCGAATTGGACGTCTAAAAAGGCTGCTCTGGCAGAATAATAATAGGAAAATATTATGAATCATATTTAAAATCGTAAAATGGTCACAAACTGAGAATTCATAATATTATATGTTTGACAGTTTTGTATGGAAATTCGTAAAATGGTCACCAGTCTCAGAATCATCGCGGAATTCAGGAAGTGAATTGCTTTTAGAGAAATCGCTTGTGTGTTTTACTGTTCTATTATCAACTCGCTGAGCAGTGCCTTGAAGATGCAGTGCGCACCAACTGGTGGGGCCCGCAAGGGCCGATGCCTGCCAGCGGTGCGGTAGTTCGAAAGAGATACCGCGGCCCCTGGCACATAGGCAACTGAGGGAACACGGGTGGGTTTTACTCAGTAAAAGTCTGACGCGCCCTCCGCCCTCTCCACCCAGAGCGGGAGAAGTTATTTGATGATTTCCCACCCAGAAAAAAAAAGATGCAGTACGCGAAAAAATCCCGCCGCCATTTTATGTCGTACTTGAGAACGAGATCTTTAAAATCAGCTCTTTCTTTACGAAAGTAAGAAAAGCCCAATCTTTTCACCACTTTTTACTTTTTTGATCTGGGAAGTTGAAGATGGCGGAGGTGCCACCTCGACCGCGATTTTGGGGTTTGCCATAATCGCCACGCTTGGCAGGCGGGTTGGCGATCGGAGTATGGTGGTAAAATGCATAGAGAACGCTGCTGCCCATTCTCTAGTAAGTCCTTTAGTCGCCTTCTACGATACCCACGGGAAGAAATGGGATGGTGCTATTCTTTACGTCCGGCACCACACGGAACTAGCTTCCCATTCTGATCTATTGGAGAAGATTTCATCACCAACAGTCACTGTTGGACATAAACCTCTTCAGTTACCCGTCGCTAGCTTCTGCCCGCGACTGCGTCGGCGTGAGATTTGGGCCCCCGACTAGAGAATACAATCCCGAGCTTGTTTTTCAATCCCGGCATTACGGGGATATTTTTCATGCGTGATTCCGGGATCCCGGGTCTATCCCGGGATTAGACTATGTGGTTTCTGATTGGGCTCAAATAAAGAGTCATTTCTTTAAAATTGTTTTAAATATTGTTGCACAACACAAAACAATATAGTAAGAAATGAAAAATAAAAATAAAAAGCTATACTTTTGTAAGAAATAAAAAAGACAAAACAAAAAATCTATCTAGAATTAAAAAAAAGATAATATCGCTCCAGCATTGATATAAGACTATTCCACCTGGTTTTACAAAAGAAGTGATAGGTGGTGGTGGTGTTCAATTTTCACATATTTTTAACCGACTTCCAAAAGGAGGAGGTTCTCAATTCGTCGGAACCTTTTTTTTTAAATATTTTTATGTATGTTCCCCGATTAGTCGAAGATAGCTGGACCGATTTGGATTATTATTTTTTTGTTTGAAAGGGTACTTCTCAGGTGGTCCCATGATCATCAAGTCAGGATCTGATGATGGGATCATGGAGAAATAGACAGAACCCTTCAAATTTTATAGGCACACTTGAAGGGATTTGGGTAGTTTTTGGAAGAGTACTTTCTCGGAGTGGTCCCATTTAAATTTGGTGAAGATTTGATGAAGAACTTCGGAGATAGGCAACGGAACTCCTCAATAAATGATAGCAAATGGACTGGAATTGCAGAAATGTCTGTCTATTGTTTACACCACTTCGTAACATAACATCACGCCGGGACGCTGTGAAGGGGTAAGCACATGTGAACCATTAAAAAGTGAAAAATAAAAACTTTTTTCAAAAAAAAAACAACCGACTTCCAAAAAAAAACACTAAAATGTGAAAAATAACCTTAATTTCGGAAGGCGGTGACAAAAAATTAAAATACATATCCAAAGTCACCGCTTTCCGAAATTTTTTGGAAGTCGGTTGTTTTTTGAAGTACTGTTATTTTTTTAATGGCTATCTTTTGAAATAAGTACAGTATCTACTACTTTGCGGATCTTCTTTATCATCTGATTAATGTTTTCATCTCGTGTCCACTCTGGTTTGTGTTCTCGCGCAAGATCATTTTGAAACCATACCTGTTTGTGGCAATCCCGAAAATCCCGAGATTAGCCAAGTACAATCTCGGGATTTTCGAGGTCAGAAAACGGCCGGGATCCCGAGATACCGGGATTCGTGATCCCGTATATATTGTATTCTCTACTTCGTTTTCGCTTGGCGTTCTATTTTACTTTTGGTCGGCTCCTAACAGTCGCAGCGTGATGTTATATAGCCTATAAATATTCTCAAGAATGGGGCTCTCAAATGCAAAAAGTACAACCCGAAGTTCCAAAGATTAGCGCGTTCAAACAAACGAACTCTTCAGGGCCCCAATTCTGTATCGTTATAATGATTCCCCGCGCAATCTTACTACGTTCAAACTACGTCAAAATCGTTTTATCTTTAGAAACCAATGTATCGTAAAGAATCAAAATGTCATATTCTGTATGTTCCAAAACAATTTGTCGATATTATTAATATGATGTTAGCAGAATTCGTGTGTGATTGACGTGGTTACGAGTAAGGAATCGTTAAGTGGTCATAGTGAATTCAGGCCCTGCTCATCTTCAGCTTTATTATTTGCATTAGCAAAGGAGCAAAGGGATAGACGGTCGGCTGCTCCTATCCGGATACTATATAATTGCCTTCAAACCAAGGTTGAACAGGGATCTTCTGGGCACGCTCGTTCCATCATATACCTCATCAATCACTTTCCATCAGGGCCCCAATTCTGTATGGTTATAATAATTTCCCGCGGAATCTTATTACGTTCAAACTACGTCAATATCGTGTTTTTTAGAAACCAGTGTAACGCTAAGGAATCGAAATGTCAAATTCTGTATGTTCCTCGACAATTTGTCGATATTTATTAGCAGATGTCGTGTGTGATCTAAGAAATTGACGTGGTTTCAAAGTGAGGAATCGTTAAGTGGTCATAGTGAATTAGGGCCCTGGCGTGATCCAGGCCAAGAGCAGGCCAATTTAGTAATAAAAATACTAAAAACTGCCACAATACGAAAATCTTTGCCCCCCATTGATGAATTGATGTCCCAGATATGGGCTTATTGTAATAACCACAATCCAACCGTCCCTGATAGCGATAACAGTATCAGTACCTATATGTCTATACTAGTTTCTGCCCACGACTTCGTTTGCGTCAAATTTTTTGCTCCCAACCCACCCCGTCGCATCGAAACACCTGCCCTGGCGAGTACTTCGTATTTGTGAGTTTTTCTTTTTTCTCGGCTCCTTAGCGGCCTAACGTGATGCAGGCGCGGTCCGAGGGGGGAGTCCTAGGGGTCATGACCCCAAAGCCGTAAATGTAAAGCTTAAAATAGTAATTTTTCGAAAATATAATACATTTTCTTATTAATATTTAGGTAGTCTTTGTCTGTGACCCCCCCACAGTCTGGCTGCGACCGTTCCTGACGTGATGTTATACAGCCTATAGCATTCCTTTATAAATGAGCTATCCAACACTAAAATATTTTTTCAATTTGTACCAGTAGTTCCTGACATTAGTGCGTTCAACCAAACAAATTCTTCAGCTGTACCTATAATGTTAGTATATTCGAATATTCTATGATGAGCTGCCTCATTGGTCCTGCGTTCGATTCCCGGTTCGGGCCCATGAGTTATTGGGTTTAGCCATCGGAAAATGAATTTGTGCCCGAATGATGGCAAAAGGCTCGCCCCCTTTTACATGGGGCTTAAACATCACTGGCGATATGTGGGCGGACTATAGGCACACCTCTGCCTAACTCTTCAGGGTATACAGGCGTGATGTTATGTGGTATGTTGATTCACGAATTGTTGTATTATTCAACGTTTTCCGTAATGATAGGCGCCACAGATAATGTCAATATTAAATGTCAGCAACAGATAAAGAATGACAGATTTCCTAATCATTACTTTTATGAGCGATAAGCATATTACAATGAATTGGCGGTTTAGTCCCATCTCGGCACCCATTTATTTATTTATCACTAGCTGTGCCCGCGACTTCGTCCGCGTGGATTTTTCTAAAATAAAAGTAGCCTAAGTTACTCCTTATTACATCAGCTACCTGCCAGTGAAAGTCCCGTCAAAAACAGTCCAGCCATTTCAGAGATTAGCGGGAACAAACAGACAGACAGACAAAAATTGTAAAAAATGTTATTTTGGTATAGGTACCGTTCAAATCTGTGCCCTTAGTGGAATACCTCGTCGGGAATCCCAGGCTGATTCCCGGCCACCGTAAGCGCGGGCTTGCGGACGGCGAGTAATGGGTAGCTCGCTGTCCGGTAAGGACCAAGCCCGGGTCGACGGCGCGTTGTGTTCCATGCGCGCCTCAAAGAGATGTCAGCAGCAACAGATGGGGCCCGCAAGGGCCAATGCCTGCCGGGGGTGCGGGTTGTTCGAAAGAGATACCGCGGCCCCTGGCACACAAGCAACTGAGGGAACACGGGTGGGTTTTAGTCAGTAAAAGTCTGACACGCCCTCCCGCTCCAACCAGAGCGGGAGAAGTCATTTGATGATTTCCCACCCAGAAAAAAAAAGTGTGCAAATTTAAGGCTCTCCCACATAGCCGCGTTATAATCGGTCGATAATACCGGATGCGCTATTGCGATACTGCGTCCCAATTCTTTGCACACAACTGCGCTTTATCGTCCGATAATTCTCATCAGGGAGCAGTGGTGGCCCAGTGGTAACAGCTGCGACTTACGAGTTGTGGGTCGTAGGTTGACATGCGTTTTACTTTGTGTTAATTATTTCACCGCTACTGCTCTTAAAACGGTGAAGGAACATCGTACATCGTGAGAGATATGTGACATCTACTGACCCGTACTGGGCCCGCGTGGTGGATTACGGCCCACTCCCTCTCACAGAGACGAGGCCTGTGCCCCGCAGTGGGAACGTTAACGGCTAATTATGATGATGATGATGAATTCTATTTTGTATTCGTGTTTTTGGCAGGTTTTTCGTCCGGTCTTTGTTGGTCATCTTCCACAGCTACTGATAGTGATGAAAATTCTTCGTCTGCTGATAAATCAATACCCGTAATATAGATTTTTAGAACACTCGCTACTGTCGGTAAAACCAAATTTCGTGCTTGACGTACAACTAGTACTAACGATCTCGCAGCTGCGTGTAGGATCGCATGCGTCCCAATACAAATGTATGTTCTAAGAACTCATATCGGAATATCGCACGGAGGAAAGCAAGCGTCCTATTTCTATTGCGTCGTCACTATCGCAGTAGTGCAAACTGCGTAGACGTCCTAATACATAATGTACCAAAAACAGATAGCGCAATAACGCATCCGGTATTATCGACGGATAATAACGCGCCTATGTGGAAGACACTTTAAGATTGCCACCAACACGACAGGAAGAAGGGCTGCGTGCAGGTTTGTTAACTATTGCAAAATATTACGACATAATTACATTTTCCTGTTTTGCATGATCTATTAAAACATGTGTTGGGTAATATTCACTATTTACCTCAATCGATTCATTAAGATGAAGATGACTAATTGAATAGCAATTTAAACAATACAGTATGGATAAGTACCTATAGTCAATAATTAATCACCAGAGGTCGGAGTAGGTAGATTGATTTTATATACTTGCGTCAAGATATTATAATATGGACATGCCATTTTATCCATAATGTGCGGGAAGTACCGGAAAAAGTTCCGGAATTGGAATTATGGAATAAAATAAAATACTGATTTCTTTCACCATTAGCTAACACTGGTAGCGTAGATTGATATTATTAATACGTTTTTCACCTTAAACACAAATTATTATAATTTTATATACTTGCGTCAAAATATTATAATATGGACATGCCATTTTATCCATAATATGCGGGAAGTACCGGAAAAAGTTCCGGAATTGGAATTATGGAATAAAATAAAATACTGATTTCTTTCACCATTAGCTAACACTGGTAGCGTAGATTGATATTATTAATACGTTTTTCACCTTAAACACAAATTCGTGCTAATTTCAATATGAAGTTCCGGTATTTTGGAGGCATATCCATATTATCCTCTACGTTTGACGTCAACGGCCTTAATCAATCTACCTACTCCGACCTCTGTTAATGACCTACGGCACTTATACTGCAAGTAGGTAAGACACGTGTCCTACCGCCGGCGATTAAGGTGGTATACCGCGAAATTTATATTTACAACACATGCTCAAAAAATGCATTTACGAAGCCTGTATTATACACTATTCGAAAGTTATAAATTACGCACCATACAATGGAACGTGCGGTAAAATAGGTACTCTCACCTAAGTACCTACCTATTTTACCGCATACCCCGTTGTATAGCACCGTGCGTTTTCTTTACGTTTTTTTTTAATTTCCATAAAATATTATAAGAATTCCACCAAGGAGTTTCACATTACGAGAATAAATAAGCTGACTGATCGAACCTCCTTGGAAGCGCTTATGGTCAATACGTTAGTCTCACTTTAATACTAAAGAGTAAATGAGACGAAAGATGTAGTTCTAATTTTCACGATGTGCATGTGGCGCCATTAGCAAATTCGCGCTATTTTCATATTAGAAACGTCAAAGATTGTTGCGACTTTCCGAATGATAGGTATTTATAAACAAAATAATACTATGAGTTGAGAACTGAGACGAAGGAATCTGATATTAATATGAAATCTACTCCACCTGATATTTTGAATGAGACGCAAATTGCAGAAAACGGTCTCTTGCCGCCAAAATCGCGAGAGCGCTATTTAATTATTTACAATTTTTCTCGCAAATGTGTTGAAAAACATTGTATGACCCACGTGCAGAAATTGGTATTTACAAACTCGTGACTATGGTAAGTTGCAACATTCGTCTATTCGTTTGTAAAAACCAACTTACCGCACTAGTATCATAAATAACTATTTTAAAGTTCATTCGATTTATAAATCCTCTAAGTTCATTTAATTTCATTGAATGACTTTTTAATCAAATACTCATTCAATGGAATTAAATGAACTTAGAGGTTTGTTGTTTTGATGATTTTAATTTTGTAAATACATATGTGTTAGGAATATTATTATAATCAACATACAACCTTCATCACAACTGCTCTCAAAACGGTGGAGGAAGTCATCGTGAGGAAACTAGTTCTTGTGCCTGCTCGGTCATTTTTAAGATCGCTCCGTACTAGTTCATTTTGGTTAGTGAACTAGTTCATTCCATTAGTTCTATTAACTCTATTCGGTCTTCGCTCTCAGTCAGTATTTCCATAGATCACAAAGCAAAAAAGTCTAATTGAAATCGTATCAGTCAAATCAGTCGCTATCATTCTCGTTCTCGTTCGGACATACGCTATGGCTCTTTGTAAATGTACGAGGAGCTATTAGAACTAATAGACCGATTACAAGTCAGCATTTGGAAACGTTTCTTTATGTGCAGTGCTAAGAAACGGTTCCTATTCGCCCATCGTTCATGAACTATAATCTACCGAAAAAGAATGCGTTAAATTGTAAGCAGAACGTTACGGTTCACAATCTTTCGACAGTTTACAATCTCACGAGATAAATTATAATCTAACGGTGTTTACAATTTTACGTTGACATCTCTTTGACACACGGGACATAAATACTTTTGAACGTTCCTTGAGTAAATCAGTGATAGCTAGCTACTCGCTTCCTCGTCTGCGCAGCGGTGGCACAGACGCCTAAGGAAAATAGTAATAGTTCAAGTATGCCGCATTATAGTTTTCCTCTGTTCGTCATAATAACCTTCTTAACTACTTGCAAGAGTGGATGTCTGTGATGATTTTCATTGATTTAGTCAAAGTGAAAGTGCAAGTAAGTAGAGAGACTACAGTCTCGGAAAAAAGGTAAATGAGTAATTTTTAATTATCTACAATCTACCTTTGCAACATCGCATATTGTGAATTGTGGGTGTAGTACTTATACTACACACAAAATACGCGAAGTTGCAAAGGTAAATCGCCCCTGTCCTAACAGGCATATGTAATCAATGTTTAGACAGCGGTACGTTTCCTGACTTAATGAAACATAGTATAGTAGTACCAATTTTCAAATCGGGTAGTAAGAGTGATCCCTCTAATTATAGACCTATATCTGTGCTTCCAGCATTGAGCAATATTTATGAAAAAATCATGCTAGACCAGATGTTGACACATTTTAACTCAAATGGGATTTTACATAGTCGACAGTTTGGTTTCACGAAAGGTAGGTCGACGACAGACGCGGGAGTAAAACTCATCAGTCACATTTTGGAATCCTGGGAGAAGTCCCAGGATGCAATTGGCATTTTCTGTGACCTCTCAAAAGCGTATGATTGCGTTGACCACAATACACTCATCTGTAAATTACACCACTACGGAATTCGTGGACGAGCTGCTGATCTTGTATTTTCCTATTTATCAAACAGGCAGCAAAAAGTAATGTTAACGGGGCAACGTCCTCGGGGTCTCTAGTTAAGATGGGCGTGCCTCAAGGTTCAATTCTTGGCCCTTTTTTATTTCTAGTTTATATTAATGTCCTTCCTTACCTGATGGCAAACTTCTCGGATATAATTTTATTCGCTGATGACACTTCTCTTATTTTTAGAATAGATAGAAAAGATACGGATGTCTTACATGTCAACGATAGTCTAGCTGTTCTCTCGAAATGGTTTGCGGCTAATAATCTTTTACTCAATGCGAACAAAAGTAAATGTCTTAAGTTCTCATTACCAAATGTACCCCAAGTAGGTCTAAATTTAAAACTTGATGGCAAGAAACTAGATGCTATTTCCGAAACTGTATTTCTAGGAATTACTTTAGATTCAAAATTGCAATGGGGTGCCCACATTAGAGCTTTCTCAAGTAGATTAAGCTCAGCTGTTTACGCAGTAAGAAAAATAAGGCAGTTGACTGATGTAGCGACAGCTAGGTTAGTATACTTTGCTTATTTTCACAGTATTATGTCTTATGGCGTTCTCCTGTGGGGATCGGCAGCTGACGTAGATTCAGTTTTCACTTTACAAAAGAGGGCAATCCGCGCAATCTATAAAATGGGACCTCGCGAGTCTCTTAGAAACAAATTCAACGAAATTGATATACTAACTCTGCCTTCTCTTTATATCCTAGAAAATATCTTGTATGTTCGCAAAAACTTAGGTCTTTTCAAAAAAAGATGCGACTTCCATAATCTAAGTACATGTAGTAAAGATGAAATTGTGAATCCAAAATTTAGATTAACTAAAACTAGCAAGTCATTTCTAATAAACAGTATCCGATTCTTTAACAAGTTGCCAAAGTCGGTTACAGAACTTAACGATGGAAAGTTTAAAACTCACATCAAACGTGTCCTTATCAAAAAAGCATATTATAAGATAAAAGACTACGTTAAAGACAGGGAAGTTTGGCATTCATTCCTTCTGCACGTGTGGCTTCCCTGGTATCTCATTAACAGCATAACTGTGTGAGAGTCTATTAACTGCTCCCAAATTACAATGTTAATTTTTATTATTTTCATTTTTACACTTTCTGACATATTCTCGTCATTTTTTGACATTATACATCACTTACATACATCATCAACATCAACATCATCATTAACTATTTATTAGTGATTCTCATGAAAATCATGTCACTTGGTTTAAATAGGTTGATCATACTAATGTAGATTTTTTTACATATTGTGAATGAGAGAACGTTGTAGGCCTTACAGACTAGATTTATAGACGATTTTCTATTCTTTATTTTCATTCCTCTAAGTACCTGGTACTTATTGACAGGCCTGCACTGTTCTCCCATACCTATTATCACTGTAATTTGAAAACATTGTAAAACCCAATTATTTTTAAAAGAGTAACCGTGGAGTTTCTTGCCGGCTCTTCTCCATAGGAAGCGAAAAATTGGAACCGTGCACCTAGATTCTGACGTTTCATAAGTGCCCTTGCAGGTTTATGTGAAATAAAATATTTTGATTTTGATTTTGAAATCTTTACATAATATAAAACAAAGACGCTTTTCGTGTCTGTACGTTTAGACAGATTTTAATGCGGTTTTCATCAATAGACAGTGATTCAAGAGGAAGATTTATACAGAGTAAGTTTTTATTCAGTACGCAAATTGTAACCATGAATTCAGCATATCATTCTAGACCCCCAGCGCAGAAATATTTCGTGCGGAAACGAAATAAATATTAATTACGTGATATTCGACTAGACCCCCTCTCCCCCACGTGAGATTGGGTGAGATTCGATTCGATCCCCCCCCCCCCCCCCTTACTGGATAACACGATAGTCTTTGGTAAGACTTTGAGCCAGGCTTCTGGGCGTTTGACTACCCAATTCGATAATAATTATTATCAAATAGATGTGGTGGCGCAGTGGTATCGGCCGCGACTTACGAGTTGTAGGTCGTAGGTTCTAACCCAGACAGGTACTTTACTTTGTGTAAATTATTTCATCACCACTGCTCTCAAAACGGTGAAGGAAAACATCGTGAGGAAACCGGCATGTCTTAGAACCAAAAATTCGAAGACATGTGACATCTACCAACCAGCACTGGGCCCGCGTGGTGGATTACGGCCCACTCCCTCTCACAGAGAGGAGGCCTGTGTCCCAGCAGTGGGAACAATAAACGCTGATAATGCTATTAATATATCATTTTGATTATGATATAACAGTTATGTCTACCAGTTATCGCAAAACATTCGACGAAGTTATTGGCCCACATGTGCAGCCAGTATTTCTTGTGCTGTGGTATCGAATTCAAGTAATTGATACATAGGTTAAGATATAATGGTTAGATCGTAAAACGTATATTTATACTCCATCAAATGATTATTGCATTTGAATACAGACATTTTGTGTTATTATTTTGTTACTACCTTATTTATGGGTTTGGTTGATATAACTGTATATGCATATTGATTAACGTACGATTGTTTATGGCTGAGTAATATTAGCCGCATGGGTCGGTTGATTAAGTTAAGCTACGCTTGCCGCGGTTGGTCCGTGGATGGGAGACCATGTTTACAAAAAAGACTCTTCTGTCTCGGAAAGCACGCTAGGCCGTTGGTCCCGGCTGTCATTCGTGGATCTTTGACAGTCGTTACAGGGTCGTCATAGACACGATAGTCTATGATCTCCTATTATATGGAATTTAAACATACAGGATAAGTTTTTATCCAGTGCGCAAACTGTAACCATGATTTCAGCATATCATTCATGGTTACAGTTTGCGCACTGGATAAAAACTTATCCTGTATACGGCGAAATGGTGTGTTTCTACCTACTCCTCTGGGATGCTCTCTTCTTACCTGATCATCATCTGCCTAGCTTTTTCCCAACTATGTTGGGGTCGGCTTCCAGTCTAACCGGATGCAGCTGAATACCAGTATTTTACATGGAGCGACTGCCTATCTGACCTACACAACCCAGTTAATGGGTAATACGATACCCCTTGGAAAGACTGGTTGTCAAACTTTCTGGCTTCTGACGACCCGTAACGATTGCCAAAAATCTACAAATGACAGCCGGGACCAACGGCTTAACGTGCTTTCCGAGGCACGGAGAGGTCTTGGTATGTTAAGATGGTCACCCATCCACGGACCAACCGCGGCAAGTGTAGCTTAACCTGATGGATCGATCCGTGCGGTTAATATTACTTAGCAAAAGACCGCCCCCCCTTCACCAAACCTAACTAAACGCCAATAGTTTTTGTTAAGCTTCAACTTTAATGAGGAAGGAACTCTCCCTACTTAGGTACCCTTACAAAACAATACATTCTAATGGTAGGAAGCGATCTTAAAGTGGCATACAACCACGGTTTTGAGATGAGAATATTTTTTTGGTTCATAATTTTTAGTGCGCGATTTATCAGTAGTCGGGTTTTAGTTTATTATTATTATTATTTACTAAGGCGCCAAGTCCCAATAACAAATCACAAATACATAAAAATACAACTCATTAGAACATTAAAGCGAAATACATTAAAAATGAATTAGATCATTTAAAACAGAAATCGTATTTACCTACTGCAGCTGGTTTAAGACAAAATAGATCAATAAAATAACTACAATTCCCATTTAGGTTAACCACCGATTATGGGAACCACCCCGTCGATTAAAAGTCTACCGATGACGCCATGGGCTAGGCTCGCAGAAAATCAATGTCCAAATATAGCCGTTGACCTTTCTGAAAGTAAGGTCTACGTTTTCTTTTGCGCGATCGATAAATTTAACATCAACCCTGGTGTATATGCGCCCTCACGGCCCTAGTTGCAGCAGGAGACGCCCTGGGCGTCGGGAATCCCAGGCTGATTCCCGGCCACCGTAAGCGCGGGCTTCCGGACGGTGAGTAATGGGTAGCTTGCTGTCCGGTAAGGACCAAGCCCGGGTCGACGGCGCGTTATCTTCCACGGGCGCCTCAAAGAGATGTCATGCGCTATGATCAGCACCAACTGACGGGGCCCGCAAGGGCCGATGCCTGCCAGGGGTGCGGGTTGTTCGAAACAGATACCGTCGCCCCTGGCACACAGGCAACTGAAGGAACACGGGTGGGGTTTAGTCAGTAAAAGTTTGACACGCCCTCTTGCTCCACCCAGAGCGGGAGAAGTTATTTGATGATTTCCCGAAGAGGTAGACAGAGGTCTTTAGTACATCACTTCTACGGGCCTTAGCAAACCTCCGCGGCCAAAATAATTATGGGAAATCGCCTAAGGTGGAAGCGCCAGGTTAGCCCGCAAAGTTCAAATTTTCTTTTTAGTTTTTTCTATGATTTTTTCATAAAATAGTCATTCAATGGGATTAAATGAACTTAGAGGTTTTTTCTGTTTGAGGATGGGCAATCATCGAATAACTTCTCCCGCTCTGGGTGGAGCAGGAGGGCGTGTCAGAATTTTACTGACTAAAACCCACCCGTGTTCCTTCAGTTGCCTGTGTGCCACGGTATCTCTTTCGAACAACCCGCACGCCTGGCAGGAACGGCCCGCACCCCTGGCATGAACAACCCGCACCCCTGGCAGGAACTAAGAGGGTTCTATTGATGATTTAAATTATTATAATTCTGTAATCACATACGTGTTGCGGTAGCTAATAATGTTTTAATTGAAATACAACCCGTCACTAACTTGCAAATTGCATAAAACTTTTTTTTTTACGCACTGAAATGCATTCTGTTGGATTTTCAATGCTCGGATCAACACCGAGAGTTGAAAATCCCGTGCATGATAAAATCTCGCCTCGATACTTCTGAATAACTGCACTGCATTCGATTCGTTTTGTGTCCGCTTGCTTTTAAAATGGCTACGCATACTGAAGCGCAGAGAGTTGAGGGCTCTGTCAATACTGTTTTCCATACTCGACAAACCCACTTCTCGTTCTTATCTGACTTCCCAGGTTCAATACTTGTGCTCTGCGCATAGTAAAAACCTTCGTTCCACCAATAATCGTCTTCTACGATGTCTCTATCATCGCTCTGGTTTCATTCAATCTTCTTTCTTTGTCCAGGCGGTGTTTCTTTGGAATGCGCTCCCTCTGAATATCAGGATGGCAAACAGTCGGTGATCGTATAGACTGAAGGCTCGGGAGCATATTCGTAAGAAGTTGGCAGAATCATCCCAGCGCTGATTTGCTGGATTCGTTTTCTCCTCTCTACCTAACGTTATTTCTCAAGACAAAGTTTATTTTTATTATAGGTATATATGTATGTATCTATGTATTAGTATGTATTATTTTTCGACTAATGCCATGTTTTTAGAAAACGCCTCAGGCATTAAGTCCGCCTTTGTACAGTATTTATTACTTATGCATTAAGTTTTAATAAATAATCAAATATATTTACGTCCTTGCGAACGTGGTCCAAGTCTGTCGACTTAGTCCACGTTCACACGGACGTAGTAAAATCGCAGCGGGATTTTTTAGCGCACCGGGTTTTCAACTCTCGGTGTTGAACCGAGCATTTAGAATCCAACAGAGTGCACTGCGAGTGAGTCTCACCGCGTCGAAAAAACAAAGTGTTCGATTTTCAACTCTCGGCGGTAAGCAATGCGTTGAAGATCCAGGGCGCGAGAAATTACCTTCGTGATATTTTAACGTCCCTGCTTCGTGGTTTAAGGCGAGTCTAGTCGCGGTCTCGAACTCACTGGTGGGCATGGCTAAAAAAAGCACGTTGTCTCACTAGGCATCGTGTCCGACAGAGGTAGTTTCAGTGATGAGTAGTTAGACGCTAGTCTACACGCACAACGTTATTGAGTGATATGCAGGATCATTTATAGTAAAACAGGCACGTAAAAAATTAAGAAAAGTCCTTCGGAAGATCGGGTTTTATGAAAAAACCACTGCATAAATCAATGACCAGTAAAGTTTATTGAACTTTTCGATATTTGAGCTTTGTTGGTACCGACTTGGTTTTGTAGATTTTACACTTCTTTTATTATTTAAACACGCCCAAAGTTACGTTAAATTAGCAAGAACAATGATTTATTGTTTGGCTTCTAACTTTTTAATGGCTTTTTATTTTAGTATGCTGCTTCCGTACTGACAATATTAATAATGAGACAAAACCATACCATGTTTAATTTTTGATATGCATTGTCGAACAGTGGAGTAATACACTTCCGTAGTATGGAAAAAATGACGACTAGATTCACCTTAAGTGGTACATATTCAATACCTACACTGTCCATTATTTTTGTCGTCACACAACCGATCCAAGGTCTATTCTACAGTTTTGGTAATTACGTGCTATTCATGGCAAATCATAGTGTAGGACAATCGCGACGTTTATTGGAAACACCTGTCCTATTGTGTTTTGTAAAATTATGGCACAAGCATATTAATGTGTGAGAAAGTTGACAAAATAGCGGTTGACAATATATAACATTATTTTTAGTATATGCAAAACCTGAATTTAGTTTGTTCAGAAGAAGTAACTAAATCGATTTCTATCATTTTTACACCATGTTATATTTTTTCCCAAAAAAGTTTTGCAAGTGTGATGGAAAATGTTGTCACCAGTTAATTACCTACAATACAATCGCTGTACGGTTAGGTACCTTCTGCCTAATTATTATCAATGAGCGCAATTCGATACTGGACGCGCGGGCGTCCTAGGGGGCTGCGTGGTGACCATGTTTATGTAGACAACCAGGTAACATAAATAGCTACTAACTTTGCGATTTTTCATGATACAGTTTTGAAAGGGAAATGCCCATTGGCCATACACAAAAATGCTTCAAATGAACAATAATGAAATATATACCACATTACACTGCAAATCGTAGGGAACCCATTAAAATTATAATAATTATTATCAGCCAGCCAGTTCCATTTTTTTTTTTTTGGAAAATATAGGTTCAAAAACAGATAACGTGTGCAGAAGTAAAATCAAAATACTTAAAAATGGTCGTCATTAAATAGTATGTAACTCAAGTCGCCAACGCAAAACCATGAACCAATCAATTCAAGTAAACAACAATCGAAAGAGTGAAATGCAGTAATGTCGAACTGTCAGTAAGGCAAAAGACATGTGATGCATACAGCCTATGATACGTTTTCTATTTTGAACAAAATTTGATTTTAATTAATATTGACATCATCATCGTATCAGCCTAAAAACATCCACTGCTGGACATAAGCCTCCCCTGAAAGGGGGGGATTTGCCATAATCGCCACGCTTGGCAGGCGGGTTTGCGATCGCAGTATGGTGGTAAAACGCATAGAGAACGCTGCCGCCCATTCTCTAGTAAGTCCCTTAGTCGCCTTCTGCGACACCCACGGGAAGAAATGGGATGGTGCTATTCTTTTACGTCCGGCACCACACGGAACCTGAACCAAAAATATTGACAAATATACATATATTATTTTAATTAGATTTACGATATAAATAAGTCGAATTATACCAAATTAATGACAACTGTGCACTAATTTTATAGAATAGTTCGTTATGGATTATTTGACGATTCCTGTTTGGCTGAATGTTGATTACTCATGCCAAATAAATACTGAACTTCATTAAAAAAGACGAATATCAAGTTCAATATTTTAATTATCGTTATATTTTCACCCTAGGTAAACAAACTTGAGAATTATTTCATTATACATATTTTGTTCTAAATAGAATTACAAAGGGAATAAATGGACAGAAACGACTAATAGTAAGGACTATTAGTCGTTTCTGTCCATTTCAGGCATTTTTCGGGCATTCCCCTTTGTACATAATATTCTTTACATAAAAATACTAGACACCTGTTTCGGGTTTCACAGATACTAAAACTAGCGTTGTTTATTGATAATTATATTTGTTTTTTTTTTTTGATGACAATTTTTACGCGGACTCAAAAATATTGCAGTGGGAGTTTCTCGCGAACTGGATTTTCAACTCACTGTGTTAAACTTGATTTTATTATGTCCTTGAAAATTTGGTCTAAGTGGATTTTGAACATGTTACCCCTTGTTACAAAACAAGGTTTTTCTTTAGGCATGGTTTAAACCATCGAACCTGTTTTTGAAATACGAACCTAACCGAAATCGAAATATAGCTCTTTTTACAATACTGACAACTGAATCCAGTGCTAAATTGTTATTTTTGTATTAAGTAAGAACTTTACCCAAAGAGAAGAAAAGTTGGTAATTAAATATCTGACTGTTTGGATTTAAAGAACTTTATTTCTAATAAGAACAGTTCGCTTATAATGAGAAACTTAAGTTAGTTATAACTACTATTAATATTAATTAACTTTAGGCTGTTGAAGACATTGTATTAGCATATTCTGTATTATGTTCAAGTGTTGTGATGTGTTGCCTTAATCTACGTTTGAATGAGTTTACATTGTCACATTTTTTATATCTTCCGGTAAACTATTGAACAACCGTGCTCCTACAACCAATATTGTTTTTTTTTTTTTGCCATAATTAGTGCGAGCGTGCGCTGGTTTTAACTGGATTTTGTTTTTTTACGTTACTATTCTTTTTTAATATAGTCTGTTTCTCTAAGTAACGTTAATAATAAGCAAATTTTTGGAAAATATGGGCATCCTGCCATTGCTAGCCTCCGGGTATAACACCGCCTGTAAATGGGATTGCTCTATACATTCGAGTTCGTTGGCGCCAGTAGCTCTGGAGTAGATAACTACCAGAGACTAATGCCCCTTTTTCACTAACAGCGTGCTATTGGAATATTAATGCTCGGTTCAGCGTCGACATTTGAAAAACATTGCGCTTTTATATAGGCATTCATTTAGGTATCGTATAGTGTTAGTAAAAATGGGCACAGGGCGATAGGTGTAGCGTTTTTTTTTTTTTGAGGGTGGGAAATTATCATTTATCTTCTCCTGCTTTGGATGGAGCGGGAGGGCGTTTCAGTCTTTTACTGACTAAAACCCGCCCGCGTTCCTTCAGTTGCCTGTATGCCAGGGGCCACGGTATCTCTTTCGAACAACCCGCACCCTTGGCAGGCATCGGCCCTTGCAGACCCTACTAGTTGGTGCTGCCATCTCTTTAAGGTGCGCGTGCAACACAACGCACCGTCGACCCGGGCTTGGTCCTTACGCAAGCCCGCAGACTACGGTGCTCGAGAATCAGCCTGGGATTCCCGACGCCCATGGCGTCTCCTGCGGCGACTAGGGCCATGAAGGCGTATATACTGCCTCTCCCTCACGTGCGTCGCCTCCCTCTTTGCGAGCATTACTGCTTCGCAAAAGGAGGCGACGGCTACCTATGCACTCTCGCTTCGTACCATGGCCTGGGCCAGGGCCGGACGAGAGAGATCGCCGCCGCCGATCGCCTCCACGAGGACACGGCAGTGCTCCGCCCAAGCCGGGCAGACCTCCACCGTATGCTCCACCGTGTCCTCCGGGCGATCTACGCAGTTGAAGAACCCGGGCGTTTCCTCCCGACTTATCCGAAACAGGAACCTCCCGAAACAATAGGTGTAGCGTTGGGGTTCCAATGCCATTTTGATTTAGGTACAAGCACCCTTATTCCGTAACACACAATTAATCAGAATCAAATAATTTTAAAACAGATTGCTAATCCATTGCTTCTTATGTACGAAAAATGTGTCTGTTCAACAACGTAAATAACACAATGAATGTTGTTGAATTGTTAATAAGAAACCCATTCCTACTGTTAGTGTGTTACGCAATTGGGGTAATTCTGTTGGCGAAACTTAACAGTACAATATTAATATAAACACTTTTTTTAAAATCATTGATTTTTTTTCACTACACTGTAAATAAGGCCAGGCTCATTTTTACCCGACTGCGCCAGAGGGAGGGTAATGTTTTTCGAGTGTATGTATGTATGTATATTTCTTTGGCTTGCTCTGTAGCCTAAACGGCTTGATCGATTCGGGTTGAGCGGTGCCGTTAGATTCGTCTTAATTGTGAGAGTGACACTGGGTATACCAAAATTGAAAAAAAAAAAATTGGCGATTTTTGACGCTATATTGTGTCTTCAACTTTTTTTTTTTCTCAAAACCTAGAATTTTAATTAAAAAACGATGGAGGAATCTCATGCAGTCGGAGGCAATGAAGTTCTTTATTGTTAATGGAATCTAAAGGAAGTATTCAAAAGCGATCTCCCAGTAGAATTGAAGAAAAAGGTAATGGACTCAAATCTCCTCCCATGCTTAACATACGCATGCCAAACTTGGACATTCAACAAATCCATCAAGAACAAAATTACTACATGCCAAAGGGGAATGGAGCGCAGTATGCTCAACATAAAAAAACACCATAGAGTTGGACATTCAAAAATTCGGGCACATCTAAAGCAATATATGTGTGTGGAAAGTGGAAATGGGCTGGCCATGTTGCAAGACTGCATGATAACAGATGGGCCAAAAAGATCACTTCTTGGATGGATCCGGTTGGGAAACGAAAATGAGGAAGACCACACACTCGCTGGGAGGACGAGATTGTGCGTATAGCTGGATCACACTGGATGGATGTGGCGAAAGTCAGAGAAAGCTGGCATTCTCTGGAGGAGGCCTTCACCTCAGGGGTTTTTAAATAAAAATAATACAATAAAAAAAGCTATTGTTAAATATTGTACCTACATTAAGAGAAATATAATGCTTTTTTATTTTAATTTTATTTTATTATTGTTAAATTAAGTTATAAAAAGTTTCTTGTTTTCATATTTTTTAATTAAAGGTAAATTTTTAGGCAGTCGGGTTTTTTGATTTTGTATTTTTTTTCTTATTCGCTCGAATAAGAAGCTAAGTCTCTGTTACAAATCTATTCTGTGTCCCGTAGTCGCCAGTCTGACCTACGCTGTCGCGTGCAAAATTTGACCTACTTTTCGTCAGTCACCTTTGCCCATTGATTGATCTTTGATTTTTTTCATTCAACGTCATTGGATTTTTGCGTGGAAAAAATAATGGTAAATTGTATGCATAAGTCGATACACTGGTCTGATATGTTCATGTTGGGAAGGTTGGTCAAAGCTAATTGTAGATTGCGCGATCATAGCTAGGTCCCGTACGGCATACAATCGATATGACACTTCGTTCATTCATTCTATTTTGTGTTTATTCATGAGTATGTTTTTCTTCACTAGGTATTTCGTTGTTTTAGTTGATTTCAATACACAGTGACATTTTAGTCGTCTTACAAAGGTGGTCCACTCAATGTATCCGTTATAAAATACCTCTAGGCGCGATTAAAACATTGTTACCATTAATTAAGATAATAGGTACAAAGAAAAATAAATAATGCCTTAGAATTATGAAACACCCTCCCTGTTAATAATGTTTACGTATCAAACGGTAGAAGATATCTACCTACCTACCATTACATTCTATCACTAATTCCACCTCCATAAAAGGGTGTTTCAAACTACGTCATGCGTATTAGTGAATGGATATTTGATTTTTTTGGATTAAGTATACAAATGTTTTAAAATATAATTTTTTTTATAAATGATTAGTAGTCATTGGATACATGAAGTGGGCTGCCGTTGTAAGACGACTAAAATGTCACGGTGTATATTTGACAAGAAAAGTGTCAGAATTTTAAACCTTAAATAGTTCCTTGTAATCACTTTCTTCTAAATGTTTCCCTCATAACCTCTCGAATTTAAAAAATCTCTACGAGCAGCTTTAAGCCATAATCTCTAATTTTAGGTTCTTTCGGAAAATGCTGGACTCCAATTTCGGAGTATTTAGGAACACAACAATGCGTCATTTTCGCGAAAATTTCACTTTCTTCGAACTCTTGTGCAAAATGTCAAACTTCTAGACCCAGCAGCAAAAAGCATGCAGGCTAAAATCTAAGTAAATAATTTGCAATTAGGGCTTAAAAGTTGCCATTTAGAAGCTTCCACTTATTAAAATCCATGTACTTACCTAAATTAAAACAAACAATACACACGAAAATAGCAAAAAAAAAATATTTTTCTGAAAACAATAAAAAAACAATTCTTCTTTAAGGGGGAAACACTGAGGTAGACCGCGAAATTCTAACTATTATTCGTTTTGCAAGCGCGAAAAAATTCTAACTATTATCCGTTTTGCGAGCGCGAAAAAATCCCGCCGCGATTTTATTACGTCCGGTGTGAATGTCGACTGAGACAAAACGTACTTACAAAGTACATATAATATAAATAAAAATATAAAGTGAACAGATTTTTATTTTTCTATTTTATAAAAGAATTTATAAACATTTCAGATTTTTTGTAAGTAGAAGATAAATGTAAAGAATTTTCTGTTTGAAAACTTCGTTTTATTTCGTTTCATATTCCTTAGTTCTACTGACAAGCATGAAATGACATAGATTTTTCCAAGTCTAAGATCACTGTCCCTGAAATTATGTAAATTCATGCAAATTTCTTGTTGTGTACATTGAGCTGTCTTTTACGGTTCATTTTACCTCTCTAATTGGAATAATGATTAATTTGTCAGTAGCAGCCCGAACGATGAATTGGTGATAATAATGCTTGCACCTATTTCTTTGGCCTAATTTGTGACTGTGTGTTGGGTCAAATTAACTACTCACACTTATTCAGCTCTGTTCAGCTTTTGTCCATAGAAAACGTCGATTTTGTATGAGATGCGTACGCATCCGTTTTGTCGCGGAAAGCTGAACAGACTAAACAAATCGTTATTTTCTATGGACAAAAGCTGAACAGAGCTGAATAAGTGTGAGTAGTCCCTAAGGCATCCCCCTCATACCGGCAAATATTTTGAGCAAAATAATAAAGATGTCGTTTTAGTACAATTTATTGAAACTGAGGAGAAATATTGCGCAAAAAGTTTAGATTTTTTTTTGCGAAACCGTTGAACCTCTTAAGTCATCCTCGGGATTTTTTTATAACGTGTCGGTTCCAGGTTCAGTTCACGAAGTAAGTTACAATTACCATGAGTCGGTCGATTCTTCAACCAATTCCTGAACCAGATTCTTTTCTTCTTCTTCTTGTTAAAAGTCTCCATCAACGCCGCACACAAAGCAACTATGAAAATTGCAACCTCCGGTCAGCCCTGGGTAAACTGATGTAGGCAGCTATGGTTGAACTGTACAACGTGAGGCGCCGTTCTTCTATCGCGAAAGATTTTATCGACACTGAAATGCTGTGCTATATTTCTGGTGTACTGTGAGAGGTCCACCACGACCATTCAATAATTTGCACAGAAATTAAGCTCAATATTATTTTTCCACAAAATTTTGAGCGCCATTTTTGTCCGTGTGAGGGCCGCATAAAGTCTGTTGTCTTTTGTGTTAACTTTACAGACGATGATGACATGACACATGCCCATTTAATTTGTCCTTGTCTATGCCTCTGCTTACACCTATTCTCCATACAGGCGTGATGTTATTTAACTTTGTTTTTGTAAAAACCGTTTTCTTTTGTTACAGGTATCCAAAGATGCTGGTATTGATACTTAAATGATCTATGTACTTAATTACGAAGATCTACGAAGTCACTATAAGTGCCAAAAGTAGTTAAATAAATAGTTACCTAAGTGAACAAACATGGATCCTGGATATTTTGATATTGAGAGGAAACAGAATCCACGAGAAACAGCGAATTTTGTATCGAAATTTTGTTATTGGTAAGTAAATTACAATATTTGAATTCTATAAAATAAAATCAAAAGTCATTTATTCAAACTAGGCTGAGAGTCAGCACTTTTTGAACGTCAAAATCACAAGACAGTCTCCCAAAAACGCCCTTCACCACTTCCTGGTGCTTTAGCTGGGAAGAAGAAGTGGCGCAACAAACTGTCCAGCAGCACAGCTGTCTGTTAAGTTAGATTATACCATCATCGGTTCCGTGTGGTGCCGGACGTAAAAGAATACCACCCGCCTGCCAAGCGTGGCGATTATGGAAAAACCCCCTTTTGGGGGAGGCCTATGTCCAGCAGTGGACATCTTTCGGCTGAACTAGCTTGCTTTCAACTGACTAATTATTTAATTAATGTTCTGTCTAGTAATTTTTATTACTTTACCTATGTATGTATAGAATCAAGTCTATCCGACTAAACAGACAGCTGTGCTGCTGGGGAGTTTGTTGCGCCACTTCTTCTTCCCAGCTAAAGCACTAGGAAGTGGTGAAGGGCGGGCGTTTTGGGGGACTGTCTTATGTAATTTGACGTTCGTAAAGTGCTGATCCTCAGCCTAATTTGAATAAATGACTTTTGACTTTGATTTTGAAACGATGATGATGATGATGCCCATCATCTGCTTAACCTTTTCTAAACTATGTTGGAGTCAGCTCCCAGTCAAACCAGACGCAACTGAACACCAGTATTGTACATGGAGCGGCTGCCCATCCGATTTACTGGGTGACTTGTCATTTGACGTATATCTTCCAGGACGTGATAGTGTGGCCTATTTGCAACAATTAAGCACCAGAAAGCCCAGGCGAAAATTTATGGGATTCAATAAAACCCAATTTAAATGTATTTTTGAAAATTTCGCATATTCGTCACTTTTCACTCGCAGACTGAATAGCCTTCATTGCTATTGTCTCTATTTCTTAAACTTAACTGGCGACATGTGGGTTGGGTACTATACAGGGTGACATGTGGGTTGGGTACTATACAGGGTGATTTTTTCGTCACCGTCCCCATTTTTCAGGGTGATAGTACCCGTGAAATTAAACAACTTTCTCCAAAGGGGTAAAAAAAAATCGGACCTCCCATACAAAATCGATCAGCTGATTATTGATTTTGCATGGGAGGCTCGGATTTTTTTTCATATTTCGACCCACGTTCCTTGGAGAAAGTTGTCCAATTTCATAGGTACTATATCACCCTGAAAAATTTGGAGGATGCCTAACAAAATAACCCTGTATACTTCTGCCCACTCCTAAGGGGACAACAGGTGCGATGTGCGATGTTATGTAAAACCAACTCTATTTTCAGGTACACACGGTCCGTATTCGCGAAAGGCAGGAAAGGTCAGCTCAGTATATCCGATGTATATAGGTCAGTATACTTATGTATTTTGTATTAGAATGCAAGGTCAAATTCTCGATTGTAGTGTAGCGGCATTTACATCGCCACGTGCGTAGTACTCATCACACTGACGTCACGCAAAATCCTGCATCGCGCAAGCAGAGTTTACCGCGCGGCTATAATTTATATACCTGCCAGAGGTGCGGGTTGTTCGAAGGAGATACCGTGCCAACAGGCAACTGAAGGAACACGGGTGGGTTTTAGTCAGCAAAAGTCTGACGCGCCCTCCCACTCTGGTCCAGAGCGGGAGAAGTTATTTGATGATTACCCACACTAAAAAAAAAAAAATATCATGTACACACGGCTACACATCAAGCTATACATTTCCAGTATAAGCTGATCTCGCTTTGTATAGGATTTCCGTACCGTGCGAGATCAGCGTAAACTGGAAATGTATAGCTTGATGTATAGCCGTGTGTACATATACAAGGAACGTCATGAAATCAATCGTAGGGTAGTAGTTGCCAATACTCGATGCTCTATACAAGGTGCTACAGAATAAACGCAAGACCCGAAATTAGTTAGTTCCTAATTGGCTACTGAATCTATTACAGTTACTATAGTTAAATTTATAGTTCGACTTTTAATTGTATTCAGTAACTTGACAGTTGAAGCGTTACCAGATTTTGACAAAAAAAAAGATAGTGAGGTGGTGTAACAATGAACGAAATCGAATGAACTTAAAATAATGTACTTACATGGAATTTTTTCATTTTAAATTTAATCATTTGTCTTAAAAACATGATATGCACTATTGTGCACTGATGATTGATGCACTAAAATTGTAGAATTTGTTATATATTTTGATTTTCAGTAGTTAGGTAATTTATTTATAGTTTGTTTCTATTAGAAGAAAATAAAAAAAAAACACATTATTTTCATTAATCAAATATGAATTATTCTTATGTTCCACATCTTACAAACGAATTTTTTAAGTTTTATATACAGGGTGTAACAGAAACCCTATTGCTATCATTAAGCACTAAAGAAAACAGCTGGTATAGAATCACTATACATAGTTTCAGCTCAAAATAAAATATTCTAAGAATTGATACCAAATTTTCGGTTTCATATGTTTCTTAAATTCAAATCATAACAAACGTGTTACCGCACTACGTAGGTCAATAACTTTCCACGTTACTTGCCAATATCACGATATATCACATCCAAGTGATGTGTTTATTTCAATTTTATGATTTAATTTCTGATGTCAATGTATTAAAAATTCTCATAACTTCCGAACATGTAGAGATAGAATTAAAAAACCCTTCCTATATCTTTTGATATCATCCAAAGAAGCCGTGCCTTTGGTATGTATATACCCTTTCCGTTACACATTGTATAACGAATGATAAAAATGGTTTAACTTAAAATTGAACCATTTTCATCATTCGCTCTTTACGCAAAATCGTTCACTACCTCAACACTATTAGTTTTAGTATGGTAACATTATTTTTTTTGAACTGTCAAGTTACTGAGTACAATTAAAAGTCGAACTATAGGTGTTTTGCAATTCCTACTGCTGATTGAGCCAAATAAAAGTCTTAAGTCAATGCAATAAGACTCCATTTTAAATGCATAAAGTAATGCTTGGGTCAACACGTTTTTCGTAATAAAAATAGGTAGCTTGCAGCATTTTATTATGATTATAACTTAATACCCTAATCCATCTGGTTGGAGGATATCCTCCCTTTTCTATAGAGGTTGAGTAAAGTTTACACACAGTTCCTCGTACCTCTAAGTAAAGAGGCTATATTCAGGCAATGTCCTCAATCGCCACTGACTCTGAGAGGTCACTTTGCCTGCATGTTTTGGGGCACTAGATATTTATTGAGTAGTTAGTTTTTATCGCTGTCACTGCGTCGAAGTTGTCTACAGTACAGGACACCACGGCTTGTCTTGCAGCTGAAGCGCGGCACGCGAACTTTAACGACATCATCCGACGAGCTTTTGTCACCGTCGGCTTTCCAGCTGTATTAGAACCCAACGGGCTTGGCACTCGACGACGGCAAGAGACCGGACGGAATGTCTTTATTTCCATGCAAGTCGGGTAGACTTATAGTGTGGGATGCGACGTGTGTCGATACTCTTGCGACATCCCATCTTCCTGGTTCGGTGTGCTGTGCTAGCGATGCCGCTGCGGCTGCGGAAAACCTCAAGCGGTGAAAGTATAACAACCTAATTGGTCATTATATTTTCGTGCCGTTTGGGGTTGAAACCCTCGGGCCGTGGTTTCCGAGTGCTTATGGACTCTTCAAGGAAATTTCGAAAAGGCTGGTTGACACTTCTCGTGACCCAAGGGCTGGTTTCTACCTTGGCCAGCGGCTGAGCATTGCCTTATAACGTGGTAATGCTGCCAGTCTCTTGGGAACATTACCAGTTGACAGCGATGCGGATGAATTTTTCGACGCAATTTTCAATTTTTTTGTGAATAGGTTAAGTTAGTATTATATTTATTTTTTAAGAATAATAAAATTGGTTAGTTTTCCATTTAAACATGGCATAGATTATTGAATGTTTTAATCTACATTTCCAGGTGTACACCGGGCCACAAAGCGACCCCACGTGGTGATGCATTGGGGGTACAATGGAAGAAACAGCTGGAGAAAAAAGGTCAGTTGACTTAACAAATAAGTAAAAAAAAAACTCTATTAAAGTAAGTCA
Organism: Polymixis lichenea; assembly: GCA_949091785.1. NCBI lineage: Eukaryota > Metazoa > Arthropoda > Insecta > Lepidoptera > Noctuidae > Polymixis > Polymixis lichenea. Next base: position 10,293,721 of record OX420959.1, read on the forward strand.
TAATTGGATGGTCTTAACTTGGTCGGTTTGTTTCCAGCTTTTTATAACTACAGGGTGTCAGTGACATCGCGCTATCTATAAGTTATAACTTATAACGTAGAAATTATTCATCGGTTATAAAAAAAACGCGCTCAAAATGTATGGAACACCATTTTTTTATAAGACTTGACAAAAAAAAAACTGACACTCCGGGAGTGCCGATAGAAGTGCAAACTTGAACAATTACGTGGTATTTTTTCAATCGTCTAGAAATGTTTTATTGTGCAGGAAATACTTTTAAATTAAGTGATTTATTCATTATTATAAACTACTACTACAAATCAAATAAAATCATTTTTATTTGTGTAACTAGTGTATACAGTTCTTAAATTAGAGTCATAGGCCGCTATGTTAAGCCATGAGGCGTACAAATATGGTTGCATGCGAAATAAAATAATGACCACGCGAGAGGTAAACATAAAATATTTGTTTGTTATGTCAAAATTAATAGAATTATAATAAAAAATAAAAACAAAAATTTTAAATGTTACTATTTGGAATGATTTTTACGGTCAATGCATAAATAAATTATCATAAATTACAATTAGTCACAATATTCAGTCAAATAAATAAGTCTACATTAATTTATCAGTACTTTCAACTTTTTAATGACACCTGGTAACAGGGACTGCATACCGATATAATTTTGGTATCGGTATCAAAGTATCGATATATATACTGATATTTGGGTATCTCTTTATCGATATTGATACCGATATTTCTATTCAGTATAGTTATATCTAAACTTTAATGTGCTTTTATCAGTATTGATACCGATACTAAAATATCGATATATTACCAATACCTTTACCCGTGATAACCCGTGGCCGCGTCATCTTTGCGATTTACGCCATCCGCCCCCGTCCTGTCTAGCAACGGTCGTGATGATGTCTATGTGAATGTTGGTTTCCAGCCAGTGCAGTGATTGATGTATCAAGATGGCTAGTTTGTATTTTTTACCGTTAAAGATTTTTTTTCGTTTGTATCTAGCTAGACCGGTGTCTAAAGTCTAATCTGAGAATATTGAAAGTAGGTAGGTATCTATTTGTCTTATTTCGATTGAAATAGAGATACAAAACATAGTACACGATGGGTAAAAAGGTACGTAAACTATTTCAGGTAGGTAAGTAATAATATCATAATGTAAAGTATGTGTTGTTCACCCTTCCCCTCGATCCTGTAAACTAATTCACATCATTGAATCCGTTAGTCACCAGATACTTTCATTGCAACCTACCCATTTTAATGTCTCAGGTGATGACACTTGGCTTGATGTAATCCTAACATCCGCACCCTCCCTTGTTTCCTCTCACGGCCAGTGTCCCGCGCCTGGATTTTCCCATCATGACCTCATTTTCTTCTCATATGTTCTAAAACCACCTAAACCCTAAAGTTCCGCACATGCGGCGCTTTGCGCGCATGGACGTTGAGAAGCTGCGTCAACATGCGTCAGACCTCAGTTGGGAACTCCTGGCAGTAGCGACAGATGTAGACAAAAAACTGTGCATTTTCGAACGGTTGGTCCTTGCTCTCTACGACAGTCACGCGCTCCTGTTAAGAAGGTTAAACTTCGGCGTCCTCCTGCTCCTTGGGATCGTGCTTTTCGTAAATTTAAAAAGGATCGCAGTGAAGAAAATCGAAAGTTGCTAGAAATCGGTGTAATCAGATGATACACAACGCTAAACGCTGCTAGAATATAGCTACATTCTAGAAACCATACCTTCTTTTTCAACTGCTGATATCTGAGAGTTCCTTGGTACTCTTGGCTTGGTATCGGCAGACCACGTCATGTGGATTTTCCCAATACAATTGGCCTTGATGATACCAACCGTCATTTCACAACCACTTGTCATTTGGATTCCCAAATGTCCCAGATGGTCGATTTCATTACTGGCCTAGCTAGTTCCATCATAGAACCATTTCACTTCTCTCCGGTCACCTCGGACGAAATTAAAAAGATCATCCTTTCCATAAAACCCAAGGCTGTGGGCTATGACAGCATCAGTCGTAGTATGGTCTCCTTGATAGCCTTCTCCCTCCTATTACCCACATTATCAACTTTTGATTCCAGACAATTCCCATCCTTGTAGCGTATGGCCTATGTCCGCCCACTCCCGAAAATTTCAAATCCCTCCCTACCTAGTTACTTTCGACCCATTTCCATTCTCCCATTCCTGTCTAAAGTGCTTGAAGCCTGCGTACACAATCAGTTTACGTGGTTTGTTCACTGGAACAACCTTCTTAGCTCGTTTCAGTCTGGCTTCAGGCCTGGGCACAGTACCGCCTCAGCTCTCCTTAAAGTGAGTGGTGACATTAGAGAAGCAATGGAGGATACCAAGGTTACCGTTTTGATATTAATAGATTTCCCTAATGCCTTTAATGCCGCCAGCCACGATATTCTCCTCTCTACCCTCTCTAATCTTATGGTTTCGTCCGAGGCTCTGGAATGGTTCGCTTCTTATTTTAGGGGACGTCAACAGTCGGTTCGCATTGATAAGAGCTCGTCGAGTTGGCGTGACCTGGATGCTGGCGTTCCACAAGGCGGTATTCTTTCTCCATTGTTATTCTCTATCTTCATTAATTTTATAACTTATTGTCTTCGGTGTTCGTATCATCTTTATGCTGATGATTTACAACTGTATTCAGCTGAGCGGGTGGAAGATTTATCGGGTGCTGTAGCAGATGTGAACCGAGATTTAGATTCAATCAAAAAGTAGTCTGACAGTTTTGGGGTGTCAGTCAACCCCTCTAAGTGTCAGGCCATTGTAATTGGAAGCTCGCGTATGATGGGTAGGGTGACGCTTGGTTCTCTTCCTCCACTTATTTTCGATTGTATAGAGATTTTCTACTTTATTGTTAAACCTTCAGAAAATTTTACAGTTCGGGGTAGCTTGATGTTTTGGCGTCTGTACCGTCATACCCATTACCCCTACTGTTTAATATCACGGTTTGCATCTTGACACGGCACTTAGCTGGCAACGCCAGGTCTCTAGTCTTAGTCAAAGGGTCAACGGTACTCTGCGATCCCTGTATCGTCTGAGGAACTTTTTGGCCGCTAAGACGAAAACCATGCTTGTGCAGACTTTGATTTTCCCTATGATCGACTATGGTGACGTGTACTTGACTTGATTGCGGTTTTGCTGGATAAGCTCGACAGACTGCTCAACAAATGTATACGGTTCATATTCAATTTAAAAAAATATGATCATGTGTCGAGCTATAGGTCTGAGCTCAAATGGATGTCCATTCGCCAAAGAAGTTTGCGCGCTTTGACCACGCCTTTCTCCATTCTCAACTCTCTCACTCCTCCTTCTTATCTTGTGTCTCACTTCCAACTTCTATGTTATTCTCACGCTAAAAATTGCGTTTTTCTAAAAATCTTCTGCTACTCTGTCCATCTCATACTTCTGACTTTTCTTCATTCGTCCTTTCACATTCAGTCCATTCTTCTTTGGAATGCGCTTCTTCTCGATAACAGGACGGCCACCAGTCGGTATGCATTTAAGCGGAAATTGCAGAGTTACTTTCGAAACAAAAAGCGTAGAGTCATCTCATCACCTCTCCCTTTAATCAGTATATATGTATTTAATATTTATATATATTATAGTACTACTCTGTCAAGAAAGTACCGGGAAAGGATCAATAATACACAAAATGTGTGTGTGTGTGTGTGTGTATTCATATTTTCATTCGTATGTAATTTATCAGTGGTTAGAAATGTACAAAACAATAAACACGGCGCGCGGCCCACGAACCGCTATTGATCAAGGGCTCGCCGCTGACTGCACTGTTGCCGTTCCGTTTCGAGCCGAGGTCGCGCGCCGGTGGCGCGATGTGCGACCTCGCAACGTTGTGTTGCACCCTGATATCAATACTGAGTATCGATAAAATTACCGATAACTTTATACCGATACTCAAATAAGTGATACTAAATATCGATATTTATCCCAGTTATCGATTCCATCATCGGTATTTTCTTTAAAATATCGATATATTTTGGGTATCGATATCAGTCCCTGCCTGGTAATTTGTTGTAAATGCGCGGTGCCATTCCTAAAACGCTCTTTCTCACTATGGCAGTTTTACAGCGCTTACTCTTTAAGCAATCAACTTAAAGAGTTTGCGTATTGGCTACGAATCGCAACATCTCGTAACGTTGACACTTTTTCGAACAACCTCATGTTTGTTTTAACGAAAACACTAATTTCAAAAATATATAATGATGGTAAAGTAAGTATTCTGAGCGATTTAAATGATGGTACACAGCTATCATCAATTTTCAGACCACACATTGATCTTGTGCATCTTTTTTGTGCCTTATAAACGATATCTTTATCAGTAGAATTGCCCCAAAAAATAATACCATATCGCAAAATTGAGGCTACTAAGCCGTGATATGCAACTAGTAGCGCATCCATATTTATTTTTCTAGCAATTTGGAAAAGTGCGTATGCTGATTTATTTATTTTCTTACTTAGGTCATCTATGTGGGCCTTCCAGTTAAGCTGGTTGTCAAGGAATAAACCTAAAAATTGTGCTTCTTTAACTCCTTCAATGTCACAGTTACTATGTCTGATATTTGTTTTTGGTACTTCAGTTCTTTGGTGAAAGTGCATTATTCTGGTTTTCTTTAAGTTTATAACTAAATTATTTTTGTCAAGGCAATTAATTATGTCCGATAGAGTATTATTTATGTCATCTTGATAAATATTGCGATCAATACATTTCACTATGGCAGTACTGTCGTCTGCAAACATCACTATTTGATGTTGAGTTACCTTTGGCAGATCATTTATATAGATTAAGAAGAGAGGTGGCCCAAGGACGCTGCCCTATGGGACACCAAACTTTATTTATCTAGAATGAGATAAAAAACTCCTTTCAAATTTTGTTTTGTCACATATTCTGGCAATCTCTGTACATTGCATTCTGTTGGAGAGATAGGATTCGAGTAGTTTTAAAATGTTACCTCTGATAGCATAGCTAAGCAGTTTGTCTAATAAGACATCGTGCTTTACGTAATCGAAGGCTTTGGTCATATCTCTGTAAATAGCACAAATAGGAGTTTTTTGGTCTACTGCTAACATAATGCCATGTAAAAAATCAAAAATAGACATGTTGATCGTGGTATTCTTTCTAAAGCCATTTTGTTCCTTGCATAATAAATTAAATTTATTGAGATAGCAATACAGAGGCTTATAAATATTTTTTTACTTTTTGCTGCCGGGCGGCCTACTGTACCATCAGCTTCAAAAATATCGGGGCGAACAGACTGTTTAAAATGATCTCAACAACTAAGAAAATTAAACTTTATCTCAATTGGATAAAGTTCTTGTCAGAATGACAGTTGTAGTGTACCGTCTTCATTCTGAAACATTCCTTATTTCATTGAGTTTAACATTTAATATTCATAGTTGTTTAGATCACTTTGGACAGTCTGTTCGTACCGATATTATTGACGCTGACTGTACCATTAGAAATAACCGCGGATAAATGACCTAAACATACATCCGCATACATTTCAAGAAGGGAATTTTAATATTTTATATCTTTTCATTTTCAGAAAAAGGAAAAAAACCGTCCCTGTTACGCGCAATAATTCGGGCTTATGGTCTAAAATTCATCATAGGAAATATTATATACGCCTTCGTAGATGCTGCTATTAGGTAAGTGCCTTTTAACGACCTTTGCCGATTGCCTGCCATTTGCTGTCGGGGGAAAGCCAAATCAGCTAACCAAAAATGTGTAATTTTCGACACGACAGCCGATCAAATAGTTGTGTACAACTATTTTTAATTACTTCATGCACCTTCTTACCCAGCAGGGATAGATATGTAGGTTCTATAGTTGGGTAGGACAAATAGTGTTAAGTAATACGTTTTTTCCATTAGGGATACACATTCCTAATGGAAAAAAACTTATTGCGTAAACAGAGACATGTAGCAATAATAATTGAAGTCTGCTTTTTTGTCAAGTTAATGGTCGCGGAAATCCGCTGGATGTGGCTAGGCCTGTGCTTGCCACATCCATCTATATATGTATATATCTATATACAGGGTGTAACAGAAACCCTATTGCTATCCTTAAGCACGAAAGATAACATCTGGTATAGAATCACTATACATAGTTTCAGCTCAAAATAAAATACTCTAAGAATTGATACCAAATTTTCGGTTTCATTATGTTTCTTAAATTCAAATCATAACAAACGTGTCACCGCACTACGCAGGTCAACTTACCACGTTACTTGCCAATATCACGATAAATCTCTTCCGAGTGATGTTTCTATTTCAATTTGAAAAGTTCAGTTTCTGGATTCAAGGTATAAAAATTCTCATAACTGCCGAACATGTAGAGATAGGATTAAAAAACCCTTCCAATACCGTTTGATATCATCCAAAGAAACTGTGCCCTTGGTATGTATATACCCTTTCCGTTACACGTTGTATATGTTGAGCGCAACTTTCTTATTTCATAAGAACCTCCTCCTGACAATAACAAACACTACAAAAAAATATTAGAAAAATTGGTCCAGCCGTTCACGTGTGATGCCTTCACCAAGGGAAATAGGGATTTATTTTTATAGAGGAGGTCCGGTAATTAATGGATAACCTTGAAATGGTTCATGGTAGAACGAATGGTCATTCAGAAAAAAAAAAACATTTTTTATTTGACAGGATGACGGACACCCTCTGTATACAGATATATAGATAGATGAAAGAAAGAAAGAAAGAAAGAAAAATGGATTTATTTGTCACAGAAACACGTGCATGTAAAAAACAATTACATAACATTTAAAAAAAAACATGAAAACAACATAGATATTTATACATCGGCTTAGAGAACATAAATAGTCGGCAACTGCACGCCGTGACTATGAAAAGAAGGCTTCCACTCAGCATGATGCTGTGCTATGGGACCCTCAGCACAGCGCTGATTTTCAGTGGTTACCCGAAACCGACGTACGAAAATCAAGCCAGGTTTTTTACAAATTAGACAAAACAAAGTAACAAAGTAAAATAATTATAATAATGAGTACATAACATTTTATATTACCCTACAACACAAGGTATAAAAATGCTATAGAATAAAGCAATAAAGCAATAGATAGATTGTGCTTAGGCTATCCATCCGTAAAATAAAGGCGAAATGATGTATTATGGTTATGACTTGGACTGATAACGCTCTAGCGTGCAGTTTAATAATGCGTTGAGGATCTTGTTGGAGCTGCCTCGGTTTTGCAGTACATCCGGCATGTTTGCGGAAGCGCGTATACAGGCTGTAACAGAAACCCTATTGCTATCCTTAAGCACTAAAGGTAACAGCTGGTATAGAATCACTATACATAGTTTCAGCTCAAAATAAAATACTTTAAGAATTGATACCAAATTTTCGCGTTCATATGTTTCTTAAATTCAAATCATAACAAACGTGTCACCGCACTACGTAGGTCAATAACTTTCCACGTTACTTGCCAATATCACGATATATCACTTCCAAGTGATGTGTTTATTTCAATTTGATGATTTGGTTTCTGATATCAATGTATTAAAAATTCTCATAACTTCCAAACATGTAGAGATAGGATTAAACAACCCTTTCTATATCGTTTGATATCATCCAAAGAAATTGTGCCCTTGGTATGTATATACCCTTTCCGTTACACGTTGTATATGTCTTTCACGTCATCATGCCCAAACGGCGTAAATCGATGTTGCGATGATTCAGGGGTAGCCCTAACAATATTTTAGCTACACTGGTGGACAAGGTTGATGGATCATTTATCAGGCTCTGGGCTGGCAGACATGTGCGGGCACGTGAACATGTACCTAATTAATATATAAATATCTGGACGACTGAGCTTTGCTCGGTATTTTTTTTGGTTTGACGTTTTCTATAAATGAAATCTAGCTAGAACTATTTATCGTCCCCGAAACCCCGTGCATACTAAATTTCATGGAATCGTTGGAGCCGTTTCCGAGATTCAGATTATATTTATACATATATATAATCGCGTACCTTGCTTGTACTTAATGATGTAGCAGACATCATAGATCTTTTTATTTGTTATCTCAGTGAGTTCATAAAAACCACGATGTACATAATATGTTATGGTAAATAATAAACCTGTTATTATGGCCACACTATTGAATTAGGAAATTCCTGTAATAAATAAATATATACAAGAATTGTTCGTTTAAAGGTATTAGATTAATGTATTTGAAGTTATTGAGTTTACTAACATAGGCTAAGTAAGTTGATGTTAACACTATATGGTCTCCCCCTGGTCTGAATTTTTTTTAATTTGATTTTTTGTATGTTCCCACAGGCTATCAATACCACTATGCTTAGAAGGCCTGATCAAATACTTCTCGCCGTCTCACTCTGGAGTGAAGGCCCATGAAGCGTATCTGTATGCACTAGGAGTTGTAGGGTAAGTTTACCAATTTATCACGTCACTAGCTTTTGCCACATTTACACATTTACACAAAACCTTAACAAATTATATACTAAAACCTTCCTCGAGAATCACTCTATCCATTGGTGAAAACAGCATGGAAATCGGTGCAGCAGTTTTTGAGTTTATCGCGAACAGACAGACAGAGAGACGCGGCAGAGGATTTTGTTTTATAATATTAATATGTAGTGATATTCCAGATAGCATCCAGAATTCTAGAATGTAAATTGTTTATGTCATGTGAATGTAAAATTTTCTGAAGCTCTGAATGGTTCACTATTAGAAAAATAAATATACAATTAGAAAAAGTAGGTACTGGATTTATTATGGTGAATTTTGTCACGTATATACCGTGACATTTTAGTCGTCTTACAATGGCAGCCCACTTCATGTATCCAATGACTACTAAAAAAAAAAAATATTATTCACTAAGACGCATGATGTAGTTTGAAACACCCTGTTATGGAGATGGAATTAATGATGGAATGTAATGGTAGGTAGGTAGATATCTTCTACCGTTTGATACGTAAACATTATGAACAAGGAGGGTGTTTCATAATTCTAAAGTATTATTTATTTTTCTTTGTACCTATTATCTTAATTAATGGTAACAATGTTTTAATCGCGCATAGAGGTATTTTATGACGGATACATTGATTGGACCTCCTTTGTAAGACGACTAAAATGTCACGGTGTATGTATAAGAATAAAAGTGGCTAATACCTCTATGTAATCGAACAAATTTCAGTATTTTATTTTTAAATGTTGGCTAAAACAAGGAACTGGTCTCGTGGCTAAGTATTAGCCAGCTAAGATAAGCTACGCCTACAGCTAACAGTTAAGCTACGCTTGCCGCGGTCGGTCCGTGGATGGGTGACAAAATTTACATACCCAGACCCTTCCGCGCCTCGGCATTATACGTTGACACTTCTATTTTAGACAAAAAATTGTTAAAAATGCAAGAACTTATAAAAAAAAAGTTTATATAAAATGAATAAGTAACAAATATATCTTTGTCTATGTTTTACTTTTTCCATAAAATACTATATTTTTTTGAAGTGTACTATATTTTTATAACTTATTTCGAAAAATACTATTTCTCGTCGCATAAATGTTGGCAACCCTAAGTTAGTCTGGGAGTCGACCCTAACATAGTTGGGACAAGGTAGGCTAGGCATGATGATGTAGTTGTAGAAGATTACTTAAATGTTATTTTTGTTACAGTTTCATGGCTCTTAGTGCAAGTTTAGTCCATCCAATGTTGCTGTGGTTACTGAATATGGCAATGAAAGTACGAGTCGCTTGTGGATCACTTATTTACAGAAAGGTACCTAATTAATTTATGTCTAATACTAATCTATTTACCCAATAATACATCTAATAATTTTATAATAATAATGAATTGAATTGCTTGCATTTGTACGTAGCCCTCTTCCTCATTTTGCTGTGCCCGACAGGGTCCATATTGATCTAAATGTTTATACCATCTATGTAAAACATTATATTGGAATGCAATAAAGAATTGAATTTAATTTCTTCCCTCATGTTTGGTTCACAACACACATGCTCTTAGACAATTCAGGTGAGTTTCACGCCCCAAGTTTGCCAGAAAACTATGGCAGGAACTAGTATTCTGAGTATTAATAATTATAACAAAAAAAAAATACCAGGTTCTTGGAACCTGAGAAAATAAATTTTAAAACAAAATAATAATAATAAACCATTTATTTTCAGGTTACAAAGACCCATAGATAAATACCTTAACCTAAATATACATATTATAATAACAAATTGTGTTCGTAAATAATAATAATAAAAATAAAACAAAATCGTTTATTTATAAAAGAGGCTCGTTTACAATAAATACCTTAACAACTAAAATAAAACTTAAAACTATGTTAGTATCACTTATTTGCACTAAGTCTGTGAGTTCCGGAGACACTTGTCCGCGAAAGCGGCGGAATACCACATCCTGTGGCCAAAAGCTTTCTTCCATCACCAGATTCGAAACTAGTGGACCGTGTTAAGAATAAAACAATCCGTTCCATCATTAAAATAACTGACGTCTCTTGGAAAGTTGCCACTCTTAAATGTAATTGGGCTGGACACATTTGCCACTTATCAGACGATCAATGGGCCAAACTTACGACCCAGTGGGTCCCGCTTACTGGCAAACGACATAGTGGCAGGCGCAGACGGAGATGGCGGGATGAGCTGGACTCATTTATCATTCTCTTTTTTTACTTAGCCTATCACTACTGAGCAAAGGCCTCCCCCCAATCCCTACAGGCATTCTTTTCTAAGGCCACCATGATCCAACCCTTGCGATACGAGTCTAGGTCGTCTTGCCACCTCTTCCTGCAGTCTTAGCATGACGACTTCTATTTCTACGACGATTAGACACAGCACAAAGCACAAAGTGACATTTCGTTTATCCATTATTGACATCGCACCGTAGAAATTCTTATACAATCTGTAACTTTGTCTTTCGTTTCTAACGATCTTTGTCTAGGTCCTTTTTGTGTAGACTATTTCAGAAGAAAGTTTTCTTCCCAAACTGTCAAAATCACAGTCACAGTAAACTTTCTACTCGACGGGCACAAAGTATATATATTTATCTACAAAATCAAATGACAAAACAAAGAATAGGGTATTTTCTAATTTATTAAAACTATTTTAATTTGAAGATTGGGATGAAACATGTAACAGAAAAATTTAAATTAATTGATTTATATACAGCGTGTAACGGAAGGGGGGTATCAACCCTGAAGGAGGTGAATGTGCTCATGAAACTCAACAACTTTCCTCAAAGAACATAGGTCGAAATATGAAAAAAAAATTGGCCCTCCCATAGTAAATCAATCAGCTGGTAGTCAGTTTTGTAAGGGAGGGCCAATTTTTTTTTCATATTTCGACCTATGTTCTTTGGGGAAAGTTGTTGAGTTTCATGAGCACATTCACCTCCTTCAGGGTTGATACCCCCCTTCCGTTACACGCTGTATATTTCCTCAATTAAAATCAAATTGATTTTTTGTTGTTTCGAATTTACCGCCAAAACGCCCCTTACGATTACTTTTTATCACGTGACGTCAACTTAGTGTAAACTAAAGTAGTTGTAAACAACTAAATGTCGAGTTTATAATTAACAAGATTTTGAATGGATAGACAGTGCAATTACTGGGGTGCGGTGTGTCTCTGTGCACAAATACTTCTAAAACTGCGCCACACAAAGTATTTGTACCAGTGCCGTTTACACAAAGCTGACGTCTCGTGTGGTCACGTGATAAAAAAGTCATCGTACGGAGCGTAGGTGGTAAATTCAAAACAACAAAAAATAAATTTGATTTTAATCGTCTTTATTTGAGAAAATGGATATATATCCATTTATTTTTATTTTTCTGTAACATATTTACCCTACTCTGAAAAGACTCGAGAAAATACCCTATTCTGAGTCGAATTATGTAAAAACGTGAATTTCGTAAAAGTGCTGTTGACTCTTTCTACTTTGCTGCCGTCGTAATGTCTACACGGAACGTCATTTTTGGCTATTCTTCCTTCGATAAAACAGTGCTCGTGCTAAGCCTGCGGGGCCGGCCTCAGCGGCGCGGCGCCGTCCATCCTCAGACACCCATCATGTGTATTGTTCATTAATTGATTATATTTTTTTATTATTTCCAGCTCCTCCGCCTAGATTTAACAAAAGGAGGCAAAGCATCTGAAGGTCTTGCTGGCCACGTGGTGAACTTGCTGACCACGGACGCGCAGAGATTCGACATGGCCAGTCTGTTCATGGTGGACCTCGTCAGGACCCCGATAGAGAGCACCCTGATCGTGTACCTGATGTATCGACAGATTGGTGTAGCTACCCTGATTGGGGTCGCTTTTCTGATCATGTTTATTCCGTTGCAAGGTTAGTATTTTTTAATGTCAGAACACGCGAAAACGGTTGCACGGATTTAGATGAAATTTAGCACATTTGTGGATCTTTGACAGTCGTTACGGGTCGTCAGAAGCTCGAAAGTCTGGCAACCAGTCTCACCAAGGGGTATCGTGTTACCCAGTATCTGGGTTGTGGAGGTCAGATAGGCAGTCGCTCCATGTAAAATACTGGTATTCAGCTGCAGCCGGTTAGACTGGAAGCCGACCCCAACATAGTTGGGACAAGTTTAGGCAGATTGATTGATTGACAATACTTGCAATGTGTAGCATAATTAACACAAGACCTCATACACCCGAATTAGAGTAATGAGTTAAAAGCAAAATACCTACTATAACCAAAACGTGTTTTTTTAAAGCTAACTGTTGCTTTATGTGCTTTAAAATTGAGTCTTATTACCTTGAGTTAAGGTTGAATTTTGTTTGGCTCAATCGGTGATAAGTATGGCAAAATACATAATTTCTGAAAAAAATTATATTAAAAGTTCCTGAAATCGATTCAGTAGTGAATTAGGAATAAACCAATTCCAGGTTTTGGGTTTATTCTGTTATATCTTGTAGTTTATGACCAGCAAGCCTAGACATAACACATTTATGTTAGCGTTCACGCCAAACGCTACGCCAAAATGTACGGGAATGACATTGCCTGCGGAAAGATTACGTCGTGTCCTTTCCGCAGGTAATGTCATTCCCATACATTTTGGCGTAGCGTTTGGCGTGAACGCTAACAGAAATGTGTTTTGTCTCAGGGCCCTGGTTACTTTCATCCCTGAAGTACGTTACCGTGGGATATCTTCCGACCTCCACGGGGGCCAAACCGCTGGTGATTTATATATCTATGTATTAATTTTTCAGGTTATCTCGGAAAAATATCAAGTAAGCTGCGACGACAGACAGCTATACGGACAGATAACAGAATTCGATTAATGAACGAAGTCATTCAGAGTATTGAAGCAATCAAAATGTATGCCTGGGAAAATGCATTCGTCAGAATTATTGGGAAGGCTCGAAAGTAAGTATCAAATGATAAGTGATCTTATTTCTAAAGTTAGTAGGTTTGTATTTGTACAAACACTTTTACACGTCAATCATAATTTTTTTAAACTAGATGAGGTCAGCGTTACCTATCTGACTACTCTGAGAAGAAAGGCCGAAACAAACTCAGAGGTCATAGTCTCTTTTAAAGTCCAGACATAATCTTGTTCAGATCATGTGAAGACCATGTGGATTGATGTCAGAAATAGTCTTTTGAGGAAAGAACCACACAGATTGAGTGCTGATGTTAGCGTGCAGTGCATGAATTTGTCAGAATAGTGCATGACAACTCAAAATGGTTTTTGAGCAGCGACTGCCTCCCCAGTTACCCCCCAGTTACTAGGTGACATGACACCCCCTCCGATATTTTGATGTTTGTTACTCAATGACGCAACAACGGCTGAACGGATATGGATGAAATTTTGCAAACAGATAGATTATAACCTGGATTTATACATAAGATTTTTTATCCCGGTAATACGTTCCCGTGGGATAATTTTCGACCTCTACGCGGGTGAACCCGGTCGTTTATCTTGATAGGAGCTGACCCAACATACATAGATGTATCAGCTAGAAAACGGTTTGTGCCTTCGTATATGTCTTCGATTTTTTGGTTCTAGGACATGCCAAGCAAGATAATACTTATGGATAAATCAAAGATCCATTTTTTTACTTGAAACTAGCTGACCCGGCGAACTTCGTACCCCATCAGAATCAATAAAAATTGTGGTAACTTATTAACCGCATTAAATTCAGTTTTTTAATAAGATTAAACGATTACGTGATCTCCTACCGAGTTATGACAACGTGGTACTTCAAAGGCATAAACAGTTTTCCCAGCTGATACACCTTTTTTTTGTATTTTTTTTTTTGGTTGGGAAATTATCAAATAACTTCTCCCGCTCTGGGTGGACGGCCCCCTGGGCGTGTCAGACTTTTACTGAATAAAACCCACCCGTGTTCCCTCAGTTGCCTGTGTGCCAGGGGCTGCGGTATCTCTTTCGAACAATCCGCACCCAGCTGACACACCTATGTATGTCAGGTGAGCTCCTACCAAGTTATGACGACCTGGTACTTCGAAACGATTGGTATAAAAATTAATGACACCTGGTCCTTTAATATGGTTGGGTTTTATGGCCTAAGGTACAGCGGTTAAAACTGATCTTCCGCTGTACCACCAGGGTTATAGCTAGGGGTACACAGGAAAACGACCGGGTGAAGCCCCTGGAAAAAATAGTGCTACATAAAAAAAACCATTAATAATAATGTTTTTGTTCACAGGAAAGAAATGAACGTAATAAAAAAAATGTCTTGGCTTCGCGCTGTCATGATATCTTGCGTGAAACTGAACACAAAAGTCGCCATTCTGCTCAGCATAATGTCATATATTTCATTCGGCAACGATTTGACGGCTGCCAAAGTCTTCGTCATATTCTCCTACTACGAAATTCTGAAATACACGCTTGTCGACTTTCTCCCTCTCGCAATTACGTTTACATTGGAAGCGTATGTGAGTGTGAAAAGGATGCAAGAGTTTTTGTTGTTGCCTGAGGTCGATAATCAAGATGGCGTTGACTTGTTGACTGTTGATGAGAAAAATGTTGTTACGACCAATGGCGTTTTTGAGAAGATTGGGAATGGGTGAGTTTTTTAAATGTATATTGTTTTATAACTGTTTAGAATAATTAGTAGAGATGAAACGGATAGCTATTTGGCCTGATACAGAATATCCGCTCATCCTTATGAGTCGGATAGTCGGATATTCAGCCTAACATTGCCAGTGCCACAGACAACCGTGTGTTGAATGAAGCGAACTATTGACATAATAATGATTTGATTTGTGGCGCAGTGCGATCTCTTTCACTTGTTACTTATTTTATTTGTGTCTAATATTGAAAATATTTTTTAAATGGCATAATCAACAGTAAAAAATGTCATCCATTAGGAAGGACAACTAGGCGATCTATTCGGGTTTAATCAAAATTGACGATTTTATTAATATTTCAATCGGTTTTATTATGGTATATCTACCAGATATATTATTGACTTACTATCCAGTATCCGGATAGTAAAATTAGGCCGGATACAGAATAGTAAGACAATATCCGGCGAATATACCAGCACCCTAATTGCGTAACACTCTATTAATCATAACCTGAATCATTTTGAAGGTTATCGCTAATCCATTCTTTATGTTCGAAAAAGTTGTCTGCTTAGCGATATAAACAACGCTAAGAATGTTGCGGAACTGTAAAAATAAAAGAGATTCCTACTGATAGTGTTACGGACGATATTACTCCTCTGATCAAGTAAATTATCCTATTTCGCTATTACATAAAAATCATACATTATACTTTATTTATTTACTCAAACCAAACTTAGTATCCTTTGCCCAGGATAAAGGCCGAATATCCGTCTTCTAATAGACAGTCTTCCTTTTCTTGTTTCTTCGTGTATAAAATTAAAGCCTCTTTCTTAACTCCCGCACCTTCCACCACCAGACAACAAGCGTACATCAAGTCTGAAAGCAACCTGGAACATTTGAAGCCGCATGTCCTGATCGCTATGAAGGACTACACAGCTCACTGGAAAAACGTGGACGATGACACCGTGGATGGGAAGATTCCGGCGCTTGTGGATATTAATCTTACTGTGAGTAGAAGTTGAGACTTCATTTTTTTTTTAAATTAATTTTCATCATCATCCACAGCCCGGACGTCCCCGCAAGGGGGCGTGGCAGGCGGTGTCGGGGCATTGCCCCCTGACCGTGGCTGCTATACAGCGGCCCGTTAATACGGGCCGATCGTTGGGTCTGCCTTACAAAGGGCATGACCGAGGATAGGGCTCACGTTGCATGCATGCAAACGTGAGCCCCTGTGAGTGGGTGCTGTAAATGTCTCTGTGAGAGTGCCACGGCGTTGTTACACAACGCCGCTTGCTTCTCGGCATCCCAGCGGTCAGTCACCGCCAGGTCAGAGCCCCGGTTTCCCGGGGGAGCACCGGCGGGTGACGACCAGCGACAGGGATACCATTCGACGCTCCCACAGAGAAGGTCACTCACAGTTGGGCGAAGGTCTCTCTTTCCTTATGCCAATCCCCACGCTCCTGTCGCCTCATTCAGCAGCCTAATTGTATAACTCACGATTAATCATAAATTGTTTCATTTTGACGATTCAACAATATACATTTTTCGAACATATGAAGCAATGGATTAGCAATCTGTTTCGAAATAATTCGGATTTTGATTGATGGTGCGTTACGTAATTAGGGTGCAGGTCTTGCCCGCGATGGCAGCAATGTCGTCCGCCCATGGCGCCGCCGGACGACCGATATCTCGTCATCCAGTCGTTGGACGCCACTCTGTCACAGCCTTACATACACTTGTCATCGCTGCGCCTTGCCAGTCGTTACGTAAAGTTGCTCCAAATTTCTGGAAATAACAGAAAAAAATAAAGAAAGAAAAATGTGTTTTTTGACATTAAAACTATTCAAAAGAAAACAGTGATAATAATGGCAAAAGGGCCTCAGCTCAGTATAATGTCAGATGACAACACAAGGTGTACCACCTGATGATGATTTTCACACAATAAATATGTTATAACGCTAAAAGGTTATTTCGTCGCGTGGCCAAAATTGCAATTAGCGCCGCCATCTTGTTTTTTGAAGTGACATTTCAGAAAACAATTGCTCAAAAATGTTTACCAACAGCGGCCCCTGTTGACGTCACTGGAGAGCCTAAAGACTCCTAAAGCAGTTTGTGTAAAGTTGACACAAATTGATCAAAATGACACATGACGTGTTTTTGACATACCTACAACTTTTTTTAATTTTTGGTAAATCTTATAGGTACTTACTTTTACAACGTTTGTAAATATGGGAGCACCATATATCTATCATATAATTAATTTATCACTCATTGCGTTATTTATAATTGTTATTATCTATTACGTAGTAGTCATTTTATTCTTGGTGCATCATCTTCGGATATAATGTTTGTAAAATTTTGTAAAACATTTGAAATGAGTAGCGTTTCTTGCCCATTCGTATTCATACGAAACTACCTTTGGAAAGAGCGACTAGAATCAATTCTATTTTAATGTAAATGTTGACGTTTAAAAATGCCTTTTATGTGCCTATTTGAAACAAATTCTTTGACTTTGACTTTTTGCCCACAGATAAAACCAGAATCTCTAACAACTGTAGTAGGGACAGTCGGTTCGGGCAAGTCTACACTACTGCAAGCAATACTGAGGGAACTGACGCCCACTAGTGGACATCTGCATGTTCACGCTATAGTGGCCTATGCGTCGCAGGACCCGTGGCTTTTTGAGGCTTCTGTAAGTATTTCACTATCACCATTCAGCTGAAAAACCTCCACTGCTGGCATTGGCATGCCTCAAGCATCGCCATATGTACAGATTCTGTGCTTCCCGTGTAGCGCCATCTACACCGCTACATGCGTACTACACATCAAACTGACGTCACGCAAAATTCTGCATCGCGCAAGCAGAGTTTATCGCGCAACTAGAATATATATAACGTCCCGACATCAACCGTCGGGCAGTAGCCCACCAGACACAACACCGGAGGGTACTTCCTTTTCTATGGAAGATCAGTGAACTTCACAGCCTCAAGCCTCTATACCCGTATCCAGAGCATTTCTGTGACCTACGCCAGGTGTTCGATCCATTGTAAGGGCTACCGACCCTTGATAGGTTAACTATTTAACTGATTTTAAAATAGGAGGAGGTTTTAAATTTAGTTTTTCTTGTAGAGACCGTGTTAGTGGTCTAGTGGTTTCAACCCTTCTTCTTCTTGGCATGTCAATAGCACTAAATATAGTCAGCCCAGAATTTGGCTACGATTTTAGTACTTTCAGCAGCGTCCATCAGCTTCTTTAGCGTGCAGACAGCTGGACGTCTTGGTCAAGATATTAAGTGCCCCATCTCAGTTTCAACCCTGAGGTTCTGCGTTGAAGCAAAGTGTTGTTGGGTAGTTTCATGATGTAATTTCCATTTGGCCAGCCTTTATCAGTCCATTTTAATCTTCATCGTGGGCCTCAAGTCTGCTATTACAATAGTGTCAGAATGGTCTATCATTGATTTCATAATTGTTGATTTTGACAAGTTTGGTAATCTACTAATATAATGGCGTCATTATGACTCTCCAATGGTCAGCCACTGATACTCCATTGAAAGAAATGGTATTTATTGGTAATCTCGTACCTAATGACAAATGAAGTGACTGACTAGGCGGTAATCTGCTAAAATTTTGACAGTTCCTTTGATCAGTGACCTACCATTATAACGTTATTGTGCAGTCATTGCTTTTAATTCGTTACGAGTATCGTGTTTGTGGAATATTTATTGAAAGGAGATAATGTATTCACTACAAGCAAATATTCTCGAGCTAGCCAACGCAGTGGATGCTAGAGAAAGAAGATTGGCGGAATGCAGAAAACGTAGTCGAGCCCGTCGCTTGATCAGAATGAATACGAACCCCTGTTCTTTTGCCCAGGTCCGTCAAAACATCCTCTTCGGCCAGGATATGGATCTTAGGAGGTACAAGCAAGTGATCAAATGCTGTCAACTGAAGACTGACCTGGAGATCTTGCCGAATGGTGACAAAACTGTAGTGGGGGAACGAGGTTAGCTCATAATCCTATTAATATTATAAATGTGAAAGTTTGTGAGGGTGCATGGACGTGTATTGCTCTTTCACGCAGAAGCTACTGAACGGACTTGGATGAAATTTGGAAAACAGATCAAAATCAAAATTCAAAATATTTTATTTCACATAAACCTGCATGGGCACTTATGAAACGTAAGAAGCTAGGTGCACGGTTCCAACTTGTCGCTTCCTATGGAGAAGAGCCGGCAAGAAACTCCACGGTTACTCTTTTAAAAATAATTGGCTTTTACAATGTTTGTCAGGCCTTACAATAAGTATAAGGTACTTCAACGTACTAAGGGACTAACACGTACGTCTTATAACGTTCCCGTTTAAGTGTGAGAGGGAATGTATGTGTATCGTTTCGACCAGTCGTATAACGAAGACTGTCGAATTCTCTATTAATTATGAACTGATTTTAGGTGCGTCCCTATCCGGTGGACAACGCGCTAGGATATCGTTAGCGCGCTGCGTGTACCAGAACGCTGATGTGTATCTGCTAGATGACCCCTTAGCGGCTGTGGATGCCAAAGTAAGAGTTGGGGACGGCTTCCAGTTTGACCGGATCCAGCTGAATACCAGTATTTTAAATGGCGCGACTGCCTATCTGACTTCCACAACCCAGTTACCGGGTAATATGATACCCCTTGGTAAGACTGGTTGTCAGACTTTTGAATAACAACCAATATCATGCATCTATTATACAGGGAGACTTGTGAATAGCTTGGCTATTCTGTAAAAATCTCACCGTGAAAGCATAGGTGAAGTGAGCTGTCATTGTATCAGCAGTGCTATTCTGTATAAATCTCACCGTGATAACTTGGGTGAAGTGAGCTGTCATTAGTATTAATCTCTAGTATCACATGGATTGACAGCTAACATCAAGGTCACTTCACCAAAGTTCTCACGGTGAGATTGACAGCTAACATCAAGGTCACTTCACCTAAGTTCTCACGGTGAGATTGACAGCTAACATCAAGGTCACTTCACCAAAGTTCTCACGGTGAGATTGACAGCTAACATCAAGGTCACTTCACCTAAGTTCTCACGGTGAGATTGACAGCTAACATCAAGGTCACTTCACCTAAGTTCTCACGGTGAGATTGACAGCTAACATCAAGGTCACTTCACCAAAGTTCTCACGGTGAGATTGACAGCTAACATCAAGGTCACTTCACCTAAGTTCTCACGGTGAGATTGACAGCTAACATCAAGGTCACTTCACCAAAGTTCTCACGGTGAGATTGACAGCTAACATCAAGGTCACTTCACCTAAGTTCTCACGGTGAGATTGACAGCTAACATCAAGGTCACTTCACCAAAGTTCTCACGGTGAGGTTGACAGCTAACATCAAGGTCACTTCACCTAAGTTCTCACGGTGAGATTGACAGCTAACATCAAGGTCACTTCACCTAAGTTCTCACGGTGAGGTTGACAGCTAACATCAAGGTCACTTCACCTAAGTTCTCACGGTGAGGTTGACAGCTAACATCAAGGTCACTTCACCTAAGTTCTCACAGTGAGATTGACAGCTAACATCAAGGTCACTTCACCTAAGTTCTCACGGTGAGATTGACAGCTAACATCAAGGTCACTTCACCTAAGTGTGCTTACTATTGACAGCTAACTTCACCATAGTTTTCATGGTGAGATTTTATACAATATCACAACAGGTCTTTGTGAAGGAATTAGTTCGGAGTAAGACCGAAACAAACTTAGATGTCACAGTCCTTTTAAAAGTACAGACATTATTTTGGTCAATCTAGGATAGTAATATTCGCAACGCACCTGCTATACGTCCGGTATCACGGATGTAGAGCAGTGATGGCCCAGTGGTAACGATCGCGACTTAGGAGTTGTAGGTGGTAGTTTCGATAAAAAGTGTGGTGTCGGGGGGACCCCCGTCAGGAGCGAAGTTCCTTACGATTGTTATTCAACTCCGAATGTAATGTTGTTTTCTCTATATTTAAAAACTCAAAACTTTATTTCGATCACTATCTGCTTCAGCACCCTTGAAAACCTTGAAAACGACACCCTTGATGAAACAATTGAATACATTCGCAGCCGCCATTTTGGATTTTAATTTTTTCCTCACTGTCGGCTTCAGCACCCTCCAAAACCATGAAAACGATCTCTCTCTGTCTCTTTCTATTATAATAGCTGTGCCCCGCGGTTTCAAGCGCCGATTATTTTTGTCTGTCTTTTTTTCTTGGCTCCTATTGGTCATAGCTTGATGTTATATAGCCTATAGCCTTCCTCGATAAGTGGGCTATTCAACATTGAAATAATTATTCAATTTGAACCATTTTTTCGTGAGATTAACGCGTTCAACCAAACAAACTCTTTAGCTTTATAATATTAGTATAGATATAGGTATAATACAAGTCGCAAAAACGTTTTTTCGTTACGATTTCTACAATTTTACTCCTACCGCAAGCTGTGTTTAAGAACTTCGTTCCAAAAGAACATTTTCCTGTTGACCGTTTCGTGAATCTATTTATTTCTTCACTGAAACCCTTGAAATTGGGTTTGACGCCAAATATATCAGCCCTGAGCCATTCTTTTTGCTTCCTGAAAAGGAAGTACTAAGGCCCGGAGAATCAGGTCTGGTCATCGTTTTACTAGACCGCGCCTTAGGGCTTCTACACACATGCCGGCGGCACAGCCGGCGGGTTTTGGCCTTGCGGCCCATGCTGTAGTTGATATTAGGCCGCCGGCACTTGCCGCAGAAACCGAGTATGCTGCCGGCATAGTGTGTAGGAGCCTTTAGGTATGCGTGGCGAGGCGGGGGACGGGACGGATGAATTGCTAGCCCGTCGCGCCGCGCACTTACCTAAGACACGGTACAGCGGTTTCGGTCAGGCTATAATGAAGGGCAGTGCTGACTCTCAGCCTAGTTTGAATAAATGACTTTTGATTTTGATAATCTTTATTTCAGGTGGCTCACGCAATCTACGAGGATTGTATCAAGAACTTCCTCCGGGACAAGGCGACCGTGTTGGTGACCCATCACGTACAGTACGCCAAGCATGCGCACAATGTGTGCGTTATGAGATCGGGACGAGTAAGTACCATCACACTAACCTGAGAGACTAGCTTCTGCCCGCAACTGCACTGGTCCGCGAAAAAATCTTGTTTTAACGTAAAATAGTCAAATATATATATATAGATGCTTCAAGCGATTCCTATAAGGAGCAGTGGTGGCCCAGTGGTAAAAAAAAGTTGTGGCTTCATCATCATTTCAGCCGACAGACGTCCACTGCTGGACATAGGCCTCCCCCAGGCTCGTCCACTTCGACCGGTCTTGTGCTTCCCGCATCCAGCGGACTCCCGCGGCTTTCATAGGGTCATCGGTCCACCTTGTGGGACCTTCCCACTCTACGTCTTCCGGTACGCGGTCGCCACTCCAGAACCGTTCTGCGAGCAATGCGCCCTGCCCACTGCCACTTATGTTTGGCAATTCTGTGGCTTCATACAAAAATACTACTAAAAAAGTATTTTACTATTGTATTTTTGTATGAAATCGTAGTTTTTTTTTCACCCCGTAATTATCAAACAGATCAATGGTTTCACTTTTTCAGAGTTAGTACCTAAGTAAAAGTTTATGAGAAGTTTCAACCACTGAAAAAATGCTAGTGATTTCAATTGTCACCCTATCTATTTGTGAATGCCCTGATGCTATTTACATAAAAGGAACAACTGACCGACTGACAGAATGAGTAGATGACTGACTGAATAAGTGACTGACTGACTGACTGACTAACATATCAATGCACAGCCGAAACTATTGGGACTAGAAACGTGAAACTTTGCAAACTGCTTCCTTTTTACACGCTTTATATTAGCTTCACTTGTATGTTTGTATGTTTGTTTGTATGTAACCGACTCCTTTGGACGCTATTTTGACCCACTTTAAACGGTCGGATTTCATTTAAACTTTGTAGACTTATCGAGGACCTATGACAATTCAATAATAAAAAATAAAAAAATTGAAAAAAACACGCTTTTGTAGTTAGCAAAACTAAAAAATAGAAAATAAATAATACTTAAAAAAAAAAAAAACACGCTTTAAAAACCAAACTAAAAAGTAGAAAATAATTTAATTCTATTAAAAAGCCTGGGGTGCTTGATATTAATTGATTATAAAAATACCTCAAAAAGCACCCCACGCTTTTTAATAGAATTAAATTATTTTCTACTTTTTAGTTTGGTTTTTAAAGCGTGTTGTTTTAGTTTTTTTAAAACTATTATTTTATAATTTAGGGGAGTAGGTATTAATAAGCGGTTTATAGAAATTCGTCCTTTAAGGGCGGCGGGGGCCTGAAAAGGAGGGATACCGGTGAAACACGCCAACATTGCCCACATTTATCAAACAAAACCAGATATTTCAAGATTTTTGTATGCAACCCGGGACGTATTTTTTATCTGTGGCAATACTAAGATCAAATGCATGCATTGGTTTACTAAAATTTAACATTTGTCATCGCTTTCTTGATTATACAAACAATTTTCAAGGCGGTCAAAGTTATCTGGACTTTTAGCCAACATTACCCACCATGATTTTAAGCGGAATTATAACGCTTATTTGAAAGCCATACAAATCATTAAAAGGTTTTTGGTAATATTACCCATAGCCTGAGAAATTTATTCTAAATCATAAATATTTTCTTATTAAAATGAATGGGCAATCTTACCTTATCTTTACAGTAATTGGCCCGCAAAAAATACACTTCGTCTTCGACAAGTGTCGACAGGTAACTGAGTGAAGTAAGGAGCGGACGTGCCATTCTGTGTTGCCACACGTATATTTAATTTTCTAACAATATTATTAGTGTTGTCGTAAGTTTGGTATTTTTTGTGAAATTAGTAAATTTCCTTAGAAAGTTTGTTTTGGGCAAAGATTTCCCTGGTAGCAAAGTTGGAGTATTTCACGGTATTGTTAGTGTGAAAAATAATTTTCTTTGAGTTAATAAGCTTAAAACTTGGCACGAATAAACACACTACACACTACACTTGGTACAAGGTGTAACAGAATACACGCAAGTCCTGAAAGTACTTTGTTCATTATTGACTATTGAATCGATTTCAGTAACTTTTAATATACTTTTTTCCCCTATATATTTTGGCATACCTACCAACGATCGAGTCAAAATAAATTCAATCTTGTTTCCAGGCAGTAAGACTCAATTTTAAATGCATAAATTAATGCTAGGGTCAACACGATTTTTTAAATAATACCAGTTACCTTAAAAAAAAAGTTTTGATCATAGTGTTATGCTTTTAAATCAACACTTATTGGGGTGTATGAGGTCTTGCGTTAATTCTGTTACACGTTGTATGAGTAAATATACAAAGTTATCAACTAAATAACCATCTTCTATTCTTTCCCCACCAGATCGAAGCCCAGGGAACCTACCACGAGTTAAAGAACGGAGTGGCAGAATTCGAGAAACTCATAGAGATGGGAGAAAAGGTTAAAGAAGAGAAACAAAAAGCAACGACCTATGAGAATACCGAGAGTGTGGTAAGTTATGTTATGTCTAGCATTCATTTGACAATCAATATTAATTCCTACTAGCTTTTGCCAGCGGCTTCGCCCGCGTGGAGGTAGGAAATTATCCCACAGGAACGTACTACCGGGATACAAAGTATCCTTTTTTTTTTTGGGTGGGAAATCATCAAATAACTTCTCCAGCTCTGGGTGGAGCGGGAGGGCGTGTCAGACTTTTACTGACTAAAACCCACCCGTGTTCCCTCAGTTGCCTGTGTGCCAGGGGTGGCGGTATCTCTTTCGAACAACCCGCACCCCTGGCAGTACAAAGTATCCTATGTGTTAATCCAGGTTATAAACTATCTGTGTGCCAAATTTCATCTGAATACGTTGAGTAGTTTTTGTATGAAAGAGTAACAAACTTTGCATTATTAGTAGTATGTGAAAGTTTGTATGTTTGTTACTCAATCACGTAAAAACGGCTGAACGGATTTGAATGAAATTTGGCAAACGGATAGTTTATAACCTGGATTATAACATAGGATAGTTTTATCCTGGTAATACATTCCCGTGGGATAGTTTTCGACCTCAACGCGAGCGAAGCCTCTGGCAAAAGCTAGTAACTTATTAATAATATTAACTTTATTAATTTCTCGTTGCTAGGTTTACAACGTGATAGTAAAAACAGAAAAAGCGGACTTAAAACGAAGCGTTAGTTTAATATTATATATTTTGTTGTTTTAAAGTATTTATGTTATTAGTGTAGTCAGTACTAGTAGTTTCATCCATTTTGTTTCTACTAGTGATTGACGGAAGCTTAGTTTTCGGCCATTTTCGGGCAAAAAATTATGTTTCAGCCAAATGTTTCTTTTTCGGCCAAACCGAAAATCCAAAAATTTATTGCTTATATGTATAATATAATCCAACAATACAAGATATACATGAAATTTTGTAACTTTTTCTCTCGCTAGGTGTAAAAAAAAACAATTATGATTTCATTGTACAGCGGAAGGATTATTATTTTTTAAAGTCTAACCCTCTTACAAATAAACACGGAATAAAGTTATACCAGGAATAACAAAGGAATAACCATACATTTTCATAGGTTTAAACTTGGAATAAGTTTATTCTGTGGTTATTAGTAAGAGGGTAAATCATTTTCGTTTTCGGCCGAAAATAAGACTGAAGCCGAACTTCCTTTTTTCGTTTTCGTTTTTGGCTGAACATTCATTTTCGGTCGGTAACCATTTTCTAGATTTTGAGAGCAAGAACAGTTTCTTAAAATACATAGACTTTTACATTTTGTAAATTAGTTAGTGGGCAATAAATAGCTCAAGAGTAATTTTGAACCCTAATTGGTTCAGATTGGATTGGAATCAGCCAATAATGTTCCCGTTGCTGAGACACAGGCGAAAAGTATGTGGTGTCGTTTATTGCATTTATGTTGTTTCCATACGGTATAGATTTAGACAAACTTGACAAGACCAGAAAGGCAGTTACGTTTTACTAATGTGATATTTAAATGTTTAGGAACACAGCTATAAACTGAGATCTCAGCGGTCAATGTCGGAAGCATCACAGTTGTCCTTCAACTTGGATCTAGACAACAATTTAGACCCTAAATATGAAGGTAAGAGTTCGTTTTATTATCTAGTAGTTGGTGTTAAACGCGCCAAATCAAGGTTACGGACGTTACCCAGAAAGCCGCTCAGTTTAAGTTGGGTTGGACATGTCTATCGCAAGTCAGATGACAAATGAGCCAGCGGACCACCGATTGGCTCCCACTAAACGCACGACACCATCGTGGCAGGCCGAAACGACGATGGCGGGACGACCTTGCCGAGGACGCCGCAACTCCTACCGAAAGGACTGTCCAGCACTAGCAAAAGACAAGATTTTGTGTGTGTTCCATACCTCAAAGGGAAAAAATGGAAGCCTGAGTCCCATTTCGTTGTGGAACCATGGGAGTATTTCCAATTGACGAATGGTCATTTCTATTCTTTGTTCAGTCTAGTTCTATGTCTCGTGTCATACGCCCCACATGACAGGTCGCATTTTGCACTAAAACTATTTTTTTTTTCGAAGACAATATACCATTTTTTTGAAATCTCCCTCAACCGTCCCTTGCCCGCAGAAGTGCCAGCCCGCGCCGAAGCTGAGCAAGTAGAGTTAAAATCCCCATGATTTAATAATAAGAAAATTGTTTGATCCAGCCTGTCCCCACTTGCTGCCCCCCCCCCCCCCAACAGTGAGTCCCTGAGCCGAGGCTCGTACCCCGCAGGGGGTGCCCTCAGTGCGCAGTCGCTATAGGTATAAGTGTAGTTTTGTAAGCCCTGGCTGGAGGCTCTTAGCCTAAAAACTAAGTCACCGCAGGAAAGCCCGGTTAGGCAATCATGGCCTCGCAAGGTCAACTGCGAGATGCCATAACAAAAAAAAAAAAATCAATCGTCGGGCAGTAGCCCACCAGACACAACACCCGTCTGGTCGGAGGATCCTTCCTTTTCCATTGAGTATGAGTGAACTTTACACCCTGTTGTATGATTAAATTTTATCCGTTTCCTTCTAGGAGAGAGTCAAAAGAAAGGCTCAGTAGACAACAGTGTCTACGTGTCGTATATACGCAGTGGCGGCAGTACTCTGTCTATGGCGCTGCTCATTCTGCTTTTCCTGCTGGCACAGTTCTTCTACTCTTCAACTGATGTCTGGCTGAAAGAATGGTGAGTTATTAAAAAAAAAAATTATTTAACAATGTATCATAGCATAAGCGTAATCAGCCTATGTCGTATGTATGTGTGTCTATGGCAAGAGCATGTGATATGGAGGAATGAGGAAAATGTCGTGAGAAAAGTTTTGAGTGCGAATGTCGATGGCTATAAGGGGGCGTCCATTGACGTGAGGTAATTTTTCGACCCCCACCCCCGCTCTGGTAAGATTTCGTGAGATTTGGCTCGAGCCTCCCTCCCCCCCACCCCATAATCTGAAGTGAGATATTTCAAAATGCGTATTTTTAGTGTAAAATGTTAATCTATGCTTATTTGCGTTAGATCATGCATTGCGTTTGGCTGGCTCGGCTGGTTGGTGGTGGTTTAACAAACGACGAACTACTGTGTTACTTTGTGGCGTTCGCTTACCACGATAAATATTTTTTTAGGATTTAGCCATATTCGCGGAAAAACATGTTTTTCTTAATTTAACCCGGTTTTCTCGCAATTTGACATTGTTTCTAAGTGCAAATTTTTTTTGCGTGATATTTGCCGACACCCACCCTGTCCCCCACGTGAGATTGGGTAAGATTCGACTTGACCTCCTCCCCTCTAAACGCCTCACGTAATTAATGTACGCCCCCTAACAGTAGGGAGAGACCAAAGAAACGATGGATGGACTGTGTGAATGATGATATGGTTAGAAAGGATGTGACTACGGAGATGACGACTGATAGAGCAGTGTGGAAGATAAAGACATGTTGCGCCGACCTCAAATAAATT
Source organism: Polymixis lichenea (assembly GCA_949091785.1). Taxonomy (NCBI): domain Eukaryota; kingdom Metazoa; phylum Arthropoda; class Insecta; order Lepidoptera; family Noctuidae; genus Polymixis; species Polymixis lichenea. Next base: position 10,321,836 of record OX420959.1, read on the forward strand.
GGGATAAGGGCAGGAGAATGATGAAGCATAATCAACCTAAAATATTACCCCTGTTGGAACACGGCCTCCTCTCTTCTACAGTCTGTTCGCTAAGAGTTGATAAATATTATGATACGTCTCTGAATAGCGACTGTCGCTTAATTATCGCAAACTGTATGGCGGCTGTCGCTTATCTCCCGCTTTCGCCGTTCTCGTGGTACGAGGTACGCAGGTGTTGTGAACTGCGGCCCGGACGGCGAGCAGACGCGGCGGCCATATTGCCTATAAACAATTAGCGGGCCGCAATTTGTAATGAGTTAAGAAACTCTGACTTTATCAACTCTCAGCGAACTGACTTTAGAGGGAGTGAAATGTAATATACCAGGCGGGCCCTGTGCTGGTTGGTAGATGGTGACATCACAGACATGTGAATGTCTTTCGAATGTTTGCTTCTAGGACATGCCGATTTCCTCACGATGTTTCCTTCACCGTTTTGAGAGCAGTAGTGATTAAATAATTTACTCAAAGTGAAGCACCCGTCTGGGTTCAAACCCACGACCTACATTTCGTAAGTCGGGGCCCATACCACGATATGATGGCTAGCCAAGCAGTGTGCTAGAGAGAGCGCGCGAAGTGTACTTCGCTTTAATGTAGCCGTAGCATAAGAGTTCCGGTTGAGTGGGGGTCACTGTGGTCGTTTTAATTCTGAACAAATAATTTAGAAAATTCTTCATTTTCCAGGGTTAACTTAGAAGAAGCGAACAGTGCAATTAAAATAGCCAACCAGCCGATAACGGAATCAAACACGGCTCCAGTTCCACCGCCAGGTAAAAAAATTCTATACAAGGTGGCAACCATCGAAGATGCACATGATTCTGTACGCTCCTGCGTTGAAATTAACCGTCGCTTATTGTCTGTACCACACATTTTGAGAATGCCCGCAGCATTGCAGTTTTCTATGAAACAGCAGATTAAAAAAAAATCGTTATTCTTATTTATTTAATTTCAAGCAACAAGAGTGTTAATAACAAAAACTTACAAAATATGTTAGTAAAACACAGAATATAACAATTTGTGATATTACTGCTGCAAGTTGACTGGCCCAGCCGATACCTTGCAGCAGTGGCTCACAAACGCACTATCCAACCTGCTTGCTACCGTGTATAGGATGCTGTTGGTGGTGCCCCCTACTAACCAGGGATGCGCACCACCGCTTCCGCATCACAGTGTAGAAGCAGTCAACGCGCGCTTCAGCAAACATCCCTGACGCGCTGCAGTATCGAAGCAACCCCATCAGCATCTTAAATGCGTTATTGTACTGAACGCGAAGGGCGCCGTATGATTTCTGAGTATAATGAGCCCACAGACTGCAAGAGTAAAAACACGTGCAGTAAACACTAAATATAGTGCGCCTGACCTTCTTAGGGGCACGCCTGAATTTGCGGGCAATCATGTTAGCTCACACACACAGCGCCCTCTGTTCCCTGTCAATATCCTCATCATCTTTGAAGGCAGTGGTCAATAAGTGACCCAGATATCAACCTACGAAAAATGTCTACGTAATGTGGTCCAGAATCATGTAGATACTGAATCAAACACCTGAGTGCCTCGTACCATGAAAACGGCGAAAGCGCGAGATAAGCGACAGCCGCCATACAGTTTGCGATAACTAAGCGACAGTCGCTGTTCGGAGACGTATCATAATATGTATCAAGTCTCAGCGAATAGACTGTAGGTTGAATGTAAGTGTATTATATACGTAGTACGAACGAGTAGAAACGTGCACGATTTTGGCTCGAGAAAGTCAAAGGATTGATGCATTTGAGATGTGGTGCTGGAGACGAATGTTGAGAATACCGTGGACTGCCAAACGCACCAATGCATCGATCTTAACCCAGCTTTGAATAAAAACCCGCTAGTCGACCATATGTCAACAACGCATTCTTTCCTATTTCGGGCACATAGTACTCAGAGGCGATGAAGGTTTGGAAAAACTGATTGTGGCTGGGACACCGAAGGCAAACGATCGCGCTGTCGTTCACCAACACGATGGACCGCTCAAGTGGAGGAATCATCATCCTCTATATTCTACACGGTGGTTTCTGTGAGAAATGGAGGCGGATCATTCGCTCCAGATGCAACTCCGAAGCTGACCACGATCCACTGATATGAGGGACCGACTACAAAGAGAGAGATTATACACATTACACACAAACAGACACGAAAAGTGACTGTAATTTATGATATGAATGCTTTTGCCAGCGGCTTCGCCCGCGTGGAGGTCGGTTTATTATACATATAAACCTTCCTCTTGAATCACTCTATCTATTAAAAAAACCCGCATCAAAATCCGTTGCGCAGTTTTAAAGATTTAAGCATACATAGGGATATAGGGACAGAGAAAGCGACTTTGTTTTATACTATGTAGTGATACATGCATTACATAACATCACGCATTGGTTCCTTGAAGGGTTGACAGAGGTGTACCTACTACCCACAATTTTGTCAGTTATGTGTGTTTTAGTCCCATGTGCCCCTCAGTCCTCCTGCCCCCTCTGCCTTCGGGAAAATAAGGCATGATGTTATGTATGTGTAATTTATAATAATACTAGCTTTTATCCGCGGCTACGCCCGCGTAAATTGTCTATTATCGTGTAAAACGCTTCTGTCCTCTATATCCCAGGCTATATGTCTGCCAAATTTCATGACGATCGGTTCAGCGGTTTAGGTGTGAAAGCGTAACAAAAACACAGACAGAGTTACTTTCGCATTTATAATATTAATAATATACAGGGTAAGTTTTTAACCAGTGCGCAAACTGTAACCATGAATTGAAAATTAAAAAAAAAAGTCAGTTGTTCCATACATTTTGACCGCGTAGGTTTTGCACTTTTCTATGAAACAGCTGACTTTTGTTTGTATAACTGACGAAAAATTTCCTCGCTAGGGTGTCTAGAATGATATGCAGAATTCATGGTGACAGTTTGCGCACTGGTTAAAAATTTATCCTGTATAGTAGGGATAACGTAGTAAATAATGTGTTTTACATATTTCGCAGTCGTAAACTTCGAAGACATACCGACCAACCGCTTCAGTCTGACCAGAGAACAATGTTTATACATCTACGGTGGGCTCATCGGCATCTGCATCGTATTCACGTGGAACAAACTCGTCATCTTTTACAACACTTGCATCCGTGCCTCCACCAATTTGCACGACAATATGTTTAAGTATGTGTAACACAAGTTTTTCAGCCCCCACGTTATAGATTTTCAACGCAATGCTTAGCGCCGTGAGTTGAAATTCCAACAGTGAGGTTTTTTTGGCCCTAAGAGGTATTTTGTTGGAATCCCAATGCTCGTCTCAACACCGGGAGTTGAAAATCCACTACGCGATCTTTACTCTACGCGTAAACATTCGACTGAGTATTTTGAACTTTATTGCAACTAAGGTAAAGTTCCAAATGAATTACTTATTCCTAAATTGATCATTTAGACTCGGCTCTGCAGTCAAATTGTGTTAGCAATTAGCAGCTTAATCGCAGTCAGAATAAAATTCAAAATACAAACCAATAAACAAATTTTCGCCATAATAAACTAGCCAGGTTCCCCTGCTTGCGCACGGGTACAATAGAGATGTGTCAAAACATTGATATTGCTTTGCTATATCAAGTTAAATATTAGATATACATCCCGGCGTAAACTCTTTAAAAGATGGTTAAAACCGCATCAAAATCCAATGACAACTTTTAAATTTGACCCTGTCGATATATCTGCTCTTCTATCCACAGAGGTGTGACGAACGCTCCTATGTGGTTCTTCCACCACAACCCATCAGGCCGGATCCTCAACCGCTTCTCCAAAGATATGGGTCAAGTGGACACGTTGCTACCCGTCGCGTTGGTCGACTGTCTTGGGGTAAGTCTAGTGTTTAAACAACTATCTGCTTTAGCGTAATGTAGTCTAAGTTGATTTTCGATTGATCACTAACAGAGATCAGTCTTAGAAATAATTGTTGGAATTTGAACCTTGATATTGAGTTTGTGTTCCCAAAGGATATTAATTATTTGAGATTCTAAAGTCAAATACAGGGTCGAATAAAACTAGATAGCGAAACTCTGCAGACGGGTTGGGTAACTATCGATACCTAAACAAGACAAAAAAAATCAACAATCCCGACTGTGCAAATTGTACTTTAATAATAAAGATGGAAACAAGACACTTTTGTTTGAAGAGGTTGACTATTAAACTCGATATTTTGAGCAATCTCATGCAGTCGGAGGCAATAAAGGTATTACTGACTGCAAAAGATGTTGAAAAAAAAATTGAAGACATAGTATGGCGCCAAAAATCGGTCATTTTAATTTTCATAATTTGGATATACCCGTGTCACTCTCACAATTGAGACGAATCTAACGATGCCTCTCAAGCTAAAATCCATCAAGCCATTTAGGCTACAGATCGTGCCAAAGAAATCCACATACAACCTCATACTCGAAAAACATAACCCTCTTTCTGACGCAGTCGGGTAAATAGGAGATTTTTCTGGGATTACCAACCACTAGATCAGAAATCTAGATTTAAGTTCTGGCAGTTTGGGTAATTTATGGGGCCTTTCCAAATGTTCTTTCTTTGATATTGTTCGTCGAATTGTTGAGCTCCTAAAATTCTGAGTTGAAGTAATTACTGATAAATGTGTGCATTAACTGGACGGGTCCACTCAATCTGTGTGGTTCTATCCTCAAAAGACCATTTTGGACACCTATCTACATGGTCTCCACATGATCTACCAAGATTATGTCTGGACTTTAAAAGAGACTGTGACCTCTGATAGTTTGTTTCGGCCTTTCTTCTCAGCGTAGTCAGATATAAAACGCCGACCTCATCTAGTTAGGTTTAAAAATATGATTGACGTGTAAAAGTGGACATCGTGCTAATATTATAAATGTGAAAGTTTGTATGTTAGGATGTATGTTACTCAATCACGCAAAAACGGCTGAACGGATTTGGATAAAATTTGACATGCAGATAGTTTATAACCTGGATTAACACATAGGATATGATGCATTCCAGGACCCTATCTACGTGTGTAAGGAAACTCTGGAAATAATACTAGGACTGTAGATGAACACTAGTATATTATAAGCAGTATTAAATGTGACAAATAGGTAGGTCGCGACGCGTACAGTGCTCGAGTGTATCGAACCGTCGTCCTTTCGGATTGTCCCGATCGTTGCGTCGGCGCCGCTCGTCCCCGTGGCCGCCCCTCCTTCTTCGTCTACGTCATACCCCTCCGTCGTCCGGCCGGTTAATACCAAACAGGATACTTTTAATCCCGGTAGTACGTTCCCGTGGATAACTTTCGACATCCACACGGTCAAAAGCTAGTATTTCCAGATATTTCATATTTTAACATTTATTTTTCTTGTTTTATTCCACAGTTCTTCCTAGAAGTGATGGCCATATTGGTAGTGGTGTGCCTAGTGAACTGGTGGCTTCTGATACCAACTGGTATAGTGGCCGTGCTACTGTTCCTCCTGAGAGACCTGTTCCTCCATACCAGTCGTGAGCTGAAGAGGATAGAGGCCATCGGTGAGTTGATGAGTTTCTTTGTAAGGTCTTATCATATTGGCGAAATTAGAGCGTGAAGTCGAGAACCTACTCCTAGAACAAATTATTTTACTTTGTAAGTCTGAAAATTGTAGCCTGTATGTATCGCTCCTCGTCTCCTCGTATATCGTCCTAACCTACGTTGCTCAGACCTGGTCGCTCACCGATTCGCGAAAGTTCCGCCTTGGTGTTTGCCAAAGAGCAATGGAGCATTTTAGCCAAAAAGGCTGCCAGGCTAAAATGGGACTGGGCGGGTCAAACCAGCCGCTTGCACAGTGACCGCTGGGCAATAGTCTGCACATAGTAGTGCCTGAGGGTGGACAGCGCCGCCGAGGACGGCCCAAGAACAGGTAGCTAGGCGACCTAGACGCGTATTGCGGGTTGGATCGAGGTGGGGGCGTCCATTAATTACGTAAGGCAATTTTGGCGATTTTTCGACCCCCACCCCCGTTCTGGTGCGATGTCGTGAGATTTGGCTCGACCCTCCGCGTATTTTTAGTGTAATAACGTTAATCTGTGCTTATTTGCGTTGGATTTGTGCATTGCGGTATAACAATCGAGAAGCTACTGTGCTACTTTGTGGCTTTCGTATAACCGCGACAAATATTATTTTGTAGGATTTAGCCATATTAGCGGATAAATTATGTTACTTTATTTAACCCAGTTTACTCGCAATTTTACATTGTTTCTTTGCGGAATAAAATATAAATTACGTGATATTTGACGAGACCTCCTCTCCGTCACGTGAGATTCAACTCGATCCCCCCCCCCCCCCTTAACGCCTCACGTAAATAATAGACGCCCCTAACATGACCTACGGAATCGAAACGTGGACACTCACGGTACGGCTGGTCCAAAAATTCAAAACAAGGAGCTATGCTCGGAGTATCTCTGAGAGATAGAATCCGGAAAGAGGTGATCCGTCAGAGAGCCAAAGTTGTCGATATAGCTCGCAGAATTAGCAAGCTGAAGTGGCAATTGGCCGGCCATTTTAGCTGTAGAACCGATGACCGTTGGGGTAGACAATCCAGAATGAGGTGATCCGGCAGAGACCCAAAGTTGTCGACATTGCTCGCAGAATTAGCAAGTCAAAGTGGCAATGGGTCGGCTATATTAGCTGTAGAATCGATGACCGTTGGGGTAGACGCGTTCTTGAGTGGAGACCGCGAATCGGCAAACGTAAGGACGCTCTCAGGGAGCGACGATCTTCGCCGGTTGACTGGTAGCAACTGGATGAGAGTCGAAAATATCATAGAATAATCGTTCAATGGGATTAAATACACTTTGAGGGTTTTATAGATGATTTTAATTATTGGAAATGATTGTAATGATTCATCATCATCATCATCATCATCATCATCATTTCAGCCGAAAGACGTCCACTGCTGGACATAGGCTTACCCCAAACTCCTCCACTTCGACTAGTCTTGTGCTTCCCACATCCAGCGGATTCCTGCGGCTTTCACAAGGTCATCGGTCCACCTTGTGGGAGGCCTTCCCATTCTACGTCTTCCAGTACGCGCTCGCCACTCCAGAACCTTTCGGCCCCATCGGGCATCTGTTCTGCGAGCAATGTGCCCTGCCTACTGTCACTTAAATTTGGCAATTCTTCGGGCTATGTCGGTTGGCTTGGTTCTCCTGCGGATCTCTTCATTACTGATTCGATCACGTAGAGAAACTCCGAGCATAGCCCTCTCCATTGCCCTTTGGGTGTCTGTAAGCCTTCTGATAAGGTCCACGATAAGGCACGTTTCTGTGCCATAGGTTATCAATGATAATCAAGGTAATGATTATAATAGAGTATTATGATCTCCTTTATTTCATTAAATAGACATATAAATTACATTTTTAAATATTAGTATAAAAATATAGAAACATTTAAAAATATAAAAAATAGTAGCCCACCGGTATCGGGAACAGGGTCCAAGCTACCGGCGGTCAGGGCTCCAGAGAGAGGAACCTCCTAACAATGCGAGCCGTGTCAAGAAGTACCGCTTTCTGAATCAGGCCCTTGACCCAGCTGCCCAACGAGAGCCTCCTTAGGTGTTGGTCGAGGCTCTTGGCTATCAAGCCATTGGCTGTAACGACTATCGGTACAATGATCGCTGAGTCCACATCCCACATGTCGACAACCTCGCGAGCCAAGTCAAGATACTTGATTTGTTTATCTTTCTCGGCTTTCACGAGGTTCTCGTCATGCGGGACCGTTATATCAACGATCATTGTACGCCGCTCTAGTCGATCCACCACCACTATATCAGGCTTATTGGCCACAATAGTCCTGTCAGTGATGATGGATCGATCCCAGTACAGTGTGACATGTCCATTTTCGAGAACTGGGTCGGGCACATACCTGTAGTACGGCACTTCTGATTCCACAAGGCTGTATTTCAGAGCAAGTTGCTGGTGGATAATCCTGGCTACAAGGTTGTGTCTATGCAAGTACTCCTCGTTAGCTAGACGAGAACACCCGGAGATAATATGTCTGATTGATTCACCCGGACGGTGGCATGCCCGACAGATGTCAACCGTGCCGTCTTTCACAATAAATCTCCGGTAGTTGTTCGTCATCATAACTTCGTCCATAATTGCACAGACAAAACCTTCGGTTTCTCCAAAGAGGTCACCGAAACGCAGCCAGGCTACGGACGCTAGAAGGTCTACATCGGGTCCATGTAGGGCCCGGAAATAGCGTCCGTGAAGCTCCTTACTCTGCCATACTTCCATGCGGTCTTTAGTGTCAAGCACTACAGGCTTGCGCCAGTTCTCTTTAGCCAAGGAGAGCGGGGTGAGGCCCTTGTCAACCACGACCACATCTCGATGCATCCTCACGTCGGCTTCCAGAAAATATTCCCTGAGACTGCATATCTCGCGATTGTGGAGGGTCTTAGCGTTTAAGAACCCTCGACCTCCACACTTTCGCGGGATATACAGTCTCATTACCGATGACCGTGGGTGATGCATTCGATATGCAGTTAGTAGCGTACGGACCCTCCTATCCAGGGCGTCGAGTTCGGTCTGAGTCCATTTGAGTATGCCGAAAGAGTACATCAAAACCGGCATGACCCAACCGTTGAAGGCGCGCACCTTGTTCCCGCCTGATAAAAGACTATTAAGTACTTTCTTCAGACGGCCAAAGAAGCGCTCCTTCAACGATTGCTTCAAGTCAGTATCGTTGATGCCCAACGCTTCCGACATACCCAAATACTTATAGGTTTCGGCTGTGGAGAGGGCTCGAAGGTTTATGGAATCCGAGAGTTGGGTTCCCACGGATTCCGCAATCTCCCCTCGCTTTACATGCATGACCGCACATTTGTCCACACCAAATTCCATCCTGATGGCGCTACTGAAAGTTTCAGTTACTTTCAGTAGCTCCATCAGTTGCGAATTGTTGGGGGCAAAGAGTTTTAGGTCATCCATGTAAAGGAGGTGAGAGATAACCTGACCACCTCTCCTCAGCCGATAGCCTATACCTGAATCCTCCAGCAGTGTGCTTAGAGGATTCAGGGCTAGGCAGAACCAAAGCGGACTCAAACTGTCGCCCTGAAATATGCCTCGCTCGATCCTTATCGGCTCGCTATTCCTTTGGATGTTTCGACATCCTGGATATCGAAGGACCGTACTCCATTGCCTCATACATGACATCAGGAAGGTGCGTAGAGTTGTATCTACTTTATACAACTCCAGCACCCTCATGAGCCATGTATGTGGCACCGAGTCATAGGCCTTCTTGTAATCTATCCAACATGTCGAAAGATCCTTTCGGGAACGACGAACCTGTTGGCTAATGGCCATATCAATGAGGAGTAGCTCCTTAGTACCACGGGACCCGTTCCGACATCCATTTTGAGAGACAGACATGATGGAGTTACTGTCTATATGATTGTAAATTTTAGCTCTCAAAATGGATGTAAGAACTTTATAGACCGTCGGTAAACACGTGATCGGTCTATAATTTTTGGGCTCCGCAGTACTACCTGATTTATGGAGCAGGTGGGTAACTCCTGTCGTTAGGAACTGGGGTAGCGAACCAGACTCTAAAGCAGTCTGGTACTGAGCTGCCAAGCGAGCGTGCGATCCATGATTATTATTATTATTATTACACTCATTTTTGAAAAGTGTCTTAATTAGATTCTAGAGTGCTAATAAATCACTAAAAAAGACACAACATTTTTATTTAATCGAAAAGTACCTTATACATGCTTTTAAATTTGACATTTTCAAATTTCGCGCGTAATTTGACGAAAACGCTGGACGCAGTGTATGCCATATTGCTCTTTGGGCATAACGTCAGTTTACTAAAAACAAATGCGCTGATATTTTCTATGACAATAGTTTAAAAATGTATTTTGATTCATATTTAAGCAAATCATCACGAAAAACCACTTATAAACGCGACGTTGCCAGCCCGCGCGAGATGAACGCTATTAACAAAGAAAATAATTATAATTTGTCACATTTTCTCCCTCCAGCTCGAAGCCAGTCCCTCAACCACCTATCAGCGACAGTCTCCGGTCTGACCACCATCAGATCAGCTCGCCAGCACCAACGCACCCTGGTCAGAGAGTTCGACAAGCAACAGGACCTGCACTCGTCATGCTGGAGCCTTGTGCTCAACACCACCAGGGCTTTCGGCTTTTGGATGGACATGATATGCTGTCTGTACCTGGCGTTCGTTACTTTTAGCTTCTTCTTATTCACTTCTGAAGGTAAGACGGGGTTTCTTTATACGTTTTTATGAACCCTTTATAATTTTAGTGGAAGTCTCCCTACTGTCCCCGCTCATCTCCCTACTGTCCCTGCTCATCTCCCTACTGTCTCTGCTTGACTCCTTACTATCCCTGCTCGTCTCCCTACTGTCCCTGCTAGTCGGTATAACGTCCCTGGTCGTCTCATACTATCTCTGCTCGTCTCTCTACTTTCCCTAATCGTTTCCCTACTGTCCCTGCTCGTCTCCCTATTGTCCATTCCTGACTTCCTACCCTGATATATCCTTCTCGTCCTTAGACCAAGCCCTATAGTTTATAGCAAACTAATAAAATATATACGAGTGATGTTGGGACGTTATATACATAATTGTGTTAGTTGTGCGGTATATTCTGCTTGCGCGATGCAGGATTTTGCGTGTCGTCAGTGTGATGCGTTGTTTGCATGTAGCTGTCACCGTAAGATTGTGAACACCGTTAGTTTATAATATTTCGAGCCAGATTATAAATTGTCGATAAATTGTGAACTGCAACATACTGCTTACTGACCGAATAGGTTAGGTTAGGTTAGTACTGCGACTAACCGCGCGTGAACCAGCGAGCGCTACTTGCACGTTAGTGGCAGTTACTCGACTATTTAGTAATAGCGCAAGGTACTATCCGTCTTGATACCGTCTAAATTTGACGGACAGATTATAAACTATCGAAAAATATTGCTTGAAATTGTAAATGATTTTTGCAGTTCACAATTTATCGACAGTTTATAATCTCGCGATATAGAATATAAACTAACGGTGTTCACAATCTTACGGTGACAGCTACATGCAAACTACGCATCACACTGACGTCACGCAAAATCCTGCATCGCGCAAGCAGACATAGAGGCCGCTACAGTCGTGTGACAATTTTGTTTTTTTTTTTTCACAGATACTCTAGGAGGCAATGTCGGGCTGGCTATAACACAAGTAATAGGATTAGTCGGCATGTGCCAATACGGGATGAGGCAAACAGCAGAAGTGGAGAACCAAATGACTTCTGTAAGTGACATCAATATCATTTCAGCCGAAAGACGTCCACTGCTAGACGTAGACCTCCTCCAAACACTTCTCTTGAAACTTCGTCATTACGGACTGGGTGAACTTGCGCTTAGCTTAGTAAAATCGTACTTGAATGATAGACTGCAGCAAGTTCAAATAAACGGTGTGAATTCCTTGGGCTTAAAAGTCAAAATGGGTGTACCGCAGGGCTCAATATTGGGTCCGTTCCTCTAATTAGTATATATACATGATTTCCCTTATTTACTAAAAAACTGACCTTAAATGGTGTTTTAATTATTTGCTGAGGATACATCACTGATTTTTTAAATTAAGAGACGTGCACAGGAGCTGGCTGTAAATAACGACTGTAAATAATTTGGTATTAAATGGAAAGAAAACTAAATGCATAAGATTTGCGTTACCAAATGTTAGAAGTAGTGAATGTCATGTTGCATTGAGTAAGCGGATACTAGAATTCGTCGGACAGACGATTTTCCTGAGGATCACGCTTGACTGAAAGCTTCAGTGGGGTCCTCATTTAACATCACTTGTAGGGCGCCTAAGTTCTGCCGCTTACGCTGTTTGGAAGATCCGCCAATTAACAGCGAGACTGCGATACCGCGAGACTGGTCTATTTTAGTTACTTTCCTTTCACAGCATCATGTCTTACGGTGTCTTGCTATGGGGACGGGCTGCGGATATTGAGTCGATCTTTATTCTGCAAAAGAGGGCTGTCGGAACCATCTATAATCTCTGCAGACGCGAATCTCTAAGGGAACTGTTCAAAACAATTAACATCATGACGGTACCTTGTCAATATACCTATCTATGAAAACATTATGTATGTTCGGATATAACATCTTTTTAATAACATAAGACAAGTGACAGGCACAATTTTAACACTAGAAATAGGAACAAATTAGATCAACTACGTTTCAGATTGTCTAAAGTACACACTTCTTTTATGGGGTACTGTGTAAAATGTTATAATAAAATACCAGTCGATATTCTTGAACTAAATGAAAAGAAATTTTAATCGTGCATTAAACGCACACTATGTAGACAAGCATATTATGAGTTAGATGATTATATCGTAGATAAAAATGCTTGGCTTAATGCTGGTCCTGCTCCACAGCCACCTGGGCATACTAGTTAAAATTTTAATATTTGAAAGAGAAGCTTCCTTTTTTTTTTTCTAACATTACGAACATTTTTCACAATTCCAAAGTGCCTGTAAATGGTTTGATTGAAATAAATGCTTTGAGTTTGAGTCCACTCATCGCCATTTGGACCGGTACTGAGTTACTGAAATTTTTAGAACCTTGTTTCAAATCGTCACTCTAAAATCAACTTAGAATAGAATACGCTAAAGTAGATAGTTGAGTAAATGGCGATGGAATATAAATGTTCTGAGATTGTGAATTGAACTATATATAGCCTTTGCCGTACTATATTGGGGGCGGGATCCAGTCTAAACGGCTGCAGGTGAATACCAGTATGTAACATGGAGCGACTGCCTATCTGAGCCCCAGAACCCAGTTACTGGGTAACACGATACCCCTTGCTAAGACTGGTTTGTCCGACTTTTGGACTTCCGACTACATGTAACGCTGTCAAAGATCTGTAAATGACAACTGGGACCGACGCGACGGCTTAGCGTGCTTATTGGAACGAAGTTTTGGAACGAAGTTTCTTATCGCGCGTTGCGAAAGGGGGCTAGACGGAAAAAATTAAGACCAAAAGTTGTAACGACACTTTTAATTAAGACCAAAAGTTGTGACACTTTTTGCTACATTGTTGTAAGCCGTGCGGCGTGCGCGTGTTTCTCTGCAGACAGAGACACAGACAGAGGATGGACGGATCGGACGGATCGGACGGATCGGACGGATCGGACGGACGGATCGGACGGATCGGACGGATTGGACGGATCTGACGGATCGGCCGGATCGGACGGACGGATCGGACGAACAAACGGACGGATCGGACGGATCGGATGGATCGGACGGACAAACGGACGGATCGGATGGATTGGACGGACAAACGGACGGATCGGACGGACAAACAGACGGATCGGACGGACAAATGGACGGATCGGATGGATCGGACAGATCGGACGGACAGACGGACGGAACGGACGGAACGGACGGATCGGACGGACAAACGGTCGGATCGGAGGGACAAATGGACGGATCGGACGGACGAACGGACGGATCGGACGGACAAACGGACGGATCGAACGGACAAACGGACGGATCGGACTGATCGGACGGACAAACGGACGGATTGGACGGATCGGACGGACGAACGGACGGATCGGACGGACAAACGGACGGATCGAACGGACAAACGGATGGATCGGACTGATCGGACGGATTTGACGAACAAACGGGCGGATCGGACGGACAAACGGACGGATCGGACGGATAAACGGACGGATCGGACGGATCGGATTGAACATCCAAAACCAAACCAAAAGACCAAAACCCAAACAAAGACAAAAGACCTAAACTTGTACTAATCCCATAAACCAGCCCAACTGCGTGACAGTTTATCGGCAGGATTAGCGCTCGTATTAAACGATTTAATCAAACATCCAAGTAGGACATTGCTTTAAGTAGTTCAGTTTTTGGAACGAAGTTCCTTATAGCGCGTTGCGAAAGGGCTAGACGGAAAAAATTAAGACCAAAAGTTGTAACGACACTTTTTGCTACATTGTTGTAAGCCGTGCGGTGTGCGCGTGTTTCTCTGCAGACAGCGACACAGACAATATATATTATATATATATATATATGTGTGTGTGTGTGTGTGAACGTATATGTACAATTTTTAAAATGTTATTACAATTCCTTCACTAATTAATCGAAAGGAACTTCGTTCCATCCGGGTGTCCCTTGACACCTCTCAAGTGTTTTTTCATTTTTTATTTATTACTAAATGGGCCTGCTCTTGACCGTGATTACGCCTGATGGAAAGCGATTGATGAGGTCTATGAAGGCTCAAGCGTGCCTAGAAGAAGCCTGTTCGCTCTTGTTTTAAAGGTAGACGCTTTCTGCCGCACGAAGTAATGGTCATCCATCCACGGCCCCACCACGGCAAGTCTAGCTTAACTTTGATCAATTGACCCGTGTAGCCATGACATAGCAACCAGCTCCACGTATATATTTTATGAAATGAAAAGATTTTTAGAAATATTTTTTTCTTGCAGGTTGAAAGAATACTAGAATATACTAATCTACCCCCGGAAAAGCCTTTAGATGTGGACAGAGATGCTTTGAGGAAAGACCACCCTGAACTCGACTTTGAAAAATGGCCCACTAAAGGTATGTAGTATTGCTCTCAAAACGGTTTAGGAAAACAGCGTGAGAAGTCGGCATGTCCCAGAACCAGAGATTCGAAGGCATGTGACATCTACCAACCCGCACTGGGTTCTGGTCGAATAAAGCCCACTCCCTCTCACAGAGAGGAGCCCTGTCTCCCAGCAGTGGGAACATTATAGGCTTATTGTTGTGATATGAGGCAGTGCCACTTAATATCTGGTGGATCAGCTGCTTGGTTGCATTCCAAAAACATTTTTAAATAACCCGTCAATCATATTTTCTTAAACAAAAGACAAATATAACACTAACTTAACTAAACCTATTCATAAATAAAAAAATGGCGTCGAAAAATTCATCCGCATCGCTGTCGACTGGTAATGTTCCCAAGAGACTGGCAGCATTACCAACGCTCAGTCGCTGGCCAAAGTAGAAACCAGCCCTTGGGTCACGGGAAGTGTCAACCAGCCTTATAGAGTTTTCCTTGAAGTGAACATGAGCACTCGGACCTCACTGCCCAAGGGTTTCAACCCCAAACGGCTCGAAAATATAATTACCAATTAGGTTGTTATACTTTCGCCGCTTGAGGTTTTCCGCAGCCGCAGCGCCAGCGCCAGCACAGCACACCGAGCCAGGAAGATGGGATGGCGCAAGAGTATCGACACACGTTGTATCCCACACTAAAGGCCTACCCGACTTGCATGGAAATAAACACATTCCGTCCGGTCTCTTGCCATCGTCGCGTGCCAAGCCGTTGGGTTCTGACACAGCTGGTTAGATGATGTCGTTAATGTTGGCGTGCCGCACTTCTTTTTTAAACTAGATGAGGTCGGCGTTTCATATCCTAGAAAGGCCGAAACTCAGAGGTCATTGTCTCTTTTACGTTTAAGTCCAAACAAAATTTTGGTCAGATCATTTTTGAAGACCATATAGATTGGTGTCTTAAATAGTATTTTGAGGAAAGAACCTCAACAGTCGGAGCACGCATTTGTCAAACAACTAGTAATCGATAAATGCGTCCACAATTTAGTTTTTCTATTTATCTGGTTAAGGTAAAACTAATTTTAATACGCACCCAAAAAGTTTAGTTCGCATTACAACTTCAAAAGAATTGTGACATTTTAATGGCACTAGCAAATTAGAAATCAACCTATTAACTCTGTTTTATAGTTGATATTTGTATAAATGGAAATATCTAATAATTAAATTGCTCTACAACTACAATATTTCAGTGACATTTTCAGCGGCCCTAGTGCCGCTGAAAATGTATTCAGAAATCAACCTACTTTGCACTATGTTAAAAAGTTGTTTTTTTTTAGATAACATGTATTGAAAACAACGACCATCTTTTGTATACTAGGCATTCTGAAATCAACCTAATGGATCTAAGCATAAAGTTGGTATTTGTTCAAATAATAAAAAAAACTTAAATTTATAGCAAGAACTGAAAAAAATTGTTTATTTCAGGTGAAATAGTGTTTGACGACGTATCCCTCGAGTACGAGAAGCCCCCGGGCGCGGCCGGGGAGCCGACGTATGCCATCAAAGGGGTGAACTTCTCCATCAAAGCAGCTGAGAAAGTGGCCGTCGTGGGGCGGACGGGGGCCGGGAAGAGCTCGCTACTCAGCGCGCTGTTTAGGTGAGATGCATTTGTCATTATTATATCAACCAATGATATCCCTTTTTTATTTTGTTTTTTTGAATGGGAAATCATCAAATGACTTCTCCTACTCTGGGCGAAGCGGGAGGGCGTGTCAGACTTTTACTGACCAAAACCCACCCGTGTTCCTTCAGTTACCCGTGCCAGGGCCACGGTAACTCTTTCGAACAAATCTGCGACCCTGCTAGGCATCGGCCCTAGCGGAGAGGCGCGCGTGGAACACAACGCGCCGTCGACCCGAGCGTAGTCCTTACCAGATGGCGAGCTACCCATTGATCGCCGTCCGGCCAATGATGGATATCATTCGCTAAGGGCTGATTTTTCAATGAACAAATAACTTATATCTGACGAATAATTATTGCGGTTTGACAGCTTTTGTATAGAAAATATGTCAAATTGACATAACTATTATTCAGATAAAAGTTATTTGATTATTGAAAAATCGGCCCTAAAAGGTATAAAGTCGCTGTTTTTGTCTGACTGCTTCTCAGCTTAATTCTTAACTGATTTAGATACGGCTTTCTGTATCATTCAGAGAATTTCTTCCAGAGGGGTTAATATGTAATAAAACTGGTAAAGGAACATAACTTGTCTTTGTAATCTTGTACTCGTAGCAAACTGTAATAATCCATGTAAAGTCTTCAATTATTTTTGTTCTTTATATATTTTGTATGTATGTATTTATGTATCTATTATTTTGGAATATTTAGTATATGTATATATCAGTGTATCTATTTAAGTATATTGTATACATATTATTTGCTCCACCGTCCATTCTATGGTTGCCTGGAAGAGGTCGCGGAAAGCGATGAGGCCGCCCATTGTATATTTTATAGTGCAGTTTGTTTTTTTAAATGTATTTTTGTGGTGTGCAATACCTAAAGAATATATAAATGAAATCCATATTACAGTAGAGAAAAGCCGAGATTTTCAAAGATTTGTAATGATGTCCGCTTATATTAATTTTATTTTTGTTTAAAATTAATATCTTAGAAAATATCACAGATTTAAAATGACTAGTGGTCGCCTAGTGGTTGAAATTCGAGCATAATTCGTTTTAGTTTTTCTTCCAGTGTATCGAAAACATATTTTCTTTCCACCAGATTAGGCCGCGTATCAGGTTCAGTCCTGGTGGACGGTGTACCAGCTCAGACCGCAGGACTACGCGCGTGGCGCTCACGACTATGCGCGCTGCCACAAAGACCTGCCTTGTTCGCGGCAACATTGAGAGACAACCTCGACCCTGAAGGGGTTTATTCAGATGCTGATATCTACAAGGCCTTGGATCAGGTAAAATCATTATCGGCATATCCGTCGTCCCACATTCCTTAGGACCCGAGATGGCGGCGCGTAGTGTTCCACGCGTGCCTCTCTAAAGTGCGTATTACACTAACCAATTTGTAGGAAATCTAATTAGGAAATTGGAAGATGTTAGAACAGTAGCATGCCGATTTAGTGAGTTTGGAAGGTCCCGACGGCACTACTTCCTAAATTGTTGCAACCCATTGAAATTCTACGTCGTCTGTTTGATTTAGAATTCAATTTAGTCTATTGTGATCACTAGCTTCCACTTTCCAAATTATCCAATTTGTAGAAACTCTATTTAGGACCACTCGTCCTAAATAGAGTTTCTACAAATTGGATAAAGTAATACGTACCTAAGATGTAAGGGGGGAAGTTCAACACCTCACTGGGGGCCTGACTAGAGAAGAAGAATCAGAATTCATTTATTTCTCTAGTTTTAATGTACATAGCAAGTCACTTAAAAACGTCTCATTTTGCAAAAAGGTACATGCTTCAGTTTGTCCGAAGAATGCTTTTTTGAAACTTATCCCAGTTGTTTTCTCATATTACTCGTGTTTATATAAATCTATATGAGGACAACGATGCAGTAATGGGGATTGGCCCCAGCGGTAAGCCGGTTACTACTCAGTGAGTTGAAGTGGCCCCTAGGGGCAGGCACTAGCTGGGGACCGCGGGAGTCTCATCAGATCCCGTGATCCCCGGAGCAAGTATGGGAACACCGGGGTGGTTTTCTGTTCCGCGTCCAACGCATTCCTTCCTTTGAGCCTGTATACTATGTACTAATTCCTACTGTCATATCTCCCAGGTCGAACTCCGAGAAATGGTGAGCAACATGCCAGCCGGCCTCAATACAAAGGTCGGTGACGGCGGCGGGAACCTCTCAGCAGGACAGCGGCAACTCATCTGCCTGGCGCGCGCAGCTCTGGCGGGCTGTAGGGTGCTGATACTTGACGAGGCGACCGCCAACGTTGATACTGAGTAAGTGCTTCAAATATAAGTGCTTTGCACATAAGTTTTTCAATTATTAGCGGCACAGAGACAACATACCTGTTTAGTGCGTGCAGCTCTAGCTTGGTGTCAAGCTGCTAACGTTGATCCTGAGTAAGTACTTCAACTATTAGTGTTTTAGTTATAAGTGGAACAGGGGCAACTCATCTGCTTAGCCCGGGCAGCTCTAGTGGGATGTGGGGTGCTAATACTTGACGAGGCGACCGCCAACGTTGACACTGAGTAAGTGTTTTAAATATAAGTGCTTTATACATAAGTGCTTTACACATAAGTGTTATAACTATTAGGGGACAGAAACAACTCATCTGCTTAGCCTGCGCAAGACTAGCTGGTTGTATTGTGCTGAAACTTGACTAGGCGACCGCTACCGTTGATATTGAGTAAATGCTTCAAATATAAGTGCTTCATCTATTAGTGGGATAGAGACAACTCATCTGCTTAGCCCGCGCTGGACTAGCGGAATGTAGGGTGCTGATACTTGACGAGGCGATCGCCAACGTTGATACTGAGTAAGTGCTTCAAATATAAGTGCTTTGCACATAAGTGTTATAACTGTTAGGGGACAGAAACAACTCATCTGCTTAGCCCGCGCAGGACTAGCGGGTTGTATTGTGCTGATACTTGACGAGGCGACCGCCAACGTTGATACTGAGTAAGTGCTTCAAATATAAGTGCTTCACCTATTAGTGGTATAGAGAATACTCATCTACTTGCGTAGCTTTAACAGGCTTTAGGGTACTCAGTTTGCTTATAGTTTTAGTTGAGTCAAGGATATTATTATACACGTAACGTGTAACCTCAAATTCAGTATATGATTGTAGACCCCTTATCGTAAACATATTTAGTCGGTTATCAAAAAAATCGTCTGTTTCATAGAAATGTGGAATACTTACGCGATCAAAATGTATGGAAAAGCATTTTTTTGATGAAACTACAGTTTGTTTAATGAAGAGATAAATTAGAGAGTCTAGAATCATGTTCTGAATTAAATTTTGTGTCTTACTAAAATGTAGCTTCAGATAAATCTAACATTTAGTACCTACATTACATTTATCGAGGTTTAAGTTTGGCGTAACTTCTTATACTCTTCGTTTATTAAAACGGGCCAAGAAGTATTTATTATTATGGCAGAACTCCGTCATAAGTATATAGGCGGACTTGCAAAAAAAAAACCGAAAGGGGTTTATTCCGAAATGGTCCCATTTAAATTTCATATAGATCTGATGATGAGTTTCGGAGACTGAAAACGGAACTCTTCAAAAAATGACAGCAAATCAACCGCGATTGCTGCTATCGCATAAATATGCATTGTTTTGACCCCGAGGATGATGAAATTTCGGATTGGTGTGGGGTAGGTACACGGATTAGGTAGGTACTTTAAAAAAAACAACCGACTTCCGGAAAAATACTACAAAGTGAAAAATAACTTTAATTCGGAAGTCGGTTCTTTGTTTTTTGGAAAAACGTTTTTATTCTATTATACAGTGGATTTAACTACTAGGACCTGCCGTCTTGTATTTGTCAGAATGTTGGGCCACTAAAGGGAAGAATGAAAGGCAATTCCATGCAGCTGAGATTAGAATGTTAAGAGGGATGTGTGGTGTTACACGAATGGATATATTAAGAAATGAGTAATAGGTACATAAGAGGAAGTCTGAACTTGGCACCGATAATTGAAAAGTTCTGTGGAAATCGGTTGTCATGTGTCGTGAGGAAAGTTTCGAGTATGGATGTCGATGGCTATAAGAGTAGGGGGAGACCAAAGAAACAATGGGTGGACTGTGTGAAATTAGAAAGGGTGTGACTACGGAGATGACGACTGATAGAGAAGTGTGGGAGAAAATGTATAATGTGTGTTTTATTTATTTACTTATTTAAGGACAACCAACAAAGCGTACACCAAAATACGTGTTAAAGCACTTAAAATGTTACATATTATAGTGTAGCCTTAATTAAAGGCTGCCACGGCATGCATTCATAGGAGTCGGAACTGCAGTTGCAAAACAGAATCAACCAACTTACTTAGTTCGATTGATCCAATCAATTTTGATTGGACCGGTTGTGCCCAATTGACTTAAAATTATTACAGGGTAATGTATTTAAGACAAAATTGACAGAATGGCTTCTAAAGTGTAGTTTTTATAGTATTAAAAGGGTTTTATGGGACATACAAATTTAAAGTTAATGTAATAAAATGATTATTTAATTTATTAATTAAATAATTAAATAGGAATAGAAATTGTGATATATTTAATGTAAACTTGATTAAAATTTGCACGCTTGCTTGCCAGAATACAATTACACTTAGGTTATAAGTATAGAGGTATGAGGAACAGGGTGTAAAGTTCACTCATACTCTATTGGTAAAGGAGGATCCTCCGACCAGACGGGAGTTGTGTCTGGTGGGCAACTGCCCGACGATTGATGTCGGGATGTTTGTGTTTTGTATATATGCAGATCGCGCGGTAAACTCTGTTTGCGCGATGTAGCTGATGTAGTTGCGGTGTGACGTTAAGTCTTGAGTAGTTCGCATATGGCATTGTAGATGGCGTCACTTCACTTTTTGTGTTTTTCCACATTTGTTGATTGAAAGTTTCGTATGTGGGGCATTGTAGATGTCCGCCACATAAGATCTTACCTTCACCAACAATGTATTTCTTGCAAATAAACGTTTGATTTGATTTAAAAGAAATGTTGTGCCGTCCACAAATAAATTAGGATAAGGGCTGGAGAATGATGACAACAGTGGATTAAACTAACATATCTTTGTCCGTAGCACCGACAAGCACATACAGCGAACCATCCGCACCAAGTTCGCGCACTCAACAGTACTGACCATCGCACATCGACTGAATACCGTGATGGACTACCACAGGGTCATCGTCATGGACAAGTACGTATACGTCATATCCGGCGCTTATATACCTTAACTTCTGCCCACGAAAGAATAATATGGACATTGTTTCCCGGGATTGAACAATTTTGTAAAAACAACTATAACAAACTTAATGAAATTATAGCAGTGGTTATTTTGATTTAGTATCCTTATTTTATTCAAAACAAATGGAATTTCAATAAAATATGATAATGTGAACAATGCGGTCAAGTAGTGGAAATTGATTTATCTATGTAACAGGTTAGTGATCGAATCAACTACTTTATTGTTCAACTACTTTATTTTATGCGAATGATTCCGGGATCCGGGATTCTGAAAGGCATGTCCGTATTATTATTTCGTGGGAATAAAAGTGAAGTTTATCTATATTAGCGCCCGAATATCCGATCACTGACGGTTACACAACGACCTCGGGCAGGCTTAAAAGTCTTTAGAGCTTCTTACGCTCTACGCAGGCACTCCAGGACATACCACACATTGTGAGAAGCAAACTACGTACGATCACTGTGTACCCAATTCGAGTGCCGTGCTTCTGGTCAGACCATGGCCAACGATTCTTTATAAAGCTAATTGTTATTATCAAGAAAATCGTGTTGACATTAGCATTACTTTATGCATTTAAAATTGAGTCTTATTGCTTTGAATACGATTGAATTTTCTTTGATTCAATCGGCGGTAGTTTTGGCAAAATTCTTAATTTTGGCGCCAAATATCGTCCTTTTTCATTTTCATTATTTTTATATACTCGAGTGTCACTCCCACAATTGAGACTCATCTAACGGTGCCTCTCAGGCTAAAATCCATCGAGCCGTTTAGGCTACAGAGCGTGCCAAAGAAATATACATACATACATACACTCGAAAAACATAACCCCTCCTTCTGGCGCAGTCGGGTAAAAACTCAACAAATAATCCTATATTCTCCCAACAGAGGTCGCGTAGCAGAATCAGGGCATCCATTTGAGCTGCTATCTCAAAGTTCTACGCAGCGAAAAGATGATAGCGTCCCTAGGAACCGGGTACTGACGAAAAGTCAGGTAAGAATTGAAAACTCCATGGTTAGGTACTCTTTTAAAAATAATTGGCTTTTACAATGTTTTCATGTTACAGTGTTTATAGGTACCTAAGGGAGGACAGTGTAGACCTATCAACAAGTACCAAAAACTGGTCTACAAATGGATGTCTAGAAGGCCTACAACGGTCTCACGAATAAAATATTAGACTTATTTATACCTAATGCCATGATTTTTCGATTTTGACGATTCTGTTCCTAAATCTATCCACAATTGCCGGAGATATCGCGGAGCATACAAAAAAAAACAGTCGAATTGAGAACCTCCTCCTTTTTGAAGTCGGATAAATAGCGGTAGACCATGTAGCAGATGGCCGTGCGAGTTGGATAGGTCAAAACTGGAGTAGAGGCCCCATTGCCCAGGAGTGGGACTACGCTGTCCCACTCCTGGACAAAGACCTCCCTCGTCCGGCTTGTAAAATAAAAAAGTTAAAAAGAAACGTAGATATTAGTGGCGAAAGCACCACATAACACGATTCCAACCAGCTTCCCTTCGAGGATTCGCATCAGCAACTCTATCGCTATTAAAAAATGGCACGTCTATAGTGGCTATTATTGTCAAAAAATATAGTTACAGTACGGGTATTTAATTCACCGTAACATTCAAACAATAAAAACGGTTATTATTTTGAAGCTTTTTATTACAACAACAAAAAAAAATCTAAATTAACCCGGCGCCAAAACGTCATAATCGGGAACTAAAAACTCATACAACAGCGATCCCGTAATTATGTCGATTTAAGTCACGTGGCACCGCTAGATATTGACAAGAGCAAGCCGCTGTAAAACGGGCTATGACAGAGACAGATTGATATAGAAAAAATGCGTCAGCGAGAACGAGATGAAGGAATATTGCAAATTTTATTTGGTTTTCAGCTGTTCAATTTTATTGTATTGAATTCTTCACATTCCTATATTCATTTTAGAATGATAGTTAGTATTCTTCATTAATAAGTCAGTAAGTTAAAAGCATACTTCGCTTCGGCTTCTCTTTTAGAAAAATTGACACCTCGCCGCTGTTAGATATTATTATAATATAATCTAAGTAGCCTGTACTGTCCAACTTCAGGTCAAGAGGGAGGGCCCCTCTCCCTCTTCCACACAATTCGACAAATGGGCTAAAAGAACCACCGATAAGGCCCTGGCGGGGCCCAATCGGTGGTTCTTTTCTTCTTAACGTACGTCGCCATTGCGGCAGGCCGAGACGAAGATGGCGGGACGAGCTTGACACCTACCGAAGAGACTGGCCAGTACTAGCAAAAAACAGAATTACTTTAATAATAATATAATTTTATTTAATTTCAGGCACCCTTAGCTATACCAGAAAACTTCACTTTCGAGCCAAGCACAACTCAGAGTGACCAAAACGAAACACTAGTACTGGCTAGAGACAGAATAAGAAGCTACTCTGAAAGGTAAGACCACTCTACTGTCATCATCTACCTGTGAAGAGAAGTGGTGGCCCGATGGGTTACATCTAGGGATTGCAATCCCGCAAAACGGGATCACGCATTCCCGCGGGATCCCGCTGCTTTTATTAATCTGCTGGATCCCGCACCTTCAAAGCGCGGATCCGCGGATTCCGTATCTTAGAAATTATGTTATAAAATCAAATTGAAACTACAGATTTTTGTGTAAAATCAACTTTTAATAAACATTTCTTAAATTATGCAACAGAAATGATTTCTTTTCTATTCATTAAGTATAAGTAATTAGTAATTTACTATTGACACTTCATTATTTAAAATTAAAGAACTATTAATATCTAGTCTAATGTAGCTTTCTGCAAAAAGTTAATGGAAGAATAGTATTTAAAAGATAAAGTTCGTTTCTGCAACTGGCTGTATGTATATAATTACTTGTAGATCTGAAGTGTCGGAACCTGACAACGG
The DNA here is from genome assembly GCA_949091785.1 of Polymixis lichenea. Classification (NCBI taxonomy): domain Eukaryota; kingdom Metazoa; phylum Arthropoda; class Insecta; order Lepidoptera; family Noctuidae; genus Polymixis; species Polymixis lichenea. The sequence continues at coordinate 10,346,313 of OX420959.1, forward strand.
CGGGATATTCAAGACGTTAGTGGAACAGACGGGGCCGGAGACAGCCAGGTTGCTGTATCAGATGGCTGAAGAGGTAATTATAGACGTCTGTTTTATACTTACTAATATACATCAGTGATGTTGCGAACATTTGCATCTGCGTCCGCAATTGCGGAGCTTCCGCATCGATTTGGACATCTGCATCCTAATCCGGAATGGGCGGATGTTCATGCAGATGCAGATGTAGCACAGGTCGCGACAAGATAGAAAATGGCCGGCGACTGGCGCGCGCCGTACGTACGTGCTCATTGACCAATTGGAGCGAAGATTTTGTTCACACGTGCTCATTGACAATAGGAGCGAAGATTTCGTTCGCACGTGCTCATTGACAATATGAGCGAAGATTTCGTTCGCACGTGCTCATTGACAATAGGAGCGAAGCTTTCGTTCGCACGTGCTCATTGACAATAGGAGCGAAGATTTCGGTAGCACGTGCTCATTGACAATATGAACGAAGATTTCGTTCGGTGACAAGATCCGACGCCTTTGTTGGTGTGTATCATTTGTTTCTCGTAAATTAGTCATATTGTGTTTCATTGCGCTTATCGTATAAACATTTCAGATTTTAGTGTTTTTGTGAATACACAGTGAGTAGTGAGTATTGTGTGTTAGGCGAGATTTCTGCGGTTGATAAATTATTTAAAACATCCACTCATCCCATATAGTTTCATATAAAATATATGAAGATCCGCATCCGCGGATGTAAAAATTCTTCATCCGCAATATCTCTGATATACATAAGTACATAAAACGTACATTTACAACCATAAATAAATGCTCCGTGTTCCCATTTTACCAAAATACTTCGATCGCTAACCTGCCTGTAAAAGTACGTCCGTAAAATCAAGTAAATTAGTGAAATCGACAAAATTTCGTATACGGCCTCTTTTATATGTACAAATTCTTTATTTATTTTATCTTTTCATTTACAGAGCTACAACAATATGATGGAGGCGAAGAAGAGCTCGTGAAATCGCACAAAACAGTGACTTACAACATTCCTTCCTAGTGCCTTACACGATGACCGGCCAATGCAAGCCATTGTTTAGAATAACACACGATTTATAAGCCATTGTTTAGAAAAACACGAATTTATAAGGCTATGTTTAGAAAAACACGATTTATAAGAATTTTATTGTTACGTGTTTTTACATCAAAATCCCGTATTTTTTTGTTAATTTAAATAAGCTAGAGAAACTCGACAGACGAGATGGATTTCGATATCCATACATAATACAACAAAAAAAATGAAATGGTTTAGGGTCAACGACCGCTGGTATTGTAGTTGCTTGAAACATGAGTGTAGTTTTTGTTTGTTTTATTGTGTCTTAGATATCGATACGTATCAAGATGTTTACAAAAATAAAAAGCGTGGGGCCGTGGAACGTCCGTCAGGAACAAAGTTCCTTACGCGATACTCGCACGCGCGCACACACACTCGAAAAAACAGAGAAGAAAGAGACAGAGAAAGTAGCTTGGAGGAGGCATAATGCTTTTTCCTTCCTTATTCCATAACTGTTTTCTATTTTAAAATAATGGGAGGATGCGCTAAGCCCGCGTAATTCAAATTATTTCGATCGATCCCGAAAAATAAAAACACAATAAGGCATATTTTTTTCTGGTTTATCATGTTTTAAATATCGATTGTACACATACCTATGACGTCATCATGAGTTTGGCTAGCTAATTTAAATTGACCTTGTAGTCGTAAGCTCTCATTGGCCAGTCATAGAGAAGGCACAAAAATCTGCCATTTTTCGGTAATCTTTATACCGCCAAGTATTTAAACAAAATATTGTAATGATTATACAAATTAATTTAAAAAAATATAATTAGTACTAATTAGCGTCAATTTTAAATGCCTTAATATACGCCTTTGTATGAGTAGATAGCGTTTTCATGATAAATGTGTTATGGATGATTCTATAATTATATGTTGGGTTATTTATAAGTTAGAACAATCAATCTTTTTAGCTTTTCTTTCAACTATTTTGGGCTTTCTGCATCGGAATACCAGTATGTTACATGGAGCGACTGCCTATCTTACCTGCACAACCCAGTAACTGGGTAACACGATGCTCCGTAAGACTGGTTGTCAGACTTGTGGGCTACCCGTTACTACTGTCAAAGATCTACAAATGATAGCTGGACTTAACGTGCTATCCGAGGCTCGGAGGGATACGTAATGAATGGTCACTCATCCACGAACCGACCGCGGATAGCGTAGCTTAACTTTTGATCGACCCGTGTAACTGTTGTCATTTAGCCACAAGCCCACATTAAAGTTGATAACTGATCGATATTTGGATAATTTTTCCAAATATTAGGTAGTATAAATTATGTCAATTTGGTAACTTGTATAATATGTGTGAAATAGTAACATAACTACTACAGATTTAATAAAATATGTCTATTATATTATGCTTGTCAATTTCAATTTTATTGTTGTCAATTGATACCATGCAATTTAATGAGAAAATCTATAAGGATTTCCGTCAATTTATATAAATTATTCGAATAGCAAAAATATCGATGAAACTCGCTCCATTCTAGGTACAGCACATAAAGTTACCCCAACCTGTCACATTTTCTCATGAAGCATAAGGTTCACGTTCATTTGAACATGAACCTAATGCTTATGTGATAAAGTTGAAAATGTATCAAAGAAATTTGACAGATTTGGGTAGCTAGATATGCTGGCGTCTGTACTTTATCTATATATTAAAAATGGTTTTCGAAAATCGAATCTATAACCGTTTTAAGACTCGAAAAATAGCGAATTCAAATGTTAAATAATACAAATTTTATAATAAATGGCAAATAAATTAGGACTTATTTAAATTTGAGCTTTCTGCATTTTGAACTTACACAAGTACTTAAAATTGTTGCAATTATTATGTTACCTACGATTTTTGACATTCTCATGTAAATTATATATTAAAAAAAGATATATTGTAATTTTTACAAAAACAATGTGAATAAAGGCTGGTGCAGATTACCGCGACGCGACGGTCGCGTCGCGACATTTGTAGAACAATTTCTATGAAAACTTCATTAGTGTCGCGTCGCGCCTGTTTGAAGAAGCCTTAATGTGATAAAACAAGTTAATATTAGCAGTATTTTTTCATTGCACTTAAAATTAATAAAAATTTACTTAAATTATTTTACAAATTAGTTAAAATAACTTAAATTCTAATTAAAAGATGGTGAGATCAAAGAGTGAGATACTGCATCACATTTGCCTATTAATTGAACAAACAAAATGACCCTTATTCATTGAATAAATATCTTCCAATAACTAAATTGTATTGCCCCTCTCATTGAATTAATACTGAAATAAAAAGGGCAGAAAGTATTTTAAAGCCTTTGTCTGTACTTGAATTCAACATAATCTCAGAAAATTTACATTCCATCGACACTTACACTATCTTATTTACCGTTATGTCTTCTAAGTTGATTTTTGAGTAACCATTTGTGACAAAAAGGAAAAAAGATATGGTTGCAATGGAATTTGAACTTTGTCGCGTATGTCATTGAGTTTGTTGTTGAAAAACATGATAACCATCTCAGATTCTGAATTCAAATACTTCTATAATACCAATGTTGCCAGACCAAAAAAACCTTTTTGCCAGATTGCCAGAGTACGTTTACTATGCCGTAAATCTTACGAACTACGGGCATATTTCCGGAATTACTGATTAACATAATATAACGCCTGTTATCCTCGAAGTATTAGGCAGAGGTGTATAAATGTGATAGGGGGCGAGCGTTTTGACACGAATCGGGCACGTTTCAAAATCCTGATGAAAAGCCCAATAACACTGCCCGACCTGGGAATCGAACCCAGGCTCAACAGGTTCAACAGCATACGACCGCTACACCAACGAGGAGTTTCTAATTACTCGTAAATAAATATGTTTTTTTGTTGTGGCCTATGTATATAAAAGTATGTGGAATGTACTACTGTACTTAGGTGAATTGTAATATTATCCAATTAGCCAATTTTCTTACAGTTATGTCAATTTTAATTTAACGATTATATGTAAAATATTATGTAGTATAGTCTTATAATGTATGTCAATAAAAATAAATGGAATAGTTTATATTGTGGAGACCGCAATACGACAATGAATTTAAACACTGGCAAAAATAATGCCTAAGAGCATCACTACTACCAATCCCTACTAAAATTAACGAAAGTAACTTTGTCTGTCTGTTACGATTTCACGCCTAAACCGCTGAACCGATCGTCATGAAATTTGGCAGATAAATAGCCTGGGATATTGAGGACATATGCTACTTTTTTACGCGATAAACGACATCCACGCGAGTGGAGCCGCGGACAAAAGCTCGTGCAACCATAAACCAAGAGTATAGACGACGCGGGCGGGTAGCTCCATTCCATTCCCACAAGAAAGGGATAGAGTATTGAGTTATTTTACGAAACGGAAAAGGACAAAGCTATAGTATTTCCGACTCTCAGTTCGTCTCAGTTTTTGCCAAAGTCAGCGACATTATGTAGCTCAGAATTTTGGCACTTTTATACGTCGTATAATATTATACCGTTTTTTTTTGTTATTGAATCGTGATTAAACCTCTATTAGAACGCGGTGTAGTGTACTTAACTGTAAAAGCAATAGTGAGGGTAAAGTATATCACTAGGTAACACAGGGTCAAGTTAAATTAGATGGCAATACCAACTATTTGGGTATCGATATAATTTTCATTTTCATCATTCCAATTTTGTTCAAAACTTTTCATGACACTGATATAAACGTTACGGCAACCAAACGACTGTTATGGTGTGTTTGGAAATTCGTAATAAATATCTATATTCAACGAAAATTTACAAAAACAGCTGATCGGATTACCAGCTTTTTTTTGTTCCATTAGTTTTCGATACTGATAACCGACACGTGGGTAAAAGTATTGCTAGCTAATTTTATTTGTCCCTGTAAACATGGTAATATTATCAATATTTTGTCTCATATGGTCAAGCTCTGTGTGATTAAAAAACATAATTTTTGTCAAACAAACTAAATACTAGTGATAGACTCTGGGTTCTGCCAGTCTTTGACTAGCTATAGTTACTTAATTATTGGATATATTTGATTAAATTTTTGTATGCAGACTGGGAACGTTTAGAAGCATTTTAATTTATTGATGTACTAGCTTTTGCTCGCGGCTCCGCCCGCATGGGTATTGGTTATCGCGTAAAAAGTAGCCTATGACCTTCTCCATATCCCAGGCTATATCTCTGCCAAATTTCATGACGAGCGGTTCAGTGGTTTAGGCGTGAAAGTGTAACAGACAGAGTTACTTTCGCATTTATAATACCTATTAGTAGGAATTTTCGTCTTCACCTTGTATGAAATATTCAGAAAAACTGCTATTCCCAATCAGGGTTAAAACTTTTCTTGATGTCTTTTCGTACAACTGTTGCTTTTTACCGACTACAATTTCATTTATTTCTATTGAACATTGTTACTGGTCCTGCTAATGTACAAACGCGCCACCATCGCGTACCAGTGGTACTTAATGTGATATACTATGTTAAATAAATATATTTTTAACTATCTCCTGTTTTATTTTGACTAAACATGGCTACGATCAGGAACACCCTATACCCCGTTTGAAATAAGATTAGACATTTAAATAAACCTTTTTTACAGTCCGTTCAACCGATATTGACTTCTATTGCGTTGGTAGCATGATAAATGGCATCTGCTGTTGTTACCACTTTTTTGATTAAGAGCATTCTCCCGACGCGGGCTGGCAACGACGCATTTATGGCGGTATTTTGTGATTATTTCATTCAATACAAACAAAAGTAAACATTTTTTTCTTTATAAGTTTGTATGTCAATTATTTTCTATTTGCATTACTTGACACGAATAAATGTTTTTATTAAAGAGTAAACGTTAAAAATAATTATAAATACCAAAGATCTAGTGCTTGGCTGAAAAAAAAATTGTACTCTTGTTTGTATTTAATGAAATAATCCCGAAAAACTACTATAAATGCGTTGTTGCCAGCTCGCGTGGAATGAACGCTCTTAATGCCATCCTTATGCCTACGGAATAGAAGTCAAAATAAAAAAGCTTTGTTTAAATGTCTAATCTTATTTCAAATGGAGTATAGATACTGTCAATCTGGCTAATATTGGAGTCTGCTTCCAGTGTAACCGGATGAAGCTGAATACTTGTTAGCTTGCTAATCTTACATGGAGTGACTGCTCGCCTGACCCCCACGTCCACTGGGACGTGGTCTTCGGTGGTGTTGGTCAACGATTAGTCATCATTTTTTAAACGCGAATAGACTATAGTACAGTTACTATAGTCTATTCGCGAATATGACTCATCGTTGACCAACACCTCCCACCTGACCACGCCCCTTGACCAATTAAATCATCAATACATATAATAGAAATATAATGGTTCGCGGTCTGTACATGGTAGATATATGAGAAAAAATATTATTGGGACCTTTATCAAAGCACCCAAAACAATTATTGTTAGAATTTTTGTCTGTTTGTCTGTGCGTTTGTGCCCGCTAATCTCAGAAACGGCTTATTCGATTTACATTTGAGTATCACTAATTTATTGTGGTAAGCTTCACATAGCATGTATTATTTGTTTCATGTCAATATATTTTTAAACTTTGACATTTCTAGTTGTCAGATGCCAGATGCTCACACCCTTAGAATAAATAACTGCTTTAGTTAATATTCTAAGCTTACACCTAACATAACTTTGTGTCAGCTAGAAAACGCTTTATGCCTTCGAAGTATCAGGTTTTCATAACTTTGTAGGAGCATATCTAATATAGTTGTGTCAGCTAGAAAACGCTTTATGTTTTCGAAGTACAGAAGCCAGCACATTAAGCTACCCCAAACTGTCAAGTTTCTTTGATAGATTTTCAACTTTATTACGTAAGTATAAAGTATCTACATGTTCAATTCGAAAAAATTTACAGTTTGGGGTAGCTTGATGTGCTGGCGTCTTTACCAGGTTGTCATAACTCGGTAGGAGCACACCTGACATAGTTGTGTCAGCTAGAAAACACTTTATGCCGTCGAAGTACCAGTTTGTCATAACTCGGTAGGAGCACACTTAAAATAGTTGGGTCAGCTTGAAAATGCTTAAAGCTTTCGAAGTACCGGGTTGTCATTAGTCGGAAGTTATCAGTTGTCAGGATATAATAAAACATTATTCGATCGAATAACTTACATTTTAACAGCTTGTTTTATATTTTAAAATTTTGACATTTATAGTTGTCACATGCCAGATGCTCACACTTAAAATAGTTGTGTCAGCTAGAAAACGCTTAAAAAGCATTTGAAGAACCAGGCTGTCATAACTCTGTAGGAGCACATTTAGCATAGACCCTCTTACAACACAGAATAAAGTTATTCCAAGTTTATACCTATAAAATGTATGGTGTTATGCCTTTGTTATTCCTGGTATAGCTTTATTCCGTGTTTTATTATTAGTAAGAGGGTTTGTTTGACTTTATGACAATTTTAACCGACTTCAAAAAGAAGGAGGTTATCAATTCGGTATGTTTATATTTTTTCTTTTTATGCCTAACTCCGCCATATGTAGACGGATTTGCAAAATTATTTTTTCATTTTTTTATCTGAAAAATGTTGGCACATCTGTTCTGTTCTTTAATTTACCTAAAAAATATAAATAGTCCTCCAGATAGTGCTATAACGAAAACTAACAAAAAATATTTGAGGTTATGTTTACTTAGATTTGTTTGTATTGAATAGTACTACTACATACAAAACTCAGGTATTATAACAAATAACATTATTGAATAATTTCTAAATGTTTTGAAACTCATACTTACACTTTTTTTTACTGCATTTATCGACTTTTGTCGTTTATCACGTAACCAAGGAAAGTAAGTAATATCCGTGGAAAAGTAATAGAATTTCACACCATTTGATTTATTTTGAGTTTTCTTTGAAGTGTACGAGCATTCAGAAACACAACAATACATTTTTACTAAGTAATTATATTTTTTTAACTTCTTTAATGAGATTATTTTATTTCATGAAGTGTCAATTTCAAGTAATGATTCCGAGGTCTTTACTATTGTACCCTGTGATTCCGAGAAAACTTCGAATTTGCGCCATTAGATGGCAGACCGTTCGTCGTGCACGTTCCCTATAGATCTGATGTTGAGTTGCGGAGACAGACCTCTTCAAAAAAAAATTAATCTTAAAAGTAGCACTCAGGATCAGGAAGTCTACGCTATCTTATGAAACGCTAAAAGACCTATCCCAAAACATGCAAATTAATTAAAGAACTCTGACTCAGGTATCAGCAGAGAATGGGTAAAGATTTAAGACGGAAAAACTTAGGTTTTTAATCAGTGGTATGGAAAGATGGGTCAAAAAAAATTTTGAGTACCACTCAGAAGCGGGAACTCCACGGTTTCTGATGCAATGCAATTTTTTATATAAATTGTCGAACAGTGGAGTAATACACTCCAGAAGTTTGAATAGAAAAAAAAATCGACTAGATTCACCTTTAAGCATATACGCTAAGGTTATCTTTCTTACTTACGTATTTTCAAAGCATATACGCTAAGGTTATCTTTCTTACTTACGTATTTTCAAAGCATATACGCTAAGGTTATCTTACTTACTTACGTATTTTCAAAGCAAATACGCTAAGGTTATCTTTTCTTACTTACGTATTTTCAAAGAATATACGCTAAGGTTATCTTACTTACTTACGTATTTTCAAAGCAAATACGCTAAGGTTATCTTTTCTTACTTACGTATTTTCAAAGCATATACGCTAAGGTTATCTTTCTTACTTACGTATTTTCAAAGCATATACGCTAAGGTTATCTTACTTACTTACGTATTTTCAAAGCAAATACGCTAAGGTTATCTTTCTTACTTACGTATTTTCATTGAAAGTATTTTTTTGTCGACATTAGCGTTCTACACCAACCTGTTTACCCAAGATACAATATCACAGTGATTTATATTCTCGTTGAAATATGGTTGCTTTTGGGTTGCTGCCACTAACAAGTCTGTTAATATCACAGTGATCTTAATTCATGCAACAGTAGTAGCAAGAATTTGATTTGTAATATTGCTTTGTTGTTTTTGGGTTGTTACCACTTACAGGTCTATCAATATCAGTGACCTTTATTCTCGTTGAAATATGGTTGCTTTTGGGTTGCTGCCACTAACAAGACTGTCAATATCACAGTGATCTTAATTCAGTAGTAGCAAGAATTTGATTTGTAATATTGCTTTGTTGTTTTTGGGTTGTTACCACTTACAGGTCTATCAATATCAGTGACCTTTATTCTCGTTGAAATATGGTTGCTTTTGGGTTGCTGCCACTAACAAGTCTGTCACTATCGCAGTGATCTTAATTCTTGCTACAGTAAGGTTGCTTTTGGGTTGTTACCACTTACAGGTCTGCCAATATCAGTGACCTTTATTCTCGTTACAGTAAGGTAGCTGCCAATAACAAGTCTGTCACTATCGCAGTGATCTTTATCCTTGCTACAGTAAGGCTGCTTTTGATTTGTTACCACTTACAGGTCTGCCAATATCAGTGACCTTTATTCTCGTTACAGTAAGGTAGCTGCCAATAACAAGTCTGTCACTATCGCAGTGATCTTTATCCTTGCTACAGTAAGGTTGCTTTTGATTTGTTACCACTAACAGGTCTGTCAATATCAGTGATCTTTATTCTCGTTACAGTAAGGTAGCTGCCAATAACAAGTCTGTCACTATCGCAGTGATCTTTATCCTTGCTACAGTAAGGTTGCTTTTGATTTGTTACCACTAACAGGTCTGTCAATATCAGCGATCTTTATTCTCGTTACAGTAAGGTAGCTGCCAATAACAAGTCTGTCACTATCGCAGTGATCTTTATCCTTGCTACAGTAAGGCTGCTTTTGATTTGTTACCACTTACAGGTCTGCCAATATCAGTGACCTTTATTCTCGTTACAGTAAGGTAGCTGCCAATAACAAGTCTGTCACTATCGCAGTGATCTTTATCTTTGCTACAGTAAGGTTGCTTTTGATTTGTTACCACTAACAGGTCTGTCAATATCAGTGATCTTTATTCTCGTTACAGTAAGGTAGCTGCCAATAACAAGTCTGTCACTATCGCAGTGATCTTTATCCTTGCTACAGTAAGGTTGCTTTTGATTTGTTACCACTAACAGGTCTGTCAACATCAGTGATCTTTATTCTCGTTACAGTAAGGTAGCTGCCAATAACAAGTCTGTCACTATCGCAGTGATCTTTATTCGCTTTACAATAAGGTTGCTTTTGGGTTGCTGCCACTTACAAGTATGTCAATACCAATGATTTTAATTCTTGTGACAATAAGGTTGCTTTTCGGTTGCTACCACTAACTAACAAGTCTGTCAATATCACTGTGATTTTTATTCTCGATACAATAGGGTTGAAGTTTGGTTCCTGCTTTCAGAGGTAAAATAAATGTGAACGGACTGTACGTTTATTCAAAGCTTATTGTAATGTTAGAATTTTCGTGTAAAAATAGTTTGAGTAAAGAGTTGATGTATGTCCTCATGGGATTTGAAAATAGAATTGATAATGTACAGACGCCAGCACATTGAGCTAAACTGTTTTTTTTTTCAATTGAACATGAACCTTATGCTTACGTTATAAAGTTGAAAATCTATCAAAGAAATTTGACCGAGAGGGTAGCTTGATGTGCTGGCGTCTGAACAATCAACATTAATTTCCTAGCCATAATTTACTTGTTTATTTGAGTAGGTCTAAAGTTTTAAGTACCCAAGGGGCAGTTCAGCGAGAACGGAAGAATTCTCGCGCAGGCTCGAGCCTATTCTGGCTGCTATTCAAACCGAGCGCAACCGAATCACGAGTACGCGCGAGCCGACCCGTGTTTCACCCTAATTTTCTTCTTTAGGTCTATCTTGATACGGTCCAATTTTCAATAGAGCCAGTAAATTGCTTGGTTACTTTTCCGTTCTGTCTTAACTCCTCCCCTACTTTAAGGATTCAGGCTCTTTGAGGACATAAAAAGAAAAAAAAAGAAATCATAATAATTATACACCATTTATTTATTTGGTCCCATTTTAAACATAAATAACATTAAATAATAAATAACGTGTTTTATGGACGCGCAGGTAATAATAATATCACTACATATTGAATTAGCGGCTTTTAGCGTTTTAATGTTGCTACACTCAAAAACTTATTGTATTGTTGAAACTCCAGTGAGCTGCGTTTTTACTTATGGTAATATTATACGGTTTAACCAGATTGATACATTCACATTAAAGATATAGCCATCGATACTAATGAGGGTTTTCATGAATATTCAAGGCACCAGTTGGCGCCACTTTGACAAGAGGTCTTCCAGTTCGAAAATGAACTTAAAATATTTGATGTCATTCGTTTCATTCTTTCGTTCTCCATTCAGTCCGTAGGCGCTTTGACACTTTTGACAGGTGCCCGGACCTGACGTCTCAGTGCCGCCACCTAGTGAACGTCATTTCAGAAAACCCTCATTGAAAAAAATGTATTCCCATTTTCGCAATTTACAGGTTAGTATTATCTATGTTGTTTTTTTTAAAGAAATAATTATGATTCGCGACAGTACCAAATATGGCTGTGCAGAATTATAATCATTAGTGGTCGCTTACTGGTCGAAAATCGACCATAATTCATTTAAATTTTAATCAACATTATTCAAAAATATTAGCTTTCTGCACTACTTCTCCATATAAACTTTAACTGTGCCAAATTGCATACCCCTCCGTTAGCGTAACTTTCGTAAAAAGGGTAAGGTTCTAAGTTTTTGCTTTATTAATCTACAGACGAAAATCATTAATACAACCCCTTTAACGTTTTAACCGCCCGACTTCATATCAGTTGTCGTGCCCCCAGCGCCCAGCACAGTGAATCGAAAAATAAATACTTACGACTAATAGGGATGTGCAATACTTAACTTTTTAGAACAGATTAAAAACGAGCTGTGGTATTTTTTCGAAAATATTTGTCGGATTAATCCGACGTAAACGGTTAAAAGTTTAAATGAATCCCATTATAATAATAAAAAAACCTTCAATGGAATTCAATGAACTCAGCCGGTTGTTTTGGTGATTTTTTGAAAATTATTTTTCTGTAAAACTGACTTGCAAATAGCTAAAAACGAAAGAAAATTTGAATTCCGCGGATTGCCCTGGCAATTTTCTTTAACGTCATTCGAGTGCCAAAAATTTTTTGTAGGAGTATAACTCCAAATAGTTTAAAAGTGAGCGAGTGGAGTTTCAACCATAACCTTTTCAACAGTATAAAATTATTCAACAAAATTAAACACGGGAATGTATTTGTAGTACATTTTGTACAAATTGCAGGTTTCACACATTTTTTTAAAATGATAAATGAATATAGTGACTATATTGTATTAATTACTACATGATTTTGTGCGGCTTGGGAAATGTCTGAACAACTTTTAGAGTAGACCGACTTAGGGTAATGTTACCCATTGAAAGGGTAAGAGGTAGGCATAGAGAAATTCAAAGACATTTCATTGTGTATTGTGTTGTTATATAAAAAAGCAGATATTTGTTTTAACATGTCAGAATAAGTCCCAAAAAAAAATCCTGATATTTTCCAAACCACACAAATACAATAAAATAATTGAAAATAAACATTTAAAATTGCCTCAAATTAGCTGATAAAAGAATGCATTTTACACAATCTTTTTAACATACGCAACAATATATGACACTATGTATACAATTTTACAACATTTTTCTTTATGTATAATTTATACATTTTTAGAATTCAAACAATTTCTTTTTTTTGACCGTCTAACGTAGAAATGACGTAACAGGGTACATGTACACAGCCTCTACGGAAGACAATACTTTAGTATGTCTGGCATACCCTGCGCAATTATCCCCACTTTCTAACCAACTGGCTATTTAAACTACGACTTGAGCTATCCTCGTGTATCTCGTGTCGACGCGAGATACACAGGATGGTGGCGAGTAGGTTGTCACATTAATTGAAACCATGTATTCTACACATTCATATACAAACAACCCAAGATACACAATCAGCGTCTCAAATACGTCCGCATAAATAGTGCGCAATGTGCGCAGGTGTCAAATAGTATCGTCAGTCATCTTTCAGTCAGCCCTTTTGGACATTGCTTTGTAAAAACAACTTTAAGTCCTGCGTGTAAGGTAGAATTTTCAAAAAAATGTGTTTTATCATAACTATAACCACTGACGGATAATTGGGGACAGTTTTGAGCGTTATTTTTGTTCGAGACAGTGCATTTTGGGTTTTTTTGTATCCCAATGATTCTACATTACGTATTATAAACATAAACAATTAAAATGTTTAATATGTATTAACATTCTACGCGTTCACCACTCGTTTTTCGTTTTAGTATTTAACAACATACATTTTGTGATTCTCTGGTAACATTACCATAAATTTTGTGTTGAATTTTTGATACTCTCGCAGGCACCGCTGCCTTCTGTGCTCTGTGGAGTATGTCAATTCTAATAACCATACAGGGTACGCACAAGCTGTAACAATGAATTCCTCACATGATTCTCGAAAAAATGCTACACAGAGACAGCACTACTAGCTTCTGACGTCACAAACACAGGAACGCCATCGTAACTTCGGTCCATTTAGTACAATGATCGTTTTGCGTGACAAGAATAGAAGAATAACTTCAAAAACTATTTGTCTGTAACTTTTCTGTTTTTCCACCGATGTTATACATATATTTTTTGCAAATCATATTTTTTGTAACTTCTTTAAAATAAATTCTAATTCATGTATATTTTAGATAGTAGTCAAATACCCTATTGTATGGATCAGTAGATTTTTTTAAAATTACCGACGAAAAAATTCAACGCCTGGCGGTTCAAAATCATGTATGTACTTTGAATTCATGGTAACATGTTGCGCGTCCATGTATTGTATATTGTCTATATACTAAATATCTATTCACAACTTTGCGCTTTAAGCATTCTAAAAAAAACAAAACTATTTAAAAAAAAAATAAGAATTGACATAACTCCTAAAAAACATTGCACAGAGGCGTTAGTGCGAGTTTCATTTTACCATCTCGATCAAATGCTTCGAACGCGTTCGTCGCTCCGAATGGCCCTGGATTTGTGACGGACCAATCGGAACGCCGAACGCGGTCGACGCTTTTGTTCGAGATTGTTAAATGAAACTCATTCTAAGGGCACTGTTAGCGGGTTTAACCATTTAGCCAGTTGGCCTTCAGTCAAACGGTCAAAGGGCTAAAAATAAGGACCAAGGTCCATTATTACGTACCAAGAGGTAACTAGGTGTATCTAAATAAATAAATAAAACGTGAATCTATACAAAAATTGTCATGTTACTGAGTTCCACAGCCTAACGGAAGAAGTTATATGTCTTCATGTAGTTTTAGTTTTTACTGTAAAACATTTCGACACGATGTAAAAATTGTTAATGATATAAATAAATAAATAAATAAGAATATTATTTACTAGATTCACTCGCAGCCTACGTGATCGAATCAGGAATGAAGAGATCCAAGGCAATCGACATAGCCCGAAGAACTGCCAAACTTAAGGGCAGTGGGCAGGGCACATTGCTCGCAGAACAGGTGGCCGATGGGGCCGAAAGGTTCTGGAGGGGCGACCGCGTACCGGAAGACGTAGGTTGGAAAGCTTCCCATAGGGTAGACCGAAGACCTTGTGAAGGCCGCAGGAATCCGCTGGATGCGGGAAGCACAAAACCGGTCGAGGTGGAGGAGCTTGGGGCAAGCCTATGTCCAGCAGTGGACGTCTTTCAGCTGAAATGATGATGACACGCATCTTAGGGGCACTACAAAGGGTTAAAGTAGTGTTAGGGTATAAGAAGGTAACTCTTATCTCTTTGTCCACGTCAGACGTAAAAATATCGTGGCGTGATTTTTTAGCTCATTAGATTTTCGCCGCTCTGCTTAGCGCCGAGAGTTGAAAATCGAATAGCGTGTTTTTTCGACGCGTTGCTATGCACTCTGTTGGATTCTTAATGCTAGGTTCAAGACAGAGAATTGAAAATTCAGTGCGAGACAAAATTCCACCGCGGTCGTGATCAAATTTTAGTCAAAGTCAAAGTCATAGTTAGAAAATGGAAGACTTTATCTAGTCGCGGGCTCGGACTCACTGATGGGCCTGACTAAAAAGCACGCTGTCTCACCAGGCATCGTTTCCGACAGAGGTAGTATCAGTGATGAGCAGTTAGACGCCAGTCTACACGCACAATGTTATTGATTGAGATGCAGGATCATTTATAGTAAAATAGGCGCGTAAATAATTAAGAAAAGTCCTTCGGCAAATCGAGTTTTATGAAAAAACCACTGTATAAACCAATCACTTTTCGATATTTGAGCTTTGTAGGTACCGACTTGGTTTTGGAGATCATACACTTCTTTTATTGCTTAAACACGCCCAAAGTTAGGTTAAATAAGCAAGAAAAACGGATCTTTGTTGGCTCTTAACTTATAAATAGCTTTTTATTTTAGTATTCTGTTTCCGCACAGACAATATTAATAATGAGACAAAACCGTATCATGTTTAATTTTTGATGTATATTGTCGAACAGTGGACTAATACACTCCCGAAGTTTGTATGGAAAAAATAACGACGTGATTCACCTTAAGAGAGGTAGAAAGATTCTTTGGAAGTGATCTACGAGTCATAACAAAACATTACGCCGTTATTCCTCGGAAGTGTAGGCAGAGATGTACAGTCGAGTTCATTAATACATTGGCCCTATCAGACTTCAAAAAAATATATATGAACGTCATAAACGCTCATAATATTGTGACAACTATATAAGCATCATTAAATTGTGGTCAAGATTTAGATTCAATAATATGTGACTGCTTTTTCTCATAATTTTTCATATTTTTGCCTAATGCACAGCATATATTAGTGAACCGTTGACATGAGGACATATTTTTGATCTACAGGTTCTACAGAATTTATTGAGCTATCCAACGCTCACAATATTTTGAATCCTTGACAGTGCCAATATATTCATGAACTCGACTGTACAGTACACCCCATCATTAAGCTAGTTATGTTCAAACATAACGGGGAAAGGCGATGCGATCCACCCCGGTGCCCACCCGCGCTAAATACTTCATTTTCGCTCAGCGGTTTTTCTTGCATTTTTTCTTTTTGCTCGGCCCCTTAAGGTCCTAGGGTGATGTTAAATAACCTATAGGCTTTCCTAAGAATTAGGCTATCAAATGCCGAAAGAATTTTTAAAATCCGACTGGTAGTTTTAAAGATTAGCGCGTTCTAAGAAACAAACTCTTTAGCTTTGTTATTGAGCATAGATTCCCATGTAATAGAGTGAGCTTAATGCCATCAACCGGCTACGAATCCCGCCTCCGGGCTGCTACTGAGAAATTCCAGGTAGAAAAACACATGAATACGAGGTATTCCAGTTCTAGGTGATACATAAACACGAGAAAGATAATTCGTCTATTAGAAAAAAAACCCTACCGGTGCCCTCGTGGTGGATTACGGCCCACTCCCTCTCACAGAGAGGACGCCTGTGTCCCGGCAGTGTAAATATTATAGGTTGGCAGGAACCAGCGCCATCTAGTTTTAAAATATTGACTAACAAATATTGACCAGTAAAAGTGTTTTTAAAAGATCGAAGTACTTATTAATATTTCAATTCATTTTATATGTAAAAATACATAGTTTTTTTAGATTAATATTTTTTTCGTTAGGCTGTGAAACTTAATTTTTACTAAATTCTGAACTTAAAACACACAAGTCTGTTATATTGCATCAGCAAAATAAATAACTTTAGGCCTAATTTTAAACAGAATTCTGCAGGAGAGTGATCCTTTGGAAAATCTATACAATATTTTTTTTGATCTTTGAGTATGAATGTCGATGGCTATAAGAGTTGGGGGAGACCAAAGAAACGATGAATGGTCTGTGTGAATGATGATATGGTTAGAAAGGGTGTGACTACGGAGATGACGACAAGTGTCGAAGAAAAAGATATGTTGCGCCGACCACAGATAAATTGGGATACGGGCAGAAGAATGTTCATGATTCCGATATCCTACAGAACAACAATTTTGTTTCATTTCAACGGGTAAACATATTGATCGATATAAGTTTTCCGAAGGTCCACCCCACTACACATTATAAAACAAAGTCCCCCGCCGCGTTTGTCTATCTGTTAGTAAAAAAAAAACTCAAAAACTACTGAACGGATTTTCAGTAGTTTTTTCGTCGGACAGAGTGATTCATGAGGAAGGTTTTGGTGTATAAAAAACCCGCTGGCAAAAGCTAGAATTAAATAAAACAGACTTGTTCGCGTCTAGAAAGCCCCAACAATAAATATGTACCCTACATAATTTGTTCGTCCTAGGTCATTATAATTAACTATAATATTAATGTTCAATGTCTAATGTCGACAATTTTCTGACAAACTCCGCTCGCTGTGATGGTGTGAGTTCCTGGAAAAGAGATAATTCGTAATTAGCATAACTGTCTTTCTTTTTAATTTTCATTTCATGTTACCGTTTGTATTTCCTATGTACATCTCACCACTTCATTTTTAGAACAGTTTTATATTTACTTCATTATTTTCAAACAAAAGTTTTTTTTCTATTGCTGAATGGGCTTGCTCTTGACCTCGATCACGCCTGAGGGAAAGCGATGGATGAGGTCTATGACGGAACGAGTGTGCCCAGAAGATGCCTGTTCACTCTTGCTTTGAAGGCCGACAGGCCAAAGAAATGTCACTGTCAAAATGACAGGACTGTGGGGCAAAACAAATCGCCAAACAACGTGGCAATGCTTTTTGGGTACTTTTTTGTATCCGGCGATGTTGACGATTTTTTTCATGCCTAATGATTCTTTCCCCCTTTTTTATGAAATGTATTTTACATGTTAGCTTATACAGGATAAGTTTTTATCCAGTACGCAAACTGTTACCATGAATTCAGCATATCATTCTAGAACCCCTAGCGCAGAAATTTTACGTCGGTTTAAAAAAAAATCTGCAGTTTCATAGAAAAGTGCAGTACCTACGCGGTCAAAATGTATGGAACAGCTGATTGATTTTTTTGTATTACCGACGAAAAATTTCTGCGCTGGAGGGTCTAGAATGATATGCTGAATTCTCTATGATCGGCCCTTGCGGGCCACCAGTTGCTGCTGACATCTCTTTGAGGCGCGCGTGGAACACAACGCGCCGTCGACCCGGGCAATAAGGTGGGTTCGTAAATAAAATTGCTGGATATATCACAATCTGACTTAAGCAACTATCAATAGTCGATTCTTCTCGTTAAGAGAAGAGGCTTTTTGCCCTGCAATAATAGTCTGGTATTATTCATATATCATACAAGCGTTTACTCACCACTACAAGATTATTCACAGCTTGCAACAGCGCGTCCTGGTGTATGGAGCGTAGATTCCTCTCGAGCACAGAGTTGTCGTCACCAGCTTGTGCCTCCAGCCACTTGCACACCGCTTCGTTGTCGTGCTCCCATTGGTGGGACTGCAGAGGGAGACAGCATCATTAGTGTTTTGGATAGGCTAGTCTTTTGACCGCTGAGTAGGTTGATTTTTTCCCCTACAAGCTGTATGTGAGTATATAGATAGCAGTAGGCTTAGCACGAGCACCGATTTGTCGACCGGAGAATGAACGAACGAATCATGATTTTGTAGATAATCGTATATTATTATTTATGTATTCAGACTACGAATGAGGTCCATTGTGTTAGTAACAATTTTACTTAACCTATGTTAATAGCTAAAACAGTTCTTGTTCGATCGGCTAACGCCCACACAAGCGGACTATCTGCCCGGGCGGCTATCGAGTGCAGAATGATGTTGGGACTGTCACGCAACCTGCGAAGCAACGAGGCAGATTTCTTGCGCCACACTGCGTCAAAGCTGTCAGTGCGCGCGTCGGCAAACATCGTCGACGCACTGCAGAAGCGTGGCAGTCGTAACAGCACCCATATACTTTGTCGCCGTCGAGTAGAAAGTTTGTTGTCAGTGTGATTTTGACAGTTTGGGAAGAAATATTGTTCTGAAATAGTCTACATATAAAAGGACCTAGACAAAGATCGTTAGAAGCGAAAGACAAAATTACAGATTGTAGAAGGATATCTACGGTGCGATGTCAAAAATGGAGACACGAAATGTCACTTTGTTTAGAAAAAGCACTGCCTATTCTTGGTAGAAATAGAAAGCGTCGAGCCTGCAGTAGTGGCGTGTGTTCGAAGCAGGCGTACGTTCGAGCAGGAAGTTTACTTTGTGTAAATTATTTCATTACCGCTGTTCTCAAAACGGTGAAGGAAAGCATCGTGAGGAAACCGGCATGTCCTAGAACCAAAAAATCGAAGACATGTGACATCTACCAACACGTACTGGGCCCTATGTATGGGCACCTACTGTGGGCCATCATGGATAATATTATAAATGTGAATGTTGGTAGTTTAGATGTTTGGATGTTTGTTACTCGGTCACGCTAAAACGGCTGAGCGGAATTGAATGAAATTTGACACACAGATAGTTAAAAACTGATCAAAGGCAACACTGATCGCTGGACAAAGTTTACGTGTACTACCTACAGTTTTGTGTCAAAGAAGCCGCCTGAGCGAGACGGTTTTTACGATCCTTTGTCATGAACCTGCTTTATCGCGTGCCGCCAAACAAACGTATCACGAAAGAAATTTAGGCTACGTCATACCTTATGCTTACGGATTTGAATAAAATTTGACACGCAGAAAAATAAAAACTGATCAAAGGCAACACTGATCGCTCGGCAAAGTTCACCTGTACTATCCACAGTTTTGTGTCAAAGACCTTGATTAACATTTAGGATACTTTTCATCCCGGTAATACGTTCCCGTGGGATAATTTCTGACCTCCACGCGGGCGAAGCCGCTGGCAAAAACTAGTATTTCATATTTACCTGTGTCTCTCCTTTGTCCTCAGTGAACCACCGACGGAGCGTGGCCGCAGCA
This sequence comes from Polymixis lichenea, assembly GCA_949091785.1. NCBI lineage: Eukaryota > Metazoa > Arthropoda > Insecta > Lepidoptera > Noctuidae > Polymixis > Polymixis lichenea. The sequence goes on from OX420959.1 coordinate 10,366,411, forward strand.
GGACCCTGTTCCATCTTGTCAGCAGGCTTCACCGCCTCCTGCACTCTTCGCTCCTGCTCATTTTGACGTAGTAAGCGCTTGAGACGCCAGTAGAATTGGCGACGGGAATCACGCCAGGGGACTATGTCCTGTGGACCAAGAAATAGATTTAAATACTTTATTCTGAAAAGGACAAAAGAGCAACTTACATCAGAATATAAGATAACATCATACTAATTTTTATTATTATTATTTCTTTTATTTAAATAAATACATATAAATTACATTTTTAAATATTATTATTATTAATCACTACATAGTATAAAACAAAGTCGCTTTCTCTGTCCCTATATCCCTATGTATACTTAAATCTTTAAAACTACGCAACGGATTTTGATGCGGGTTTTTTTTAATAGATAGAGTGATTCAAGAGGAAGGATTATATCGAGGGGTGAAAGGCTATTTGTTTGAAGCGACATTTTGGACGATATTGAGTTATATACCCAATTACTAACTCAATACTGTTTATAACTCAATATCGTGCAAAATGTCGCTTCAAACAAATAGCCTTTCACCCCTCGATATGTATAATACACCGACCTCCACGCGGGCGAAGCCGCTGGCAAAAGCTTGTAATATTATAAATGTAAAAGTTAGTATGTTTAGAGGGGTTTGTGGCTAAGTAATATTAGCAGCACGGGTCGATCGAACAGGTTAAGCTACGCTTGCCGCGGTTCGTCCGTGGATGGGTGACCATCTTTGTATACCAAGACCCCTCCGTGCCTCGGAAAGCACGTTAAGCCGTTGGTCCCGGCTGTCATTCGTGGATCTTTGACAGTCGTTACGGGTCGTCAGAAGCCCGAAAGTCTGGCAACCAGTCTTACCAAGGGGTATCATATTACCCAGTTACTGGGTTATGGAAGTCAGATAGGCAGTAGCTCCATGTATAATACTGGTATTCAGCTGCATCCGGTTAGACTGGAAGCCGACCCCAACGTAGTTGGGAAAAGGCTAGGCAGATGATGAAAGTTAGTATGTTTAGATGTTTGGATGTCTGTTACTCAATTCCGCAAAAACGGCAGTACTGATTTGGTTAAAATTTGGCACACAGATAGATTATAACCTCGATTAACACATAGGATCTTTTTTTAACCCGGTTGTAAGTTCCCAAGGGATAACTTCCTACCTCCATGCGGGTGCAGCCGCTGTCAAAGCTAGTACTTAATCAATATTGTACTTACAAATATGCATCCTTTTTCTAACATCCTTTCGGCTGTGTCGTGTAGTTCCGCGAATTGTACTGCGATCTAGAACAAACCCAAACATAATAGTTATAAAAGCGAAAATAGAATAACAAATTAAAATGGCTGCTCGGCAGCACTCGGTGCAGGATCAAAAAGGGCTATGTTTTAATATTGAACATCAACGCAATAATTACTCAAAGTTAACAAAAATTATATGGGATCCACCCACAATTGCCCGAGATATCGCGGAAAATAGTTATAAAAAAAACTGACGAATCGAGAAATTGCTACATTTTTAAGTCGGTTAACAATACTAGTTTCCCTACATTTTTGACAAGTTTTTGACATTGATTGTAGCTGAGGTGAGATTTCGACTAGATTTTGAAAATTTACGAGAATTATTGGTCTTCAGAAATCATATTCTATCTTTGGTATTGTTCGTCATATCGTTGAGCTGCCACAGTTCTGAGTTGAGCTGCACGATTAGTGACAAATGTGTGCACTAACTGGACGCGTCCACTTAATCTGTGCGGTTCTTTCCTCAAAAGACCATTTCAGACACCAATCTACTTGGTCATGTCATGATCTGACCAAGATTATGTCTGGACTTTAAAAGAGACATCTGAGTTTATTTTGGCCTTGCTTCTCAGAGTAGTCAGATAAGAAACGCCGACCTCATCTAGTTTAAAAATATGATTGACGTGCATTGATATACAAAAACCGAAGATAAACAATCAGCGTCTCAAAAACGTCCGCATAAATAGGGCGCAATGTGCGCAGGTGTCAAATAGTATCGTCAGTCATCTCTCAGTCAGTCTTTTTGGACATTGCTTTGTAAAAACCACTTTATGTCATGCGTGTAAGGTTGAATTTGCAAAAAAAGTGTGACATATAATTGGGGAAAGTTTTGAATGTTACTGTGCATCTTGGGTTTTTTTTGTATATCAATGTTGAAGTGTAAATGTGTTTGTACAAACCTACTTACAGAAATAAAATCATTTATCATACCTGGTGGTAGATAGGGCTGAGTTCCTTTTCGCGTACCTTCGCCGTCTTCTCAGCGGCTAATAGTTCTGTTTCTAGTTCCCTAACTCGGTTCTCAGCTGAAACAAAATAATTATATTGTAAAGTTCTGTGTGAAAAACACAAAAATCCATAATGTTCCCACTGTTGGGACACATGCCTCTTTTCGAGGAGAGGGAATGGGCCCAGTGCGGGTTGGGAGATCGTTGGTTGGTTGTCTTCGAATTTTTGGCTCTAGGACATGCCGATTTCCTCACGATGTTTTCCTTCACCGTTTGGAGAGTAGTGGCTATGAAATAATTTACATAAAGTAAATCGCCTGACTGGGTTCAAACCAGGTTCGAACCTACAACCTACAATTCGTAAGTCGCAGCCATTACCACTGCTACACCACTGCTCTTTTTTTTTGTTTTGGTGGGAAATCATCAAATAACTTCACCCGCTCTGGGTGGAGCAGGAGGGCGTGTCAGACTTTTACTGACTAAAACCCACCCGTGTTCCTTCAGTTGCCTGTGTGCCAGGGGCCATGGTATCTCTTTCAAACAACCCGCACCCCTGGCAGGCATCGGAAGGCCTGGAAGGTGAGGACGCCATCCCGCCTCTCAAGCCACTCCTCAAAGAGGAGACTTACCGCCGCAAACGTGGTGTGCCCAACACCACTGCTCTCAGGCTCGTAGCGTGATGTTTTATAGTCTTCCTTGATAAATGGGCTGTACAATACTAGAATATGTCTTTAAATCATTCATGGGATTAGCGCGTTCAACCAAAAAAACTCTTCAGCTTTATAATATTATAGCTTAGGCTTATTGTAAGTATATGTTTCAGTTACCTGCTCTGCCGGTATCGGTTCTGATGAGGCTCTCATCAATGGACCCTCTACGGTCTAAGCCCTTTGAGATCTCCTTGACTTGGTCCTTTAACTCTGTAACGATAGAAAAAAAAACATTTCGTTTCATTATTCTGCTTCTTCGCGTTTCGAAGGCTAAAAATTCAAACGTCTTTGGCCAAAAATTCAGCTGCGCGAACTCCGCTCACTGACGCAGTCATAAGATCGTTAAATACAGGTGACAAGGTGGAAGGTGGGCCATTGTCTATAAGGAGGTGCCGCATACACACTTGAGATCTGAACCGCCTGTCTTCTTTTTAGCTTGTGGATAGTATAGTATCTGTTTATTACTGACACTGTACTTTTTTCTTTTTTTTTTTGGTTTTGGCTTCGCACGGCTTGTGCATTTAGCCAGTGTCAAGTAATTTTTCTTTTTGATCAAATAAATGGCCCGATATCGGGCACGAAGTTACAAAACAGTCATAGTCGTCTTTAATCAGTCAAGTCAAAGTCATTGTAAACCGTTAGTAACTTTACAACAACCTAATAGGAGTTTTTGGGGGGAACACGAAAAGTCCACGTTAGTCACTTATTTTCACCTTCACTACATTTGTGCACTCACACGTAATTAAATTGTATAATTCACTACCAAAATTATACAATTTTATTCGCTATTTCACTAAGTTTCATGAAAATAAAAAGTCGTGCGACATGTTCCAACGCGATCCCGCCAAAAACTCCGACACTGTACTTACGCTTCCTTTTCATTCATTTCACATCATCCTTATATTTGGTATCCTTTTACTACTTTCTTACATTATTATATTTCGCACTTTGTTTTCTGTGTTAGCACTCTACGAATTGATCTTAAACGATTCGTCTATTTACAATTACCTGATTATAAATTCGAATTTTACATAATAATATTCTTGTTATGACATTTAAGTCAAACGTTCAAAATTATGTCTACTTATTATTTTAATTATCTATGCAGTCTATTCAAGGAAGGTTGCAATAGGATTTTATTTACTAAAAATCATTTTATATCGTTTTGGATAGCCTAAATTTGGTTTTTCTATTTAATTACGTTGTCTACTAAATAATGGAATTCTAAATTATAATTATAAGATTCTTAAACGCACTCTCGGTTTTTATCAAGGAGGTTTTATAAGTCTTGGTCGACTAGACCGGCAGATTAGACGATTATGGGGCTGAAAAAGAAAAAAGAGGAAAAAAAGGAATTCGGAAAAATGTCAAGAAAAGAAAAGGGAGAGAAGGCTCTCAAGTAGTAGGGAGGACGAAAAATACCGAGGGCCGAAGTCGTGTGGAAGGGAGCGATGGATCTTTGAGAGTGGCGGATCGTAAAAACATACGTAAACTTCACGAGGACTATTTCAGAAGAGTTAGGGACGCCGACGCTCTGACGCGTCCCTACACTTCTTAGAACCACCTGATTCGACGCCGGAACCGCAGAACTACCCTGGACGCCTGCATTTCTTAGAACCGCCTGATTTGACGCCGGAGCCACAGAGCTGCCCTGACACCAACACAGAATTTTTTACTAGATTTGATGCCTGAACCGCAGACCTGGCCTGACGCCATATCAAGTATTATCCACTACCTTCTTCATCTCTCCATAGAGTGCGTTTTTTAGGGCAGGTACCTTTTTATAACTTTTTTGTATTCCCTTTAATAAATTTAATTGCCTAGTCTATTTTTACCCCTTTTATTTATTAGGGATAGGTAGTCACGAAACTTGCAATCGAATTATTATCTCGTGTAGCGTGCACACAGCGGGACACGCTGGACAAGATATTAGAGGCCCTATTGTTTGTGGCACAGCACCACATTGATACTCCAAGGCGGAGTCATCTGTGGATCTCAACCTTAGCTGGTTCTCTTCGGCCTACCTGACTCCTGAGTCTATTTAAAGACTTCCTGTGAAGCCAAGGAAACTCATGTCCAGGTGTGAGATTTTCAGCAGGTGGAACGAATGGGTTTGGTAGGAAACCACCATCTAGACACAGGCTTAGCCGTCTATGAGCTCCCAACTGTGGAGATTGTCTTTGCTCCGGCCGACTTGAGTTCGAAGTCTATTTAGAGATTTCCAAGTCGGCCACGGTAACGCGTACCATTGTTGTAACTATAACCCCCTGTGGCGACATCTACATCGTCACATGCGAACTAGGAATTACACTGACGTCACACAAATTCCTACGTCCGTCGCGCAAGCAGAGTTTATGTAATAAGGAACGTGCACGAACTATAGATGGCAGCACAAACCGACACGAGCGCCACGGTGTGGTCAGAAAATAAACTTTTCAGATCTGTCATTGTGATGACTTCAATGTTTATGTTAATGTTTACATTACATTTAAATCGTTTTTAATTATTAAAATTATAAAATATGGGTTCCGGCCGGTTAATAATAATCATCAGCGTGGTCAGAATATGTCAAAAGGCCAAAAACTCTTCGAGTCCGGACATGTCTTAGATGTAGAAGAAACAGTTATGAATTATGAAAATGCAGTAGTAACTGGCAAAATTGTAGCTCAAACGACGATTTCTAACGTTTATGATGTCAAAGGATTTTCTGATCTCGTTGTTCACGTGCATATTTTGTCTATATTATTATTTATGTTCATGTCGCCTTTTTTTCAGCTCGAATGCAATATTAGAAATATTAGAATGACGAAATAGCAAATGCAAGGCAAGCCTATCTGAAAAATGTAACCATATCTGTGCTTGAATTTACTTTATAAATTCTCCAGATATCCTATATCGAAAAAGAACTAAAATTATTTGAGGTTATGTTTACTCACAGATTTGTTTGTATTGAATAGTAGTAGTACATACAAAACTTAACATTGTTAAGTAATTTCTTAATGTTTTGAAACTCATAATTACACATGCTTTTTACTGCGATTGTCCACTTTTGTAGTTTATCACGTAACCAAGGAAAGTGAGTACTTCATAATCCGTGGGAAAGTTATAGAAATTATTTTTTTCTTTGAAGCATCCAGAAACACAACAATACATTTTCACTTAGTAATTATGATTTTTTCACTTCTTAATGAGATTATTTTACAACGTGAAGTGTCAATTTCAAGTAATAATTGCGTGAAAACTTCGGATTTGCGCCACCAGGTGGCAGAACCTTCGTCGTGCACGTTCCCTATACAACGTCCCGACAATAATCGTCTGGCTGTTGTCCACCACACAGAAAACCTATCTGGTCTTAGGATACTCACTTTTCTGTTATTGATTAAACATATCTTTACACATTTTATAAACCAGTTTCTGCCTGCAACTTCATGTGCGTGAAATTTCTCGTTTCCCCGACTGCGCTATTACTTGGTTCTCGATTAGCGTGCTTTCTTACTTTTTGCTCAGCTCCTAAGAGACTTAGGGTGATGTTAAATAGCCTATAGCCGTTCTCAAAAATTGCGCTATTATAAGCAACAATTATTTTTTCAAATCCGACAGGTAGTTCCAAATAAACGAACAAAATCTTAAATTAATTTTTAGTACAGATATAGATAGATTTAAATCAGTTTTCGTGTCTGTCTGTGTGGCGCTGTTATTCTAAACTATGCAACGGATTTTGATGCGGTTTCCACCAACATTGAGAGAACTTATTCCGGAAGGTTTATTTGTATTAAAAACAAAATTAAACTTGGATAAAACAGAATAAAAAACGTATGAAGCTGTGGTGGGTCGCTAGTATAAGTATAAAAATCCTCCTCTTTCTGAAGTAGGTTTCAATGTAGGACATACCTGCGATCCTAGCTCCAACTCGTTGCAGTTCAGGGTCCAGGCGGTGCATGGTCTTGAGGATATCTCGCTGCTTGAACTTGACTTCTACTATAGCTTCGGCTTCTAGGACACCTCCCCTGAAAATAAAAGGCATTGATATAAAACATGCAAGATAAACTAAAAATTGATTATCAACCGGCGCCTTTTATAACAATTATGTAGTGTACCTATCATTGCGCGTTTGTATGAAGTTTTCTCTGTCTGGCAAGCACGGAATAATGAAAAGTAGAGGAACTGCCCCTCAGATATCGCGCGCGTGTCAACATTAAGCCGAGATGCGCGACATTTAGCTTATTCGCCGTCAGATACTTGTCGCAATTGGTTGTCTCAATAATACGCGAAATATTACAAATTATGCCTTGTTGTGCGGTTTTGACCTGCAAAAACGAAAGCAGAAAAAAAATGTATCTTGTCGAGGTGTATCGTATCATTGGTAAGTACTAAACTTTGTTAATTTTTAATATATTTGATTTTAATGACAATACCACGTTTTATGACTTCAATGTAAACTATAAACAACCTTATATTCATTGTTCCAGAGGTGACCGAGGTAGAATTGAGAGTGGCGGTACGTAGGCTGAATGCCAAGAATACCGCCCCAGGACCCGACGGCTTGCCTGGAAAAGCCTGGGTCCTGGCCTTGGAGGCTCTCGGGCCTCGACTAAGAGGGCTCCTAAGCGCATGCTTGGAGGAGGGCCAGTTCCCACGTCACTGGAAGACGGGGAAACTGGTCCTCATCAAGAAGCAGGGGCGCCCCGCGGACTCTCCGTCCGCTTACCGGCCCATCGTGCTGCTCGACGAGGTGGGCAAGCTCTTTGAAAGAGTCATTGCAGACCGCCTCGTCGGGCGGCTGGTGCGGGTGGGGCCGGATTTGGCGGAGAGCCAGTTCGGTTTCCGCAGGGGGCGCTCCACGGTGGACGCCATCATGCGCGTGCGAGCCCTCACGACGGGGGATGCTGTGGCCCGGGGTGGGGTCGTCTTGGCGGTGTCTCTGGATATCGCCAATGCCTTCAACACCCTGCCCTGGAGTTGCATAAGGGAGGCACTCCGGTATCACCGGATGCCGACCTACCTGTGTCGTGTGGTCGAGGCCTACTTGACGGACAGGGCCGTCATCTACCCCGGTCACCTAGGAGAGTGGAACCGGCGAGAGATGTCGTGCGGTGTCCCACAGGGATCAGTCCTGGGGCCGCATCTGTGGGACATCGGATACGACTGGGTGCTGCGCGCCGACCTCCCTAGCGGCGTCAGCGTAGTTTGCTACGCTGACGACACGCTGGTCCTGGCGCAAGGGAGGTCGTACCAGGCGGCGGCCGACTTAGCGACACACGGAGTTGCGACAATCGTCGACAGGATCCGGCAACTGGGACTCGAGGTGGCCTTGCACAAGTCCGAGGCCATGTGGTTTCATGGTCTTCGGAATGCGCCACTGACGGGTTCCCAGATAACGGTGGGAGGGGTTCACATCGGCGTCGAGTCGACGATGAAGTACCTAGGACTCGTCCTCGACAGCCGGTGGAACTTCGCGGAACACTTCCGACGTTTGGCTCCCAGACTGGAGCGGGCCGGGGCTGCCTTGAAGCGGCTCCTGCCCAATCTAGGGGGGCCAAACGCCTCCTGCCGGAGGCTCTACGCGGGGGTCGTGCGGGCCATGGCCCTATACGGGGCGCCGGTGTGGGCGCCTACATTGAGGCGCCAACCAGCACGCCGGTTGAAGGCGGCCCATAGGGTCATGGCCATCCGGATGATCCGGGGATACCGCACGATCTCCGGTGAGGCGGCGGGCCTCCTTGCCGGATTACCGCCACGGGATCTGGAGGCAAACGTCCTCGCGCTCACGTGGGAGTGGCGCGAGGAGGCCAAACGCCGGGGCGTAACTCCGCTGCCGCGGGAAGTCGCGGCACGGCGGACAGAGCTCCGGCAGGATCTCATGGCGACGTGGAAAGTGCGATTGTCGCAACCCAGTGCTGGGCACGTCGCGATTGCGGCGGTAAGTCCCCTCTTTGAGGAGTGGCTTGTGAGGCGGCATGGCGTCCTCACCTTCCGCCTGACACAGGTCCTCACCGGACATGGCTGTTTCGGGAGGTTCCTGTTTCGGATAGGGCGGGAGGAAACGCCCGGGTGTTTCCATTGCGAAGATCGCCCAGAGGACACGGTGGAGCATACGGTGGAGGTCTGCCCAGCTTGGGCGGAGCAACGCCGTGTCCTCGTGGAGGTGATCGGCAGCGGCGATCTCTCGCGTCCGACCCTGGTCCAGGCCATGGTACGGAGCGAGAGGGCATGGCTGGCAGTCGCCTCCTTCAGCAAAGCAGTTATGCTCGCAAAGAGGGAGGCGGCGCACGTGAGGGAGATGCAGTACATGCGCCCTCACAGCCGTGGCCTTCGCAGGAGACGCCCTGGGCGTCGGGAATCCCAGGCTGATTCCCGGCCACCGTAGGCACGGGCTTGCGGACGGCGAGTAATGGGTACCTCGCTGTCCGGTAAGGACCAAGCCCGGGTCGACGGCGCGTTGTGTTCCACGCGCGCCTCAAAGAGATGTCAGCAGCAACAGAGGGGCCCGCAAGGGCCGGTGCCTGCCGGGGGTGCGGGTTGTTCGAAAGAGATACCGCCGCCCCTGGCACACAGGCAACTGAGGGAACACGGGTGGGTTTTAGTCAGTAAAAGTCTGACACGCCCTCCCGCTCCACCCAGAGCGGGAGAAGTTATTTGATGATTTCCCACCCAGAAAAAAAAAAAAAAAAAAAAACCTTATATTCATTGACACAAAGTCTAAATGCACTTGGTCGTCATCTGGAAAATCATAACATAAATTCTAGTAACTTCGACGCTACTCAATTAGGGATGGGACACATCCGTAAAGTAGGTCGACATCGATAATATTTAACTCCTCATTTCATGGCTTGCATCATCATCCAGAAAACGTATGTCGGACGGTTCAGGTGTATAATTCGTAAATAGTTAACTAAGATTGCAACACGTAGCCTGCATCCGTCCGAAGTAGGTGCGGGTTGCTAATCACACTAATATTATAAGCCGAAAGTTTGTATGTTTCTTACTTCTTCACGCTCGAAAGGTTGAACGAATTTCAATAAAACTTAGTACATGGGTAGACCACGTCACGAAAGTATGTTCCCTTAGAATAATGTTCTACTTTCACGCGGGCGTAGTCGCTGGCAGCAGTTAATAGTTAATGAATATAATATTACGTAATATTAACCGTAATACATTAACTTCTGTATAGATAGACCTCAAAAAAGTAAAAGAACTATTTAAATATTTCAGTTTTCCCCAAGATTCTTTTAATAAGGAAAAATGGATAGAAGCTACGGGCAGACAAAACTGGATGCCAACTAAATCAAGCACTATATGTTCAGAGCATTTCGAAGATCAGGATATACAAATTTTTAAGAAAGGATATAGATATTTGAACGACAAAGCAATACCTACTAAGACTTTTCGATTATTAAGCATTTGTATAATGTTAACCAATTATTACATTACTCACCCGAATAAAATACGTAACATCAATATTAAAATATCGATATCTGTCTACATCTCTAACTGAGTAGCAAAAGCGCGAATATGACATTTATTTCAAAAGCGCTAGCGTTCTGAATAGATTAAATTGGTTACGGCGCCATCTAGCGTTGAGTAGCTGAACTCGTTGTAAATTGGTCTATTTAAGGTTTTTAGACGAAAAACATCTTTATTGTTTGCGTTATGCCAAATAATAACAACTTTCGCTCGTTATAATAAGACTTAATTTTTGAAAGCAATAAGATGATTTGTAAAAGATGCGTTTGTAATTTGTAGCCAATCATATCATTGTTTTTTATGAGTGTAATGGACAATTTGATATGCAAATGTGTGAGTTCGGTGACACTGGTTCCAGTGTTTAGCCAATGTAGGGGCACTTCTATGTATTCTCTGTTCTGTGCTGGCAAGCACCTGACGCAGACTGTCATCGTCAGTCACACATAAGTACTTCACACTTCCCACTTCGGGTGGAGCAGGAAGTGTGAAGTACTTTTCATGGAACTCATACGCCATGTCGGCCGGCATACATATGGAAGTCCCTCCACTCCTGAAATACTCCTGATTCCAATTTTTTTTTAAATAAAAATGCTTGTATTTGAAAACCAACGAATATAGCTAACAAATCTTGTTAAAACCTACAGCTGATTTCATTTTCGCAGTTTTTTATGCTGTATTCACTAAGAAAAACGTACATCTAAAATGAGCCCTCCACGTCTCTCGGCATCATATATGCGATTTCAGTGAGTCCGTCGGGAGGGCTCTTGGCACCGAATGTGTTAACTTATAATTCTGTTATCATGATTTTAGAAAATTGGTAAGTATTGCTATCGTTGTTACAGCTCTATATCAGATTTCATAATTGTGTGTGCGTATTTAGACAATGATTCCCGAGTTGTATGTTCAGTGTTCCGTGTGGTGCCGGACGTAAAGAATAGCACCATCTCATTTCTTCCCGTGGGTGTCGTAGAAGGCGACTAAGGGACTTACTACAGAATGGGCAGCAGCGTTCACTATGCATTTGACCACCATACTGCAATCGCCAACCCGCCTGCCAAGCGTGGCGATTATGGCCAATCCCCCCTTTTGGGGGAGGCTTATGTCCAGCAGTGGACGTCTTTCGGCTGATATTATTATGTTCAGCAGTGACTAGGCCGAGCTAACTCATGCTGACCTGGCGTCGGGGTCGGCGTACATCTCCATGCGCTGGCTGTTGACGGACGGGTCCACGACGGCCCAGGCGCCGCCCCGCAGCTCGCCGCCGGGCGGGATGTACACGATGACGGGCGCCGTCGCGCCGCGCAGTGCGCGAACTATCTCTGCGCCGAACTTCAGGATCTGTTCATACATGTCTGTAGGGAAGAAATGGTTTATAATGTAAGTGAGCTTGGAATATGGTGACGCCCCAAGATGAAATGAAATTTAAAATTGGACCAGTGAAACCCAGGAAAATCTATACATACATACATATTAAAAAAATGGAGTGTCTGTTTGTAATATTAAAACAACCGTTTTATCTATCTGTCGGTCTGTCTGTCTGTTTGTTCCCACTAATCTCTGAAATGGCTCGACCGTTTTGGACGGGACTTTGACTGACAGGTAGCTGATGTAATAAGGAGTAACTTAGGATACTTTTGTTTTAGAATTTTTATTCGTTTTTATTGATATATAAATAATAGTAAAAAAAACTATTTGTCGCGGACGAAGTCGCGGGCACAGCTAGTAAGTCATAAAATAAGTAAGTTTTTTAATAATAATTTAAAAAATCACAATCTTTATAGAATATCCATTTTGTCTGTGGGTGTCGCATTCCCAGAAGAATTGTACGCAATCTCTAAAGATTTATTTTTTATTTCTAATATGCCAAGGGAAGCATCTCAGTAACCAAAAGCCACTGTGTCTCATGTGGTGGATCCACGCAAAAGAATAGCTTTTAAATTGATTCTGTAATTACGGCAATCGACGTTTCTTTTTTTTTTTTTGGCGGTGGGAAATCATCAAATAACTTCACCCGCTTTGAGTGGAGCAGGAGGGCGTGTCATACTTTTAGTGACTAAAACCCACCCGTGTTCCTTCAGTTGCCTGTGTGCCAGGGTCCACGGTATCTCTTTCGAACAACCCGCACCCCTGGCAGGCATCGGCCCTTGCGGACCCCACCAGTTGGTGCTGACATCTCTTTGAGGCACGCGTGAAACACAACGCGCCGTCGACGGCGAAGCCCGGGTCGACCCGGGCTTGGTCCTTACCGGACAACGAGCTACCCATTACTACGGTGGCCGGGAATCAGCCTGGGATTCCCGACGCCCAGGGCGTCTCCTGCGGCGACTAAGGCCGTGAGGGCGCATATACTGCCTCTCCCTCACGTGCGCCGCCTCCCTCTTAGCATGACTGCTTCGCTGAAGGAAGCGACGGCTACCCATGCACTCGCGTACCATGGCCTGAACCAAAGGCCGGACGCGAGAGATCGCCGCCGCCGATCGCTTCCACGAGGACACGGCGGTGCTCCGCACAAGCCGGGCAGACTTCCACCGTATGCTCTACCGTGTCCTCAGAGCGATTTCCGCAGTGCAATCGACCGGTGAAGAACAAAAATGTTTCATTACAGGAAAGAATAATTTCTTTACTTAACCAGTCTTTTTTATTCATCTGAACATTTTTTTTAAATAAAACGTTTGTTATTTCGACGAATGAAATTTTAAATGAACAAAAAAAGAATCCAAATTAATAAAATTATTTGTCACAAATATCCACGGCATTTTGTTTTATGCATACTTTTTTGCGTTCCTCTACATTTCTCCATGAGTGTTATCGCACATAATAGGTTTTTCGACCATTTATGTTACCAAAAGTTGATTCCTTAACTAATTTTGTACAAAACAGAATACGAAATTCACATAGGAACCATTATTCTCAAGATGTACTTACTGGCTGATTTTGTTCAACTATACGAAACTATTTGAAAGATGATATGGCTTTAAAGGAACTAACAAACGAAATTACCCCTAAATAAATTGGAATAAGGACCACGAGAATGATGATGTTAGGAGAAACCATGTGGATAAATCTTAGAAAGAAAGGCTTACCTTTCTGTCCACCGCTGAAACCTCTCCAGTTGGCGAAGATGATGATGGGTAGACCTTCACGAGAGAAGTCGTTGATAGCCTGAGCAGTCTTGTAGGCGGAGTCGGGGAACCATACCTGTTTGTAACGATAAAATAAAGTGGATATTTTATTTTGTACTTTTCTAGATGGGCTCTAAAGTACTAGGAAGTGGTGAAGGGCTGGCGTTTTTGGGGCTGTCTTGTAGTCTTGCGTTTTTGGGGCTCCGTATGTAATTTTGACATTCGAAAAGTGCTGATTCTCAGCCTAATTTGAATAAATGACTTTTTGATTTTGAAAGCACGTTAAGCCGTTGGTCGGGGTCATTCGTAGATCTTTGGCAGTAGTTACGGGTCGTCAGAAGCCCGAAAGTCTGACAACCAGTCTTACCAAGTGGTATCGTATTATCCAGTAACTGGGTTGTGGAGGTCAGATAGGCAGTCGCTCCATGTAAAATACTGGTATTCAGCTGCATCCGGTTGGACTGGAAGCCGACCCCAACATAGTTGGGTAAAAGCTAGGCAGATAATGATACTTTTTATCCCGGTAATACTTTCCCGTGGGATAATTTTCGAACTCCACGCGGGCGGAGTCGCTGGGAAAAGCAATCCGATATCCGATTTTGCCGCCCGGCTATAACGAACGTGCCGACCCAAATATGTGTGTAGTGTTTGCTAGTTACTGACCTGTCCAGCCTGTTGCAAGGTCTTGGCTTCAGAGTCCAAGTTAGCAGGATCGGCAGGTAGCGTCAGCTCTACTGTTCTCGTTTCTACAGCGACCACTCCAATTGGTATACCACCGAGACGGGCACGACCTGCGAAGAGAGAATAAATTATTAGACCGCACCTACTTATGATAAATGGTTTTATTTCTGTAAGTAGGTTTGTACAAACACTTTTACATATCAATAATATTTATGAAACTAGATGAGGTCGGCGTTTTTTATCTGACTACTCTGAGAAGAATGGTCGGAACAAACTCAAAGCGTGAAGTCTCTTTTAAAGCCCAGACATAATCTTGGTAAGACCATGTAGAATGGTGTCCGAAATGGTCTTTTGAGGAAAGAACCAAATAGATTGAGTGGATCTGTCCAGTTAGTGCACGCATTTGTCACTAATCGTCCAGCTCAACTCAGAACTTTAGGAGCTCAACGATTCGACGAACAATACCAAAGAGAGGACATTTGGGTAGGCCGCATAAATTACTCAAACTGCTATGTAGATCATGATTGTGAATACAAGTAATTGAGGAAGAAAGAAACCAAAAATAATTGTGACTCAGTCTTCACATTCACAATAATAAAAACTATATAATACTTTACAAAGTAAATATTAATGTCATTGTATATGTAAAATTTATCAATGGCGAATGTTTATATAAAATCCGTAATATCTTGGTCAGATCATTTGATGATCATGTGGATTAGTGTCTAAAAAGGTCTTTTGAAATTAAATTAAATGTTTATTTATGTAAGTAGATTTTATAAGACACTTTTACACGTCAATGTTTTGTTGGTCAATATTTTAAAAACTAGATGGCGGCGGCTTTTCCTAGCTGACTGTTCCCTGACAAGAAAATCCGAAACTAACTCAGAGGTCATGGTCTCTTTTAAAGTTATTTATTACGGCATGTATGTATCAGTCATCGTGTAGCTCAACCCCATTTTAGGGAGCTCAACGACCCGTCATAAGACGCTCCCAGATCTGAAGGACATTTTCGCAGGCCATTTACAAAACACTCAAATACGCTTTTGAGGAAAGAACCACACAGATTTACTTTAGGTAACCCAAATCTCAATACTCAATCATTTATTGCGTTCCACAATGTATATGCTTAGGTGGTAAAAAAACCTTTTGTTGTAACAATCGTGTGACCGTGTGATATAACCGTGTGACCGTGTGATATAACCGTGTGACAGGGTTGTCGGGCACAGCAACAGAAAAACTTGAAGCAAGAGGACTTATTTAGGTTAGGTATACATGCAACTAACTTATTTTAAGTATAGTATAAGGTAACATTTTATTAATGATTAATTAATTTAATCTAAAATTTTAGTATCAATTTATATTATCATGTCAGTTCTATAGATTCGTCAATTAAATATCTCTGTGTAGTCGTGATATAACGTTGTACGTACCAGTGATGACAGTCTGCGCCCAGGGCTGCATGATCTCGTCCCAGCTGCCCACGTCGAAGAAGCCGGCGCGCGCCGCGTCCCCGGCCAGCATGAGGCGCGGGTCGTGCGCCGTGCGCGGCGGGACCCACTCCACGGGCCGGTCGATGGGGTCCGACACGCGCATTATGGGGACCATGCTCAGCTTGTTCTGGGGGCGAGACGGTTGCGTTACTTTAGGTTACAACTTGATAGTTTTAGATAAATTAAAGGTTGTGTATTCCTTTATAACCTGCACCAAGACACAATCCGGAGAGTACTATAATAAAAAAACCCGAATTTTAACCCTACACTAAAAAAGGACACGATGTTGTTTACTACTTTTTTATTTAATTTGGCCACTAACCCAAAATCAAACTATATTTTAACCAACAATTTTCACCTTCCAAAAATGACCCCAATTTTGACCCCCACTAAAAATTACCGCAATTTTAACCCTACCTTAATCAAAATACGCGTTTTCACGTGAACGTGTAGACACCAGCCCGTATACTATTACCCCAACCATAATGATGACACCAATTTTTACTTTACTTACCTACTACAAAATGCCTCAATATTGACCTTAACCTTGAATGATCCCATAAGAAAATACTTATTTTTTAAATTACAATTACCTGAGAATTACACCCTGTTCTTGACCTCCACTCACCTTAGGCACAATCGCTAGCTACCTCAGCGCGGTCGATGTATAGAGATCTCGTTTTGACCCCTAGGTACAATTATCCTAGTTTGACCCATGGGTAAAATTACCCTTATTTTGAAACATACTAGAAATTACCCCAAATTTGACCGTAACATAAAATGAACCTAATTTTGATCTAAACCTAAAATGACCCCAATTTTAACCCTAAACAAAAATGACCCCAATTTTAACCCTAAACAAAAATGACCCGAATTTTAACCTAAACCTAAAATTACCCAAATTGACCCCACTCACCTTAGGCACAAACGCCAGCCACCTCAGCGCGGTCCTCACAGCCTCAAGATCTGTGGGAGCGACGGCGTGCGACACTCCGTTGTGGTGCATCACTTGTTGCCCTCCCAGCTGGTTGTTGCTGGCGTACACAGCGCGACCGAGAACTTTGTTGAGGGCCGCATAGCCAGTGAGGATGATGTAAGAGGATTCTACTTGGATTACTCTGTGGCCTAATCTGTGGAGGAGAAGTAAGTATTAACGTGTGTTGAATAACGAGAGAACAATTTCTGTCTCGTTTTAGCAGGGTAAATAAGAAAGAGATAGAAGTTTAGAGTACAAGTGGTTCAGGGGCGTACCCCGGCTGTCATTTGTGGATCTTTGACAGTCGTTACGGGTCGTCAGAAGCCCGAAAGTCTGACAACCAGTCTTACCAAGGGGTATCGTATAACCCAGTGACTGGGTTGTGTGCGGCTGCCTATTTGACCAGATAGGCAGTCGCCCCATTTAAATTCTGTTATTCAGCTGCATCCGATTAGACTGGAAATCGACAACAAAATGGTTGAGAGAATGCTACGCAGATAATGATGACGTGTGACAACATTGCACCAAGTTATAGCAGAGTGGCTGCCTATCTGACCTCAAAAACCCAGTTAGTGTGGTTGAGGACCGACAGGGAGTCACTACATAATATAATACTGGATTCAGCTGCATCCGGCTGGACTGAAAAACGACCCCAATCCAACATAGTTGGGGAAAGGCTCGGCAGTTGATTTTGTTTTTGTTTTTAACAGCTCGGTTAGTCTACTTTAGTTATTTTCACAGCGTTATGTCCTACGGTATTCTGCTGTGGGGCAAAGCTGCAGATATTCAAAATATGTTGTCCTTCAAAAACGTGCTGTTCGTGCAATTTACCAGCTAGGTGTCAGAGTTTCCTTGAGGGACTTTTTTAAAGATGTTGGTATTATCACGGTGGCATCACAATTCATATTCGCTAACATCTTATATATTAGGCAAAATATACACTTGTACACTAAAAACAGTGATATTCACACCGTTAACACAAGAAATAAGGACAAACTACGTGCTCCCTTTCACCGGCTTTATAAGGTTCATAACTCATTTGTTGGGCTTGGTATAACTTTTTATAACAAGCTTCCCTCTTCTTTGCTAGATTTGCCTTTTAATGCGCTTAAAGCTCAAGTAAAATCCATCCCTTGTTTTAAAGGCTTACTATTCCATCAATGACTATTTAAATGACAAGAATAGTTGGTCGCTGTGATTAACTCAAGACAATGTTTATATTCTTTCTCCAGAATTGGCGTATCTAGTGACATATGCCGTTAGTAGTGGTTTTATGCGTTCATATACTTATTATTTTATTTTTTATTGCCTGTCTAACAATTTTTTTATAATTATTTATTAAGTCATTAGTTATTGACATGATCTATTCAAAACAATATTTTCTATGATGAGTTGTTTTAGGCTTTATTTGGCCTCGACAGTTTTCATTTTATTTGTCGGTATATTGGTATGGCTAGCTGACATTTTGACTAATTATTTAATTAATATTTTGTGTCTCGTAATGTTTATTACTTTGCCTATGTATGTATAGAATCAAGTCTATCCGACTAAACAGACAGCTGTGCTGCTGGGGAGTTTGTTCCACCACTTCTTCTTCCCAGCTAAAGCACTAGGAAGCGGTGAAGGGTGGGCGTTTTGGGGGACTGTCTCATGTACTTTGACGTTCGAAAAGTGCTGATTCTCAGCCTAATTTGAATAAATGACTTTTGATTTTGATTTTGAACTGACTCCAAAAAAAGAAGGAGGTTGTCAATTCGACTGTTTTTTTTATGTTTGTTACCTCAGAACTTTCGACGGGGTGAACCGATTTTGATGATTCTTTATTTGAAAGCGGGTGCTTCCCGTGTGGTCCCATTAAAATTTCATATAGATCTGATGATGCGTTACGGAGACAGGTAACGGAAATCTTCAAAAAATTACAGCAAACAAACCGCGATTGCTGCTATCGCATAAACATGCATTGTATTGACCCCAAGGATGATAAAATTTCGAATTGTGTGGGGTTAGGTACTAACTAAAAAGTGAAGAATAAACAACTTAAAAAAAAAACAAACGACTTCCAAAAAAACACAAAAACGTAAAAAATAACTTTAATTTCGGAAGGCAGTGACAAAAAAAAAAAAATACATATCCAAAGTCACCGACTTTTTTTCACTTTTTAGTGTTTTTTTGGAAGTCGGTTATTTTTTTAAGTTTTTTTATTAACCTACACTGTCGCACTGCTGAGCAAAGGCCTTCTCCAAATCCCTCCAGGCATCCTTTTCCAGGGCCACCTCAGTGCAACCCTTGATTTCAAGGGTCGAACGTGGGCATGGCTAAAAAGTACGCTGTCTCACCCGCACCGCGCCCGGGAATATTATTGAGTGAGACGCACGATTATTCATAGTAAACCAGGCGCGTAAAAAGTTAAGAAAAGTCCTTCGGAAGATCGAGTTCGCATAAATCAATTACCAATAAAGTTTATTGAACTTTTCGATATTTTAGCTTTGTCGGTACCGACTTTGTATCGGAGATTTGACACTTCTTTTATTACTTAAACACACCCAAAGTTACGGTTAAATTAGCAAGAAAATTGAATGTTTCTTAGCTCATAATTTTTTAATGGATTTTTATTTTACTATTCTGTTTCCGCACAGACAATGTGACTAATGAGAAAAAACCATACCGTGTTTAATTTTTTATGTACATGACGAACAGTGGAGTAATATACTCCCAAAGTTTGTATGGAAAAAATATGGACTCGTTTCCTCTTAATAGTTGTAGATAGTTCTAGAACACATACCTAACAACATATGAGCCGATACCGATGGCGCGGCACGTCACTATAGAGATGGTGACGATTTCCTCGTACGCCTGCGCAGTCTCGCCGGCGATAAGACCCGCGTCACGCAGACATTCCACGCCAAGACCGTCTTCTTTGCCTGGGGGGGAGGGAGAAGATTTATTTAGCACAGACTTAAAAAGGCACACAATATACAGCAAAATAATAAATAAAAACCAACAAAAAATGTGAAGTGCGATGTCAGACACTAGCTTCAAAGTGTGCCTTACGGCTGCGCTAAAAAGGTCCAGTTCAGCAAAATTGCCAGACAACTAGTGCCTGACGCTAGTTTTGAACTGGACCTGATCAGATCCGATCAGACAATGTTAATTGAAATAGTATTTAACTATAGTAGATATGGGTGGAAAAGCTTAGTTAGCTCTTCTGCGTCTTAGCGTGTCGATAGCAATCTATATACAGTTAGCCCAGAATTTGGCTACGAGCTTCGAACTTGCAGTAGCGTCGATCAGCTCCTGTAGCGAGCAGACAACAGCACACGCTGGACAAGATATTTTTTAATACAGTTGCTCAAAAAGTGATGTATTGCAGGGACGTATAGCGTTCGGGATGTGGGCTATTACATACTAGTGCTTTTTTTTTACCTTTCCCGAACTCGTGCGTTCTCTTTCCCAACTGTCAAAATAATGTCTATTAAAAAGAAAAACCAACCATGAAGTTTTTACTAAAGAGTTTTTGTGATTCATACAAATACGTATATTTCTAAAAGGAAGCTACTAATTTATTTCAATATCAGATTTAATGATTTAATTGAATGAGTTAGGTTAGGTTTCATTTCATTTCATCTCATTAAATTTCATTTTCATTTCATATCAATAAAAAAAATCTACTGAAGACTAAGCTGTATGGATAGTTCCCTTTGCCTACCAAAATGGGTGAAAAAAAAAACTCTGCTTATATTATACGGTTGGCGCCATTTTCCAGAAATTTTCTTTGCGAGTTTAGTTGTTTGTTGCACAAAATGAGTAATTTCGACCCTATTTTTTTTGAATTAACACCACCGGAACTCAGTATAATTGCACAAAATGCTTCGGAGAACATTTTACCGGAAAAGTCAAAAAGCCGTTACATATCTACATACGACGAATTTATTGCGTGGAGAGAAGAGAAAAAAGCAAATAGTTTTTCAGAAAATGTTATGTTGGCATACTTCTCCGAACTCTCAGCAAAATTAAAACCGTCTACGTTATGGTCGAGATTTTCGATGATAAAAAGTATGCTGAAAATAAGGAACAACGTGGATATAAGTGAATACCCAAAATTAAATGCTTTCTTAAAACGACAATCAGACGGTTTTACAAGTAAAAAGTCGAAAATATTAACATCCAATGAAGTGGAAAGGTTTTTGAACGAAGCTCCCGATGATCGTTATTTAGCCACAAAGGTAATGTATTAATAAGTACTTATATTTTTCTTTAGTATTCAGTTTACGAAATCGCAAAATACAGTCAAAACATTATTTAAAAAAATATTAATCAAATCCCTTTTTTTGTAGGTTGCTCTGATTTTGGGCGTTGTTGGAGCTTGCCGCAGAGAGGAGTTAGCCAATATTACTTTAAAAGATATTGAGGCCCATGGAAAAATGCTACTAATCAAGATTCCGAACACAAAAAATAAGATACCGAGAAGCTTTGTTGTTGAAGGAGATTTTCTTAGAATAGTGCAAAAATATATGAATCAGCGGTCCCAAAAAGGAAAAACCGACCGTTTTTTTCAAAATTACCAAAAAGGGAAGTGTACAGCTCAAGCAATCGGGATAAACAAATTTGGTAATATGCCAAAAGAAATAGCAACGTTTCTTGGTCTGCCGGATGCTGAGTATTATACTGGGCACAGCTTCAGGAGGACCTCTGCTACATTATTGGCAGATTCAGGAGCCAATTTGACGTCCTTAAAGCGACTAGGAGGTTGGAAATCAGACAAAGTTGCAGAAAGCTATATTGGTGATTCATTAAACAACAAACTAGAAACTGGGAAAAAAATCACACAATCCATTAATTTAAGGTCCAGTCCGTCTTCTTCACATGTTGAAGAGAACGTTCGTCCATTTACCTTCGTTGATAATGATAATTCATCAGATCCAATTCCATCAACTAGCAAACGCCATTGTATGACAAATATACATGAACAATCATACGAAATTAATAATAGTTTGTCTCAAACAGTAAATATGCAACCTAAAACTTCCCCAGTTACTTTAAAAAACTGTACCAATTTCAATGTACATGTGTACTATAACTTTTTTTATTTTTTTATTTTATTTATTAGGGAAAACAAACAGTAACACATTACATTTTATAGGAAAAAAGTACAAAATAAAATATGACCAAATGTGTAACCAACAACATTTTCCACAAAATACACCTAAAAATAATCTTTAATCTAACCATGCTATTTAAACTAAACAGGCTACTAACTACAATAATTTAAGTTATGACAACATTTTTGTGTAAAATAACAAAAAAAATAAAAATTAACAAAAATTTAAAAACTCATGAAGGCACGAAATTCAAATTACTGTTGACTGTGATTAAGCGTTTTGAGTACCATATTTTTGAATCTACTAGCAGACAGAGCAAACATATCAATATGATGGAATAGCTTATTATAACTATTAGTTAGTCGACGCAGAGGTGCCCGCATACCCGCGTTATTGCGACAAGACGTAACTGCAAACAGCGGCCGTACGCGCACCCCGCGGCATATTGTCGTTCTAGGAACGATGTAACTTATTTTGTTACGGATATCCATACAGTCATATACATTGCTACACAAATCAAACAAAAATACCGTCTCTAGGAGAGTGCGTCTTGATTTCAGACCAAGTAATTTATGCTTTTTAAGCAAATTATCATAAGATAAATCCGTGGCGAAACAACGGTAATGCATGGCTTTTAAGAATTTTCTTTGCACTCTTTCAATACGTTCTGAATACTTAATGTAAATGGGATTCCACACTGGCACTGCGTATTCGAGCTGTGATCTGATCAGAGACTTAAATAAATATAAATAGGTAGAAGGGCGCACAAACTCTTTTGCAGATCTCATTACAAAACCGTACATCCGATAGGCATTATTTATAACTTTGTTAACGTGGGCATCAAGGTGAAGTTTATCATCGAGGAGAATACCAAGATCACGAATAAGGCACACCCTTGATAGCGTTGTATTATCCAAAGCATAAGGATGCTTCAGAACACTCTTATTCTTCGTGAAACTGATACAGCAACATTTAGACAGACTCAGTTGTAATTTATTGTACCTGCAATATTCACTGAAACGATCCAAATCTTCCTGTAATAACCTGCTGT
Organism: Polymixis lichenea; assembly: GCA_949091785.1. Taxonomy (NCBI): domain Eukaryota; kingdom Metazoa; phylum Arthropoda; class Insecta; order Lepidoptera; family Noctuidae; genus Polymixis; species Polymixis lichenea. The sequence continues at coordinate 10,389,255 of OX420959.1, forward strand.
CTTGCAAATTTTTGATGGGCCTAAAAATTTTGAGATCGTCTGCATAGAGTAGGACTTTGCAATTTATGAAACAAGTGTCAATGTCGTTTATGAACAAGATAAATAAAAGGGGTCCCAGAATCGAACCCTGAGGTACACCGGAAGTTACATTAATAGTTCTCGCAGATATGAAACCATTAACTACGACCCTTTGAGTTCTATTCGTAACATATGAAGAGAACCATCGGAGTAAATCACCACGTATACCGTTAAATGAAATTTTATCAAGTAGCAACTCATGATCAACCTTGTCGAATGCTTTTCGAAAGTCAGTGTAAATGGCATCCACTTGAACGCGAGAATCCATATTATTGAACAAACAATCCATAAATGCCACCAAATTTGTGGTAGTTGATCTTTTCTTTACAAATCCGTGTTGTTGTTGAATTATACTGTGATGAAGAACAGGATATACTTTATCGTGGACTAATCTTTCGAAAAGCTTCGGCAGGGCTGACATAATGGATATAGGACGATAGTTCTCAACATCCTGCTTAGAGCCTGATTTATATATTGGTGTTATGTTCGCGTTCTTCCATACCTCTGGGAAAATGCCTTGTGCCAGTGACTTATTAAATAAAATATGTATAGGAATGATAACATTTTTAGCGGTAGCTTTGAGAAACGTGATTGGAAGGCCATCGGGGCCTGGACCCTTTGTAGAGTCTAAAGAATTGAGTGCTCTCAATATTTCATTCATACTTAGCTCTATCTTACTAATGAGGGAATTGCGCTCAGAATCCCTACTTAAAGAAACACCCCTCATAGAAGATTGTTCATAAACAGATTCAAAGAAATCTGAAAAGAAGTTACAGATTTCTTCGGGGTCATTGGTACATTGGTCTTTGTATTTCATGTCAGAAGGTATGCCAGAAGAAGACTTCCGATTAGCAATGTACGTCCAGAAGTATTTAACATTACTGCGAATGCCGTCTTCAACAGATTCCATGTATTTTGTGTAGCAGGAATTGCATTCAATATGGAATCTATATCTATATAGTGAGAACTGTTCATAATCAGAGATATTGTGATACACCTTCCACTTAACCCAGGCCTTTGCCTTGTTTTTATAAATATGTATTAGTGATGGAGAAAACCAAATCGGAAATTTCGAGGATTTGAAATTGACGAGTGGAACGTAAGATTTAATTATGCTAAAAATTATATTATAAAATTTATTAACTGCTGCGTCTACGCAGTTTTCCAAGCCAATCTGCTCATTCCAATTAATTTGACTTAATTCCTCATTTATCTTTTCGTAATTAGCTTTATAATAGTTGAACTTTTTGAAGGACTTCCGAATCATGTTTTTATGGGGGGGTTTAAATGGTATTAATAAACAAAATGGCGGGTGGTGGTTGTCAAGTTGCAGTAAATAATCGGTGGGGGTGAAAACAGAGCATTCATTGTTACTGATTGCCAAGTCTAATAATTTCCCGCTCGGATTCTTGACAGAGTTGTACTGATAAGCATTAAGGAAAGACATAAATATACTAAGATGTCCGCAAATCGAGGAATTGCCATTACAAATTAGCCCGGATACTGATCCATTATTATTATAGGGGATCCAGTCAATTTCAGGTAAATTGTAATCACCCAAGAGATAAAATTGCTCTACGTTAGTGTCGCTAAGTAAGGGTTGTAGAAGATCAAAATATTGAATATAAATAGATTCAGGTGTTTTAGGTGGTATGTAAGCCGCGCCGACAATTTGGTTCTTTCCTTTAGTCGAGCTGGGAAAACTAAGGAGGACGTGCTCCAAGTCAGCTTCCAGAGCAAACCTAGGAACTATTCTTACAGAGCGCAATCCCCTCAAAACAGCCACCAGGACTCCACCTCCATCTTTTTTATTCGTGGCCGTACGGTCTCGATCGCACCTATGTACCACGTAACGAGAATCAATGAATTCACTATCAAATATTTCAGGTGTTAACCAGGTTTCTGTGAGTATTATAATATCGTAACAATTTGCTAAAATATTCATATATAAAATAGGCAGTTTAGTGCGGATCCCACGACAATTTTGATAATAAATAATCAAATTATCCGCCATTGAAATAGTTAATTTTACAATAAGATATGAAGCCAGCATTATACGTCTCAATAATAAACAATAAAAGAGCACAATATTTAAATTTTATCGGGTGCCGTAAGGCAGACTTACATGTACACAAACAATTCTGTAAGAAATACGTAGATCCTAACAAAAATCTCCAATGCCAAGCAGTGAGACAACACAAAAATCTATTATAACATTTATCAGCATAGCAAATATCTAAGAAATGAAGGTACATTAAAAACATACATACTAACCTATACCTAAAGTCATAACAACGCAGCAGTTGCGTAAAAATTGTGTCGACCGAGTTAACAGATGGCACCTTAAAAAGTTGACTATATTTTGCTAAACCTGTATAAACATAAACAAACGCCTTTTTGCACACGCTATAGGTTATATTACAGAACCCTATAGAACAATTCAGATTTCTGTTGATTGCATAACAACACAGAGACGACATCACAAGCATTAAATAACTAATATCTACCAAAAATATGTACAGACAGTTGATAACTTTTACGCGGATATGCTCATTCTGCGATCTCGGGAATTGGGGTTGACTGAACAGGCTTGATCTTGGCAATGTCTTCTGGAGATCTAATTGCGAATGATTTAGCCCCCTCTTTCTCACGAACGAGGATGGTTCCATGTTTGACCCATAAGAACCGGTAATTATTCGCTTTTGCTGCGTCTCGGCACTCACGAAACAACCTTTTGTTTTTTAAAGTGAGATGTTCGTGCAAATAAATTAAAAAAGACGTACCCGATAAGCCCAGTTTTTCAGTATCGAGCCCCTTATTTAAACGATGAGCGCTAAGAATATTATCCCGTAATATGCGTGATGTCAACTTTACTATGATATTCTTGGGTTTATCATTATCTCGGTGGGCGTGTGGAACCCGGTGTATTGATATTATGTCGCTCTGCTTCACATTACATTTTATAGCTGAACCAATATTGATCATTAGGTTAACCAGGTCTTCATTACGCCTTTCGGGGATGTTACAGATTTCAATGTTGCAACTCCGAGCGCTCTGTTCTAGAGAGTCGATTCTACCAACAAGTTGTGATATTACATGTTTAGATTCAGTATACTCATGAATCTGTTGACTAAAGTGATCAACTTTTCTTGAGATATCAGACTGTTCGTCACCGGCAAAACGAACCGAGTCCTTCAGACGGTCAACCTCTTGCGAAAGATCTTTATATTTAGTATCTAATTCAGATACATTTTGTTTTATTACTGATTGCTCGGTACGCAATGATTGAATGTCATTTTTAATTTCCGTTGTGGTTTGTGTAATTGTTGATAGTTCATCCTTAATAGAAGTTACGCTCTCACATATCTTATTAATGCTACTATCCAAATCACGTCGCCATTCATTAAGGGTATTCTTAAACTCCATTGCCAATGTATTAATTGCTTCTGACCATTCCGAATCTGGTTGTTTACGTTTGAGTTTACGCGTCAAGCCACTCGAATCACCGCTTGCTACTGTACCTGTACCTTTGTGTAGATCAGTATCAGAATGAAACTTGTTATCAGGTGATCGAAGCATTTTATTCTCAGACTCGGTCTCGAACTTTTAATATTTCGTTCGATAGAGAATAAATAGTCAATTTACAAATCTTCACAAATTACTAAAACTTTTGCAGTTAGCGGGATCCGAACTGGGGTCGCGCCGTGCACAGCACGTTAGACAAAAAGAGCCTAGTGACACCACTCGACCATTTGCACTTGATATAAAGTTTTGAAATTGAAGATCTCTACTTCAAAGCTCAAGTAATTAACAAATAAATAACCAGTTTCTTTGTTTACGGTATCGAAGTTTCGGTCAAGTACCCTCACACAAACACTAATAAGTCAGTAGTATTTCACTGTTTTTTTATCGAAATGTCGATGTTAAATTGTTTATTCCATGAACACTGTATTGATTGACGCAACACTGAAGGTATTCTATATAATAGGCCACAAAACTTGCCTTATCTTGAGGGTTTTGATAACTTTTTTTAAATTATTGTAGTAGCGGTTGTCACACACTGTACTTAGCGCAAAGTTCGAACGACGACTGAGTACGACGACTGACTACTTTTATAAGAAATAAATGATTAGTTAGTTGAGTTTATTGTGTTTTTATTATTTTATTAAATTGCTTAATTTTTTCGCAACTGTATTAAAAATAGTCGTTCAGTACACCTGCGGAACCGTCATTGCAACTTGTTCCGACTGTCAACCCTCGCCTTCGGCTGCGCCTCGGCTCGGGTAGACATTTGTCGGAACTCTTTGCAATGACAGCCTTTCCGCACTTGTAATGAAATATACTAAAGTGGTTAAGCTTAGCTTTGAAACAGTGCAAAAAACAAGCTGAAAATAAAATGAGTAAAACGAATATTTTCATAGCATAATCAGCGTTTAACGTTCCCACTGTTGGGACACAGGCCTGCTCTCTGTGAGAGGGAGTGGGGTAAAATCCACCACGCGGGCCCAGTACAGGTTGGTTGATGTCAAATGTCTTCGAATTTTTGGTTCTAGGCCGGTACGGTCGCTGAGAGCTCTCTAAGATGTGTCTGTGTAAGTATGCCGTTTCGACCGTTTGTTCGTAGTTTCGGTACTGTCCATATTTATACTGCGGTATGGTTTAGTGATGTGCATCAGCGACAAGTCATCACGTGTACAAATATGTTCGATGGCGCTAGAATCGAGATTGTAACTCACCAATAATGTCAGTGATCTTATACCGGGACTCGCCTTCGTCTTCAATGAGCGTGGTCTTTACTGAGCCCAGCGCGCCTAGAAAAAATAAATAAATTATTAACACATAATTATAACACAGCCTCGTGAGGGGCGCGTGGTTAAGTAATAATAAGCCGCACGAGTCGATCCGTCAGGTTAAGCTACGCTTGCCAGGGTTGGTGTTTGGATGGGTGACCATCTTTACATACCGAGACTCCTCCGTGCCTCGGAAAGCACGCTAAGCCGTTGGTCCCGGCTGTCATTCGTGAATCTTTGACAGTAGTTACGGGTCGTCAGAAGCCCGAAAGTTTGACAACCAGTACCAAGGAGTATCGTGTTACCCAGTAAGAGTCAGTTCACACTGGGATGCTGCGCGCACTTTTTAATATCACGATCCAAAATAGGTCTTATTTACTTCACAATAAGGTATACGGGCTGCACAACACGGTGCATCTCAGCGTTCTTCAACATGCTTTCGCGCCCGTAGTGAAATTATACCTTTTCGTGTTGTAAATAAGCTAGATATTCTGTTGCTATCTTAAAAAGTGCGCGCAGCGTCGCGTCTCGGTGTGAACTGCCCCTTAGTAGAATAGCAGAACGTGAAGCAAAAACTTTGTACCCCTTTTTATGACAATTACGCGGACGGAGGAGAGGAGGAGTGCAGAAAGCAAATATTTTTATAAAATAATAGGCTGTTACACCCATTTTTGAAAAGTGTCTTAATTACATTCTAAAATGCTAATAAACCATTAAAAAGATACAACATTTTTATTGAATCGATTACTGCCATAAAAATGTATTTAAATTTTCAAATTTCACGCGTAATTTGACGAAAACACTGGACGCAGTGGACGCCATATTGCTCAGTGGGTATGACGTCAGTTCGCTGTGTAAACGAATGCGCTGATATTTTGTATGATCATTGTTTATAATTTAAAAAATGAGTTATTATTCTACTTATTGTTGGTTTGCTGTTCCTGAATGTAAGATATTATTTCAATAAAAATTACATTGGTAACGAAAATAATAAAAGTACAAAGTTGTTCAGTCGATTAGTTTATACAGCGGTATGACGTAGTAACATGGCGGCTACTATTTCATAGTGTTCAAAAACATTTAAAAAAAAACTGAAATCTTTGAATTTAATCTTAAAATTTATTTTGTTATGTCATGAACAAAAAGTAACATTTTCCGACTGCTTTTTGCCTAAGCTATCTCTATACTATATTTTTAGATTTTTTCTCTTACAGATTAAAATACCCTATTCATTAGAAGACCACTGGGCGTCGGGCGACGGGTAATAATAAATACCTAATTTAGAATATGACTCCGGCGTCAAGTACAGGTACTTGAATCCGCGATCAGGGCGTTCAGAGTCGAGCCAGGCCACGTTGAATTCGTGCTTCACCTCCTCGGCGACGCCTATACGGGCTCCGGAGTTAACGCTGATGTATACCTGTGGGGAGAGACAAGGTCATGTCAAACATTTTAAAGTTATGTGTGGATAAAATGTGAAGGTCAGGCAGGAGGTTGCTTCATGTAAAATATTGGTGTTCAGATGCATCTGGTTAGACTAAAAGCCAACCCCAACATATTAGAAAAGGCTAGGCAGATAAAGATGAATGTAGATGAAATGTGGGTATTTATTTATCAGTTTGTCGGCGCAACAACGGCCGCAATAAAGATAGGTCCAGTCAATCTGTGTGGTACTTACCTCAAAAGACCATTTTAGACCGGCTCCGTGGTCTTCACATGATTTAACCAAAATGTTAAGTAAATCACGTTAAGCAGTTAGCCATTAGTTATTATAGCCATTCGCAAAACTTTTACAGTCGTTCATCATCATTATCATCATATCAGCTGAAAGACGTTCACTGCTGGAAATAAGCCTCCCCCAAAAGGGGGGATTTGCCATAATCGCCACGCAGGCGGGTTGGCGATCGCAGTATGGTGGTCAAATGCATAGAGAACGCTGCTGCCCATTCTCTAGTAAGTCCCTTAGTCGCCTTCTACGACACCCACGGGAAGAAATGGGATGGTGCTATTCTTTTACGTCCGGCACCACACGGAACTACACAGTCACACAGTTGTTACCGGTAGTCAAAAGCCAAAAAAAAAACGATACTGTTTGGTAAGACTGGTTGTCAGATTTTCGGCTTCTAACGACCTGTAACTACTGTTAAAAACCCATGACGCAGTAAGGCGGGTTATTCTACAGGGTGTAAGGGAAACGCTTCCGAAAACGAAGACAAGTGATAGTGATTCTCGATACAGTACCATCAAAAAATCAAGTTTTTTTTTTTACAATTTTTACCTAATTTTTAAAACATTTTTTGTACATCATGCTGTGAGAACAGTTAAATGAACCATTATTTGAGATTAAACACATTAAAAAACTACCCCAAGTCCAGGCGGCGACTTAAGGATTAGGCGTCCTTTGTAAAGCGACGCCATAATAAAATAAGTAGAAACATTACAGAAGCGCCAAACGTTTTAAATTAATGCAAAATAACCAATTTAAGGCGAAAGGATATTGGTATCCGATTGCATTTAGGTTACCTACGTTCTGGCTTCGGAACTGTTCCCCTTACACCCTGTATATCTACATCTATACACCGTGAAATTTTAATGGTTGTTTTCCCGCAGCGAAATGGTTTTGTCTTAGTAATACAATCATTTTATAAACAAATAAAATATTAGAAACAAAAAATGGCAGATTAACCATTCTGAGAAATCACCACGTGCGAGGGTTTATTTTGCTTTCAATATTTATGCATCGCTGTTCCCTTTGTCGGCGGCGCGTGCGATTCGATTAGTACATACAAGTTACCTCTAGTGGTAACAGTAAATAATACAAAAATAAATAATTACAAAAATATTCAACAACTCGATAAAACACTACTCAATATTACGATTGAGTATTTAAAAAATAAAAATAAACTTAATTTTGTTACTTTTACTCTATGCTTCGAAAGTACTCCTTATGGGCAAGTTGTTCTGCCGCGGGAAACAACCATTCAAATTTCTCGGTGTATATTATTACGTGAAGCTAAAAAATTACGCTGAGAGTGGAGTAAGAAATTTTACATACAATTTGGCACAGTTACCACCAGTACCTTACATAAAGCGACTGCCTATCATGAAGGCGACCCCAACATTGTTGGGAATAGGCTGGACAGAGGACGATGATCGTACTCACTCTAGGTATCTTCAGCTCCCTAGCGTACACGGACGCCTTGAAGTACACCCAATCTTCGGCGGGCCCAAACGACCCCATGTAGTATGTGAGGTCGTTGGCAATCAGTATGATGTCGCGCCCGTCGGGACACTCCGGTGTGTATAGGGTTAGGCGCCACGCTACCATGCCGACCTGTGGAAGAGAAAATTACTTATGAATACTTTCACTAAAACTTAAATAAATAAATATCTAATACCTTTAAACGAGCAATTTTTGTATATACACCGTGACATTTTAGTCGTCTTACAACGGCAGCCCACTTCATGTATCCAATGACTACTTATCATTTATATAAAAAATAACGATATTTTTGAACATTTGCATAATTCAAAAAATTCAAATATCATTCACTAAGACGCATGACGTAGTTTGAAACACCCTGTTATGGAGATGGAATTAATGATAGAATGTAATGGTAGGTAGGTAGATGTCTTCTACCGTCTGATACGTAAACATTATTAACAGGGAGGGTGTTTCATAATTCTAAAGCATTATTTATTTTTGTTTGTACCTATTATCTTAATTAATGGTAACAATGTTTTAATTGCGCCTAGAGGTATTTTATGACGGATACATTGAGTGGACCACCTTTGTAAGACGACTAAAATGTCACGGTGTATATTATCTGAATCTTGGAAACGGCTCCAACGATTTTCATGAAATTTAGTATGCAGGGGGTTTTGGGGGCGATAAATCGATCTAGCTACGTTTCATTTTTTAAAAACGTCAAACCAAAAAAAATATATAACCGAGGAAAGCTCGGTCATCCAGATATTAATATTGTAAAGAGGTAAAGTTTGTGTGGTTGTAGGGGGTAATCTCTGGATCTACTGAACCGATTTTGAAAATTATTTTACCAATAAAAAGCCACGTTATTTATGAGTGTCATAGGCTATGTATTAACCCGAAAAATGAAAACACTTTTTCGTGGTAGTTGGGTTTCAAAATCAAAAAGTTGTAGAGCTTTATAATGCCTACAAAAACGTCAGCGACTATAATATGTCTAACTTTTATATTTAAGTCACAAAAAGTAGTTTTTTCATCAAAAAAAGAAAAAAATAATCGTTAGGTCACGTTTATTAGTCATATTATCAACAATTATGAATTCTTATCAAAACAAGTAAATTTATCGTTTCAAGTGTTTAAAACAAAAGACTTTTACCTTTTACTGCATATAATTTGGACGAATGGTTAAAGAGATAATACGACATAGGTATGGAACCGCGACCGTGTCGTAATCTATTGAGTGATATTAAAATGTTTACCAACCAACGAAGTGGGCACGGGTCAGAAAGTTGCTAATAAGCACGTCAATAAACCATTGCCTATTTATATACAGTCCACTCTTTTATTTGCTCCCCGCGCAACAGTGAACTATTGTTTTCAAGCAAATACTCAAAAGAATTCTGAATTCTTGTCAAAAAAAAAAACTTATAATTAAAAGAACGAAAATTGATGACCAGCAGGCTTAGCACGAGCACCGAGTTGTCGACGGAAGAATACACATGACTATTAACTAAATAATGTACAACAGGAAAGGATAGCTATGTTTTTCTATAAATGATCACAGTTATGCGTTCTAAACGAATCATGATTTTGTAGATAATCGTATATACTTTGTGGCCGTCGAGTAGAAAGTTTGTTGTCAGTGTGATTTTGACAGTTTGGGAAGAAATATTCTTCTGAATTAGTCTACATAAAAAAGGACCTAGATAAAGAGCTTTAGAAACGAAAGAAAAATCACAGATTGTAGAAGGATATCTACGGTGCGATGTCACAAATGGAGACACGAAATGTCACTTTGTATTGAAAAAGCAGTCTATTCTTCGTAGAAATAAAAACCGGCATGCTAAGCCCGCAGTTGTACAAATGTAACCACAGAGGTCACGCTTGTTACGTGCCTTGCCTACACCAACTGAGCTGAATAGCGACATGATTAGCTGTTTACGTCAATCGGAAGTTTCCACGTAAAACTACAACATGCTACCTGACGAATCATCGAATCAACGCCTCGTGTCGCCGGGCGTTCACCTACTTCAAGGACTGCTGATGCCGCATCCACGTGTAGGCATCAGTAAAATTGCAATATTAATAAGTTAATCGTTTTACTTCACTTCGATACTAGCATCGTCCGAATCTATACTCCATAGTTTTAGATAGTTAAATAAAGGTAAAAAAATCGTAAAAAGGGTTCTTTATAGTTCGGTTTAAAGAAATGTATTCTCACTAAGACAATCGTCACTTACATGAGAACATTAAATACTTAGTTAAATTAAATCTTAATACTTTATCCCCTCAAAACACGACTGCGACATCCTCTACAGTCAATTCTTTTGTTTTATTAGATACCGACGTTAACGAAGTTTTAAGGTTACTATCCGGGTTAAAAGATGTATGTGCCACTGGGTGGGATGACATACCCAATAATATACTTAAAAGATTTAGATATATACTTGCCCCTCCGCTAACCCACATTTTTCAGCTATGTTTATCTAAAGGAATATTCCCCAAACTCCTTAAAAAAGCTATGATCACTCCTGTATTCAAGACTGGAGACAAAAACTGTGTAAATAACTACAGACCCATTGCAGTGTTAACAGGACTCTCAAAAATTTTAGAAAAAATCATTAACTGTAGGTTGGTAAAATATCTGGAAGATAACAAACTACTTTCTGATAATCAATTTGGATTTAGGCCCAAAAGATCAACTGGCCAAGCAGTACACAAATTAACTAATTATATTGCTACCAATCTAGATAATGGTATGCACACAATTGGTATCTTTCTAGACCTCGCCAAGGCCTTCGACACTATTTCTTCTACTTTACTTTTGCACAAGCTTGAAACACTAGGAATAAGAGGAGCACAACTTCAACTACTTGCAGATTATCTCAGCGAGCGTCATCAATGTGTAAAAATAGGTCAGTATACGAGTTCTGAACTTAAAAATAGTGGTTTTGGAATTCCACAAGGCAGCATTTTGGGGCCCACATTATTTTTAATCTATATAAATGAACTGTGCAGCCTGCCACTTCAAAATGGTATCATAATGTCTTATGCTGATGACACCGCTCTGCTGTTCTCAGCTAAATCAAGAGTTGAGGTCTATGAATATGCTCAAAATGGTTTTAACATAGTGTCCGATTGGCTCCATAATAACATCCTAACATTAAATGCAGATAAAACAAAATACATTTTATTTGCAATGAGAAATACTAACATACCGCTTACTAATCTAGACATTTACGCACATAATTGCAGCACGTACGCTGACACTGCATGTTGTTGCACTACTTTAGCTAAAGCTGACCATTGGAAATATTTAGGTGTCACTATTGACTCCAATCTAAATTTCCGTAAACATATCGATTTACTATGTACTAGAGTGCGTAAATTAATATATGTTTTTAAGAATTTACGGAACATAGCCGATTATAAATTAATTAAACAAGTTTATTTAGCTTTGTGTCAATCCATTCTTAGCTATTGCATAACTTCCTGGGGTGGTGCAGCAAAAACAATTTTACTCCCTCTAGAGCGTGCTCAAAGAGCAATTCTAAAGGTTGCTACCTTTCGCCCATATAGATTTCCTACGCACCAGCTCTACATTGCATGTAATGTACTAACAGTTCGGCAATTATTCATTCTAAGCACAGTACTACACCAGCACACTGCACTTCCTTTTGACCCAGTACCTTCCGACAAGAGAAGGAAGGATTTCGTTTGCATAAAGCCTCAAACTAGACATGCTTTTGCAAATCGATTTTATGTATTTTTAGGTCCTTTTCTGTACAATAGACTTAACAAATTAATGAGTATCTATAGGTTAAGCTATAAAAAATGTAGTACTATGTTATCAGAATACTTAGCGTTACTCAATTACACAGACACAGAAAAACTTCTAGAAATTATGTCATGACGATAATTTATTCTCTCGTAAGTATTTACTTTTGTAGTATTTACATTAGCTTAGTTAAAGGTATTAATGTTTAATTACCACTATGCTTTATCTCATAGTTGTTAATAGATTATTTTTAAATCAACTTAATTTTAAATGTTAATGTCCAAATTTAATTGAAATGTAAAGTGATGGCCCGAAACACAGGTTTAAATAAACCTAGATCGGGCGGGTCGCTATCTAATATTCAAATTCCAAAACATTATCACTTGCACTTGTAATTAAAAATATTTTAGAAATAGTTTATTTTTAGGAACTATAATTGTATGGAAAATTTACTACTGTTGGCTAAATGTACTCTTTTTGTATACGTTTTTATGAAATAAAATTATATTATTATATTATATTATAATTACCCAGTGCGGGTACAAAAAAAAAATGGTTAGTTGACACAATTTGTAAACAAGTTAGAAGCGAACACACTATATTCTTGCGATAAGGCGGTGGCCCAAGTTAAAAGATCAAAACAAAAACAAAAATATTTTCTCATTCACTTACATAGTATTATAGTTGACACTTTCTTGTTTAAAAATACGGTGTAACAAAATCATATTTATTTTCAATTTATACGATAGTTTCGTCTTTTATTAATAAATATTAAACTTTATAATTTATTCGTGAACTATTTTTCCTAGATGTAACTACTTGGAGCACAATTTTTTTGTTAGATTAATTACAATAATATAATATTTTGTAATCTGTCTATTGTAAAGAGCCCAAAATGACAGGTTCTCTAAACCTTTTAGAAAATACAACGAATTTGCTAAATTGAAAAGTAAAACTGTATGTGATGTAGTATGGCAACTGAAGTGGCAGGTATTATGTTTAGTCGGTTAATCAGACTTTGACAGTGCTCTCAACAATCGACATTTACGATATTGCTAGAAAAATAATTGATGATACAACGGAACGATTTATTATTAATGTGACAGATAGTTCATCAGATTCTGATTCAGATTCCGAATAGAGCCTATGATTCAATGACTATAAATAATATGATCTTAACATTTGAAATAAAAGGTTTCGCATCTATGAGTCACGTGGTTTTTTTTGTTTAACTTTATTTAACTACCTAAACGAGTTTTTGGCGGGATCGCGTTGGAACATGTCGCACGAATTTTTATTTTCATGAAATTTAGTGAAATAGCGAATAAAATTGTATAATTTTGGTAGTGAATTATGCAATTTAATTACGTGTGAGTGCACAAGTGTAGTGAAGGTGAAAATAAGTGACTAACGTGGACTTTTCGTGTTCCCCCCAAAAACTCCTAATAGGTTGTTGTAAAGTTACTACCGCTTTACAATAACTTTGACTTAACTTTGACTTGACTGACTAAAGACGACTATGACTGTTTTGTAAATTCGGGCCATTTACTTGATCAAAAAGAAAAATTACTTGACACTGGCTAAATGCACAAACCGTGCGAAGCCAAAACCCAAAAAAAAAAAAAAAAAAAAACTACCTAAACCTATGGAGTATAGACATAGAAATAATTATAAGCTCAATTGTAATCTTTATCTTATTAAAAACCTTTATAAAATAATTTCGGTTTTTTTTTTTAAGTCAAATCAAATCAAATCAAAATATTTTATTTCACATAAACCTGCATGGGCACTTACGAAACGTCAGAAGCTAGGTGCACGGTTCCAATTTGTCGCTTCCTATGGAGAAGAGCCGGCAAGAAACTGCACGGTTACTCTTTTAAAAATAATTGGGTTTTACAATGTTTTCAAATTACAGTGGTATTAGGTATGGGAGGACAGTGCAGGCCTGTCAATAAGTACCAAGTACTTAGAATGAAAATAAAGAATAGAAAATCGTCTATAAATCTAGTCTGTAAGGCCTACAATGTTCTCCCATTCACAATATGTAAAAGAATCCGGCTGTCACCTTCGTAATTCGCTGCAATACGTATAAGATTTAATTTAAGGTTTGTTCACTTACGTTATTCTGTCCCGGTAGCCTGGTAACTTCGACAATTTGCTTCTCGCCGTCCGGTTCCACCACCAGCTCCATTACAGTCATCACATTGTCGGGCATAGGACCTGTATCAAAAACGTTTATTCTTAGCGTGTCTATAGCAAAAACACTACCACTATACGTGAATATACTACACTATACTTACCATATGTGAATATAAATAAATAATAATAACACAAAAAATAATTTTCTAAATTAGTTTGGCCCAAGATTCAGCAAAGCGAATACCGTTCGCTGACGCAGCCATTAGGTTCTCACACGTAAAGGTGCGCTTACACGAGCAATTAAAATTGCTCCATCTTGGGTAATTCTCATTAACTATGAAGTCATGACTACATCCAGCAATTTAGGACAATGGCAACATGTAGCCACCTGTTGCCAGAGATACGGCCACACAATATGGAGCAATATGGAGCAACTTAAAAAACTAGGCAATGCGCCTCCCCCGCCGTCTCTGCCACCGGCCGGTTCCTCTCGCAAAAACGAGACGTAGTTATACGTACAAAAGGTATAGAAAGAAAAGTGACTAAACATTTCCAAACCGTTTGGATACTCTGCAACTCATGAAATATATGGAGCAATCAGAAGCAATACTGCCGAAACACATCGGCAATTTATTGTTGTTGCTCCAGATTGCTCCACTTAATTGATCCAGATTGGTCCATTAGTGTTGCCGAGCAATAATTGCTAAAAAAAATTGTTCGTGTAAGAGCACCTTTAGTAAACTAAAGTAGTTAGTTGTAAACAACTGAATGTCGAGGTAATAACTAACAATATTTTTAATGGATAGAACGTGGTATTACTGGTGAGCGGTGCCTTTGTGCACAAATACTTCTAAAACTGCGCCACAAGTATTTGTACCGGTGCCGTTTACAACTTTACACAAAACTGACGTCACGTGTCGTCACATGAAAAAAAGTCATCGTATAGAACGTTTTGGCGATAAATTCAATACAACGTAAAATTAATTTAATTAAAATCGTTTTTAATTGAGAAAATGGATATCAATCATCATATTTTTATTTTTCTGTTGTATTTTGTTGTTGTGTTTTTTGTTTCAAATTAAAATCGTTTAAAAAAAAATGGTAAAACCTATTCAGTACTCACTGATTATGGCATAACGTATAATGACGGTTATAACAGTTAGAGCAGTGATGCCTAGTAGTATCGCTCCCAACTTACGCATTAGGTCGTGGGTCCGAACCAAGACAGGTGCTCTCAATCAATAAACTCAGCCTATCGCAGTCCACTGATGGACATAGGTCTCTCCCAAGCTGCGCCACAATACCCTGGCGGGCTATGTTCGGAGTTTCTTTGAAGGATATCGGAGATTCTTTGTTGGTATATTGGCGTGTGCTAGCTGACATATGGCAATATTTTTTTTTTGTGTTTCGTAATGTTAATTACCTACTATTGTATAGAATCAAGTTCTTCTAACTTAACAGACAGCTGTGCTGCTGGGGAGTTTGTTGCGCCACTTCTTCTTCCCAGCTAAAGCGAAAGGAAGTGGTGAAGGGCGGGCGTTTTGGGGGACTGTTCAAAAAGAGCTGTTTCTCAGCCTAGTTTGAATAAATAACTTTTGATTTTGATAAAATCAGAAATGAAATTATCCGAAAAAGACCCGGAGTCACCGACATAGCTTGCAGAGTGAGAAAAGTGAAGTGGCAGTGGGCTGGCCATGTTTGTCGAAGGACCGATGGACGGTGGAGCAGACGAGTTCTGGGGTGGAGACCGCGTATAGGTGTATAATGTGGAACGACCCCCAGCTAGATAGACCGATGACCTTAAGAAGATGGCTGGGACGGACTGGATGCGGAAAGCGCTTTACTTTGTGTAAATTATTTAATCACCGTTGCTCTCAAAACGGTGAAGGAAAACATCGTGAGGAAACCCGCAGTCCCAGCAATGGGAACATTCATCATCATCGTTTCAGGCGAAGTGAAAACTTCTTTAGGCGCGTCGAGCATTTTTTGGGTGAACAAAAATCATGGAACTTGCGTCGTCGACACCAAACACTTTCCAGCGAGCACGCGGATGAGTCGCACGTTGATGTCTTTTACACGTAATTGTTCAAGTTTTTTGGGGTAACAAAAATCATGGAACTCGTGTCGTCGATACCGAACGTTGTTCAAGTTTTCACTTCTGTCGGCACTCCCGGAGTGTTTTTTTTTAAACACGTTTCTAGTGGTCTACTCTCTAAGCACGAAATCCGTAATTTCGGTCAAAGTTTCCTACTCCGTATCACTTACGGACCTATGATTAGTTTGGGGCCCAACTAAGAATGAATTACTACACGATTTGACAGCTGTCCCTACTCCCTATATGGTTTTACTCGTCCAAAAAAGTTAATTAATCAGCTGTAGGAGTCACTTCGAAGTTTCGAGCTATTTTCGGACGGCCCCGTATTTTCGTTGACGGAGTTAATTACTTGTTATTTATACCAGCAATAGAAATACACAATCTGTGAAATTTTAAACCATTTACCTATTACGGTTCATGAGATACAGCCTGCTGACAGATACACGGACGGACAGCGGATGCTTAAGTAATAGGGTTCCGTTGAAACCCTTTGAATAACGCTATATACTTTACCTTCAACGCTGCCATCTTCGATACACTCCCGCCATCTCCTCTCAACCATTTGACGGAACATGTCGGGGATATCGTATACGTAGGTCGTGCCTTGTGACGTGGCCTGCAACACAAAATAGGCAGAACTAAGTATGATGATATGACGTCGCATTACAACAATAGGGTATTACACTCATTTTAGAAGTGTCTTAAATAGATTCTAGAGTGCTAGTAAACCACTAAAAAGACTCATTTTTACTTAATCGATTAATGCCATTAAAATGCATTTAAATTTTACATTTTCAAATTTCGCGCGTTATTTGACCAAAACGCTGGACGCAGTGGATGCCATATTGTTCTGTGGTTATGACGTCAGTTCGCTGTGTAAACGAATGCGCTGATATTTTGTATGATCGTTGTTTATAATTTTAAAAATGAGTTATTATTCTACTTATCGTTGGTTTCCTGTTGCTGAATGCAAAATATGATTTAAATAAAAAATATATACGAAAATAATAAAAATACGAAGTTGCTCAGTTGACATGCCGTATGGCGTAATAACCACCCCTGTTTTCTTCGAAGGGGTAGGCACAAGTGTATAGGACAACCGCAAATAAGGTGGTACAGATTTTCTTAACGGAAATATATACAATACTGTCACTGTGAGGGGCTTGTGGCTAAGATATGACAGCCACACGGGTCGAGGGATGGGTGGCCATCTTTACATACCAAGACCCCTCCGCGCCTCGGAAAGCACGTTAAGCCGTTGGTCCCGGCTGTCATTCGTGGATCTTTGACAGTCATTACGGGTCATCAGAAGCCCGAAAGTCTGACAACCAGTCTTACCGTATTACCCAGTAACTGGTTTGTGATGTTATTATGAATAAGTACGGCTACTTTTATTTTAAAAAAAGTATTAGGGTTCCACACAAAACAAATAAAACCCAAGCTAGTATTAAATAAAACTTACCAAGAATCTCTTCTGCTGCAAGTAATCTTTGGTAACGTATGGCGTGGAGATCGGTAGACCATGCATGGGGCCTTGTCTGGGCCCAAACGATTGGAACATTATCTGAAAATAAAAGATATTTTAGTAAAGATGCTGTCAAATCTAACGACATGCCGGTTTCCTCACGATGTTTTCCTTCACCGTTTTAAGAGCAGTGGTGATAACAGTAGCGCCTGCCTGGGTACGTAACCACGACCTACAACTCTTAAGTCACAGCCGAGACCAATAGGCCATCACTGCTTCGTAAAATACTCATATCCTGAAGGAAATAATAACTTACCACACCAATCTTGGGGTCAGAAATCTCTTCATAAGTGTAGACGTCTAGCGAGTAGCCGGAGCCGTTAGACAAACATAGCCTCACATTCTTGGTGGGCGCCCCGGGTCCTGTACCAAATGAAATAACAATTTAAAGGAAAACTGAATGCCAATAGGAGAACAGAAGCTATATTATGACGTTTAATAATTTCAAGATTCTAGTGCGAGTAGATCTGAAATGAAATGTTTATTTATGCAAGTAGGTCGTCTAAGACACTTACACGTCAATATTTTGAAACTAGATTTCGTCGGCATTTTCTAGCTGACTGTTCCTTGAGAAGAAAAGCCGAAACAAACTCAGAGATCATGGTCTCTTTTAAAGCCCAAACATTATATTATTTGAAATTTATGTATAGAGGTATGAGGAACAGGGTGTAAAGTTCACACATACTCTATGGTAAAGGAGGATCCTCCGACCAGACGGGTGTTGTGTCTGGTGGGCAACTGCCCGACGGTTGATGTCGGGATCTTGTATATATGTAGATTGCGCGGTAAACTCTGCTTGCGTGATGTAGCTGCGGTGTGACGTCAAGTCTTGAGTAGTTCGCATATGGAATTGTAGATGGCGCCACTTTACTTTTTGTGTTTTATCACATTTGTTGATTTGTAGTTTTTGTATGTGGCCTTGTTGGCCGCCACATATGTGAATCTAAGAATGCAGCGCAATGTCTGGAAGGGCCTTTTGAAGAAAGAGCCCGGTAGTCTTACAATCAATCTTACCAAGGGGTATCGTATGGCCCAACAACTAGATTGTGGAGGTAAGGTTGGCAGTCGCTGCATGTTAAATACTGGTAGTAAAATAGTTGGGAAACGACTAGGCAGATGATGACATAATACTGTTGGTTAGTGTAATCAATAAATATGATAGTTACCAATCCTCAGTGTGAATCTGATCTCGGCCTGCAATACCCTGAGCTTCCAGAGACGAGGGCCGTATCTCATCACCATGCCGAGTACAGACTCTTCAATCTGCGAACATAAACAAAACGCAAATATTAGTATTTAACAGGAGTGGAATTGGAATTTATTTATTTACTAGCTGTTCCGAATCCGAGAATAAATCAAAATCAAATCAAATCAAAACGTCTATTTCGAACAAGAATAATTCATATTTTGTTAACAGGTACAGTAGGTATTTTATACTATGTTAGTAGGTACACATAACATATAAAATCAGAATAAACTAAATTAAAAAATAAATTGAATTACAGTTAAATGTAATTACAATTAAATTAAAAATTAAATCAGAATGAAGTCTCAATTTCATTTAAATCAAATCAAAATCAATTAAATATTAAATTAGATGAAAAAAATCTAAATCAAATAAAAAAATCAATTAAAATTATAAAAACCCCTACCAATCGTCAGGCCCCGAGTACTGAGGTGCGTGTGCGTCACGGAGTAAATACAAAGAGGAGACGCCCTAAATAACTGTGCACTGTGATTCTCGACTAAGGTCCTGACGTCATTAAGTGGGCGTGGCCTTAGTCAGTGTATTGTTGGAGTTCGTTCTGTCAAGTAGTATAAACACAGGGCCGTAATTAGAATCCAATTATTGTACAGAATGTCCCGCAGCTGTCTCATAAATGGAAATACTCATAAAAATACCATCTCCTATAAATTAAATATTCTATCTAAATCAATTTATTTAAAGTACTTTGCTTCCGTTTGAAAACTGGTATGGTCTATACGAGTTGTCTCACAGAGGGAAAGTAAAGAACGACTACCATGCTATAAAGTAGTTGTTGTTTACTTAATTAAAAGTACTTAAAGCCTATCTAGTTTATTTAGTTAAATTTTTAATGATGCATGTTCTAGATTTCTTTCCGAAGATAATCTAAGACAGTAATGGATTACAAAAATTAATATTACTATTTCGTTTAAAAAAATACGTATCAAGATGGTTCGCAAAATTAATATCAAATAACGGAGTACTTGGTACAAAAACTCTGAGTACGACCCTGTTGCATCCTGCAATAAGTGACATCTAGTGTGAGATACTTACGTCACTAGAAAGTAAAATCTACAGAACGAGCGAGTAGTTTTGCCATTGACCGGTAGATGGAAAATGAAGAAGTGGGCGGGATCTAGCACCCCCTCACCCCGCAAATTGTCACGCGTTGTTCCTTAGGGAAATCTAATTACACCATCTCCTCTTTGTATTTACTCCGTGGTGTGCATCCAGTGCCCAACGATTGGACTGTGTAATAGCGACACGACTTCGACGCGTATTGCAAGGTTTGGATGGAGGTGGCCCTGGAAAAGGATGCCTGGAGGGATTTTGGGGAGGCTTTTGCTCAGCAGCGGGATAGTGAGTAAAAACGTTTTGACTTTGACTTTTACTTTGTAGGCTAATTGAAAAAAATAAAAACAGGTATAGAAATAGAAAGTGTTTTATGGATAAATAAAGATTTATATTAAGTAATAGAAATCTAAGGCTGTAAAACAAATATGTCTTCCAAAGTAGACGGTGTATTTCATTGAAATTAAATCAATAATCATGCCAAATACTTGGTTGTGACGACAAAAAACAAATAACTCGCTAAATAATGGCTATTATGACATTAAAGTTCAATTTTTATACCATTTTTTAAATGTTCTTTAAACTCCGCAAAATTAAGCCCACAATACCAACTGTCGTAATTTTAAGAACGTTTCGTAGTGCGTTTCCAGTCTCAATATGTTCAAAATACCTCGAGTTACCCAACATTTTTGACAAGTTTTTGACATTTGATCGTCGCCGAGATGAGAATGCGATTAGATTTTGAATGTTTTTGATTACGAGAATGGGCCGTCAGATATCTTTATGACATATTATTTTCTATCATAATAGCTTTCAACCAAATAAATTTAAGAGTACAAGGGTCAAAAAGTTCTGGTTTAGAAAAACTTTACACTTTCGACTTCGAACGTTTTTGAAATTGTCAAACTGAAATCATCATCATTTCAGCCGAAAGACGTCCACTGCTGGGCATAGGCCTGCCCCAAGCTCCGCCACTTCGACCGGTTCTGTGCTTCCGGCATCCAGCGGATTTCTGCGGCGTTCACCAGATCATCGGTTCACCTTACCGGAGGCCTTCCACCTCTACGTCTCCCGGTCTGTGGTCGCCACTCCAGAATCTTTCGGCTCCATCGACCATGGAGAGGGCTATGCTTAGAGTTTCCCTACATGATCGATTCAGGAATGAAGGGATCCGGAAGAGCCGGAAGAATTGCCAAACTTAAGTGGCAGAACAGATGGCCAAACTGAAATACCCTATTTGAAATGTCTTTTGCAAAAAGCAGCGTTATTCATAAAGAAATAGGTACGTTCTTACCTTAGCCGGGTCCATGATGACCGTGGGTCCGAAGTTCAAGAATATGTGGTTACAGTCTGTCCTCTTAGCGAGCGGGTGCGAGAATGCTACCTCTAACTCATCCATGGCTTCTAGTAGTACCCTGGGGAAGAAAACACCACATTTTATTGCTCGTTTGGAGGGTAAGTTACAAGCGAGTGAGATCTCGATGAAATCGAACGAAAATTATCGCGTGGAAATTTCGCTTGTTCCATGAAGTACGTGTTTTTGAAACGGCGTTACAAGTTTTTGGAAAAAGTGTTTGTTATTTAGAATCTACATTCAATGTGCGAGGTTTCTATAAAGACGTATTCTTCACTTTTTTACTGTATGAATATATTATCAACGGCCAAAGTTCAGGTAAAATATATACAAAAAATGGTGATTTGAAAGAAGACTGACGATATCATCAACCCAACGCGATTTTGGACGGCCCTGGTTTCCTTGACCTAACCTTGGCCACCATTCGGTCACAGCCAAGGCTCTAAGTACTATAAATAATTACCTCTCTCCTTCATTCTGTAGGTACTCGAAGCTAGCCTCTTTGGTGATGAGGTCCTGGTGTCTGATGATGGAACGGATGAAGAACCTGTAGTCTGTCACCTCTTGTCCCTTCTTCACCTATAGACGAAAATAATAAGGGTTGATAAAAGATTTGCTTCAATTTATTTTCCGGTATGGTTTGAACCCGGACATGAACTTTTTGTAAATTATTTCATCACCGCAAAAAATAAACCTACAATCGTGGAAAAATCTGAGATGATTAGCATGAATGGCCAACAATTTTAAGACATTTTTGTCTCTCTGACCTGAGCAATAGAAAAATAAATAACTTTGTTTGGAAAACAAGAGTTTCACTGTGAAAGTGTTTAAATCTTGTGGTACAGTATCAGGGCGTACTATACACCCGGCTAGTTTAGTTTCTCTATTAGGTATTGTGTTTTTTTGTTCGCAAGCCTATGCCGTCTTCCTGTGACAAACAGACAGAAATGTTGACTTTAGTTATTGTCAACTGTATGCCACATTGCCGCTGCGTAGTCTGCACTTAGCGCTGTCTAACGCGGCGTGACTTACGTATACGCTGCATAATCGTAGCGTATACTGGCGAAGAATTTCTGTGCTAGATGCTAAGGGTGATTTGTTTTGTCTACCTCACCTCCTGGTCCCGCTGTCCTACAACTATTTCTTACCTTAGCCTTGCCCAGATACAGATGCATCTTCTGGTTGCTGGTGGGCAGCGCTTCCAGCTCATAGCTGCGCATGCGGTACAGCTCCAGCTGGAAGGCTGACGCTGGCTCCAAGTGCCGGTAGATCGTGTCTTCAGTGAAGTCGTTGCGGGCACGGAATGTGAAGAATTTGGGGAATTGCCGCCTGAAAAGAGATGCTGGGGGTTAGTTCTAGAGAAATCTATTTACTGAAGACCTGTCACAAGAGTTGGAAGGCCTCCCACAAGGTGGACCGATGACCTTGTGAAGTCCGCAGGAATCTGCTGGATGCGGGAAGCCCAAAACCGGTCGAGGTGGAGGAGCTTGGGGGAGGCCTATGTCCAGCAGTGGATATCTTTCAGCTGAAATGATGATGATGTATCTATTTACTTAATAAAAATAAAATGCTGTTCGTGAGTTAGCGCATCACTTCAGAACGGCTGGACAGATTTGGCATTTAAATTGTTCGTAATAGTCAAAACCAGGGTTTTTCGGGAACAAAAAAGTTTGAAAAGTTGCCGGGTACATTCGGGAAATCTATACCACTTTTAACATAATTAAAGCAAAACCTCATAATTTCAGTCGAAAGACGTCCACTGTTGGACATAGGCCTCCCCCAATTTGGGGAGGGAGGTTGCCGTAATCGCCACGCTTGGCAGGCGGGTTGGCGATCGCAGTATGGTGGTAAAATGCATAGAGAACGCTGCTGCCCATCCTCTAAGTCCCTTTGTCGCCTCTTACGACACCCAAGGGAAGATGGGATGGTGCTATTCTTTAGCTCCGGCACCACACGGAATGTAAACACAAGACCTCATAGACCCCAATTAGAGTACCGAGTTAAAACCATAATATGGTGACTAAAACGTATTACTATAAGAAAAACGTGTTGACCCTAGCATTACTTTTATGCATTTAAAATTGAGTCTTACCGTCTTGAAATAAGATTAAATTTTCTTTGGCGCAATCGGCGCTAAAGTCTGTTCGCCGAGAGATGGTAATCTTAAGCATTAGAAATACATTCAGTTTTTAATGAATGGTCGAAATTCGACTACTGGTCGACCAGTAAAGTCTTCATTACAAATTGCGGCCCGCCAATTATTTATAGGCAGTATGGCCGCCGCGTCTGCTCGCCGCCCGGGCCGCAGTTCACAACACCTGCGTGCCTCGTACCACGAAAACTGCGAAAGCGGGAGATAAGCGACAGCCGCCATACAGTTTGCGATAATTAAGTGACAGTCGCTATACGGAGACGTATCATAATATTTATCAACTCTCAGCGAACAGACTGTAGTTAAATTAAATTAGACCCATACTTTTACTTCGCGTATCCAGCGGATTTCCGCAACGTTCACCAAATCGACGGTCCAACTTGAGCCAACTTGATACAGTGATTGATGGTGATTGGTCCTTCACCAATCCAGGGCCAATAGGAGCGCCGAACGCGGTTGATGCGTAAAGTCGAAATGGTTAAGGAAACTCACACTAAGGCCACAGGCCTATGTGCTGGGTATAAAACTCATGAAAGCCGCAGAGGTTTTATTCCACGTTCGCACAGATGTAAAAATATCGCAACGGGATTTTAACACGCACTGTATTTTCAACATTGGGTCATATTTTTTGTTTTATTTATTTCTTTCTCAGTTAGTTGTAATCATAACCTGGCAGTTTGAGTAATTTATGCGGCCGACCGAAATATTCTTTCTTTGGTATTGTTCGTCGAATCGTTGAGCTCCTAAAGTTCTGAGTTGAGCTGCACGATTGGTGACAAATGCGTGCACTAACTGGACGGGTCTACTCAGTCTGTGTGGTTCTTTCCTCAAAAGACCATTTCAGGCACCAATCCACATGGTCTTCACATGATCTGGGCAAGACAGTTGAAAATCTAATCCACTAAATCTACGTCCGAGACGCAGACTTCATCTTCTTTTTAGCGTTTCGATAACACTAAATACAGTCAGCCCAGAATTTGTCTACGAGCTTGGCACATTCAACAGCGTCCGCTCAGCTCCTGTAGCGTGCAGACAACACAGGCTTACTCACTTGATAAGCAACATGAAGGTGATCCTCCTGATCCTCTTCTGGTGCAACTCTTGTCGGTGGGCGCGACAGAAGTTGCCGAAGCGACGCGAGACAGTGCTGTCGTCACTTTCGCCGGAGTCTCGGACACCGATCATTAGGATGTGGATGGGTTCTAAATTAGCCTGCAGGAAATAATAGCATTTTTAGTCTGTGGTTTAGTGATGATTTAGGCTAGCTAGAAGAGCCACGTTCCGTCGGCAACGAATTATGTTTTATAATCCAGTATTGAAAAAGTGCGTGTCGGACCACGCACAATGAAGGGAATGGAATGAATTCGAATATTAAAAGATAAGTTGCTTGTCATTTGCCTTCGTATTAAGCAACTTTCTTCGCTCGTCGTTTTGAAATGGATCTAAATTCTAAATGAAGGTGGCGATATCTATACTTACAACCAAATAAAATTGAAGGGTCTGTTTGTAATCTCATAACAACAGCTTTGTACTAAATGCACAAACGGTACTTAGGTTTTTTTTTGTCTGTTCGTTTCTGCTAATCTCCGAAACAACCGTACCGATTTTGGTGGGACTTTCACTGGCAGATACTTGATGTTATAAGGAGTAACATAGAATTCTTTGTCCCGGCAACACTAGTAAATATATAACTAAATTAAATAAACTGGATTTGGTAGGTTTTTGGCATTTTCCTTTATTAAGGGGAACCTAGTCACGAGCTCGAACTTACTGGTGGGCCTGGCTAAAAAGCACGCTGTCTCACCAGGCATCGTGTCCGACAGAGGTAGTATCAGTGATGAGCAGTTAGACGCTAGTTTACACGCACAACATTATTGTGTGAGATGCAGTATCACTTATAGTACAACAGGCGTGTAAAAAATTAAGAACAGTCCTTCGGAAGATCGGGTTTTATGAAAAAACCACTGCATAAATCAATGACCGATAAAGTTTATTGAACTTTTCGATATTTGAGCTTTGTCGGTACTGACTTGGTTTTTCAGATTTTACACTTCTTTTATTACTTAAACACGCCCAAAGTTAGGTTAAATTAGCAAGAAAAACGAATCTTTGTTGGCTCCTAACTTTTTAATGGCTTTTTATTTTAGTATTCTGTTTCCGTACAGACAATATTAATAATGAGACGAAACCATACCATGTTTAATTTTTGATGTACATTGTCGAACAGTGGAGTAATACACTCCCGAAGTTTGTATGGGAAAAATGTGGACTAGGTTCACCTTAAGCACCGTAGCCGCCTCTATGAGCGTTCATTTAGATTTTAGAGCCAGACAGTAGCCGTGAGGCCCACAAAATCATAATTTCGATTTAAGTATTTTCTTTGTGGCTTGTGCCAAATATATTTATTTTGTTGTACAAAATAAATATATTTGGCACTCTATGAATATATTGCATAAACAAATAAGACAAATTTTTACACCACTGCACACGTAAAAACAATCAAACACCACAGACACAGACATACACACATACACAAATCATCACACACACCCCCACACATTATCACACACACAGTCACACATTCACACATCACACATCACACACCCCCACACATCATCACACACACATTCACACATTATCAGACACACATTCACACATCACACATCACACACCCCCACACATCATCACACACACATTCACACATTATCAGACACACATTCACACATTATCACACACACATTCACACATAATTTCATTTTCACATTCCACATCTGTCATACAAATGATATTCACCTCAATATCAGCATCAGCCGGTTTGAAGTCCATGCCAACGTTGATGCTGGTACTGTCCCGACTCTCGCTGCCTTCCTGCAACGCTGCCAGGTCCTGTGACAAAATATTACGTTACGGGGGAAATCATAACTCAATTTTGGCTTAATTTTGCTTGACTTTAGCGGTCACTTTTATCCGACGTTAGGGGTAATTGTTACCCGACGTTAGGGGTAATTGTTACCCGACTTCAGGAGTCGTATTAACCCCCCTTTAGAGGTCTATTTTACCCGACTTGGGGGATATTATTTACCCCACCTTAGGGACCCTTTTTCCCTACATAGGGATACATTTTCAACCAATTTAGTCATTCTAAACTCACCTCTCTCCTAACAGTGGCGGAGCTGGCGAAGTCATGCACCAGGTCGAGGAGCTCGTCTGAGTACTGCACGAACTGGTCGAAGGACTCAAACGAGGCCAGCGCGCCGGTGCGGTGGTGGCACTTCCTCATGGCGGCAGTGCACAGCTCGGCGGGAATGCCTTCCGCATCTGTACCCGATGCCAGCTCGATCTCTGATTGGCTGAGTGGGATTCTGTAAAAGAAAATTGAGCATTAGATTGAGTATACAAAAACTAAATATTCCATCTGTATCTCTGACAATTTCTTCTCTTTTATAGCAAAAGTATGCAGTTAGGACGTGGAGGGAGATATCTATACAGGGTCATATTACATTAGCTGGTATACTTTAACCATGTGTTTGGTATTGATCTCAAAAACTAATATGATGTCCAGTAGGCAGTATAAAGTGATGTCGTAAGATATGTAAGCTCTCCGGGCGTTAACTTCTAGATTAGACGGCTCGTGGCTACGTTATTACCGTCGCATGGATCGATTTAAGATCCAAGATCACAGAAGTTCGAGTTGAAAGCTCTCAGGGTTTTGGACTTGGATCGGTGCTGGACGGAGCGTAGACTTCATCAGCCGTGATCTTTCCAGTGATTCTGTGGTTGCCGGGGTCGGAATGTCGATAGGTGAACATGCATTACGTACCTGAACCCAAGCATGTTCAAAGGTTCTGTAGCTCAGTCATCATCATCATCATTTCAACCGGAAGACGTCCACTGCTGGACATAGGCCTCCCCTAATTTGGGGGTCTTGGCATAATCGCCACGCTTGGCAGGCGGGATCGCAGTATGGTGGCAAAATGCATAGAGAACGCTGCCGCCCATTCTCTAGTAAGTCCCTTAGTCGCCTCCTACGACACCCACGGGAAGAGATGGGATGGTGCTATTCTTTACGTCCGTCACCATACGGTTAGGTTAGCTAGGACTACGGCTACCTAACCGTATGGTGGTGTATATACCTACTTAGGAGGTCAGTCGCTCCATTTCAAATACATACTGTTATTCAGCTGCATCCGGTTAGACTTAAAGCAGACCCCAACATAGTTGGGAAGAAGCTAGGCAGATAAAACATACCTGTTTGGGTGTCCAGTAGGCAGTATAAACTGGAAGTGGACAATGCCTAGTTCTCCCGACAGCGCCAAGTGTTGGAGACAAGTGATGTCGTACGATGTGTATGCTCGCCGCACGTATACTTCGAGAGCTGCGTTGCATACCTGAGAAAAAACAGTTCTTTTAAGTGAATTCTAAAACTAGGAAGATTTTTTTTTATTTGATACATAGGTATAAAATCTATACAGGATAACTTTTTATCCAGTGCCCAAACTGTAATCATGATTCAGCATATCATTCTAGGACCCTAGCGCAGAAATTTTACGTCGGTTTTACAAAAAAAAAAATCAGCTTCTTCATAGAAAAGTGCAATACCTACGCGGTCAAAATGTATGGAACAGCTGATTTTTTATGTATTACCGACGAAAAATTTGTATCCATAACGATGCCCCTGCTGGAACACAGTCCTCCACTCTGTGGGAGAGAGTGGGCCGTAATCCACCCCCAGTACGGGTTGGTGGATTGGACCCAGGGCTAATATTTAATATAAAAAAATAACATCAATATAAAATATCATCTATGGTATCAAAATTTATTTTTAATCTTGCGAACAATATCTTGCTTGCGAACAATATTATTAATATGATTGCCAATTCCTATTTTTCAGCAACCAATCTCAACATCTACCTGCCAGGGGTGCGGGTTGTTCGAAAGAGATACCGCGACCCCTGGCACACAAGCAACTGAAGGAACACGGGCGGGTTTTAGTACGTACAAGTCTGACACGCCCTCCTGCTCCACTCAGAGCGGGAGAAGTTATTTGATGATTTCCCACCCAAAAAAAATCCAACATCTAACGTGATAACCAGCCAAAGATCATTTTTTTTACATACTGATTGATGGGCTATTTAGAAACTGGATGTACTTAAATCATAAAGCCCAAAAACTATGAAATTTTCTCAAAATTTACAAAAATTAAAACATATTTAAAGAAGCCAGTAAAACCGCGGTCATAAACCATTACATACTTCATAATCATTCCGTATTTAGCTCATCAAAGAAAATAAGCTTTCTTTATTCACAAAGAAATTCTTTCTTATTAGGACAATCACTGTTACTCATTATGAACTAACGTAATAATTGAATCATGACCTTAATTAAATCAATTACTGGGTTCATCAAAGCTTATCGCCCCAGGCATTTCTTTTGATAGGAAGAATTTACTGGTAATGTCTTAATTTCAATTAATGAGGTAATTTTCTAGTAAACATTCACAATGTTGCATTTTTTAATGAAGACAACTACAGCAGAAAGTTAACGGTTGTAAAAAGACACATAACGAAGCCGAGAGTGCAGATATTGAAGGTCAACATTCCAAATATTACTGACGTTTTTTTTTACGAAACTAATTTTTTTATGTTGTAATAATGTTACTTGGTTTGATGTACAGAATACGTAGTTGACGGTTATGTGATAGGATAGGTCTTTATAAACCCCAACGGAAACAGTAGGTACAAAAGCACAGAAAATGGTTAAGATTTTAATTCTACGACCTTTATCATTTTTGTACCAACTTTTGGTTTTTTTAATTGCATTTTTTTCTATTATAATCTTTTGTGTTACATTATTGTGGAATTTTATTACTAATAAACACGGAATAAAGTTATACCAGAAATAACAAAGGAATACCCATACATTTTCATAGGTTTAAACTTGGAATAACTTTCTTAGTAAAAGGGTTGGGGTTTTACCTGTTTTCTTTTTAAATTATTATTTACTGAAGTACTACGGTTTTAAGAATATTTCAGGTACCAATGGAAGAACAGTTGGAATTCAAACCGTTCAGCGACACATACAAGATGATAACATTCGCTTTAAGCGTCGGTATGATATACCCGAACCCTAGGACCGACAAATGGAGGCTGGCTAGTATACGTAAGATTATTTTAATGACTTCTTTTATTTTGTATTGCGGATAAACTGGCGGTGCCATCAATTAAATTATTAACGCCGGACGGGTTCGGTTCAGAAAACGTACCTCTGAATGCCATTTGAAGGGCCACTTACAATTTAAATGCTTTGATTTGCTAATGTTACTACTTAAACACGAAAATCTAATTTCAAATCATCTCCAATGTCTTCAACTTGAACATTGGGGTCAATTTTATAACCTCAATTTTAGTCGATGATTTTGCAATCAAAATTTTATAATGTTACTCGAGCAATAATTGTTGGAGAAAGTGGGATTGTGTGATATAAAGTTCTACGTCCCTTTAGCTTAGCGAGTGATTGTGTAAGAATCTAACTTAAAATTGTATGTTTGTTCCGCGATATCTCCATCAATAGGGTATTTTACTCTTTAAGGTGAACCTAGTCCACATTTTTCCCATACAAACTTCGGGAGTATACTCCACTGTTGGACGATGTACATCAAAAATTAAACATGGTATGGTTTTGTCTCATTATTAATATTGTCTGTACGGAAACAGAATACTAAAATAAAAAGGCATTAAAAAGTTAGGAGCCAACAAAGATTCGTTTTTCTTGCTAATTTAACCTAACTTTGGGCGTGTTTTAGTAATAAAAGAAGTGTAAAATCTGAAAAACCAAGTCGGTACCGACAAAGCTCAAATATCGAAAAGTTCAATAAATTTTATTGGTTATTGATTTATGCAGTGGCTTTTTCATAAAACCCGATCTTTCGAAGGACTGTTCTTAATTTTTTACGCGCCTGTTGTACTATAAATGATCCTGCATCTCACACAATAATGTTGTGCGTGTAGACTACCTTCTAACTGCTCATCACTGATACTACCTCTGTCGGACACGATGCCTGGTGAGACAGCGTGCTTTTTAGCCAGGCCCATCAGTGAGTTCGAGCCCGCGACTAGGTTCCCCTTAAGAGACCCAAATAAGACCAAAGTAATTTTTATTTAAATAACATTTTTCATTCAGGAACATCAAACCAATATATAGAAAAATAACTCACAACTCATTTTTTTAATGATAAACAATTGTCTTATAAAAATATCAGCGCATTTGTTTTTAGCAAACTGACGTCATACCTACAGAGCAATATGGCGTCCACTGTGTCCAGTGTGTGTGCGCGAAATTTGAAAATGTAAAATTGAAATGCATTTTTATGGCACTAATAGATTAAATAAAAATGTTGTTTTTTAGTGGTTTATTTAGCACTCTAAAATCGAATTAAGACACTTTTCAAAAATGAGTCTAATACCCTATTGTAGATGGACATCGATTTTTTTTTTTTTCGAAAATGGATAGGGATTTTTCAGGGGTGGTCCCATATAAATTTTATTAACTTTGCTTTGGTAGATTTTGCGGTAGCCTCGAAAATACGTTTTTAATCCACTTTATGTATCTTGATGACATTCTGCTGCCTCCTGCCACTGCTGTTTACATAGCATAGTGGTATACGAATTGGTATGGGGTAGGTAGGTACCATAACTAAAAAGTGAAAAATAAAAACTGAAATTAAACTTATTTTTCACTTTTTAGTATTTTTTCGGAAGCCGGTTGCATTTTTTTTTAAAGTTTTCTATATCTACCCTCATTCAACAGCTTTAATAGTGGCCTCAATAGCGCCACTTGCCATCATGATCTTCATTGACATGTACAGATGCATGCTCAATATGGATGTAGTGAATATCATCAGACATAGCACTGTGGTGGGGCCGTTTCTTGGTGGATTCTTTAAGGTAAGTGAAATGGATTGAGTTCGGTGGAAAAAGAAAAGGGAGGGCTTTGCCTAGCAGTGGGACATTACAGACTCATTATATATATATTATACTAGCTTTTGCCCATGGCTCCAAACGCGTGGATGTCAGTTATCGCGTAAAAAAAATATCCTTCTATGTCCTTCTCCATATCTCAGGCTATATCTGTGCCAAATTTCATGACAATCGGTTCAGCGGTTTAGGCGTAAAAGCGTGAGACAGACAGTTACTTCCGCATTTACATATAATATTAGTATGGATCTTTTAGCTTTTTAACCGACTTCAAAAAGGAGTCTGAACCTTTTTTTTTATATATGTTCCCTGTTTACTCGAAGATGGCTGGACCGATTAGGATTTTGTTTTTGTTTGAAAGGGTGTACTTCCCAGGTGGTCTCATGATCATCAAGTCAGGATCTGATGATGGGATCCTGGAGAAATAGGGAGAACTCTTCAAATTTTGTAGGCACACTTGAAGCGATTTGGATAGTTTTTGGAAGAGTACTTTCTCGGAGTGGTCCTATTTCAATTTGATGAAGATCTGATGAAGAACTTTGGAGATAGGCAACGGAACTCCCCAATAAATGATAGCAAAAGGACTGGAATTGCAGAAATCTCATGCATCTATTGTTTACACCAGTTCATAACATAACATCACGCCGGGACGCTGTGAAGGGGTGGCCGGGACATGTGAACCACTAAAAAGTGAAAAATAAAAACTTTTTTCAAAAAAAAAAAAAAAAACAACCGACTTCCAAGTCGGTTTTTTTTTTAAGTTTTATTTATTGTTCATATTGACAACTATATGTATAGTCTGTTTAATTTCTGATGAAATGGTATTCTGGTTAAATTCCTACGCTGATTGCGGTCACTAAAGGGCCAGATAACCAGCCTATAATGTTCCCACTGTTGGGACACAAACCTCCTCTTAGTAAGAGGGAGTTTTCCGTGATCCTCCACGCAGGCCCAATGCGGTAGATGTCACAAGCCTTCGAAATTTTGTTTCTAGGAAATGCCGGTTTCCTCAAGATGTTTTCCTTAACTATTTTGAGAGCATGGAGAATCTCGAAATTTAGTCCTCCGAAGAAACTCTTTACAAAGACACAATTAATAATGCGCGAGCTTCATATTCAGATATAACCAAAAATAGAACATGATGATGCTTGAAATGATCTAGCATGCAAGACGGTACTTCAATTTGCAGCACTATGGTCTGTTCATAAAGAATATGACGCAAATGTAATACCCAAATGTCCTTTCTTTGTTATTGGTCGTCGAATCGTTGAGCTCCTTATGTTGTGAGCTGTGTTGCTGAGGAGTTTGTTGCGCCACTTCTTCTTCCCAGCTAAAGCACTAGGAAGTGGTGAAGGGCGGCCGTTTTTGGGGACTGTCTCATGTAATTTTGACGTTCAAAAAGAGCTGATTCTCAGCCTAGTTTGAATAAATGACTTTTGATTTGATTTGAGTTGAGTTCCACGATTAGTGACAATAGCGTGCACTGACTGGATAGGTCCACTCAATCTGTGTGGGTTCTTCCTCAAAAGACGAGGCTTTTTTTTTCGTTCGTTTTCCATATCGATACCGAACACGTGGGTAAAGTATTACTAACTAGATTGAACTCGGTAGTTGTTCACGTTCCAACAATACTAGCAAGCCATACCTAACTAAACGAACTTTCTTTACAGATGATACTCATGTACCACAAACGAACCCAAGCCAAAGAGATCCTCGACGAAATAGACCGTGACCATTACGTTTTCAACGGATTCCCCGAAACCTACAAGGATATAGTACGTGCTTGTATCAAGAATAGCCAAATATACAGCGAACGAGGCTGGGTCATCACTGTATCTACGTGTGTCATGACTTTTCCAGTCATTGCTATTGTATTGAATATTTATAACTTCACGTTCAAATCTGAGCCTGACAAGTATATGATACATGATTTGGAGAAGCCGTTTTCTGAGTCGGAAGAGAGATTTGAGTCTCCATATTTTGAGGTGCAGTCAACACTTTTATATTTGAGTCAGTTTTCAAATTAATTTCTATGGAGCTAGTGCAGAGCAAGCAAGCTGCAGTGGCAGTGGGCTGGCCATGTTTGTCGAAGAACCGATGGACGGTAGAGCAGACGAGTCCTGGGGTGACCAAGCGTAGTGTGGGACGCCCCCAGCTAGATGGACCGACGGCTTAAAAGGCAGCTGGGACAGACTGGATGATATGCTGGCGGACAGGTTGTTGTGGCGCAGCATAGGAGAGGCCTATGTCCAGCAGTGGACTGCGATATGCTGAGTTGACAGCTAGCGCGAGCGAGTGACTTTTGTTCATCATCATCATCATCATTACAGCCGAAAGACGTCCACTGCTGGACATAGGCCTACCCCAAGTACCGCCATTTCGACCGGTTCTATGCTTCTCGCATCCAGCGGATTTCTGCGGCCTTCACCAGGTCATCGGCCCATCTTGTGGGAGGCCTCCCAACGCTACGTCTTCCAGTACGCGGTTGCCACTCCAGAACCTTTCGGTCACATCGGCTATCTGTTTTGCGAGCAATGTGCCCTGCCCACTGCCACTTAAGTTTGGCAATTCTTCGGGCTATGTCCGTTACCTTTTCTCTCCTATTTCTTCATTTATGCTTGGATCGCGTAGGAATGCATAGCCCTCTACATTGCCGTTTGGGTGACTTTCAGCCTTGTTTGACTTTTGTTACCGCGACAAAAAAAATCTGGCACTATCGCGTTGCGCCATCAAAGTGGTCAACGTGATGGTGGTGGAGGTGGTCATGGTGATGATGATGTTTAAACATTTCAGATAATGTTCCTCTACATGTTCTATTGCTCAATCCTCTACGTGGTGAACTTCATCGGTTACGACGGCTTCTTCGGTTTGTCGATCAACCACGCCTGTATGAAGATGGAACTGTACTGCAGAGTATTGGAGGAAGCCATGCTTGCTCCTAAAGAGGAGGTTTGTGGGAGAGTTATTGGGGTTATCAAGGAGCAGTGTCGCTTGTTTAAGTAAGACCTATTAATTTTGTATTAGTTTGTGTCTTTGACATGTCTCGAGACTGTAGAGGTTTAAACCTTTGGAAGGCATACGAGGGACTGAAGGTAACTCGCAGAGGTCCGTTAGACGCTTCGAAAGAAATGAGACACCAACCGACGATTATCCCTGTACGCACTATGCAAATGCACCCAAGGACAACCCCCGGTTGGGGTAGGACTATTGCAGGATATGGAACAAAGATATTGGACAATGAATTTGGGTATAAGTGGACTGGTTACCTCAAACTATGGAACTGGCTGATCAATGTTTTATATAAACTGGGATGAAATGGCAGGAGGTGACTTGCACACTCAATAATGGGCCCCTGGAAACTGTCGCTAGTATATAGTGACGTAGCGACAAGGGAGCAACATGTGCTTGAGAAGTGGAGAGGTATTCCACGGCTATCAGAACAATCTCAGGGATTCCTAACCTTTTGGCACATGTGCCCCTTCCCCCCTATATTTTAAAATCATTACGGTAGTCACTTTGTCAACTTGTGTAGAAAAGGTTCAGACGAGCGAAATTTAGCTCGAATTTTTTTTACGCCCCCTTGAATAAGTTAGATTTTCTTTTGATCATTGAAACAGTAAAGGTGTTGCTTTGTAGAGTTATGCAGAAATCTTGAGAATACAGAATGCAAGAGCGAGCGAAAAATTTGAGCACCCCGTCTCGGAAACGTTCGGTTTTCTTTCACCATTCATACACTTATTTTGTCGAAATAATATGCAGAAAAGAAACTAACATGTTAGAGCACCTAAGTATTACAAAATGTTTGCCAACTACCACAAAACAAGTAGACGCGCCGCCCGTCGGCGTCGGTTACTCGTCGGTCACAGCCCTAGAGATATATTGTAGATATACTTTATACTTTTGACCAACTTTATTATATTATATTTACAGGTTTGATACTCCTTTCTTAGAGTATGTCAAAAAATATTCTAAACTATTTAAAAAGATTAGAGCTTCGAAATTTTTTAGCGACACAATAAAAAATTCTAATAATAAAGTTAAAACCACTTGGAAAATAATTAACAATGAAACGGGTAAGTCGGTTAAACAAGACAAACAACTTGAGATTATGGTCGACGACAAATTAATTAGTACAAAAGCTGACGTAGCACAGGCATTTAATGAGTTTTTGCCATCATACCTGTAACGACGACTCGCTCCTTAAATACGTCCCCGTCTAAAGCTGAAAACCTTGTGCTTAGCAGTGTGCCTAAATGCAGTGAACTATTTCGTTTCGAACATGTAACGCCTCGTGATGTAGTTAACGTTTTTAACACACTTAAGTCTAAAAACACTGGTGATTTCGGGGGCATTTCCAATAAATGTGTTGATTCAGGAACTTTTCCTGACCTCATTAAGAATAGTAAAGTCATACTATTATTTAAATCAGGTAATAAAAATGACATTCGTAATTTCAGGCCTATTTCTATCTTACCTGCATTTAGCAAAATTTTTGACAAGTCAATACTCAAGCAGTTGCTAAGACATTTTAATTTAAATAGCCTCCTTCATAATGAGCAATATGGCTTTACAAAAGGTCGTTCGTCTACAGATACGGGTGTTGCTCTGTTGAAACATATATTTAACGCACTCGCAAAATGCTATTGGAGTTTTCTGTGATCTCTCCAAAGCCTTTGATTGCGTGCACCATGAGACGCTATTGCGTAAACTACGTCATTACGGTGTCCATAACGAAACTTTAAACGCAATAAATTCTTATTTATTGCTACGCTACTAATTGTTCCTTCATCGAAGGCTTCATTTAAACCGTGATGCTTTTTCTTACAGCTACATAGATATAATTCAAGATACTTTCAACATATGGTTGGGACTCATATTCATAGCGACTATGATACAGATATGTACTTGCTTGTATCATATTACTGAGGTATTTTATTACTATTTTATTTTTCAAGCGACTCTCGCACCCTTTATCTCAAGGGGAAGATGTATCAAAACCACGGTTAGACCTGCTGTCTTGCATGGGTCAGAATGTTGAGCAATAAAAGGGACGAATGAAAGGCAATTGCATGCAGCTGAGTTGAGAATGCTAAGAGGGATGTGTGTCACGTATAGTTTTTATCGATTGATGAAGTTCGTTCTATTAAATACATAAAACGAGTATCCATCTAGCTCATAACCTGTTCGAGATTTTTTTTAAGGATACTTTAAAAAAGTATATAAACAGATTGTAGTAGGTGTATCAGTTTTTACAAAGTAGGTAGTATTACATCTCTGGCAATCAAGTGGGTGACGCACTGTCCTCCTTGCTAGGCTATGAAATAGCCTGTATTAAGGAGTAACAGTGCCGATCCCCTCTAATTGTTTTACACACTACAATTTTATTTTTACAAGTTTTAATTATTATTCTAATTTAAAACTTAAACAATTTTTTTTTAATACAGATATTAGTGCGCGAGCGCATTTGTGAGTGTGTGTGAGGGTGTGTGTGTGTGTGTATGTGTGTGTGCTGTGTGTGCGTGTATGGGTCTATTTGATTGTAAAGCAATAAGTCTCAAGTTTCCTCACGATATTTTCTTTTAACGTTATAAATTGTATTTTCAGGGCTACGGCTTTGACTTAAGATACATGATATTCGTAACTGGGGCAGTTATTCATATATATCTGCCTTGCCGTTATGCAGCCAAATTGAAAGCCATGGTAAGTAATCCAATGTTGTTATTATTTTCTCGTGTTGACAAGAAGTTTTCAAGCCTAGCCTTTCCTCAACTATTATAGGGTGGGTTGTAGGTTGTTGTGGTTCCAAACATTGATATTATTTTAAACACGCGGGCGACAACAAAAGACTGTTCTTAAAATTGAATCGGGCCGCAGACAAATGCGTAGAGGGCCGCATGTTTCACATGTCTGATGGGCAAAACAAAAACATAATAAAAAATATCAACTGCCAGTCCTTTCCCCAACTATGTTAGGGTCGGTTTCCACTATAAACGGATGCAGCTGAATACCAGTACTTTGTAGCGGCACTACAGAAAAAGGTACTTCGCAAATATCTTGAAACACAAAAAGTGAGGTGGCGCCATCTACAATTGCACATGCGAGCTACGCAAATCTGGACGTCACATAAATCGTACATCGCGCAGTCAGAGTTTACCACGAGACTCACATATATACAAAAATCTCGACATTAACCGTCGGGCAGTAGCCCACCAGACACAACACCCGTCTGGTCGGAGGATCCTCCTTTACCAATAGAGTATGTGTGAACTTTACACCCTGTTCCTCATACCCCTATACTTTACATGGAGCGACTGCCGATCTGACCACCACTATCCAGTAACTGGTTGTCAGACTTTCGGGCTTCTGAAGACCCGTAACGACTGTCAAAGATCCACGAATGACAGCCGGGACTAACGGATTAACGGGATTTCCGAGGCAAGTAGGGGACTTGGTATGAAAAAATGGTCACACAACCACGGACCAACCGCGGCAAGCTTTGCTAATCCTCGTCGATAGACTCGTGCAACTGTTATTATTTAGTCGTCTAGTGCTGGGGAAATTTTTGTTTATGGTCAGGTCTTTGCATTGATGTACGCACGACTACACATCAAGCTATACATTTCCAGTTTACGCTGATCTCGCACTGTACGGAAATCCTATATAATGCGAGATTAGCTTATACTGGAAATTTATAGCTTGATGTGTAGCCGTGTGTACAAAAAACCCAAGATACACAATCAGCGTCTCAAAAACGTCCGCATAAATAGTGCGCAATGTGCGCAGGTGTCAAAAAGTATCGTCAGTCATCTTTCAGTCAGTCCTTTTGGACATTGCTTTGTAAAAACCATTTTAAGTCATGCGTGTAAGGTTTAATTTCCAAAAAAAAAAATTTTTATCCTACCTATTAACCACTGACGTATAATTGGGGACAATTTTAAGTGTTACTTTTGTTCGAGACTGTGCATCTTCTCTGGGTTTTTGTCTATTTTAGATACATACTATGCTAAATAACCGTATATTTTGTTGTCTGTCAGTCGGTAGAGACATCGAACCGCATCTACAGCTGTGGCTGGGAGCAGGTGGACGACCAGCGAGTGTGGGGGATGATATTGTTCATGGTAGCGCGTGCGCAGGCGCCTATCGTCATCACCGCGTTCAATATGCTGGCTTTTGATATGGAGCTGTTTACCTCGGTAAGTATTTCTTAATTATTTCGAATATTATATTGCGGGAAAAATAAAAAAATAAGAAAATTCTAATATAAACAATAATAATTGGGACCATTAGGTATCAGTCGACAGCGATGCGGATGAATGTTTAGACGCCATATTTTAATTTGTAAATAGTTTTATTTAAGTTGGGATATAATTGTTTCATTTTTTATTTTATTTTTGATTAATTAGTGTAGGTATATTTTTTAACAATTCTCAATTCTTTATTGCGTACCATAATGTATAAAGTTGGTAGGGAATTATATTAGTCACAATTATGGACCCTGTCGGGCACAGCATGGAACAAGTAGGAGAGAGGAGGAAGAACACTGCGTGTTTAATTTGATAAATATTACAAGTTAAGTTGTTAGTAAGTAGTTGTTGTTAGTAAGGTGTTGTTAGTAAGTTGTTTTATTATCACAGAATTAAATTTATGAATCATTTTTATTATTTTATAAATTATATACATTTATTTGTTATTTTATTTACTTATTATTTTTATTTATTACGTATTTAATATTTATTATCTCTAATGTAAGTTATTTATTGGATGTTTCATATTTATTTAAAAGGTATTCCTCGTATTATGAGTAAGTAGGGTATTTTTATAGTGAGTATTTGTAGATACAAATAGATAAGAACTTACTTATAATTTATCATTTAGGTATTCGCTTATACTATAGTAGCATTTGCTTACACGGAACAGCTTCAATTTATTGATAAAGATGTTATATTTATTTAAATTCTTTTATATTTCGGGTAACTTATTATACATTTTTATGGACATGACAAAGGTACTGTTGGAGTGCATTTTTAGTCGCGATGTTGGTAAGTTTAATCTGTTTTTGTATCTTAAAATAATTTTCGTTTGTATGTCTTCTCGTTTTGTAAAGAAATCGGGGTATTTGCGCACGAACTTACAAACTTCAAGTATATAGATACAGGGTAGGGATAAAATCTTTAGTTCCTGGAAGTGGGGTATACAGCTATCGGTGGATTCAATGTTTACTAATATTCTAATTAGTTTTTTTTGTAGGGTAAGTAGTGTGGGCGCATCAGTGCTGTTGCCCCATAGGATGACACCGTATTTGAGCCATGCGTATGCGTACGCATAGTACGTTACTAGTGCGGTTTTAAGGTCTGTAGTTTTTTTGATCTCGCGGAGCGCGTATGAAAATTTAGATAGTTTAGCCCTTACTTTCTGAATGTGTGACTTCCAATTTATATGTGTATCAATGTTTAGGCCTAGTAGGGTGAATTTATCAACTACTTCTAATTCATTATTTTTAAAGCTAAAGTTTATATTTATTGGTATTTTTTGGCTAGGGTGGAATGTAATTATTTTAGTTATATTGAAGTTAATTTCTAGGTTGTGTTCAGTCATCCAATTTGTTGTAGAATCTAGTATGGAATTTAATTTATCATTTAAATTGGTGTTATTTTCGCATGAGGTAAGTATAGATATGTCATCCGCAAAGAGGACACATGGCTCATTTATATTATTAGGAAGGTCGTTTACGTAAACGAGAAATAAGAAACACCCTATTACGCTTCCTTGCGGGATTGAGGCGGTGATTTGTTTGCTGTCGGATCTGATTAATTCTATTTAATTTTTTCTGTTGTTGTAATGTTCGATTTCAACTATTTGTTCCCTGTGTTTCAAATAAGATACAAACCAGTCATAGCATTTGCCGCGGAGTCCTATACTATATAGTTTATTTAGTAATATTTCAAATTGTACTTTATCATATGCTTTAGTCATATCAAGCAGAACAAATAAACTCCTTTACAACAAAATCCTAGATGGCTTCTTTGGTCATGTTCAGAAAATGAATGAAAGGCAACTAACGAAAAGTACGCTATATAAGGACATATAGTGACCTTATTGGGGATATTCTTCGGAAAGGTCAAGTGCGTAGTACTCGCAATTGACGTTGTGTATGACCAGAAAGTGGATTCCCGTATTTTTTCAGTTTCATTGCTGAAAATCGGCCTTATAGCAGTTGGAGGCGCAGATTATATTTTTTTGTGTTTACATTGCTCACG
This sequence comes from Polymixis lichenea, assembly GCA_949091785.1. NCBI lineage: Eukaryota > Metazoa > Arthropoda > Insecta > Lepidoptera > Noctuidae > Polymixis > Polymixis lichenea. The sequence continues at coordinate 10,429,921 of OX420959.1, forward strand.
ACGCCATCTAGGCAGGCCGAGACGAAGATGGCGCAACGAGCTTGCCTCTTACCGAAAGGACTGGCCAGCAGGCTTAGCACGAGCACCGATTTGTCGACCAAAGAATTGACATGACTGTTAACTAAATGATGTACAATAGGAGAAGATAGCTGTATTCTTCTAGTAGTTATCACAGTTATGCGTTCTAAACGAATCATGATTATGTAGATAAACGTATATACTTTGTGGACGTCGAGTAGAAAGTTTGTTGACAGTGTAATTTTTTACAGTTTGGGAAGAAATATTCTTTTGAAATAGTCTTCATATAATAAAAACTTACTTTTTTTTAAAACAAGCGACTTCCAATAAAACTCTACAAAGTGAAAAATAACTTCAATTTCGGAAGTCTGTGACTTTGTATTTTATTTTATTTATTTGTCACCGCCTTCGGAAATTAAAATTATTTTTCACTTTGTAGTGTTATTTTGGAAGTTGGTTGTTTTCTTTTAAGTTTTTTAGTTTTCATTTTTTAATTACAGTTTTTTTTTAAGTTTTTTTAGTTTTCATTTATTAATTACAGTACCTACCCCACACATTTCGAAATTTCATCATCCTTGGGGTCAAAACAATGCATATTTATGCGATAGCAGCAATCGCGGTTTTGTTTGCTGTCATTTTTTGAGGAGTTCCGTTCTTTGTCTCCGAAACGCATCATCAGAATTATATGAAATTTTTATGGGACCATTTCTGCATAAACCCCTTTCGAACAAAAAATAATTTTGCAAATACTTCAATATATGACGGAGTTATGCCCGAAAATACATAGAAAAATAACAATAATAAACATGTTGAAATCATAACCTACTTCTTTTTGAAGTCGGTTAAAAAGACCTAGACAAAGATCGTTAGAAACGAAAGACAAAATTACGTATATTTACGGTGCGATGTCAAAAATGGAGAAACGAAATGTGACTTTGTATAGAAAAAGCACTGTCTATTGTTCGTCGAAATAGAATCGCGTCATAAGCTAAGCCTGCTGTACTAGCAAAAGACAGAATTGTGTGGAAGAGAGAGAGGGAAGCCTTCGCCATTCAATGGGACAGTACAGGCTAGTTAGATTAGATTAGATTAGATTAGATTGCTCACATCACTACATAGTATAAAACAAAGTCGCTTTCTCTGTCCCTATATCCCTATGTATGCTTAAATCTTTAAAACTACGCAACGGATTTTGATGCGGGTTTTTTTAATAGATAGAGTGATTCAAGAGGAAGGTTTATATGTATATACACCGACCTCCGCGCGGGCGAAGCCGCTGGCAAAAGCTAGTTATTTATAAATATGCTTGTTTCAGATTCTGCAGTCATCGTACTCAATGTTTACGCTATTGAGATCATAAACATTTTCACAAGGCTTTAGCAATAGCTTCAGTATTACAATCCTACAAATATTATAAACTACCTGACCCGACAGACGTTGTCTTGTCTAAACTATGAACATTGAATTCGCATTTGATATATATGTATGTTCCGCGCAACTTTCTTATTTTTACAAGCTTTTATTTAACTTGTGTAAAGCAAGTTACTTGCGTACAATAAAACGCAGGTATGAAACTCAATCTATCACTTACCGCAGCGTTAGTATGATAGAAGAAATCGTGTAGTATATCGAAGATGGAGGTCTCAGACAGGATCAGCTTCTGCAAGTTCTCTGGATGGAAGTCGTGTCCGTACATGTCCACTGCTGACAGGAAGATGGATTCCATTTGATTGTGACGGAGTTCGTAGGCTGGTTGGTGGGCTGCGATGAGGACCTGTGGGGAAAATACTACAATCATTATCTGGAAATAAATTAATATTAATGTACGAGCATTCGAGCGTCAAGAGCGTTTTTTTTAATAACTTTCTTCCTCTTTTAGGCTTAAATCTTATAACTAGGGATCGGATAATTGGATGCATATTGATCTGAAGTTATTTTTTTGTTAAGAAAGTATGTAACTCAACTTAAGGGTGCATCTCGACCTGGCGAATGCGCCGTTTGCGAGCCGTTTGCGAACTGCACGCGTGATGCTCGCGTGCGATTACAGCCCACGTTTGGTGCACCGCTCTAGTGCAACTGCGGCAAGGCTTAAGTTGGGCGCGTGTGCAGCGCGCGCGCTGCTCGTGCGCACATAGCTTCTGTCGCGTTTGAACTAAATATGGGGGCGAGAGAGGTGCACCGCCGGCGGCACGCGCGCACCTCCTGCGTGTACGGCGCGTAGCTTGCATTTGCATTGCATTGAATATGCATCCGAATATTCGATCTCTACTTATAACTCACGGCACGGTTGGCGCAGCGGTTAAGCGATTGACTGCTACGCTGCGTGTCGCGGGTTCAATTCCCGCACGGAACAAATATTGGTATGACCTACAAATAGTTGTTCCGGGTCTGGCTGTTTGTGTATGAGAGTTTAAATGTTTGTAAACGCACCCACAATACAGGAGTAATTCCTAGTGTGGGACAACGTTTTTTAAAAAAAGAAAGAAGAAGAAGAAAGAACTCATACGTCCATTAGGTGGAAGGTTAACTATACAAGGTGGGACAGACATCGACGCACAACCTGTCACCATAGATCCACCACCTGTAACCCTCGAGCGCAGAAAATAAAAAATACCGTCGTTTATAAAAAAAAAAAAATGCTGCTTCATAGAAAACTGCAATACCTACGCGGTGAAAATGTATTGAACAGCAAATTACTTTTAAATAACCGACTAAAAAATTTGAGCGGGTTTTTTTCTGGGGCTTCAGAATGGTAGCTATTGATACCATGGTTTCAGATAAGTAGCTCTGGCAATTGTGCATCCTCTTTTTCCTTTTTGAAGTCGGTTAAAAAAAGTTCACAAATGTTTACCAAGTTACCGCACCTGTAAATGTCACCCAAAGCGCCTACAGATCCTCGTAGCAGTGTACCCATTGAGCAGTTGTCCAGTTTTTCAAACTGACAGTAAAATTAAAGTTACCAAGCGAATAGTTACCTGTCTCGCTCTCAAAGCCACTCGGCTATGTTCGGCTCTGTGTAACGAAGTCAATTCGTTGAGCGTGGTCGCTAATTCGTCTGTTAGACCGGGCTCGTTCGACCAGAGGTGGTCGATTAGGAGGGTTACCTGCGAAAAAAAAAGAAAATGCGTTCATTAAGAAAAATTGTCGATGCGTGACGGTTACTCTATACAGGGTGTAACCAAATCAAAATCTTTCTCTGGCAAATAGATGATATAATAAGGAGTAACTTAGTACTCACATCACTAACGAGTAGTTACTTTTATTTTAGAAATCTAATTTATTTTTATTAATATATATAATATAAATAAATAATAAAAAATAGGTATTCCGCGCGGACGAAGTCGCGGGCACAGCTAGTGAAGTCTATTATTCGTTGTCATGAGAAAGTCCACCAGGTACTGCAGTAGCATAACATGTAAAAAATCGTTAGCATAGTACTCACCAACAAATTCTTCTTAGCGACTTGGTTATGTGAGAATATGATGTTGGACACTTGCTGCATGTCGTCCTTGTAGCGATCGCGGAGAGCCACCACGCATTTGTCGTAAGAACCTGTGTAACAACATAAAATTATTAATAGTATGTATACAACGTGTAACGGAAAGGGTATATCCAAGGACACGGCTTCTTTGGATGATATCAAACGATATTGGAAAGGTTTTTTAATCCTATCTCTAAATGTTCGGAAGTTATGAGAATTTTTAACACATTGACCGCACGGTTGGCGCAGTGGTTAAGCGATTGACTGCTGTGCTACGTGTAGCGGTTCGATTCCCGCACGGAACAAATATTTGTATGACCTACAAGTAATTGCTCCGGGTCTGGCTGTTTGTGTATGTGAATTTAAATGTTTGTAAACGCACCCACAATACAGGAGTAATTACTAGTGTGGGGCAACGTTTAAAAAAAAATCATAGCAGAAACCGAACTTTTCAAATTGAAATAAACACATCACTCGAGAGAGATTTATCGTGATATTGGCAAGTAACGTGGAAAGTTATTGACCTACGTAGTGCGGTGACACGTTTGTTATGATTTGAATTTAAGAAACATATGAAACCGAAAATTTTGCATCGATTCTTAGAGTATTTTATTTTGAGCTGAAACTATGTATAGTGCTTCTATACCAGCTGTTATCTTTAATGCTTAAGGATAGCAATAGGGTTCCTGTTACACCCGGTATATATAATAAAATGAATCCCTATTTTCCTAATCAATCAATCAATCAACGGTCAAAAAATCAAAGGTAAATTCTTAGAGTATTTTATTTTAAGCTGAAATTATGTTACAGTGATTCTATATGAGCTGTATTTTTAGTTCTAGGTCATGCCGGTTTCCTCACGATGTTTTCCTTCACCGTTTTGAGAGCAGCGGTGATTAATTAATTTACACAAAGTAAAGCGTCTGTCTGTAAGACCCACAACTCTTAGTCGTCACCGTTACCACTACTCTCCAAGCCGTATTTATACCTTTCACCTATTGGCCAGCTAGACCCCAGGTCTATAATGGGTAACTTCTTGGTTTGCATGTCATTAATTTGACATTATCGAGCAGGTTGTTTTTTTTTACATTTATGAATTTTATTTAAGTTTCAAAATAATGGCTAACTTACCTAGTTGGAAATGGCTTTCTACTTGGTAGTACAGCTTTAGTAGATCATGCACAGCGGCCTTCATTCTGCCCCGAATGCCGTTCCTGAACAGAAAATAAGTTTTTTTTGTACCCTTTATCTTAACAGCGTTCATCCGGCGCGGGTGGCAAAGTCGCATTTAAGTGATTTTCGTGATTATGTTATTAAGTTAAAATCAAAGTACAATTTTTTTTTCAGCCAAGCACTACAAGGTCGTTGGTATTTATAAGTTTGTATCGTATTTTTTTTACAGTTATTTTGGTATTTACTTATAAAAATCGACAAACCGTCAATTATTCTCTATTTGCAGTACTTATTACGATTAAATGTTTTTATTTATGAGTAAATGTTAAATAATAACTATAAATACCAATGATCTAGTGCTAGCTGAATAAAAACCACTATAAATGCGACTTTGCCAGCCCGCGCGGAATGGACGCTCTTAAGCGGTTTTCCATCATTAATTTAACGTCGGAGGTATGCTAAGGCCCTTAAACCTTACATGAAAGTACACAACATCTCGATTTTAGACTTCGGGGAGTGTATTATTACCACAGCATGACCTCAATCATCATCAGTTCATATCAATACCAGAGAAGAAGTTACTTACCTATATCTTTGCACTAAAACAACTAGAGCTTGAGTGCTCATGAAGAAGACATCTCTGTCGGCCCTCTTTGCTAGGGAAGCTGCATGGCTGTAACAAAAATATCATATAAGTCACATTTTATACATCTAAATTTTATTTATTTTATTTTATTTTATTCGGGAAACTTACAGCTAACATAAACAATGTTATTAAACAATATGAAACTGAAGGCCATTTACAAGTTTCCACTGATAAACACTTAACTTAAACATCAACAAAAAAGGTCGGTAGGTACAAAATATCTACTTATGACTTAGGAAATAAATAATACACGCTTAACTAACACAAATTAAAAAGAAAAAAAAAACATACAGAGCAAACAATTACTTTTGCTTAAAGAAGCCTTTCACTTTTAAATGAAAGAAAGAAGAAAGAAAACATGTTCTTTCTGCACAAACAAAACAAAAACCAAAAGCCTCGTATTCAATCAAATAAAATTTGTCAATTTTGTCCATTGCTTGATGTCAGGGCCGGGGACCAAAGACAATAACCATTGCGTAGACGTTACGACACTGGCTATTGACAGCAAACAAACAATAAAAATCAAAACAAAGACATGATGGCATTGCAAAGTGAAAATTAACAACTTTTGTATTACTATGCCCTGCGTCGTATCTGCGCAAGACTAGGTTTTTGCTTGTTTTTTGGTTTGGTTTTTGGTTTTTGCTGTTTTTTTAGGTTTTGGTTCAGCAAAGTGCTGTGACTTCGGACGAACCTATCGTAAACACCACAGATTTTCAGCAACTTCCTGTGTGAATGACGTAATGACGCCCTGCGTGACATATTCTGTCCACTCGGGTAAGTATAATTTTCCACAGAAGTAAGTGTGATACAAATATTTTTTACTACATAAACATATTTCATGAACTGTATTTTAATGCATAACTTATAATATAACATCAAGCTTTGTGTCCCCAAAAGGTTGGGCAGAGGTGTACCATTAGTAAACTCACATTTCGACAGTTATGGGTGAATCTAGTCGACTTTTTTTCCATACAAACTTCGGGAGTGTATTACTCCACTGTTCGACAATGCACATCAAAAATTAAACGTAGTATGGTTTTGTCTCATTATTAATATCGTCTGTACGGAAATATAATACTAAAATAAAAAGCCATTAAAAAGCTAGGAGCCAACAATGATTAGTTTTTCTTGCAAATTTAACATTACTTTAAGCATGTTTATGTATTATAGTAGTAATGTAAATGTAATGAAAGAAGTCTACAATCTCGAAAACCAAGTCGGTACCGATAAATCTTAAATATCGAAAAGTTCAACTACCGTTATTGGTCATTGATTTATGCAGTGGACACTTGTCAGTGGCAGCAATTCAACAGCAACCTTATTGTTACGAGAATAAAGACGACTATGATTTTGACAGTGATGCAAAATCAGACCCAAAATAACTAAAAAGGACTGTAGTATTTAAATTTACTTACTGGTCAATAACGCTGGCGATCTGTTGACTGGGGAACTGCGCGAGCACACTGGTGATATTTCTCTCGTATAAAGCCATTAACTTGCGAACCTTTTTCTCTACTGCGATTGGAATACGGCCCGATGTCGACGATAGGACCTGGAGAAAAGAAGTATTTTTGTATTGAAAATATATAATGAGGGGTTAACCCTCCCGAAGATTTTCGGAAGCCGGTGTCGTTGGTTAAGTCGTCGTCAGAATAAACATTATTTTTCGCTTTTTAGCTGTGGTACCCACCCCACATAAATTTGTATAACTACCTGCAGTTGCTAAGTAAATTACAGTGACAGGGAGTTATGATAACATCATCAACATAAACTAAGTGATAAAATACGTATTATTTATCGAAGCTACCTCGAAAACCACGTTTCAGAAATTGACCAACTATGGAACCACCCTATACATTTCCTGTCAGGGGTGCGGGTTGTTCGAAAGAGATATCGTGGCCCCTGGCACACAGGCTACTGAAGGAACACGGGTGGGTTTTAGTCAGTAAAAGTCTGACACGCCCGCCCGCGCCACCCAGAGCGGGAGAAGTTATTTGATGATTTCCCTCCCAAAAAAAAACCCTGTATGTTTACACTTTCAAACAAAACCGTATTTTAAATGACGGAGTTTTGACCTAACAAAAAAAAACAACCCAATTGAAAACATCTTACCAGTTTGAGGTCGATTAAAAAAGATATGTAGGGTATGTAAGGTATCAAGTTATATCAGTCAGTCAGGGCAATTACTCGTTTATCTATTCCTTACCTCCTGCAACTCCAACAGTGGTAACGAAGGGTCTCGGAGACTCTGCATGAACTTCTCGACCACCTCGCGGAGACGAGGTGTGTTGTACGGCTCCGGGAGGCAGTAACCTGGCCAAAAGGAATGAGTTTATGTTATGAACTAAGATTACTAGGAAAGTAGCCCTGAGAAAAGGCTACATATCTCTTCGTTCCATAGTCTATGGCGGTTTATGAGGGCCCAATGTCTCTCCCACACAACGGTTCACGTTGGTCCATAATGGCGCAACGTCTTTTCACACAATGGGTAGTATTGGTCCATGATGGCCCAACGTCTTGTCACACAATGGATCACGTTGGTCCATGATGGCTCAACGTCTCGTCACACAGAGGGTCATGGTGGTCTATGCCCATTGATTGTCTCTACAATCAAAGAGCCACGATGGGCCAAGATGGCCCAGTGCCTCTTCCCACAATAGTCTAAAACAGCCCAATTTGACCCATGATGGACCAAGGTCTCTTTACACAATAGGTCATGGTGGTATGTGATAGCCCATTGTCTCTTCAATCAATGAGCCACGATGGTCCAAAATGGCCCATTGCCTCTTCACACAGTGGACAATAATTGTCCAATTTGACAAACAATGGTCCAAGATGGCCCATTGCCTCTTCACGCAATGGACCATAATAGTCCAATTTGTCCCACAATGGTCCAAGATGGCCCACAGCCTCTTCACACAGTGGACCATCACAGCCCAATTTAAGCCATGTTGGTCCATGATGGCTCATGTATTCTTCACACAATGGGCCATGCCTAAGATTCTAAGGTTTGTCTTACCTTGCAACGTATTCTCGAGCACGTCTCTCAGCTTCAGGTGTGAATGGTTTAGTTTCTCCGAGAGGTTAGGGTTGTCTTCTATGGGGAATTGTCCCTTGTAAGGTACTGCCGTTGTTACTAAAGATGGGTCGTCAAGTTCTAGAAAAAACAAGAAGACTGTGTTAACAGATTGTTTTATGCAATTGTGAACGATGGCGGCGACAGTTTTCGCTGTTGAATCTTAAAAACGTACAGATATCAAGCTATGCATTCCCAATATAAACTGGTTTCGCAGTGAGAGGAAATGTATAGTATGATATGTCACCTTGCGTATACGCATTGTTGGTAAGGCACCAATATGGCGCGTATACTTAAAAAATCGCCGTTCGAACGCCCATAGTTAATAAAACTAGGTTTATATTTAGAACCATCGAGGCTTTTTCCAATTTCGCACTTTAATCCGACAAAGAGAAAGTTCTAAATTCATAAAAATATTTTAAACCAGAGTCGAAATTGTCAATTTTGCATTCGGAACTTTTCCTCAGTCAGAACAAAGTTCGAAAATACAAAACCTGGGGGCCTACACCCTAAGTACGAAGTCCGTCGTTTCAGTCGAAGTAACGGGCGTTTCCAACTCCGTATCATTTATGAACATTAGATTAGTTTAGAGCCCGAACTAAGAATGAATGACAACACGATTTGATAGCTGTCCCTACTCCCGATATGGTTTTGCCGGTCCAAAAAAGTTAGTTAATTGGCTGTAGGGTTCACTACGAAATTTCGAACTACTTTCGGACGGGCCCGTATCTTCGTTGACGGAGTTAGAGAATAGGCACCCTGGCACGAAGGTGGGACTAAAGTTGGTGTACATTTTCTAAAGAGACGGGTTAAGTCTATAATCTAATATTCCTATTCATTTATTGCGAACCATAATGCATAAGATCTGATACAACAATTGGACCCTGTAAGGGTCCAGCAACAGTATAAAATTATTAAAAGCAAATCAAAAGTCATTTATTGATACTAGGCTGAGAGTCAGCACTCAGCAACGTCAAAATGACATAAGACAGTCCCCCAAAAACGCCCACCCTTCACCACTTCCTAGTGCTTTAGCTGGGGAGAAGTTGCGCAACAAACACCTCAGCAGCACAGCTGTCTGTTCAGTTAGAAGAACTTGATTCTATACAATGATAGGTAAGTATAATTAACGTTACTAAACACAAAACTTTAAATTAAATTATATGCTACATGTCAGCTAGCACACGCCAATATACCAAAAAAAAAAACTTTACTATAAAAACGTAAACAGAACTTAAAACCGAAATACACTTACTTATTAGCTTTATAATAACAAAATAGTAGCGGGGGAGAGGGCGTATGACGGTATAAGAGACCATCATACCGTTTGCCGTCACGGCATATGAGTCCGTCTTTCCCCTAAGGAGCGCCAACAGATGTTTCACATCAAAACAAACTTAAACAAGTGTGTAAACTTACCGAGCGTGCCAATCATAGCGCCGCTGTCTAACACGGCACCGGAACGTAAAATCCAGGTCACCTTGCCCGATTCGGGAGCCGCTAGCGTCATCACCATCTTCATTACCTGGTCATTAGACAAATGGGAATAGGAATTAATTACAAAAAGGACTATTATAGGAGTGTTATGCCCTCTACGATTGAACAACGACCTCGGGCAGGCTTAGAAGTCGTAAGAGCTTCTTACGTTCTACGCAGGCCGCCATCCAGGACAAGTCACCCATTGTGAGAAAAAAACTGTGGGAAGAGAGGCATCCACCACCTCCTGACTTCGTTAAAGCCTCCAGCGCGTGATCTGCTGTGGCCTATATGGAAAGCTCTCAATCGATTGCGTACCCAAGTACGCCGCTCTAGACACAATTTGTCGAAGTAGGGGATTGTTCCGTGTGGTGCCGGACGTAAAGATTAGCACCATCCCATTTCTTCCCGTGGGTGTCGTAGAAGGCGGCTAAGGGACTTACTAGAGAATGGGCAGCAGCGTTATCTATGCATTTGACCACCATACTGCGATCGCCAACCCGCCTGCAAAGGTAACAAACCAACCCGCCTGCAAAGCGTGACGATTATGGAAAACCCCCCATTTTTTTTTGGGGGAGACCTGTGTCCATATTTGGACGTCTATCAGCTGAAATGATGGTGATGATGAGGGGATTACAGACTCATCCAACACCCAGAGTGCGGTATTTGTGATCAGACCATGCCCCACTTGCTAGAGTGCTCTAAGTAGACGTATCTGCACCTTGGATGCTGCCATAAACGTGGCCACCTACTGGGCTCAAACTACATATTTAAAAAAAACTCTATTTAAAAAAAAGTAGACTACCATCGACACGAAAAGATGAAGTAAAAGGGATAATTGTAATACTTATAGCACAAAAGCGCAAACAGGTAAATAGGAAAAAAAAACAAAAATCAGGCAAGTTTTTAATTCTATCCACAAACCTCAATCTCAGCATAGGGCTGCCCCTTGTCCACGTGGCCGCCATCTTCCACGAGAGTGTTGATCAGTTTGCCGGCAGAGGGCGCGCGCAACTTCGACGGGTCCTTCTCCTTCTCAAACACTACTGTCTGGTTTCCTATAACTATCCTGTATTTGTCAACTTCATCTCGTAGGTAAGTAGTGAAGGAAGCTCCGTCGATTGAGAGTAGCATACCTGGGGGAAAGAAAAGAGTGTAACAATTTATAAATATTAAGGAAACGTAAGGTAGGACGCCCTTAGCCTAGGTGGAGCGACGATCTTCACAGGGTGGCTGGTAGCAACTGGATGAGAGTTGAAGGGAATCGAGCTGAATGTCGTACAATAGGGTATTATACTCTGTCTTAATTAGATTCTAGAGTGCTAATAAACTCGTTACTCGAACTATTGAAAGAAATTAACCAACTTTGAGGGATTATCTAAAAATAATAGAAATCATTTATTTGCTTATATAAGCTTTGACTACAAGGGAGTAATAATTTTGTATTTATCTGTGGGGGCTTGTAATTAGCAATTTAGTTTTATATTATTATTATTATAATGTTATTAGTCTGTAAGCCTTCCGAAAATAAAGAAAAAAAAAAAAGTTACTCGACTGTAAAGTTTCGCCACTTAGTTTAACCGTAAACAAGGTGTAACAGAATAAATGCAAGGCCTGAAAGTAGTTTGTTAACAACAGGGTATTGCTCATTTTTGAAAAGTGTCTTAATTAAATTCTATAGTGCCAATCTATAGTGCCAATAGACCACTAAAAAAAACTCAACATTTTTATTTAATCGATTAGTGCCATAAAAATAAAAACTTTTTCCAAAAAAAACAACGGACTTCCGAAAAAACACTACAAAGTGAAAAATAACTTTAATTTCGGAAGGCGGTGACTTTGGATATGTATTTAAATTTTTGTCACCGTCTTCCGAAATTAAAGTTATTTTTCACTTTGTAGTGTTTTTTTGGAAGTCGGTTGTTTTTTTTGGAAAAACTTTTTATTTTTCACTTTTTAGTTATAGCCTACCCCACTAATTCGAAATTTCATCATCCTTGGGGTCAAAACAATGCATATTTATGCGATAGCAGCAATCGCGGTTTATTTACTGTTATTTTTTGAAGAGTTCCGTTGTCTGTCTCCGTAATGCATCATCAGATGTATATGAAATTAAAAATGGGACCACACGGGAAGCACAAGCTTTCAAATAAAAAGAATCATTAAAATCGGTTCACCCAGTCGAAAGTTATGAGGTAACAAACATAAAAAAAACATGCAGTCGAATTGAGAACCTCCTCCTTTTTTTGAAGTCGGTTAAAAATGCATTAAAATTTTACATTTTAAAATTTCGCGCGTAATTTGACGAAAACGCTGGACGCAGTGGACGCCATATTGCTCTGTGGGTATGACGTCAGTTTGCTATATAAACAAGTGCGCTGATATTTTATAAGACAATTGTTTATATGGCCCATTATTATTTCACAAAATGGGCCAATATGATGGACCATGGCGGTCCATGGTAGTCCATGATTGGCCATGGTGGCCTAATTTTTAAGTAAATTCGATAATGGTGTAATGGTGTATTCTGTGGTTACCTGTAATTGTGCTTTACAGCAGTATTTCGCAATTTTTTTTTTGTTTAACTGGCAGTTCACACCGAGACGTGAAGCGACGCGACGCTGCGCGCACTTTTTAAGAGCACGATACAAAATAGATCTTATTTACTTCACAATAAGGTATACGGGCTGCACAACACGGTGTATCTTAGCGTTCTTCGACACGCTTTCGCGCTCGTAGTGAAATGATACCTTTTCGTGTTGTAAATAAGTTAGATATTCTGTTGCTATCTTAAAAAGTGCGCGCAGCGTCGCGTCTCGGTGTGAACTGACCCTAAGGACACCAACGACCAATGAGTATTCAAATTTTACATAATATTAATCAACAAAACAATATTTATTAACAATCGCCTCGCTCGCACGTTCTAGTATTTTGAGGTAGGTATTTTTCTTTCGTCTGTCTATATAACTTAAAGAGAGAGACCTTATTTTTCCGAGGCACACAACCAATGGCCACGGTACGGTACACGGTACACAGGATAACGTTTTCACTTATACAAGTTTTATTATTTTAAAAAGATAATTGTAATGTGTTTCGTTGGTAATCCGATAAAAAAATAAACTTACCGCTATCAGTGAGCTTGTGCACTTCCATCTCTTTAAAGCTGCCGTTCATCGCGAGGAAGTAAGAGGTAGGGCCCGACTTGGTCGCTGATACCTTGTATTTGGACCCGGTGTGAATTAGTTCCACTTCTACCCAGTTTGAGAGGGCGCTGGATCCCTGGATTTGACCCCTGGTGACAAATTTTAAGAGTATCTTTACATAGTATAAAACAAAGTCGATTTTCGTGTCTGTACGCTTAGTTAGATCTTTTAAACTAGGCAACGGAGTTTTATGCGGTTTTCATCAATGGACAGAGTGATTTGAAAAGGAAGGTTTATATGTATAATAAACCGACCACCACGCGGGCGAAGTCGCTGGCAAAACCTAGTAGAAGCAGCAGTAGTAGCAAGTAGTATTAGCTTGAATTTGTATATATATACACAGGAGACCCCCAGAGCTGAAATTTTTCGTCGGTTATACAATAAAAAAATCAGCTGTTCCATACATTTTGACCGCGTAGGTAATGGCACTTTTCTACGAAACAGCTGATTTTTTTTTTGTATAACCGATGACAGATTTCTGCGCTGGGGGGTCTACAATGATATGCTGAATTTTGACAGTTTGCGCACTGGATAAAAACTTATCTTGTATATATGTATATTATAAGTATATTATAGTGGATATGTATGCATGTATGTATATTATAAGTTTATAACCTATTTATGTACAGTCGAGTTCATTAATATATTGGCACTGTCAAGGATTCAAAATATTGTGAGCTTTGTATGGCTCAATAAATTCTATAGAACCTATAGATCAAAAATATGTCCTCATGTGTACGGTACAATGATATATGCTGTGCATTAGGCAATAATATGAAAAATTATGAGAAAAAGCAGTCACATATTAATTAATTTAAATATTGACTACAATTTAATAATGCTTAAAGTTGTCACAATATTATGAACATTTTTGACGCTCATATATTTTTTAAGCCTGAAAGGGCCAATATATCATTGAATTCGACTGTACCTATCTTATTTATAATTCATTATGATGTATTTTATAGTCTTTTTCGTCGTTTCTCTCAACCAAAGCACCTGCCATCTAATCTTCACCACCCTTGGTTGACTGGTAGAGAAAGCCTAAGGCATTAAGTCCGCCTTTGCACCTTTTTGTGTGCGAGAAGTTAAATAAATTCAATAAATCGGTCCATACCAAATCTAAGAGTACAGAGTGCATTCCAGCGCATCGAACATACACACTGTCCGATTTTCAACTCTAGGCGCTAAGTAGAGCGCTGAAGATCCAATGCACGAGAAAATACCGCCAGGATTTTATTACGTCCATTTGGGTCCGTCCGTGGTCGACGTAATAAAATCGGGATGTCACTTGACTTCGAATTTTTGGTTCTAGTACATGCCGGTTTGCTCACGATGTTTTCCTTCACAGTTTTGAGAGCAGTGGTGACGAAATAATTTACACAGAGTTAGCGCCTTTGGAGTAAGGTTTTGACTTTACTCCAAAACCTGGATGAGGCTGGCACAGGAGCGTGGTCGCTCTGCGAAGGCTGTGAAGCTCCCATGAAGCTTCTGTGCTTTTGGGCGGAGCTAGGCTGGCTTTGTTAGCCAGAATCCCCACGCACAACGGACCGAATGGGAGTCTACGTGCGGAAAAGGGAGTACCATCATCATCACAGGAGCGTGGGGATTGGCACAAAATCAAAAGAAATTTATTCAAACTAGGCTGAGAGTCAGCACTTTTTGAACGTAAAAAATTCAACCGTCTTCCGAAAAAACACTACAAAGTGAAAAAATAACTTTAATTTCGGAAGTCGGTGACTTTGGATATGTATTTTAATTTTTTGTCACCGCAGCTCACGGTCACAATGCATTCGACAAAATCTAGTTATAACTACAACTTCCAACCCGCGACGAAGGCACACAGGCAACTGAAGGAATACGGGTGGGCTTTAGTCAGTAAAAGTCTGACACACCCTCCTGCTCCACCCAGAGCGGGAGAAGGTATTTGGTGATACCAGGACCGACGCTTAACTTTGTGTAAATAATTTCATAACCAACAGCTCTCAATACGGTGAAGGAAAACATCGTGAGGAAACCGGCATGTCCTAGAACGAAATACTCTAAGACATGTGACATCTACCAACCCGCACTGGGCCCGCGTGGTGGATTACGGCCCACTCCCTCTCACAGAGAGGAGGCCTGTGTCCCAGCAGTGGCAACTTTATAGGCTAATTATGTATGTATGTATGATGATGATGATGAAGACTTACTTTTCCAGCGCACTCTTGAACTCCTGGAAGTTGGCAGTGATGTGAGCGTCGGCTATGAGAATGGACCCGCAGATCACACCCAGCATTATGTCTGGCTTCTCTGATTGCATCTGTAAGAAAATATCTATTTAAAGAGGGTTTCGAGTTTTGGTCTACTCGGTCTACTCACCAGAGGGTGAGTAGACTAGGGATTTAGAAATCTCTTGTCTACTTGGTTTACTCCGTCTATTGGTTTACTAGTATTACTGATCTACTTGATCTATCGGTCTACTCAGTCCTAAGGTCTACTTGGTCTACTCGGTCTACTTACCCACTCAGCAGTAAGCCCGTCCAGCCAGGGGGAATAGATATCTAGTGCCTTAGGAATCTCACTCTACTACTACCTCTATAGGTCTACTTGGTCTATCGGTCTTTTCAGTACAAGTAGACCTACAGGTCTACTTGGTCTACTGGTCTACTCACCCTCTCAGCAATAAGCGCGTCCAGCCAGGCGGTATCGATATCGTTGTTCTGGAAGGCGGCTGTCTCCAACAACGTGATCAGGTACTCCACTGTTGTTCGGAAGTCACCACGGATGCTCAGCTCCTTCAGAGCTATGACCAGGTTTCTGTTGAAGACATAGAGAGATATTTAGTAAAGTATACAAACATAACATCACGCCAATGTTTTCGATCTGCTTTTCGTCTGTAGTGTTCCAAATCCCATGTCTTTCGACACTTCGCTGCTATAGGGAAATTCCTGATTTAATCATAGAAACATTCAAGCACACTATACCCGAGCTGGGTATAAAATTACACAGAGCGGCAGGTTTTTAAAATAACCGACGAAAAATTGCAACGCAGCGGTACTGAATCCATGGTTACTGCTTGCGCGTCCATGTGCCTGCCACCCAGTACATTTATTCAGTAAAAAATAACCCACGTACCCAGCATTCGTTCGCTCCGAGCTCTTCTTAATAAAAAATCTTAAATTATTTCATTCATTCTTTGTCAAACAACGCATAAACTTAACCCCTGGGACTAAAAGCACGACATTTTGTGAAAGAGTTCCTTTTAAAAAGAGCTGGAGCACTAATAAGGAAGTTTAAAAAAGGTATGCCGTAAAAGGGATGAAACTTTGGATTTGAGATTTGTCACTTTGTCACACGGCTTGTGTTCTTGTAAGTGAGCATATGTATTGCCAACTCACTCTCTCGCCTGTTCCCGGGTCTCTCCCCAAGAGAAGCAATGCCCAAACTGCGAGTCCGCGAACTCGTGCAGGCCCCCGGACGCGGCCACGCTGAAGTAGCCCCACACGTTCTTGGACGAGCGGAAGTTCAGCTCCTGGACTGTACCCGAGGATGGCTTGAAACCTGGTGATGGGAAAAATTAAGATAATTTACATTAGAAATAATATCTTTTATAATGTTACAAGATAGCAATTGGTTGCTTGGCCCACGGAGTAAATACAAAGAGGAGGCGGCCTAAACAACTGTGCACTGTGATTCTCGACTAAGTCCTGACGTCATCAAGTAGGCGTGGCCTTAGTCAGTGTATTGTTGGCGTTCGTCCTGACAAGTAACAAAAACACAGGGCCGTAATGGAATCCAATTATTGTACTGAATATCCCGCACCTGTCTCATAAATGGAAATACTCATAAAAAATACAATCTCCTATAAATGAAATATTCTATCTAAAATAATTTATTTAAAGTACTTTCCCTCTGTGAGACAACTATTATGGTGCATACTAGTTGTCTCACGGAGGGCAAGTAAAGAACAACTACCATACCGTATGGTAGTTGTTGTTTACTTAATTAAAAGTACTTATAGCCTATCTAGTTTATTTAGTTAAATTTTAAATGATGTATGTTCTAGATTTCTTTCCGAAGATAATCTAAGACAGCAATGCATTACAAAAATTAATATCACTATTTTAATTTAAAAAATACGTACCTAGTTGGTCCACAAAATTAGTATAAAAAACGGAGTAAGTAACTTACACCCTGGTCCGAAAATTCTGAGTACGACCCTGTTGCATCCTGTACTTAGTGACATCTAGTGTGAGATACTTACGTCACTACAAAGTAAAATCTACAGAACGAGCGAGTAGTTTTGCCATTGACCGGTAGATGGAAATTAAAGAAGTGGGCGGGATCTAACAACCCCTCACCCCGCAAATTGTCACGCGTTGTTCCTTAAGGAAATCTAATTATACCATCTCCTCTTTGTATTTGCTCCGTGGCTTGGCCTTTTGATGTTCTTCTTGGTAGAAACTTCAGATTATGCTCAAACGGCAAAAAGTTAAATATAATTTTTATGTTGATGTGACTTTATATGTAATATTAACTAGTCTATTTACGAGTACATTTCTCGTTCTTCATAAGTTCGTGCAATAAGTATTAAGATGTCTTAAACCGTAAAGGAAAAGCGAAGATGGCGGCTAAGAAATGTTTCAAATTTTTCGCAAGGTTGTCGTTTTCGTGGTTTTCGAGGGTGCTAAAGCCGATAGTGAGGGCAAATTAAAGTTCAAATATTTTAAAGATACCGAGTAAACGACGTTACATTCTGAGTTGAACATAACCCGTAAGCAACTTCGTTCTTGATGGGGGTCCAACCAACTCAAGAGGTTTTTTTATTTATTATATTATTATGTATCTTTCGGTAGGCTTCTCATTCAATTTTAATTGAAACATCAAAGACATTACTCAAAATCATAGTTTGGGGCATGTGCCAGTCAATAAAAATTAAATATAATTTAGAAAAAAGTTTATCTACAAAAAATGCTCAACTCAACCACACTACGAAACTACCAAAAGGTTTTATAACAGAAGACCAATCAGAATCAACGTAACTAGAACCTTGTCTATTTAGACTACTCACAAACTTAAGATAATGACGATCGGTATTTGACATTACAGTGCCAAAAACCACAGCCTTTTTGCAGTGTTGTATAACAGCACCGCTATCTGAAGAAACCCATGCTCCATTCATCCATCCATGACTTTTTCTATGACCTCACCTTCATCAGGGTTCTCGGAAGTGATCCTGGCAGCGATGACGTGACCCCAGGGAGACGGGCGTTGCTTCGGCTCGTCGAACTCTATCTGAGAGAGTCCCCACGGCGACTCGCCGTACAGCAGACGGATATCTTTCACGTGGTAGAGGGGCAGACCCATGGCGATCTGGAAGAAAATTAATAATGTAAATAAGCCCAGGCATTTAAACAGTGACCTTTTTAGACATTTAAAGAGATACGGTGCGCAGTACTCGAAACCGGCGGACGTGTATGACCAAAGGCCTTAGTGTGAGTTTAATTTAACCATCTCGATCAAATGCATCGAGCGCGTTTGGCGCTCCGGTTGGTCCTGGATTGGTGAAGGACTAATCAGAGCGCCGAACGCGTCTGATGCGTTAGATCGAGATGGCTAAATTAAACTCACACTAAGGCCACTAGGGGTTCTGTATTATTGTAAACGAGGCAGAAGGAGAATGTTAGGCTCGTAGCTCGTAGGTGGCGTTCTGTAGTTTGGCCATTTTAGTTTTAAAGATGGATTAATCAATAATTTGATTTTATTTTAATAATTTTAAAATATTGATTAGTGGTATCAAAAATGTGAATAAAGTTCATTTTAAATTATTAATAATTTTAAATATTCAATTTGTTTTATTTCATTTATTTTTTTATATAAATTGAGAATAATACAAAACATATGATTTATTGTATTATGATTTATATCATGGTGTTCAAAAACAGATTTAAAAAACTGAAATCTTTAAATTGTATTTTAAAATTTATTTTGCTGTTTCATGAACTAGAACTTAAATTTAGGCATTTCGCCTAAGCTATCTCAATAAAATATTTTTAGATTTTTTCTCATATAGAATTAAACTACCTATTGCAGCTGGGGCGGGCATGCCTGCGGTCACCATTTACTAAACAATACTTTCATAACCGTTTGGTTGACTTGGTCTATTTATCTATTTATCTACTTGGTCTACTCATCTACTAGGTCTACTCAGTCTATTGGCTTACAAGTTTATTGGTCTACTCAGTTTATTGGTCTACTCAGTCTATTGGTCTACTCAGTCTATTGGTCTACTCAGTCTTTTGGTCTACTCGGTTTATTGGTCTACTCGGTCTTATTGGTCTACAAACCTGCAGCTGCGCGGCGGGTAGGTTGACATCGGCCACCATCTCAGTACAAGGATGCTCCACTTGCAGACGAGGGTTCAGCTCCAGGAAGTAATAAGCGCCTGTCGCCGGCTCGTACAGGTACTCTACTGTACCGGCGCTTACGTAACCCACCATTTTTGCTAGACGAACTGCGGCCTGAAACATGAAATTAATATTATTGAATAAATAAAAGTGCAATTTTTTCTTAGTAGAGAATGGGCAGCAGCGTTCTCTATGCATTTGACCACCATACTGCGATCGCCAACCCGCCTGCCAAGCGTGGCGATTATGGCAAATTCCCCCAAATTGGGGGAGGCCTATGTCCAACAGTGGACGTCTTTTGGCTGAAATAATGATGATGACGATACTTTTTTTTCAGTACGTTCTTACCAGTATTGAAAGAAAAATTAATTAGTATGGAGATCAAGGATAGGAAATAAATCTTTGCTTCTTGACTTTCTGTAATTATTTTCATTTTGTAAGTATTTTTTTATATATTTCATTACTCGCACATCGCCCGAGGTTTCGTCCGAGTGAAATTTATAGCTCATCTAACTCCGAAATAATGTAGCTTTCCATAGGTGAAAGATTTTTTAAAATCGGTTTAGTGGTTTTTGAGTTTATCCATTACAAACAAATTTACAAAGAATCAAATCTCTCCTCTTTATAATATTAGTGTAGTTGTAGATTTATCGAGGAATTTGATCGAATTAGAAACATAGCTTCAAGTGCTTGGAACGTCCGTGGATGGCTGACAGTCTTTATACACCAAGAAGTACCTCGGAAAGCACGTTATGTCGTTGACCCCGGTTATCATTCGTGGATCTTTGACAGTCGTTACATCGTTACGTCAGAAGCCCGAAAGTCTGACAGCCAGTTTTATCGTATTACCCAGTAACTGAGTTGTGGAGGTCAGAAAAGCAGTCGGTCTATGTAAAGTACAGGTATTCAGCTGAATTCGGTTAGGTTAGACTAGAAGCCGACCCCGACATCATTGGGAAGAGGCTAGGTAGATGATGATGACGTACCTTTTCCATCTCAATGAACACTTCTGGCTTGGAAATGGCCGCGGGCGCCTCTTCAATGATCTTCTGATGACGACGCTGAATGGAACAATCACGACCAAACAGAGAGATCGCGTTACCTGAAAAGGAAGGTATTGTGAGGGTTTATAAATAGTTTTAACATATCTTTTGGAGTGAAAGTTAAGAAGAGAGTATAGACATCGAAGACCTGACGTCACACAAATCCTGCATCGCGCAATCAGAGTTTACCGCGCGACTGGTATATATACAACATCCCGACATCAATCGTAGGGCAGTAGCCCACCAGACGCAACACCCGTCTGGTCGGAGGATCCTCCCTTTACTTTGGAGTATGAGTGAACTTTACACCCTGTTCCCCATACCTCTATAGTATCAGTGTCAAAATACAGGCTCAAGGATAGCTTTTAGCTTGCATTTTTACCAATTAATATGTACAGTCAACGTCAAAAATATCGAGACGAGCAGACTGTTATAAATTATCTCTACAACTAAGAAAATTAAACTTTATCTCATTTTGATAAAGTTTTTGTTAGAATGACAGTTGTAGTGTATAGTCTTCATTTTGAAATATCCCTTGTGTCATTGAGTTAATATTTAATATTCATAGTTGTTCAGATCATTTTGAACAGTCTGTTCGTCCCGATATTATTGACGCTGACTGTACTGTCACCAAAAGAGATAAGTAAACAGAGATATCAGATATACTGGGTGTAAGGGGAACGCTTCCGAAGCCAGAACGTAGTTTATATACAACCTAAATGCAAACGGATACCAATAACCTTTCTCCTTAAATTGGTTATTTTGCATCAATTTAAAAAGTTTGACGCTTCTGTAATGTTTCTACTTATTTTATTTTGGCGGCGCTTTACAAAGGACGCCTAATCCTTAAGTCGCCGCCTGGACTTGGGGTCGTTTTTAAATGTGTTTAATCTCAAATAACGGTTCATTTAACTGTTCTCACAGCATAGTGTACAAAAAATGCTAAAATGCTTTTTTGATGGTACTCTATCGAGAATCACTAGTTCTATCACCTGTCTTCGTTTTCGGAAGCGTTACCCTTACACCATGTATTAGAAGTTTATGGATGTTTTTTTGACTGGAGGTGGGTCGGTCTTACGCCTTAGAAATATTAATTCACTGGCACATAGAAATATTTTATGGAAAGCACATTTCCCTCGCTGGCTTTTCTTTTTTTTTTGCGGCTTCTCGATGATGTGTCACTGCGTCAAGTGACAGGCGCTATTTTTTTTTTTTTTTTTTTTTTTTTTTTTTTTTTATTGTAGATTCGTGGGTATTTAAAAAAAAAAAAATCTCTGAACTAAGTAGCACACAAAAATCTTTTACATTATTTATTTACGTATTTTTAAATATTTTTTGTTACTATCTTCAAGTATGTATCTTTTTTATTTGCCTACGTCCGTGTGTCACTGCAGGGTGCCAACTGAAGACCAGCGCTGGGTGTCTGACGCCCAGCAAATGCTGAGATGGCAACCCTTTCGGTATGGGCACGCTCAGCACTTTTTACTGCAATTTTATTGTCATGTTTATTGTTCTTTTTTATGTGTTTGTTGCTGTTGTGTTGTGTCTGTGTCGAATAAATGCTTTCTATTCTATTCTATTCTATTCTATTCTAATAAAATTTATAGAAAATAAAAAGCTCACCATACTGATCAGCCAAAAGTTGCACTTCCAAATGCCGGGCAGACTTGGCGAGCTTCATCACGAATATAGGAGAACCGGGCACCTCAGCTTGTACCTGGATTTAAATAAAACCATATTTAGGTTTCCGATGCTGGCTGATATACAATATGGAAACCATAGTATAGCAAAATTAGCCTATAATGTTCACACTGCTGGCACACCGCCTCCTCTCGGCAAGAGGGAGTGGGCCGTAATCCACGCGGGCTCAGTACGTGTTGGTAGATGTTACATGTCTTTGAATTTCTGGTTCTGAGACATGCCGGTTTCCTCACGATGTGTTCCTTCACCGTTTTATGAGCAGTGGTGATAAAATAATTTACACAAAGTAAGAGGGTGTGAGGTCTTAGCAAAATAGCTTCACTAACCTGTCTGAAACAGCTGTTGAACTCGTCAGGATTGTCCACTTTCCTGATACCCTTACCACCACCACCTTCCGAAGCTTTGATCATCACTGGGAAACCTGGATAGAGGAAGCCGGGTTACTACACACATATTTTAATTTAGCAACAATTATTCAATTATTTACCAGCTGTCGCTCGCGACTTCGTCTGCGATCCGGGATGAAAAGTAGCCAGCCTATGTCGTTACCCAAGTTATGGTCTATCGTGTGCCAAATTTCATTCCAATGATTACTTTCGCGTTTATAATGCCTTGGCGTAAATGAAGGGCGGTGTCAATAAATTAAAATACATATCCAAAGTCACCGCCTTCCGAAATTAAAGTTATTTTTCACTTTGTAGTGTTTTCCCGGAAGTCGGTTGTTTTTTTTTTTTTTGAAAAAGTTTTTATTTTTCTCTTTTTTATTTATAGTACCTACCGCACACCAATTCGAATTTTCATAATCTTTGGGGTCAAAACAATGCATATTTATGCGATAGCAGCAATCGCGGTTGATTTGCTGTAATTTTTTGAAGAGTTCCGTTGTCTATCTCCGAAACTCGTCATCAGATCTATACGAAATTTAAATGGGACCATTTCGGACTAAACACTTTCGAACGAAAAAATCATTTTGCAAATCCGTTTCTATATGACGGAGTTTTGCCCGAACATAGATAAAAAAAATATATAAACATGTCGAATTGATAACCTCCTCCTTTTTGAAGTCGTTTAAAAAGTTCATGGTTTTATCTTCGATAATGACGAACTACAATACAAACTTTCATCCCCTACTTCAAACCCCTTCATGCCCTTTTTGAAAACAAAAGGTAGCTTATGTCCTTTCTCAAAATCGGTTAAGTACTTTAGGCGTGAAAGCATAAGAGACAGACAGAGTTACTTACGCATTTATAATATTAGTAGGGATTTATTTAAAGGCCTTATAAAACTATCCTTACAGGTACCCAACCTTTATAGGTACCCAATAACGCAAAAACAGCTGTACGGATTTGGATCAAATTTGGCACACAGATAGTTTATAACCTTGATTAATACAAAAGATACTTTTTATCCCGATAATACGTTCCTGTGGGATATTTTTCGACCTCCACGACCACCAATCTTCAAGCATTATTTAAGAAGAAATCTCACCAATTTTCTGTGCAGCCAGTAGACCCTGCTCGGGAGTGGTAACGCAGCCCTTAGCGAACAACTCTGATGATATCTTGATCTTCTTACTGTTGTACTCGGCTTTAAGGCCTGTAAAACAAATTTAAAAGGTCAAGTCAAACTCAAAGCATTTATTTCTAATTTTCTGCTACTAGATTTTCCTAGAGCCTCCAAGATTTTCTTAGAGCCTCCAAGATTTTCTTAGAACCTCCAAGATGTTTTTAAAACCTCCTGGATTTTCAGAGAGCCTCCTAGAATTTCTCAGAGCCTCCCAAAATTTTCTTAGAGCCTCCAAGGGCTTCTTAGAGCCTCCTGATTTTTTTTTAGAGCCTCCAAGATTTTTTAGAGTCTTACAAGATTTTCTTAAAGGCTCCTAGATTTTCCTAGAGCCTGTTGAATTTCAAAATCTACTTACCGCTACCACTCCAAGGCAAAGTGGGTATATTGGCGGTCTGTGCGACGATTGACGAAGCGATCTTGTCACCGAGAGCCCACATGGCCTTTTCTGGGGGCCCAATGAACACGACCCCAGCGCGGTGCAGCATCTCGGGCAGCTTCGGGTTCTCAGACGCGTGACCCCAGCCAGCCCATACGGCCTGGGGAGGAGAGAAATTGTGGTTACAGACGATATTCCTGTGACAAAACGGCATTGATTCTGCCGATCTATTCTGTTAAAATCTCACCGTGAGAACTTACATAGGTGAAGTGACCTTCAAGTGAGATGTCAATCCATGTGATACTAGGGATTTACACTAATGACTGCTCACTTTAAGCCACCTTCACCCAAGTAATCACGGTGAGATTTTTGTTACAGAATAGCACTACTGTTGTGCACCAACTAAACTTAATGTAGGCTATTGCTGTCTCTTTCCTTCTAATGAAACACGAAAGAGATGGAAACAAAAAAGAGCTGCCAAAGGAGACCAGTTAAGTTTCATACAAAGTTGGGCACAAAACCGAAAGGGGCCGCCCAGAAATAAATGTGTTATCCTAGTCGAGGAAGGCCTCCGTATAATTTTTTATAGTGATGTACCGACTAGTCGGGAAAGCCGGCGATTAGTCGGCTAAAACCGCCGGCTAGTCGGCCCAATTTTTACTCGTATTAATATGCTTAAAAATTTAAAAGACTATTAAAATGAAATTGAAATATTTACTGTTATTAGTTTTATTATAGATTCAGTTTTACAGTTTACTTTCAGTGCTATCTAGAATAGGATAGGAAGAAAGGCCGGCTCGCACTTAAACAATGATATAATAAATGCAAAGCAAATAAAAACATGTCCTGACAATTCCGCCTGGTCGCCGGGCGCCGCGAACCGCGGCACCTACGAGCCGAAAGCGTAATCACGTACATTACCGATGACACCCGAACTCAACCGAAAGCAATGATAGGCTTGGCCGATTAGTCGGCCATTTTGAAGCCGATTAGTCGGCTAGTCGGACAAAGTCATACTCGGCCCATCTCTAATTTGTTAGTATTGCGGCGGATCCATTCGATTAAATACAAGCAGTCAGCATTTTTTTTTCGCACACTGTATTGGCAACGCTCAACGGACCGAATGGGAGTCCACGTGCGGAAAAGAGAGTCCCATCTTCATCACTGCTTAGCGCCGGGGGTTCAATATCCAACAGATTATTTTCTTTTGACGCGTTGTTATGCACTGTGTTGCATTCTCAACGCTCGGCTCAACACCGAGGGTCGAAAGTCCAATACACAATAAAAAAAATAAACAACCGACTTCCAAAAAAACACTAAAAAGTGAAAAATAACTTTAATTTCGGAAGTCGGTGACTTTGGATATGTATTTTTTGTTATTTTTAATTTTTTGTCACCGCCTTCCGAAATTAGAGTTATTTTTCACTTTTTAGTCTATTTTCGGAAGTCGGTTGTTTATTTTTTTTGAAAAAAGATTTTTATTTTTCACTTTTTAGTGGTTCACATGTGCTTTCCCCTTCACAGCGTACCGGCATGATGTTATGTTATTAACTGGTGTAAACAATTGACAGACATGAGATTTCAGCAATCCCTGTCCATTTGCTATCATTTATTGAGGAGTTCCGTTGCCTATCTCCGAAGTTCTTCATCAGATCTTCACCAAATTGAAATGGAACCACTCCGAGAAAGTACTCTTCCAAAAACTACACAAATTGCTTCAAGTGTGCCTATAAAATTTGAAGAGTTCTCTCTATTTCTCCAGGATCCCATCATCAGATCCTGACTTGATGATCATGGGACCACCTGGGAAGTATACCCTTTCAAACAAAAAAAAAAAATATCTAAATCGGTCCAGCCATCTTCGAGTAATCGGGGAACATACATAAAAAAAATATTAAAAAAAAAGTTCCGACGAATTGAGAACCTCCTCCTTTTGGAAGTCGGTTAAAAATCGTCGCGTTAAATCGTCCGTGCGAACTTGGATTCAAACTCAAAGCATTATTATTATTAAACACTTTACAGGCACTTTTGAACTATCAAAAAATCGATCAGTTAGTGAGAAAGTTGAAGCCTCATTCCAAAACGTAGATCTCTATAAAGAAGAACGGGCAAGAAGCTTCAAGGAAACTCATTTAAATCAGGATATTACACAAACAGTTAAGAAAAAACATCCTCACCTGAACTTGTGTCCTAATAGCGATATCCACAATCAGCTCGACATTGGCATAATTATTGTTGTTAGAACCTCCGGGCACGGGCACATAGTGGTCAGCCATTTTGATGTACTCTGCATTGGCTTTCAGATCTTCTGGAGTCACCTGGAGAAAGATTATGTTTAAAAACTGGGAAGGAGGGAGTCGGACTCACACATAGGGATATTCGACTGGTTTTCTGACTAAACTGAGGTAGCGCTACCAGTTGAGATACCAGAATCTAAGAACACAGGAACGGCATAGTTTTTAGTTTATTTTTTTCAGCAATTTTACTAGTGTCGTCACTATCAAATAACTTTGCATTATCAGCCATGTTCCCACTGCTGGGACACAGGCCTCCTCTCTGTGAGAGGAAGTAGGCCATAATCTACCAAGCGAGCCCAGTGCTTCTGAAGTCGCGGCCGTTAACTATTATTTTATTCACATATTTTTTTTACGCTTTTGGAGCATTCTACACAAAATTATATTTTAAACGGTATTTTTGCTTCCGATACGAATAATTCTTTCTCTTATCTATGACAATAAACTCACTACATTATGCTGAGCGGTGACCGTTTTGCGTGGATGTGACGCATATTTTCCCCCAACTTTTTCTTTTTTTTTTCTTTGCGTCATGCCTATCGCTAATAAACATATTTTCTGTCTTTCTATTTTTAATTGACTTATGTATTTAATTCTCTCATCATCATCATCTGCCTCAGTGGCTAAAGCACCATATAACACGATTCCTACCGGCTTCCCTTCGGAGATTCAGTAAGGCCTGAAACTGCGTTAGGCGGACTTCCGAACGATTTCATACAAATGTGCTCCGTCACGGGGACCCGCACGGGCGTACGTCGCAGGGTAAGCTACTTTTGGTCGCGGTTGCAAGCTCCGTGGGATAATTTCCGATATCCACGGGTCAGAGCCGCAGTTAGCAGCTAGTAGTAAATAAAATGGCATCGCGATGGGGATCGTCACGATCCCACGGAGCCCACTCGCGTAGACACGCGACGGGTGACCGTCGCTGGCGCCCGCTTATCGCAGTTTCAGACCTAACTCTATCGCTATAAAAAAATGGTACGTCAATAGTGGCTACTATTGTCAAAAAATATAGTTACACTACGGGTATTTAATTCACCATAACATTCAAACAACAAAACGGTTATTTTTAGCTTTGTATTACAATTTAAAAAAAAATCTAAATTAACCTGGCGCCAAAACGTCATAATCGGGAACTAAAAATTCATACAACAGCGATCCCTTAATGATGTCAATTTAGGTCACGTGGCACCGCTTGATATGGACGAGAGCAAGCAGCTGTACAACGGGTTATGACAGAGATAGATATAGTAAAATGCGTCAGCAAGAACGAGATGGAGGAATATTGCACATTTTATTCGGTTTTCAGCCGTTCAATTTAATTGTATTTAATTCATTACATTCCTATATTCATTTTAGAATGATAGTTAGTATTCTTTATTGATAAGTCAGTAAGTTAAAGCCAATTTCGCATCGGCTTCTCTCTTATAAAAATTGACACCTCGCCGCTGATCTGCCTAACCTTTTCCCAACAATGTTGAGCTCGGATTCCAGTCTATCCGGATGAAGCTGAGTACCAGTATTTTACATGGAGCGACTGCCTCATGCATTTGACCTCCACAACCCAGTTACTGGGTTATGCGATACACCTTGGTATCTAACTACAAATCTATATGGAGTAAACTCACCATAACAACGAAGCGCACAGCCCGCTCGTTCTTGAACATCTCGTACGACCATCTTCTGACTGAACGCATACATTTTACTGCGCCGATACCGTTGTTCGCGATCAGAACCTGTCGGAAGAAAAAAACATACTTTATTAAATTAATTTTCGTACACAAACTAAAAGCTCAAAGCGTTTATTTCAAACTAGCTTTTGCCAGCCGCTTCACCCGCGTGGAGGTCCAATATATCTCACAGGCACGTACTATCGGCATAAAAAGTATCCTATGTGTTATTCTAGGTTACAAACTGTATGCCAAATTTCATCCAAATCCGTTCAGCCGTTTATGTGTGATTGAGTAACAAATATTTAAACTTTCACATTTATATTATTAGTAGGATAAAACAATGTCAAGAAATCGGTCAGTCAAAAAGATGAAGCCAGTTGCCAATACGCGTATACAGGGTAAGTTTTTATCCAGTGCGCAAACTGTAACCATGAATTCAGCATATCATTCTAGACGCCCCAGCGCACAAATTTTACGCCGGTTATTTAAAAAAAATCAGCTGTTCCATACATTTTAACCGCGTAGGTATTGCATTTTTCTATGAAAGAGCTGATTTTTTTATGTATAACCGTCGTAAAATTTCTGGGTCTAGAATGATATGCTGAATTCATGGTCACAGTTTGCGCACTGGATAAAAACTTATCCTGTTTAGCGCTTATAGCGTATTTCCTATAGAGAAAACGGTCAGGAAACTCCACGGATATCCATTATTTTTACAAACACAAACAAACGTAAAAATGACAGAGACAGCAGAGTTCTAGGGTCAACTGCCTTTTCCCAACTATGTGTGTGTCGGATCCCAGTCTGACCGAAAGCAGCTGCATACCAGTACTTTACATGAAGTGACTGCTTATCTGTTTCAAAGCCTGATGCTAAAATAACCAAAGTTCAAATAAATATGGTAACACCTACCTTATTTATGGGCTTGGTACCCTGGAACCTCCTGACAAACTCCTCAGGAGTAGCTACTGTGAAGTCTTTCTCTTGGAAGCGCTGGCTGTGGATCACCGTACCCTGGGACATGGAAGGCCTGTAACAGAAACACATGGATAAGTTAACTTTTTATTATTTATTTATTGTTTTTTTTTTATCACTCAATATTACTCAGGACTGAATTTCAATAGTCAGATAACTTTTATCTGAAGAATAAATCTGACAATTTGGCATACTTATTTTATACAATACAAAAGCTGTCAAACCGACATTTATTTATTCCATAGATTAAAGTTATCTGATTATTGAAAAACAACCCTAAGTTTGATGTACATAATGCGTAGATAACGTCTATGTGATGCGTACATATCGCACCATTAGAATTATAGTGACCTAATGAGAAATTAGCCGCAAGCAAAATAGGTCTCTATACTTCAGAATTATAGAGACCTATTTCGAAATTAGCCGCAAGCAAAATAGGTCACTATAATTCTAAAGGTGCGATATCACTCCCTGTATGTACCATCGCGGACACTGCCGGTCGTCCCCTTCAACCTTATTTTTTAAGGCATAAGGGTGAAAGTTCGCTCTCAGTACAAGTGTCACAGAATGGGGCGCGTCTTCATGGGTGGAACTATCTATAAATAGTACTTAAGTACTTATCTAATTGAAAACTTTGACAAAATTTGAAAAAAAAAAAAAATCAAAGAAACGTTAACGTAAAAAAGCCGCTCATCAGAACTTCGCCAGATTTATACATCAATCTACGAGTATATACCCTTTCAAACAAAAGAAGAATTTTTCAAATCGGTTTATACACGACGGAATCCCGAGGTCACCAACATAAAAATAAACACATGCATTCGAATTGAGAACCTCAATTTCTTTTTGCAGTCGGTTAAGAATAAAGCAAACTTATTATATTTTTTTTTTATACATACCGAGTTGACCACATGATAGATTACAGCACTATCAATTACAATAACTCAAAAAAAAAAAAAAAAAATGAACTCAAGTATTTCTAGAAACACATACAAACAAAAATAAATGTAAATAATTTTTAAGCAATATTCTACTTAGCAATAATTAACAAACCAAGTAAAATGCTTCCCAACATATTAGGTTGGGGAAAAAGTCTTTTCGCATTATAGTATGTATGAACTTGTACTAAAATCTCTTTGGCTGTACTATTTGTATCTGGCTGGTTTTGGTATCAGTGAAAGTTTAAATTTTAAAGAACATCATTCCAAATTCAAATTAGGAAAATGTGTGATTTTCATTTGTTTTTCGTACCGGTAAGATGAGTGAATCTAATGAAGAAATTCGATACATTTTAAAATTTTACTACAAAAAAAGTAAAAATGCAACGCAAGCCGCGAAAAAAATTTGCGATGTTTATGGACCTAGTGTAGTGTCTGTGAGAGTTGCACAAATTTGGTTTAAGCGTTTACAGTCTGGAAATTTTGATGTCAAAGATGCACGTCGCTCTGGTCGCCCTATTACGGATAAAGTGGATGCCATTTTTGAAAAAGTGGAGCAAGATCGGCATACCAGTAGTTACGACGTAGCTGAAGAACTGGAAATTGACCACAAAACAGTTTTGGCGCATTTGAAAAAAACTGGGTACACAAAAAAGCTCGACATTTGGGTACCTCACGAGCTCACTGAAAGAAACCTAATGAACCGTGTACTCATTTGTGATTCTTTATTACGACGTAATGAAACCGAACCATTTTTGAAGAAGCTGATAACTGGTGATGAAAAGTGGATCACGTATGACAAGAACGTGCGAAAAAGGTCGTGGTCAAAGGCCGGTCAGGCTTCACAGACTGTGGCGAAACCCAGGTTAACTCGCAACAAGGTGATGCTGTGTGTGTGGTGGGATTGGAAGGGCATTATTCATTATGAGCTGTTACCACCAGGCAGGACCATCGATTCTGAACTCTACTGCGAACAACTGATGAGATTAAAGCAAGAAGTTGAGAGAAAGCGGCCGGAATTAATCAACAGAAGGGGTGTGGTTTTTCATCATGATAACGCTAGACGTCACACATCTTTAGCCACCCAACAAAAATTAAGAGAGTTTGGCTGGGAGGTGTTAATGCATCCGCCGTATAGTTCTGACCTTGCACCTTCAGATTTCCACCTGTTTCGGTCTCTTCAGAATTCTTTAGGCAGTGTCAGGTTAACATCACGAGAGGACTGCCAAAACCACTTGTCACGGTATTTTGACCAGAAGTCCCAAAATTTCTATAGCAATGGGATCATGTCCCTACCTACAAGATGGCAAAAAGTTATCGAACAAAATGGTACCTACATACTTTAGCTAAATGTAAATAAACTTTATTAAAAAATGTTTTGAATTTTCTTAAAAAATGCGAAGAAACTTTTTCCCCAACCTATTATATAAAAAAAATGTGTAGCCTAAGATAATTTTGATTACATAATATAATTCACTTTGTACCATGTGATAGTGAACACAATACTAAAGTAAATAAAATAAACAAGTGATCAACAGCAATAATCATATTAATCAAAATATTGAAATCTTGATTTAATAATTCTACAATGATAATAATTAATAAATAGCTTCTGCACGGGAATCTGTTTGGTGAATGTCGTAAAATCTATACTTAATATTATCTATACATCTATACATCTATACATCTATATCTACACTCTATACATATAAATAAAATTGGAGTGTCTGTATGTAATATTAAAATAACCGCTTTTTAATACATGCATATGAATATATATACGGTACATATACCAAAATAACATTTTTTACAATTTTTGTCTGTCTGTCTGTTTGTTTGTTCCCGCTAATCTCTGAAATGGCTGGACCGTTTTTCGACGGTACTTTCACTGGCAGCTGATGTAATAAGGAGTAACTTAGGCTACTTTTATTTTAGAAAAAATCTTCTGATATATATCTATACTAATATTATAAAAGAAAACCAGCGTATTATTGTTATTGTATGTTTGTTATGAATAAACTCAAAAACTCCTGGGCCGATTTAAAAAAATATTTTATCATTAGAAAGCTACATTTTTACTGAGTGACATAGGCTATATCACATCACGCTGCAACTAATAGAAGCTGAGCAGCAATTAAAAATATTGCGAAACCGGGAAAATTATTCCTCATTTGAGAGTTTCCGTTAAGTGCGCTGCTTAAACGGTTCAAGATACGTAAACATCATGTATTACGAAATGCTTCCCCTCTAAAAGTTCTAAAATAAAGTCCGCGATAACATGGGTTTATCTTTTAGGGTTGGCTCACTATAACCTTTTTTATGCTAACCGAATTTGTTCTAAAATAATGCATTATTTGGGAAGGTGTTTTTATAAACATGATATTAATCCTTATCCAAATAAATACGTTATTCATCACAAATATTTAATTTAAAACAAAATTGCCCTTACATCATTCGATTTTAATGAATATATTAGGAGATATCGCAGTTTTAAAATAACATCTTAAGAAAATAATAATTATCAAGTACTGAGCGCGCATTTATGATGTTAGGAACGTGATTTATATGTACCTACTATTTATACTAATAATAAAGCTGAAGAGTTCGTAACAAACAAAACTGTTATAAACTCTGTTTGCTTGAACGCGCTAATCTCAAGAACTACTGGTCCGATTTAAAATATTATTTTAGTGTCGGATAGCCCATTTATCGAGGAAGGCTATAGGCTATACAACATCACCCTTAGACGCATAGGAGCCGAGAAAAGAGAAAAAAGTCACGAATACGAAGTACTCGCACGGGCAGGCGAGGCGAGCGACGGGGTGGGTCGTGGAGCAAGAAATTTGACGCGAAGTCGCGGGCAGAAGCTAGTAATGTATATATTATTCATATTATAAAGCTGAAGAGTTTGTTTGGTTGAACGCGCTAATCTCAGGAGCTACTGGTTCGAATCGAAATGTTCTTTTAGTGTTGGATAGCCCATTTATCGAGGAAGGCTAGTTAACATCACGCTAAGATCCATAGGAGCCGAGCAAAGAGATAAAAATCACGAATATGAAGTACTCGCACGAGCAGGCGATTCGAAGCAACGGGGTGGGCCGGCGGAGCAAGAAACTTGACGCGAACGAAGTCGCGAGCAGAAGCTAATACATAATATACTAAACTGATCATACATACATAATTAAACTCACGCCTTTTTTACACGCTTTATATTAGCTTCACTTGTATGTTTGTTTGTTTGTTTGTATGTAACCGACTCCTTTGGACGCTATTTTGACCCACTTTAAACGGTCAGATTTCATTTAAACTTTGTAGACTTATCGAGGACCTATGACAATTCAATAATTTAAAAAATATATTAGTTTATAAAAAAACACGCTTTTGTAGTTAGCAAAACTAAAAAAATAGAAAATAAATAATAGTTAAAAAAAAACTAAAAAAACACGCTTTAAAAACCAAACTAAAAAGTAGAAAATAATTTAATTCTATTAAAAAGCGTGGGGTGCTTGATATTAATTGATTATAAAAATACCTCAAAAAGGACCCCACGTTTTTTAATAGAATTAAATTATTTTCTACTTTTTAGTTAGGTTTTTAAAGCGTGTTTTTTTTTGTTTTTATAAACTATTATTTATTTCCATAGGGGTAGGCAGAAACTACAGAACGCCACCTGCTACGACCCTTACATACACCTTTTGCGTCGTTCATACATCTGAGGCCTTAGTGTGTTTCATTTAACCATCTCGGTCAACCGCAGCGTGTGCGTTTGGCGCTTCGATTGATCCGTCACCAATCCAGGACCAATCGAAGCGCCGAACGCGCTCGATGCGTTTGATCGAGATGGTTAAATGAAACTCACACTAGGGTCTCAGGTAGGCTTACCAATTTTTTTGACAAAAAAAACGTATAAAATGGTTTGAATAGGAAAAAAAAAAAGTAAAAATGTCATGTTTTATTGCCTTAAAAACGTACTTTTGTGTGGTAAAAGCATATGCTAACAATTTTTTGCTATGTTTATAAAAATCAAAGCTTGTTTGACAATCAAAATTTAAATTTAAATAAACATTTCGTTTTTAATTAATTTTACTGACGCTGTATTTCTCGCTTCTCGCCACTTTAGATTCATTACTGAAAAAACTCTTTCAGTGAAAGCTGAAGTGACGGGAATGGATAGTAAATATGTTTTTTTTTTACATCTGGTACAAGTCTTTGTCCTGTCCTATTACATTGACATCACATCTGACATCTAACACTTCGTTCAGTAATTATAAATCGTTTCCGTCATCCGTTTAATACCTAGTTAAGTACCCATAATTGGTGTTTTGTTTTACGCATCACAGTAAAGGTTGGAAATAAAGTATTTTCACATACTTTATTTGTAAGCAAAAGTATAATGTATAAATACCAAAAATAAAGTAGGATACGTTATTATAAAGTATGGTTGGCAACCCTAGTCTCAGGTCATACTTGCACGTCAGTTGCGAGTACTACGCACTTGGCCTTTCTGAAGAACATCAACAATAAGGTTACTGTATTTCTTCCATCTTTCTTTCTCCTTTGTTCCGTGTGGTGCCGGGCGTAAAAGAATACCACCATCCCATTTCTTCCCGTGGGTGTCGTAGAAGGCGACTAAAGGACTTACTAGAGAATATGCAGCAGAGTTCTCTATGCATTTGACCACCATACTGCGATCGCCAACCCGCCTGCCAAGCGTGGCGATTATGGCAAATCCCCCCTTTTGGGGGAGGCTTATGTTCAGCAGTGGACGTCTTTCGGCTGATATGATGATGATGATGATTTCTTCCAAGGGCGTCAACACCCGGCGTTTCCACTCACATCTGCCAAATCTTCAGCTTTACTATTATAGTACACAGGGTAAAATTTTATCCAGTGCGCAAACTGTAACCGTGAATTGAGCATATCATTCTAGACCCCGTAACTTAGAAATTTTTAGTTGGTTATACAAAAAACAATCTGCAGTTTCATAGAAAAGTGCAACACCTACGCGGTCAAAATGTATGGAACAGCTGACTTTTTTTTTGTTCTACACATTTCTATGCTAGCAGGTCTAGAATGATATGCTGAATTCATGGTTACAGTTTGCGCACTGGTTAAAATTTTATCCTGTAGAAATTAATACTGATAAAAATTGGAATAAATTCCAAAAGAATGATGATATTGGTAACAATTATCTACTAAGGTTTATATTAATATTTTTGATTATTAAAAAATCTGATCATGTTGTATATATTTTGATTAAGTTTATCACCAAAGAGCTCTATTTTTATATTATTTATAAGACTAGCTGACCCGACAGACGTTGTCCTATCTGAACTATGAATATTGAATTTACATTTTATATCTGAGTTATGCGCAACTTTCTTAATTTTTTCTTTCATAAGAACCTTCTCTTGACATTAACAAACACAACAAAAAAAGAATTAGCAAAATTGGTCCAGCCGTTCATGTGTGATGCCATGACTAAGAGAGATAGGGATTCATTTTTATACACTGTGACATTTTAGTCGTCTTACAAAGGTGGTCCACTCAATGTTTCCATCATAAAATACCTCTAGGCGCGATTAAAACATTGTTACCATTAATTAAGATAATAGGTACAAAGAAAAATAAATAATGCTTTAGAATTTTGAAACATCCTCCCTGTTAATAATGTTTACGTATAAGACGGTAGAAGATATCTATCTACCTACCATTACATTCCATCTCCATAACAGGCTGTTTCCAACTACATCATGCATCTTAGTGAATGATATTTTCATTTTTAAAATTATGAAAATGTTCAAAAATATTTTTTTTTTTTATAAATGATTAGTAGTCATTGGATACATGAAGTCGGCTACCATTGAAAGACAACTAAAATGTCATGGTGTATAATAAATATTCCTTAACAACATCATATTACCCAATTACTGGGTTATGGAGGTCACAGCATGTAAAATACTGGTATTCAGCTGCATTCGGTTAGACTGAAAGCAAAACGGACCCCAATGTAGTTGAGAAAAGACTTATGTGTCAGACGATGATCTATAGAACATTTAACATAAGTTGGAAAAGGCGAAGCAGTCGATGATGAGTTTGTAGAACATGTTCAAAATCAAATCTGAAATCATCAAAATGCCATAGGACTTAGAAGATTTCAGATTTGAGTTTGTTTTCTTTTAATTTTGTTGTATTTCTCTATTTTCTTTCCCAACTCTTTTAATTAACCGCATCCACATTTTTACTCAAACTTTAAAGGATAATAATTTTATTATTAGTAAATCAAAACGTGATTTATTTATAATAACATTAATATCATCGCTTTTCACAACTATTTTGGAGTCGGCTTTCAATCTAACCGAATCCAGCAGATTACCATTATTTTACACAAGTATACCCTCTAGTTAACGTAACTTCAAGAACTTAGAACCGCGTTTTAAGCATCCGAAATGATTAATTACTTATTTAAGAATGTCTAAAATAAATAATCTGAATTTTATTTACAATAGAACTTGAAATGGTCTTATCAGTAAAATTTAACAGATATTATCTCATGGCGGGTTTAATGACGATATAATAAATTACCATCAATTAAGTAATACAGCAATATTTGATAAGGTATGTAGAGAAACTACAGAACTAAAGAGAAATCACGGTTCGTGGCATACTTTTCGTATTTCGTCACGTAATTCCTACTTTTTTGACTCGCCAACCCCAAAATCGGCTTCAAAACTAATTAAAAATATAATCCGAATGTTTTTACGCACCGTAATAACTAGGTATAGATTACGAAAAAATCAAAGTAGCTTAGAACTTTTTTTCTAACCTGTAAGGTGCATCTGAGTATAATCCATTCATCCCTTGATACATTTTAATCAATGATAAATCACTGAAAGCACTATTTCACACAACAGAACAGATCACAGTAATAATTAATTCATTAAAACGATTTTAACTAAAAATTTCTTCAATCGAGAAACGATACAGTTTTGTTTTCTTATTTTGACGTAAAGGATTCGCAACGAACTCGTATGACGGATCATACGATTATGCTTTCTCGCTTTCGCCTCTTTATACACGCGTGTGCGAAAGAGACAGTATTCTAATTGGTCAAAGTTGCCATAGTATGGAAATTGCAAGAAGGTTGCGTATGAAAACTTGTTTATCACAAAGTTAGGGTTGGGAAAGGGTCAACTCGATTCGATAAGATTAAAATAATTTGCGTGCAATATGTTATTATTGTATTTGTTGCACGTTTATCAGGCATATGTGATTTTCTTACTAATTAAAATATTCATGAATCTGTTGATTTATAATTAGACATTTGGAGTTATCGTGGAATAAATGCGAAATTCATTTTACGCTGTTAATTCATAAGCGAACATTACTTACGATCAAAGTCCAAAGTAACCTGAGAATTAATTGGTAAAATAGAATTTGAAATACAAGGTTTTTCATAGATACCTAGTTTTATTTTAAGTAGGTTTTTTACAAAATTCTATCTTTCAGATAAAAATTTACTTTAAGTTTCAGTGATAATACAATATACGCAGTTTCCTCATTTATATTTTCCACAAAAAGATATCTCTTGTTCAAAATGTGTTGGTGAATTTAATAGTACTTAATACCAAATCGTGGTAGCAAATTATAACAATAACATTATTTGGAACTGTGGAAAATATCGTAAGGAAAGTTTTGAGTTTGAATGTGTGTGCTATTAAAGTAGGGGAAGACATCAGAAACGATGGATGGACAGTATGAAAGATGAAATGGTCACCTGATTTATGTGTAGTTTACGCTCAATTATGTAAATATTTATTCTTATATTTAACATCACTTTTATTTGTTTGTTTCAGTGTACCTACTAACAACAAGTTCACATTAAATCAACTTTTAGTACTTATATTTTAAAGTATCGGATTTGAATTTTTTTTTTTTAGTTTTTCCTTTCCTTCGCACGTTTTGTCAACACATCTGACATTGGCAGAACTGTCGACATCGGCACCATTGCCATAGACAAAAATAGAATAGAATGGTCACCGTGATAGAAAGTGTCACCCCTTTCTAGCCGACCAACTTACCGAGATGACGAGTATGGAAAAAAAGATGTTGCGCTGACCCCAAAAAAACCAATGGAATCAAAATCATCATCTGCCTAATATTTTCCCAACCACAACAAGGGTCGGTGTCCAGTCAAACAGGATGCAGCTGAAAACTGACCTCAACCCTGGGTACAACGATACGATAAATACGATATTTGGAACCATTATAGCACAATTAAACATGTTCATCTAGTTCAACTTTCAAGTTAATAAACAAACCACTCGATATAACAATGAGTTGAACCTGAAATTCTTGTTTATTCCTTGTTTACGTCCTTTACGGCTTACTTTTACTGACGAGATATAATGACACCAGCCAAAACTACGATATAATAATTTAAATTTAGTTTTACTTTTGAGTAGATGTCAAAAGAGAGCAGGGTCGGCCCAGTAGTAACGGTCGTGACTTACAAGTGGTTGTAGGTTCGAACCCAGCCAGGTACTTTACCACTGCTCTCAATACGGTGAATGAAAACATAGCGAGGAAACTGAAATGTCCTAGTACTAAAAATCTGAAGACATGTGACATCGACTAACTTGCACCAAGCCTACGTGGTGAGTTACGGCCCACTCCCTCTCGTTAAGAGGAGGCCAGCGAGCCAGCAGTGGGACCAATAGGCTGATTATGATATGTAGATATGAAAATGGTCACATATCTTTGAATGTTTACTTTTAGGACATGCTATGCTATGCATGGATAGAGGATGCCTAAGGCATTAAGTTTTCCTGCCAGGGGTGTGGGTTGTTCGAAAGAAATAACGTGGCCCCTGGCACACAGGCAACTGAAGGAACGCACGGGTGGGTTTTAGTCAGTAAAAGTCTGACACGCCCTGCCGGTCCACCCAGAGCGGGAGAAGTTATTTGATGAGATCCCACCCAAAAAAAAGGTACTAAGTCCGCCTTTCAAGCTATCCCGAATTGGCTAAATGCACAAACCGTGCGAAGCCAAAACCCGTAAAAAAAAATAATTGACAGATTGGGGTAGCTCGATGTGCTGGCCTCTATTGTGTGCGGGAAGTTTAAATAAATAAATAATAACTGAAGATAACATTTTAACTGTGCATTTGTCTTAGTTAACAGCCCGTTACTCAGAAACAATTATTAGCAAACTATTGACTGTCATGGTACATTGGTACCTACTGGTACTTTTAGCATAGGTGTTATGGCAACTCTCGAACCAACTGGCAATTTCAGTTCAGCCACACATCAACATCAATTGATCCATTCATCTATATTATACCTACTTGAATCTAATCAAAGTAGTTCACAATATATTTTGGCAACAGTACAGAAGTCGTTACTAATTGACCCAGTTGGTTCAATGAACGTTAAACGTATTGTTGGAGTTGGTCATCATCTGCCTAGCTTTTTCCCACAGGGGTCGACTTTCAGCCTAAGCGGATGCACCTGAACATCAGTATTTTAAATGGAGCGACTGCCTATCTGACCTCCACAACCCAGTTACTGGGCAACATGATACTTCACTCTGCTTTTGGACAAAAAAGGAATCAACGGCGTTACCATTCCGAAATTTGAAAAGTCCTGGCAAAAAGCTGAACTTTTGTAAAAAAATCTTTAATCTTTCTTATATGAGTAGGTACCTTCTCATTAAACATATATTTTTTTAAATAAATAAACTACTCATGTAGAAAAGCCGTTTGAGTAAAAAATAAAAATCAGATGACAAAATGATTTATTCAAATCCACCCGTTAGTTCCAGCGATCAGTGCGTACAAAAAAAACTCCAGCTTGATTATAGATCTATTCTAAGACATTGGCTATTGGCTAAATGCACAAATCGTGTGAAGCCAAACACAAAAAAAAAAACTGTTGAAACTTCACAACACTAGCACTGCACTAGGGTATAAAGTATCAACTCTAATTTTTATCATCCACATGTGTA
Organism: Polymixis lichenea; assembly: GCA_949091785.1. Taxonomy (NCBI): domain Eukaryota; kingdom Metazoa; phylum Arthropoda; class Insecta; order Lepidoptera; family Noctuidae; genus Polymixis; species Polymixis lichenea. The sequence continues at coordinate 10,469,957 of OX420959.1, forward strand.
ACGTATTGTTTTCAAACAACACGATATTTTGCATGATTCACCGACTGGCCGCTAGTCAAAAGAAACGGAGTTTGATAGTAAACAAATTAGTTAAAAATAAATCATAGATACATACAATGTTTTTAGAGCACACGTTGAAATGAAAAACCATGTGTGTTGTATGTTTCTTGGCACCGCACAGCACCCTACAGTGGTTAAATATTACATTATCGAATTTGTAGAAACTCTAACTAGGAACACACAAGAGCAGTGGTGGCCCAGTGTCAACTGCCGCGACTTACGAGTTGTAGGTCGTAGGTTCGAAACCAGACGTGCGTTTTACTTTGTGTTAATTATATCACCGCTACTGCTCTTAAAACGGTGAAGGAACATCGTACATCGTGAGAGATATGTGACATCTACCAACCCGCACTGGGTCCGCGTGGTGGATTACGGCCCACTCCCTCTCACAGAGACGAGGCCTGTGTCCCAGCAGTGGGAACGTTAAGGTGAATCTAGTCCACATTTTTCCTATACAAAATTCGGGAGTGTATTACTCCACTGTTCGACAATGTATATCAAAAAATAAACATCGTTTGGTTTTGTCTCATTATTAATATTGTCTGTACGGAAACAGAATAATAAAATAAAAAGCCATTAAGAAGTTAGGAGCCAACAAAGTTTCGTTTTTCTTGCTAATTTAACCTAACTTTGAGCGTGTTTAAGTAATAAAACACGTGTAAAATCTGAAAAACCAAGTCGATACCGACAAAGCTCAAATATCGAAAAGTTCAATTAACTTTATTGATTATTGATTTATGTAGTGGTTTTTTCATAAAACCCGATCTTCCGAAAGACTGTTCTTAATTTTTTACGCGCCTGTTGTACCTACTATAAATGATCCTGCATCTCACTCAGTAACGTTGTGCGTGTCGACTAGCGTCTAACAGCTCATCACTGATACTACCTCTGTCGGACACGATGCCTGGTGAGACGGCGTGCTTTTTAGCTAGGCCCAGCAGTGAGTTCGAGCCCGCGACTAGGTTCCCCTTAAAGGCTAATTATGATAACTAGGAACACTCTAATTAGGAAATTGGAAGCTAGTGATCACACTAGACTAAATTAAATTCTAAATCAGACAGACGACTCTCAGTCGTGATGTAGAATTACTTTGGCCTGCAATAATTTAGGAAGTAGTTAGTTCAGATCTAACTGTTCTAACTTCGATTACATCTTTCGATTTCCTACAAATAGATAGCTATGCGGTCAATTGCGTAATCAATTTTTGTCACATTAATCAATCAGTATCTGAAGCATTTTTAAGGATATTGCCAATACAATGCTTCATATTTTCGAATAAATTGTCTGCTCAGGAACGTAAATAAAAAGCCCCGGATCTAGCCCCCCCCCCGGGCAGTAGTTTCAGGGGCGCCAAAATCATAATACAGTATGATTAAAAATAAAAAAGTTGTTCCACAAAGCGCCTAGCATACGGAAGCCTGGTTGGTTCACCGTCAACGTGAAAGAAAAAGGCGCCACACAGGCCGACACCTAATTAATTTATCTCAAACGCTGGAGCTCCACTATCAAGTTTCTGCCCTAATTCGAAAAAATCATAGATCAGGGACAAAAAATAACGCAATGAATGTTGTGCCGAGATGGCATTTCCAAAAAAAAACTCAGTGTGGACACTTTTACGCATGACTAGGTAAGGGAAAATCCAGCAATTCAAATCTCTGTACAGCGGGGTTTGACTTTCCGATGTCAAAAATACTATCTAGGAAAACACACCAACTTACGTTCGTAAAACTTTTCATGACGTCATTCACCGGTAAATTGCGGACGCTATATGTCAACGTTCTTCTAAGAAACGGTAGCTCGCGACAGCGCGACGGGACTTTCGTCGAACAATTTCTATGAAAACTTAATGGAAATTGTGCTACAAGTGTCGCGTCGTGTCTGTTTGAAAAAGCTTTTAGGTGGGCAAAGCAATAATGCCGTCAACTAAGAGTTTGACCAAGGGCAACACCACGACCGATACACAACTACCTAATTAATTACGAATAAAATAAATGAACTACTGAAATTTGGCACCTGATAAAATTTGGCACACAGATACAAAAGCAAGGTTATCATAAACTAGCTTTAGCCAGCGTTTTCGCCCGCGTGGAGGCTGAAAATTATCCCATGGAAACGTAATACCGGGATGAAAGTATCCCATATATTAATCCAGGTTATAAACTACCTGTGTGCCGAATTTCATCCAAATCCCTTTGGGCATTTTTCCATGATAGAAGTAACAAACATAGCTACAGTGCCAGGGTACCCGTTTTTTTTTTCGAGGATGGGAAATCAACAAATAACTTCTCGCGCTCAGCAGGCTCAGCACGAGCGCCGACCTGACGACGGAAGTGTAAAGTGTAAAGTCTAAATGATGTACAATAGGAGAATATAGCTATGTTTTTCTATTAATTATCACAGTTATTCGTTCTAAACCAATCATAATTTTGTAGATAATCGTATACACTTTGTGGCCGTCGAGTAGAAAGTTTGTTGTCAGTGTGATTTAGACAGGTTGAGAAGCAATCTTCTTCTGAAATAGTCTACATTTTTATGGACGTAGACAAAGATCGTTAGAAACGAAAGACAAAATGACAGATTGTAGAAGGATATCTACGGTGCGATGTCAAAAATGGAGAAACAAAATGTCACTTTGTATTAAAAAAAACACTAAGTATATTCTTCGTTGAAATAGAAAGCGTGATGCTAAGCCTGCTGGGCGGAGCGGGAGGGCGTGTCAGACTTTTACTGACTAAAACCCACCCTTGTTACTTCAGTTGCTGTGTGCCAGGGGCCACGGTATTTCTTTCGAACAACCCGCACCCCTGGCAGGCATCGGCCCTTACGGACCCCACTAGTTGTTGCTGACATCTCTTTGAGGCGCGCGTGGATCACAACGCGCCGTCGACCCAGGAACCTAATCCCATTGAATGATTGTTTCATGAAGTACTTAGATTTACGAAACTTTCTGTTGAAAACCGTGTGTAGTAGTTTAAGATAGGTACTCTTTTTAAAACTATGGCGACCTTCAAGATGATTCTTAAAAACAACAAATTAGCAATTAGACGATTTGTAAGTAACTAAGTCGCTTCTGTGATGCCAGTACCTATTTCTATAATAGTTAAGTAAATTCTTTGCACGGATAAGGCAAATCAATTCTACTCGATTTTTAAACCGGATGCAGCAGATGCAGAATATCAGTATTTTACATGGAGCGACTGCCTATCTGACCTCCACAACCCAGATACTGGGTAATACGATACCCCTTGTTATGACTGGTTGTCAGTAATTCCGGGCTTTTGACGACCCGTAACGACTGTCAAAGATCCACGAATGACAGCCGGGACCAACGGCTTATCATGCTTTTCGAGGCACGGAGGGGTCTTGGTATGTAAAGATGGTCACTCATCCACGGACGAACCGCGGCAAGCGTAGCTTAACCTGATCCGTGACCCGTGCGGCTGTTACCACTTAGCAACAAGCCCCTGTAGTTACACATTTACACACTGGTATAGTACCTATTATGAACCATAAATTATAGACAACTAGCTTTTGCCCGCGGCTTCATCCGCGTGGTTATCAGTTATCGCATAAAAAAGTAACCTATGTCCTTCCGTATCTCAGGCTATATCTCTGCCAAAATTCATGACGATCGGTTCAGCGGCTTAGGCGTGAAAGCGTGAAGGTGCGCCTACACGAGCAACTAAAGTTGCTTCTTCCTGGTCAATTTACATCAACTATGACGACATCCAGCAATTTAGAGCTATTGCTAGGTACATGTTGCCAGAACATGAGCCTGTTGCCAGAGATACGGCCACGCAATACCATGCAATATGGAGTAACTTAAAAAACTAGGCAATACGCCCCTCCCCCACCGCCTCCGCCGCCGTCCGGGTCCTCTCGCAAAAAAAAACGTACTTAGTTATACTTAAAAACGAGATGAAAAAAAATGACTAAAACTTCCAAGCCGATTGGATATTCGGCAACTCATATTGGCGACATTGAGAAATGTGAAATATAAGTATGTAGCAGCAATATTCCGGAAACAATTTGCGCAGTTTATTGTCATTGCTCCTGATTGCTCCACTTAATTGATCCAGATTGATCCATTAGTGGTGCCGAGCAATAATAGCTCAATAATTTACCCATGTACCACCTTAACAGACAGAGTTACTTTCACATTTCCTTCACCTCCTCCTGACTTCCTTCCTTCCTCTTTTCCTTTTCCTTTTTCGTTTCCTTTCCTCTCACAAACATAACACAAGGCGTTCCGTGCCGGACAGCGCTCACCGCCTAGACACCGCCCGCTGCCGCACAGCTCGCAGGCGCTGCGCTGCGTGCGCGGCGGACGCGGCCCGGCGCCGCGCCGCACACTGGTCCCAAATTAAAAAAAAGTGGACATTGATAGTAGACCGCTGATATTTTTTTTTATTGTTGATACAATGATAACAGATAAGGCAAAAAAATATTATTGTCCTACTTCAAATACTTTTCTGTAAAAAAAATATTTCTTTTTTTTTTGTATGGGAGCGATTACATTTTACTCAATTTCTCAAAAACCTTAAGCGATGTCGAGATGGCAATCACATATGTTAGAAAACTAATAATTCTGAGTATTTGGCTCGAAGAAACTTATTGCTTATCTCTGCGTACTTTCGAGATAATAGTGACAGAAAATAACATTTTTTTTTAATGTTAATTTTTTGCTTTTTTTTAATCATAGCCTAACACACAAAACACAATAACACATAATTATAATGTATGCGTAATGTCAAATAAGTAAAAAGAGACTTCTCTGTAAAAGAGGTTATGGGGGCTCACTAATGACTGAAAAGCTATGACCTTTCTGAAGGAGTACTTTCATCAGTTCTAAAAAACAATCAAAATGAAGACATATTAAGCTGCAAACATAAAGTTGAATATGTTCACAAACGATTCTGAAAAAATATTATGGTGAAAGATTAATATTTGGGTCTATATTCTCTTGAGAAATCTCTATTTCCTCGTTTTCCAACGAAAGCAATTCATTGTTCAAGATCAAAGCACTAGCCTCTGCAAACAACTGTTTATGTAAACGAGCAAACTTTGGTTTGATATGGCTGATGTAAGGATCTGAGCTAATTAGAAAGCTGTGGATAATGTCTAAATTAGTCTGAACTCTACCGATTTTTCTTGTATGTGCCATTCTAACATTCCGGAAATCTTTATTCCTCGCTTCGGAAGCTTCTTCGGAAAGCATGCCTATCGGAATAAAGGAGAAATTTTCACAAATATCAGCACCGTGTATCAACAATTTATGGACACTTGAAGGCATGTAATACCATGGATATAAGTTTACATATAGCATTGCTGTTTCTTTACAATATTCCCTAAACAAGTTGGTATTAATAAGTTGACCAGATGAAATTGTTTGTAAAATGACTGCAAATCTCTTGATTAAATCAGGGTGGATACCCGTTATTTCAGCAGATACTTCATAATTTTCAAAAAACCTTCTTGCCGTGTTACCGTCATTGGTTGTACCAAATCCCTGTTTTACTATGTTACAATTAACAAACCAGTTCTTTCCCGGAATTCTTCTTGTGTCAAATTCTTTTTAATTTCTTTTAACAATTTATCTTCTTTTCGTGCAGCCCACTTTTTGAAGTCTAAGTTGTACGAAATGTGTAAAATACATTCCATACATCTTATCCACATATGAAGCGAAGACAGACCATATTTATACATATCTTCTCTGATGAGTCTTTTGGATACAAAGTCCAAGTCATTCATTTTGCTAGGTGGGGTATTGCAAATATTACAAACAGCTGCAGAAGAAGCATTGGAAATCACAGTAGAAATTTTCCCATCAATCATAGTCATGTACAAATCATGTTTAATATCAAAATTATCTACAATTGTGGGAACAAGATTACGAATTTCTTCCTCTAAGGATGCACTTTCCTTCTTTATCAATTCATTTGTTTCTTTTGCAAATATAAAGCCAATTGGACGACAATAGTTTGTTGAAGAGGGAGCAGGATTTTGCCACAAGATAGTACCACTCTCTTCTTCCAAACGAAGCGGAACCAAACTAATCATGAAAACTGAAGAATCGTCAATTTTAGTGTCGGAGTGTGACTTTTGTTTATAATTACTTTGAGAAGATGACCCGTCAAAACCCCATTTGCTTATTAGTTTTAGCGATTTTTTGTCGGCAGAGTTGTGCTGAATTGTTTTTAATATCCTATTAGTTGTCAAATCTAGAAGCGATTGAAGTCTTATCTTAGCATCAGATTCAGTTACAGTTATGTCTGACTCTGGAGGATAACAAGTTTTTTTAGCTTCCAGGAGCTTTTGATAGGATGGAAGACCATACATTTTCTCTGAAGCAAGAATAGTTCTTAAATTTCGATATTGCCATTTTGACAAATTTGTTGAGGTGTAAAGCGCTAACGTTTTATCATCTGGTAAACACGGTTTGTCAGTCTTTTTAGCGAATAGTACATCATATACCATCTCACATTTTTCCTTGTTTTGTCTGAGTTCGTTTAATATAGCTGCTAATTTTGTTTTTTTAGACTCTTTTAATTTGGCACATAAAGCATAAACTAATTCCTCCTCTGTGTGATCTAGAAGTGTTAGAGAACGCCTTTTCTTCTGTTTATCAGATATATCAACAAATGGTTTTTTACTTGTACCATAACTTAATTGATGAGTATCCACTTGCGTTTCGAAATTTGGAATTACTTCCTCGGCAACTTTAAAAATGCTGCTTAAATCGATATTTTGACATTTTGGCCAAACTATTTGGGATTGTAACCAGTCTGAATTTTTGTTAAGAAAGGTCTTTTGAGCTCTACTGGAAGCAGACCATCTTTTTGAGATATTACTTGAAAAATTACGACAAAATAATTTAATATTACTCAAATCTTCGGAAGACAATTCAACACCAATACGTTCAATAAGGGCATTAAATAAAAATTCGACATTTTTAAAACCACCTCCTGATTTAAGAACAACGTATAAGTCTAAGTTGGTGACAAATGCGGACATATTATAATTTTAAGGAAAATTGAAAACAAATTAGAATCAAAGATATCAAAGACAAAGTGACTTTGATTTTAACAAAAAAAATTACGAAAACAATTCCGACGAAAGAAAGACAAACAAAAATTATTTGATTTTAAAATCCAAAGATTCAAAATACAACAATAACAAAACAAACAAACAACAAGCATTTCTTCAAGCGCACAGAAAAAATAAGGACACGTCTTATCGCAACCACATTTAGTTGTACACTGAGTGAGGTGTACGCGCGCGATTCGTGACCGTATTACGTTACGTCATGAGAGGCGGCCATCTTGTTATCCCGGCAAACTCGCGTCGAAGCTCCATTTTGCTGGCCAGCGGACCTATTGCGATATGAGTAAGGCTATGATTAAAAAAAAGCGAACAATTAACATTAAAAAAAATTGTTATTTTCTGTCACTATTATCTCGAAAGTACGCAGAGATAAGCAATAAGTTTCTTCGAGCCAAATACTCAGAATTATTAGTTTTCTAACATATGTGAATGCCATCTCGACATCGCTTAAGGTTTTTGAGAAATTGAGTAAAATGTAATCACTCCCATACAAAAAAAAAAGAAATATTTTTTATAGAGAAAAGTATTTGAAGTAGGACAATAATATTTTTTTGCCTTATCTGTTATCATTATATCAACAATAAAAAAAATATCAGCGGTCTACTATCAATGTCCACTTTTTTTTAATTTGGGACCAGTGTGCGCCGTCCTCCTGCGCGCCGCCCGCCACGTGCGCTGCTACCGGCTTCAACTGCATTCACTTGCACACCCGCTGATGCACCATCGATGCACTTACTTTCCTCTTTGGACATCTCTGCCGCCTGACAGATTTGTATTGCCTTTGCTAATGTTAAATCATCTGTACGTAGAAGTCGATCTCGCACAGTGTTGTTGACAATACCGCACACAATCTTATCTCGTAACAAACTCTCGTGCAATTCACTGAACTCGCACTGCTGACTCAATACCCTTAATGCTGTTACGTATTGGTCGATGTTTTCACCGTCTTCTTGATTGCGCGTAAAGAATTTAAACCGCCTTACTGTGATATTTGGTTTTGTGCCGAAATACTTGTCAAACTTTTTCAATACACAATTTATGTCGTCTTCAGTTTCACCTGCATCGAACGTGAACGTTGTATATGCTTCATATCCAGCTGTTCCAATGAGGTTAACCAACAAACTTGCCTGGACTTCTTTAGGCTCTTTGCTCACTCCTGATGCTTTAAGAAAAACCTCGAATAGCTTCCGCCATTTGTGCCACGCGTCCGATCGCGCGGCCGGACCGCCGTCGAGCGATAATTCCGCTGGAGGACGTGCGTGCTCCATTATTATTACAAACACGATGTAACAAAGCACTAAGAAACAATATTTTATGGGTTCTAATCCGTTTTAACTCTCAAAAACGTTAAAAAGGCACACCGCTGCCACCATGTAGTAAAACACACGCAAGTTGGTTAAACACTGGTTTATTTCCACACACCCTCATATACAATTAATATAAAGATTAACATACCGTCAGACTACTTCATATACTACAATAATAGTACTTACTTAGTAAGGAATAAATGAATTCTTGGCGATGCATTTATAAGTATCTTTGTTACGCTGTTTCATGCATTTGGAGCCCGCAAAAAATGTTGAATCACTAATTGCACGTCTGCTATGCAAAAAATATGCTTATTAGTCTGTGGCGGACATCTACAATGCCCCACATACGAAACTTCAAATCAACAAATGTGGAAAACACAAAAAGTAAAGTGGCGCCATCTACAATGCCATATGCGAACTATTCAAGACGTCAAGTCTTGTGGAAGAAGACAATAGGTTTCGAGCTAGTAGACCATTCTTAGTTTAGTTAAAATAGTAGGTAAAGCTTGTACAGCACGTAACAGCTGCACGGGTCAATCGATCATGCTTGCCGTGGTTGGTCCGTGGCGTGGATGGAGGTGACCGTCTTTATATACCAAGCAAGACCCCTCCGTGCCTCGGGATGCACGTTAAGCCGTTGATCCCGGCTGTCATTTGTGGATGTTTGACAGTCGTTACGGGTCGTTAGAAGCCCGTAAGTTTGACAACCAATCTTACCAAGGAGCAGTGGCGAACGGGTCAATACAAGCCGACTCCCATCGGCTTACTAATATTTCTGCAAAATTCTCAGATTACGACACAGTATCTTCTGAAGAAACTTTAAGCTTGCGGTAAGTGTTTTTTTGGAACGGCTTACCCTGGCCATAATAATACCCCTCGCCACTGCCAAGGAGTATCGGATTACCCAGTTATTGGGATGTGGAGGTCACATAGGCAGTCGCTCCATTTAAAGTACTAGTATTCTGCTACATCCGGTTACACTGGAAAAGGCTAGGTAGATGAGGAAACTACCAATCGGAACCATGCATCAAGCTTCTGTACTGTCCATATTTATACTGTGGCACCGGGAGTAGAAATTACGTTTTAATGTGTTATGCAATTAGTCTAATTATTATATCCCAGATTTTTAGATGACGTAGGTGCCTATTGCGAGTACTGTGACACGACCTTGTCATACTAATAGAAGAGACCATGTAACAAGTTAATATTTGCACTCCTAAGTACCTCTCAACCACACGGAAGGTACACAAACACATGATGCTTATAAATCACATATATAATCAGCAAAGAGAATTATAAGGTAAATGTCACATGTCTTTTAATTTTTTATTCAAGGTGGTGGTGGTTTCCTCACGATGTTTTCCTTCAACGTTTTGAGAGCAGCGGTGACGACATAATTTAAACAAGAAATGCCTGGGCTCGAACGCGCGACCTACAAGTTGGTAACTCTGGGCCGTTACCACTAAGCCACCTCTGCTCTGCCTGCACTGCTGTTTCACAGAAAAGTGCGCAATCTATACAATGGGGCCTCGCGAGTCTTTTAGAAACAAATTCAACGAAATTGATATACTCTAACTCTTCCTTCTTAAGACGCAAAAACTTGAGTCTTTTCAAAAAAAGATGCGACTTCCATAATCTAAATACACGTAAGTAGTAAAGATGAAATTGTGATTCCAAAATTTAGATTAACTAAAACTAGCAAGTCATTTCTAATAAACAGTATCCGCTTCTATAACAAGTTGACAAAGTCACAGATAAAGTATAAATCTACAGATTTATAGACGATTTTCTATTCTTTATTTTCATTTCTCTACGTACCTACCTGGTACTTATTGACAGGATTGCACTATCCTCCATACCTAATATCACTGTAATTTGAAAACATTGTAAAACCCAATTATTTTTAAAAGAGTAACCGTGGAGTTTCTTGCCGGCTCTTCTCCATAGGAAGCGACTAATTGGAACCGTGCACCTAGCTTCTGACGTTTCATAAGTGCCCTTGCAGGTTTAGGTATGTGAAACGACTAGAATCAATTCTATTTTAATGTACATGTTGACGTTCAAAAGTGCCTTTTAAGTGCCTATTTGAAATAAATGTTTTGACTTTTTTTGACTTTTGAAATAAAATATTTTGATTTTGAGTGCGATTACTACGCGGTCAAAATGTATGGAACAGCTAATATTTTTCGTGCAGGATTTTATCGCGCGCTAGATTTTCAACTCTCGGTATTGAATCGAGCATTGATAATCCAACAAAGAGTTTTCAACATGCTGGGGCATGTTGAAAAACACTGTTCGATTTTCAACTCCCGGTTCCACATTATAAAAATGAACAGTACAGAAACTACGAACAAACGTTCGAAGCGGCAAGCGTTACGTCCGTGTGGACGTCACCTAACTCGGCAAAACGAAATAAGCCGAACTGAAGCGGACAGCTCCTCTAGGCTGTAATTTTCCACCAAATGTATTTATAGAATACACAAGAAAATCTATTAAAAGCTAGGGGGCAAGCAGCCGACATAAAAAAAAACTTAACACAGTCATCATCACAAAGTTTTTACACGCACACAAATCTTAAACCACTACTTATACTAAAATTACCAAGGTTCCTCATTTGTATCAGACCTGTACAGTAAAAAATAAACATAAAGTATAGTACCTATCCGCACATATCGTTTTTTCTTAATTCAATGACAATTGCAATAAACAACAAAGTTAAAGAAATATTAATATACACTATGTTAGGTTAAATGAGGGACATGTTTTAAGAGGGTGTGGTACTCATGAAAATATACAACTTTTAATAAGTAGAGTGGACACCAAAAAAAAATTAGCTGTTCCCTACATGTTGTCCAGATAAGCGAACATACATAAATGTATAGAACGGCTCGTTTTATTTTCGCGAATTCAGTGTTGGTCCTTTAGTAAAACTTTTTCAGTCTCACAAAAAGGTACCTACTTACCCTTAAAGTATGTCCTTCATTTAACATATAACACACTGTATAAAAGATAATTTACACGCTCGAATAACTCGAAATAAGGTGTACTTAGAGGTCGTGCTCGTGGCCAACTAGCTTAATTTGGTAGCATGCGCTACGCATTTTTCGCACATTGCAAAAAACGTAAGATATGAATTTCGGGGAATCCCCCGAAATTCAAATCTTCTGTTTTTTTTTTGTAATTTGCAGGTATAGACGCCAGTACTTCAAGCTATATGTCAGATTTTTTTTTAAAGGTTTCCAACTCTATCACGAAAATATAAGGTTCATGTTCAATTAGGAAAATTTGACAGTTTGGGATAGCTCGATGTGCTGACGTCTGTACGTGTCAGGTTGTTTAAGGATTAAAATATGATTAGCGAACGTAACACGTCCATATTCATAGCATTACAACCATTAAAAACATCAATTCAACCCTCCAAGTTTATTAAATCCCATTGAATGACTGTTTCTAAAAATAGTCATTCAATGGGAATAAATGAACTTAGAACATACATTAACATAACATCAAGCTTTGCTTCCCCAAAGGGTTAGGCAGAGGTGTACCTATAGTCAGCCCACATTACGCCAGTTATGTTTAAGTCCCATGTAATGGGGGACGAGCCGATTGCCACCAACCGGCCAGAATCGTCAGTGTTTTAGGTCCATGCGGCAACACACGGAAACGTTCCGTGTTTTGCCGGACGTAAAGAATAGCACCATCCCATTTCTTCCCGTGGGTGTCTTAGAAGGCGACTAGAGGACTTACTAGAGCAGTGATAGGCAAAGTACGGCCCGCAGGCCAGCTCCGGCCCGCGAAATCATTTAATCCGTCCCGCCGACGGTCCTTCGACATGAATAGTATATGACCCGCGATAATTATATTTTGACGGTCCAGAAGTATAAAGTAGATTCTACTTAGTAGAATAATAGACGCACAGGTAAAGGAGCCAGCTAGACTAGCCTTTTCGCGCTACTGAAAGTTACTTCGTTACAGCTCGAACCTGCATTCGAAAATATTATGGCAAATCAAAAGCAATTTCATATGTCTCACACGCCTACCAGGGCAGGGCCTTCGAATAAAAGTTAAATTGTAATTTTTAACATTTGTGCAAGTGTGTAATGCTGTAATGTTTTTTTATGATTAAAAGTTTCAACACAAAATGCATTTTTCCTATAATTCTCCTCTGAAATTTCTTAAACTTTCTAGCCCCCCATTTAGAAAGTTTGGACACCATTGGACTAGAGAATCGGCAGCGGCGTTCTCTATGCATTTTACCACCATACTGCGATCGCCAACCCGCCTGCCAAGCGTGGCGATTATGGCAAACCACCTCTTTTTGATGAGGCCTACGTACAGCAGTGGACGTCTTTCGGCTGACGCTGAGTCCATGCGAACGTGGTCTAAGCACGTCAGTGGTATCAAAACCGGCACCCTAATTGCGTAACAAACGATCAATCATAATCAGTTTCATTTTGACAGTATAACAATATCTATACATTGCGTTTTTTACATTGCTGAGCAGACACATTTTACGAACATATGCAGCAATGGTTTTATAGAGGTATGAAGAACAGGGTGTATAGTTCACTTATGGAAAAGGGAGGATCCTCCGACCAGACGGGTGTTGTGTCTGGTGGGCAACTGCCCGACGATTGATGTCGGGATCTTGTATATATGTAGATTGCGTGGTAAACTCTGCTTGCGTGATGTAGCTGCGGTGTGACGTCAAGTCTTGAGTAGTTCGCATATGGCATTGTAGATGGCGCCACTTTACTTTTTTGTGTCTTCCACATTTGTTGATTTGAAGTTTAGTATGAGGGGCTTTGTAGATGTCCGCCATAGTTTAGCAATCTGTTTTAAAATGATTCAGATTATGATTGATCGTGCGTCACGCAATTAGGATGCAGTATAAGCTGGCCTCTCACTCTATTGATACTCCGTACTGCGCTAGGCCAGCCCAAGGTCAAAGTATTAACACTGACTTCGGTCTAGTGTACAACCAACGGTATCATCTAATGTAACAACCGAAGTCCAGCTGTTTTATTAACACTGTCACTGATTTTTATAAAACTAGGTAGCTCTTTTCCGCGACTTCGTACATGTGGAGGTCCGAAATGATCGGGAACGTACCTACTACCGGGATAAAAAGTTGAGGTCATGGTCTTTCTGTGTGCCAAAATTAATCGAAATCTATTCCATGAAAAGATAGTACTTACAGACAGTTAGACAGAGTACCTGACTTATGAATTTATAGGGTATAAGCAAAATGCGAGGCCGACTTATACTGGTTTTGCCAAAACCAGTAGAAGCTGGCCTCACATTCTAATGAAACTCCGTACTAGGCCAGGCCAGCCCAAGGTCATAGTGTTAGCACCGACAAGCGGTCGACTGTATTATCTAATCTATCAACCGAAGTCCAGCTGTTTTATTAACACTGTCACTAATTTTTATAACACTAGGCTTTTCCCGTGACATCACCCACGTAGAGCCGAAATGATCGGGAACGTACTATCGGGATAAAAAGTGGAGGTCATGGTCAATCTTTGTGCCAAATTTAAACGAAATTTGTACTGTTAAGGCATGAAATGTACCTATTACTAATCCATTGCTTTTTAAGTTAGAAAGATCTGTTTTTCAACAACGTAAATAACACAATGAATCTTGTTGATCTGTAAAAATGAAAGCCTCTCCTATTGTTAGTGTGTTACGTATTAGGGATGTAACGGAGATGGGTTTACCGGAACCGAAATCGGAATCGGAGTTTTTAAATTTGATTTATCGAAATCGGAATCGGAACCGGAATATAAGACCGAGGAGGAGCCGGAGGCAGAAGAAAAATTGTGTTTTAAGGACAATCTAATTTATTTATTTATTATAAAATTAGCTTCCGTCCACAGCTTCGCCCGCGTGGATGTCGGAAATTATCCCACGGGAACGTACTACCAGGATAAAAAGTATCTTATGTGTTAATCTAGGTTATAATCTATGTGTGTGCCAAATTTCATCCAAATCCTTTCAGGAGCTTTTGCGCGAAAGAGTAACAAACATCCATACATACAAACTTTCGCGTTTATAATATTAATTAGTAAGGATAACACTAATAATATAAAATAGTAATCGTGTTTCCCCGAACATAAACATGTTCGTATGCGCTGGCAGCGGCTGGCCGCGCCACCCGTGAGCTTCAACCTTCGATTTAAAAGTGTCGGATCACTCGGAACCGAAGTGGAAATCGGAAGTGTAGTTTCAATCGGAAGTTCCGACTTGTCGGAATCGGAATCGAATCCCCGTAACATCCCTATTACATAAATACCTCGCTGTACTAACAACGGTATTATCTAATCTGAGCAACCGAAGTCCAGCTGTTATATTGAAACAGTGGGTTAATCATATACAACGCAAACACTGTCATTAATACAATATGTTTTCGTTTCAATTATATTAGGTATGTACCTTAACATCAGGGGTGTATCAATAGAAAATGGCGCCTAGGGCACGCAACACATTTGCGCCCATTCGTAAACAATCTCGGTCTAAACTGAGCAAAGCTAGGTCACATAACCTTTCTTGACCAATTATACTCTTCAATAAGGAAGGTTTCAACTTGCTAAAAGATCGCTTGCAATGCTGCAATTTGAAGAGAATTTGAATAGAAATAGGCAGATTTGGAAATACGCTTTCATCCCCATACTGCACAATATATTCAAGTAGCTCTTCAGATTTCTTAGAGGTAACCGTATGAAACGATTTATTGATGTTTATTTTTAACCGACTTCAAAAAAAGGAGGAGGTTCTCAATTCGACTGTATGTTTTTTTTTAAATGTTTGTTACCGCATAAGTTTCGACTGGGTGAACCGATTTTGATGATTCTTTTTTTATTTGATAGCTCGTGCTTTCCGTGTGGTGCCATTTCAATTTCATATAGATCTGATGATGCGTTTCGGAGACAAACAAGGGAACTCTTCAAAAAATAACAGTAAATAAACCGCTATTGCTGCTATCGCATAAATATGCATTGTTTTGACCCCAAGGATGATGAAATTTCGAATTAGTGGGGTAGGTACTATAACTAAAAAGTGAAAAATAAAAACATTTTCCGAAAAAAAAACAATCGACTCCCGAAAAAAGACTACAAAACGAAAAATAACTTTAATTTCGGAAGGCGGTGACTTTGGATATGTATTTAAATTTTTCACTTTGTAGTGTTTTTTCGGAAGTCGGTTGTTTTTTTTTTTGGAAAAAGTTTTTTTTATTTTTTATTAACTGATGTCATTTTGCGCCCCCCTTCGACAGGCGCTCAGGGCTCTTGCCCTGCCTGAACCACCCTAATTACGCCACTGGTACCTAAATTACACCCATATTTCGTCAATTTAATAGCGGGCCGGCCTATTGACATCAGTCGCACTTTAGACTAAAGGCTGCTACTGAGAAATTTCCGGTGATTCGGCGATCTAGAGGTCACAAACGCTACTGTTGAACATGAGGTCCTGGTACGATTCCTGGTACGGGCCAAGTTTACTAGGTTTTTCCAGCTGGAATTTCTTAAAGTTCGTTTTTTGATCTCATCTTATCCACATGTTACAAACGAATTTTTAAAGTTTTATAACGAAATTAAAATTAAACTATTTTTATCATTCGTTCTTTACGCAAAATCGTTCACTATCCCAACACTATTTAGTTTTAGTATGGTAACATTATTTTTGTTTGAACTGTCAAGTCACTGAATACGATTATGAGTCCAAGTATAACTGCTTGGGCACGCCACGATTGCGGCGGTAACTCCTCTCTTTGACGAGTGGCTTAAGAGGCGGCATGGCGTCCTCACCTTCCGCCTGACGCAGGTCCTCACCGGACACGGTTGTTTCGTCAGGTTCCTGTTTCGGATAAGGTGGGAGGAAACGTCCATCCGTCCATTGCGAAGATCGCCCTGAACACACGGTGGAGGTCTGTCTGTTCGAAAGAGATACCGCGGCCCCTGGCACACAGGCAACTGAAGGAACACGGGTGGGTTTTAGTCAGTAAAAGTCTGACACGCCCTCCTGCTCCACCCAGAGCGGGAGAAGTTATTTGATGATTTCCCACAAAAATAGAAAGTGTAACTGCTCATCGATAGCGTGCTTATTAGCCAGGCCCATTAGTGAGTTCGAACTCGCGACTAGATTCCCCTTAACGGGCTTGCCCGTGCAGCTTTTATTACTTAGCCACGAGCCCCTCTAAACAAATAATAATACTTATCGTTTAAGAATTTCACCGAAATTCACACACATCATCGATGATTTAAATTTCATTTGCTAATACATGTTATATCAATAAGTCAAAATAGTCATGATGTCACCTCGAAGCCACATAATGACAAAA
Organism: Polymixis lichenea; assembly: GCA_949091785.1. Taxonomy (NCBI): domain Eukaryota; kingdom Metazoa; phylum Arthropoda; class Insecta; order Lepidoptera; family Noctuidae; genus Polymixis; species Polymixis lichenea. Next base: position 10,486,772 of record OX420959.1, read on the forward strand.
TTAAGTTCCCTAAAACAAGCAGAAAAATTAAATTCCTCTTAGGGGCCATTCAAGTATTACGTAAGTACTACAGGGGGGCGGGGGGTCATCGCTTTGCTTATTTTTGGTGACATGGGGGATGGGGATGTCTGGATGGTGATTACATCAGCACTATTTTTATTTTTTACTCTTTTGGATTTTCTACAAAATTTAGACGAGCACCAAGATATTGAATGGCTCGAAGAAAATGATGTCGATATTCCAAAATCAAACGAAGGTGAGCAGACACACAACATTGAGCAGCAAACATCCAGTGTCATTGGATTCGTGTGTCATGGACTGAAGACTGTTAATTTGGATGAATATACCAAAATTTTAAAAGGAGTTTGGTTTATTCGGTAATATATAAGATTATAATAACTGAAAACCATCTCAATAAAATTTTCTTAAATAAATATTATATGAATTCAAATCCTCTATTCCAAGCCTATCCCTTTTTCTACACTTAAAACTGCTGCTCATGAATCAATAAATAAAACAGAACACATTGAAAAATGCATGTACCAATGTTTACGTCAGCATTCAAGAGCTTTGCTTGCTTTTGCTAACGAGGGGGTGGAGGTTGTAATTGCAAAAAATCTGCTTACGCAACTTGAATGGCCCTTAGACGACGACGTAAAAATAACGTGGCGGGATTTTATCGCACATTGCATTTTTAACTCTCGGTGTACAACTGAGCATTGCAAATCCAACAGAGCGCAGAGCAAGTGAGTTTAAGCTAGGGTTGCTAACTTTATCTAGAAGAAGAGGAGTATTTCTGATTTCAGAGAGAGTAAATAAAGAGTACAGATTAATAAAAAAGAGTACCATTTATATGTTTTTTTAGGTTTTATGGGTACATAACAGTTTTTATTGATTTTACAAGAATTGTAGGACTCCAAACATCCTAATTCTACGACCGTAAAAAGAGTATTTACCTTACTCTGTTAGTGTTATAGATTATAGAGTACACCCATAAGAAAAAGTGTACAATACTAAATTTTGGAGAAGGGTAGGGCGGGGCTAGTTGAGCATAGGGGTAAGTTGGGCAATCGAAATAACTCAGAAACTATACACCGCACGCTAACGCAGCAAATTGCGGATAGAAGCGGTCGCGGGAGAGGAACTTATCGCGCGACCACCAGTGACGACTTATCGATCGAGTGAAGGACAGGCATGCTTTGTTTATTTTACAAGCAAAAAGTAAAAATCTTAGTGAATTAGTTGACAACCCTAGTTTCAACACGTCGAAAAAACACACTGTTCGATTTTCAACCCTCTACGCTAAGCGGTGCGGTGAACATCCAGTGCGCGCTAAAAATCCGGATATAAACCAAAATAAGTAGGTATAAATATTTTTTTCCAAAAATATGACTGACGCAGATATCTTTATAATCGCACTTGCGAATCATAAAGCAAATAATACACTGTTTGCTTTATAAGAATTCAAGGCTGACTTCGATATCTTAGCCTAGTCTAACTCACGATTTTAACCTATACTCCATAGGTTTAGGTAGATTTATAAAGGTAAACAAATCGTAAAAAGGGTTTTTTATAGTTGACACTTTCTTGTTTAAAAATACGGTGTTTCGAAATCATATTTATTTTCGATTTATACGATAGTTTCTTCTTATATTAATAAATATTATACTTTATCATTTATTTTTAAACTACTTTTCCTAGATGTAACTACCTACTTGAGCACGATTTTTTTGTTAGATTAATTACAATAATATAATATTTTGTAATCTGCCTATTGTAAAGAGCCCAAAATGACAGGTTCCCTAAACCCCTTTTAGAAAATATAAAGAATTTGCTAATTGAAAAGTACAACTGTGTGTGATGTAGTATGGCAACTGAAGTGGCAGGTATTACGTTTAGTCAGTTAACGAGACTTTGGCAGCGCTCTCAACAATCGACATTTACGATTTTGCGAGTGCGTTTCGATTTTGGTAAATTGTGTTATTATAGCTAGGAAAATAATTGATGATAGATACAACGGAACGATTTATTATTAATGTGATAGATAGTTCATCAGATTCTGATTCAGATTCCGAATAGAGCCTATTATGTATTATATCACTGTAAATAATATGATTTTAACATTTGAAATAAAAGGTTTCACATCTATGAGTCACGTGGTTTTTTTTTGTTTACCTTTATTTAACTACCTAAACCTATGGAGTATAGTATCAATATCTATCTAATAACAGTTTAGTTATTTTTTGTTTGAACACGATAATCTCTGGAACTACTAGAAACCAAGCGGCAATAAATTACACAACACACTAACAGTAGCAAAGGCTTAAATTTTAACAGTTCAACAACATTAATTGCGTTATTTAGGTATGTTATTGAGCAGACGTTGTCAAACATTTATCCATTTTAACATTTATCCGGTATAAATGGTTAACAATGTTGTCTGAAAGTGTAAAAAAAGCCGGACCTCCCATGCAAAATCAATAGTCAGCTGATCGATTTTGTATGGCAGCTCTGATTTTTTTTTCAAATATCGACCCATGTTCTTCGGAGAAAGTTGTTTTTTTTTTTCACGGGTACAATCACCCTGAAAAATTTGGACGGTGACTAAAAATCACCCTGTATAGGTAGGTGAATTACAAATATCATTCAAAATTAATCAAAATTGTGTTTGATAGTGCGTTACTTAATTAGGCTGATGTATATCGAGATTATAAAAACATGGGTAACTAATAATCATAATATTTTTTTAAGCCGTTGGTTGTTATTTGTGACTTTGAATAAACTGTTATGGTCTTATTCATAAAAAGTTATCGAATATCTAACACCTTGCTAAAGTCTGGTTGTCAAAAAGTCTTATTCATAAACGCATTTTAGCACAAAAACGTTCTATAACCCAATATAAGCCAGAACCCTACTTTAGCAGTGTTTTAGGGGAGAAATTGCCGACTCTCAGAGGCAGCTGATTGATTACAAAGAAACTGACATTTGACCGTTTTGACGTACAAATATTGACACACATAATATTGTGTCACCAAATGTCAATTTTCAAGCAAACAGTGACAGTTGAAATTTCAGATTAATTGTCAAATTTAATTATCAATGACGTCACCGCGTCAGAAGTGTCGATACTGTACACAATTATAAGGTTGCCAGTACTACGTAATAACGTTCTCGTTTGACTATTTGATGTGTTGGTCAATTTGTTGGATGACCTCTTTAAAATGGCAACATTTTGATTTATAAACGAAATATTATGTGGAGAATGTTTATGAATACAAAATTTTATCAAAGGTTTTATATTATAGGCTTATCGAGCAGTTTAACTACTGAATGTCTTAAACCTTCGATAAGCTTTTTTTTAAAGAATAAGACCGTTAGTGTTTATGTTGAATGGTGACGCTAATTATTTGGCCAAAGAATAGGTCAGCCCTCTGGTCACGTGAAGAGTCTACCAACCGCTTGGCCATGTCTCGAAATACTAAGTGGGCACTCGGATGCCACAGCCCTAGTGTTTCAACCTCAAACGGTTTGAACGTAGCTCCTTAATTTTCGCCTTTAGAGGTTATCTGTTCCTGCAGCAGCCGCCCCAGCACAGCTCGCCGTGCTAGGAAAATCGGATGGCGCGAGAGTATCGAATATGTTAAATTCGCAGTCTCTGAACTATATTTTGAATTCTAACACGACCTATGCCATTTCATTGATCTAAATAACGTGCAATGGTCTTTGTAAACATAATTCGGGTGCAACTAATGTGTGATTACTTGAACTATCAACCTATTACTGCGTTATATCGATAACGCTAAAATACTACTAGCCTAGTCCGCTTGAAATTACTTGTTCCCCCGACACACTGCGTCGCTGGTTTCTCGTCTCCTGAATGTTGTAGTGTAATGTTAAATACCTTAAAACCGTCCTTAAGAATAGGGCTATCAAATGCACTAAGATTTTATTTTATCCGACTGGTAGTTTCAGAGATAAGCGCGTTCAAACAAACTCTTCAGCTTTATTATTAGAATATACGTAGATATACACCGTGACATTTTAGTCGTCTTACAACGGCAGCCCACTTCATGTATCCAATGACTACTAATCATTTATTTAAAAAAAAATTGTTGAACATTTGCATAATTAAAAACAAAAAAAATATCATACACTAAGACGCATGACGTAGTTAGAAACGCCCTGTTATGGAGATGGAATTAATGATGGAATGTAATGGTAGGTAGGTAGATGTCTTCTACCGGTTGATACGTAAACATTATTGTTTGTGTTTCATAATTCTAAAGCATTATTTATTTTTCTTTGTACCTATTATCTTAATTAATGGTAACAATGTTTTAATCGCGCCTAGAGGTATTTTATGACGTATATATTGAGTGGACCACCTTTGTAAGACGACTAAAATGTCACGGTGTATACAAATAGATAGATGATGAAGGAAGAAACGTTAAATGTTGTTGGATGAAGAGGGTGTGGATTTCTTTTTCCATTAGTTTTCTATATCGATACCTAAAACGTGGGTACAGTATTTCCAACTCATTCAATTTGACCCTGGTTTAAAGACAGAAGATTTATATAAAAAAAAAAAAAAAAAAGTGTATCTATTCATACACGAAATATCTGAAAGGGTCATTGTACTCATCATTATGAACAACTTTTACTATGGGACCAAACCTGAAAACACGAAAAAAAATATCACCTGTTCCCTAAATTTATGTTCGCATATCTCGTCAAAATGTAGGGAACAGCTGATATTTTTTCGCGATTTCAGGTTTGGTCCGGTAGTAAAAGTTGTTCATAATGATGAGTACAATGACCCCTTCAGATATTTCGTGTATGAATAGATACACCTTATAGATATTTTAGATCTGCAGCGAAGTTGAGGTGTCGCTAGTAGGTAAGTTTTATTGTTAAATTGTTAGAGGCAGCAAATAACTGAATATATATTAAAACAACACGAATAGGAAAAACAACAATTTATGATTATTTATGCTATAAAATAATTATGGCAATTAAAAGAAAAACGATTTACGATTAATAATGTGTTAAATGGTATTTCCTTGAAATATCTAAGTAGTTGATTTTATATTTACCTATTAACTTGAAGAGAACGAGGAGACCTGTGGGTTCGTTACGTAACACATTAACAGTAAGAATGGCTTTTCAACAACATTCTTTAGGAGGATTTTATTGAGTTCTGTTTACGTTTATTGTTTTGTTTTTATTATTTATTTCTGCTTGAGTTTAGTTACTATGCAGCTGACATAATGGCAGATAATTTAATTTAATGTTTTGTGTTTAGTAATGTTAATTACTTACCTATTATTATTTAGAATCAAGTTCTTCTAACTTAACAGATAGCTGTGCTGCTGGGGAGTTCGTTGCGCCACTTCTTCTTCCCAGCTAAAGCACTAGGAAGTGGTGAAGGGCGGGCGTTTTGGGGGACTGTCTTATGTAATTTTGACGTTCAAAAAGTGCTGACTCTCAGCCTAGTTTGAATAAATAACTTTTGTTTTTTATTATGATTCATTGCGTCATTTTTATTGATGCGCAGACAAATTATTCGAAAATAATAAAAGTATGAAGCAATGTTTTAGCAATATCGTTAAAAATTATACACATTGTGGTTAATAGTGTGGACGCTAATTGCGTTGTACCAACACTATAAGTCACAATTAGAATCATTTTGAACGATATTGGTAATATGAACTTACATTGCTTCATATCATTATATCAGTCGAAAGACGTCCACTGCTGGACATAAGCCTCCCGCAAAAGGATTGGAAGGATTTGCCATAATCGCCACGCTTGGCAGGCGGGTTGGCGATCGCAGTTGATGGTGGTCAAATGCATAGAGAACGCTGCTGCCCATTCTCTAGTAAGCCCCTTAGTCGCCTTCTACGACAGCCACAGGAAGAAATGTGATGGTGCTATTCTGTACGTCCGGCGCCAATTCGAAAAATTCGCATGCTCAACCACATAAACAATGCAATTAATGTTGTTGGACTGGCAAAATGAAAGCCATTGCTACTATGAGTATGTTACGAAATTACCCCGCAGATTGCGGTCGACAGTGTGTTACGCTAATGAGGGGCTTGTGGCTAAGTAACAATAGCTGCACGGGTCGATCGATCAGGTTAAGCTACGCTTGCCGCGGTTGGTCCGTAGATGGGTGACCATCTTTACATACCAAGACCCCTCCGTGCCTCGGAAAGCACGTTAAGCCGTTGGTCCCGGCTGTCATTTGTGGATCTTTGACAGTCGTTACGGGTCGTCAGAAGCCCGAAAGTCTGACAACCAGTCTTACCAAGGGGTATCGTATTACCCAGTTACTGGGTTGTGGAGGTCAGATAGGCAGTCGCTCCATGTAAAATACTGGTATTCAGCTGCATCCGGTTAGACTGGAAGCCGACCCCAACATAGTTGGGAAAAGGCTAGGCAGATGGAGTGTGTTACGCTAATGTTAGGCACTGGTCAAAGTGTTGTTTGCATGTGATACGGAGGAATGAGGAAAATGTCTTCAGGAAAGTTTTGAGTGTGAATGTCGATGGCTATAAGAGTAGGGGGAGACCAAAGACGCGATGGATGGACTGTGTGAATGATGATATGGTTAGAAACTATAGTTTGACCTTTTTTTGTATTCAGCAACTTAACAGTTCAAAGAAAAATAATGTTACCATACTAAAACTAGTAGTGTTGGGGTAGTGAACGATTTTGCGTTAAGAACGAATGATAAAAATATTTTAATTTTAAATTAAACCATTTTTATCATTCCTTATAAAACTTTAAAAATTCGTTTGTAAGATGTGGAATATAAGAATAATTAATAATTTATTCATAAAATTAATGGTTTTTATTTTCTTCTGATAGAAACTATACTCTAACTATAAATAAATTAGCAGAGAATAATTTCTAAAAAGCGTGTGGTGCTTGATATTAATTGATTATAAAAATACCTCAAACAGCATCCCACGCTTTTTAAAAAATATTTTCGGCTTTTTAAGTTTGGTTGTTTAAATCGTGTTTTTTTTTAAACTATTATTTATTTCAACGATTATAAAGGAAAAATCTGCTGTTTTATAGAAAATCGAATACCTACTACCTACACGGTGAAAATGTGTGTAACACCCATTTTTTTAAAATAACCATTCACCACAAAAATTTCGTCTAAAACAATGAACTGTCAAAATGAATGGCATTAAGATTGCTATGTTATGTGTGTTACGTACGCTATTATTGCGAAGATTACCCCCTTGGGGAATATAATGAGCAGATGTCTTGCATGAGTAATAATTTATACCTAAACTAGCTTTTTCCAGCGGCTTCGCCCGCGTGGAGGTCGGTGTATTATACATAAAAACCTTTCTCTTGAATCACTCTATCTATTAAGAAAACCTGCATCAAAATCCGTTGCGTAGTTTTAAATATTTAAGCATACATAGGGATATAGGGACAGAGAAAGCGACTTTGGTTTGTACTATGTAGTGATAGTGATAACGAAATTTGTGAATCGGTTTAATTAATCTTACAGTTCCAAGAAACTGATTACAATTTTATTGTAAACTAGAATAGTTTTTTTACTATTATTTATATATCAATAAAAACTCTAAAATAAAAGTACCCTAAGTTACTCCTTATTACATCAGCTACCTGCTAGTGAAAGTCCCGTCAAAAACGGTCCAGCCATTTCAGAGATTAGCGGGAACAAACAGACAGACAGACAGAAAAAAAAAATGTAAAAAATGTTATTTTGGTATATGTACCGTATATATATTCATATATGCATGTAGCAAAAAGCGGTTATTTTAATATTACAAACAGACACTCCAATTTTATTTATATGTATAGATTTTTAAAGCATTAGTCATTTGTGGCCGCCAATCACCTATAGTCTGTTTTCAAAACTACCTATCTGACGGAAAATCTAGTGCTCGAAAAAACCCCGGCCCCGGCGCGATTTCCTTACGTCCGTGGGATCGTTGGCTAATTGCGTAAGACACTTTAAGGGTCTAAGTACTCACACTTAATCAGGTCAGGGTGCTTACCCTCGAATATAATTCCGATAGATCGACATTGGAATTGTCACTCAAACGTCAGGGATTGGCTGGACTCACTGAGTCTGGACTCAGTGGACTTTATAGAGTCCGTTCGCTTTCCGCGGCTAAACGGAGGCGTACGCATCTCATACAAAATCGTTGTTTTCTATGGACAAAAGCTGAACAGAGCTGAATTAGTGTGAGTGGGATTAATCAGAATGTGAATAATTTTGAAGCATATTGCTAATCCATTGGTTTAAATGTTTGAAAATTTGTCTGCTATATTATAACACAATGAATGTTGTTCCGAGCATTTTATTACACTCCTACCTACGTAGGTATGGGCCTACGATGCGGCGGAATGTGGGACAGGCCGCGGCCGAATTGAATGAATTGTTTGAAAGATAAAATTCACAAAACTCAAAATGGCCTGAATAGATTCTACTGAGATAGACGTAGTAGAGGCTGACAGAGACGTAGGCACAGTCCACGGCAGTCCACCACACTTCATTGGTAACAATTTAGCTCTGAAAGTGCATTCTGTCGTTGCAATAAGGGTGGTTTTCGCAATCATCATCATATCAGCCGAAATACGTCCACTGCTGGACATAAGTCTCCCCCAAAAGGGGGGAATTTGCCATAATCGCCACGCTTGGCAGGCGGGTTGGCGATCGCAGTATGGTGGTCAAATGCATAGAGAACGCTGCTGCCCATTCTCTAGTAAGTCCCTTAGTCGCCTTCTACGACACCCACGGGAAGAAATGGGATGGTGCTATTCTTTTACGTCCGGCACCACACGGAACTAGTACTTATACATTTATATACTGATTTGCAGTTGCCTAGTGTGTGGCGGCATCAACATCGCCATATGCGAGCTACACAGCACACTGACGTCACTCAAAATCCTGCATCGCGCAAGCAGAGTTTCGAGATTTCGACCGTAGTGAACTTTACACCCTATTCCTCATAGGTACCGTTATACTTTCAAAATACCTACTTCATAGCGTTAGTGAAAACGGGTGTTAGATTGTTTTGTTTCTGGTATCGTCAATATTTATTCACATCATCATCATCTGCCTAGCCTTTTCCCAACTATGTTGGGGTCGGCTTCCAGTCTAACCGGATGCTGCTGAATACCAGATTTTACATGGAGCGACTGCCTATCTGACCTCCACAACCCAGTTACTGGGTAATACGATACCCCTTGGAAAGACTGGTTGTCAGACTTCCGGGCTTCTGACGACCCGTAACGACTGCCAACGATCTACAAATGACAGCCGGGACCAACGGCTTAACGTGCTTTCCGAGGAACGAAGAGGTCTTGGTATGTTAAGATGGTCACCCATCCACGGAACAACCGCGGCAAGCGTAGCTTAACCTGATCGATCGATCCGTGCGGCGAATATTACTTAGCCAGAAGCCCCTCGGCGGTAGATTATTTTGTTTCTAGTATCGTCAATATTCACATAGAGACCATTAGTGATTTAATCCCTACTAATTCCCTACTTATCTAATATATAAAATTTCCATGTCACAATGTTAGTTACTGTACTCCTCCGAAACGGCTTTACCGATTTTTACCAAATTTTATATGCGTATTTAGTAGGTCTGAAAATCGGCTACTATCTATTTTCCATACCCCTAAGTGATAAGGGTTGTTCACCCTAAATAATTTATAAGGCAAAACAACGTTTGCCGGGTCAGCTAGTAATATTATAAATGCGAAAGTAACTCTGTCTGTCTGTTTGTTAAGCTTTCACGCCTAAACTGCTGAACCGATCGTCATGAAATTTGGCAAAGATATAGCCTGAGATATGGAAAAGGACATAGGCTACTTTTTTACGCGATAACCGAAATCCATGCGGGAGGTGCCGCGGGTAAAAGCTAGTTGTGAATAAATGTGGAACTCACTGTCTGCGTCTGTGTTTTCTTCCGCATTTAACTAAGTATCCTACCTTCAAAACAAGAGTGAACAGGCATCTTCTCGGCACACTCAATCCATCATAAACCTCATCAATCGCTTTCCATCAGACATGATCGAGGTCAAGAGCAGGCCCATATCGTAATAAAAAAAATATCAAACGTCTTCTTAAACAATGCAAATTAATACTTTGTCAGAGGTTAAAACAACTTCCTTGGGTTAAATATATATTTAATGCCGTTTAAAGATTAGAACCGGTTTTTAACGTTTTTGGTGAGACAGAGGACAAACACAGGTACAATACTTACATACACTGTGATATAGATTTGTTAAGTTGTTGTTTTTTAAGACGATTTTGTTTACTCGCTGAGACAAATCACTTAATTAATTTTACTCTTAACGTATTTTAACGCACGGGCATTGCAAAATTCGTAATGAAAATAAACTCGCTCCATTATAGGTATTACTTAAGTACGACGAGCAAAATATAAAAGTATTAGGTATAGAACTCTGGCTACCCCTTCTAGGAATACACTACTTGATGTTATGTGAAGGCCCTACTACCCCTACTACCCTACATTTCAAGTAATAAACATTCTTGAACCACCACCAAAAAACTTACTGCAAAGTCCCAGAGTTCGGTGTCCTCAAAAGCCGTCCATCCTGCTGCCTCTGCTCTTCATCGTGTCTTCTCTCATCAGGGTCCGTACTCAGCGTCATTTGGAACTGCTGCGTCAGGTTCGGAAGGACCTCAGTTGCCCCATCATCATCGAACGATTGAGGTTCCGAGGTCTCACCCAGCACAAAACGCTTAGAAGCCCGTCTTTTCATCTTGGCAAAGATATTACTCACAAATTCAAAAACTGATTCGAATATGTTCATTCATAAAATAACCGTTTGTTTAGAACATTGTTTTTTTTTAACTGCGAAATGGACCTGCTCTTGGTCTTTTTGCACATTCACTTGTTTTTTTTTTTTAAGTCACTTGGTTTTTACACAGTCTATTTTTTTTGAGGTAGGTTTGTTTTTTAACGGATGCTACATTTGATTAATATTATATAATTAAAGTCGATGAGAAATAATATTGTACGTAGGTTTGTTTGTTTTATAAATATTCTAAGGAAACGCAGTGAGCAAACGTGTTGATCAACGCTCGAAGTTTATCTTAATGCGAAGCCTTTGCCCTTGTCTTTAGATACAGAATGCACCCTAATTGCGTTTCACACTATCAATCAGAATTTGAATAATTTTAAAGTATATTCCTAATCCATGGTTTCATATGAAAAAAAAATCTGATTTTTGAGCAGCGAGAACTGTCAAAATGAAAGCCAATCACATTGGCTTCTTCTTGGTTCTTGGTTGGTTCTTGGTTCTTGGTTGGTTGGTCTAGTGTGTTGCGCTATTAGGTACACACGCCAGCACATCAAGCAATTAAACATGAACCTTATGGTTACGCTATAAAGTTGAAAACCTATCAAAGAAATTAGTTTTTTCGTTTTCTAAAAATGAAACCTGCCTAGATCGATTTATCGCCCCCGAAACCCCTGCGTACAAAATTTCATGAAAATCGTTTGAGCCATTTCCGAGATTCAGATTATATTATATTAATACATATACATACATACACGCATTTCTCGTTTAAGTTATTACCTACCAGCGGCTTCGCCCGCGTGGAGGTCGGTGTAATATACATATAAACCTTCCTCTTGAATCACTTTATCTATTAAAAAAACCACATCAAAATCCGCTACGTAGTTTTAAAGATTTAAGCATACATAGGGATATAGGGACAGAGAAAGCGACTTTGTTTTATACTATGTAGTGATTTAGATTCACTTTTCGGAGGCCCGCGCATGTTCAATCAATAATAGAAGTTTTTTTAATAAACAGAATGATGATTAAATTATAATTGCCTTTGACCACAGAGTGCATTAAAACTTTTAATGTAATACAACCTTGATTCTGACATGATTTGAAGTAAAAAAACCTGTTTGGTATGTTTTTGTTTACAACGTTATTATAATATTGTTTTTCTCCGTGTCTTTCAATCAGTCGGCTTTGTAGTCGATTCGCATAAATTTCGAGCGAATCGACACATTTTTGTTTTTCTGTACTTGACTCGCACGAAGTAAATTTTTGTGGGCGAATCGACAACTTCTTACAGGAAAACGTATAAGGTAATAGGGTATTTTACTCTATATGAGAAAAAAAACAAAAAATATATTACTGAGATAGCTCAGGCAAAATGCAGTCGGTAAATGTTAGTTTTAGTTCATGTATTAACAAAATAAATTTTAAAATTCAATTCAAAGATTTCAGTTTATTTAATCTGTTTTTGAACAAGATGAAATAGTAGCCGCCATGTTATTACGTCCCTATGACGTAATAACATGTGTCAATTGAACAACTTTGTACTTTAATTATTTTCGTAACCAAAGTAATTTTTATTTAAATAATATTTTGCATTCAGGAACAGCAAACTAACGATAAGTAGAATAATAACTCATTTTTAAATCATAAACCATTATTTATCATATAAAATATCAGCGCAATTGTCTATACAGCAAACTGACGTCATACTCACAGAGCAATATGGTGTCGACTGCATCCAGCGTTTTCGTCAAAGTATGCGCGAAATTTGAAAATGTAAAATTTAAATGCATTTTTACGGCAATAATCGATTAAATAAAAATGTTGTGTTTTTTTAGTGGTCAATTGGCACTTTAGAATCTAATTATGACACTTTTCAAAAATGGGTTAAACGAAAACGATGGGAAAAACATTTTAATAGGGTATAACCCTAACCCTATTGGCACGTTTTGAATATTAAGCTTTAAAGTTATGAACAAAAAAAACCCGACTGCGTAAAACGTAAACTTTACAAACGATGGAAACAAGAAACGAGATTGATTATTAAACTAAATGCTATATATAGGCAATCTCATGCAGTCGGTGGCAATAAAGGTCTTTAAAGAAGATGCCTGAAGAACACACCGTCTTCGTGCGAGTCGCTTATAATAAAGTAATGTATTATCGAAGCTAACGAAATAAATTTATATGTTGGTGGTTCCATGTTTTCATTGCGTGCAATTGTGGATAGATTTAAAAAACACTTTTTTCTTGGTTCTGATATGCCCTATCCATTAAAAACGAATATTTTGCCGGAGATATCGCGGAACGTAGACACGGCTACACATCAAGCTATTCATTTCCAGTAGATGCTGATCTCGCATTGTATAGGATATCCGTACAGTGCGAGATCAGCTTATATCAGAAATATATAGCTTGATGTGTAGCCGTGTACTGTACATTGAAAAAAAAAAACATACGGACGTATAGAGACCGCCTTCTTTCGGAAATTGGTTAAATAAGAATCAGTTGCGACACGTTGCATTTTATATAACTAAGAACTTGCACAACATTTCCTAATAAAAATAAAAATTGGAGAAAATAGAAATCGACTGATAGATGGGCGCTATTTTTAGTGCCGCCCCGCCCACTACTTCAGTCTATACAGGGTGACTTGTTTTGACGATAAACAATACACATTTTGTACTTCCTGATACAATACATACACATTATAAATGTGAAAATTTGTATGTTTGGATGAATAGCCGTTTAGATGTTTGGATGTCTGTTGCTTAGTCACGCAAAGCTGAACGGATTTAGATGACATTTGGCAATTATATAGTTTATAGCCTGGATGACTACAAAGGAGACTTTTATCCCGGCAGTACGTTACCGTGGGTTTATTTTCGACCTCCAAGTGGGCGAAGCCGCTGGCAAACGCTAGTCATCATTTCAGCCGAAAGACGTCCACTGCTGGACATAGGCCTCCCCAGACTCCTCTACCTCGACCGGTCTTGTGCTTCCCACATCCAGCGGATTCCCGCGGCCCTCACATGGTCATCGGTCCACCTTGTGGGAGGCCTTCCCACTCTACGTCTTCCGGTACGCGGTCGCCATTCCAGAAACTTTCGGCCCCATCGGCCATCTGTTCTGCGAGCAATGTGCCCTGCCCACTGCCACTTCAGTTTGGCAATTCTTCGGGCTATGTCGGTTACCTTGGTTCTCCTGCGGATCTCTTCATTTCTGATTCGATCGCGTAGGGAAACTTTGAGCATAGCCCTCTCCATTGCCCTTTGTGTGACTTTAAGCCTTCTGATAAGGCCTTTTGTGAGCGCCCACGTTTCTGTACCATAGACCAACACACACTGGTCAAAGACTTTCGTCTTGAGACAGTGCGGTATTTGGGGCGAGAAGATATTGCGAAGCCTCCCGAACGCTACCCAGCCGAGTCGGATTCGACGATTAACCTCTTTCTCGAAGTTGGACCTACCTAACCGGATAGCTGTCCTAGGTAAACATACTCGTCCACAACTTCGAGTGCAGCGCCTCTGATCGTAATGAGAGTGGGTCTTACATGGGCATTGGACATGACCTTTGTCTTGTCCATGTTCATTTTAAGACCCACTCTTTCGGAAGCTCTACTGAGGTCAACGAGCAGTGCACTCCATATCGTCAATATCCTCCTCTAGTATACGATAATTTTGTCAATAACTTATCATCACACCTGTAATTCCCCAAAAGGAAAGACAGGAGAGTACCTTAACCTTTCTATGTACAGTGTACACCCACATTTCACCAGTTATGTTTAAGTCCCATGTAATAGGGGCGAGCCTTTTGCCTTCAATCAAGCACCAATCTAGACTACGGGCGGCTACTAAGAAATTCCAGATGAAAAAACCCAAAATAATACTTTGCAAAACCCGGGAATCGGACTCGGATCTCAAGCTCAGAAATAGCGCCGTCGACCATATAGGTACCATTTCCAAAAAAAATTGGAGAGAATACAAATAGTATAATAAATGACCGCCACTTATGGTTTTCGCTTACGTACCATCTCATTCTATATCTACAGGATGACATGTTTTGATAATAAACACTGCACATTTCTGATTTTAGTAACGATTCAATAAAATAAATCACGATAATTTATCATGACATTAGCCTGCAAAGTCTACTCTTGATGAACATAATCACGTACTTTTTGCATTATTTCTGATTTAAAAAAAAAAACAAGAAAAATTATTGCCATAATCTTTGACGACGGATATGGGGATTGGGGAGTGATATTTGGATGTTTGTTACTTATGCCACTTTCCGAATTAGAAAAATAGCGCTGTCAGCGCTCACATCCATAATTTGCGTTCCGAGTTAGATAACACGATTATGACAGCTAAGAACTGTCATTTTCGTCATCAATACGGAACGCTCGTGAACGCGCTAACAGTGCTCACTCATTGTTATAACATATTTACACCATAAAACTTGTATACACCACAAATATCATCTTCTTATTTGGTTAGATGGCGATAGAGTCGCCAGCCAGAAGCACAATATCTAAGTTAGCTGAAACTATGATACGATTCAAAACATAACAGCACAAGTGTCATTTTTGACAGCGCTCACGGTGATATTAGTGTAGCGCATGGTCGGCGTTATCGCAAGATGGCGCATATCATGACGTCATCTATGACGATTCACGGGACATCGTTATCGCGCTCACGCCAATTCGGAACGGATGTGAGCGCGCTCAAATCGATATTATCGTTACTCGGAACGTAGCCTTAATCACGTAGAAAGGGCTGAACGGGTTTGGATGAAATTTGGCAAACAGATAGTTTGTAGCCTAGATTAACATATAGGATACTGTTTATCCAGATACTACGGTCCATGGGATAATTTTCAACGTCCACGCGGGCGAAGCCGCTGGACCGCCAGTCACCAATAAGATCACTGTATGCCCGTCTAGGCAAGACAGACAGAACAACTCAACAATAACAAGATAAGACAGTATTTTGTACCAACTAGTCACTCTAATCATTTTGTCCACTTTTCAGAATACAATAAAGATGATCTGAGCAATCAAAATCGTTTTAAAATGTCGTTAAAAACACTTTAGAAGTAAATTTTCGATTTATATCTGGACAAAATACTGTGTATTTTGTTTTCGAAATATCTTAACAATGCGCAGTTTACGATAAAGATCTTTCTGACTTTTTGGGTATAAGTTAGGTACTAGAAAATGAACGTTAAGAAATATACCACTAATTCACAGCAATCAACTCACTACCGTTTGTTTTTTTATATACCTACTGAGTAATATACAGTGCATCATAATATAAACTTATTTACAAAAACTTTGTAGTAGGTACACGTATTTAGTTTTTTATTTCTCACTAGTGTTTCCCAGCGGCGTCGCCCGCGTTCACCAATTTACACAAAACCTTAACAAATTATACACCTAAACCTTCCACATGAATCACTCTATCTAGTCTAGTCGTTTTTGAGTTTATCACGAACAGACAGGCGCGGCGGAGGACTTTGTTTTATAACTAGCTTTTACCAGCGGCTTCGTGGCAGCGGTTCCGTGTGGTGCCGGACGTAAAGAATAGCACCATCCCATATCTTCCCGTGGGTGTCGTAAAAGGCGACTAAGGGACTCACTAGAGAATGGGCAGCAGCGATCTCTATGCGTTTTACCACCATACTGCGATCGCCAATGCGCCTGTATCCAGCAGTGGACGTCTTCGGCTGAAATGATGACCAGCGGCTTTGCCCGCGTGGAGGTCAGTCTATTATACATATAAACATTCCTCCTGTCTATTGATCAAAACCGCATTTAAAATCCGTTGCGTACTTTAAAAGATAGCGTACAGACACGAAAAGCGACTTATACTATGTAAGGATATGTAGTGATTTATATTATTTTACTTGTGGTACCTAGGTAGTAAGGCACCCCACAAAAAATTATAAACCTCTATTTGTTATGTAAACAACAGTGACAGGACTGACAGGAAGTTATAAGTTTTAACATCATGAACGTACACAGAGCGGGAAAACAAGTATTATTGCAGCTTATTCAAAAACAACCGAAGCAAAGTTAATAAAATTTATAAGGGACCGCTGCGCAAGCTTCTTCTATCAAATTAAAATAGAATCACGTAAATCAACCTACTGAAGCTTTGTTAATTAACTCATTATTCTCAGAGAAAAAATTCGTAGCAGTTATTTATATGGAGGTTTTTTAAATTTTATTTTAATTACATTCATTCATAAGATTATTAATTGTTTAAGAAAATAACAAAAACCAAACCTTTGTAAAAAATAAACATTAATTCAACAAAATTAAGATGATGTAAATATAGAAATAATCTTTTTTTAGGCCAGCCTGTATATTGTTCTACCATTAAGGTTGATATAGGAACCTAGATTTTTTTCAAGTTAACAGAAATGCTTAAAAAATGTTTAAGTCAGATTCTTTGTTTACTCAACTTTTCTTTCGTTTTTTGCAATGTCAGGGTGTAACCATTATCTTCGACAAAAAAATAAAGAATAGTTGAAAAATAACAAGAAAAAAATCTGAAAAATCACGCTTTTTTAGATAGCGGAACTAAAAAATATAAAATAAATAATAGTTAAAAAAAACTAAACAACACGTTGTTTGATATTAATTGATTTTAAAAATACCTCAAACAGCACCCCACGATTTTTTGAAATTCTTTTCTGTTTTTTTTAGTAGGGTTTTTAAAGCGTGGTTTTTAGTTTTTTTAACTATTATTTATTTTAAATTTTTTAGTTCCGCTATCTACAAAAGCGTGATTTTTCAGATTATTTTTTCTTGTTTTTTTCAACTATTTTTTTTTTGTCATCGACTATTATTTTAGTTCTGCTATGTAAAAAAGCGTGATTTTTCAGATTTTATTTTATTGTATTGTCATCGATCCTCGGTAAGTCATACAAACATACAGGTGGAGCTAATAAAAAGCGTGTAAAAACGAAAATACTAAATCAAATCCACTCAATCTGTGTAGTTCTCTCCTCAAAAAACCATTTCAGACACCAATCTATGGTGTTTCAAGATTATGTCTGGACTTTAAAAGCGACTGTGACCTATGAGTTTGTTACGGCCTTTCTTCTCAGAGTAGTCAGATAGGAAACGCCGACCTCATCTAGTTTAAAAATTGACGTGTAAAAGTGTTTGTACAAACCTACAGAAATAAAATAATTTACCATTTATCAAAAAATTCAAACAGCGATATCCGAAATTAAAGTTGTTGTATTTCAATTTAAACTGGATTTTTTTTTTTGGAAAAAAGTTGTTTCTTAGTCTGTGTCATTACGAAAGAAGAATTATTCTTTCGTGTAGGTACTTATACATATTTAAGTACGTTTATTTTAACCAAGTAATGAATTATGTAAAGAGTAAAGTTTAACAACTGTGAAGGTCGCAATATACTGTTTGTTTCCTTAGCTAATACGATGACGTACGTCTATGCATCTGTATTTGTGGAGGCTCGTGGCTAAGTGGCTACCGAAGAGATGGCTACTGCCATAAAGTGGCATCATCATAATCAGCCTATATCGTTGCCACAGCTGGGCCACAGGACTTCTCCAATCAAATAATGATTTTTTTAAATACATTTTGTGTTTTCTTGTTCCATTAGTTTTCGATAATGATACCCAACACATGAGTAAAGTATTGCCAGCTAATTTAATTTGACCCTGTAATTTCTTCCTATCCCATACGAAGAAGGCGTCAGTGTGTATGTAATAATTTGCTTTCGAGCAAAGGGGAAGCTTGGCTTGAGGAAATAGGACACTAATTAAACAACAAACTTATAACACCCCGTCGTTTTGCATGGGAGTTAAAAATTACATAACATCGCGCTTTGTTTTCCCGAAGGGATAGGCAGAGGTATACACTCCGGGCTGCTACTGAGAAATTCCATATAGAAAAACATAATAACACTGTGCTCGACCTGGGAATCGAAACCTCATGCTCAGCGGTAGCGCTTGCGACCACTATATATATCGCCAAACTTAAGTAGCAGTGGGCAGGGCACATTGCTCGCAGACCAGATGGCCGATGGGGCCGGAAGGTTCTGGAGTGGCGACCGTGTACCGATGACCTTGTGAGGGCCGCAGGAGTCCGCTGGATGCGGTAAATACAGAACCAGTCAAAGTGGCGGAGCTTGGGGGAGGCCTATGTCCAACACTGGACGTCTTTTGGCTGAAATGATGATGATCATGATATTAATAAATACGGGAAGCAAAAAACTTTGTATTCCCTTTTACGAAAATTACGTGGACGGAGGAGTATGAAATTTGGCACGGTTAAAGTTTTTATGAAGAAGAGGTGCATAAAGCTAGTATTTTTAGAAAATTAGCTTTAGAAATATATTAAGTTCTTTATGAATTATGATTGAAATTCGACCACAGGGCTACCACTAGTTTTCTTAAATGTTCCTAGTTCCTACTTATCTATGTTACATAGTTGCTAAGCACATGAAGTACATAAGGACAATACTGTAAAGTAGGTATTGCATGATCTGTTTACTTTTAATTTTTCCTTCCTGCTATTATGGGCTTAGGCAGAAAAGAAAAATAGCTTCGTTCAGAAACGAAACTCCTACTTTAAAATTAATAGTTAAAAAAAATTAAAAACATTAAGTTTTTGAATTTATTTTCTACTTTTTAGTTTGGTTTTCTATTATAGCGTGTTTTTTTAGTTTTTCTTTTGCATTTGTTTTTAGTTTTATCACCAAATTATTGTTTTGTCATCTGTTTTTGATAAGTGTGTAAAATTTCAAATTAATCTGATGTCTTGCAGTGGGTGAAATTCGAGTTCCAAGATTCCGTCACACACATACATACCAAGCTAAAAAAACCGTTTTAAAATCGCACTACAGCACAGGCGTTACAAACGACCTGCCGAACTATTCTGTAAAAATCTCCGCGTGAACACGGTTTAGGTGATGTGAACTTGAACGTGAGTCGTCTATAGTATCAATCCCTAGCATGAGACGGAATGACAGCTCATTCACTCACTTCACCTAAGTTTTCACGGTGATATTTTTATAGAATACACCGGCTGCTCCCTAATTGCGCAACCAGACTACTATCAATCAGAATTGCATCGAGGAGGGAAGAAACGCATGTGAATAAAAGAGTGATGATTATAAATTTTAATGGTTGGAAAGGGACAGAAAGACAAAACAACTGACTTACGGAAAAACACTACAAAGTGAAAAATAGCTTTAATTTCGACTTTGGATATGTATTTTAATTTTTTGTCACCGCCTTCCAAAATTAAAGCTATATTTCACTTTGTAGTATTTTTCCGGAAGTCGGTTGTTTTCTTTTTTGGAAAAAGTTTTTGTTTTTCACTTTTTCGTTATAGCACCTACACCACACCAATTCGAAATTTCATCATCCTTGAGGTTAAAATAATGCATATTTATGCGATAGCAGCAATCGCGGTTGATTTCCTGTCATTTTTTTTAAGAGTTCCGTTGTCTGTCTCCGAAACTCATCATCAGATCTATATGAAATTTATAAGGGACCATTTCGGAACAAACCCCTATCGAACAAAAAAAGAATTTAGCAAATCTGTGTACCTATGCGGAGTTATGCCCGAACATACATTAAAAAAGAACATGTCGAATTGATAACCTCCTCCTTTTTGAAGTCGGTTCAAAGAGTGATGTATAAAAATTTTGATGGTTGGAGAGGGAGAGAAAGAAAAATAGCGGCAGGTCACGGGAACAATCTGCGACTCCCACGTTCCCCTTACACTAAAGGGAATATATATATAAAATCATGGTCAGATCTGCTGTCTCATATGGGTCAGAATGTTGGGTCAGAAAACGGATAAATTAAAGGCATGCAGTTGAGATGAGAATGTTAAGAGGGATGTGTGGTGTTACACGAATGGATAGAATAAGAAATGAATCCATAAGAGGAAGTCTAAAAGTGGCACTGATAACTGAAAAGTTGTGTGGAAATCGGTTGTCATGGTATGGGCATGTGATACGGAGGAATGGGGAACATGTCGTGAGGAAAGTTTTGAGTGTGAATGTCGATGGCTATAAGAGTAGGGGGAGACCAAAGAAACGATGAATGGACTGTGTGAATGATGATGTGGTTAGAAAGGGTGTGACTACGGAGATGACGACTGATAGAGAAGTGTGGAAGAAAAATACATGTTGCGCCGACTACAAATAAATTGGGATAAGGGGAGAAGAATAATGATGGAGAGAAAGAGAAAGGCCAACGAAATAATATATAAGAGAAGAGAGTGAATGATAGCCTGACGGCTGACAGGAAAGAATAGAAGATGAAAACGTCTTGCGCCGAGCCCAAGTCACATGGGCAAGGATAGGAAGATGATAATGCATGCATATCTGACCTCCACAATCCAGAGAGGTTTATCATAAGCACCTACACGTGTTATAAAACTTCATAATATAACTAAAGATGAATTTAATTTCTATATTTAATACGTATCGATTGTAATTAAGTATTTTCAGATGGGTATCTAATCTAGGAAAGATTTATAATAATTACTTATTAGTACAACAGCTAATTATAAATACAGAATAGGTACGATTGTGATTTTTTGCCAAAATAGTTTTGGATTATCAATCAATGAAGTCACCAGTAACTAAATAACAATTAGGGACTACTCCCACTTATTCAGCTTTTGTCCGTTCAGCTTTCCGCGGCTGAACGGATGCGTACACATCTCATACAAAATTGTTGTTTTCTATGGACAAAAGCTGAACAGAGCTGAATAAGTGTGAGTCCCTAATACGATATTCTTTGGTTAAGACTGATTGTCCGAGTTTTAGGCTTCTGGCGACCCGTAACAACTGTCAAAGATCCACGAGTGACAGCCGGGACCAACGGCATAACATGCTTGCCGCACGGGATGACTTATCAGAGGGGGTGACTTATATATTATTGTAAAGAATCAAGTTCTTCCAACTTAACTGACAGATGTGCTGCAGGGGAGTTTGTTGCGCCACTTCTTCTTCCCAGCTAAAGCACTAGGAAGTGGTGAAGGGCGGGCCTTTTGAGGGACTGTGTTATGTAATTTTGACGTTCAAAAAGTGCTGACTCTCAGCCTATTTTGAATAAATGACTTATGGGGACTTGTGTAATACACTATCAGTTCTATTCTATTCTATTTTTGTTCATGGCAATGGTGCCGATGTCGACAATTCTGCCAATGTCAGATGTATTGAGAAAACGTGCGAAGGAAAGAAAAAAGTAAAAAAGAGAAAAAAAAACCATAAATCCGATACTGTATTAAAAGTTTAAAGTGAACTTGTTATTAGTAGGTACAACACTATCAGTTATAAGAATCGCTTTTATTTTGACAGTTCCATAACATTCATGACGTTTATTACGTTGATAAGTAGACAATTTTTTCGAACATTTGAAAGAATGTATTAGCAATAACTTTCAAAATTATTCAGATTCCGATTAAACGTTTGTTACGCAATAGGGTATTACACTTTTTGAAAAGTGTCTTAATTAGATTCTAGAGTGCTAATAAAACACGTAAAAAAACTCAAAATTTTAATTTAAACGATTAGTGCCGTAAAAATGCATTTCAATTTTACATTTTCAAATTTCGCGCGTAATTTGACGAAAGCGCTGGACGCAATGGACGCCATATTGCTCTGTGGGTATGACGTCAGTTTGCTATATAAACAAATGCGCTGGTATTTTATAAGACCATTGTTTATAATAAAAAAAATGAGTTATTTTCCACTTATCGTTGGTTTGCTGTTCCTGAATGCAAAATATTATTTAAATAAAAATTACTTTGGTTACGAAAATAATAAAAGTACAAAGTTGCTCAGTTGATATGCCGTATGACGTAATAACATGGCGGCTACTATTTCATGGTATTCAAGAACAGATTAAAAAAACTGAAATCTTTAAATTGTATTTTAAAATTTATTTTCTTGTTTCATGAACCAATACAATAAACACTAAAAATAAAAAAATAAAATAAAAAATAAAAAACAATAAAACTAACATTTTTCGACTGCATTTTGCCTAAGCTATCTCAATAATATATTTTTAGTGTTTTTTTTTCATGTAGAGTAAAATACCCTATTGGGGTGCAAGTTAAACTATGCTTGCCATTTTTATATACCAAGACCCCTCCGTGCCTCGGATTATGACGTTATGTGTTCAGTGAATTTTTCAGCTGATAGCAAATATGAAATAATAATCAATAATATCATTAATAATAAGTAATATCGGCAATACTACCTAAATATTGTATCGTTAATCTATTTGTGATATCTTTTCTCTTATCTCTAAATAGTATAAAGTCGCAGTTTTCATATGTCTGTTTCTCCGCTTACTTCTTCTAAACCAAGCATCGGATTTTGATTCATGTAGAGATTTTAATTCGGAAGTTTATACAGGGTGTCCAAGAACCTGGCGTCCAACTGGATTCCCACGATGCCCCAAGTTCTAACAGTACTCAGAAAAATATTTTAAAAAATCCACCCCATGTACTTACAGAATTATACTGATTTAAAAAAAAAAGGGGAAATGAGCACCCTGTGACATACTTTTGAATGCTGTGACTGCTAATGCTGATAATTTCGATATTTCTTGGAGGTTTTGTAATCTAGGGTATTGCTGTGTCTAAATAGAATGTAAAAATAAAGTACTTATTGTACCATTTTAAAATAAAATATTATTTTAACTAAAGGTGATATGGAAAACTATTGAATTTCGCAACTTTGACCGACTGTAGTGTAAAAAAAATGTACCAAAATAGTATGGCAAGTGACGTCAAATTTTGACGCGTTTATTCCTCTTTTTAAAAAGGTATAATACTTACACATTAATTTGAAAAAAAAAAATTTGATAATATTTTTACTCAACAACCCAATTTTTACGATGTCTTACAGAATTCTTAGAAAGAAAAATTTACGACGAATTGAATCTAACCTCTAAAGAATTACTATTGTATGCTCATAAAAATAACAACAGGCCTCTCAAAAAACAGGTTAGACCGTAAGGGACGGTATGTGCATGCATCTCACCATAGTGATTCGTTATTACAACATGAGGGAGCAAGACAGAAACTATCTTTGCGATTTGCTGGTTCTTCTTTATGGTACCCCATTATTCAGGTAAGAGTGAGGGAGAAAAAGGTTAGAGGTGCGAGTGAGATAGATAGTGACGCTATCTGGGATCGTGCTATTCAGGATAACAGTACGGTCAGTACGCGTCACTGCCTCCTGCCGTTACTACGCACCTCTCTCTTATTGTTACCATTGATCACGTACTACGATTTAAAGCTTTGTTTATTGGACTCGATTACTCTTTGTGCTCTGGACTTTGAAACGAACTCTTTACGACGACCTTTGCCTGTGTTTGGACAGTTTGTGTTTTGTGTGTGCTACCATGGCGACCTACACTCCGCAAGAATACGCAAATATGCACTACATTTATGGAGAATGTAGAGGTAATGGACGAGCTGCAGCGAGACTTTACAGAGAAAGGTATCCGAGGGCTACGCGATATCCCGACCATCGAGTTTTCATTAATGTGCACAGATCACTATGTGACGGGCGGTTCCCCAATCAAGTAGCTGGTGAAGGACGACCCGTAAATGACTTCATACGCGATGAAGTTTTAGAGGCGGTGTCGGCAAATCCAAGCATCTCTGTGCGAGGAATAGAAGCTGATACGGGGATACCGAAGAGCACAGCACACAGTATTCTCCAAAAAGAAGAATATCATCCGTACCACGTACAGCGAGTGCAAAGTCTTTTACCTCGAGACTATCCGAGCCGAGTCGCGTTTTGTGAAACAATCCTGCAAAAACATCGAGAAGACGAAAACTTTATCGACAAAATTTTGTGGTCAGATGAATCAACATTTAAGAAGGATGGCTACATGAACCTACACAACTTGCACGAGTGGCATGTGGAAAATCCGCACTTGATGCGAGAAGATAGATCCCAGTACCGGTTCAAAGTGAACATGTGGACCGGTATTCTCTGTGGGAATATTATTGGTCCATTTGAGATGCCCGAGAATTTGACTGGCGAATCATATTTAAATTTTCTTCAAAATGATTTGCCAAACTTACTAGAAGAGACCCCACCAGATATGTGGTTCCAACACGACGGCTGTCCAGCACATTTTCGCGTATCCGTTAGAGAGTTTTTGGACGAGCAATACCCGAACAGGTGGATTGGGCGATCAGGAACAATCCCGTGGCCAGCCCGCTCACCTGACTTAAATCCGCTGGATTTTTTTTTCTGGGGAACTATGAAGGAGCTCGTTTATGCGAAGCCCATTAATGACATCGCTGACCTTCGTGAGAAGATAACACAAGCAGTGCAGGTGATACGTCAAAAAAGTTACTCGCGAAACATAAAGCGGTCCTTTTTAAGGAGAGTGAGAGCTTGTATTGCCGCGGGTGGTCAACATTTTGAACATTTATTGTAATAAAATATCTTTAAACTAACATTCTTTGCTTTTATTCTACTGGGAACCCATCTACCTGTGTGTATTTCCTTCTTGCTCACTCTTGGAACCGAAGTAAATAATAGTAGTAACATAACAGTTTCTAAGATAAGAAAGGGTCCGACAGTTACCGTTACTAGGTAGGCACTTCGTAAAAATTGGGTTGTTGAGTAAAAATATTATCAAAATTTTTTTTTTCAAATTAATGTGTAAGTATTATACCTTTTTAAAAAGAGGAATAAACGCGTCAAAATTTGACGTCACTTGCCATACTATTTTGGTACATTTTTTTTACACTACAGTCGGTCAAAGTTGCGAAATTCAATAGTTTTCCATATCACCTTTAGTTAAAATAATATTTTATTTTAAAATGGTACAATAAGTACTTTATTTTTACATTCTATTTAGACACAGCAATACCCTAGATTACAAAACCTCCAAGAAATATCGAAATTATCAGCATTAGCAGTCACAGCATTCAAAAGTATGTCACAGGGTGCTCATTTCCCCTTTTTTTTTTAAATCAGTATAATTCTGTAAGTACATGGGGTGGATTTTTTAAAATATTTTTCTGAGTACTGTTAGAACTTGGGGCATCGTGGGAATCCAGTTGGACGCCAGGTTCTTGGACACCCTGTATGTATAATACATGTATATTATGGAAGAAAAAACCTGAGAATTTCAACGATTTGTAATCATGTCGTAAATTTTTTTTTTTTTTGACAATATAATCAAAATAATTAACAATGGAATTGTACTTATCTTAAAAAATATGTACAGAAAAGTCCACGACCATGTGTTTCTATCTTCTAAGGTTATCCCACAGTACCTTTTACATAAATTAGATACTAAATACTAATGGGTTCATTTCGAAGCTATTTTAAACAAATACAGTATCAATCTTTATACAATTAAATACGTTGAATACATTGTCCATTTGAAGATCAAAATTGCAAATTGCATTCAAATGAATATCTTAGAAGACATCACAGATTTAAAATAATTAATTGCTCACAGTGTAACGGGCGGTCGGCCGGCATGCCCCGTTGCCGTCCACGCCACAGGTAGACATTCTATAGTTATACGAACTCCGTCACATGCACTGTACACCCGTGTAAAGCCGGTGCGGGTCGCTAGTTACTCATAATATTGTTTTCTGAAGTTAGGTAGATTTTTCGTACCTATAAGATTAGATAGTGGCCTATCCTATATAGGCACACCTTGTCAAGGCTGTTTCCCCGTACTTATTTATTTTTATTAGGATTGGTTATAATAATTACTTTCTACCTTATTTGTTATTATTTATATTATTATCGGCCCTGACTAACGAGTTATATATAGGTCATGAGTTCGGACCCAAGCAAGCACATTACTTTGTTTATTTAATGTCAGCACCACTGATCTAAAAAGGTGAAGAAAAAACATCATGAGGAAAATGTCTTAGAATTAAAAAAATCGAACCGGCACTAAGGGACCTTACGCCTTGTTTGAGTACTAGGTAGCTTTCATGTTTAGGTGGGAAATCATCAAATGACTTAGTTCGCTCTTCGCGTCAGACTTTTACTGACTAAAACCCACCCGTGTTCCTTTAGTTGCCTGTGCCAGGGCCACGGAAACTCTTTCGATCAAATCCGCGACCCTGGCAGGCATGGGCCCTAGCGGACCTCTTCAATTATTGCTGACATCTCTTTGAGGCGCGTGTGGAACACAGAAGTATTAGGTTCCTTTAGCACAATTACAATTTTCCCGAAACTGTGCATATTCAATTTTTTTTTTTTAAATAAACGTTATGTATGACTTGTGTTTTTTAACTAGCTGATTGATCGACTAGCGTCCTGATCGTATTGTTGTCGTACATGCAAAAAATCCATGGAAAAAAGAACGTTCAGTTTTGCTCATTTTGTAAAATTTTTCGTGAATTATTTCAAATTTTTCTTTCCTTATGAACCTAATTCGGACTTCCCAAAACGATCCAGCGCGTTTCTTAAATGACGCGCTTACCAACGAACAGTATTTCATTTTTATTACAGGTAGGTATAGAATTATTTAAATATCTATCTGAATATTTAGCCAATTTACCTACTGCAGATTTAAATTAAAATATCATATCTATACTGTAACTTCGTCTTATTTATTATTTGACGAAATAAAGAAATGTGCATCCATAAACAAACCGTGAATCCAGAAAAATCCATATGACACAAAACGTCAAAACTTTAAAAAATCTCCCGCGTAAATTAACTTCACTGATTGCAGACTCACAAAAACACAGAGTAAACACAGTGTCGGAAATCACTACGACAAAAGTCACACGATGTTATTAATTGGGATGGAATTAGACGTAGTGTCTCGCGCGACAGCCGAGAGGTACTGCAGGCTTTGCCGCGAAAATGAACGACGTCACAAATAAAAAATGGCCGGCCCTGACCGATTACGTAATTTGACGTTTAATGCATTTTGATAACTGGTTGTATAATGTTTGCTCATTTTACGATGTTTTATTCAGTGCCCGTGAAAGTAAGCATACGGAAGATTCGTTTTCTATTTCCTGTGTTTCCTTTTTAACTATGAGTGACAACATTAATATATGTATTCCAATTGATTTTAATTCAATAAATTTTAATCATAATGAGTGTACCAATTTGAAATCTAGTAACGAATACAATATTTGTTTACCAATTAATCATCATAATCATCATCATTTCAGCCGATAGACGTCCAATACTGGACATAGGCCTCCCCCAAATAAAAAATGGGGGCTTCCCATAATCGCCACGCTTGGCAGGTGGGTTGGCGATTGCAGTATGGTGGTCACATGCATAGAGAACGCTGCTGATCATTCTCTAGTAAGCCAGTTAATGGTGTAAAGTAATAATACGCTCAAATGGGGCTGGACACGTTTGCTGCATGTCGGATGCACGGTGAGCTAAGATCACAGCAGCATAGGTCCCTGAAAACGTCCAATGGCAGCGCGAAAGACCCAGGCGTAGTTGGCGGGACGAACTTGACGTTTACATGAGAGATTGGTCCATATTGGCCTAGGATCGAGTTGAGTGGAAAAAGGAAAGGGAGGCCGTTGCCATTTTTTTTTGTGAGTTAGGGATATCATCAAATAACTTCTCCCGCTCTGGCTGAAGCAGGAGGGCGTGTCAGACTTTTACGTACTAAAACCCACCTGTGTTCCTTTAGTTGCCTGTGTGCCAGGGGCCATGGTATCTCTTTCGAACAACCCGCACCCCTGGCAGACATCGGCTCCTGCGGACCCCACCAGTTGACTGTCGTGCAGTGGGACCATTCAGGCATACGTTATTTTGAATGGTGAAACATGTAGATATAGGTACCTAGTTTAAAATGTATGACCATCCAATGTACCGTGTTTCTGGCAAATAAATTACTTTAACTTTTTGATGTTCTACTTAATTTGATGTAAAAAGTTGAACTTTGAAAGCTGCATTTGCATTGGTAAAGTTGGTTCTAACTATAAACTACTATGGTTCGACTTTTAATTGTATTCAGTAACTTGACAGTTCAAAGAAAAATAATGTTACCATACTAAAACGAATAGTGTTGAGATAGTGAACGATTTTGTATAAAGAGCGAATGATAAAAAACTTAAAAAAAAAACAACCGACTACCAAAAAACAGTACAAAGTGAAAAATAACTTTAATTTCGGAAGTTTGTTGACCACATCGATAATAATTGATCATAGAAGTTCTCGGGGTTGTCTTAGGTATTGTAGAAAGAGGAAAATTACATGGTTATACTAATAATAATCCCCCGTACTTTTACACGTTACTTAACTTTATACAACGTTTATAAATAGGGGGCATATAAATATTATGTACCTAAACGTGTAAGGGTTGATGTGTGTGTTTGGATCATTGGGTGTTTATTTCTCAATCCCGCAAAAATGGCTGAACGGGTTTGGATTAAATTTTGCACAGAGATAGATTACGGACCTTTACGTAGCAAAACGGACTTCTTTTGCCTGACATTCCCCATTTTGCTTAAATTTGGGGCAAAATATCCTCCCCTGGTAGCTGTCACGTTGGCATTCACTACCTTTTCATCCCTAGCACGGTTCATTCCCAACGTCCTATGATGTGTAATCTAATAAAAATATCCTAAGTTTTTAAAATCGATATCTAACTATGAAGGTTTGACCTACAAAAAATAGCAACCCATCAGCCATCACACAGTCCTTCTATTATGGATTTATTTATTCATCCATATTACTAATTATTCTAGTATTTGGTCGGCATAGATAAACTCGTAAGTAATAAAATTGAGAGTAGTCGATACACCATGTCCACCACGCACTTACCCATGTTCAAAATTTGTCTGCTTCTTTTAAAATATATGAAACAATATTGGCCCTAAAATAGATCCCTGCCCCTCAGGGATCTAGAAAAAGGATTCCAGATAGGAGTAGATTATATTTGAGATGAAAACCCGACTTGCTGACACTATTAGATAAAAACATAATTATAGATGAAAGCCGTATGTTTCAGTGAGTAATAACAGTTACGTAAACAAAAAAAAAACCGGTGATCAATGCAGTCAAAGGGCATATATTTTAGTTTTTTTTTTTTTTGGGGTGGTAGGTATATTTTGTAGTGTACTTTGTTTTTTGTTGTGTATTTTTTGTGGTGTACAATAAAGTATATATAAATAAATAAATAAATAAGGGCTTACTTTAATTCAAACGTATCACCGTTGCGCAATTTCTTCAGAAATAAATTAATTGAAAACAAGAAGATTACTGGTCAAGCTGACGGTCATCCCAGGTCAAATAATATTGCTAAATAAAATCTGATGATGGCATTTGAACACAATCAAATAAAATCTTAAACAAAACCATTGTTAACGTAAGCGAACAGCCTTTTACTTTAAAACAACGCCATCTATCGCCTACTAAATTAAACTCTTACCTGAGAGTACTTCTTTTCTCCGCTAGAGCGAGCTGCTGCGCCACTGTGAGTGGTCGTGGCCTGTTCGGTCGAGGTACTGGGGCGCCGGCTGGGAAGGAATCCCTTCCCTCATGAGCTGGTCCATCGTCTACGGGCTCTTGTTCCACTTCTTCACCAATCACGAAATTTGCTGCTGTGGCCTGGAATAAGAGGGAAGAGGACATGAGTTAGATTGATTTGTACTATAGGTGCACTTCTCCCTGAACCTTCTTGGAGTACAGGCGTGATAGCACAAGCTAATATTATAGTATACCACTTCGTGCTTAGAATAGTAGCAGAACTCTTTGTGAAGAAGCTCTTCCGCGGAAGTATAAGTAATACGACCACCATACCCAATTTTCGCAGCCAAGCAGCGTAGCCGAATTCCGCGGAGTAATTCCGCAACACATAAAATAACGTTTTCGTCAAATTACGCGCGAAATATGAAAATGTAAAATTTAAATGCATTTTTGTGGCACTAATCGACTAAATCAAAATGTTGTGTTTTTTTTCGTGGTTTGTTAGCATTAGAATCTAATTAAGACACTTTTCAAAAATGGGTGGAATACCCCTATTCTAGACGTGACTAAACAATTGAAATCAAACTTACATTTTCCTTTGCGTCTTCTGACTCAATTTTCTCAAAGTTATCGCTTTCACTAGACGAACAACGGGCCTTGTCCTGTTGCTCGGCCATCTTATGCCCTGAAAATAAAGAATAAAGAACATTTAATAAATCTCAATATAGAAACCCAAATACGGAGAGTCCTGGGTCTGTAAGAGGGACCGTACAAGCTGGCCACTCGCACCCTTTTCCTAACATGTTGAGGTAGGCTTCAAGTCTAAGAGAATGGAACTGAATACCATGGAGGCCTATTTGACCTCCACAACCCTATCAATAAATGTCAACGCACATTACGCAATGTTTTGCGAACGCCTGTTGCGTACGATTAGCAATTAAACGACTGAGTGAAACGTTTCAACGGAATTGACTAGGCACTACGCGCCGTAAGCAAGAAAGTGATCGAGGATACTACATAGTTCGCATGATACTACATAAGCATAAACAGCAAGCATAAACTATCCCGAACGCCTCGTTAAGTTCAATTTGAAACCTTTGCATGTTCGTCGCAAACAGCAAGACTTAATTAACCTGCATAAGATCCTACACTCCAAGCTGGACTCTTCGGCTCTGCTGTCTTTCATAAACATCAACACTAGATATAACACCCGAATACCGAAAACTTTTACACTTCTGATCTTTACAAATAACACCTCATATTACAACCCTATCGTCAGAATGTGTAGACTTTATAATGAAATTTCTAAAGACAATAACAGTATTGACATCTTCGATTCTCGTGCCGCTGCTTTCAAAAGACATGTATGTACTCTTTCCTTTTAATATTCCAACCCATAAATACTGTATTCTTTAAATAATGTAACAATTTATGTAACTTACCTGGCGTGTTGGTCTCCTACACATTTCCTGCCTAAGTAGAAGTAAAAGTGTGTCGGAGGTCAGACGTACAGATCCTGTAACTATAATTTTGTGAACTAACCTTTTACTGTAGTTTTACCATCGTTATTATTATTGTTGTTGCTGGTAATGTTGTGCGATTACGCTTTGGGTGATAATCAGGTCGAAACTTAAAATGTTAACTTAGTGAAATAATGTGATTGTTACCTGTTGTAGTTGCCTTGTGAATAAATAAATAAATAAATAAGGCTGATTTTTAATAGTTAGATAACTTTTAACTGGGGAAAAAATATGTCGGTTTGACTGCTTTTGTATAGAAAACAGTTTCAGATGTCAAATGTATTCTTCAGCTAAAAGTTACCTGAACCTTGAAAAATCAGCCCTTAGTAATGTAAACGCCTAAACCAGTGTGTGTAGCAACAAGTTGCGAGTAATCGCTTCAAAGTAATTTGAGTAGGCGTAACTAGTAAAGATCAGCGCAGAGAACCACCCGCGGGTGGTGTACTGCATTTTAGAGCATTATTCTATTGATAACCAAGGTGCGTAGTAGGCACTAAAAGGTAAATATGGATGAAGCAAAAGTGGAAGGAAAGGATCGCAGCTCGTGGCGCTCCGTAGTTTCAGCTATTCCACTAAAGTCTGATCGAAAACGGATATTTGTTTGGCTGAGAGCGAATTTTGTCCTGATTTACAGTTAAAGCTGAAAAAAATGTCATTCGGTACGTTTTTTTTTTCAGTAACAGCTATAGAAATAGTAGCAGTGTTGTAATCGTTCAAACTTAGGTAAATCAAACGAAATTTAAAGGCTTTCTCAAACAGGCGCGACGTGTCAGCGCGACTCGACTTTTGTAAAACAATTTCCATGAAGTTATCATCATAGAAAATGTTGTCGCGTCGCGCCTGTTCATGGGAGCCTTATTATTTTTCTCAAAAATAATATAACTAATAAGTAGGTATCTAATAATCAAACAATCTGGTGTTACCTAAATGCGGGATGAGGAAATTTTTGCTGCATTTTCACAGTTAAAGCACAGATTACGTTATAGTGCTTTTAGTTGTTGTAACTATAAATGAAAATGGATATTTCGGGCGAAGGGGCTCCCGGCTTAATAATAACAGTCACACGGGTCGATCTTTAAAGTTTGACCATTCATTATACGACGAGACCCCTCCGTGCTTCAGTTGGCACCAGCTGTCATTCGTAGATCCTTGACAATCGTTACGGGTAGCCACAAGCCCGAATGCCTAACAACCAGTTTTGCCAATGGTATCGTGAACCCAGTAACTGGGTTTTGGAGGCAGTCGTTATGCAAAATACTTGGTATTCAGCTGCATCCGTTCAGTCTGGAAGTCGACCCCGACAGAATTGGGAAAAGGCTAGGCAGATGGTTATAGATAGGTATTTCGGCCGAAAATTGCCGAAACCCGAAAACGAAAAGGAAATTCGCTCGAACGGATTCTTGGTCCCACCCATATGCACAAAGAGGCGTGAATTTACAAGTAGTGTAAGTAATAATGCTGTTTTATAAGTGTTTTATCGTAAAATAATGAGCTAATCTGCAGTAAAGGGGAAAAGTCAGAGTCAATGCAGTGACGCTATAAATCATAACATTCTCGAAGCATCTTTTGCATTATATTAGTAATTTAGTATAATTACTTGATCTCAAACTAACTATTATCGTATTTTTACCCGACTGCGGTGAAGAATTCGGATAAGAAGATAACGGAAACAGTGGTGGACTGGTGGTCCAGTGGTAACGGCCACGACTTACGAGTTCTAGATCGTAGGTTCGAACCTGGACAGCGACCCGGTTTACTTTGTGTAAATTATTTAATCGCCACTGCCCTCAAAACGGTGAAGGAAAACATAGCAAAGAAACCTTCATGTCCTAGAACAAACTAGAACCAAAATCTCGAAGTCATGTGACATCCACCAACCGTGTATGGTGAATAAGTACGGTCCACTCCCTCTCACAGAGAGGAGGCCTGTGTCTCAGCATTGGAAACATTGTACGGCGAAGATAAGGGGGTTATGATTTTGATCGGTAGTCTTCTTCTTAGCGTGTCGATAGCAATATCAATACAATCAGCCCAAAAATAAACGCGGTTTCGAAGTAAGGAATCGTTAAGTGGTCACAGTGAATTCAGGCCCTGGTGGGAACAAATGCCGTCAAAAGACAAGGCAAGCATGACTTTGGGTAGTTGGATGTATCTAAATATAAGCAAATGGTTTAGAAAACGTACGGAAGCCATTTTGTAGTGCTACTTAGACATTGGGTGCTTCAATTTGATTATTTGAATACATTCTTATTTTATTTAAATGGTTTAAATTTTATAACCTCAATTTTCGTCGATGATTTTTCTATAACAATTGAATGTAAGTAATTCAAACAATAAGAGTGGTGACATAAAGTCAAACCTTCTAAATATAGATGAATGTGTTACTACTTTCCTATAATGAGTGATTGCGGAAGAATTGAACCTTCAAATGGTTTTTTTACACTTTCATGAGATATTTTTAGAACAGACCATATAGTGGCCATAGTGTGGGTTTCTTTTTACCATCTCGACTTACCTAACGCTCCGATTGGCTCTTCACCAATCCAGATCCAATCGGAGGGCCGAACGTGATCGATGCGTAAAGTCGAGATGGTTAAAATAAACTCACACAAGGGCCTCTGTACACCGGTCAACGGTGTACTGTGAGAACCTGAGGTTCTTCGTACTGTGATCGAATAATTAAATCACCTTTGTACTGTGCTTTTTGAAATGTACTTCGTTTTTTTTTTTTTCATTTTGGCTTCACACGGTTTGTGCATTTAGCCAGTGTCAAGTAATTTTTCTTTTAGATCAAGTAAATGGCCCGATATCGGGCACGAAGTTACAAAACAGTCACAGTCGTCGTTAGTCAGTCAAGTCAAGTCAAAGTTATTGTAAAGCGGTAGTAACTTTACAACAACCTAATAGGAGTTTTTTGGGGGAACACGAAAAGTCCACGTTAGTCACTTATTTTCATCTTCACTACACTTGTGCACTCACACGTAACTAAATTGAATAATTCACTATCAAAATTATACAATTTAATTCGCTATTTCACTAAATTCCATGAAAATGAAAATTCGTGCGACATGTTCCAACGCGATCCCGCCAAAAAACCCATGTACTTCGTTTATTCCACGATTTTGTGTTTACTGCACTGCGCCTGCTTTGCAAGTTTGTCTTATCGAAAACAAAAAACATATGCGAATAAAGGACAATGCCAGGAACTCTATGGAGCTTTGACCCATAAAATAAAAGTTGGTTTACAAGCATGCCAAATGTAGCATTCTATTGCTGCATTACTAGTGGCAACTGAAATATGTTTAAATGCCTTTAGAACTTGCTGTTTCCGTTTAAATCTTTAAACAATTACTGCATTTAGGTTGGCTACCTTAAACTACGATTTCCATTTTGCGAGAAGAGTTTGCAGTGCAGATTGTAATGAAGACACAACATGTCTTAGCATCCTGTCGACGCACAGGCACAATTTATGCACCTCAACATCGTTAACCAAGTCAAGAATGTTCAGAATGGAAGCAATGATCAGAATCTGTGGCAAGTAGCAAAAAGTCGGCGAGTAGGCGACTTCGAGTCAGTGTAAAAAAGGAAAAATCGTCGTGAAAATAAAATTGTAATAATTGTGATCGCAAAGAGATTAGGGAGCGTAAAATACAAACAAAAATGCAAAGGCAAACGAATAGAGCGAATGTCAATGAATTATTGTTTGACATTGCTATTAGCTCGTCAATGACGTTTCGTTACACCTAATGACCTACCTACTAATGCTCAAATGCGAAAGATTTGAAATAAACATTAAGAATAATATTACATAGTTATTAACAAACATTATTTTCTTTTACTGTGTGTATTTAAACCAAGTACATATAAAAATCCGTACATAATAAATAAATAAATGTCATTTTTAAATGAAATAATTAGTTTTGTTCCGCGTGTATGCTCGTTACTAAGTAACGCGGATGGTTGCGACAAACACAGGAAATATGCTTTGGGATTCATGATTCCTTTTTATCACTAACTTTTTATCTGCAAGTGTTTGCTAAGAAGAGCCAAGAAGAGAATTTGATTAAGCTACATTTCCTGTAAATTGATAAAAGGTGGGGCAGGATTTGGCATTGTCTTTTGAAGGCTTTTTTTTTGTTTTTTTTTTTTTTTTGATTTTGACTTCACACGGTTTGTTCATTTAGCCAGTGTCAAGTAATTTTTCTTTTAGATCAAGTAAATGACCCGATATCGGGCACGAAGTTACAAAACAGTCATGGTCGTCTTTAGTCAGTCAAGTCAAAGTTATTGTAAAGCGGTAGTAACTTTACAACAACCTAAGTTTTTGGGGGGAACACGAAAAGTCCACGTTAGTCACTTATTTTCACCTTCACTACACTTGTGCACTCACACGTAACTAAATTGAATAATTCACTATCAAAATTATACAATTTAATTCGCTATTTCACTAAATTCCATGAAAATGATTATTCGTGCGACATGTTCCAACGCGATTTCGCCAAAAACTCCTTTTGAAGGCTTATTGTAAATCAGCTTGACAGTTTGAATGTGATTAAAAAAGTTACCTAATTTATAGCCAGCCTGTACCTACGCACGGCTA
This sequence comes from Polymixis lichenea, assembly GCA_949091785.1. Lineage (NCBI taxonomy): Eukaryota > Metazoa > Arthropoda > Insecta > Lepidoptera > Noctuidae > Polymixis > Polymixis lichenea. Next base: position 10,523,176 of record OX420959.1, read on the forward strand.
CACATCAAGCTATACATTTCCAGTATAAGCTGAACTCGCGTTGTATAGGATTTCCGTACAGTGCGAGATCAGCGTAAACTGGAAATGTGTAGCTTGATGTGTAGCCGTGCGTACAACGTAAAGTGGTCCTCAGCAGACAACGTTTAGCTCACGTGCCAACAGACGTAATAAAATTGCGGCTGGTTTATTTCGCGCACAGGATTTTCAATGCACTGCTTAGCGCCGAGAGTTGAAAATCGAACAGTAAAACACACTTCGATTTTGGACGTCCTGAGATGTCTGTTGAATTCTCAGTCCTCGGTTTAAGGGGAATCTAGTTGCGGACTCCACCTCATTGGTGGGCCTGACTAAAAAGAACGCTGTGTCACCAGACCTCGAGTCTGATAGAGGTCACATCAGTGATGGGCAGTTAGGCGCTAGTCTACACGCACAACGTTATTGAGTGAGATGCAGGATCATTTACATAAGGCGCGTAAAAAAAAAAGTCCTTCGGTCGAAGATCGGATTTTATGAAAAAACCACTGCATAAATCAATGACCAATATTTTTTATTGAACTTTTCGATAATTGAGCTTTGTTGGTATTTGATTTGGTTTTGGAGATTTTACACTTCTTTTATTACTTAATGTACCTAATAAAGTTTTAAATGAATTATGGTTTAATTTCGTCCCCTGGGCGACTAGTTATTATAAATGTAAATAGGGTAATCTTCAGAACTACTGATCCGTGTCCGAAAATTCTTTCACAAGATATATTTTAACTATGTTTAAACAAGAATATTCACGCCAATGAAGTTGTGGACAGAACCTAGTGATTTCATAAAATGCTAGAGAAAATAATATTATACTTTGTCAGTGATCTTCCATCACTGTTTTGACGAAGTATATTTTTGTGTCGTAAATGATGACCTTTCTTGTGTAAGATAACCTGAAATTGGGTATCGTGCGTAGATTACACTAACTGCATAGTTATCTGAACTGCGTATTTTATGAAGAGTATGAGCAGAGACGACCTAGAATTCATCCGTGTTCAGAGAAAAATGACACACAGAGCAAATGCAGCGCTCCTGACCAAATCATGTCCCTTATGTAAGAGTGTCCTAAGTGTCCGTACAACCTGTACCCTTTATTGTGTATAACACATTATAAGTGCCGCGAGAAATCACGGCACAGCGGACAGAGCTCCGGCGGGACCTCATGGCGACGACGTGGAGAGTGCGATTGTCGTAACCCAGTGCTGGGCACGCCACGATTGCGGCGGTAAGTCCCCTTTTTGAGAACTGGCTTGAAAGGCGGCATAGCGTCCTCATCTTCCGCCTGACACACGTCCTCACCGGACACGGTTGTTTCGGGAGGTTCCTGTTTCGGATAAGGCGGGAGGAAACGCCCGGGTGTTTCCACTGCGAAGATCGCCCTGAGGACACGGTGGAGCATACGGTGGAGGTCTGCCCGGCTTGGACGGAGCACCGTCGTGTCCTCGTGGAGGCGATCGGCGGCGGCGATCTCTCGCGTCCGGCCCTGGTCCAGGCCATGGTACGGAGCGAGAGTGCATGGTTAGCCGTCACCTCCTTCAGCGAAGCAGTGATGCTCGCAAAGAGGGAGGCGGTGCACGTGAGGGAGAGGCAGTACATGCGCCTCACAGCCGTAGCCTTCGCAGGAGACGCCCTGGGTGTCGGGAATCCCAGGCTGATTCCCGGCCGCCGTAGGCGCGGGCTTGCGGACGGCGAGTAATGGGTAGCTCGCTATCCGGTAAGGACCAAGCCCGGGTCGACGGCGCGTTGTGTTCCACGCGCGCCTCAAAGAGATGTCAGCACCAACTGGTGGGGCCTACAAGGGCCGATGCCTGCCAGGGGTGCGGGTTGTTCGAAAGAGATACCGCGGCCCCTAGCATACAGGCAACTGAGGGAACACGGGTGGGTTTTAGTCAGTAAAAGTCTGACATGCCCTCCCGCTCCGCCCAGAGCGGGAGAAGTTATTTGATGATTTCCCACAAAAAAAACACACATTATGAGTCCGAACCTTTTGAAGGATATTGCCAATCAATTGCTTCATATGTTCGAATAACGAGTCTGATCAACAACGCAAATAGCGCAATGAATGTTGCTGAACTGTTAAAATAAAAGCTAATCGTTTTGTTAGTGTTTTACGCAGTAACTGTTCTGCATTTTTTCTTAAAATCAAATCAAATCAAATCAAAATATTTTACTTCAGATAAACCTGCAAGGGAACTTATGAAACGTCACAAGCTAGGTGCACTGTTCCGATTTGTCGCTTCCTATGGAGAAGAGCCGGCAAGAAACTCCACGGTTACTCTTTTAAAAATAATTGACTTTTACAATGTTTTCAAATTACAGTGATAATAGGTATGGGAGGACAGTGCAGGCCTGTCAATAAGTACTAGGTACTTACTTACTTACTTTGGAATGAAAATAAAGAATAGAAAATCGTCTACAAATCTACAGTCTGTAGAGCCTACAACATTCTCTCATTCACAATATCTATGTAAAACAATCTACATAAATAATATGAACCTTTTTAAACCAAGTGACATGATTTCCATGAAAATCACGAATTTATGAAGTCAAAATTATAATTGATGTATAATGTCAAATAATGACGAGAATATGTTAGATATTGTAAAAATATAAAAAGAATAACATTGTTATTTGGGAATTTGGGAGCAGTTAATAGACTCTCACACAGTTATGCTGTTAATGAGGTACCAGGGAAGCCACATGTGCAGAAGGAATTAATGCCAAACTTCCCTGCCTTCAACGTAGTCTTTTATCTTATAATATGCTTTTTTGATAAGGACACGTTTGATGTGAGTTTTAAACTCATTTAACACATACATATATCCACGCCTTCTTCCCACGGCGTAGGCAGAATTACAGAACGCTACCTGCAGTCTTAGCACGAGCACCGTATTGTCGACGGAAGAATAGGCATGACTATTAACTAAATGATGTACAATAGGAGAAGATAGCTATGTTCTTCTATTAATTATCACAGTTATGCGTTCTAAACGAATCATGATTTTGTAGATAATCGTATATACTTTGCGGCCGTCGAGTAGAAAGTTTGTTGTCAGTGTGATTTTGACAGTTTGGGAAGAAATCATCATCATCATCATCATTATCATATCAGCCGAAAGACGTCCACTGCTGGACATAAGCCTCCACCAAAAGGGGGTTTTGCCATAATCGCCACGCTTGGCAGGCGGGTTGGCAATAGCAGTATGGTGGTCAAATGCATAGAGAACGCTGCTACCATTCTCTAGTAAGTCCTTTATTCGCCTTCTACGACACCCACGGGAAGAAATGGGAAGAAATACTCTTCTGAACTAGTCTACATATAAAAGGACCTAGACAAAGATCGTTAGAAACGAAAGACAAAATGACAGATTGTAGTTAGTAGGATAGGTATCTACAGTGCGATGTCAAAAATGGAGAAACGAAGTGTGACTTTGCATAGAAAAAGCACTGTGTACAAGATAAGTTTTTATCCAGTGCGCAAACTGTAACCATGAATTCAACATATCATTCTAGACGCCCAGCGCAGTACAAAAAAAAATCAGCGGTTACATACATTTTTACATTCCATACATTACGCTTGGGCTCTAGAATGATATGCTGTATTCATGGTTACAGTTTGCGCACTGGATAAAAAGTTATCCTATATATTTATTAATACATTATGATAAAGCCTCTTTTCGTACCTGTTATGTGTGAATGCGTCTGGCCTGAGCAGAGCCAGATGGTATCCCTACACCAAGAAATACGATTAATATTACTAAGAGGACTTCAATAATAGCATCTACCCGCAGAATGGAATCTCATCGATTTTCATCAACGGATTCCATCTGGCACTTCAAAAAGCTACAGAATAATGTACAGAAGGTTTACTTTGTGTCGCTTTTTAGTGTTCCGTACCGAAGGGTAAAACGGGACCCTATTACTAAGACTCCGCTGTCCGTCCGTCTGTCTGTTTGTCCGTCTGTCACTCGGCTGTATCTCATGAACCGTGATAGACAGTTGAAATTATCACAGATGATGTATTTATGTTGCCGCTATAACAACAAAAACAAAAAAAAAACAGAATAAAATAAATATTTAAGGGGGCTGCCATACAACAGACATGGTTTTTTGCCGTTTTTGTAAATAATGGCACGAAGGGTTCCGACCTTTCGTGCGCGAGTCCGACTCGCACTTGGCCGGTTTTTTATCCGACAACAGCGGAGTTAAAAGGAAGGATGGACTCTGTGTATGTATCTAAGTGTGTGTTTGTATTTTACGTATGTTCCACCGCATCGCCTAAACACTTTAACTGATTTTGTGGAATGAGGTGTCAGTCGAGGCTTTATCACCCGGACCAGAATAATCCTAATATACTGCCCACCCACCTGTACTCATCATCATCTGCCTAGGCTTTTCCCTATGTTGGGGTCAGCCACAATTTTACATGGAGCGACTGTCTTTCTGACCTCCACAACCCAGTTACTGGATAATAATTAATTATACCCCTTGGTAAAACTGGTTGTTAGACTTTCGGGTTTCTGACGACCCGTAACAACTGTCAAAGATCCACGAATGACAGCCGAGACCAACTTCTTAACGTGCTTTCCAAGCCTCTTGGTATGTGAAGATGGTCACCCATGCATGGACCAGCCGCGGCAAGATTAGCTTAACCTGATCCCACCACCTATATCATCCTACTTGATTACAAATTTGAAAGTGATAGTTTTCATGTTTTCGAGGGTGCTGAAGCTGGTAGTGACGTCTAAATGAAAATCCAAGATGGCGGCTGCGAGAATTATTCAAAGTTTTTATCATGGGTGTCGTTTTCATGGTTTTCGAGGGTGCTGAAGCCTAAGAAAGATGGTATTATAAAGATAGCTTAAACGACATTACATTAGGCGTTGAAGAAAAAGAATCAGGAACACCCAAACGTTAGTTTAAGTTTGTTTGTATGATTCAGACACCTGTTCCAACGCTGGCGATTAGCGAGAAGCAAGTAGAGCTAGCAACTAAAAACTAGTTGTTTATTTGACGGAGTTTTTGCCGGTGGTGCGAAGGGTCAGCGATAAACTATTAATATTTGAATCATTTTCTGACAGATTGTCTGAGACATAGATTGTATCGTCCTACAATCTGATGGACGTTTCATGAGCGAGTAAATAGTCGATACTTAGCTAGTCGCTTCCTCCTCAGCGGTGACACAGGTGCCAAAGTAGGCCCCCTGTCAATGTTACATGAGAAGGGGGACCTACTGTTGTTGTGCTTAGCACCTCTATTTATGCTCGGTTCCTATAAACAAAAAAGGATAATTTCGCTTCTCAATAGTAGCATTTTTTATGAGCAAACTGGGCATCTAAATAGATTCGTAAGCTTATTTTACCTGTGATAGCTACTGCCATAGGAGAGGGTCTACCGTGAAAAACTATGAGGGGTTTGCTTCATTATTGGCAAAGATACAAGACTCCTAATAATTAACCAATAACGGTCCGTAAATTATAGGAAAATCCCATCACGCGTTCATTTAGTGTTATTAAAATATGGGCCTTCTGAACATTTTGTTATATGCTCCTACCTCGAAAGAATGTAGGTCAGCAACTAGGAATTGTCGAGAACTCGGGAACTCCGTGTTCCATGGCTAATGCATTGTCAAAGACTTTTGCAATGTAATTATTTGGTAGGTAGATATTTCTCAGTGAAGTATTTAGATTTTTCGAAATTCACTCCAAATTTTTTACTGTTTGAGGATTCTCAATGTTTTGTATATGCTAAGATGCTAGCTTAAGTATATAAGGCAAATAATAAAATTTATTATTGTGTGATTCGTAATGCTTAACTACTTACTACTTTATAGAATCAAGTTCTTCTAACTGAACCGACAGATGTGGTACTGGAGAGTTTGTTGCGCCTCTTCTTCCTAAAAGACGTACTCTAAAGGATTAGGAACTGATGAAGCGCGGACTATTAAATACAAACAGAATTTTGTAAACCCAACATGTCGTTCCAGAACGCGTTCAAAAAAACTTTTTCAGCTTTATTATTAGTATCATAATCTTCTATACTAATTATAAAGCTGAAGAGTTTGTTTGTTTGTTTGCTTGAACGCACTAATCTCAGGACCTACTGGTTCGAATTGCAATATTCTTTTAGTGTTGGATAGCCCATTTATTGAGACAGGCTATAGGCTATATAACATCACGCTAAGGAGCCGAGCAAAGAGAAAAAGTCACGAATACGAAGTACTCGCACGGACAGGCGATTCTAAGCGACGGGGTGGGTCGGGGCAGCAAGAAATTTGACGCGAACGAAGTCGCGGGCAGAAGCTAGTGACCTATAGGGTATCATCGCGATTGGCAAGTCTGTCATGAAACACCTCTACCGTAGATCTTCTTTCTGCTCTTGTATTGCTAATTTTTGTCAGCGCTAAATGTCCTCTTCCATTCTCACATTCCAGCTGTCACATTCTGCAGGTGTAGTTGGAAAAATGTCTCATGTAATTTTGACGTTCAAAAAGTGGTAGTTCTCAGCCGAATTTTAAATAGGTAAATGACTTTTGATTTTGGCACTCTTCTAGATTCTAGAGCAAGTTTATTCGTTAAAGGCACATGGAAAGATCAATCTGAATAGAGGAACGAGCACCAGTTCGGTCTGACCGTACATAGTATTGTAAGGCGACATGCACACGAACGTAATAAAATCGCGGTAGGATTTATCGCACACTGGATTTTCGATTCTCGGTATTAAGGTGAATTTAGTCGACGTTTTTTCCATACAAACTTCGGGAGAGTATTACTCCCCAAATTATAATGTGTTAATGTATCTTAGGGTAAGTGCATTTGTTGATTGTTTCTGTCTATAAATAAAGATATTTGAAAATGAATGAATGACTCCACTGTTCGACAATGCACATTAAAAATTAAACATGGTTTGGTTTTGTTTCATTATTAGTATTGTCTGTGCGGAAAAAAAACAGTAAAACAAAAATTCATTAAAAAGTTATGAGCCAGCAACGATTTGTTTTTGTTGCTAATTTAACCTAATTTTGATCGTGTTTAAGTTTTAAATGAATTAATAATAATTATTTCTAAAACATTAGTTTAGAAAAAGCTTTCTGCACTCCTCCATTTATAAATTTTAACTGTGCCAAATTTCATACACCTCCAACCGCGTTATTTACGTAAAAACGGGGACCAAGTTTTTGCTTCACGTATGATAAAAGATAAAAAAAGTACAGATAAAAGAAAAACAAAAACACTACCTTTTTCATCATTGCTACCAAAAACAAAACTCGTTATGCACCTGGCAACACTCAAAAACACTCCCATCACGCGTGCAACATAAAAAAAATAAAAATACTAGTGATGAGGAAGAGTTAATAACCGATATCGGTTATTTCACAGCGTGTTATTTTTCGTTATCTAAATTAACGGTTATCGAAGTTCAAATGTCGACACGGTGTCAGATACTGACATTTCTCGTTCGGGCAGAGCATGCGCGCCGTGAAGGTGAATGAGGACGAACGATAAATCCTCGGAAGTGAAATAAAGGTCAAACGTATGTGTTAGATTGACTTTGGATGACATCTGTTCTGTCATTTGCTGTTTCATCGTGTAAGGGACGTTTATAGAGGGCTGAAAGGATTTGGCGTTCGAATGCGATGACAGGGAGGCGCTGTTGGTAAACATTTGTGCAGTTGTTTTGTAAAATGTGTTGAAAAAATAAGATGGCGGGGTTTTTTTTGGGTTATCAAATAACTTCTCCCGCACTGGGTGAAGATGGCGTGGTTAGTTTCGATTTTAGCCACGCTCAAAAGTTCCTTGCGCAATTTAGTAATAGAACTATTAATGTTTTCGAATGAAACTTTATTTGATCAATTAACTGCTCGGTGATGATGATGAATAAAATTAAATTTTATTCAGATACGTCTATTGGTTTCTTACTGAACTTCAACTATATCCGAGGAACTTGGTTATTTATCCCTTTCGGTGACCGTATACACCAGTCTAGTTAACTGTGACGATTTTAGAGCCCATAAAATGCAGGTTTAACATGCACTGTGTGTTGAGTTATGTTGTTTTTGTTTTTATCATTTATTTCTACTTGAGTAATTTTTTTATGTTTCGTAACGTTAATTACGTAACTATTGTATAGAATCAAGTTCTTCTAACATATCAGACAGCTGTGCTGCTGGGGAGTTTGTTGCGCCACTTCTTCTTCCCAGCTGAAGTACTAGGAAGTGGTGAAGGGCGGGCGTTTTAGGGGACTGTTTTATGTAATTTTGACGTTCAAATAGTACTGACACCAGCCTAGTTTGAATAAATGACTTTTGATTTTGAGATATTTATTACAACCGCATTTCTAGTAAACGTAGGAAACCTACATTAATAGGACGCCTTCAGGCTAGGTGACAACTTGGTTAAATGAGAATAATCAAGGATTAAAATATCGTGCAATTAGATAGGTATGTCCAGCGGTGGACTACTAAAAAGGGATCATCATTGTCTGCCTAGCCTTTTGCCAACTATTTTGGAGTCGGCTTTCAGCTAACTGAACCAAACCGGATGCAGCTGAATACTAGTATTTGACATGGATCGACTTACTGTCTATCCTGGACTAGACCTAACCAGGATCGTCATCATCATCCACGTAGCCTTTTTTCAATGATGTTGGAGTAAGCTTCCAGCTATCCTACATCGTCTTCCTATCTGACCACCACAGCCCAGTTACTGGTTACTGGCTACGGAAAAAGGACAACGATAACAATTCTTGTATTCTGTGTTCACGTGATGATAACAATATTTAATTCCTTCCATTATTATCAGTAACTCTCATTCAAGGGTTGGTCAAGTTAGTGATAGCCTTTCAACCACGCGGTGAACACGCCGAAATATTCTAGCAAGTGTCGATACAATGTGTTTATTTTTCTTGTTGTAAAGAATTAATTGATTAATAAGTCCGCATACCACAAAATAATATTAAATGATGTTGTTTTCTACTGTTATGCATGAATCAGATATGATTTAATCGAGGACGTAAGATAATTTTTCATTTTAGCTAAAAGACGTCCACTGCTGGACCTATGTCTCCTCTTAGTACCGTCACTTCGACAGGACCTTCCCTTCGTGCGGCTTTCACAAGGTCATCGGTCCACCTTGTGGGTGGCCTTCCAACTAGCAACCAGGTAGATAACTATTCTTTGCAATAGTAGGAGATAACATTTAGTTCCTCAAGTTCTGAGTTGAGTTACACGATTACTGACAAAATGCTTGCAATGCTTAGACTGGTCGACTCAAAGCTGTGTGGTTCTTTCCTGAAAATACTTTTTCAGGCACTATCCTACATTGTCCTCACATGATCTGACCAGGCTTATGCCTGGACTTCAAAAGAATCTTTGACCCTGGAACTTGTTTCACCATTTCTTCTCAGGGGTAGTATGATAGGAAACGTTGTCTGCATCCAGCTAATTGGATCTAGCAAATTGTTTGTATAATATGACCCGTTAAAGTGATCCTAATATCGTATTTACGTAATAAACAATTTCACTTCATTTCATTTCAAATGAATGATTATTTTGTAGAACCACATGGTCTGTGTTTGTTTTGCATGATAATGGATAATTTACCAATTAGTACTCTTCAGTAACAAATAATACTTATTTGTGTTAGTACTTAATTGAGAACTGAGAATTTATTAACATAACAAGTGCCCGTGGAGTTTCTTGTCCGTTTTTATACATAGGCACCTACTACGCTTTTGAATGGGCAATCAGTTTCATCTTTCTGACTGACCAATTCCTTGACTATTCCAAAATGCCTGTCAAATCATTGCTTTGCGTTTGAATTAACGAGAAGGGCTAGGCAGAAGGGTGTAAGCAGTTCACAGTTATGTTTGGTTCCGTAATAACCGGGCACAAATCCAGTCACAATAAATTCAGTTTTTTAAGCCTAGTTTTATAGATCTTATCCATCGTTTTCCATCAGTCGAAATTGGGGTTAAGAGCAGGCCCATTACCAAAAAAAAAACTTAAAAAAACATCTAAGTAGTGAAATGCATTTTTTTATATTTTAATAATTTTATAGATTAAATATTAAGCAGATCTCGCGTAGTTTATAAACGTAAACCTTTCGCTAAACACTACAAGTAGATTAGATACATAATCTTATCAACGTGCTATTGTGCCGAAAATGTTCAAGGAAAATGTCAATTGACCAACAATGGAGCGACTTACGTATGTATACATGTCATTTGATTTAAAGTTATAAACGTGATGGCGTCAATTTAGGTCAGTGGTTAAACTAAAAATATGTCTTGTTTTTTTTTGTAGAATGAAAATAGCGCCCAAGGTGGAACCCTTGAACACTACCTACCGCTGAACAATATTGGCACAACTTTTTTTTAAACATGTTTATAGTTTCGGGATCCCTTAATTTAATTTTAATGTTCCATCCATTTTGAGGTATTTTCACTTTTCAATGAAGCAGCAGATTTTTTTTGAATAGGCGACGAAAAATTTCAAAAACAAAGGATCCACGAATGACAGCTGGAGCCAACTGAGGCGTGGAGGCATCCACAGACCAACCGCACTAAGCGTAGCTTAATCTGATTGATGGAACCGTGCAGCTGCTATTACTTAACTGCAAGCCCCACGAATATTAGTATTGATGTAGATATTTAAATATTAGCTTCTGATGGAGAACACAGCAATAGTTTCCAATACAAAACATTTTAATAAAAATATTACCTAATAGTTTTGAGTGAGTAGTTTTGACTAAAGCCACCATTTACATATTTTGATGAAGTTTTTATTTTATTGCAAAATGGTCCTGCTCTTGACCTCAATCTCGCCTGGTGGAAAGTGATGGATGTGGTCTATGATGGAATGAGCATACTCAGAAGATGCCTGTTCACTCTTGCTTTGAAGGCGACGCGACGGGTTATACGTAGAAGGGAACACAGACGCTGGCAGACAGTTTCACATTTTTACCGTGCGCATAATAAATGTGGAAAAGCTGAGTAGGTAAGACTAGTTCGGTTTATCGACCGCGTGGAGATGGTAACTTGCAATACGTCTGGCAGTCCAGTAACGGAAGGGAGTTTAGGACACACCACAGACATGATTGATAGCCAATATATTATACATAGGAATACGACATTGTGTTGTAAAGTCTAGAAACGCTAAATTATTGAAGACTTGCTTTTGTCCGTAGCTTCACCCGCGTAGATGTCAGAAATTATCCCACGGGATTGTGCTACCAGGATAAAAGTATCCTATGCCTTAACTTAGGTCATGGTCTATCCGTGAGCGTTAAGTTGGGAAAAAGTTAAAGACAGATAACAGTGTAGGTGGATGACCGACAACCTTGTCAAAACCACAGGCAACTGCTGGATAAGAGTACCACAGAACCGGTCGTATGCCACGCTTGGGGAGGCGTCCACCGGTGGACGGAGATTAGCCAGGTACAGCGGGTATTTTATAGTGCACTAGTGTATACGCAAACACAGGAGCGCGCTCTGTTCCCTTAATCTCACTGTCCGATGGGACGGCAATCCGACACGCCTGACGAGAGATCGAGGATACCCTCACAGAAAACAAAGCGGTTGATTCGTAAAAAAACACATAAAATAGCCTTCTGTTGTAGTTTGTTGTTTTTGAATTTTAATTTGCCTCATTGATTGTACCGTCACACATAAACAATATGACTAACTTCCATAAAGATGTTAATTTAAAAACTGGCTCTCATTTTTTTTTTTGCTCAAATTATAATATTAATTACATACCCGTTTAAACCTCACTAACTAGTTACAACAAGAAATTTCACGCAGATGAAGTTGCCGGCAGAAGTTAGTTTTTTAAAATATATTTAGTAGTCCACACTCTGTTAAAATGTATTCAGAAGGTAACAGCCCTTTGACAGACGGACGGACAGCATAGCATATGTAATAAAAGTCCCGTTGACAGCCTTTGCGTATCGAACCCTGAAAACTAACTACAGCTATCGATACTCCGATAGAAACCCCACAAGACACATTTAATTAAGTCAACATCATCTGCCTTTTTTTCGCAATAATGTTGGGGTTGGCTTCCAGTCTTAATGGATGCAGCTGAATTCCAGTATTTTCCATAGAGCGACTGCCTGTCTGATCTATAATATCCAGTTACTGTGTAGTACCATACCTCTTTTCGAGCTTCTTACTACCGTAACGATCATTTTTGATTAAGTAAACAGATAAATTATGCAAAAACCTACCAAATAAATGGGCCATGATTACGTACGTATATGTATTTATGGACGTCACAAAAACACCGAATTAATTTAATTCTTATTTAGCTTTTTACATCGTTATATATGCGACATTCAAGTATGGATAGCAAGGTCAAACTTTCTAAAAACACTTTATTATATTTAATATAATTTACGCATTCCCAGAGGTTCCATTTGACGCTTTGGGGCCTTATGTCCAGCAGTAATGATGATTATAATATTTTACATTCAATCATTCGTTAAAAAATAAGAGACAATTTTGCAATAGGAATTAAATGCACCATGGAATCACTGATGACGGTCATGGAAGAAGATTCTTGCAAAGTTGCTACGGCCTCGACAGAGTGACCTAGAGGAAGTCGAAGCGTAAGTAAAAGCTATAAGCCTATCAGTGAAGGCTAATAACTGATAATCATCAAGGTCTATCGTCATACACGTTAAAAAAAATATTATTCACTGTCCCACTGCTTAGAAAAGGTCCACCCTTTTTCTGCCATACTTCCTGGTTCCGTGCGTCTCTCACCCAGATGTTTCCCGTGACTTTGACATGATATCGTCACCTCGATCAATCGCCAATCAACCTCAATTAAGATACTAATAAATACCAACCATACCATACCAACCTGTACTAATCTTTGCAGGGCAAAAGCTTCTTGTGATACAGAGGAGGCAAGAGCATGAATCACTAGTTCACCACATATACTCAAGGTGGATTGGCAATTTCTGACTGATATTAATTAATTACTACACAAAACTAAATTGACATGGTGAGGAAGCATGGCCAGGGAGCCGGCATGTTTTAGAACCCATTATTCAAACACATGTCACATTCATCGACCCGAATTGGGCCCACGTGGTTTAGTACGCACGGCCCATTCATACGGAGAGCCTAAGTCCCGGTAGTGTAAATCATATTGATACATAAGTACCTAAAGTACTTAGGACTAAATATACGTTTTGCGGTTTTGAATAGGTATTGAGACTAAATTTTAGTTAGGTAGGTATAAGGAAATAATTTACAAATCGCATCGTATTGACTGCATACATAGTCAGTTGCGTATACTTATTTGGCATTCATGCACATTTTAACCTAAGGACATATTCATCGATTTGGAGTCGGTAAATACTCATATTTTTCCAAAATTTTCTTACGTGATTTGCGTAAATTGCAGTTTTTTACAGACTAAAAATAGCGTCGCTTGATTTTTAAGGCAGGAGGTAAGAAGTAAAAATCTTCATGATGCAAGATCAACGTCATCATGTTCATTTGCTAAGAAAACAAAGAAAACAAATTGTCTCGCTTACGTGCAAAACATCGCTGCTAAAACAAAAAGGTTTCGTTAAGTAAATCCGTTTTTCCCTATTTACAATAATTACTATGCATAAATTCTTGGGTCTCAGAGGTAAATGTATTCGAAATTCGAATACACTGTTAAATGTTAAAGAGCAAGAACAATATGCGCTATTATATGCAAATTAGTTGACACTGTCGTCAGTAACTAAGCTTTGTTATTCATGTTATAACTTACTACGCGCTCGCGTGAGTTTTAAGTAGGTACTATGAAAAAAAATTGAGGTTAATATTTAAAATTAAAGCACTTTTTTAAACAAAATTCGAATAATCCTTCCTATCTCCGTTCCTATAGTTCTTGTTTATAGCAACTATAAAAATCACTAGATATTTTTTTCGCGATTAAAAACAAAACGCACAAATATATTAAGAAAGAAAAATACTCACTGTAATCCTCAGCCCACTCCAATAACTTAATAACAACAAAAACTAAAACAAATCCGATAAAAAAGATAACCGTAAACATATAATCAAATAAACGAAAAATAATCACATCACTACACTGTCACTGCATGTTGCTGACTGATCAAATTTCCCGCCAAACTTTGACATGTGCCAACCGATCGCTACCAGCGCTGTACTCACACTTCGAACCTACACTATTACTTAACGTGCTACAATTACGTGATATTATCAACAAACACGTAACTTTATTTATGAAACGTTTAATTGGCTGCTTATTTTATTTGTTACGCGTAAATTGTACGACCGCGACTCTGTCATACTACGCGAACGCGTGACACTGAAATAAAGCGATGTATGACCTTGTAGCATTTTGTGCGTCTTGTGTGTGCGTGGGTGGGAAGCGATGGAAAGCGCTTTTCTGTATGGTTGGGTACGTTTTATCGTGTGATCCCTGAACTTAGATGGGTATCTGTGTTCTACTTTTAGAATTAGTGCTGCGGCAGTGCCGCCATAGAATCGAAATGTTTGGTCGATTATTCGTTGAAACTGATTTCTTTCACCTACATGCTTAAACTTACGCCTTTTTCCCATGGCGGTAGGAAGAAACAACAGAAAGTCACCAGCTACGATTCTTACATACATCTGGACTATTCTGAACAAACACAAACGCCGGTCGCTAATACTAAGCACCTGGCCTTTCTGAAGAACTATTTCCGTAAATAGTTCTTCAGAAAGGCCAGGTGCAGAACTCTTTACACTCCGCAGTGTAAAGGGTTCTTCAGAAAGGCCAGCAGGCTTAGCATGACGCTTTCTATTTCTACGATCAATTGACTGCTTTTTCAATACAAAGTGACATTTCATTTCTACATTCTGTCATTTTGTATTTCGTTTCTCACAATCTTTGTCTAGGTCCCTATAAATGTAGACTATTTCAGAAGAATATTTCTTCCCAAACTGTCAAAATCACACTGAACACAAACTTTCTACTCGGGGGCCACAAAGTATAGACGATTATCTACAAAATCATGATTCGTTTAGATCGGATAACTGTGATAGTTAATAGAAAAAACATAGCTATCTTCTCCTATTGTACATTATTTAGTTAATAGTCATGTCTATTCTTCTGTCGACAAAACGGTGCTCGTGCTAAGCCTGCAGGCGCGTAGTATTTCCACATCTCTATCAATCTTTCCAAAACAGACTCCTCAGATATACAAATTCACTTACTTGCTCCACACTCTCATTTTTAGGGACACTCGTGGCTGATTTAGTCTAAGCTTGCCACGTTCGGTTTGTGGATGGGTGAACATCCGTTAGATGCCGAGACCCCTCCGTGCCACGGAAAGTATGCTACGTCATTGGTCCCGGCTGTCATTCGATGGATCATTGACAGTCGATACGGGTCGTCAGAAGCCCGAAAGTATGACTACCAGTCTCATCAAGGGGTATCGTGTTACCCAGGAACTGGATTGTGGAGGTCAGATAGGCAGTGGTTCCATGTAAAATACTGGTATCCAGCTGCATCCAGCTAGACTGGAAGCCGTCCCCAACATACTTGGGAACACGATAGACAGATGATGGAGTATGGTTGTAAAGGATATTTATTCCGTGCCTCGAAAAGCACTTCGTCGATTATCTTTAACAGTTGTTATAGATATAAGAACTGTCAAAAATAATCGAGTGACAGCAAGCAGCAAGAGCTTTTTTTTTGACGGTGGGAAATCATCAAATGACTTCTCCCGCTCTGGGTGGAGCAGGAGGGCGTGTCAGACTTCTACTGACTAAAACCCACCCGTGTTCCTTCAGTTGCCTGTGTGCCAAGGGCCACGGTATCTCTTTCGAACAACCCGCACCCTTGGCAGGCATCGGTCCTTGCTGACCTCACCAGTTGTTGCTGACATCTCGGACGGCGCGCGTGGAACGCAACGCGCCGTTGACCCGGGCATTTTTTTTTTTGCGGGCCGTTTCCGTGTGCCCGCCATAAGCGGCACTGGAGGACACCGTGGAGTTTTAGTGGGTTACAGTCCCACATAACTGCGCTATCTCCCCGTGATAGCGCAGTAGGCATTTCTCCACGTTAAACAAAACAAAAGCAGCAAAAGCTTAAAGTGCTCTCCGAGGCACGGAATAAATCAGACCAGACTTTAGGCTAGCTTAGGCCAACCTTTAGGCTTTAGAGTTTAGGGCTTCTGACTATCTAGTAAGAAGCCCTAAATTCTAAAGCCTAAAGGTTGGCCTAAGCTAGTCTAAAATCTGGTCTGGTCTGATTTATTCCGTGCCTCGGAGAGCACTTTAAGCTCTTGCTGCTTTTTTTTTGTTTGTTTAACGTGTCGTGTGTAAGTCTGATTACCGGTCTTACCAACGGGTACCGTGTTAGTCGGGTACGCAATAACTGCAATTTAATAGTGTAACACACTCTGAATTATTTTAAAGATTATATCTAATCCATTGCTTGCGAATTACATTTTGTTCAAACACCTACAGCCTGACACTGACTTGCGAATAGCAATAAATTAAAGAAAATTCGAATTTGGCGAGGTACCTTATCGCCTAAGAACATCTGCTATATAAGCCGCCATGTTGAATTTTATGTGATGTCATATTATAGCGAAGATATATTGAAGAGATCCGCAGGAGAACCAAGGCAACCGACATAGTCCGAAGAATTGCCAAACTTAAGTGGCAGTGGGCAGGGCTCATTGCTCGCAGAACAGATGGCCGATGGGGCCGAAAGGTTCTGGAGTGGCGACCGCGTACCGGAAGACGTAGAGTGGGAAGGCCTCCCACAAGGTGGACCGATGACCTTGTGAAGGCCGCGGGAATCAACTGGATGTGGGAAGCACAAGACCGGTCGAAGTGGCTCCTCCACTTCGTCCGGACCTGGAGGAGGCCTATGTCCAGCAGTGGACGTCTTTCGCCTGAAACGATGATGATGATGATATTATATCCTATAACCCGCGGATAAAACATGATGCTTTAAAAAATAAATCTACTTCGTTTAACAAAATGCGACCAGTAGGTAGTTTCAGAGTTATAAGGGAGCAAATGAAAATACATACATAGCCTGTTAAAATAATAACCCTGGTTTTGTTTTGTCTCTTCTATATAACGCATAATTTTTCGTATAATTTCATCATAAACCGGTTGACGTAACTACGTCAACGCCAGTTGTCACTAAAAACTATCGCTACGTCTCTGGGGCCTACTCTCTAAGCACGAAATACGTAATCTCTGTCGAAGTTACGGGCGATTCCTACTCCGTACCACTTACGGACCTATGATTTGTTTGGGCCTAAACTAAGAACGAATTGCTACACGATTTGATAGTTGTCCCTACTCCCTATAATCTAATCAGCTGCTCCTACAGCTAATCAGCTGTAGGAGTCACTTCGAAATTTCGAACTATTTTCGGACGTGCCCGTATTTTGGTTGACGGAGTTAGAGAGTAGCCCCTCTGTTTCGTATAGGGTCGTAGCATTATGCTGCACCCTAATTTCAGAATATAAATCATTTTGAAGGTAATGCATTCTTTCATCCTACTTCTTAATCACTATATAGTATAAAACAAAGTCGCTTTCTCTGTCGCTATATCCCTATGTATGCTTAAATCTTTAAAATTACGCAACGGATTTTGATGCGGGTTTTTTTAATAGATAGAGTGATTCAAGAGGAAGGTTTATATGTATAATACACCGACCTCCACGCGGGCGAAGCCGCTGGCAAAAGCTAGTAATATTATAAACGCGAAAGTTTGTAAGTATGGATGGATGGATGGACGTTACTCTTTCACGCAAAAACGGCTGAACGGATTTGAATGAAATTTGGCACATAGGTAGTCTGTAACCTCGAATAACACATAGAATACTTTTTATCCCGGTACTACGTTCCCGTGGGATAGTTTTCGACCTCCACGCGAGCGAAGCCGCTGGCAAAAGCTAGTAATACATAATATTATGTTCTTAAATAACGTCTGCATAGCAACGTAAAAAACGCCATAAACGTTGGGGAGCTGTCAAAATGAAAGCGATTTCTACTGAGTGTTATTACGTATTTACCCCCTCAGAGCGATGGCTATTTGCGTGGATGTGACGCATATTTTCCCCCAATTTATACTTATTTGTGTTTGTTTCTCTGCGTCATGTTCACCGCGAATAAACCCATTTTCTTTTTTTTTTCTTTGGGCTTTGCCATACCTAGGTAAAAAGACCGCACCAATCGCGTACTCATGCGACGGTCGCTTTCATTAAGAACATAGGGATTACCTAGGAAATCGATTTCGTCATAGCTATCATAGATAGCTATCGACCGTAATATCAATCTGTCATTTTCACCAGTATCTGACATTAAGGTGTCAAAAAACGTTCTCTATTTGGACAGACGCGATTGTATGACCGTTGTCAGTTTTAGGAAGCCAGAGCTTTAGCTTACGTTCAGACTTACATAATTAAATTGCGGCCAATCGGTAAGTACACCCTTTAAAAAAAAGAAGAATTATTCAAATCGGTTTCAAAATAATGGAGCTCTGAGCTCTCACGGCCGTAGCCTTCGCAGGAGACGCCCTGGGCGTCAGGAATCCCAGGCTGATTCCCGGCCACCGGAGGCACGGGCTTGCGGACGGCGAGTAATGGGTAGCTCGCTGTCCGGTAAGGACCAAGCCCGGGTCGACGGCGCGTTGTGTTCCACGCGCCTCAAAGAGATATCAGCACCAACTGGTGGGGCCAGCAAGGGCCGATGTCTGCCAGGGGTGCGGGTTGTTCGAAAGAGATACCGCGGCGCTGAGGGAACACGGGTGGGCATTAGTCCCCCAAAAATTAGTCACCCAAAAAAACAGGCATATTTTCGGCACTCTCGATCCATCATAGACCTTAGCAATCGATTTACATCAGGCGTGATTGAGGTCAAGAGCAGGCCTATTTAATTTAGTAATACAAAAAATGTATTAGAACAGATGATAATTCAAAGCGGTAAAAGTAAGATCTATGTACAGAAATAAACATAATTTCATCATTTCAGGGTGCCTGATAATTTGTTATTACTAGCGCCATCTAGGTGAACAATGAAGTATCATTCATGTATTGTTTGAGTATAGATGGCGTTACGTGTACTATAAATCACGTAAAATTAATAAACTTAAAATCATTATTTTCAGTCATTCTCCAACACTGCAAAACCATACCGAATTATAGAAAATAAAAATCGTAGTAAACGTCGAAAAGATAGGATATGCACCCTGCCGCGAGTACACTCAACGTTTGCAAACAGATTTTTTTATTTTCTTGGTCCGTTCCTAAATAATAAAATAAACGAAGAGTGTCAAATATACGGACTACCGTATCACAAATGCAAAAAGATTGTCCAATCGTACCTCCAAAACAAGTCATATGACGAAACAGAAAAAATCTTAACACAAATATAAACAACATGGACTACCAAATATGACACACACACTCACACTGATACACACACACAGACATACACACACGTGCACACACACACCACACACATTTATTTACATATTATTTCATTTTCACGTTTAAAAAAAAAAAAAGCTTTAATTACCCATCTCACTACTTCATAGTTGTAACAGTACCATTAGAAGCACTAGGTAACCTTTACGTCATTATACCTTAGGGGACCGGACTGCTTCTCCTTAACACAGGTTTTCATAACCTAGCTAGGAGAGCAGTGCTCACCCACACGTTTGTAGATATAGTACTTATTATTGTTTATCTGTATTGTTAATGTGTACAATGTTTCCTTTTTTTTGAGTAAATAAATGTATTATATTATTTATATGTGATTTACGGCACTTGGCTAATGCTTGGTTCCTATAAACAAAAACGGATCGGTTTGCTTACCAATGGTAGCATTTTTTATTGCCGAACTGGGCATTTATATAGATTCGTAAGCTAATGTTACCTGTGATAGCTACTTCCATACGGGAGGGCACAGAGTACTTTCTACCGGGAGGGTCTACTGTGCAAAGCTATGAGGTGAGATGGTTCATTATTGGTAAAGATACAAGTCTCTTAATTTTAACCGATAACGGTCGGTGCTAACTCCAATGCCATAAGGACGGTATTCGCCTTTATTTGTAGGACCATCCATTTAGAATTGACATCAGATGTCTAGATTTAATGAAATACTGGATGTCGTTCAATTGACTAATTTGAACTTACAT
Source organism: Polymixis lichenea (assembly GCA_949091785.1). Taxonomy (NCBI): domain Eukaryota; kingdom Metazoa; phylum Arthropoda; class Insecta; order Lepidoptera; family Noctuidae; genus Polymixis; species Polymixis lichenea. Next base: position 10,543,388 of record OX420959.1, read on the forward strand.
GAAGGTCAAAGGTTTTAACTACAGCTTTATATGAATTTTATAGTAATTAGGTAATTCTGGTTTACTGGTTGTTGTTCATCTTCTGTAATTCTTTCTAATTCATGTTTTACATTAATTCTTTATACATTAACAAATAATTGGTTATTTCTCAATATTGTAGCTAGCAACCCATTGGAAGTTACGAGGTAACCCCATGACTCATATATATACTGTACTCTTTGATCCCTATAACTTTCCGGGGCTGCCTCAATTTTGTGCTGTAAAACATTATGTCTGATAATTGAAAATAAGCCGTTTTTTTGTGCAATAAAAATCGTGTGTAGAGATCGAAAACCATCAGGGTCTGTGAAGTTTGGGTACACAAAAAAAAAACATATTGTCAACTGATATTTAAAATGACTAGTTATACTAACTGCGGTGGATGTTATTACAATAGTTATTTGTACAAGAGTGCAAAGTTGCTTTTTTACTGCGTGCTCAATTTTGATCTCGTGATTCAAAAATTAGAATTCTGTGCGTTAGTCAGGGAATCAAAAGAGCACGAGGTGAAAAATCTTTGCACTCGAGTGCAACATGTAACTTTTCATCCCACCTCAGCGAGGAAATTACTAAATGCTAAAAAAGAAACATTTACAATCACGAGATACTTTTATTTCAGTTTAGGTATTAACGACTACATTATGATAGGTAAGTATTACAGAATAATCTTTAAATTATAACAGATAATACTTAGGTAAAATTAAGAAAAATTGAGTGTAATGTTCTTGTTAGGTACCTACTGTAATGTTGGTGTTAAAAAATCAAATCAAATCAAACCATTTTTATTTGTGTAACATAGTTACCTATGTTACACAAATAAAAATGATTTGATTTAGGATAGAGGTATACAGTTCTTAAATTAGAGTCATAGGTCGCTATGCTATGCCAAGAGGCGTACAAATATGGTTGCATGCGAAATAAAATAATGACTATGCGAGTGGTAAACATAAAATATTTGATTGGTATGTCAAAAATTAATAGAATTATAATAAAAAAATAAAAACAAAAATTAAAAATGTCACTAACTATGTGGAATGATTTCTACGGTCAATGCATAAATAAATAATCATAAATTACAATTAGTCACAATATTCAGTCAAATAAATAAGTCTACATTAATTTATCATTTATTATATTATAATTCCTTTATTTCGTTAATTAGTACATACAAATTATATTTTTAAATATTCGAATATAAAAGATATATATAAAAACATTTAAAAATATAAAAAATAGTAGCCCACCGGTATCGGGAACAGGGTCCGAGCTACCGGTGGTCAGGGCTGCTGAGAGAGGAACCACCTCACTATACGCGCCGTGTCCAGTAATACTGCTTTCTGGATCAAACCCTTGATCCAGCTGCCTAACGAGAGCCTCTTGAGGTGTTGGTCGAGACTCTTGGCTATAATGCCATTGGCTGTCACGACTATCGGCACAATGACTGCTGTATGCTCCCACATGTCGACAACCTCGCGTGACAGATCAAGATACTTGATCTGCTTATCTTTTTCAGCTTTCACGAGGTTCTCGTCATGTGGGACTGCTATATCAATAATCATTGTGCGACGCTCTAATCGATTTATCACCACGATGTCCGGTTTATTGGCAACAATAGTACGGTCAGTGATGATAGATCGATCCCAATACAATGTGATAGTGCCATTTTCGAGAACTGGGTCGGGCACATACCTATAGTACGGTACTTCCGAGTCCACAAGACTGTATTTCAGAGCAAGTTGCTGGTGGATAATCCTGGCTACAAGGTTGTGCCTATGCAAGTAGTCTCCGTTAGCCAGACTAGAACAGCCGGAAATAATGTGTCGGATTGATTCCCCCGGACGGTGGCATGCCCGACAGATGTCAACCGTTCCATCCTTCACAATATATTTCCGGTAGTTGTTCGTCAGCATAACTACGTCCATAATTGCAAAGATAAAACCTTCGGTTTCTCCAAAGAGATCACCGAATCGTAACCAGGATACGGACGCTAAGAGGTCTACATCAGGTCCATGTAGGACCCGGTAAAAGCGCCCGTGAAGCTCTTTGCTCTGCCATACCTCCCTGCGGTCATTAGTATCTAATACTTTAGGTTTGCGCCAGTTCTCGTTACCCAAGGAGAGCGGGGTGAGGCCCTTGTCTACTGAGACCACATCTCGGTGCATCCCCACGTCGGCTTCTAGAAAATATTCCCTGAGACTGCATATCTCGCGATTGTGGAGGCTCTTAACGTTTAAGAAACCTCGGCCTCCACACTTTCGCGGGATATACAGTCTCATCACCGATGACCGCGGATGATGCATCCGATTTGCGGTGAGCAGTGTGCGGACCCTCCTATCCAGGGCGTCAAGTTCCGTCTGAGTCCATTTGAGTATGCCGAAAGAGTACATCAAAACCGGCATGACCCAACCGTTGAAGGCGCGCACCTTGTTTCCGCCCGATAAAAGACTATTTAAAACTTTTTTCAGGCGGCAAAAGAAGCGCTCCCTCAACGATTGTTTCATGTCAGCAGTGTTGATGCCTAACGCTTCCGACATACCCAAATACTTGTATGTTTCGTTTGAGGAGAGGGATCTTAGGTGTATGGAATCCGAGAGCTGGGTTCCCACGGATTCCACAATCTCCCCTTGCTTTACATGCATGACCGCACATTTGTCCACACCAAATTCCATTCTGATGGCGTTACTGAAAGTTTCACTTACTTTCAGTAGCTCCATCAGTTGCAAATTGTTGGGGGCAAAGAGCTTTAGGTCATCCATGTATAGGAGGTGAGATATAACCTGACTACCTCTTCTCAATCGATAGCCTATACCTGAATCCTCCAGCAAAGTGCTAAGAGGATTCAGGGCTAGGCAGAACCAAAGCGGACTCAAACTATCGCCCTGAAATATGCCTCGCTCGATCCTTATCGGTTCGCTATTCCTCTGGATATTTCGACATCCTGGATAGCGAAGGACCGTCCTCCATTGCCCCATACATGACATCAGGAAGGTGCGCAGAGTTGCATCTACTTTATATAATTCCAGCACCCTCCTGAGCCATGTATGTGGCACCGAGTCATAAGCCTTCTTATAGTCTATCCAACATGTCGAAAGATCCTTTCGGGAACGACGAACCTGTTGGCTAATGGCCATATCAATGAGGAGCAGCTCCTTAGTACCGCGGGACCCGTTCCGACATCCATTTTGAGAGGCAGACATGATAGAGTTGGTGTCTACATGGTTGTAAATTTTTGCTCTCAAAAGGGATGTCAGAACTTTATAGACCGTCGGTAGACAAGTGATCGGTCTATAATTTTTGGGTTCCGCGGTACTACCTGATTTATGGAGCAGGTGGGTTATCCCTGTTGTTAAGAACTGCGGTAGCGACCCTGACTCTAAGGCTGACTGAAACTGGGATGCCAAGCGAGCGTGTGACCTTTGGAACCATTTGATCCAAAAGTTGTGCAGTCCGTCCGGCCCTGGAGATTTCCAGTTAGGCAACGGACGGACTGCACGAGCTACATCTTGGGGGCTGATGGTAAGTGTCCCCATTTCCGGTATTTGACCGCACGCTCGCTCGATCTCCCTAGTCCAAATACCTTCGGTGTGACTGACAGGCACCGACCAGATGTTCCGCCAGAAAGAACACATGGCGTTATCATCCGGTAGGCGCGTGTCAGCCACACCTTGGTCCGGTCGCTCCCAAGCTCTGTAAACCCACCTTTCATCGCTTCGAAATGTGCGATTCTGAGAGTACCGCTCCACTCTCCGCCTGTACCGGCGAATACGGTTTGCCCATGCACAGATCTTCTGCTTCAGGAAGTCGATACGCTCTGTGACGCGGGTCATATAATCTCGAGAACTAATATCAGTCCCGGCGAACGCCCGCATCACAAAGCGCATCACTCTAGGGCGAGTATTGCCCTCCCTGAAGCAGATTAGCTTACCGATGAGTGCTCTAGCCTCACCGATACGACGCTCAATCCTGCACTGCCAAGCTGGCACGGCTGGTTTTGGTCGTGGAGCTTTGTCGCTATTGGGAAATTGAACATGAGCTACACGACATGCCGCTACAGCTGCACAGTACAAGATCGAGTGGGTATCGGCGAGATCTTTGCTACCGTCAAAATATGTTGATAGCTGTGAGTCCAGAGCACACACCAGCGCCTTGTTTTTCTTATGCATGGGCAAACGAGGTAAACGTGGTCTAAGTTCAGGGGGAGTGGAACGATACTCCCGGAAAGCATCCTCCAAAGCGCTCCTCAATCTTGCATTGGATTGGGAACTCACGGATATAGCCTCGTCATCATCCTCTTCACCAACGCGGTTGGGTCGCGGTGAAACACTGGATATATTTTGCAGTTGCATCGCTACCCGTGGCGAAGCAGGTGTAACATGGCTATTCCGTGATTCGAGGCGAAGTCGATCAAGTACGGCGGCATCCAGCATATGGTTACGCTGGATGACCCGCACCTGATCCGACAGTCGTTGCGCCGACACGTTGACTGCTGGTTCAAGCACCTGAAACAGAGAGAGCATCCGACCACGGTACGCAGTCAAGTTACTTCCCCCCTCTGTAGCCCCATAGTATGCGCGCATGACATTTTCGTTGACAGTTTGAGTCCACTTCATGCGCTGCACACTCCCACCGGGAGCGGGGACCCTATCAGAGGCTGGTGGGCCTCGGAGTCCTAAGCTGGCCGGTGGTCGGCCTCTTCCGCGCCGACGTACTGGTGATGGTGTCGTCGGCGGCGAGAAATATTCGTCGCTCGAGCTCGACGCAACTGCAGCGGCCGGTATCACTGAACTCACGTCTGGAGCAGGTTCCGGCAACTGCGAGGCGGAGCTGAGCGACGAACCCGAAGGTGTTGGGTGTGTGTCTCGTAGTAATCGTGCCCGACTTCGCGTCAGCATCGTATTATTCTCCGCGTTCAATATGTTTTTCCTTGTTGCATTTTGTTGTAATGTTTTGGTTATGAATATGATGGTTGATTTTTAGGCTCTTCAGTGGTGTTGTAGAAGCTTATCAAATTGTTGCATCATTTACAATAAAAATACTAGAAAAAATACACGGAGAAAAACAATTTTTAAACCGTCATCTTGACAGTCGGGCCACAGATTAATTATATTATAATTATTATTATTATTATTTATTTATTTTTTATTTTTTTTATATTTTTTTTTTATTTATTCATCAGTCGTATAATAATAATTAAGAACAGATTTTTTTTTTTTGAATTGTATAACATTCAATTTTTTTATGACACCCGGTAATTTGTTGTAAATGCGCGGTGCCATGCCTAAAACGCTCTTTCTCACTAAGGCAGTGTCACAGCGCTGATTGCTTAAAAAGTTTGCGTATTGGCTACTAATCGCAACATCTCGTAACGTCGACACTTTTTCGAACAACCTCATGTTTGTTTTGACGAAAACACCAATTTCAAAAATGTATAATGAGGGTAAGGTAAGTATTCTGAGCGATTATATGATGGTACACAGCTATCATCAATTTTCAGACCACACATCATCTTTTTTGTGCCTTAAAAACGATATTTTTATCAGTAGAATTGCCCCAAAAAATAATACTATATCGTAAAATTGAGGCTACTAAGCCGTGATATGCAACTAGTAGCGCATCCATATTTATTTTACTAGCAATTTGGAAAAGTTCGTATGCTGATTTATTTATTTACTTACTTAGGTCATCAATGTGGGCCTTCCAGTTAAGCTGGTTGTCAAGGAATAAACCTAAGAATTTTGCTTCTTTAGCTTCTTCAACTAGAAAGTCGGCGGATAGTGACTTGTATACCTACTGTTTTTCGGTAAACTATCTGACATACTTAATAGTTGTACCGATTCGTCGGATTCCCTTGGCGTAAACGTTGTTAGCTAGTAGTTATTACACTAACAAGTTTTTAGTTCGGCTAACTACAAAAGCGTGACTTTTTTGTTTTTTTTCCCCACACTTTTTTTTGGCCAGCATAATGGAACAAATTTATAAAATGATTGAATTGTTATCGGTCCTTGATAAGTGGGTAAAGTTTCAAATCAATCCGACGTTTTGAAGGGGATGAAAATTACGTTCATAGATTCCGTTACATAGATACATAAACATAATATGTTTTTATTATATATTATATAGTCCTCCAGATCGTATTTCGGCCCTTGCGGCCAATCTCAACGGAGACTAACTTTTAGCGCGGAAGATAATATAGTGCACATTTGCACAAGCGTTTGCGCAGACACGATCTCTCTTTCCTTACTCTCATAGTAAAATGGGACAGCTTATTCCCAAAGTACTCCATGAAAAATATAATATTTTTAATAAGGTTTCATTCTGCTCCATGATAATATTAAAATGTTCCCAAAGTAATCCACCGCATTTTAATCAAAAAGCTCATTTAAATATGTACCGTATTACTATATAATCGGGGAACATACATAAAAATTAAAAAAAAAGGTTCCGACGAATTGAGAACCTCCTCCTTTTGGAAGTCGGTTAAAAAGGGTAGACGACGTACAGTTAGGCTCAAAAGCTTTGCAAATATATTTTTAAATATAAAGAAATTTTTAAATAAAAAACTTTAAGTATTGTATAATTCAACAATTATTTTGAGTTATATATATTTTTTTAATTCATCTATTAAAAATATTCAAAAATCGACTGACAAAATTAACAAAGTCGGCTCTGGATTCAGGATTCTAAAAACATTATCATCATATCATTATCACATCATTTTATCATTTTAACACCAACAAAATCTTACACGATCAGCAATATGGTTTCACCAAAGGACGTTGTACGACTGACGCCGGTGTTACCTTATTAAAACACATATTTACTGCTTGGGAGGAGGCCCAGGATGCCATTGGAATCTTTTGTGACCTCTCCAAGGCATTTCATTGCGTTAATCACGAAACCTTGCTCTTAAAACTTGAGCATTACGGACTAGGTAAACTTGCGTTCAGTCTAGTAAAATCTTATTTAAATGATAGACAGCAACAAGTTCATATAAATGGAGTCAATTCACCTGGTTTAAAAATAAAAATGGGTGTTCCACAAGGCTCAATATTGGGTCCTTTCCTCTTTTTAGTATATATTAATGATCTACCCCATTTATTAAGGAAACAGCCACAGATGGTGTTATTTGCTGACGATACATCCTTAATTTTTAAAATAAATAGACGTGCATCAAATCGTGACGACGTAAATAACGCCCTACTGCTGGTGCAAAATTGGTTCACTGCTAATAATTTAGTATTAAATGGGAAAAAAACGAAATGCATAAGATTTGCTTTACCAAATGTTAAAAGTACTGATTGTAACATAGTATTGAATAAAGAGAAACTAGAATTCGTCGATAAAACTGTTTTCCTAGGGATCACGCTCGACTCAAGGCTACAGTGGAGTCCTCATTTAACAGCTCTTGCAGGACGGCTAAGTTCAGCAGCATATGCTGTAAGAAAAATCCGCCAATTCACTAATGTAGAAACCGCGAGGCTAGTCTATTTCAGTTACTTTCATAGTATCATGTCTTACGGTATTTTACTATGGGGACGGGCTGCAGATATCGAGTCTATTTTTATTCTGCAGAAAAGAGCCATTAGAGCAATATATGGCCTCCGTAGGCGAGATTCTCTAAGGGAACTTTTCAAAAATATTAATATCGTGACGGTACCTTGTCAATATATCTATGAGAACATCATGTACGTCAGGAAAAATTTAAATCTTTTCAGTAAAAGAGGTGAAAGACACACCGTTGGGACTAGAAATAGGGACCAATTAGTTCAACCAGGCTTCAGAGTGGCTAAAGTAGACTCATCCTTCATGGGGTACTGTTTAAAATGTTACAATAAAAATCTTTTTTCAAAAAAAATAAACAACCGACTTCCAAAAAAACACTAAAAAGTGAAAAATAACTTTAATTTCGGAAGTCGGTGACTTTGGATATGTATTTTAATTTTTTGTCACCGCCTTCCGAAATTAAAGTTATTTTTCACTTTTTAGTGTTTTTTTGGAAGTCGGTTGTTTACTTTTTTTGAAAAAAGATTTTTATTTTTCACTTTTTAGTGGTTCACATGTGCTTACCCCTTCACAGCGTACCGGCGTGATGTTATGTTATTAACTGGTGTAAACAATTGACAGACATGAGATTTCAGCAATCCCTGTCCATTTGCTATCATTAATTGAGGAGTTCCGTTGCCTATCTCCGAAGTTCTTCATCAGATCTTCACCAAATTGAAATGGAACCACTCCGAGAAAGTACTCTTCCAAAAACTACACAAATTGCTTCAAGTGTGCCTATAAAATTTGAAGAGTTCTCTCTATTTCTCCAGGATCCCATCATCAGATCCTGACTTGATGATCATGGGACGTCGGTTAAAAATACCTCCCCACATACTCCAACTGAATGAAATGAAATTTAAATCTTGTATAAAACGCACACTATGCAGCCATGCTTATTATAAGTTGGGAGATAACATCGCTGACAAAAATGCTTGGCTAAACGCTGCTTGTCCTGCTCCGCAAGGTAGCTTAAACCAAATTGATTAGCATTTGGAAACGTTGGAGCTGCTGAATACTGTAAAAGACTAGATATCTTTGCATTGTGTAAATTCAAACTTCTAGTATTGTATAATTGCATAGCATATGTGTGAGCACTATGTTCCTACTATAAAGCTACCATTTACAAGGTACGTCTTTCATTGACTTGAATGTGCCCTGGCAGCTGAGAGTATGTCATGCTCACTCAAATGTCTCGCTGGTGGTGGCGTGTGTGTTGGATCATTAAGTTCCCTTCAAAATGGTTGAGCTGAATGGTGCTGATCCACACGTCATGTTCGTGAACGGGTGCCGCCAGTGGGGACTGGTCATCTCCTGGCTCCCACGGCTTATTTTAATTTCTGAATTGTTATTTTAATTTTGTTTTAATTACGGACGCTTTAATGTGCACGTCTTTTTACATCGTTCTCACATTGAAAATTTCAACGTAATGATGTAACCAACTTTTTGTAACAACACCATGATTTTAAAAGAGTGTCCATGGAGTTTCTTGCCCGTTCTTCTCCATAGGTACCTACGCTTTGGAATGCTTCATTCAGTTTCATTTTTCTAACTCACCGACCTTGACAATTCAAAAGTGCCTGTAATTGGTTTATTTGAAATAAATGCTTTGAGTTTGAGTTGAGTTTGAGTTTGAATAAAAAAAAAATTAAAACAATATCTGGCAATTAAGCCTAACATAAAATATTTAAAAAGATTCAGTTTATGCTGATCTTGCACTGTACGGGAATCCTATACAATGCGAGATCACCTTATACTGGAAATGTATAGCTTGATGTGTAGCCGTGCGTACAATCAAATTTCAAATAATTTACTAATTTGTTGTAATGATGGTTTGAGTATAACTAACGCCACTATCGCACTATTTCGCTCATACACAATAGGGTATTTTATTATATATGACACAATAGGGTATTTTATTATACAGGGTTATTTGTAAAACACCGGTAACCTCTCAGGACTATGTTACTAACATCATAATCAACAACTTTTGTTCTATGACTTTTCAAAATTCATCATATTTTAATTCCTCAGATTTACATACAAAAATAAAAATATTTAAATTCAACGCTCTAAATGTTACGAAGTCTATGCGAAGCAAAAGAAAGCGATAGGTAGTACCGACAATAGCGAGGGGAGCGGGGTAGGGGGCGGCGGGGGCGCTTGAACTTGACCTATTTACGGGCGAACCTTCAGCCTTCAGTCATTCGTTTGCTTTGATGCGCTTGCGTCGCGTCATTACGGGTCCTTGTAGTGAAATTCGGCAGTGCAGACGTATACGTAATTATCTTTACATGATGGCGTATCAATATTCCAATGTCGAGTACACGGAAATGGTGCGAATGCTAGCTAGGTGTGATGACAATGTTTCGGAAGCGTGTCGCCAATACGCCATACGATTCCCAAACGTACGTATACAAAATACTTTTATCAAGTGCTATACCGTTGTAACTTTACAGAAAATGTGAGATGTCATTGTTAGTTTGTTTTCATTACGGTGTTTAGTGCATAGGTACCGTGAAATATCAAGGTTATTTCCATGTCAAATGTTCGATTGTAGGTATAATTTGGCTTTTGCGTAGAAAGGCGGGAACCGTAGCGTAGCGAGTTACTAACCCAAAAGTATTACTACGAGGACAGTGCGCGGCAATGTATGTAGGTACAGCAAAATACAGAGTTGAAATGTGTTACATAGGACAACGAAATATTTAAGGTTTGTTTGTGGTAAATGTATTATGTTTTGTAAAAAGTCGTAGAACAAAAGTTGTTGTTTATGATGTTAGTAATACAGTCCTGAGAGGTTACCGGTGTTTTACAAATAACCCTGTATAAACAGACAAGAAGATTAGAACAGAAAAATAGGTACAAAGGTGGTGCTTATTTCTAAAGAAATCTCTTTCAGCATACCTGCGATAGGAGAGAAGATAAAGAGATGTAGACAGCGTGTGTAAGGGTAAAAGGGAAAATAAACTACATTTATAATCAAAAACAATAATACACTGCATTAATTTAACAAATAATACGGGAATATACTAACATACATAATTACAAACTTACTTAAATAAATATCACTAAAACATTAATAATAACGTAAATAAACTAATATATACACAACTATGACGATGTGGACAGAGAGTGTCCTTTCACTCTTCTTTTAAAATTTGCAACAGTTTGGCAGTCCCTAATGTCGGGCGGAAGTGCATTCCACAACCGCACAAACAAACAAACAAACTTTTCCAATGCCACTCAAAACTATCTTTTAACAGTTTTCAGCACTGAAGCTGCACGGTCTACCGCGCCACATTACTGTGCTAACCTTGGAGCCTTGGAAGGCTGGGACAGCTCTACTACGACTTGAGAATACGCTGGAAAATCCTACACGAGGTAAATAATGCTTTAGTGGACCGCCTTGAGAAAAGACGATAGCAAAAAATGCTAAAGTAAAGGTCTTCAGTTATTTATCAGCTTGTTTTGCAATTTTATTCACTATCACACTATTTACATAACATATTTATCACAATTTTTAACTGACACACATTTATTTTAGTGAATTGTATACACGTTCATCATGTTCCAGTATAATACTTATTTACGAGTACATCCGTTACCTCACAATAGGGTATTACAATCATTTTTGAAAAGTGTCTTTATTAGATTCTACAGTGCTAGTAAACCACTTAAAAAACAACATTTTTATTTAATGGATTAATGCCATAAAAATGCATTTAAATTTTACATTTTCAAACTTAGCGCGTAATTTGACGAAAACGCTGGACGCAGTGGAAGCCATATTGCTCTGTGGTTATGACGTCAATTTTCTAAAAACAAATGCGCTGATATTTTGAAAGACAATTGTTTTAATAAAAAAAATGAGTTATTTTTTACCGACTTCCAAAAGGAGGAGGTTCTCAATTCGTCGGAACCTTTTTTTTTCTACATATCGTTGGTTTGCTGTTCCTGAATGCAAAATGTTATTTATATAAAAAATTACTTTGGTTACGATAATAATAAAAGTACAAAGTTGCTCAGTTGACATGCCGTATGACATAATAACATGGCGGCTACTATTTCATGGTGTTCAAAACTAGATTTGAAAAAACTGAAATCTTTAAATTGTATTCTAAAATTTATTGTGTTGTTTCATGAGCTAAAACGAACATTCTCAGGTTGCATTTTACCTAAGCTATCTCAATAACATATTTTTAGATTTTTTCTCGAATAGAGTAAAATACCCTATTCAGGTCCACTTGAAAACCAGCGTTAGGCACTAGTTGTCTGGCATTTTTGCTGAACTTGGCCTTCTTTGGCGCACCCGTGGTCGAAAGTTATCCCACGGGAACGTACATTCGTTTAAAAGTATCCTATGTGTTATTCCGTGTGGTGCCGGACGTAAAATACCACCGTCCCATTTCTTCCCGTGGGTGTCGTAGAAGGCGGCTAAGGGACTTACTAGAGAATGGGCAGCAGCGGTCTCTATGCATTTGATCACCACACTGCGATGGCCAACCTGCCTGCCAAGCGTGGCGATTATGGCAAAACTTTTGGGGGAGACTTTTGTCCAGCAGTGGACGTCTTTCGGCTGATATGATGATGCAGATGATGATGTGTTAATCCAGATTACATATTATCTGTAAAAAATCTGTAAATTTAATCCAAATCCGTTCAGCCGTTTTTGCGCAATTGAATAATAAACATCCAAACATCGAACATACCAAATTTCATATTTATAATATGAGAAGGATACGTAACTGTGCGCCATGAGTCTGGGCTAAATAAATATATTTTCCTTCTTTCTAGGTATTTTTTTAGAAATTACTACCTACATGGTTAAAGGTTTAAATCTGAGCAAATACCTATGTGACTTTTTTATTTATTTATTTATTTTATTTTAAAGAAAGCTTACACACTAACAAACCAATGATACAAAGAAAGTAATATAAAAAAATTGCTAATAGTTACCCTCCACATATAGTTAAAGAATAAAGTCGACTTCAAAAAAAGTACAAACAAGTTAATATTAGACTAATAAGTTAATGATCCATGAAAAATGACTGTGCCAAAAGCCGTCTTAAGGTCGCCACACTGGTGCAGAACAAGTCAACATTAAGGTCCATAGGAAGCCCTTTGAAACTAAGTGCACTTCTTATTGAGAAAACATTCCGCCTATATGTACTCATTGCGAAAGGTATATTCAATATTGGCCGCTGACGCAATCCTATCAGATTCGTGCGTAATGACAGATTAGCAACGAGTTCAGGACAGTCAATGTGGCCATTTGCGATACCGAACAGTAAACTCATGGCTCTAATATAACGTCTCATCTCCAGAGGAAGGAAGTGGTACCGTTTGCAGCGGTGCTCGTAGTCAACTGAGTATTGCTGAGCCCTATAATCGAGATAACGTAGGAATTTTCTTTGAACGCCCTCAATACGTCACTTATAAGTCTTATACTGCGGGTTTATCTTAAGTTTTTCTTCGACATCACAGAAGACCAGCACTCTAATTGCATACCAAAACTATAATCAGCACAATCACACTAACACACTATAAATCAGAATCATTCTTTCTTTTTTTAAACGTTGCCCCACACTAGGAATTACTCCTGTATTGTGGGTGCGTTTACAAACATTTAAACTCACATACACAAACAGCCAGACCCGGAACAACTATTTGTAGATCATACCAATATTTGTTCCGTGCGGGAATTGAACCCGCGACACGCAGTGCAGCAGTCAATCGCTTAACCGCTGCGCCAACCGTGCCGTCAAAAAGAATCAACCAAAGAGAAAGAGAATCTGAATCATTTTGAAGAATATTTTGCTAATCCATTGCGTCATATGTTCGAAAAATGTGTCTGCTTAGCAACGTAAATAACGCAATGAATGTTGCTGAAGTCTTAAAATGAAAGCCGTTCTTAAGGTGCTCTTACATGGGCAATTTTTTGTGCAATTATTGCTCGGCAACACTAATGGATCAATCTGAATCAATTAAATGGAGCAATCTGGAGCAACAACAATAAATTGCGGATATGTTTCTTGAATATTGCTTTTGATTGCTCCATATATTTCATGAGTTGCCGAATATCCAATCGCTTTGGATTTTTTTTGTCAACTTTCTTTCTATCTTGTTTGTACGTATAACTACGTCTTGTTTTTGCGAGAAGAACCGGCCCGCGATGCAGGCGGCGGGGGTTTTGCCTAGTTTTTTTTAAGTTGCTCCATATTGCATGATATTGTGTGGCCGTATCTCTGGCAACCGATTGCTACATGTTGCCATTGCCGTAAATTGCTGGATGTAGTCGTAACGTCATAGTTAACGAGAATTGACCAGGATGGGGCAATTTTAGTTGCTCATGTAAGCGCACCTTTACTGTTAGTGTGTTACGCAATTGCCCTATTGGATTTTTAAAATAAAAACTAAATGTTGTTCGTTAGTAAGCGCATCACTTGAGAACGGCCGACTATTTATTTTTTGTTTTAAAATGTTCGTAATTGGTCTAGTAGTAGGTAGTAATAACATTGGGTATAAGTATTCTGAATTAGGTTTTTATGGAAAGAAAAACCGACCTGGGCCCCAATTCTGTATCGTAATAATGATTCCCGCGGAATCATACTACGTTCAAATTACGTTAATATCGGTTTTTTTAGAAACCAATGTAACGGTAAGGAATCTAAATGTCATATTCTGTATGTTCCAAGACAATTTGTCGATAATATTAATACGGTATTAGCAAAATTCGTGTGTGGCGTGGTTACGAGTAAGGAATCGTTAAGTGGTAATAGTGAATTCAGGCCCTGAGGTAGATGCGCTAAGGTAGCTCGCGGAGCTAAATTTTTTGGACGTTTTAATTGAATTACTTTTTGATAACTAATCATTCAATGGGATTAAATGAATTTAGAGGGTTGTGTTGATATTTTTAATGATTATTATAATTCTGTTAATGCATACGTGTTAGTGTCGTGAATCATAATTATTTTAATCAAAATACAACCTGACACTGACCTGCAAAATTCCAAAAAAACGTAAGTGCAGATCGCGGCACGTAAGTTGCACCAAAATGGCGGATTTTGGTTCAACTTACGTGCCGCGATCTGTAATTTATTTCCAAACTTCAGTTCACGTTACATCAATGACTATGCTATAAAGAGACCTCATTCTTTTTCCAGGCGAGGCATCGAGTGCATGCGCTTCTACTTTCGGTTATTTGTTCTGATTTTGGTTCAACTTACGTGCCGCGATCTATACTTAAATATGAATTTAATTGACTACCTTAACGCATCCCCATAAGTGTTGTTTTTGATTATTTTCCAGAACGCTACAGAACAGACAAAGCGGATAACCCAGATGACAACAACGCTAAGCCTACTCACATCACAGTCGAGTTACGGAAGATATTCCTACAAATGAACATCAAGATGGTCAGAGAGACGACGTTAGCTGCTAACCAGTGGCTAGATGATGCTAGGCAGATGGACTGGAGCACCAGGTGAGACAAATTATGCGAAGTTTAGGGCCTAGGTAATATTGCCATCCAAAGGTGCTTGTCGGTCTCAAGGTATTCATTAACACCGTGTGAACAACAATAATCAACACTACTCAGACCGTTATCAGAGGTAATCTTTCGTGAACGACCCTGGATACACAACACTCAGAAATCTGACCTCTACCCCAATCAAGCACACTTGCCCATACCTGTGCATTGCAACTTGAAACGTTCGCGGCGCCTCGACACCAGCCAATTCCCACTAAAGACACTTACACACACACAAACACAAACACTTCACGACACTTTATGATACTGTATAAGTTAGCTGTGATTCCCGAATGTAAAAAAATATATTACAAAAAAGGGTAATATTGCCAAATAAGGATAAAATTGCTGAACACGGGTAATATTGCCAGCTGTGGGCAATTTGTCCAACTGAGGGTCATACTGCCAGCCAACTGTAATGTTGCCAAATTTTAGGGTATATTTACACACTTTGGTAATCAGTTATGTATTACAGTGGCCATGAAAGCCACTGTAACTCACTTACACACACACACACACTTCACAACACTAAAAGACACTGCATAAGTTTGCAGGGCATTGTCGGTGCGCGGTAATATGTTGGCTCACAGGTTCACTCGGTGTACTGCTTCTGTTAAAATAACAATGTTCAAGGCATTCTGCCAGACGTTCTACACGAGCGGCTTGTGGGCAAATTTTACACAAAAGCCTACAATGCCTTGCGCGTCCAGTATAATGTGATCAGGGCTCTGTTTCGGCTCCCTCGATATTGCAGTGCATCCGACATGTCTACTGACGCCAGCGTAGATTACTTCTACGCAATTATGCGTAAAAAAGTTGCGTCGGTGATGCGACGACTACGGGGGAGCCCAATTAGCGTCCTAAGGATGATTGGCGAGAGAACCACTACAGTTCTGCTTAGCACTAACTGAAGTCCATGTGTTGCGAGACCAGTGAGCCTGCTGTGCAAGGGTGTGTCTAGTTTCTTCTTGTATCTTTTTTAAAATTCCTAATTTTAGATATAAGCAAAGTTCAACCTTGCCTTGCATAAGGACTTTATGTCTGAAATAAATTATTTTTATTTTTTACTAGCTGTGCCCGCGACTTCATCCGCGTGGATTTTTCTAAAGTAAAAGTAGCCTAAGTTACTCCTTATTACATCAGCTACCTGCCAGTGAAAGTCCCGTCAAAAACAGTGCAGCCATTTCGGAGATTAGCGGGAACAAACAGACAGACAGACAGACATAAATTGAAAAAAAAATATTTTGGTATACAATATGTAACAAAAACCCTGTTGTTCCTTCTACCCACGTTTTCAGAATCGGTATACATACGTAATAAAGCATGTCATTTCTAAAAACTGTCCAACAAAAATAATTAAAATAAATATTTAATTATGAAGATTTGTAATGTTTAACTGATTTGAATTAGATCAAAGAAAGCTGCCGAGCTCGTAGTCTATTGTGCGAAATAAGGATACTTGTAAAATCAGGTACTGTTAACATTTTTTTGAATGTGTCGATTTTAATCATTATTTGATATTGAACTCTCGACTAGCCAATGCTTATTTTTTTAAATTACAACTTCATGAATGCTGTGCTTGTAGGTAAGTGTATACGTCCCTAAAAGGAACAACAGGGTTTTTGCTACATATTGTATGTACCGTATATATATTCATATGCATGTAGCAAAAAGCGGTTATTTTAATATTACAAACAGACACTCCAGTTTTATTTATATGTATAGATATAGATGAATAGATGTATAGATTATTTTGTTTTAAATTACACAAATTGTTAACAGATACGTATACACTGGAGCTGATGATGGCATACTGCCGGAAGACGCTGAGGAATCTGACGATAAGCCTTCGAAAGTTCCTTCTGATAATAGAGACTCAGGTAAGTACTTAACATCACGCCCGCATCCAATGATACATTACCTTTAAATGCGTTACCAGCGCTCAATATTGGCAAGATAAATGCAGGGTAATTGCCTGTCGTGTTTTTAGTCACGTACCATCGAGTGACGCGACGCAGCGCTAGTAGTAACGTAACTAAATATATATGTTTATCTCTTTCTAACAACAGGAATCGGTATGAGTCTTTCCTGTTCCTCGCCCACTGTATGATTGTTTGTACTAGTAGGTAGCTAGATTCATGGTTCACGCTGGTTTTGACTGCTCTAATGTTCGTGTATGACGCGTCTATTTATAATACGTCATTGGGGCGAGCTCATTTTAATATACCTAATATATTATTTATACATAATTCCACAGGCCACCAATCAGACGAGGAACCAGAATACACCCGCAAAAAATACGTCCGCACCCGGTTCTCAGATAAATCACACTCCAAAATAAAAATGCCCAGCTACGCAGACTACGAAAGAAAAAAACGATCTGTCAACATGACAGCTAATGTCATGGAAAACATAATTAATGACACTTTCATTGATGACATAAGATTCAATGAGACAACTGAGCCACCAACCCTTATGACTTTAGGGTTAGGGGTGAATGATACCACAAAATTCCCTGAACAATTCAGATTTATAGTCACACAGAAGACTCCCAGACTTAGCTTTTTGAGTAGAATGAAGCCCAGTAAGCTGGTACCTGATTGGGGTAGTGAAACCGGAGAAGTTGTGTCTGCTGAGGAAGATTTCTCTTCTAATTTAAAGAAGAGATCGCCTAGAAAACGGGTGGCGAAGGGTCTGAAGAGGATTAAGCCGGATGGTGAGTTTTTTATTTATACTACATCTATTTAAATATTAAAAAAATACAAAAAAAACTGCTTCTATAAAAAATACTAAGTGAAAAAAAGACATGTGTAAGTGTATCGGTTTTTAGTATTCTGCCACGGACTTCCTAAGCCAAAGTTATTTTTCACATTAGTAGTGTTTTTTTTTTTAAGACGGTTTTTTTTGTGAAAACGTCATTTTTTTACTTTTTAGCTTTGGTAACTACCCAATGATAATACAAATACACATAGTGTCATAAATATGTATTGTCGAAGCTAACTCAAAAACTACACAAATTAAACGCGTTAATACAATTAATATGGGACCACCTCTGAGGCACACCCTATCCAATTAAGAACGAATTTTCGAAATCGATCCACAATATGGAATAGGGTAGTTTAGCCGGTTTGCCGGCCACCTCTGGTTTTCGGCCAGTACGTTGTTATTTTAATATAATAAGGACACTTTACCCTACTCATTTAAAAAAACAACACCTACTTAATGTATTGGTTTAAACCCTACAACTTTTGAATTTTGTAGAATTTTAATGATCCAACTGTGTCGTCAGTGACCCTCCGAAAGTCTTACAGTGCACGCGTGTGTCCAAATTAGTGAAAAAAATAGTGCGCGCGTAATTTTTGCAAAGTAAGTTACAAAGTTGTTTATCGGTTTTATAAATATAATTGTTGTTCTGTGCACGGGAGATAAGTTTAATTAGTGCTATTTTAATTAAAACGGAAGAAAGATTATGTTATTTACATTTAAATTTGATGGCCGGGAAACTAGATAATGATTTGGGGGACTATTTACTTCTCGGCCGGCCGGCCGAAAACTAGAAGAAGACCGTTTACACTTAATTGATTTTTTTGATTATTAAATTAGGAATTCTCTAAAAAAAGATACTTTGTACACAAAGTAGAACCGCTTCTCATTTATGTAGTTAGATTTCGGCCGCATGTTTTGAGCTAATTATGTGGTAATAACAATTTTTAGTTATTGAAAATTTGACGGCCGAAAATTAGAATTTTAATATTTACCTTTCGGCCTAAGCTAATCGATGTGTCCGAAAATTAATAATTTACTAACTGATTCTCGGCCATTAAAAGCTAACGATAATAAATCAACTAATTGAATCGAAATCTTCACTCACACGAACAATACAGACATAAAAGGACTTCCCCAAAATTTATCTTATTAGCTAGTTATAAAATAAGGCAAGTTGATCAACGGCCGAAAACTAATTAATTTAAATTGGTTTTTCGACCGTGTTTGAAGGGATGGTCGAAAATCAGTTTACAAAATATTATTTTTCGGCCAGTCAAAAAGCTGGTGGCCGAAAATTAGTTTACATAAACTTAATTTTCGGCCGTATTTGAAAGGGCGATCGAAAATCAGATGTATCAAATCTAGTTGTCGGTCATATAATTAAAAAAATTAAATTGTATACTTATGTAGTTTTAATCTACAAATATTGTAAATTGAATAACAAAAAGTTTTTACAATGGTATGTGCATAGGTATTGTAGGATATAATTTTCCACTTTCAGAATTTACGTGATTTCGCAAAAAGAACCTTAATACCTTCAATTAAAGTGAAGTTTTCGATGCAGTTTTATTATTTTTATGACCTTTTCAATAGTACTAGTCATTCTAAAATCAACTTAGTTTATACAAAGCTTAAGTTGATATTTGCTTAAGTGGAAAGATTTTGAATATAGGTAATAAATTATGTTCGCTACTAGTTTATATTTTATTTTTTAATGTTTTATTAAACATTAAAAAAATATATAAATATTTGTAAAGATAGATAAAGGAATGAATCATCGTAATTTCATTTTTTAGATGCCTCCTGAGAGAAATAAAAAAAGAACTCATTTTCAATATACCGAAGAAGCATTAGCTAAAGCTGTTCAGGCCATAAGAATTGAAAAAAAAGCATTAGAGAAACTTGTCGTCTTTTTGGTGTTCCTCGGTCAACAATCCAAGATCGAATTTCGGGTAGAACTAAAGAACAGCCTCGAAAAGTTGTTCTAGAGCCTATATTAGGCCTTGATGGAGAAAAAAACAGTTGTGGACTGGATTATTGATTTAGCAAAATGTGGTATTCCTGTAAGCAAAGAAGTTTTGCTGGAAACAGTTACAAAATTAATAAAAGATATTGGAAAAGAAGATAAGTTTCCAGAAGGGCGACCAGGACAAACATGGTACCAAGGTTTTCTTAGAAGGCATCCGGAGATTAGCTTACGTGAACCTGGAGGTATTAATAAAGCCAGGGAAGCAGTAAAAGTGAGCTCAATCAGAAAATGGTTTACAGAGCTTGAATATTTTTTGACTGAAAGAGGAATGGCAGATATCGTGAAAGATTCTGACAGAATATTAAACTTACTACAGAGAGAAATATTAATAAATTTCCTAGTGCCATATCTTCAGAAGCTTGGAGAGATTTTCACGACTTCAAAGAAAAAGAAAAACAAAATAAGATAGATGAAAAAAATAAGAGAAAAGTTGAAAGAGAACAAAAAAAAATGTGAACTGAAACCAAAAAAACAGAAAATAGTTAATAAGAACAAAAAATCACTTAATATTCCTAAGATTAAACAGACCAAAGATGAAAACGTGATTAACAAGGAACAAACAACCGACAATAATATTAAAAATATTGATCAAGATGTAGAAATCAATACTAAGAAGACTGATAAAGTTATAAGTGAGACTGATAAATATATTATAAAGACTGATTTCGAAAATAATAAAGAAATAAATAAGGAAAACGTAATTAAAGTTATTATTGAAGAAGAGGATGTTGATCACGAGTTAGATATTTTTCCGTAGTCTCAATTATTTTTGTTATGCCATATTAAACTTTTCCTTTTTGACCAATGTTCCTACTATTATGTTTAAAATGTTTCTATATGTTGATTATTTTAAAGATTTTAATTAAAATCGTTGATTCATACGTATTTTTTGCTTTTAATCCATTATAGAACCTACTAGTTAGCAAATAGAGATAATTTTTCAAATAGCAGATTAGTGGCCGAAAACTAGCAAAATAATGGCCGGAAACTGAAACAGGTGGGCGAAAACAGGCGAAATCGCTATTTTCAGACATTTTAATTTTTAGTAATTTTAATGTGACGTTGACGAGTCTATGGTCGACAAATATCAAAACTACATTATATTTGGAGTTCAAAAATATTTAAGAAACTAGTCTGCGACTTTAATGTCATGGAGAAAAATCGTCACAAAGTCATACGCTCGCTTAAGTGGCCGAAAACCGGCTAAGTTACCCTATGCACGTATTTTTTTTTTTTTTTAGCCAATGAAGCACGTAAATATAAACGCAAGAAAAGTACTAAAAGTCATATTTTATTACGGTTTGTTGCTCAAAAACGTTATTAAAAATAGAAAGCGTCATGCTAAGAATAGAATAGAATAACTTTTATTTCGGACACAAATATCCATAAAGTGTTAGTAACATACAAGAAAATAACTTATTGCCTAGTGTTAGTAAAAATCAACCTCCGCAAAAACTGCTGTACAATCAGAGAGCCGAAGCTCTCGGCTACAGTTTACAGGATGTTGTTTCGACTACCCCTCACTCTCCCCAGTAGCGACGCAGTTTTTTTGCGTATAATTGCATAGAAGCCGTCGGTGCGGATTTGCGCAAACATCGCCGACGCACTACAGTAACGAGGCAGCCTCAATAACATCCTGAAAGCTAAGCACGATGTAACGTCACTTGCCACGATACTGCTTTACTCACTCTGTTTTGCGGCGGCGATCTCTCACGTCCGACCCTCGTCCAGGCCATGGTACGGAGCGAGAGGGCATGGGTAGCAGCCGCTTCCTTCAGCGAGGCAGTACATGCGCCCTCACGGCCGTAGCCTTCGCAGGAGACGCCCTGGGCGTCGGGAATCCCAGGCAGATTCCCGGCCTCCATAGGCGCGGGCTTGCGGACGGCGAGTAATGGGTAGCTCGCTGTCCGGTAATCACCAAGCCCGGGTCGATGGCGCGTTGTGTTACACGCGCGCCTCAAAGAGATGTCAGCACCAACTGGTGGGGTCCGCATGGGCCGATGCCTGCCAGGGGTGCGGGTTGTTCGAAAGCTGCCGCGGCCCCTGGCACACAGGCAACTGAGGGAACACGGGTGGGTTTTAGTCAGTAAAAGTCTGACACGCCCTCCTGCTCCACCCATAGCGGGAGGAGTAATTTAATGATTTCCCACCCAAAAAAAAAACATCTTCGTTTTCGCCTCAAAGTATGTATAACAAATTATTGTTGTGCTTTATTCAAGCAGAAATCGTACTTACTAGTTACCCTGGTGAGAATTCAAGCAGTTTGCTAAAAAAAATATTTTTCATTTGGCTTTTGAGGTCACTTCCGGCATTTTCGAAGACGAAGCGTTTCGAGCTGGCATTCCGTTCCAACAGAAAAAGTAACATAAAATAATAAATTGTAAAATAAATAATGCTTTAAAAATTTTAAAAAAATATAGTCATTTGTTTCTTGACTCCTATAACATAGGAGTAACTCCTCCCATTTTTAATTAATGAAAGAGTTTTGAAAGTATGCATACCTATTCCCTATTGCCCCGAAGATATCGCAGAACATCCATCTAAAAAATATCGCCATTAAATCTTTTCTCAAAAATTGAATTTGTTATTAATCATTCTAGCTGGAGCAAAAAAAAAACTGCAATTTTTTTGCAAATTTTTTCAAAAACAAATATTTCTCCAAATCCACAGAACCAGCAGTCGATGACACAGACGACGGCATAACAAAATCAATATACGAAATGTACTACAAACAACGTCCCAGAACCAGATACCGCTCCCACCCTAAGAGCTCAGAAGAACAGAAGTCCAAGAAGAAGAAGAAAGCCAGAAGAATGCGGGAGAAGAACGACTATGATTATGAACTCGACCCGACTACGCCAAGATATTTTAGAAGTAAACATAAAAAGGGCAGAAGAAGGGGGATCGATATGCCGTTCTTTATTACTGATGGGAGGAAGCATATTAAGGCAGATAGAGAGTACTTGGCAGCGGACAGTGGTAGAAGAGACAGGGAGAAGATTGCAGCTGATGATGCACAGTTAAAAGGTATCGGTATTTAGCCATATAGAGTAGACGTGATAGCATTGGTAAAGGCCGCCACTTACGAGTTGTAGGTCAGGTGTTCTCAAAACGGTAAAGTAAAACATCGCGAGAAAACCAGCATGTCCTAGAACCAAACATTCTAAGACACGTGACATCTATCGACCCGCGCTGGGCCCGAATGGCACGGGCGTACCAATAGAAAATGGCGCCTAGGGCACGCATCTTTGCGCCCCTTCGTAAATTCTCTTCTAGCAAAGCTAGGTCGCATAACCTTTCTTGACCTTTTATAATTACCTGCTGATACACAGCGCTACTCACTCCGAGAGGAAGTGGGCTGTTATCCACCACGCGGGCCCAGTGCCAGTTGGTAGATGTCACATGTCTTCGATTTTTTGCTTTCGAGACATGCCAGTTTCCTCACGATGTTTTCCTTCACCGTTTTGAGAGCATTGGTGATGACATTATTTACAAGAAGTAAAGCACCTGCCTGGGTTTGAACCCACGACCTTACAATTCGTAAATCGGGGTTGTTACCTCTGGACCGTCACCACTGCTATCAAAAACTGCAAATCATGTAATTATCTTGGAAATTGAAATAAATGCATATCATTTTCAGAAATTCCAATAAAATCTACAGTGCCTCATTCAAGAAAACGAAAAGACAATAGTGGTATGGAAGTTCAAGATTATTCTGATGAAGAAGACATTGACAATATGGAGAAAGAGACAGCAGATAGAAGACCAGACATTAACAGGAGAAAGAGGTAAGATAAGCCATTCGTCAGCGCAGAGGGTCGAGAGCAAAAATACCTCATTTTTAATACATTTTTGACAAGTTTTTCACTTTTGACTGTCGCCGAGATGCGACCAGATTTTGAACGTTCTTCATTACGAGAATTGGCCTTCAGACATCTGCCAGTGAAAGTCCCGTCAAAATCGGTCCAGCCGTTTCAGAGATTAGCCGGAACAAACAGACAGACAGACAAACATGAATAAAAAGTTAAAATTTATTTTTTGTAACTAATTTTACTAATGTGATATACTTACTAATTTTTGCCCGCGGTTCCGCCCACGTGGATGACAGAGTTACTTTCGCATATAAAACATTAGTAGAGATAGTAGGGATAGTAAAGTTAACTTATACATAATCTGTACACAGATAAATAAAATTGGAGTGTCTGTGTGTAATATTAAAATAACCGCTTTTTACTAAATGCATATGGATGTACACACGGTACATATACCAAAATATTTTTGGAACGAAGTTCCTTATCGTGCGTTGCGAAAGGGGGCTAGACGGAAAAAATTAAGACCAAAAGTTGTAACGACACTTTTTGGTACATTATTGTAAGCCGTGCGGCGTGCGCGTGTTTCTCTGCAGACAGAGACACAGACAGAGTGCATATATATATTTATATATATATATATGTGTGTGTGTATGTATATGTACAATTTTTCAAATTGTATTACAATTCCTTCACTAATTAATCGAAAGGAACTTCGTTCCATCCGGGTGTCCCTTGACACCTCTCAAGCTTTTTTAAAAAATTTGTCTGTCTGTCTACTTGTTCCGGCTAATCTCTGAAACGGCTGGACCGCTTTTGACGAGACTTTCGCTGGCAGATAGCTGATGTAATAAGGAGTAACTTAGGCTACTTTTGTTTTAGAAATGTATAAATTTTTATCAATATATTTATATAATATAAATAATAAATAAATTACTATTCCGCGCGGATGAAGTCGCAGGCACAGCTAGTATTATACGAGGGCGGGTCAATAAGTCCGTGACTTTTGGAATAAAACACAGATTTTTTGATAAATAAATCATTTTATTTTTCAACGTAGTCTCCCTTGAGCTCTAAACACTTTGTCCAACGCTTCTCCAATTTTTTTATCCCTTCCAAAAAATATGATTTGTCGAGGTCCTCAAAATAGGCCTTTGTTTGCGAGATGACTTCATCATTGGAGTCAAATCATTTTCCACCAAGCCATTTCTTCAGGTTTGGAAACAAGAAGTAGTCACTCGGAGCCAAATCTGGAGAATAGGGTGGATGAGGGAGCAATTCATAGCCCAATTCATGGATTTTTTCCATGGCAACTGCACATACACACCATTGCATTGTCTAGGTGGAAAAGAACTTTTTTCTTGGCCAAATGAGGTCGGTTTTTTTTTCAAATCGTCATTGAAGCGGTCCAATAAGTTGGCATAATATTCCCCATTGATTGTTCTTCCCTTTTGAAGGTAGTCAATATGGATTATCGCACGTGCATCCCAAAAAACAGTCGCCATAACTTTATTGGCTGACAAACCCACCTTGGCCGTCTTTGGCGCCGATTCACCCTTAGAAACCCACTGTTTTGACTGTTGTTTGGTCTCTGGTGTATTGTGATGGATCCATGTTTCATTCACGGTTACAAAACGGCGAAAAAACTCCTCCATATTGCAATTAAACAACGCCAAACCTTCTTGTGAAGTTGTTACACGATTGCGTTTGTGGTCGACTGTGAGCAAACGCGGCACCCATCTTGCGGAAAGCTTTCTCATGCCCAAGTGATCATTCAAAATTGAAACCACTGAGCCATGCGAGATCCCTACGGCTTCCACAATCTCTTGCACTTTCAATCTTCGGTCGGCCAACACCATATCGTGAATTTTTTCGATTGTTTCGGGTGTAGAGACCTCAACTGGGCGTCCAAGACGTTCGGCATCTTCAGTGCTTGTACGGCCACAAAGAAATTCAGTAAACCACTTTTTACCATTGAAAACGATGGTGCAGAGTCCCCATAGTATTTATCAAGCTTAGCCTTGGTCTCGGTAGTGGTTATTTTTTCGCAAAAAATAATGCTTAATAAGCACGAAATTCACTTTTTTCCATTTTTTTCGCAAATTACTGGGTAGTCTGATAAAGATAGTTGTCAAACACAAACTAACTGACGCAGCAAGTTCAAATTTTGATAAGAGTCAACTGATAGATGCCTGTTGACAGGAGTAGTGTTGCTTTTTCAGTAAAGAGGTCAGAAATTTAAAAAGTCACGGACTTATTGACCCGCCCTCGTAATATAATCTGTCTTTCCAGAATGTTACCAAAAGACGAGGAGCCACCAATTCTTGATGCTGGAACCTCAGAACCGGTAGAAGAGAACGATTTTGTCGTCACATTACGACCAACACAGATTCGAACATTTGTCGTTTGGTTTGAGACTAACAGGAAGAATTATAATATTTAAGATGTAGCTGTTATGAGTCAGTTAGTATTTCTCTGATTTATCTTATTGAGGTGTTTGTATATAGTCGTCCTCGTAATTATGTTACCACTCAGTGGCGGATTTACCAGCAGGCTAAGTAGGCTGGAGCCTAGGGCGGCATATTTTTGGGCGGCGGCAAATTTGGCTCTTTTTTGCCTTTAGGAAAAAAAAAACGTTATTAAATACGCGAAGAAAAGAAGTCTCGAAAATTTAGCAAAATAACAATATTTTAGTACCTACCTACTATACACACAGTAGGTATACCAAATACTCCAATGTCTGTATATGAAAAATTACTGAACGCTGTGAAAAGTACACTAATTGTGAATATGATTTTTTTGAAATATTCCAATAGCGTTTCAATATTACAATTCAAATGAGTTAGTAGGGGCGGCAAAAATGTTATAGCCTACTGGCGGCAAATGTGTAAATCCGCCACTGTTACCACCCTAAAGTTGGAAGCCGCGGGCCCCTGAACAGTACAGTCGATCATCATCTGCTTAGCTTTTTCCCAGCTTTGCCATCTGACCGAACGATTTTGCCGATCTGTCTTTGTTAGACCGAAATCTGGAAACCGCCCCCATGGGCGGTTTCCAGATTTCGGTCTAACCGGATGCACCAGCAAGCCAGTATTTTATATGGAGCGACTGCCTATCTGACGTCCGCAATCCAGTTACTGGGCAATACGATACCTCTTGGTAAGACTCAGGAGCGTACCAAAAGAAAATGACGCCCAGGGCACGCATCACATTCGCGACCCTTCGTAAATTATCTTCTCGGTCTACACTGAGCAAAGCTAGGTCGCATAACCTTTCTTGACCAATTATAGCCTTCAATTTCGAAGGTATCTATTAATTTCAACTTGCTAAAAAATCACAACTTGTAATGCTGCAATTTTAAGCACAATTTTAATAGAAATGGCAGATTTCGAATTACGCTTTCATCCTCGTACTGCACAATAAATTCAAGTAGCTCTTCAGATTTCTTAGATATCACAGTATAAAATGGTTCATTGAAGTTTCTTATTTTAAATTTAATATTTGGCTACGTTTCGCGCCCCCCTTCAATAGGCGCCCAGGGCTCGTGCCCTGTCGAGTGTCAGTCTTTCGGGCTTCGGACTATCCATAACCAACGGTTTAAAGTGTTTTCCGAGACACGGAGGGGTCTCGACACGTAAGGATCCACGGACTGACCTCGCAAGCGTTGCGTAACCCTTTTTTTTGGGTGGGAAATCATCAAATTACTTCTCCCACTCTGGGCGCAGCGGAAGAGCGTGTCAGACTTTTAATGACTAAAACCCACCCGAGTTCCTTCAGTTGCTTGTGTCAGGGCTACGGTAACTCTTTCAAACAAATCCGCGACCCTGGCAGGCTAGGGCCTAGCGGACCCTGGCAGGCTAGGGCCTAGCGGACCCCGTCAGTTACTGCTGACATCTCTTTGAGGCACGCGTGGAACACAACGCGCTGTCGACCCGGGCCTGGTCCATGATGATGATGGGACTCCCTTTCGAGAGTGTATTACTCCACTGTTCGACAATGCACATAAAAAATTAAACATGGTATGGTTTTGTCTCATTATTAATATTGTCTGTACGGAAACATAATACTAAAAGAATAAGCCATTAAAAAGTTAGGAGCCAACAAAGATTAATTTTTCTTGATAATTTTACCTATCTCTGGGTGTGTTTAAGTAACAAAATAAGTGTAAAATCTCCAAAACCAAGTCGGTACCGACAACACTTAATTATCGAATAATTATTGGTCATGGATTTATGCAGTGGTTTTTTCATAAAACCCGATCTTCCGAAGGATTTTTCTTAAATTTTCACGCGCCTGTTTTACTATAAATGCTCCTGCATCACACTCAATAACGTTGTGCGTGTAGTTTAGCGTCTAACTGCTCATCACTGATGCTATCTCTGTCGGACGCGATGCCTGGCGAGACAGCGTGCTTTTAAGTTAGGCCCACCAGTGAGTTCGAGCCCGCGACTAGATTCACCTTAATCACGGGTGTACAAGTAGTAAAGCCAATTTTGACTGTATACAGTCTCCGCCCGTGACCATCTGTTGTTGTGGAGTTCGGTCGACGTTTGGCGAATCCACACACGAAATTGTGAGAAAGGCAGGGGCAGAAGTGGGTGGGTCTAGTCCTTACCGGGCGGCGATCTAGCTTTGCGTAACCGTGAAGATCGACGGGGCTTCGATCAGGCGCGGACCGAGGGGGGAGGCGTCCTAGGGGTCATGACACCTCCCAAAGCCGTAAACGTAAAGCTTAAAATAGTAATTTTTCGAAAAAATAGTCTTTGTCGACTGCGACCGCGCCTGGCTCCGATAGGCTTAGTCCGCCACTGGGCACTTGACCATTATAATTATTTTTTTTTTGCGTGGGAAATCATCAAATAACTTCTCCCGCTCTGGGTGGAGCGGGAGGGCGTGTCAGACTTTTACTGACTAAAACCCACCCGTGTTCCCTCAGTTGCCTGTGTGCCAGGGGCGGCGGTATCTCTTTCGAACAACCCGCACCCCTGGCAGGCATCGGCCCTTGCGGGCCCCATCTGTTGCTGCTGACATCTCTTTGAGGCGCGCGTGCAACACAACGCGCCGTCGACCCGGGCTTGGTCCTTACCGGACAGCGAGCTACCCATTACTCGCCGTCCGCAAGCCCGTGCCTCCGGTGGCCGGGAATCAGCCTGGGATTCCTGACGCCCAGGGCGTCTCCTGCGAAGGCCACGGCTGTGAGGGCGCATGTACTGCATCTCCCTCACGTGCGCCGCCTCCCTCTTTGCGAGCATAACTGCTTCGCTGAAGGAGGCGACTGCCAGCCATGCCCTCTCGCTCCGTACCATGGCCTGGACCAGGGTCGGACGCGAGAGATCGCCTCTGCCGATCACCTCCACGAGGACACGGCGGTGCTCCGCCCAAGCCGGGCAGACCTCCACCGTATGCTCCACCGTGTCCTCTGGGCGATCTTCGCAATGGAAACACCCGGGCGTTTCCTCCCGCCCTATCCGAAACAGGAACCTCCCGAAACAGCCATGTCCGGTGAGGACCTGTGTCAGGCGGAAGGTGAGGACGCCATGCCGCCTCTCAAGCCACTCCTCACAGAGGGGACTTACCGCCGCAATCGCGGCGTGCCCAGCACTGGGTTGCGACAATCGCACTTTCCACGTCGCCATGAGATCCTGCCGGAGCACTGTCCGCCGTGCCGCGATTTCCCGCGGCAGCGGAGTTACGCCCCGGCGTTTGGCCTCCTCGCGCCACTCCCAAGTGAGCGCGAGGACGTTTGCCTCCAGATCCCATGGCGGTAATCCGGCAAGGAGGCCCGCCGCCTCACCGGAGATCGTGCGGTATCCCCGGATCATCCGGATGGCCATGACCCTATGGGCCGCCTTCAACCGGCGTGCTGGTTGGCGCCTCAATGTAGGTGCCCACACCGGCGCCCCGTATAGGGCCATGGCCCGCACGACCCCCGCGTAGAGCCTCCGGCAGGAGGCGTTTGGCCCCCCTAGATTGGGCAGGAGCCGCTTCAAGGCAGCCCCGACCCGCTCCAGTCTGGGAGCCAAACGTCGGAAGTGCTCCGCGAAGTTCCACTGGCTGTCGAGGACGAGTCCTAGGTACTTCATCGTCGACTCGACGCCGATGTGAACCCACCGTTATCTGGGAACCCGTCAGTGGCGCTTTCCGAGGACCGTGAAACCACATGGCCTCGGACTTGTGCAAGGCCACCTCGAGTCCCAGTTGCCGGATCCTATCTACGATTGTCGCAACCCCGTGTGTCCCTAAGTCGGCCGCCGCCTGGTACGACCTCCCTTGCGCCAGGACCAGCGTGTCGTCAGCGTAGCAAACTACGCTGACGCCGCTAGGGAGGTCGGCGCGCCGCACCCAGTCGTATCCGATGTCCCACAGATGCGGCCCCAGGACCGATCCCTGTGGGACACCGCACGACATCTCTCGCCGGTTCCACTCTCCTAGGTGACCGGGGTAGATGACGGCCCTGTCCGTCAAGTAGGCCTCGACCACACGACAGAGGTAGGTCGGCATCCGGTGATACCGGAGTGCCTCCCTTATGCAACTCCAGGGCAGGGTGTTGAAGGCATTGGTGATGTCCAGAGACACCGCCAAGACGACCCCACCCCGGGCCACAGCATCCCCCGTCGTGAGGGCTCGCACGCGCATGATGGCGTCCACCGTGGAGCGCCCCCTGCGGAAACCGAACTGGCTCTCCGCCAAATCCGGCCCCACCCGCACCAGCCACCCGACGAGGCGGTCTGCAATGACTCTTTCAAAGAGCTTGCCCACCTCGTCGAGCAGCACGATGGGCCGGTAAGCGGACGGAGAGTCCGCGGGGCGCCCCTGCTTCTTGATGAGGACCAGTTTCCCCGTCTTCCAGTGACGTGGGAACTGGCCCTCCTCCAAGCATGCGCTTACGAGCCCTCTTAGTCGAGGCCCGAGAGCCTCCAAGGCCAGGACCCAGGCTTTTCCAGGCAAGCCGTCGGGTCCTGGGGCGGTATTCTTGGCATTCAGCCTACGTACCGCCACTCTCAATTCTACCTCGGTCACCTCTGGAGCATCGTCGTCGTCGTCGGTGTGGTCCACGTCGGGCACCGCAGGAGGCGGAGCCATGGGCGGGGGAGCATGCTCCCCTCGCGAGGGAAACAGAGCGCTCACCACGTCTTGCACGAGCTGAGGCCGGAGACTCTGGGTCAGCGGGGGAGCCCACGGGCGGATTTTCTCCCGCACCGTTTTGTAGGGGCGTCCCCACGGGTCTCTGTTCAGAGTCTCCAGCGACTCCTCGCGGGCCAGTAACCTGGCCCGCAGGATCTCCGCTCGGAGGGCGGTCTTCGCCGCTCTGTACCCCTCGTATAGCTCCGCCTGAATGGCTTCTGTATCCGGAGGGCGGATACGGAGCCTGCGGTACCTGGTGTACCGGTGCCGCGCAGCAACGCACGCCTCGCGCAGAGCTGTGAGCTCCGGCGACCACCAGTACACCTGGCGCGAAGCGCGTCCTGGCTGGACCCGGGGCATTGCCACGTCGCATACCTCGGACATGGCCTCCCGGAACCACTCCGCCTCGTCGTTGATATCGGCAGGCCTGTCCGGTGGTGACACCCAGGCCTGCACGATCGAGGCTTCCAGGAGGACCATTATAAAATGTTAAGATCTATTTTTCCTTGAAGACCAACATGATAGTTAAATGGCTTTAACCTTATTGAAGTCCCAATTTACTGTGAAATGTTCTCAAAAGATATCATCATTCTCAAGCCTATAACCCAATTTATTTGTGGTCGACACAACATGTCTGTTTCTTCCACCCTTCTTTATTAATCGCCGCCCCGGCAGTCATCTTGTGTTTGTCGAAATTAATAAAACCAATACGAGGTCGGCTCTATATAATTACCGTAAACGTGGCTGGTAAGTTATGGTACTAAGTTCTGATTTTTAAGTTTAGGCTAACTATTTTTTTGTAGATATTTCTATCAGACAACTATCCATAATTCTGTAATCGATAACAGTACTTAAATTCTAATTAACTTAGATTTTTTTGCAATTTACAGATCAGTGGCCCCAGTGTGAGTTTTATTTAACCATCTCGATCGAACGCATCGAGCGCATTCGGAGCTGCGATTGGCCCTGGATTGGTGAAAGACCAACCGGAGCGCCGAACGCGGTTGGATCGATGCGTTAGATCGAGATGGTTAAATGAAACTCACACTAGGGCCTCACTGTCAGATAACTTAGATACAGAGGAGTGATGTCCGTGTATATTTTTGTGCAAATTGTTTATTTTTCTATGTAATCTAAGAAAGTAGCACCATGTTTGAACACACACTAAATAAATAAACGATAGGTTATTAGTTATGTACAGACGCCAGCACATCAAGCTACGCCAATCTGTCAACTTTCTTTGATCGATTTTCAACTTTAACTCATAAGGATACGGTTAATGTTCAATTGTGAAATATTGACAGTTAGGGGATAGCATGATGTTCTAGCATCTGTACCTAAGATTGTCATTTTTACAGGCCAATTTCTGTTTGTTTTTTGTTTGATAATAAGGCTGAATTCATTGTTATAATAACTGGTAATATTATTATAGTGAAAGTTGAACCATACTTCTAATACGCAGAGTAATTTGTAATAGTTATAATTATTTAAAAAGGTAGGGTACAGACGCCAGCACATCAAGTTACCCCAATCTGTCAAATTTCTTTGATAGATTTTTAACTTTATTGCATAAGCATAAGGTTCATGTTCAATTGGGAAAATTTTACAGTATGGGGGACAGATGTGCTGGCGTCTGTACAGTACGCCACAAGGCAGCACTTTGATCTTGAGCAGCGGGGTAATTTTGTAACACACTAACAGTTGCAATGGCTTTCATTTTGACGGTTCAACATCATTCATTATGTTAATGCGTGGCCTAGGGGTTCTTTTCAGGTTTTAGGGTGTGGCAACCAACATGAGTGATTTATTCTTCTTTAGGTTCGAACATTTATTGCTACTATTAGATACAATGGTTTTACAACAATGAACAATGTTTAAGGCTAAGTGAGGTCGAGGCAGAATAGGCAAGGAAAAAGGGCTGGAGCTGGCGTCGTCGTGAGCTTGTATAGGCTTGAGTCAGCGCCTCGTCTCAAGGTGGTTTGATGAAATATTCAGTTTGACGAGTGACGTAGGCGCATGACAGTTGTGTTGATCAATAATTTGTTCTTCATCGCGCCTCCTAGATGGCGCTGTCCTCAACACATTGCGTTATTTACGTTTTTTTTATAACAAGCTTCCCTCTTCTTTGCTAGATTTGCCTTTTAATGCGTTTAAAGCTCAAGTAAAATCCATCCTTTGTTTAGAGGCTTACCTTTCCATCAACGACTATTTAAATGACAAGAATAGTTGGTCGCTGTGATTAACTCAAGACAATGTTTAAGTTCTTTCTCCAGAATTAGCGTATCTAGTGACAGGTTATATGGGTTCATATAATTATTATATTATTTTTATTGTCTGTCTAAGTATTTTTTATTATTATCTATTATATCATTAGTTATTGACGTGATCTACTCATAACAATATTTTTTTATGATGAGTTGTTTTATGCTTTATTTGGCCTCGACAGTTTTCATTTTATTTGTCGGTATAATGGTATTGCTAGCTGATATTTTGACTAGTTATTTAATTTATGTTCTGTGTCTCGTAATGTTGTATTACTTTGCCTATGTATGTATAGAATCAAGTCAAGAAAGACTAAAGCACTAGGAAGTGGTGAAGGGTGGGCGTTTTGGGCGTTTGACTGTCTTATGTATTTTGACGTTTGAAAAGTGCTGATTCTCAGCCTAATTTGAATAAATGGCTTTTGATTTTTTTTTCGGTTGTTGAGCAGACAATTTATCGAACATAAGAAGCAAAGTATTATTCAAAATAATTCAGATTCTGATTGATAGTGTGTTACGTAATCACGGTGCTGTCCTAATGTAGAACGGAGTTTTATTCGCATTGAAATGCGGTCTACCGTACCGACTATTAAAAACTCAAATTATGTTTTAATGAATTTTATTTAAGTAAATCAAAGTTGTTTATTTTATGTTAATAAAATGTTATTATAAATAAAGTTACGTGTTTATAAAATAAAACACGTAACTTTATTTATAATAACATTTTATTCCCAAATTTCAATCCCAAATTGTGCTTATATATCTAACACCGAGAGCGATAGGTTCTCAGTACTTAAATTTTGACGTTATGTGTATAACAGCAGGGTTGAATGTTTAAATAAAGCAACCAAACTGTATACTATTCTATAACTAGTATTGTATTTTATTTCCAAAAATTCACACAAACCCAACAAATCGTTGCCGCGTCGCACACTGGTCCCAAATTAAAAAAAAGTGGACATTGATAGTAGACCGCTGATATTTTTTTTTATTGTTGATACAATGATAACAGATAAGGCAAAAAAATATTATTGTCCTACTTCAAATACTTTTCTGTAAAAAAAATATTTCTTTTTTTTTGTATGGGAGCGATTACATTTTACTCAATTTCTCAAAAACTTTAAGCGATGTCGAGATGGCAATCACATATGTTAGAAAACTAGTAATTCTGAGTATTTGGCTCGAAGAAACTTATTGCTTATCTCTGCGTACTTTCGAGATAATAGTGACAGAAAATAACATTTTTTTTTAATGTTAATTTTTTGCTTTTTTTTAATCATAGCCTTACTTTAGCACATAATTATAATGTATGCGTAATGTCAAATAAGTAAAAAGAGACTTCTCTGTAAAAGAGGTTATGGGGGCTCACTAATGACTGAAAAGCTATGACCTTTCTGAAGGAGTACTTTCATCAGTTCTAAAAAACAATCAAAATGAAGACATATTAAGCTGCAAACATAAAGTTGAATATGTTCACAAACGATTCTGAAAAAATATTATGGTGAAAGATTAATATTTGGGTCTATATTCTCTTGAGAAATCTCTATTTCCTCGTTTTCCAACGAAAGCAATTCATTGTTCAAGATCAAAGCACTAGCCTCTGGAAACAACTGTTTATGTAAACGAGCAAACTTTGGTTTGATATGGCTGATGTAAGGATCTGAGCTAATTAGAAAGCTGTGGATAATGTCTAAATTAGTCTGAACTCTACCGATTTTTCTTGTATGTGCCATTCTAACATTCCGGAAATCTTTATTCCTCGCTTCGGAAGCTTCTTCGGAAAGCATGCCTATCGGAATAAAGGAGAAATTTTCACAAATATCAGCACCGTGTATCAACAATTTATGGACACTTGAAGGCATGTAATACCATGGATATAAGTTTACATATAGCATTGCTGTTTCTTTACAATATTCCCTAAACAAGTTGGTATTAATAAGTTGACCAGATGAAATTGTTTGTAAAATGACTGCAAATCTCTTGATTAAATCAGGGTGGATACCCGTTATTTCAGCAGATACTTCATAATTTTCAAAAAACCTTCTTGCCGTGTTACCGTCATTGGTTGTACCAAATCCCTGTTTTACTATGTCAATTAACAAACCAGTTCTTTTCCGGAATTCTTCTTGTGTCAAATTCTTTTTAATTTCTTTTAACAATTTACCTTCTTTTCGTGCAGCCCACTTTTTGAAGTCTAAGTTGTACGAAATGTGTAAAATACATTCCATACATCTTATCCACATATGAAGCGAAGACAGACCATATTTATACATATCTTCTCTGATGAGTCTTTTGGATACAAAGTCCAAGTCATTCATTTTGCTAAGGCAAGGCCAAGGCATTCGTATTGCAAATATTACAAACAGCTGCAGAAGAAGTATTGGAAATCACAGTAGAAATTTTCCCATCAATCATAGTCATGTACAAATCATGTTTAATATCAAAATTATCTACATTTGTGGGAACAAGATTACGAATTTCTTCCTCTAAGGATGCACTTTCCTTCTTTATCAATTCATTTGTTTCTTTTGCAAATATAAAGCCAATTGGACGACAATAGTTTGTTGAAGAGGGAGCAGGATTTTGCCACAAGATAGTACCACTCTCTTCTTCCAAACGAAGCGGAACCAAACTAATCATGAAAACTGAAGAATCGTCAATTTTAGTGTCGGAGTGTGACTTTTGTTTATAATTACTTTGAGAAGATGACCCGTCAAAACCCCATTTGCTTATTAGTTTTAGCGATTTTTTGTCGGCAGAGTTGTGCTGAATTGTTTTTAATATCCTATTAGTTGTCAAATCTAGAAGCGATTGAAGTCTTATCTTAGCATCAGATTCAGTTACAGTTATGTCTGACTCTGGAGGATAACAAGTTTTTTTAGCTTCCAGGAGCTTTTGATAGGATGGAAGACCATACATTTTCTCTGAAGCAAGAATAGTTCTTAAATTTCGATATTGCCATTTTGACAAATTTGTTGAGGTGTAAAGCGCTAACGTTTTATCATCTGGTAAACACGGTTTGTCAGTCTTTTTAGCGAATAGTACATCATATACCATCTCACATTTTTCCTTGTTTTGGCTGAGTTCGTTTAATATAGCTGCTAATTTTGTTTTTTTAGACTCTTTTAATTTGGCACATAAAGCATAAACTAATTCCTCCTCTGTGTGATCTAGAAGTGTTAGAGAACGCCTTTTCTTCTGTTTATCAGATATATCAACAAATGGTTTTTTACTTGTACCATAACTTAATTGATGAGTATCCACTTGCGTTTCGAAATTTGGAATGACTTCCTCGGCAACTTTAAAAATGCTGCTTAAATCGATATTTTGACATTTTGGCCAAACTATTTGGGATTGTAACCAGTCTGAATTTTTGTTAAGAAAGGTCTTTTGAGCTCTACTGGAAGCAGACCATCTTTTTGAGATATTACTTGAAAAATTACGACAAAATAATTTAATATTACTCAAATCTTCGGAAGACAATTCAACACCAATACGTTCAATAAGGGCATTAAATAAAAATTCGACATTTTTAAAACCACCTCCTGATTTAAGAACAACGTATAAGTCTAAGTTGGTGACAAATGCGGACATATTATAATTTTAAGGAAAATTGAAAACAAATTAGAATCAAAGATATCAAAGACAAAGTGACTTTGATTTTAACAAAAAAAATTACGAAAACAAATTCGACGAAAGAAAGACAAACAAAAATTATTTGATTTTAAAATCCAAAGATTCAAAATACAACAATAACAAAACAAACAAACAACAAGCATTTCTTCAAACGCACAGAAAAAATAAGGACACGTCTTATCGCAACCACATTTAGTTGTACACTGAGTGAGGTGTACGCGCGCGATTCGTGACCGTATTACGTTACGTCATGAGAGGCGGCCATCTTGTTATCCCGGCAAACTCGCGTCGAAGCTCCATTTTGCTGGCCAGCGGACCTATTGCGATATGAGTAAGGCTATGATTAAAAAAAAGCGAACAATTAACATTAAAAAAAATTGTTATTTTCTGTCACTATTATCTCGAAAGTACGCAGAGATAAGCAATAAGTTTCTTCGAGCCAAATACTCAGAATTATTAGTTTTCTAACATATGTGAATGCCATCTCGACATCGCTTAAGGTTTTTGAGAAATTGAGTAAAATGTAATCACTCCCATACAAAAAAAAAAGAAATATTTTTTATAGAGAAAAGTATTTGAAGTAGGACAATAATATTTTTTTGCCTTATCTGTTATCATTATATCAACAATAAAAAAAAATATCAGCGGTCTACTATCAATGTCCACTTTTTTTTAATTTGGGACCAGTGTGCGTCGTAACGAAACCATAGCGCGATCTAGTTTTTAAGCCAACGCCATCTATCGAGCTGAACAACAAACTTTTTTTAAATCAAAAAACAAATGCTTTAGACAGGTTCTATTCTATTTTTATTCGCATGAAGCCCACGTATGTAAAAATATCGAGGCGGGATTTTTTTCGCGCACTGGATTTTCAATTCTGTGTTGAACCGAGCATTATGAATGAATCTAACAGCGTGCATACCAGCACGTCGAAAAAAATAATTATAAAGAATTTTTGTCAAATTACGCGCGAAATTTAAAAATGTAAAATTTAAATACATTTTTATGGCACTAATCGATTCAATAAAATGTTGTTATTTTGTAGTTTATTAGCACTTTAGAATCTAATTAAGACACTTTTCAAAAATGGGTGTAATACCCTGTTGTGGTAAGAGGGAGAGGGAGGCCTTTGCCCTGCTAGGGGACAGTACAGGCTAGTTAGATTATGATATTTCATAGTTTACCTTGAGAGGCCGTAACTACTTAACCGGCTATTCTGTGGTTGCCGTATGCGGACTCAAAGCCTCCAGCCAGGGGCGAATTTATTATAATACTAAGCGACTGCACGCTATATGGCACAGGACGGTTATAAGGGACAGGTTGGATAATTCTTATTAACTGGAGAATTTGAGAGCATTGTTGGCCCAGTGGTAACTGACACGACTTACGAGATGTAGTGCGTAGGTTCGAGCCCAGACAGGCGCTTCACTTTGTGTAAATTATTTTATCACCAAAACGGTGAAGGAAAACATCGTGAGGAAACCGGCATGGCCTAGAACCAAAATTCGAAGATATGACATCTACCGCACACGGCTCGCTCTCTGTCACAGAGAAGAGGCCTGTGTCCCAACAGTGGGAACGTTATAGGCAGATTATGGGGAATTTACTAGTTACGGCCCGGGCTGGCACTCCGTCGAGTAAGGGTCGGGGACTATTTTGTCGAGGTCGTCGCGAGGGACCTCGCCTGACTTCTTTTGCCTAGTTTAGGTTCATACATCTGTGGCCTAGTGTGGGTTTCTTTTAACCATCTCAATGCAACGCATCGAGCGCGTTCGGCGCTTCGATTGGCCCTGGATTGGCGAAGGACCAATCGGAGCGCCGAACGCGCTCGATGCGTTCGATCGAGATGGTGAAATGGAACTCCCACTACACTAAGCCCATTGGCCACGCACGCACCCCGGTTACGAGTACTACGCACCCTTAGAGCATTTAACCTATGGAGATGGCAAGCAGCGAATCACTGAACAAATTTTTCTGCCACTTTTTGCGGGAGGCGAGGTAAACACATACAGCACACTACAAAAATTTGACAACCACACACAGATACATGCTTCCTATTGCTACAAACGCACACGAAAAAATAAGCCACACACTAAGGAAATAAAATACACATTGACAAAATTGTACGTATCTATGCAGTTGCCTAGGCACACTAGGACACAAAGTGCTAGTGATGTGACACAGACAATGAATGGTATTTCATAGCATGAATTAATGAATAAATTGTTTATTCGTTTTATTTTCTTGCACACAAAAATATGCAATATGATTAGTGCCTGCGAAACTACGTACGTACAGACGCCAGCACATCAAGCTACCTCAATCTGTCAAATTTCTTTGATAGATTTTCAACTTTATGAGATATGCCTAAGGTTCATGTTCAATTGGGAAAATTTGACAGTTTGGGGTAGCTTGATGTGCTGGCGTCTGTACAAAGCAATTTTAGTATTAGAGAAAAAGAACGATTGTATTTATTTTTATAGTCAAACATTTTCTCATATTACTTAACATTATAATATGCCAAAATCAAAATCAAAAGTTATTTATTCAAATTAGGCTGAGAATCAGCACTTTTCGAACGTCAAAATACATAAGACAGTCCCCCAAAAACGCACACCCTTCACCTATTGCTGAACCTGTGCCTTTCCTTTATATTTAGGGTCTGCAATTCGGGATTCATACTTGAGGCCCGTTCTTTAATACGGGCATGTATATGTCGCAACCTAACAAAGGATACGGTAAGCGAAGAGGTTGCACTTCCCGCAGTGTCGGAGACGTTGCAGAGGCAGATGGCCCTATTGTATAAGTGGCCTAAGCATCAGCCAGCCAGTTCATGAAATGTTGTATTAGACGTATCGGCTGAATATCATTCAGGCCGCTAGTTGAACGGCGCCGTTTAGTGAAAAGGCTAGGCGGTTGACCAAACGGCTAATTAAACCAGTTGGCTGCGACATATACGTGTCAAAAAGTAGGAAAGGGTAGAATATTTTAAATAATACAATCATTCAGATATACTTTTATTATTTTGATATAAATAACACTTCTACACATCCGCTTTTTGTTTTTCTTTTACTATTTGAATTCAATGTTTCCTAGCTAGATGATGAAACATACTAAATTTAAAGATAAATTTGTATCTTGACTAAGGTTATCTGTAAAAAAAAATAAGTAACAGTTTAAATAAGTGCCAACAGAATCAAACGAAAATGATGACCATTCATTTTATTTTGTACGTACTGCATTTTCACAC
This sequence comes from Polymixis lichenea, assembly GCA_949091785.1. Lineage (NCBI taxonomy): Eukaryota > Metazoa > Arthropoda > Insecta > Lepidoptera > Noctuidae > Polymixis > Polymixis lichenea. Next base: position 10,583,376 of record OX420959.1, read on the forward strand.
ACCACACAACACCCTTGAAAAAGCTGGAAAAAGCCTATGGTCCGCGGTGGTATTTTAGATTTGGCCATCATATTATCTAACTATTTTATTTATTGTGTTTCTTATTCAAATTGCATGAGCTACAAAAACTCACATACCAAACTAACAGTTATTTTTTACTATCCTAATTCAACAAAAGAAAAGAATTTAAATTGACTCACAAAGAACTGAAATTTATTGTGTTTATAATAATAATGTTTTTTTTTTATTTCAACCTGACTTGTCCAGATATATACACAAAAAAACTGGTTACTGAACATACTCTAAAAAAAAAAAATTTTATCAATCATTCATTCAAGTTGTCCCAGCACTATACAAATCCCTACCCCTGTACTCAGTTTGCGCTACCAACGTACCACTGTATTTTTCTATCGTAACGTCAAAAACGATTATTTCGACATTGTACATAAATCACACTATAATACTACATAATTTATACTTACATTTCGTAGGAAACACCATGGTTCTGCAAATTTGAAGTGGCAGATCGCTTTTTGCACGAGAAAACTGCACAATTAACCATTTTTTGGGAGCACTCACTTGCGACACAATACGATACACAATGACAGCCGTCTTTTTTTTTTTTTTTGGTATGGCATCTCGCAGTTGACCTTGAGAGGCCGTGACTGCTTAACCGGGCTTTCCTGCGGTGACTTTTAGTTTTTAAGCTAAGAGCCTCCAGCCAGGGCTTACAAACTAATTACTAAAACCTACAGCAACTGCGCACTGAGGGCACCCCCTGCGGGGTACGAGCCTCGGCTCAGGGAGTCACTTTTAGGGAGGGCAGCAAGTGGGGACAGGCTGGATCAAATAATTTTTCTTATTATTAGATCATGGGGATTTTAACTCTACTTGCACAGCTTCGGCGCGGGCTGGCACTTCTGCGGGCAAGGGACGGTTGGGGGGGGTTTCATTTACTCGGGGTCTTCGCGGGACGCGAGGACCTCGGCGGCGAGGTCGGAAGGACGGTTGTTTATGTTTGCGAGCTGTACTGGTGGCCCTACTGCTTTCTTGGAGAATAGTGATGGGGTCATCAGGGTCGGAGAGGATGACAGCCGTCGGCGAATGAACTAGTTTTATATAACGTGCATGGTCATATGGCCAATCGACTTTGGCAGAGGGGTTCACTCAACTATGCCGTCTCCATAGGTTAAATGCTCTAAGTACGCACCGGACCTCTGATGAACATTCACTACCTAATCATCATCATTATCATCATTCTGCAGTCCTTTTCACAATTTCTTTGGGATCGGCGGAACACATATTTTTAACCGACTTCAAAAAGAAGGAGGTCATCAATTCGACGTGTTTATACAAGGTGTTGTTTTGCATCCTCGTCAAATTTCAGGTGGTTGTCATAAAAGACATAAATAATCAATTGAAAGTACAGTACCGGGCAATAACTAATAAGCGCTGCTTTTTTTTGTTGTTGAAATTTAACAGTATTTCAGAATTAAACCCTTAATTCAATACAAATGAAAGAGAATCACCCGACTGCGCAGTCTACGCACACAGCGACAAGCAGATGTGTGCGTGAATTTCGACGTCTTACTCGTGCGCGACCGAGAAATGACCTTAGCGACCGGTAGCAATAATTTTACCTAATTTTATTTCGAAAATCACCTACATTATTGTCATAAATTTCGTTTGATAATTAACTCCTTTTAAGCATCAGTATAATACGGAATCTTACTAATGACAGTAATACTAGACGCCATAAAAAGTTCACTGACCTGCTATCAGATGATTAATAAAATTTAAGTTTTGCTTTATTGTTATCGTTCAGCCTAAACTTTTCGTAGTGACTTTGTTTTTATTTGTGGATTAAATTGGTTGATTTGAAATTTTCCTTCCTACTTAACGGGCTTAGGACCGTCAATAATACCTACCCCGATCTACTAAGTATAAAAATGTTTTTTAAAGATTTGATAGTTAAATGTAAGTAAGTGGTGATACTTTCGACTTTTAGGTATTATTGGCGTAGTTAAAAATTTGAAATCAACTTATTTACACAAATAAAATTGATTAAGCTAACAACGTATTTACAAAATGTACAAATAAATAAATTACCTACTTATGTTACCCGGAGGTATTGTTCAAAGTTGCCACCATCACACTCTTGGCACAATCGAGCACGACGTAGCTGGTTTTCCTTCAGCTTACGTAAAACTAACACATTCGTTTTTAAAGTGTCGAAAGCACTAATGATCCTTGCACGTAATTCTGTTACACTTGTCACTTCCTCCGTGTAAACTAACCTTTTAACGTCTCCCCACAAATAAAAGTCTAGAGGCGTCAGGTCCGGAGAACGCGGAGGCCAGGCCACAGGGCCTCCGCGACCTATCCAGTGGTCACCAAACTTTTCGGTCAAGTACTCGCGTACTTGCCGACCATAGTGAGGGGGAGCACCGTCCTGCTGGTAAAAGAGGTTGCGATGTAGTGCCAGAGGAATATCTTCCAACATCTCCTCAACAATGTGACGCAACAACTCCAGATATGTTGCACTGTTGAGGTGCCCATCGATGAAGTAGGGTCCAAGCACGTGTTCCCCTATTATGCCAGCCCACACATTCAGTCCAAACCGAACTTGGAACGCATGCCGTTTGGTTACGTGCGGGTTATGGTCGCGGTGAGCCCACCAATGTTCGTTATGAACATTGTAGACGCCAACTCGAGTAAATAAACACTCGTCCGTCCACAGGATGTTGGCGTCTTGGTGTTCCAGCAACCAGCGACAAAATGTAATCCGCACGGCATTATCAGCTGGGTGAATGTCTTGTGCCTTGCGGTAGTGGAACGGGTGCTGCAGTTCCCGCTTCAGTAGGCGCCACACTGTGGTGTGGTGCACTCCAAAGCGTCGACCAGCCTCCCGCGTGCTTGCCCGTGGTTCTCGCTGGAAGTATTCCAGGATGTCTTTCTGCAAGGCGACAGGCAGGCCTACGCTGCCGCGAGCTTGAGCATGCCGGGGAACGTCAAACTGCCGATAATCCCGCAGTCTCTGTGTTGCAGCCAGCATGACGCTCTGTGATGGGGGTTGTCGATCGGGAAACATTTCCGTGAACATCCGGATGGCTCCACGTAGGCTGTCTCCACTGATGGCATACAGGCGGACCATCTCCACCAACTCGACATTAGAATAATTGTCCGTCATCTTGCACTTTGTATCGAATGACGTCTTAACAATGCACCTACCGAGAAGCGGAATTCGCAAAGCGCACGCACGCTGCGGCGACATCAAACCAGGGCCCGAATACCGGTATATTTTTCGAAACGGTTTCGTCTTAAATACCTAAGAAACGATTTGTTTCGGTTACGTTCGAACAGAACGATAAATAAAACGTTATTGAAGAAGGAACAAATTTATTTCGTTTTCGATTAATAAAACGTTTTTAACCGATTTTAACCATTTTTGTCAATTTTTTGGGTTGTTCGGTCTTCCATACGCAACTACGAATGTTACAAATTTCATTTAGTAAGTATTTCACGGCCGTGCGGCTTAGAGTTGTCTTTCTTTTCGTTATAGCTTAAAGTACTATTATCTCTGACTATTAAATGTTTAACCGTGTGGTGCGGGGCTTAAAAAAGTAGCACCATCACATTCCCGTGGTTGTTGTAGGAGGTGATTCTTACTCTGATTCTTACCCGAGAATGGGTAGCAGCGTTCTTTATGCATTTTACCAGCATACTGCGATCGCCAACTCGCATGCTGCGATCGCCAACTCGCCTGCCAAGCGTGGCGAATTTGGCAAACCCCCCCTCCCCAAAATGACAAGCACTATAGCAAAATGGCTCCTAGTACCCAGCGGCCCGCCAACCCTTCGCTATGGTAGCAGTCAAGACTACGGTGAGGAAACCGGTGCTAAGAATCTTCGGAAGAGATCTGGCTACCAAAACAACCGAAAACTGCACCGGTCTGGAGTGTACGTGAGTAAAATATTGCCAACATTTAACACACTTACACTTCGGATCGACGCGCGACGAGAAGATCACCGAACTCGGGGAAGAATTGAGCGGGTTACAATGGGTTATAGTAGGGATATGTGAAGTCCAAAGAACCTGGAGAAGGAGGACACGATAATCCTCAAATCCGGTAACTTCTTATATTTCCGGGAGGGCCATCAGCAGTCCCAAGGCGGTGTCGGATTGTCCATAAGTCCCTTGTGAGCAACGTGGTGAAGATCGAGAGTGTGTCGACCAGGGTGACGTATGTTATACTCAGAATATCCGGAAGATATTCATTGAAGGTCATACAGGTCTACGAGGTCGGGGAACCTCATCACACCCCAACCATGAGGTGGAGACAATGTATGAGTGTATATCGAAAATCATGGTCTAAAACTCATTTCACCGTTGTCATAGGGGACTTCAACGCGAAACTGGGCAACGAGACGATGATGAGCTGAGAATGGGGTAATTTGGAGTTGGACGTCGGAACCACCAGGGTCACTTACTGGCCAGTTTTATAGAAAAGGAAGGCCTCTTTATGAAGATCTACTTCTTCAGAAAGCGTGAACACAGAAAGTGGACCTGGTAGAGCCTTGATGGTGCAAATCAAAACGAGTATTCAATGATATCTCTGTGATCAACGCGGTGAAAACCGGAAGCGATCACCGTATGCTAAGAGGTACATTGAATATCAATATCAAGCTGGAAAGATCTCGGCGAATAATCGAGGACGTACATCATATCTTGATGGAGTATGAGCGGGGCGAACGCTTCCGGAGAAGTTTGTTTGATTCCATAAATATGTCTGGAATTGGTACTGTAAATAGTGTTATAGCCAAGCCTATGTCGGACGAGGCTAGAACTATGTACAAAATATATTACCATCATATAAACTAAAGTAAAATTCAAAATTTGGATATGATGGAGCGACATAGTCAGTATTTTGACAAAGCTTCTTAATGAAAGATTAAAAAAAAAGATCTCTTCTGATGAAGTCTACGCTCCGTCCAGCACCGATCCAAATCCGAAACCCCGAGAGCTTTTAGCTCGAACTTCAGAATCGTTTCGAGTGCCTAGGGACACCAGTGAATGATTTTCACGATTGGTTCGTCGAAACTGCCCATAAGGTCGAGTCTAAGTCGTTGTACAAATGGTAAAAAGAAACTCTTTGATCCTACTCGCCACCTCTTGGAGGACAGGCGCAAAATGATCCTGAAGTCTTCACACGATACGCTAAAGTACCGACACCACAATAGACGGATCTCTAAGTCTTTCAAAAGCGACGTTCGCCGCTTTAATACAGACCGCATTACGGACGCGATAAAGCGGGACAAGGGCTCCAAGGGCTTTGCAAGAAATCAATTTATTGGACAAAGCCAGCTTGTGAAACTAAAGACATGATGGCAGGATCGTATCCGCGTTATACACGTCAATAAGCAACCCCGTTACGAATCTGGCAAAAGACCTAACCAGCCAGACCTAGGCAGATTATCCCGACACTATACCGAATTAGGATGGCTCTGAAGCAGCTTAAAAACAAGGCGCGCGGTTAATGACGGAATTACGGCCGAACTCTTGAGTGCGCGCGGATAACCCGTTTTTAGGCCCTCTAGGAGCTGTTTGATTCCGTCATACTTGAGAGCCAAACGCCACAGGGGTTACCTTTCTTAAAAATTATAGACGCATCTCAGTTCTGAGGCACATCTACCAGCTGTTTTCAATAGTCATCACGAACCGTCTCGAGCGCAGGTTTGATGACTTCCGGCTTCCCGACCAAGCCGGATTCCAAAAAGGCTTTAGCACCGTAGACCACATACATACGCTGCGGCAGGTTAATTTAGAAGACCGAAGAGTACAACCTGCCTCGCTTAGAGTTTGTGGTCTACAAAAAAGCCTTCGATTCGATCGAGACATGGGCAGTCTTTTTAAGGGTGCCAGATTGACTATCGGTACATCGAGGTGCTGAAGTGTCTGTACGAATACGCCACATTTTAGTCCGACTCCAGGACCAGACCACGAAACCTAACCTTCTGCAGCGAGGTGTGAGACAGGGATAAGTTATTTCTCCGAAACTGTTCACCGCTGCACTGGAGAATGTCTTCAAAGTTCTGGACTCGAAAAGAGCTGGCATCAACATTTATGGCGAGTACATCACTCAACGTCGGTCGTATGGAGAACCTCAGTACAATGCTCGATGACCTTAGTAGAGTTTCCGAAAGAGTGGGTCTTAAAATGAACACGGACAAGACAAAGATGACATCAAAGCCCATGTAACACCCACTTTTATGTCGATCGGAGACGGTACACTTGAAGTTGTGGTCAAGTACGTTTTTTACCTAGGACAAACTGTCCAGTAAGGTAGGTCTAACTTCGAGAAAGAGGACAATGGTCGAATCCGACTCAGCTGGACAGCGTTCGGGAGGCGACGCAATACCTTCTCGTTCCAAATACCGCAGCGTCTCAAGACGAAAGACTTTGACCAGTGCGTGATGCCAGTGATGACCTATGGCACTGAAACGTGGTCGCTCACATTACGCCTTACTAGAAGGCTAAGATCTACCAAAGGTGAATGGAGAAGGCTATGCTTGGAGTTTCTCGACGTAAGCGAATCAGGAATTAAGAGATCCGCAGAACAACCAAGGCAACCTACATATCCCTATGAATTGCCAAACATTGGCAGTGGGCAGAGCATAGTGCTCACAGAACAGATTGCTGATGGGGCCGAAAGGTTCTGGAGTGGCGACAGCGTACCGGAAGACATAAAGTTGGAAGGCCTCCCACAAGGTGGACCGATGACCTTGTGAAGGCCGCAGGAATCCGCTACATGTGGGAAACAGAACCGGCCGAAGTAGTTGAGCTTGGGGAGTCCTATGTCCAGCTGCGCGTGCGTGGACGTCTTTCGGCTGAAATTACGATTTAATATAATGTAATGAAACGAAAACATACGAGTTAATGCTTGTCGCCGCGCCCTGTGCGCGGCTGCGCCCTGCTGAATAAACCGGTTTTTCAAATCGTTCTCATTTCGTTTTCGTTCCGAACAAATATGTACAACATTTTGTTCGAAAACTGTTCGAAACGCTTTAAAAACGTTATTTTTAATAACGTTTTGAGGCCCTGCATCAAACACACTGTTGGTTCGGAGGCGCGGGGCCGCCGGCGCGAGCGCGGGAGAGTCCCTGCGCCGTGGTTGGTTGGGGTGGGATTTTGTACCTACGAATTTATCGAATGATCGTTGCGTATGCGTTGTGTATGAATGTTTGCGTTTGTTTGTGTGTGAAAGCGCGGTTATAGGGCTAGTAACAGACGCGCCGCCTTTAAATACGGTTGGTTCACACTTACGGATTTAAGTAAACATGAAAAAAAAAAAAAAAAAATACCTACCCATTTTATTGTTGATTTGGGTCGAGAATCATTAGCATAATTACGTCCTTGAATTTGATAGGATGCAAATCAACAGCTTGTATATAGATATGTTTTTTTTATGTATAGTGTATTTTAGTTGTTTTATGTGTAGTGTATCGGGCATAACTCCGTCATATAGACGGATTTGCAAAATTCTTTTTTTTGTTCCAGAAGGGTTTTTTTCAAAATGGTCCCATTTAAATAAAAGATCTGATGATGAGTTTCGGAGACGAGACAACAGAACTCTTAAAAAAATTACAGCAAATCAACCGCGATTGCTGCTATCCAGCGACCATATAGCCCATAGACGCCTAATGCTTGATCTAACGCACCAAAACAATTCTGTCAACTAGCTGGGGTATGAGGAAGCGGGATACTGCGTTCTGATTGGTCCTACCAAGGTCATTACGTCTCACTAGAGATGGGACAGGTTTAAATAAAACACGAAGGTATCGATATTTTTGTTAAAATTGTACATAATAAAATGTTTAGTAATACCTATATTTAATTGGCTTTCTTACTTCCTATTTCTTAATATTTTTTTAACATACTTAATGTAATTAATATACTTAAAGTAATTAACATAAAATATAAAAAATTAAAACAAAATATCAACGTACCTATTTACTTCAATCATAACATAACGTTTTAAAGGAGTAACGTGGAGTTTCTTGCCCAGTCTTCTCCATACGAAACTACCTTTTAAATGGTGCGACTAGAATCAAATCTTATTTCTTAATCTATTTTTTTGTACATTTTGACGTTTAAAAGTGCCAATTTGAAATAAATATTTAACTTTGACCATTATACTAATCATTTTTGAAATGTATTAATTTTGTATATATCCTCCGAACAGTGTGTTTGTGCTGAGCAGACTTTGTAAGAAAAGCTAGCCGTGTAGAAATATATTTGTGCATAACACTCATTGACAAATCCACTACATGATTGGTTACTTCAGAGTGGAATTGATGGTTACTTATATGGGTACCTAAAATCAATCATCGTTTCACAATTAATTTAATGTCTATTGTAATTAGTGATTCAAAAGATCTTCGTATAAATAGTAGGTGTATGTTTTTGCTTTATCGAACAATTTTATTTGTGTCATAGGATTTGGTGCATCACTAGTTATGTTTACCAAATAATAGAGGAAAAGAGATAGCTAAAAAATTGCATTCAGAAGAAAGGGACGCAAACATAAAAGACATCAACGAGAGTCCTTGCACCTTTTTTCACCTACAAAAATGACCAGTATAAGATGAACTCCGATAAATAATATCAGAAAATAATTCTAATTATGATTATGTAACTATTAACTTACCGATGAAATGTTATGCCATCCTTACGGAAACTCGAAGTTTGGCTATTATTACCACACCAACGTATTGTGCAAGGGGCCATTATAATATTTATTTTCACCAATTTTTATTTAGTAACGCGGAAGTGTTTACGGCTCACAGAAGTGGTCGAAACTGAATCGAAATTTTTGAGTGGTGACCTGTATCAGATCTATAAGTCTGATGTGTTGACAGACATCGGTCGCCTGTTATTAGGCGTCTATGGGTTATATGGTCGCTGCTGCTATCGCATAAATATGCATTGTTTTGACCCCAAGGATGATGAAATTTCGAATTGATATGGGGTAGGTACTATTACTAAAAAGTGAAAAATAAAAACTATTTCAAAAGGTCCGGAAGTCGGTTGTTTTTTTGAGTTTTTATTCTTCCACACTTCTCTAGGTATTGGCTTAATCTCGGTAGTCACACCTTTTCTAACCATATCATCATTCACGCAGTCCATCCATCGTTTCCTACTCGGTACTAGTTTGGTCTCCCCCTACTCTTATAGCCATCGATATACATACTCAAAACTCCTCATTCCTCCGTATCACATGCCCATACCATGACGACCGATTTCCACACAACTTTCCATTTATCGGTTCCACTTTCAGACTTCCTCTTATGTAGTCATTTTTTATTCTATCCATTCGTGTAACACCACACATACTTCGTAACATTCTCATCACAGCAGCTGCATGCAAATTGCCTTTCATACATCCCTTTCGTGGCTCAACATTCTGACCCATGCAAGACTGCTGTCTCGCATACAACCTGCTGGACCTGCTGGTCTAACCATGGTTTTATAATCACCAATAAGGTCACTATTGTCTTCCTAGAGCGTCACCTCCCGGTGTTTCCACTCACATCTGCCCTTTAAATACCTTTTCTTAGTCGCCCTTCATTCAACTTCTCAACATGACCAAACTAGCCGAATGTCCAGTTTTATTTTGAGATATTTGAAAAACTTACTGAGTGTGAGCGAAGTCGAGTGTAGACACATGTGAGTTTCTTTTAACGATCTCGATCTAACGTATCGAACGCGTTCGACGCTCCGATTGCTCCTGGATTGGGGAAGGACCAATCGGAGCGCCGAACGCGGTTGATGCGTTTGATCGAGATGGTTAAAATCAACTCACACTAGGGCCACAGGAGTCGGTCAGAGTAAGTCTGGTTAAGTAGGGTAGTCGGTGAGGGTAAGCTCATATATGCACGATCGCTTTTTTCAATGACAATTTTTTTCACTCCGCGCTCTGAATTTTCATCTCTCGGCTTAGCGCTGAGGGTCGAATTCCAAAAGTACGTTTTTTATTTAACGCGCCAGAGGTGAGCTCTGTTGGATTGTCAACGCTCGACTCAACGCCCAGAGTTAATAATCCGGGGCGTCGCCAAACGTGGGCTAATTCAGTCAGGGTTAGTCTGGTTGTGTGGCAGATGTAGCCGAGTCAGGTTTGTTAATAAAATGAAATACAAATTGGTTTTATTAATCTTGAAATCTTCTCGTTTCTTGAAATCTTGAGACATCAGACAATCATTACTTCCGTGGTCGTTTGCATCTTCAGTGGCGTCAGTGATGTCTGGCATTGATTGAATGAATCAGTTGATTTGTCATGGAACTTTTTCGGATGATGTGGACAATTTTTACGCATATAAGGCTCAACTTACATTGTCACGGAACAGAAGCGATTTTTTGTAATTATTTTCTACAAAGTATAATGAACTTTATGTCAATAGCCTAACGTACAAACTAGTAGAACTGCTAAACGAGGGAACACCCGAGAATATGCGAGAATTCTCCGGAAAACGCGCGACCAGTGGCCCTATGTGAGTTTCTTTTAACCATGTCGATCTAACGCATAGAGCGCGTCCGGCGTTCCGATTGGTCCTTCACCAATCCAGGGCCAATCGGAGCTCGTTTCATTGAGATGGTTAAATAAAACTCACATTAGGGCCTCTGTTCTTTGGCTCTCGTCTAGTTTTTTATACGTTACGCAACTGACATAAAGATCGTTATGCTTTGAATAGTCAGTAACCTACGAGCTACCCAAGAGGGTATCCCCTCTCAGTGAGAGGGAATGGGCCGTAATCCACCACATGGGCCCAGTGCTGGTTGGTAGATGGTACAGTAGTCTTCGAATTTTTGGCTCTAGGACATACCGGTTTACTCACGCTCTTTTCAAAATAATTTGCAAAAAGTATAGCGCCCGTCTGGGTTTGAACCTACGACCTACAACTCGCAAGCCACGGCCGTTACCACTGGGCTAGCTCTACTGATACCCTCTTGAGTGAAAGTGAATTAAGACTTTATAGTGTTAAAAATTAAAGTTCGCATTACAAAAGAAATTGTTCGTGCATTTGCATCGTGCGAACGTTGTACAAGACAATTTTTTTTTTCTATTGTAACCGTGGAGTATCTTGGCGGCTCCATAGGAAACGACCAATTGGAATCGACGTTTCATAAATGAACATGTGGGAATTAGAACAATTTGATTTTAATAATTATCGTGTTATCATTAAAGTTATTCAGTAATTACTAATGAGATGTTTTTTTTGGGTTGGGAAATCATCAAATAACTTCTCCCGCTCGGGTGGAGCAGGAGGGGATGTCAGACTTTTACAGACTAAAACCCACTCGTGTTCCTTCAGTTGCCTGTGTGCCAGGGGCCGCGGTATCTCTTTCGAACAACCCGAACAAAAGTGTCACGGCTCCAAAGATTATTAGTCAACATCCACAGGGACGGTAAAAAATCGTGGTGGGATTTAATTACGCACTGGATTTTCAACACTCGGCGCTAAGATCCAGTCCGCGAAAAAATCCTACCGCGATTTTATTACGTCTGTGGAGTTTACATTACCTAGAATGGATTCCGTTCCATGACAATGCAAAGTAAGTCTTATGCTCTTCATCTTTACTGTTATTTTTCATTGCACTTACACTTCTGCAATAACCTCTTCAAGTCTTGCAAGAAAATTCTTCAATTTCTTTTTATTCTTCCGCTGAAAAAAGAATAATACAGATCTTCCGACCCGTTTTAGACCACGTTTTTGACTTCCGCAAAGAAACAGAGAACCATATTTATTTTTTGGCGGCCGCATCTTTTCTCTTTTTTACAAAAACAAACTAAAAACGCTTCACAAGTCACTTTTTTCTTGTGTTACAATATAGCCGCCGTCATTGTAACTTAGAAAATATATATATTTTTTACCGCCATTTTGTATCTTTTCAACGGCGCGACTTTATTTTTTTGTAAATGTTCTTTTTTACAAGTCTGTTTATTATAATTAATTATAACTAGTATGTACATTAATTTGCGACGCTCGTACCCTCGACTATATTATTGCTCAGCAAGTACATTTTCTTAACAGAAGCATTTTGACCTCATTTATTAAAACATAGACAAATAAGACAGTAAGTACTCCTAATTAATTAAAAAACTTAGTTAAAATCAAATATAGCCACATAGAATTTAGAAAATAATTACCTTAATACAATTTATTACACTATAACCCTAGATTCTTAAAAAAATCGTCTGCCAAATCTCACTTTAACTGGTAGCCACCGGGCGATGTAACGCAAAGATTTTTTGCCGCGCACTAAATTTTCAACTGTCTGTGTTGAGCAGAGCATTGAGAATGCAACAGCGCGTGTCAAAAAAGGTGGTAAGATTCGACAGCGGATTTCTCGGACACAAAAATTCAAACAAAAATCAACCCTATAACTATTTTAAATAAAATTTCGTGTCAAAATTCCAATCGCAAATCCTGGTTCCCAATACAAATATTCATTCCCCTATTTTGGATCGAGGGCACGAGCGCACGCGACTTAGATCTAAGAACAAACATTATTTTATTTACAAAAATAATAAAATAGAACGTAACCATCTAGCGATAAACGGCTATGTTTAAACCTTTCAAGCGAGCGCTTTTTAGCTGAGCCATGGACTCGGAATATTGGCCTTATAGAGATATCCCTTTATTTAAATACTAGCCAATTTACACGAAACCTTAACAAATTATACACCTAAACCTTCCTCGTGAAAAACTCTGTCTATTGGTTAAAACCGCATGAAAAACCTTTGAGTTTTTCGCGAACAGATGACGCGGCAGGGGACTTTGTTAAACTAGCTTTTTCAGCGGCTTCGCCCGCATGGAGGTCAGTGTATTATACATGTAAACCTTCCTTTTAAATCACTCTGTTCATTGATGAAAACTGAATTATAATCCGTCGCGTAGTTTAAAAGACTTGGGTATTTTTCGTGCGTACAGACACGAAAAGCGACTTTGTTTTATACTGTTGTTGTTGCCGTTTGCTTTTTTTTTTTTTTTTTGTACTTTGTATGTGATTTGCATAACTGGTGTTCATATTGCTAAATTTTTCCATATCGAGTCTGATTACAAAGCGTCAAAAGTCAAGACACAAGACTGCAGGAGAAAAAATAACGTGATATTGAACTTGATTCTACCAAAGAGCAATTTATTTAAACCAGTTGTCGAAATTCGACCATAATTCATTTAAAAACTTAATGTATTTCTTATATGCATTAATATTAGCTTCATACACTCTTCTCGATTTTAACTTTAACTGTGCTTAATTTCATACTCCGTAATTAACATAAAAAAGGGGCACAAAGTTTTTGCTTCACGTATTAATATATAGATATACAAAAGGATGCTTTCATTTCTACCTATGTCTTGGCCTGTTAGAAGGCGTATTCCCAAGTCCGTGGCTCAACCTTACATACATGCCTACCGCAGAGCAAAACCATTACGTTAGTAAAACGAGACAAACATTCAAAACGAACTCAACTAAAAACATATTTTGAAAAACATTGAAATATTCTTTAGACTTGAAACGTCAATTACTTGACTAGCATTCAGGAACAACTAATTGCTCGAATGGATCTTCTAAATTTTAGTAGCATCACTAAATACTGGTAACTTGTAAACGATCTTCAATACATATAAGTGTTTACTGCTTCCATACATTTCAATGCTTTTCAAAATATGTTCGACTTAAAATTAATATAATAATAAAAACTAAATCTATATAATTTATTAATAAAAAATAAGAATTTATGTAACATTATTGAAGCTCCAATTTTCCATTGGAATTTAAGGAGGGTCCACACTGTATCGTGATAAAACGTGTCTTGTATATATATTGATCTAGCTAAATATTTATGACGTTATTTCTGCCATGCGTTGAAATTTTTCTTTGGTTATTAAAAATAACTCAGCTGTATCAAAGAAGTATGCGAGAAAATAGCTCAGTTGTTTCATAGGAGAATTGAAATAATAAATGATTAAAGACATAACAAAAAACACTTCCTTAAGAAATACCGCTCCGCGGTCTTAGTTCAAGAGTTAGAGACCATTTTATTATTATCAAGTAAGTAAATGATTTTTATATTGAATGTATCCTTCTCACATATTTTACCGATGGTATTTTCAAGGCGTATCGTTTTACTCAGTAACTGGGTTGTAAAGGTCAGATAGGTCACTTTGAAAAGGCTGGTATTCAGCTGCATCCGGTTAGACTGGAAGCCGACCACAACATAGTTGGGTAAAGGCTATGCAGCTATTGATGAAAATACTTATAGACGATTCTTACCGCAAAGGTTAACACCGGATAGAAAAGGACTACCACAAACCTCTGGGAGATACCGTTTCACTATTGCAAAAGATTTACAATTCGTATTTCAGCTAATAACGATTAATATTCATAGAAACCCGACGACAACAAAATATAGGTGCGCCTACATACACGAATCACACAATATTTTGATTTAAAAAGAGTGCCCATGGAGTTTCTTGCCCCTTCTTTTCCATAGGAATTTACTAGGCTATGGAATGGGCAACTAGGTTCATTTGAAGTGCCTGTAATTGTGTTCATTTAAATAAATGCTTTGAGTTTTAACCCGCACAAGAAGCCACTTCTACATTGTTGAATAACTCAATTTGTAATCATCATTCAATGTGGAACAAAAATCACTCAATATAAAAATTATTACCAAAACAAAAATAAAACGGTCGCTATTTCTTTGCCTATATCTCATGCTCCTAATCCAATTTAATATGACTATCTTTTGAAGCCCATTTTTTTCACGGCTTTGGTCAATATTCATTCGTGTGATCACGATAGCTGTTTTCAAAATCTTTTTATGCCGCACTTGGCGTATTTGCTCAAATATTCGCGTAACTTGATCAATTTAAAATACACCCTTTAAAAATTGTGATAAAGTTAATTTTGTGTTACCGCGAAAATGCCAAGTGCCAAGTGTGCCAAACCACCCAGCGGTCCACCTCATGGTATGGTATTTTTATCTTACGAAGCGAGAACCCGAAGCTCTCATTGGAACTCCTGAATCGAATAGAATTCTCAATCAAATCAAATTCTCGATAGAACTTCTGAATCGAAACAAATTCAGAATTGAATTTAGTTCTCTCATTGAATTGAATTTGCAAAGAATCAAGTTCTGAATCAAATCGAACTAATGAATAACTATTGAGAACACATGAATAAATGACCTCTGCAATGCAGAAATCAAGAGCGTGGCAAGAACTATTTTCCGCTCCCGCTCCGTTTTTTGCATAGAAAAACCGTATAGTAGCTTCAGAATAAAGCGAATTCCATTACTAATAATGTACCTAATTCTCGACTAAATCTGGCTAAATTTGAACTTTACATCTCCGAGCCATTTTGACTGGAAGACTTTTATTTCATATATAAGCGCTTCAGGAAGCCTATTTTATTTTCTTAATAATTCTTTTTTGAGTTTATATTGTATTTTTTAAACTGATTTTTTCTTTTCGTTGGTGTAAATAATGATATCACTCTGAAAGCTGCCACGCTTAAATGGAATTGGGCTGGACACATCTGCCGTATGTCAGACGATCAATGGGCCAAACTTGGGACCCAGTGGGTCCCGCTTAATGGCAAACGACATCGCGGCAGACGCACACGGAGACTGCGGGATGAGCTGGACTCCATTAATAAAGATTGGTCTTTGACAGAGAGTAGGAAGGCCTTCGCCATGCTGTGAGATATTAATTGCTAAAAAAATATTAAGACTGCTGGCTTCCTCAAAAGACCATCTCAGACGCTAATCTGCATAGCTCTCACATAATCTGACCAAGACAATCATGACCGGCCTAGCCTTTTCCCAACTATGTTGGGGTCGGCTTCCAGTCTAACCGGATGCAGCTGAATACCACTATTTTACATGGAGCGACTGCCTATCCGACCTCCACAACCCAGTAACTGGGTAATACGATACCCCCTGGTAAGACTGGTTATCAAACTTTCAGGCATCTGACGATCCGTAACGACTGTCAAAGATCCACATATGACAGCCGGGACCAACGGCTTAACGTGCTTTCTGAGGCACGGAGGGGTCTTGGTATGTAAAGATGGTCACCCATCCACGGACCAACCGCGGCAAGCGTAACTTAACCTGATCGATAGACCCGTGCCCATATTACTTAGACACAAGCCCCTCAATCTGACCAAGACAATGTCTAGACTTTAAAAGGGACTTGGACCTCGTTTAGTTTGCATAGATAATTCTTCAGTCAGATATGGAACAGCAGACATTACCTAGTTAGGTCGACATTCACATATTACTCCCCCCTGGAGAGTAAATGTGGTGCTGTTCCACAAACAATGCGGCACTTAATATCTTGTCCAGAGTGTGCTGTTGTCTGCACGCTACAGGAGCTGATGGACGCTACTGAAAGTGTCAAGCTCGTAGCCAAATTCTGCGCTGACTGTATTTAGATTGCCATCGACACGCTAAGATGACCTAGTCAAACTTTTAACGTGTAAAAGTTTTTGTACAAAACCACTATCAGAAATAAATATCATCATGATACTGAGTTGGATAATCAGGTCTGGCAGGAGTATTTCTATTAGGACATTCCAAGTCTAGATTTTTGCCCGGGAAATGGCAGTTGACTCATTTAGGACTTTCAGAATTACTGGTCAAATGTGGATTTAAATGAGTTCTTGTCGATGTTTTACCACTTCAGGGGTTTTTTTATGGGTGGGAAATCATCAAATAACTTCGCCTGCTCTTGGCGCAGCGGGAGGGCGTGTCAGACTTTTACAGATTAAAACCCACCCGTGTTCCTTCAGTTGCCTGTGTGCCAGGGACCACGGTATCTCTTTCGAACAACCCACACCCCTGGCAGACATCGGCCCTTGCGGACCCCACCAATTGGTGCTGACATCTCTTTGAGGCACGCGTGGGGTTATACTGACATTATGTTATTATTTGAAACGGTGTGAGGAAACCGGCATGTGCTAGAACCAAAAATTCGAAGACATGTGACATCTACCAACCAGCACTTGTCCCGCGTGGTGGATCATGGCCCACTCCTTCTCAGAGAGAGGAGGCTTGTGTCCCAGCAGTGGGAAAATTATAGGCTGCTATACATGCATAATGTATTATTTATGTCATTATTTACATAATTAAAAATTCATCAGAAAAAATCAGTAAAAAAGTCTAGTATTACATCGCTTGTTTTTTAATTCTATTTGGTGTATGACGTTTTAAAGCAGCACTCTATTATTATTTACTTACGTAAGTTAAGTCCAATATGCCATAGTTTACTTTTTGTTATTAATATTAACGACATATGGACGCACCATACGTATTATTAATGTAGTAATAAGATCAGGAATGGTCTAAATGGGACTAGCGTTTTTCAGAAAATAAATATCTACGATAATATTTCAGATATGTCAGGCTAGTGTCGGACATGACTGAAGGCCTCAACATGGCCAAATATCCGAAATACAAGAAAGTAAAACCTTTAAACAAACGCTTCATGTAAAATACTGGTATTTGTTCAGCTGCATCCGGTATGACTGTAAGCCGACGCCAACAAAGTTGCGTTAAGGCTACGCAGACGATGACTAAACATGGTTTTCACTGACAGTTACACGGTTTGGACTGACAGTAAATTGGTTTTCACTGACAGCGCCATAGTTATCACTGACAGTTACATGGTTTTCGGTGTCAGTAAATTGAATTTCCACTGACAGTGATATAGTTATCACTGACAGTAACATGGTTTTCACTGACAGTTACACGGTTTGAACTGACAATAAATTGGTTTTCACTGACAGCGCCATAGTTATCACTGACAGTAACATGGTTTTCGGTGTCAGTAAATTGAATTTCCACTGACAGTGACATAGTTATCACTGACAGTAACATGGTTTTCGCTGACAGTTAGTAACTGAAGTGTCAAAATGGCGCTCGCACATTCCTTTTCTTATTCCAATCTACCTCAAGATTCAGAACCTAACCATAATTACTTATAAAATTATTTTAATTCACAATAATCGGTATCTACTGTAATTCATTGTTGTCGAATCGAAATTGTTCGTCGTCAAAATATTTATATTTTACTTTTACTATAGAAAAGTTCTGTATTAGGGGTAGGGCGGGTAGTCAAAGACAAAATCAGCCGGATAATGGAAGTGGGGGTTATCGTATATAGGTACTATCACAATAAGATGACATAATAGTTTATTTTAGTAATATTTTTAGTTCGATGGTAATAGAAGGTAATACAGATATAGAAAGAAAAAGTAGGTAAACTGCACCATGAAACTAAGATATATGACCGCGTTCTGGGAGATTTGCTTCTTTACTTGCGAGGTAATGACGGATTTAGAAGTAAAACTAAGCGTTATACGTTCCGATACCGAACTTATAATAATATTTCAATATTTCTGTTTTACGAAGTAAAGTTTCATTTTTCATAGTACGAAACATAAACTAAGCAAGTAGCCTATGCAATTTTTCGCTCTTATACGAAGTATAATCATTTCTGTTATACAGAAGGGTATAGAAGCGAAATAATGTGAAGCATACGCCCTGTCGAGCGATAGTTTCCCTGCGAAGTATAATTTATATTTTATGTAATTTATAAAATTGAAACTGGGCATATCATACGCCGCGAAGCGTATACACCCCAAAACTGTAAACCAATCGCTCATTTTTTATAACGAAGTATAACTTTTTTTATGGTTAAGAAGAGGGTAGAAGAGCAACAATGCGTACCATACGCCCTGGCGCCTTAGACAACGCAGCCAGAGCGATAGTTTCCCTGCTACAAGTGTCATAAAACAACTACAAGTCATAAAATCGATACAGGGCGTATCATACGCCGCGAAGCGTATTATACACCCCGAAACCGAAAATAAAGCTTGAGGACTGTCATATATATACGAAGTAGAGCATTCACTAATAAAGGTAAAGGAGGCAAAAGCGCAATAAGGCGTATATCTCTCTACAAAAACTTCCCGAACCAAGCATTTTTTTTTCCGCCGTAGGGAAATTTTCGCCTCTATACTTAATACAATTTCTATTGTAAGGGTTACTATGACTACAATCCAGTGGCGCAGCAGCGTGCAGCGCGTGCCGGCGCGCGCGCTAGGCGTGCGACCGTCAACGTCTCCAGGAGCGCTCCTCGTCCGCGTCGTCCTCTTCCTCTTCATCGAAACGAAGGAGAGTGTCTTCTGGGACCTCGACTGGCGTCTGTGGAGAGATGGACGATCATAGGTATTACAATATTACGGGCCATTCAAGTATTACGTAAGCACTACAGGGGGGCGGGGTGGTCTTTACTTTGCTTATTTTTGATGACATGGGGGATGGGGGAGTCTGGATGGAGATTCCGTTAGAAGTATTTCTTTTTTCTACAAAATTTAGACGACCACCAGGATGTTGAATGGCTCGACGAAAACGATGTCGATATTCCAAAATCACATCTAGTAGTTCGCATGTGGCGTTGTAGATGCCGCCACATTAGGATGCGGGAAAACTAGAACCTGTCGGAATGGCGGAGCTTGGGGAAGGCCTATGTCCAGCAACGGACCTCTTTCTGCTGGAATGATGACGATGAGTACAATATTTACCATGGTAACCTCGTCCTTATCTTCACGTATGTCACCGTTGAGCACGGGACGTGCTTCGGGCGCGGGACGGGGCGGAGCACTGTTCGTACTCGCGTTCGTATTAGCTGTCCACGTTATCTGTTGACGAATACAAGTCGTTTATTCATTTGATTTAAACTTATTAGTAAACAATTTGGTGTTTAAAAACGGACACGAAATGCCGGAGTTCGCGAGCGCTTGTTAACAATCTTTCTCGCTCGTCAGAAACATTATACACAACAATTTTCTTAACGACAAAACGTTCGTTCTTAGAATAGGGTATTTACTCTATATATGAGAAAAAAATCTAAAAATATTTTATTGAAATAGCTTAGGCTAAAAGGAGTCGGAAAATGTTAGTTTTAGTTCATGAAATAACAAAAAACATAAGATTTCAGTTTCTATTATCTGTTTCAGAACACCATGAAATAGTAGCCGCCATGTTACTACGTCATACCGCTGAATAATCTAATCAACTGAACAACTTTGTACTTTTATTATTTTCGTAACCAAAGTAATTTTTATTGATTTAATATGTAACATTCAGGAACAGCAAACCAACAATAAGTGGAATAATAACTCTTTTTTTTTAATTATAAGTAATTATCATACAAAATATCAGCGCATTTATTTACTCAGCAAACTGACGTCAGACCCACGGAGCAATATGGCGTCCACCGCGTCCAGCGTTTTCGTCAAATTACGCGTGAAATATGAAAATGTAAAATTGTAATGCATTTTTATTGCATTAATAATCGATTAAATAGAAAATTGTGTATTTTTTGTGGTTTGTCAGCATTTTGGAATCTTACTAAGACTCTTTCAAAAATGGGCGTAATGCCCTATTGTATTGTATTGTAGTTCGTCTGTGTACATTTTCTGTGCGTGAAGTATTAAATAAATATGTCGTAGGTTTGAACCCAGAAAGGCTCGACTTTGTGTGAATTATTACATCACCACTGCTCCCGAAACGGTGAAGGAAAGCGGCGTGGTGAGCGTTACAGGCTAATTATGATTTGTGAATGACGCTGCGAGTGCTGTTGGTATATATTTGTACATTTTTTTGTGAAACTTATTGAAAAAAAAAAAGCAAGAGAGCAACAATAGTTACAATTTTGGCCAATAACCATAAGATCCTCGTATAGCTTTAGCATTAGCCACGCCTTACGAAAATTCTAAGTGGCGACCTGGAATACGTTGGCCGCGGCCGGCCCGTGCCTCGGAAAGCACGTTAAGCCGTTGGTCTCGGCTCTCATTCGTAGATCTTAACTACGGGTGGTCAGAAACTCTGACAACCAGCCTTATCAAGACGTATCCGCGTATCGTGTTATCCAGTAATTGGGTTGCGGAGATCAGGCAGACAGTCGCTCCATGATAAATACTGGTATTCATTTGCATCAGACTTGAAGTCGACCCCAACATAGTTGGGGCAAAGCTAGGCAGGTGATGACATGTACTATCGTGGACATCCCCTTAAGATGAATCTAGTCCAATTTTTTTCCATACAAACTTCGGGAGTGTATTACTCCACTGTTCGACAATGTACATCAAAAATTAAACATGGTATGGTTTTGTCTAATTATTAATATTGTCTGTACGGAAATAGAATACTAAAATATAAAAAAAAAACCATTAAAAAGTTACGAGCATCAAAGATTCGTTTTTTCTTGCTAATTTAACCTAACTTTAGGCGTGTTTAAGTAATAAAAGAAGTGTAAAATCTCCAAAACCAAGTCGGTACCGACAAAGCTCAAATATCGAAGAGTACAATAAACTTTATTGGTCATTGATTTATGCAGTGGTTTTTTCATAAAACCCGATCTTCCGAAGGACTAGCTTCTAACTGCTCATCACTGATACTACCTGTGTCTAGACACGATGCCTGGTGAGACAGCGTGCTTTTTAGCCAGGCCCATCATTGATTTCGAACCCGCGACTAAGTTCCCTTTAAGGACTATTTTTACTTGCAGCGCTCGGCCGCTAGGCGGTAAGAGCGGGTAACAGATGTGGTCATCGTGTTCACGGGATTTTGTTTTCAAACTATACAGTTTAGTAGTATGATGGCGTAGATATGGTTTTCTTCCATAGTGCGTGTAAGAAACTCACCGATAGCGTCCGGTCATTGTAGTGCTTGCCATTAGCGGCTGCGTGTTCCGCGTGCAGTCTACATTTGTACTGCAGGACTAGCTGCGGCACTGATAGTTCCACTTCTTTGCTTATCACTTCACCGTATTGCTGGAAAAAAGAACGGGAGAGAGTCAGGTTTTATTTCAATGTTACAATACAGGGTCAAGAAGTACGAGAGCCGCAGTAGGTTTGAACCCAAACATACGCTTTACTATGTGTAAATTATTTAATCACCACTGCTCTGAAAACGGTGAAGGAAAACTTCGTGGGGAAACCTAAGAAGTCCTAAAACCAAAAATTTGAAGACTTGACATTTATTTACTGCAGGCTTAGCACGAGCACCGATTTATCGACGGAAGCATAGACATGACTATTAACTAAATGAAGTACAATAGGAGAAGATAGCTATGTTTTTCTATTAATTATCACAGTTATGCGTTCTAAACGAATCATGATTTTGTAGATAATCGTAGATACTTTGTGGCCTTCGAGTAGAAAGTTTGTTGTCAGTGTGATTTTGACAGTTAGGAAAGAAATATTTTTCTGAAATAGTCTACACATATAAGGACCTAGACAAAGATCGATAGAAACGAAAGACAAAATGACAAATTGTAGAAGGACATCTACGGTGCGATCTCAAAAATGGAGAAACGAAATGTCACTTTGTATTGAAAAAGCACTGTCTATTCTTCGTAGAAATACAAAGGGTCATGCTAAGCCTGCTGGGCTTAAAAATTGGCTTTACCAACTGTAAACCCGCGATTAACCAAAAAACTTCTTAGCCTGAGCAGAAATAACCTTAGAATAATCATAGGAACAATTACGGGCCACAACCACCTTAACAAACATCTTTATAACATAGGCGCCACAGACAGCCCGCTTTGCAGGGGCTGCCTGGACGCCGAGGAATCAGCCACCCACGTCATCCTGGACTGCGAGGCTGTGGCTACTCAACGTGAAGAAATCCTCGGAACAGTGAGGTCGCTCCGCGAAGCCTGCGAAGCCCCCAGGAAACTTCTGAGCTTCTGGGCGGAGCTAGGCTGGCTCTGTTAGCCAGAATCCCCACGCACAACGGACCGAGTGGGAGTCTACGTGCGGAAAAGGGAGTCCAATCATCATCATCATCATCATCATCATCATCATCATCATCATCAAGCCTGCTGGGCTCGCGTGGTAGATTACAGCCCACTACCTCACGAAGAATTTGCCAGCAATACTTTACCCAAGTGTTGGCTTATCGGTATCAAAAACTAATGAAACAAATAGAATACATCATTCGATGGGTGAAGGTCAATAATAATCGGTCAGCAAACCGCATGCGCTGGGTGCGTGTAGATCACTCAGCTGTTTTTGTAATTGTTCGTGGATCAACTTAAGATATTGTTTTACGAATTTCCAAAAACTGTTCCACCACACACCGGTCGCTTTAATGTACATGTCACAGGGTCATATAAAGTTTTGAACAGTTTTCAACACGCACAATGGTCCACTTGAAGGACTAAGTGCGGAAACCAAACCCATAACATAGAACATAGAACAGTTTTCAACAGAGAATTTGTTTCTTTTTTGTTTCATTCGTTTCTAATTTAATTCGATGCTGTGTTTGTGTGTATATGTGTGTTAGGGTGTTTGTGTGTTTTTATGTTAGGATGTGTGTCTTTATGTTAGGGTGGGTGCGTGTGTTTATGTTAGGGTGAGTGTGTTTATGTTGGGGCGAGTGTGTTTATGTTAGGGTGAGTGTGTTTATGTCAGGGTGAGTGTGTTTATGTCAGGGTGAGTGTGTTTATGTCAGGGTGAGTGTGTTTATGTTAGAGTGAGTGTGTTAGGGAGTTTTTATATGTGTTAGAGCGTCTATATGTTTGTGTATGTGAGTGTGTTTGTGTCTGTGCGTGTGTAGACACTATGTATATACAATAACTCACAGAGAAGTGCACGACCAGTGCGTCCAGCTCGTCCGCCTCGAACCCTGAGATGAGAAGCGCGCGCGGCCGGTGGTCTACCGACTGGTTCACGCTGTACATGTTAGTTGTGATGCCGCCTCGGGTGAAGCGGGTCGGTGTGTTGAATCTGCCTCCCCTGTGGATATGAGAGAGTAAGATGGTTGTTTCATAGGCTTTTGACTGGTTAAAAAGGGAACAAACACGTTACTTCAGAACTTAGTAAAGTCTCAATAAGTTAATCTTTGTTAATGTTTGTATTTTTTTGTGCTTGACATATGTTTTCATTTTATTTGTTGGTATATATTGGCATGGCTAGCTGACATGGCAAATTATTTAAGTTCTGTCTCGTAATGTTGATTACTTTGCCTACCTATGTATAGAATCAAGTCTATCTAGCTAAACAGACAGCTGTGCTGCTGGGGAGTTAGTTGTATCACTTCTTCTTCTTCTTCCCAGCTAAAGCACTAGGAAGTGGTGAAGGGCGGGCGTTTTGGGGGACTGTCTTATGTAATTTTGATATTCGAAACGTGCTGATTCTCAGCCTAATTTGAATAAATGACTTTTGAATCAAAATCAAAAGTCATTTATTCAATTTAGCATTTTTCAAACGTCAAAATGACATAAGACGCTCGCCCTTCACCACTTTCTAGTGCTTCTGCTGGGAAGAAGAAGTGGTACAACTAAATCCCCAGCAGCACAGCTGTCTGTTAAGTTAAAAGAACTTCATTCTAGTCAGTCACTCCCTTATTACAAAACAAGATCTTTATTTAGATACTTAACGTTTAAACCGCCAAACCAGTTTTTGAATTAAGAATCCAATACGTACAGACGCCAGCACATCAAGGTACCCCAACCTGACAATTTTTTCCAATTGAACATGAACCATATGTTTATGTGATAAAGTTGAAAATCTATCAAAGAAATTTGACAGATTGGGGCAGCTTGATGTGCTGACGTCTGTACCAATACAGTTCTTTTTACAAAACTGCAAACTGCTAAGGTGTCATTTTTGTATTAAGAACTTTTTACCTTTAAACCGAAATAAAGTTGGAAATGCAAAAACTGGCTCAGAGATAAATTAGAACTTGACCTACTGCCTCTAGGGTGTGGAATGTTTTCCCACTTCAAAAATTGTCCAAATTTTGAAAAAGTATGAATCTGTTGGGGCAAGGTCCGGTGAGTATAGATCGTGTTTTGTAATAAAACAGTCAGCTTTTTAAAGTCTGATGAGGTTATTAGAAACCAGAAAAGATTGCATGAGACCATGAAACTTGTTTTTCACCTCAAGTGATAGTTTTGCCCCATTTTGTATCTCAAAGGGCAAATGGTTAAAAGAAAATATTGATAAAAAAAAACTACATTTTGCATGCAGCCATGTATGTCATTTAGTAACGAGCCGGGAATCAAACCCAACGAGAGCAGACAAACACAACATAAAGCATAAAATAACTTTCTATAATAAAAATATCTATCATCTCACCTAATTCTCCTCTTCACAATACTGTGCCGGACGGGCGTGATCGCTTGGACGCGAGGGGTGTGTGGTGAGGGTGTATGCCTGTCCCACTGTGTGTGTAGGGCTCCCGGTCCGCGCGGCGCTGACGTCCTGCACCTATAGATTCCAGATATCTTCAGGGCGGCTACTATCTTCCGGGCTTCATGACGTTACCATATGTACCAGTGTTACGACTCGTCTCAAAGAAATAGTTTCCAGACTTTCGTCTAGAAAAGGGGGTGTTTTTTGACTCCGCAAAGGAGGGGGGTGCCTTACCTGATTAATAACACACGTTTTATGTTTTTACAGGAAGCAATTTCAGAACACTACTTGAACTATATCTATTAATTAATCTAAGAATTAAATAAAATCTTGCCGATGACTACAAGTTGCTAGAAATTACACGTTTACTATCGTACTATGAATCTTTACCGTAACGAGAGCCGCAAATTGCTTCCTGTTTTTAAGTTTTATTTGTTCTAGATTTCATTACATTTATGACGGAATTATGCATATAACATCTCAATTTATTAAAATATACAAGGCATGTTACATATGGTTGCATTCCCCATGAAATTCCCCGTCTCCTGAGATATCCACATCAACTATATCTTTCCATACTGAAAGAATGTTTCGAGGAAACCCGAAAAAATTCTGAAAAATGTTAATAAATTTATTTTATAAGTTGATTTCCTCGAAAACTACTGAACGGATTTCAAATCCAATTATAGATATCTCAGGCTGGTCTGTAGACCTAAAACAATCTGATATTTAAAACTATACAACTATGGCTTTCAGGGCGTGACGCGCCTTGAAAGAGGGTTAGCAAAAACACAAATCTTAAGAATTACTTAACTAAAGTAACACGACATACAAACTCAATTAAGTGGGCTTTATCTTAGGTTTACATTATTGAAAGTTACGTCCAGGGCTAGGTCTCGGTACTAGGTTACCTGGACGCAACTAAAACTATAAGTCACTGCTATATAGCCCACTCAAATGAGGTTTGCAGGGGTGGTACTTACGGTTATCTTATACTAGCCGCTTAGTCACTACTGTTTATTGGTTTCACTATCACTCTTATCACTATGAATCTACGTTAATGTCAAAAACAAACTAATTAACTATGTAGTGACGCGTCGTCGCGAACATCTCTCCCGCCGTGCAGTGCAGTGACGACTCGTAGCGATGTCGGTGCGGCGCTGCATCGCACCGGTGAGCGATGACTGGAGTCGCGGCGCTCGCCGCCGCGACGCCTGCTGCCACGACGCTCGCCGCCGCGACGCTCGCCGTCTCAGCGCACGCTTTCGCGGCGCTCGCCGCCTGAGTGCTCGCCGTCGCGGCGCTCGCCTCAAGGCGCCCGCCACGGCGCTCGCCTCAAGGCGCCCGCCTCGGCGCTCGTCGCGCCTAGGCGCCCACCGCCTCAGCGCTCGCCGTCGCGGCGCTCGCCTCAAGGCGCCCGCCACGGCGCTCGTCGCGCCTAGGCGCTCACCGCCTCAGCGCTCGCCGTCGCGGCGCTCGCCTCAAGGCGCTCGCCTCAAGGCGCCCGCCACAGCGCTCGTCGCGCCAAGGCGCTCACCGTCACGGCGCTCGCCTCAAGGCACTTGCCTCGGGGCGCTCGCCGTCTCACTTGGGTAGTGGGACGAGTTTCTTCACCGGACGCTTCAAGGTGCCGCCGGCAGTGCGCACCTCAGCGGTCCGGACTTCTCCGTCGGCCCCGGGAAACAGGGCAACTATACGGCCTCGCGGCCATGTGTTGCGAGGCAGCTGGCCGTCTGCGATGAGGATGGGATCGCCCACCTGCAGTTCGGGCCCGCGGGTGTGCGGCTCCCGCCGGTTTTGAAGCTCCGGCAGGTACTCTCTGACCCAGCGACGCCAGAACATATCGGCGAGTATCTGGGATCGTCGCCAGAGTCTCTTGCTGTCCACGTCTCGCTCGGTGAACACGCCGGGTGATGGTAGTCTCGCCGATCCACCGAGCAAGAAGTGGTTCGGTGTGATCGACTCGTCGTCTTCGCTGTCTACGGAAACATGTGTTAGTGGTCGGCTGTTTACAGTGTACTCTGCCTCACACAACAGTGTGGACAACACCTCTTCATGCGGGTGTTTTTCCAGGAGCACAGTGCACAGCGCGGACTTCACGCAGCGAACAAGGCGCTCCCAGGCGCCTCCCATGAAAGGCGCTGAGGGCGTTATGAAGCGCCATACGACGCCTCGGCGACTGGCCTCCTCTCGAGAGGCCTCTCGGAGCTCCTTGTCGGCGCCGTGCATGTTGGTGCCGTTGTCGGAGTGTATCTCGGCGGGGCAGCCCCGACGAGCAGCGAAGCGGCGCAGCGCCAGTATGGCGGCGTCTGCGCTGAGGCTGGCGGCGATCTCGAGGTGGACGGCTCTGGTGGTGAGACACGTGAATAGGGCTATGTACCTCTTCTGATGTTGCCGTCCGACTGTGACGGACAGTGGGCCGAAGTAGTCTAGCCCGGTGTACGTGAACGGCCTCTGGTGATGTGCCAGGCGCGTTCTCGGATGGTCGCCGGTCGCAGGCACGGTTGGTTGTGCCTTGCGAATGCGACACTGCAGACATCGTGACAGCACCCTCTTCGCTGTTGGTCGCATCTTCACGACCCAATAATGCTGTCGTACCTCGTTGATAGTGAGTTCTGTCCCACTATGCTGCAGGCTACGGTGTGTCCAGTCTATGTATAACTGGGTAATGTGATGGTCGCCGTGTAGTATCGGCGGACGCTTCACATCGTCTGCTATTTGTTCGGTAGCGGCTATACGGCTCCTCAGTCGTATGACGCCATCTATGATTTCAATTTGCAGCGGCCGCAGTCGACTATCTTTGTCTAACGTCTTCTGCTCTCGCAGTCTCGCCATTTCTAGAGCGAAAGATTGCTGCTGCACGACCTGTACTAGTAGTTTCTCCGCTTCGTGGAGGAACTCTGCTTCTATTATTTGCCCTTTTGGTCGAGAGTTGGATGTTTTTTCGGTTCGCTTCGGAAGAGGGGGCGCCGCTTTCTTCTGTTGTCGCCAGTCAGGATCTCGATCAGCGTTCTTTCTAGTTCTTTTACAGAACGTTTTCTCCCTTGATACTCTGCACAGAGATACGAAACGTAGAACGCTCGCCGTCGCACGGAGTCTTTCCCACCTGGAGAACCTTGTCGGGTCTGGTATGGCTTCTGTTAGCTTTCCATCGTCTGTTTCTTCGACGGCGGTGAGCGCTCTCTCTTCTCCCGTCTCTTCTGCGACCGGAGGACTCTCTGACGGCCATGATGATGGCTCCTCATACAGGAACCTGGGGCCACGATACCACTCATGTTGCGAGTCGAAGTGGTGTGGCACGTCACGAGTAGCTACGTCTGCGATATTCATTTTCGTAGGTACCCATCGCCAGTCTTCGACTCTACTATTCTCCTCTATGGCGGCTATACGATGAGCTACGAACGGCTTGTAGACTCGCGCTCCTCTTCTGATCCACGTCAAAATGGTCTTGCTATCTGACCAGTAGGTCACCGATGCAGGCTTGATGTCATGTTCACGTATGACAGCTGCGGCCACGCGGGTTCCCATCACCGCTGCCTGCAGCTCGAGGCGGGGTATTGATTGCAGCTTCAAGGGAGCTACCTTCGCCTTTGCCATGACGAGGCTGACTCGTTGCTTGCCGTCTGTTGCTGTAGTTCGCCAATACACCGCCGTCGCATATGCCATCTCACTCGCGTCGGTAAACACGTGGACTTGTGTCTCTACCGCGTCGCTGTACCCCGGATAGCATCTTGGTAAGTTGACGTTTCCGAGCTGTAGTAGGTGTTGTACCCAACTTTTCCATTGAGTCGCTAGGTCTTGGTCTAACGGCTGATCCCAGTCGACTCCTCGCCTCCATGCCTCTTGCAATATTTGCTTGGCTCGAATGGTTACTGGTGAAGCGAGTCCGAGCGGGTCGTATAGAGACATCACTATTTTCAGCGCCTCCCTTTTTGTGGGCGCCTCTTTATCCAATATGCCTCTTGGTAGGCGTGCGAGCGTGAGGTTGAAGCCCAACGTATCTTCATTCGGTCTCCATATTAGGCCGAGTATCTTCTCTATGTCATCAGTGTTTCCGATGCTGACGACTTCAGTTCGGATCTGTTTCGGATCTATATTTTCCGTTAACTGTGTGCTGTTTGATACCCACTTTCTGAGTTCAAACTTCGCCTGTAGGTGAATATTTTTCACAGTAGTTGCAATACGCGTCGCTTCTTCGACGGTCTTGTAACTATCGAGGTAATCATCCATATAATGATTCCGAATTATGGCTTCCACGGCATCTGGATGCTCATCTATATGCCTTTTCGCGTTCCAATTCTTCGCGAAAATGGCTGTACACGGCGAGCTTGCCGCACCGAAAATGATGGACGTCATACGGTATTCTTCCGGCGCCCCCTCTCTTCTATTGCCTCTCCATAGGTATCGGAGCGCGTCTCTATCCTGACTTCGCACCTTCACCTGCATAAACATCTCCGCTATGTCACCAGAAATGGCTATGCAGTGTCTTCGGAACCTCATCATGACGCCGGGCAGGGACTGTAGCAAGTCCGGTCCAGTGAGAAGGAAGTCGTTGAGTGACAGCCCTCTTGATTTGGCAGCTGCGTCATGCACGATGCGGAGCTTTTCAGGTTTCATGGGGTTGAATACGTCGAAATGGGGTAGATACCACGTTCTACCCGGTGTGCTCGTCTTGGGCGCCTTTTCTGCGTAACCCTTCTGGATGAGAGAGTCCATCTGTTCTGTGTATCTATCTCGAAGGGCGGGTTTGCCATCGAGTTTTTTCTCTATTGAGACGAGCCTCTTGAGGGCTGTCCCGTAACTATCGGGCATTTCTATGCTTTCATTTTTCCACAGCATGGCTGTTTCTATGTGACCATCTTCTAACTGTTGAGTGTGACGACTCAAAATATCTTCCGCTTTCTTCTCGGGATCGGAGTCTGGTCGTCTCGGGTTGATGACCAGTGATTCTAAGGCGAAGAATTTGCGAAGCTGTTCATCTATGTCTTCATTGCCCGCGGTGAGACGGTTGACGTAATGCACCTGCTGACCCAGGATTCTAGTGTGTGCGCCGTGTAGAGTCCATCCCATCGTCGTAAGTGATGCAACGGGTTGGTTCTTCGGACCTCTGCGGATCTCACTGGCCAATAATAGGTGCCAGTTATCTTGACCGATGAGTATTTTCGGCGCGCCAGTGTCGTATATCAGCTGTTGCCTCAGGTCATCCAGATGTTTGCAGTGCGCGACGTCCACTTCACTGACTGTTTGCGGGGCGAGGTTTAGCTTCGGTATGGTGCGCGCTCTGAACGGCACCCTATTCTTCAGCTGGCTCGCAAGAGTGACTGTGATTCTTCGCGAACATGGAGTGTCGATCGTGGTATTGCCGATCGCGCCTATTTTCAGAGGGTCTATTTGGCCTTCTGCCCCGACTTGCTTCGCTATGTCCTCGTCGATCAAGGAAACGGTTGATCCATCATCGAGAAGTGCGAATGTCGATACTTCTCCCGCCGGTCCAATTACTCGAACCGGAACCATCTTGAGGTAGGCGTGGCTTGAAGTCGTTCGTGAGCTGGCCACTGTCTCCTTTGACTCCACGTTGTTAGACTGCTCCTGAGTAACGGGCTTTTCGCTCTCTGCAGCGGGCTTCTTATTATAATGAAGAAGCTGATGATGCGTGGCTGTACACCCCTTTACGTCACACTTCTTCGGTTTGCATTTGTGATCGGGACGACGGCTTCGCAGGCAACGGAAACACAGGCTAAACTTCTTAGCGAGCTCCCATCTCTTGTCACTGGATCCCTCTTTGAACCTCTTGCAATCAGGAGCTTGATGTCCCTCCTTCTCGCAAATACGGCATTTTTGGGCCGACTTGTCTACAGCTGTATGGGTCCTTTGTGTGACACGCTTGCTCGTTGTTGCCTCAGCAGGGCCGATGTTCTCAGGTGGAGCGAAAGCACTGCAGAAACGAGCTTGCTCTGTGATGAATTCGCTGAATAGCGTAAGGTCCGGCAGCGACTGGTACTTTTCGGTGTACGTCCTATACCACTGTACACGTAGGGAGTTCGGCAGCTTCTCAGTGAGCGACCGCATCAGCTCAGCGTTGATCAGGTAGTGATCCTTCTTCAGCGCGCGCAGAGTGACCACACCGCTTCTGACTCTACTTGCGAAGTTGCAGATATCTTTAGGTGCTTCGCCACAGCGCGGCAATCCGCGCAGTCTGTCTGTTTCCGCTTGCGCGATCGAATCTGGACGGCCGAACTGCAGCTCGAGTTCCCTCATGATGTCATCTGGTTTGGCATGTCCGATGAGTTCTGAGCTCACTGTCTCTAGCGCTCGTCCCCGTAGGCTTCTTCTAAGTCTTGCTGTGTTTTCAACGTCGTTGAAGTATCTTCGAGTTGTCTCGTAGATGGCACGAAATGAAAGCCATTCTGTATGGGCCCCATTGAAGTTCGGTAAGGTCATGATGACCTTCGACGCCGAGGGGTGGTTCGGTGTCCCCTGTTCTGTTTTCCTGTCGGCTAGCGACGCTATAGCGGACGTCAACTCTGTTATGAACGGACGGAGTGAGTCTTCCCCCTTGGCTTCTATTTCCCTTGGTGGGATTCGATTCTTCACTTCATTCGCTGTAGGATGCGGCAATGGTACTTGCTTATCGAGGTCCACTATAGTTTCGAAGTCCACAGGGGGGGGCTGTTGCTCATGGCCTATATCACTATTGTCCCCCTCGGCGGCGTTGTCCCTCTTCTCCGGCTCAGGCTCAGGTGCCTCTTCAAGCCAGGAGCGCACGTACTCATTGTTTGAGTTTCTATCATCCATGTAACCGTCGGAATCTTCTTCCTCGGCTCTCTGAAGTGCTAATTGAGCAAGTTCCAACTTAATCTTCAATAAGTCTTCACGTGCTCTTGAAATTTTCCTATGTGACCGCGTCGTTCTATTCGTAGTCGACTGCGGCCTGCTATGTTCGGTACGGGCGTCACCCCGGGTAGTCATCGGTAAGGTTCGGCTGTAAGTTTCATCTAGTGTTCTTTCTATTCTGTCTGCAGGCCTCAGTGCTCTGTCTGCAGGCCTCAGTGTTCTGCCTCCAGGCCTCAGTGTTCTGTCTGAAGACTGCAATGTTCTATCTGAAGACTGCAATGTTTTATCTGCAGGCTTCAATGTTCTATCTGAAGTTCCTTCCTTTCTGGTTCCCTTCCTGACCGTGGATAGCCGTTCGGCTTCTTCAGACCGCGCCCGTGCAGGTAAGTCTTTACTTGTCCGCGGAACTAGGGGGCACCGCGGCGGTGGCTCGGCTCCTTCAGTGGTGGATGGTGAATTCGGTGGCCGCTCATGGCAGATGGCCGACCTGCTGCGGCCTCTGCTCACCTCCACTGTCCAGGCTTCAGGGGCCTTGCCTTGCGATCTCGTTACCGGCATGTTGAATTCAGGTCTTCAAAACGGATCTTCGAAACGGATCTTCAAAACGGATCTTGAAAACGGATCTTCAACGGATCTTCGAAACGGATCTTCAAAACGGATCTTCGAAACGGATCTTCAAAACCGGATCTTCAACGGAATCTTCAGACCAGATCTTGAACGGAATCTTCAAACCGGATCTTGAAAACGGATCATCAAAACGGATCTTCGAAACAGATCTTCAAAACGGATCTTCAAAACGGATCTTCAAAACGGATCTTCAAAACGGATCTTCAAAACCGGATCTTCAACGGAATCTTCAAAACAGATCTTCCAAACGGATCTTCAAAACGGATCTTCAAAACCGGATCTTCAACGGAATCTTCAAAACAGATCTTCAAAACCGGATCTTCAACGGAATCTTCAAAACAGATCTTCAAAACGGATCTTCAAAACGGATCTTCAATCAGAATCAGTCTTCTGTACTTCAAAGTATTCTTCAGGGATAAGTCTTCAGGAATAAGGCTTCAGGCTCTGACGTAACTCTTCAGTGATAAAACTTCAGAAATAAGTCTTCAGGAATAATCCTTCAGGAATAAGGCTTCAGGCTCTGACGTAATTCTTCAGTGATAAAACTTCAAAACCAAGTCTTCAGGAATCCGATAACTCTTCAGGAATAAAGCTTCAGGAATAAGTCTTCAGGAATAATCCTTCAGGAATAAGGCTTCAGGCATGTCCCGGACGGGTCTTCATGTATCTCTCCTGAAGAAATCCGGCTCGCAAGGACCAGCAGATGTGCCGGACGGGCGTGATCGCTTGGACGCGAGGGGTGTGTGGTGAGGGTGTATGCCTGTCCCACTGTGTGTGTAGGGCTCCCGGTCCGCGCGGCGCTGACGTCCTGCACCTATAGATTCCAGATATCTTCAGGGCGGCTACTATCTTCCGGGCTTCATGACGTTACCATATGTACCAGTGTTACGACTCGTCTCAAAGAAATAGTTTCCAGACTTTCGTCTAGAAAAGGGGGTGTTTTTTGACTCCGCAAAGGAGGGGGGTGCCTTACCTGATTAATAACACACGTTTTATGTTTTTACAGGAAGCAATTTCAGAACACTACTTGAACTATATCTATTAATTAATCTAAGAATTAAATAAAATCTTGCCGATGACTACAAGTTGCTAGAAATTACACGTTTACTATCGTACTATGAATCTTTACCGTAACGAGAGCCGCAAATTGCTTCCTGTTTTTAAGTTTTATTTGTTCTAGATTTCATTACATTTATGACGGAATTATGCATATAACATCTCAATTTATTAAAATATACAAGGCATGTTACATATGGTTGCATTCCCCATGAAATTCCCCGTCTCCTGAGATATCCACATCAACTATATCTTTCCATACTGAAAGAATGTTTCGAGGAAACCCGAAAAAATTCTGAAAAATGTTAATAAATTTATTTTATAAGTTGATTTCCTCGAAAACTACTGAACGGATTTCAAATCCAATTATAGATATCTCAGGCTGGTCTGTAGACCTAAAACAATCTGATATTTAAAACTATACAACTATGGCTTTCAGGGCGTGACGCGCCTTGAAAGAGGGTTAGCAAAAACACAAATCTTAAGAATTACTTAACTAAAGTAACACGACATACAAACTCAATTAAGTGGGCTTTATCTTAGGTTTACATTATTGAAAGTTACGTCCAGGGCTAGGTCTCGGTACTAGGTTACCTGGACGCAACTAAAACTATAAGTCACTGCTATATAGCCCACTCAAATGAGGTTTGCAGGGGTGGTACTTACGGTTATCTTATACTAGCCGCTTAGTCACTACTGTTTATTGGTTTCACTATCACTCTTATCACTATGAATCTACGTTAATGTCAAAAACAAACTAATTAACTATGTAGTGACGCGTCGTCGCGAACAAATACGATAGCTTGAAAAGTTAATAACATTATATTAAAAATGATATTTTACCACCAGGTTTAAAAAAAAAGTAATTTATTTCACATAAACCTACATGGACACTTGTGAAACGTCAGAAGCTAGGTGCTCTGTTCCAATTATACTTGGACTCATAATAGTCTTCAGTAACTTGACAATTGAAGGGTTACCAGATTATGACAAAAAAGATAGTGAGGAATAATGTTAAGTACAAAAAAAAAAAAAAAATAATAACTTGTCTTTACATGATATGCACTATTAGTGTATACAATAAAACTGCTTTTTTTTGCAACGCGCTGGGATGCACTGTTGGATTGTCAATGCTTGGTTTAACACTGAGAGTTGATAATTCAGTGTGCGATAAAATCCCGTCGCGATATTGTTACTTCCGTGCAAACGTGATCCAAAATGTTTAAAGAAGATTTTTCGACTTATTACTTTTCAGATCGCGGCACGTAAGTTGAACCAAAATGTCGGATTTTGTTCCAACTTACGTGCCGCGATCTGTAATTTATATCCAAACTTCAGTAGGTACACGTTACACCAATGACTATTCCAGAAGGTGTCTTCATTCTTATTCCGTGCGAAGCAACGAGTGCACACGTTCCTACCTTCGGTTGTTGTTCTGATTTTGGTTCAACTTACGTGCCGCGATCTATACGAGTCTTTGGTGTCAGCCACTTACGGACAGTTATCGTAAACATACCTTGCATGAGGTCTTCTCATCATGTTGTGCGAAGGAAACTGAATTGACATATGTCGTCGAAGCTCCACGATCCTCTTCGCTAGATCCGAGACGTCATGGCCTTCCTATTGGGGACAAATTGAAAACAATTGAAATATAACATAAAAACATTCCTTGTTTCCACAATGGGTTGGACAGAGGCGTAACTATAGTACAGCCACATTTTTTATGTTAGGCTCTTGGAAAAGGGGGCGAGCCAAAAGCCATCAACCGTATAAGAGCGAAGTATACTAGGCGTTAAATTAACGGACCGTATTCGAAAAACAATACTGCGCTCCAAAACAAAGACAGCTGACGTGGCTCAAAAGGCTGCCCAATTTAAATGGGACTGGGTAGGACATGTCTGTCACAGGGCGGACAAACTGTGGGCCCAAGTAGCGCAGAACTGGTGACAGTGAGACGGGGTCGCGGCAGACCATGTAGTAGATGGCGGGACGAGCTAGATAGGTTTCGTTAAAACTGGAAGGAAAGATGAAAGAAGTGGAGTGAGGCTTTTGTCCAGGAGTGGGACAGCGAAGTCTAGTAAAAAATTATGTGTTATTTTCACATACCTGCTGCTTGGTGAACAGATCCAGCTCAGCATCCAGGATCTCCTTCTGCGCTTCTTCCTTAGTCTTCGGTTTCTTTGCCTGCTAACAAAAGTAATTGAAGCCCAGTTAAAGCTATGCTATGTACAAGGCTTTCAATAAATGAAACATATACAAAGTGTAACAGAATAAACGCAAGTTCTGATAGTATTTTGTTCATGATTTATTACTGAATCGATTTCCGTATCTATTAATATAGGTTTTTATTTTTCTTCAAAAATTATGTATTTGTCATACTGACCGTTGATTGAGCCAAAGAAAATAAAATATTATTTTATGGCTTTAAGAATCAATTTTGAATGCATAAAGTAATACTGCGATCAACATATTTTTTTAACAAAAAATAAGTTTTGGTCATAGTGTTATGCTGTTAACTCAATACTCTAATTAGGTTGTATGAGGTCTTGCGTTAATTATATTTCATTACACATTGTATATAATGGTTGTGAGGTTTTGTTTTGTCTGGTCCATGACATATGGATATTTAAAGAGAAGCTCTATGAAAAGCTCTCGGCACAGAGGAGACAAAGGATTTTCTCGATAACATTGAATAATTGACTTTGTTTTAAGTATCTTAAAGCGCAAATGAGACTGACCCACCCACCCAAAAAGCATTTTAATTTCTGTGTCGATGTTTGTACAACTTTACACTTTATGACACTGATTATTAAGTGCAAAATTCAATGTCATCGTAACATCCTCTACTCTGCCCTCGTTACTGAGAACTCTCTCGCTTTATGAATAGTGGACGAGACGCTCATCATTTTAGAACCCACCCAAATGAGACAAAATGCTTGTGATATACGTTTTTGTTCCAAAAAAATTAAACGCAAATGATGGATCAGTCCAGTGAATTAAAGAATCAATCAATCAATTAAAGAATAATAATAAAATTGTAATAAATTTAAAAATAACAAAAACAATCAAACAAAATATCAAAAACAAACATTTCAAATTAAATTAGCAAAGGGACAAAAGAATAGCT
Organism: Polymixis lichenea; assembly: GCA_949091785.1. Classification (NCBI taxonomy): domain Eukaryota; kingdom Metazoa; phylum Arthropoda; class Insecta; order Lepidoptera; family Noctuidae; genus Polymixis; species Polymixis lichenea. Next base: position 10,620,295 of record OX420959.1, read on the forward strand.
ACGAAAGGGCTATACTTGTATTATTAACTTCCCCAAAGAAATCCGACATGTTCTAGGTGTCTGGTACCATGTGATCAACAAATGGGACAGCAGTATAAGGAATGGGGTCGAAAATTCTTCATCCTCCATAGAAAAGGGAGGATCCTCTGACCATACGGGTGATGAGTCTGGTAGGCTATTGCCCGATGATTGATGTTCAGACGTATATACAGGATGGTTTTTGAGACGGGTCAGTAAGCCCACGTTCAGATGAGCGTAATAAAATCGCGTTGGGAAATTTTTGCACACTGGATATTCAACACTCTGTGTTCAATGATCCTGTGCGCGAAAAATCCCGCCGCGATTTTATTATGCTCGTCCGAACGTGGGTTTACTGTTCCGCCTTAAAAACCAACCTGTATATACAACGTCAGAACATCAATCGTCGGGCAATAGCCTACCAGACTCAACACCCGTATGGTCAGAGGATCTTCCCTTTTGTATGGTGGATAAAGAACTTCGTTAATAATACAAGTTTACCTATGCAGAGCTACAACTCGTCAAGTTTGCCATAAATACCCTGCAAAGTCTGCGACACCGACTCCATCGCTACTCGCATACCATGCAGGGTAGCATTGAGCTCTTGCAGGGCTGCAACTATGCCTTGTTCCGTGACTATCCTTCTTTCCTCCAGGTTCAGCACCCAATCCGGAGCGACAGGCGTCACACGAGTATCTGAAATAATAATAAAAAAATTATTCTTTTTTGGTAACAATATAACTTGACAATCTATAAAATAAATAGATAGCACATACATGTTCGCCGGGATGCTGATGCTGACCCACTTCCTGAAAAAAAAAACCAACACTGTTTTAATCATCGATAAGGAAAGGTATCGTGATTATATAACTAGCAACCCACTCCTACTTAATAACACTGGAAATCGAATCCAAGATCACATACTCAGCCAGTCCTGCTTGTGATAGCGTCACAAAGTCCCTGCAAGATGGGATTTAACTGCAGCAGTTGGTAATCTAAAAAAAATTATATAACTTTAAATGTATGTACCACGTCTTCTACCTCCTCTCCCTCGCGTTGCACCAGCTGGTGGTGTCGCCATCATCACAGCTACTGAATCCGACCGTGATGGTGATGCTGGCAGTGGTGAAGGCGGCAGTGATGACGGTGGCAGCGGTGACGGCGGCAGTAGTGGCGGGTTCGCCGCTACTACCGGCGCCGCCACCGGCGCTACCACCGGCGCCGTGGAGCGGGTAGCCGCATTATCCCCCTGCAACATTAAAACCACCAATCAATCATTCAGTTTCCCTTTTTCTACTCTGCTTGTTACAACTGTCTCTTAGAGATGAGACAGTTGTAACAAGCAGAGTAGTTAGCCGTAGGCCGTAGTGAGATGTCTTGAGCTCTACCATCTACTACTACTTTGTATGATCCCTTGGTAGACCATACGTTACCTTTAGATGCGGGATGAATGGAATGAAAGAAGGTAAAGTACTGAAACACTACTGTATTGTCTCAAAGGTACTTAAAGTAAAATGAGCTTAATGAACTGATGGTGTGGCAATGAAGTGAGTGACGCGGCCCTTGTTGGCTGTAACGAGAACGCCTGGCTGACTTGATAGCCCAACGCGAACTAACTTAATTATATGAATTGGAATGAATGTGTGGCGTAAACTGCTGAATTGCAGAATGTGCGGTTGCACCGTACATGCTCCCGAGCGGGAAGATGAATATGAGACGAACATGAAAATATGAGTAATAAGGTGATTCCAATTGGTCCTTATTCTATGTTTAGAGTCTCTAATTGAACTCTGTTTTACGAGACATAGGCACTGTACACTTGTCTAACTTATGCACCTTTTTAATTTCACTGTAATCTGATACACACGGAATGTCACACTGATTACGCGCACTAACACTATATTGAATCGAAGACGATGAGTTAGAGGCCCCAGCCTCTACCCGTACCGGTGTCGCGTGTTGCGCGGTCTGTAGACTCGCCAATGCGGCCCTTGCCACCTCGAGAGATGCGGTGCGCCTGTTACGCAGCCGTCGTACCATGAAGACTGCTCCAACCACCAACACAACTCCGATCACCACATAAAATGCTGTGTAGTGATGGATATCGTGATAAGAAACTTGATTCGGCAAGCTTTCACTTGCTTTAAGAATGCGGAGTTGCTTCTTGATTTCGACAAGTTCCTGGCTGCTCGAGAGGAGTGTATAGTTTTGTATCAGTGGAGTTGGGATACCTACGTCTATGATATGATTGATTGGTTCAATCTCAGGCAGCTTGAAATATGGTTTTATGTCTAAAGTGCTTAAACCTTCATTACGTGAGTAAACCGTAAAACTTTTAGTTTTAATTAAACAGTCGTGTTCGACTCCCATTATGCCTGCTTTTACTAACTGCCCCGATGACACTTTATCGTTGCATAGAACTCTTATTTGACACTGACTGCAGCAGAAAAATGCATAATTGTTTATTGTGCTAAGTGCTGTCCATTGATTCGAACAAGTCGTCATGCTGATTTTGCATATGCTGGAATCAGGTTCTACTTCACATTCAAACGGGATGAAGGGAAAAAGTCAAGATTATGTATCGACTTTAGAGATCTTAATAAGATTATTACCCCACAGCCACAGCCGTTTCCTTTAATAGAAGATCTAATGGTAAAAACGATAAACTGTAAGTATTTTATTTTACTACTCTTGATATTAATTCTGCTTTTTGGTCTATACCATTGAGGATAAGCGACAGAGAAAAGACAGGTTTTGTTACACAAGAAGGTCATTATCAATGGACTTGCCTTCCTTTTGGGCTGAAAACATCTCCAGCAATTTTCCAAAGAATCTTGAATAATGTTATAAGAAAACATAACCTGTCAAATTTTGTGATGAACTACATCGATGATATTATGTTGTTCTCAAAAACTTTTAATGAACATATAGACCATTTATCGAAACTGCTGAATGCAATTGCTGAAGAAGGATTCCGTCTGAAATTAACAAAATGTAAATTTGCAGCACGCTCTGTAAAATTCTTAGGACATATAGTAAAGGGTAATACAATAACACCTTTAAAAGACAACCTCAGATCTATAGCAGAATTTCCAGCACCACAAAACAAGAAACAAATAAGACAATTTCTAGGTAAAGTAAATTTTTATAATAAATATATTCCTAATGCTGCAATAACTCTTGACCCAATACACAATTTACTTAGAAAAAACATAAATTTCGATTGGTCAGCTGATTGTGAAAAAGCTTTCCAAACAATAAAAAATAATTTATGCTCTGCCCCAATTCTGGCTATTTTCGACCGAGAAGCGACAACTTTTATATACACTGATGCAAGTATAAAAGGAATTGGTGCAATACTAAAACAAACACAGAAATGTGGAGAAATCAAACCAGTGGCATACTTTTCAAAGAAGTTGAATGAATCACAAAAGAAGAAGAAAGCCATATTTTTAGAATGCTTAGCCATAAAAGAAAGTTTAAAGTTTTGGCAACACTGGCTAATAGGAAAATCATTCACAATTTATACAGACCACAAGCCGCTAGAAAATCTAAACATAAAAAATAGAACAGATGATGAACTAGGAGACATGACTCATTACCTATCACAATACAACTTTGTAATAAAATACAACCCAGGTAGAAACAACACAGAAGCAGATTGCTTAAGCAGAAATCCTGTGTATGAAAGCTACGAAAACGAAGAAGATAACTTGAAAACCGTAAATATTGTAAGGATTGAGGAGATATTGGACGACCAGAACAAAAATCCAAACATAAAGAACAAACATAGTGTTATTAGAGAAAATGGTATATATTACAAATGGAACAACAAGAAAAAAAAAATCATTTTGTCCGAGGACTATAGTAAGAGATTAATTAAAAAGGTGCATGAGCATTTCTGTCATGTAGGAATAAATCAAATTGAGTCAAAAATAAGACCTTTCTACACGGCACCAAACCTACTGGATAATATAAAATTGATATGCCGTCAATGTGAAGTTTGTATAAAAAACAAATCAAGATTAAATAGAAATTATGGACTCATGTCACAATTAGGACCGGCACAAAAACCTTTCCAAATCATGTCCATAGACACAGTAGGAGGATTTGGTGGTAACAGGTCTTCAAAAAAGTATCTACACTTGTTGATGGATCATTTCACACGTTATGCATACATTTCATGCTCCAAGACACAACTGACTAAGGACTTTATAAAACTGGTAGATCAAGTAATCAAGGATAATGAAGTGGAGATATTGCTCTCCGATCAATATCCAGCACTGAATTCAAAAGAGTTTAAAAAATATTTAAAGGACCACTCTGTTAATTTAATTTTTACAGCAGTGGATGCTCCTTTTTCAAATGGTCATAATGAGAGGTTGAACCAGACGCTGGTAAATAGGATTAGATGTGCCCTGAATAGCAAAGGAAAAAACACAGCTTGGACAACCGTGGCAATGGATTGTGTGAAAGCCTATAATTCAACAAACCACACAGTGACAGGTTATTCGCCTCTATATCTGTTAAGTGGAGAACAAACCGATGTACTACCAATGGACCTAAAGAAAAAACAAATGGAACCCGGAGAACTGGAAAAAGACCGACATACAGCATTTCTCAGATCAAAAAAATCACATGAATTAAACAAGGCCATTTTTGACAAAAATAGAATAGATTACAAGTTTCAAAAAGGTGATATGGTTTACATAATGGACTGTAATAAGTTAAACAGATCTAAAATGGATGAAATTAGAATTGGTCCTTTTGAGATCGAAGAAATGATATCAGACTCACTATGTAGAATCAACACTGGAAAGAATAAAAAGTCCTTGGGATTGTACCATGTGACAAAGCTCATTCCCCAATTTAATCACTCAAATTAACCCCAGCTAATTTGCACTTTTGAGGGGGGGAGATGTAAGCTTTGTACACTGTATGTTGTGGACGTGGCTTTATGTACGAGTATGTGTACACCGCCTAATGAGCATGACGTTGCACACGAAGAATGACAATGACAGATTGACAGGACAGTCGAGATAGAGAATTTAAGCCTGCTCGTGAAGTAATTTATTTCTCATTGTATAAAAGTAATAAGGAAAAGAAGTAAAGTTCATAAAATAGCTAGTTTAACTAAGTAAAGTAATTCAGTGTCGACCTACTAAAATATTGGAAGTAAAAACCTTTAATTGTCGATTTTTCTATTTTTAGGTTAGTAGGCCAGAATTCACGATGTGTAAATATTTGATCACAACTAATTTGAGTATTTTGGTTTCATAATAAATTTAATCTTTTCTATTTTTAGATAAATCAAATTGTGCGTTTTTACTCCCGTATCATCTCACATATTACATATATTTTTCGGCAATCACTGAACATTTTCAATAATAAGCATTAGTAGGCCATCAGTTGTAATTAAAACAAAATGAAATTACAGCATATTAATTCGGAAACAAATCATTCCCTTTTAATGAAACAAAACGCTTCAACGAAACAAATTGTGACCGATTGTAGGGTACACCTCTATACAATTCTACTGGATTGGAAAAAAAATCGTTACACAATTCCGATTTTGGAAAACTATTCCGAATGGAGTTTGTTTCGTTTCAGAATCGCAATCAGAAAGTTAATACGTTACGCAATTAGGCTGCTGTTTTAGGAGATTGTGAATAATTATTACAGCTATATTATTTATTTTAATATAATTACTATTATAATTCATTATTATTTTCGTTATAATATTTATCATCATAATATTATTTATTAATAATTACCATATCAAATATAAAAAATATATATATATTAAATAAATATATAAATCAATATATTAAATATTATACATACCTATAAATCGCGTGATTATTATTAATTATTGTTATCAATTATGATTCTTATATTATTTTTTATTGTATTAGTAATTTCGTTAACGTATATATACTGTACACATTTCTTCTATTATTAATGTTTATCATTAAAATATTCATCTAAGGACGTACTACTACGTACGTAATAGTAGCATTTGTGTATCAGTATTTTTTAAAGTTTTGTTACAAATATATTGAAATTTTCTTCTTTCTTTATTCTTATGTACCGTCATTGAAACTTACTTATGTCATCATCTGCCTAGTCTTTTCTCAATATTATGTTGTAGTTGGCTTCCAATCTAACCGGATGCAGCTTATTACCGGTATTATACTTTAAAAACGGTGCAGGAAAACACAATGAAAACCGGCAGGTCCTAGAACCAAAACTTGGAAGATGGGTGACAGCCTCCAACCCGCACTGGGGCCGCGTGATAATCAAGTGTCACACGAGGTAATCTACCACAGTTTATGTAACCCATCCAACATTAGCGCCTTAAAGATATTTTGTGCAACATCATTAAATTGATGAAATCATTAGCGTTAATTATCCATTATGTAATAAGGCATTAATCTTTGTGTTTGTGCAACTGGGTGAGAGTCACTTATGCTCGGTTCCTATAAACAAAAATACTTAATAGAAAAAAAAAATCTAAAAAACTCGCTTTATAAAGGCAATTAAAAAAGCAGAAAATAATTTAAAAAAAGCGTGGGGTGCTTGATATTTATTGAATATAAAAATACCTCAAAAAGCACCCCATGCTTTTTTGAAATTATTTTCTATTTTTTAGTTCTGCTAACTACAAAAGTGTGATTTTTCTGTTCTTTTTTTACTAATGAATTGTCATCGGTCCTCGATAAGTCTACAAAGTTTAAATGAAATCTGACCGTTTGAAGTGGGTCAAAATAAAGTCCAAAGGAGGCGGTTACATACAAACATACAGGTGAAGCTAATAAAAAGCGTGTAAAAATAATAGTTTAAGAAACTAAAAACACGCTTTAAAAACCAAACTAAAAAATTAGAAAATAATTTAATTCTATTAAAAAGCGTGGGGTGCTTTTTGAGGTATTTTTATAATCAATTAATATCAATCACCCCACGCTTTTTAATAGAATTAAATTATTTTCTAATTTTTAACTATTTATTTATAATTTTTTAGTTCTGCTTGCTTGAAAAGCGTGATTTTTGTTTTTATTTTTTATTTTTGAATTGTCATTGGTCCTCGATAAGTCTACAAAGTTTCAATGAAATCTGAGCGTTTGAAGTGGGTCAAAATATCGTCCAAAGGAGTCGGTTACATACAAACATACAAACAAACAAACAAACATACAAGTGAAGCTAAATAAAGCGTGTAATGAAACTATTATAAAGCGTGTAATAACCGTTTTGCTTATCAATGGTAGCATTTTTATTGTCAAACTGGCCATAAATATATTTTCGTAAGCTAACTTTACATGTGATAGTTACTTCTATATGGGAGGGTCTTTTATGCAAAGCTATGAAGTCTTTGCTTAATTATTGGTAAAGATACAAGAGTCCTTATTTTAAACAGCAACTGTACGTAAATTATAGGAATCGGCCATTAGTCGGTTTTCTCTCGTATTATCTTAAATCACTAGATCAATTTCTTGTGTCAGTTATCTGGTTGTAGTTATGCTTCAGAGTATAACTGGGTCTAGGTTATAATGAGCTGAGATAATATAGGTCTTTGTCAAGTCCTCGCGACGCTTCTTATAAGGCACGCTTCTTATACACCGTGAAATTGTAATGGTTGTTTTCCCGCGGCAGAGCAACTTGCCATAAGGAGTACTTTCGAAGCATAGAGTAAAAGTAAAAAAAAAAAAAAAGATTTTTTTGTTTTAAAATTATTAAAAAAAAAATCATCAACTCGATAAAACACTACTCAATAGTAACACTAGAGGTAACTTATAGGTACTACTCGAATCGCACGCGCCGCCGACAAAGGGCACAGCGATGCATAAATGTTCAAAGCAAAATAAACTCTCGCACATGGTGATTTTTCACAATCGTTAATCTGCCATTTTTTGTTTCTAATATTTTATTTGTTTATAAAACGATTGTATTACCAAGACAAATGCATTTCGCTGCGGGAAAACAACCATTAAAATTTCACAGTGTATAGACAATATATTTTTGTATATGTTAAAATAAAAATCAGGTGTCAACCTATTCCGGTTCAAAAGATACAGTCCTGTGCCACACTAACGGCGGAGCGGACAGTGGTACTCTAGAAATAGGTAGCACTAGGACGTGGTGAAGAAAGGGCCGTTTTAGGCGACTATTTTATGTAATTTTGACGCTCTAAAAGTGCTGATTCTCAGCTTAATTTGAATAAATAATTTTTGATTTTGATAGGGTCCCGTTGGCAACCTTCGAGACTGGAACCCTATAAATTCGATTGAAATTTTTTTTCGAGGTAAGAAATGGTCGCGAATCATATTTTGCACAATATACAGCCTGAATCTGACCTACAAATTGCAATAAACTAGAGATGCGCCAAATAGCCGACTAGTCGGCTGTAAAGTGGCCGACTAGTCGGCCAAGCCGATTATTACTTTCGGTTGAGTTCGGGTGACTTCGGCAGTGTTCAAAATGGCAAACCTATTTATTGCCGTTTGTTTACTATAGTTTCTTCTTTTTTGTTAGAAGTATTAAATATCATTCAACATTATTTAATTTCTGAATTTAAGTACAATTAAATAATGCACCAAAAGAATGGGTTCCTATTCCTTCCTATCGTAATTTTCTATCCTATTCTAGAATGCACTGAAAGTAAACTGTAAAACTGATTCTATAATAAATATAATTATAATATAGAATCAGTCCTATATAAAAATAATAACAGTAAAGATTTAAATTTCATTTCAATCACTGTCTTTAAAAATTTTAAGCATAATAATACGAGTAAAAAATGGGCCGACTAGTCGGTACATCACTACAATAAACGTTGGAAAATTTTAATTTCGTGGGCTACCGCTTCCCTCATATGTCAATATTTTTTTTAGGTTTTGCCGAAATACGTACAAAGTGGGGACATCGACGCGCAAACTGTTCCCATAGATTCAGTAGCGGATTCCGAACACCCTGCCAGTTGATTTCCCTGCCAGTTGATTTTGTTCGAAGGTTTAAAACAAATCTGTTGTATACATTTTGACAGCCTATTGCTTAAAAAAAATCAAATCAATCAAAATAAAAATAAAAATATCGCACGGGGTTCAGACCTGAGGCCTACCCTGTATACCAATACCTAATATGACATCTATGGTTTTTAAGATGCTTTTATTAGCTTCACCTGTATGTTTGCAAGCATGTTTGTTTGTTTGTAACCGACTAATTTTTTTGGAGTTGATTTTGTCCCACTTCAAACGGTCCGTACACTTATCGAGGACCGATGGCAATTCCATAATTTAAAAAAAAATTAATTAAAAAACTGAAAAATCACGCTTTTGTTGTTAGCAGAACTAAAAACTACAATAATTATAGTTCATTCATTTATAAATCTGCGTAGAATAAATTATTACCCTGTAGTTTTGTACCAGCCAATTAACCGATTAATAACCTTATTGGAAACAATCCAAATTCAACCTTACCTTTCCTGATTTAAAGTGCATTATCAATTTCCTAGTTGCAGAAACTGATATTGCACGAACAACTTTCATGTTGCAGTTCGGAAAATTTATTGATGGACTTTATTGCTTTTGGTTTAAGGTTGTCTTTTGATTGATAGAGAGCTTTGTTAGTGGAGTTTTTAAGTTGGTAAATGACGGCAATGACCTCTTTTGGTACTCATGACCACGAAGGAGTAATTGTACTTTAATAATTGTTTGAAAGAGAATAAGAAAAAAAATGGATAAGATTTATAAAGCAAAATAAAATTGTCTTAATTAACGGCTGACAAAGACCCATGTGTACCTATAACAGCCGGGACCAACGGTTCAATGTGTTGTATGAGGCACGGAGTGGTCTTGGTATGAAAAGATGGTCACCCATCCACGGACGGCAAGCGTAGCTTATTATATCTTCAAACGATTGAACGGCTTTTCTTGGTAAAACAAAAAAAAAACTAAATCGATTCAACGGTTTGGGAGCTACGATGCCACAGACAGACGCACAGTTGCACTTATAATAACACCCCTCTTTTTCCGTCTACGTGAAAAATACAGGATGTTTTTGTTTGGTTCAATGACTGGCCAAAAATTTGTCTTTAAAAAAAAGGAAATTAATTTAATATAGATAGTCCTCCAGTCCGTATTTCGGCCATGGCGGCCAATCGGAGATATTGTAGTGCAGGCTTGCGTGCGCAGCACTGGCGAAGCTACAATTTTTATTATAGTGAAGCCGAAAAAAAAAATGTTCAGTTCTCTTATACTCTAGATAACATCAAAGTTCAGTAATTCCTTTTTTTTATAAATTCAACGGCAGCTATGGTCGGAATTCTTGGTTTAGACACAAAAAAATGGCATTTTAGTAATGTTTTGTAACCTGATATGATGTTTTAAGCTAGTATGAAATATCTGTAATGCAATTTGATACACACACATGTGTTACATATTGTTTGGCAATAGTAGACACTAAGAAAGAAAGAAAAAACGTTTATTTGCGGTAAACATGACGCAAAAACCAGGAACACACAAAAAATAATAATAAAAAAAAAAAAGATTGAGGGAAACATGCGTCACATCCACACAAAACGGCTATCGCTCAGCATTTTGCTGCAACTCTATGCAAGACAGAGCCCCAGCGCTGGTTTTCAGCGACAACCGGCTTTGACGTAATGACGTCGTAAGAAGAGTGTTTCTTCTAAAGAAAAGCCGATAGGAATCGAGTTGTACGGAGGCTGCGCCCCTGGTGCGCAGACACAGGGGCACTCACTCTTCCCTCACTCTCATAGTCCAATGGGACGGCAAGCAGACACGACCGGAGAGAGATCAGGGGCCTACTCTCTAAGCACGAAGTCCGTAATCTCGGTATCACTTACGGACTTATGATTAGTTTGGGGCCCAAACTAAGAATGAATTATTACACGATTTGATAGTTGTCTAGACTCTCTATATGGTTTTACCCGTCCAAAAAAGTTAATTAATCAGCTGTAGGAGTCACTTTGAAGTTTCGAGCTATTTGCGGACGGGCCCGTATTTTCGTTGACGGAGTTAGAGAGTAGCCCACCAGGCGCAGGACTAACGGCACGGGGTATTACACTGCCAACTTCCATAATCCGGGGTGTTACTAAGAAATTCCTTATAAAAAACTCAATAACACTTTGTCCGACCTGGGAATCGATCCCAGGAGCTCAGCAGCCACGAGACCAACGGGGGCAGTCAAAAATAAATTTAATAAATGAATGTAAAGGTATATTAAACTGCCATATTTACGTAGTATTATAGATCCTTGTACGACCGACACTGCACAGTAAGGTTGGTTATAATTACTCTATTCAACGCGCGTTTTTTTACTGTTAACTGTACAAAAATATGCATTAATTTATCGCTTTTTTTATTTGACTGAGTTTTTGGTCTAGTAGTTGTAAACTCGACTGCTGAAATTTGATTTGGCTTCGATTCGATTCCAAGTTTTATTGAAGGAAATTCTCAATAGAAATTTTCTCTCTGCATAAAATTCAAAACGTGCCAAATGCCTAATATGTATTTCTGGATTGGTCAATTCGCCCACAAATAAATTAACTTCGTGGTAATTGTCCACAGAAAATCCTACTATCCTACTAATCCCTACTTAATTTTATAAATGCGAAAGTAACTGTGTCTGTCTGTGTGTTACGCTTTCACGCCTAAACCGCTGAACCGATTATCATAAAATTTGGCAGAGATATACGAGTAGCCTGGGATATGGAGAAAGACATAGGCCACTTTTTATATAGGTACATACGCTATAACCGACATCCACGCGGGTGGAGCCGCGGGCAAAAGCTAGTAATATTATAATGTGACAGTTTGTATGTTCGGTATTTAAATATTTGTTACTCAATCATGCAAAAACGGCTGAACAGATTTGCATACAATTTGGCAAACCGATAGACTAACCTGGATTAACGCATAGGACATTTTTTATCCCGGTAGTACGTTCCCGTGGGATAATTTTCGATCCCCTACGCGGGCGAAGCCGCTGGCAAAAACTAGTAAATCTATACATATAAATAAAATTGGAGTGTCTGTTTGTAATATTAAAATAACCGCTTTTTGCTACATGCATATGAATATATATACGGTACATATACCAAAGTAACAGTTTTTACAATTTTTGTCTGTCTGTCTGTTTGTTTATTCCCGCTAATCTCTGAAATGGCTGGACCGTTTTTGACGAGACTTTCACTGGCAGGTAGCTGATGTAATAAGGAGTAACTTAAGCTACTTTTATTTTAGAAATTTTATTTATTTTTATTAAAATATATAATATAAATAAATAAAATAAAAAATAACTGTTCCGCGCGGACGTAGTCGCGGGCACAGCTAGTAATAAATAAATATATTAAATGGATAAGTAGGCTGTCACAAGCTCAGGGGTGAGAGTCGGATTGAGTAATCGTAATTACTGTTTATTTTATTTAATGGGTTATGGTCAAAATATTAATAATAATAATAATATTTTTGATTGACAGAAAACAGACGTTACAAATTTGTAACCCTGAAATAACAAGCGTCATTATACTAATAGCTACATAAATAAGAAATGTTATTATACAACACAGACTGAAACAATAGGTAATGACAGCACGTTTACCATAAATTAATTAAGATTGAAGATAATTAATTAGGTACCTATCACGAGTAAATCTCACAGTAATCATTAGGTCTGCCTGCGTAGTGTGTGTTTCAAAAGTCTTTTACGAAAATGTAAACAAATGGATGAGAAAACTAGCCTGCAGATGTCAATTTGCCTGCGTCTCATTACTTGTCACAGCGATGCCATAGTGTCACAGATACTAAAGGCATAGACAACTACAGATATTACGTTAAAAAAAAATCTATTTACGTACATTCTTTTTTGGTTATTTTACACATTCCTTCTACCTTATTTTTATTTATTATTTTATTTCTGTATCTGTCCGTGACATCACAGCGGGCCCTATCAGAATAATATCAGCGCTGCGACACTTTTTTAAACGTCGCAGCATCATGCTGAGATGCCTGAGAGCCTTTTGGCTTCATACAGGACTTTGTTTTTTATTTTCATTAGTTACGTTTGTGATGTTCCTGTGCGAGACTAATAAATACTTTTTCTTTCCATTAGAAGTGACACTTACAAATTGAGTTTTTTTTATTTGTTTCTAGCTGTGCCCGCGTATATGTCGTAAATTATCCCACGGGAACGTGATACCAGAATTAAAAGCCTATGTTACTCCGTATAACATTAGCTTTCTGCCGGTGTCAAAGTCCCGTGAAAATCGCTTCTGCCGTTTCGGAGATTAGCCGTAAAAAACAGACAGACACTCATTAAAAAAACAAGTACCGTATGTACTTTCTTTTGCATTTAATAAAAAGCTGTTATTTTGACATAACATCACAAACAGACACTTCAATTTTATTTATTTGTACGTATGAATAGAGTATTGAAATTGAAAGACCGAGATTATTTTGAGATTTACCTGAGGTTATTTTTTTATACATAATAATGTTCAAAGCAAGGACAGAAGTAATTAATTATAATTATTAAACGCGTATAAAATGTCAAGTTTTTTCAAAAACAGAGAAAGTATATCAATCATTAAAATGTCATAGCCTTAAATAATTGCAATGGCCGACAATAGTAGATATATTGGTCAAATCAATTTAAAAAAATCAATCAGTTAAATTTGACAGGTCAAGAATATGCATTGCTGGTAGTATTGCCAAAAAAAGGAAAAAAAAAAAACAGAAGCAACAAACTTTTTGGAACGATGTTCTTTGTAGCACGTCATTCACCGCAAAAATTTTTTTGGTATTTCTTGAGTTGATTATGTTAAGGGATAAAAGCGTTATAATAAAAAACAGTAGGAGTTTAAATATATTTACATTAATGATATTATTAATTACAATTTTCGGAAACATGAGTGTTATGAACATCGCCGGTAGCACTACAAATAGTATAAATGAAAACTTTAGGATGAAAAATTTTAGGAAGAGTGATCATTCGGATTACAAATCATTAGGAAGAACAATTTCGGATAAAGAACTTTAGGTGAGCCAATATGGACCCGTTCGCGGCAGCACAGATCGGTGGGATTCCCTAATGTTGCGAAGGTGGATGCAGCTCCACGCTGAATTTGAAGTTTTTAATAGTAATTGTATCTGTACTAACACTAGAAGATAAGCAAAATTGTTACTAACCTTATGGACTTTGTCTGAAATAAATATATTCTATTCTATTCTATATCATCACGCCAGCACCAAGGATAAGGATGTCAGAGTTTCGTTTTTCTGACAACCTGTAACGACTGTCAAAGATGTACAAATATCAGCCGGGACCAACGGCCACCGACTAGCATATATTTTAATCTTATTCCAATACCCTAAAAATAATTATAATGTTCACAGAACAAGGAAATAATAACGCTGTATCATTATTTATACATTTTTTATTTTCCGCATTGTTCTACAAGCTTCAATTTGCATAACAAATTGTTACGCCTTGCCCCCGGCTTCGACTGAGGTTATACTGCCAAATTACATAGGTGTTGCCAATTAAAAATAATAGGTTTTACTGTATTTATTCACATCAATGTGTTTGGTGTAGGTAATTGCCGGATAATAATAATAATATCCGGCAACCTTAATATACAGGATGGCACACAGTGGAACGAATGTATGGGAGCGGTTGGACGTAGACATGTCCGAAAAAAAAGAGTAAAATTATGCCAAACTAATGATGCCATCTTATTCGATTACTTAATGCCTTCATAACTTGTGGTGATGAATTTCTTCATAACTCCCATATTTCGGGAGTAATTTGAGAAAATGTGAAATTTTACTATGAAAATGAGTGTATCGAGCTCTCTCCCTCCTGATTCCGGGCTTGTTTCAAGTAGCGGTCTCTAATATCATAATGCTAATACTAAGAGCTATATTTAATACTAAGACACATAGTGCGCCAAATGTGCACTTTCTGGGATAAAGAGTGATGTTTATTTTATAACACAATTTTTTAATTTTTTGTTTATTTTGTTGATTAAAACCGTTTTTCTAAAGGTTTACCTTATTACAATAACATTTCTGAGCAGCCAATTAGAGAAGATATAAGCTAATTAGGATATATAATTAGGGACTTAAGGTTTACATATAAAACTGATGCACTAATGATTACTGATAAGAACATTGCTATTATTTAATTACTAAATGGCTCTTAATACACTAATTTAGCATGCATCATTTACTAATTATCACAATAACTAATTACCTTGCAATATTTAACAAAGGATACCTGGGATACCTGGATTTTATATAAATAGGTCACTATTAGTAACTTTAAAATCAGTGTTGATTTACACCTCGTTGTATCCAAGCTAATCTCGCAATGTATTTTCCAAATTTTAATACAAATCTTGATATTCACGTTGCTTTATGCGCACGCGCACATAAAGATTTACGCGACTTTAACTATTTGTTCAGTGTTTTAAAAGATAACAGTTGTGTTCAGTTATGTGAAAGTGCTGAAACAAGTTTAAAAGACTGGTGTCGTCGATTTTGCTACCGCATTTATGCAAAATGGACACAGTCTGGAAGAAGCACAGATAAGTTTCGGAAGAAACATGAGATTTGGCTACAGGCTGCAATTCAATGGCCGGAATTACAGAATGAAAATATGGAACCTTCTACAGAAAATATAAGTGACGTCATCGAGCCCATAATTTCTCCTGCTAAATCTGATGCTTCAACTTGTACACATCCTAGTCCTCGTAAATCTTTTGAGGACCTTAGTAACCGGCAAAAAAGAAGACGCACTGAAGATAGTCTTTCATGCAGCAGTAGCAGCGCTGAAATTATGTTTTCGGCCGAAAGGGCGCTTCAAAAGGCAGGACAAAGCGATACAGCTTATGTTATGAAATACTTGACGGAGAATCCAGAAGAGGCCTCAAAAATCAAAGCCTTCATTGAAGGTAAATCAATTCAGGTACGGGAAATATCCCCTTTGAAGGCATTGGCTCTTTATGTATCGATGAACTTATCGAAATGGCGCTATAACACTCTTCGGGATTTCAACACTCAAGAAGGAGCTCTTCAATACCCGAGTTACTACATGTTGGTTAAAGAAAAAATTAAGTGCTATCCGGCCAAAGAAGATCTCACAGTTACAGAGAGCTCTGCAAAAATCAAATTACAAGCCTTGATGGATTTAACCTCAAGAAGACTTATTAGGTCGTTAGAAACCCCTGTTGATCCCAATCAACAGCTCGTATTGACCAGCAAATGGGGTTTTGACGGATCATCTAGCCAAAGCATTTATCATCAAAGGACGAGTGAAGATGAGCAAATCGATCTTGCTAGTAATTTTATGATTAGTCTTGTACCACTGCGGCTCGTCTCAAAAGGTGTAACAATTTGGGAAAACGAGCGACCATCTTCCACTTCATTTTGCCGGCCAATATTGTTTAAGTTTATAAAGGAAACCAAAGAAAATGTGCAGAGAGAGATGCCTGAAATCGAAGCAGAGATTGAAGCCTTAACTCCATCCACCATCACTGATGGAATTAGTGTCAAACACCAACTGCTGTTGACAATGATTGATGGTAAAATTCATTCCATTATATCCAATACAGCAGCTTCAGTGTGTGACATATGCAAGGCTTGTCCTAAAGAAATGAATAATTTAGAGTTAATCAAAGATAAACACGCAAACGAGGACATGTATAAATATAGCTTAAGCACCCTTCACGCTTGGATTCGCTCAATGGAATGCTTATTACACATTTCCTACAAATTAGACATAAAATCATGGCAAGTAAGGGGTGATATAGCAAAAAGGCAAGTTGATGACAGGAAGAAAAGAGTTCAAGAGGCTGTAAGAAGAGAAACGGGCTTACTTCTCGATGTTGTGAAACAAGGCAGTGGATCCACCAACAATGGCAACTCGGCAAGGAGATTTTTTGAAAACTACACTAAATCTGCTGAACTGACCGGAATAGATGCTATGCTTTTAAGAAAAATCTGTGTGATCTTGCAGTGTATTTCATCAGGAGAGAAGATCAACGTAACTAAATTCCGAGAGTTCTGCTTTGATACTGCTAAGCTTTACGTGGAGTTATACCCATGGTATTATATGCCTTCTTCACTTCATAAAATTTTAATGCATGGGCCAGACATAGTTCAGAACATGTCAATTGTGCCCATTGGTTTTCTATCCGAAGAGGCATCTGAGGCTAGAAATAAAGATTTTAGAAAATATAGAGAGGGGCATTCTCGAAAGCATAGCAGTATCTCATGCAATGAAGATATTATGCACAATCTTTTACTGTCTTCTGATCCACTTGTTACAAGTATCCGTCCAAAAGGAAATAAGTTTGTAAAAAAATCTTCTTTTAAGGAATTTTATGAGCTTACGGATTCTGAGAAAAGTGATATCGAATTTGTTAACATAAATGATTTAGCGGACATCGATTCTGAATTTGAATTAATTGATGATGATGATGATGACGAAGATAATTAAATGATGTTATTGTTTTAAAATGTGTAACTTAGTAAATTAGAGCTTACATCTTAATTATTTATTGTACTTTTAATGAAACTAGGTAATTTATTATCAACTTACTTAAAAGTCATACTCTCATCAGTTCTTGTGAATATTTTTGTTAATATATATTTCTGTATATATATATAATATATTTATAGACCTCTTAATAAGTCTGTCTGCGGTTTAAAGTAAATACAAATGGGGAAAAAACGTTTTTTTTTTTAAATTTTCATTTCCTTTTATCCCAGAAAGTGCACATTTGGCGCACTATGTGTCTTAGTATTAAATATAGCTCTTAGTAATAGCATTACGATATTAGAGACCGCTACTTGAAACAAGCCCGGAATCAGGAGGGAGAGAGCTCGATACACTCATTTTCATAGTAAAATTTCACATTTTCTCAAATTACTCCCGAAATATGGGAGTTATGAAGAAATTCATCACCACAATTTATGAAGGCATTAAGTAATCGAATAAGATGGCATCATTAGTTTGTCATAATTTTACTCTTATTTTTCGGACATGTCTACGTCCAACCGCTCCCATACATTCGTTCCACTGTGTGGCAGGGACATCGATGCAAACCTTTTACCATTCAGCGGCGAGGTGTCAATTTTTTTAAGAGAGTAGCCGAAAAAAAATCGGGTTTAACTTACTGACTTATCAATAAAGAATACTTACTACAGAATAGAATAGAATATTTATTTAGTCGAGTAACCAAGACTCAACAAAATTGTTAGTAAAAACAGACCATACACAACAAGGAAAACAATTCAAGAAACAACAGTTGGTCACCGTTGCGACATCCCATGAGAGACGGCACAACAGTGACCCACGTATACACAGTCCAGGTGACTCGCAACCATGCTTAAGACACTATTGGAGCTGCCCCACACCCTGCGCACTAGGGAAGCGCATCTTTTACGCATTGTTGCGTAAAAGCAATCTACATGCGCATCTGCGAACATCCCTGACGCACTACAGAAACGGGGCAGCCCCACCAGTATCCTAAATGCATTGTTATATTGAACGCGGAGAGCGCTGTACGATCTTTGCGAACATTTAGCCCACAGGCTGCACGTGTAAAAAGAAGTACAGTAGGCTCGAAAGAGCGTGATTTTAACAGGAAACTTTAAACCGTTTTTGTTGTTTGTGGAATTAAATACCCGTAGTGTTGCGAGTCACCTGGACTGTGTATACGTGGGTCACTGTTGTGCCGTCTCTCATGGGATGTCGCAACGGTGACCAACCGTAGTTTCTTGAATTGTTTTCCTTGTTTTGTGTATGGCCTGTGTTTACTTACAATTTTGTTGAGTCTTGGTTACTCGAATAAATAAATATTCTATTCTATTCTGTAGTAAGTATTCTTTATTGATAAGTCAGTAAGTTAAACCCGATTTCTCTTCGGCTACTATTGAGTAGCCACTATTGACGTGCCATTTTTTAATAGCGATAGAGTTGCTGATGCGACTCCCCGAGAAGGGAAGCCGGTAGGAATCGTGTTATATGGTGCTTTCGCCACTGTTACCATTAATTCTGTAGGTGGGTACATCATTCTGAACCGTTCCTCAAAAAATTTCATCGCAGGGGCGTTGAAATTTTCGTCAAGTAATAAGATAAATTCGCTGTCTCATACATTTTACCGCACGGTTATTGCACTTTTCTATAAAACAGCAATTTGTATTTTGATAACCGACGATAAATTGCTGTGCTAGGGGGTTAAGAATCGCCAGGGTCGCGGATTTGTTCGAAAGAGTTATCGTGGCCCTGGCACAGGCAACTGATGTAACACGGGTGGGTTTTAGTTAGTAAAAGTCTGACACGCCCGCCTGCTCCGCGCGGTGCCCCAATTCTGTATCGTTATAATGATTCCCAGCGGAATCTTACTACGTTCAAACTACCTCAATATCGTGTTTTATAGAAACCAATGTAACGGTAAGGAATCGAAATGTCATATTCTGTATGTTCCAAGACGATTTGCCGATATTTATTAGCAGATGTCGTGTGTGATCTAAGAAATTGACGTGGTTTTGAAGTAAGGAATCGTGAAGTGGTCATAGTGAATTAGGGCTCAGAGCGGGAGATGTCATTTGATGATTTTATCGATCCAAAAATAAAAAGTGGGTCTAGAATTATGTTTTGAATTCATGGTTAGATTAAAAAGAAAAATTGTTTATTGTGCACAAACAAAACGCACATTACAAAATAAAAGATACATAAAATGCAAAGTAGCAAAGAGCCCCGTATTCAGGTAGAAAAAGTTTTACAAGGGGTTGCAGTATGTGCGTTAATGTCCCTGCCACCCTACATACGAGTAGGCATCTGTTTTTTTTTTTCAAAAAAATATTGCAGAACTAGCTGGGCTCGCGTCTTGGCCCGCGTGTACATGTCATCCAGCCGTGTCGGTGATAAACCGGAACAAAAAGGCAGACAAACACACAAAAAATCTTTTTTTAAAACCTGATCGAAAGAACCGTCCGGCTATTATAAGTTTTATAACTTAGCCACATGCTCCTCCTAGTTTTCTATAATTAATAAGCTTCACACGTTAAAACATTCAGAAAGAATATGTCTGCATGCTTGGACGATTTCTGTATATTTTGTCGGAGGAAAGAATTACGACACTATCCACACACAAAAAAAAATGTTTACAATCAAGATCTCTGGGGCCCAAGTCTGCTATTTTTATAAATTCGTCATTCCAACACGATCCCATTGCCATTTTGCTAAAAGTTCGTAATCTGCTAAATTCATAATGGTCGATCATTGGTCGGTCAATGGTCTCGTAACACTATTAAATTTGAACATTTATTCATGCCCGAATTAATTTATATATTTTTACATATTATTTATTAGTGTTAAATTTTACCAGAATACCTCCTAAGTTAGTCATTCATTTGTCATTATGTACAAGATTACCAATAAATGCCATTTCTTTCAATGGAGTGTCAGTGGCTGACCATTGGAAAGTCATAATGACGCCATTATATTAGTAGATTGCCAAACTTGTCAAAATCAACAATTATAAAATCATTGATAGACCATTCTGACACTATTGTAATAGCAGACTTGAGGCCCTGGTTGAGAATTAGTTACAGTTCAATAGTGCATTAAAATCCGGAAAATATTTGACTGATTCTTCAAATAATCTTACGTTTTTTTCAATGGGGAAGGTCGGGCAAAGCTAATTGTAGATGGCGTGATCATAGCTACAGGTACTCCATTTAAAAAAGCATTATACAGAAGTTAAAAAAGTTATTTTTAATGTACAGATGCCAGCACATTAAGCTACCTCAATCTGTCAAATTTCTTTAATAGATTTTCAACTTTATTTCGTAAGCATAAGGTTCATGTTTAATTGGGAAAATTTGACAGTGTGGGTTAGGTTAGGTTATGTGCTGGAGTCTGTACACTTTGTAACAAAAGAACATTAGGTAAACTTGTTACAGTTACGATTAAAACCAAATTTATTCATTAAAATCTATTTATACACTAGCTGTCACCCTTAATTGTGATCATTTTACTTGAAACTAAAAATTAAAAAGTGTCGTTGATAAAATCCTAAAAGGAGCGGAAGTAAACAATACCGAGAACGTTTTTCATTCAACTATAATTCTACCAAATCACCACGTAATTATCAAGTAAGTTTGTAACATGTGATGAAGATATTATTATAAATAAAGCATTGTTTAAAACAAAACGATTTTTATTTTGTTTATCGCAGTATTTAGTATTGTCTTATTTCTATCTAAAAAGTTATAAATTAACTTTGAAATAAAATGTTTTACACTCCTGCTTCTACGAGCCTCTTTTTTCTAATCCTCTAATAAATGGAGTAACCAAAAAAAAAATGGAGTAGTTATACAATAAATAAACGGCGTACAATCAGTTGGACATTTCGTTCATTCATTCAATTTCGTGTTCATTCGTTAGATTGGTTTTATTTCACTATTTCGGTGATTTCAATATTTTAATTCTTTTACTGCTTATGCTTAACAGGTATCACAAGTTCAGACACCAGTCTCTCACAAACTAGTATCACATAGTTTTTAAAGTTTCATGCCATTGTTTGTAAAGAGAAAATAAATTATTTGTATTTGATTAAATAAAATAATAAAAGTATTTTTCAAGCTTTCGTTTTTTTTGTTTTTGAGGGTGAGATATCATAAAATAACTTCGCCGGCTCTGGGCGGAGCGGGCGTGTCAGACTTTTACTGACGAAAACCCTCCCGTGTTCCATCAGTTGCCTGTGTGCCAGGGGCCGCGGTATCTCTTTCGAACAACCCGCAAGCCTGGCAGAATACTACCCTTTAAGTTCATTTAATCGCATCGAATGACTATTTAATTCTGTAAATGTTTTCGTGTTACGGTCGTAAATTATATTTTGTTCAACATATAGACTTACACTTACCTGCAAATTGCAATAAACTAGAGATCGGCCGACTATGACTTTGGCCGACTAGCCGACTAGTCGGCTGCAAAATGGCCAACTAGTCGGCCAAGCCGATCATTGCTTTCGGATGAGTTCGAATGACATCAGCAATGTTCAAAATGGCAAACCTAGTTATTGCCAATTTTTTGCTATAGTTTCTTCTTTTTACACGCTTCACTTGTATGTTTGTATGTTTGTTTGTACGTAACCGACTCCTTTGGACGCTATTTTGACCCACTTTAAACGGTCAGATTTCATTTAAACTTTGTAGACTTATCGAGGACCTATGACTATTCAATAATTTAAAAAAATAGATAAAAAACACGCTTTTGTAGTTAGCAAAACTAAAAAATAGAAAATAAATAATAGTTAAAAAAAACACGCTTTAAAAACCAAACTAAAAAGTAGAAAATAATTTTAACTCTATTAAAAACGTGGGGTGCTTGATATTAATTGATTATAAAAATACCTGAAAAGGCACCCCACGCTTTCTAATGGAATTAAATTATTTCTACTTTTTAGTTTGGTTTTTAAAGCGTGTTTTTTTAGTTTTTTTTTAACTATTTTTGTTAGAAGTATTAATTCACTTAATTTCTGGATCTAAGTCCAATAATTGGACTTAGATCTTATTATTTAATTAATCTTATTTAATTATTAAATAATGCACCAAACGAATGGTTTCTATTCCTTCCTATCCTAATTTCCTATCCTATTCTAGAATGCACTGAAAGTAATCTGTAAAACTGATTCTATACTAAATATATATTAAAGAATCAGTTCTATATAAAAATAATAACAGTAAAGATTTGAATTTTATTTCAATCACCGTCCTTTAAATTTTAAGAATAATAATACGAGTAAAATATGGGCAGACTAGTCGGCGACTGCAAATATGGCCGACTAGTCGGTACAATACTGCAATAAATGCAAGAAAATTTTAATTTCGTGGGCTACCGCTTCCCTCTTATGTCAATATTTTCTTTTAGGTTTTGCCTAAATATATACAGGGTGGTAGGGACATCGACGCGCAACCTGCAGGCTTAGCATGACGAAAATGGGACATAAATGTAAGTAAAATTGAATTTCGCGGGCTAAGTTTACGCTAAAAGATCGCTTTTAGCGTTAAGAGCATTCATTCCACGCGGGCTGGAAACAACGCATTTATAGTCGTTTTTCGTGATTATTTCATTAAATACAAACAAAAGTACAATTTTTTTCAGCCAAGCACTAGATCGTTGGTATTTATAATTGTTTTTTAACATTTACCTTATAATAAAAACATTTAATCGTACTAAGTAATGCAAATAGAAAATAATTGACGGTATGTCGATTTTTATATGTAAATACCAAAATAAATGTAAAAAAATAGCATACAAACTTGAAATTACCAATGATCTAATGCATGGCTGAAAAAAATGTTTACTTTTGTTTGGATTTAATGAAATAATTACGAAAAACCGCCATAAATGCGCCGTTGCCAGCCCGCGAGGGATGAACGCTCTTAAGCCATTAGTCCCGGCTGTAATTTCTCGATCTTTGACAGACGTTACGGGCCATCAGAAGCCCTGTAAAATACTGGTATTCAGCTGCATCCGGTTAGACTGGAGACTGACGCCAGGCCCATTTTGTTAGACTCACATAAAATTCAAATAATATAATGTATGGACTTCGGCTTAATTAAGCTTATTGTGTGATATATAAATGTTTGCCGCCCAACGAAGTGGCCACGGGTCAGCTAGTCGAAAATAAAATAGCGTTAGTGAAAATGTTGGCTTCTCTATTTCGCTAAACTAAAATGGTGACATTTGTCGGAAATGTCATCTTTCTGCCAAAATAAGAATGATTAGCGAGTGATTAAACATACACATTTATGACGTTTAAGCATCTCTTAACTATAAACAACGTTTTTATATAAGAGGGTAAAATACTAGTAAAAAAACAATAATTCAAGCTCAAAGCATTTATTTCAATAAAACCATTTACAGGCACTTATAAATTGTTAAAAGGAAGAAGAAGAAATGTCAGAAAGTTTAAGCTCCATTCATTGGAAAACGTAGATCTCTGTGGAGAAGAATGGGCAAGAAACTCCAAGGACACTCTTTTAAATCAAAATATTACATAATTCTGGGTACATTATTGTTGTTGCTTCTTAAGTGAGAAGTGTAAAAATAAAAATAAGAAACAATTCAAAATATAAGATTAAAAATAAGCACTGGCAGTTAAGAGATGACCAGTCTCAACAGACGGAGCCCGTTCACGAACACGACGCGTGGACCAGCACCATCCAGCTCAACCATTTTGTCGCGCTTTTAGCATTACGTTACCATAGAAGACATACCTAAGTAATGAATATAAAGCTTTTGTTAAATTTGGATACACTTTTATTTCTGCTGCTGACAGGAACAGCCGAACAGGAGACATTCCGAACTTGCCTTCCATCTTTTCTCTAGTTCAAATCAAATCAAACCATAATATTTTATTTCACATAAACCTGCATGGGCACTTATGAAACGTCAGACGACAGCAATAAATTATGTCAGCTAACACTAAGACAGTAATAAATAATGTTCCTTCGCCACCCACCAGAATTTTCTTCAGTCTGCACGTAGCCTAACCCAGCCCACGTATTTAGGGCACGGATAATCAGGCACGTACGTCGTCACTCGAGCAGAAAGAATTATTTATAAACAGCTTCTAACGTTTAATATAATATATAATTACATTTTTCTTGATATTTTGGGTCTATTGCAGTTTTGTTCTAAGGAGAGTTGGACTGTGTGTAAGATGATATGAAAATAAAGAGGTTGTCTACCGAGAAACGGTAGTCAGTTAGTAGAAAAGTCTTCATCTGATTTATTCTTCGTTCGGCCCACTGAGTTTTGTCAAAAAATCCTGGGTCTTCCCAAACAGTAAGCGTCCTTCGTCCCATAATATAATTTTAATTATTTTGTTCCTGCTTCGTCCTATTTTTAACCCCCGACATAAAAACGCAAATGAAAACGCCAAACATAGGAGGCCTCATTTTCAGTAGCCGTCCCCCGACTTGACAATGCCTTGGTCAAAATATTACCTCCAACATAAAAGGCCGATAAATATATTTTCTTTTAACTTTTTAGAGTTTTTGATTGGATCGGGGGTTTTTAAATTTTAAATTTGGTATTCCTTTTAAAAGGCCTATATATTTTTTTGTTTGGCATAAGCCAAACTTACTTTTTTGTACAATCGGCAAAAAAGGGTTATTAAAGTATTATTACACACTAACAGTAGCTAAACCGGCGTACTTCGTACCGCCTCAAAATCAATAAATGTTGCGTTAACCTATCAGCAAAACATCTTGAGTCATTGCGCATGATCTCCTACCAAGTTATGACAACCTAATATATATCCTCGATCCCGTAAACTCCATCACATCATTCAGTCCGTGAGTCTCCATATTCTTTCACTGCAACCTACCCATTTTAATATCTCGGGTGAAGACACTTGGCTCGACTTAATCCTTACATCCACACCCTCTCTTGTTTCCTCTCATGGTCAGTGCCCCGCTCCTGGATTTTCCCATCATGACCTCATTTACCTCTCGTATGTCCTAAAACCGCCTAAACCTGTCCCTAAAGTTCTGCACATGCGGTGTTTTGCTCGCATGGACATTGAAAAGCTTCGTCAAGATGCGTCAGACCTCTGTTGGGAGCACCTGGCAGCGGCGACAGCTGTAGACGAAAAACTGCACATTTTTAATCGGACGGTTCTTGCACTCTTCGACAAACACGCTCCTATTAAGAAGATTAAACTTCGGCGACCGCCTGCTCCTTGGATAACGACAGGGGTTCGTATGGCGATGAGGCGCAGGGATCGGGCCTTTCGTAAATTTAAGAGGGATCGCAGTGAAGAAAATCGCACCTTTTTCAAAGCGGCTAGAAATCGGTGTAATCAGATGATACGCAACGCTAAACGCCGCCATATTCTCGAGAACATATCTTCTTCTTCACCTGCTGATATCTGGAAGTTCTTTGGTACTCTTGGTATTGGCAGGCCACGTCATGTGGATTTTCCTAATACCATTGGCCTTGATGATATCAACCGTCACTTCACAACCACGTGTCATTTGGATTCCCAAATGTTATCCCAGACGGTTGATTTCATTACTGGCCTAGGTAGTCCCATCATAGAACCATTTCACTTCGTTCCAGTCACCTTGGACGAAATCAAAAAGATCATCCTTTCCATAAAATCCAAGGCTGTGGGCTGTGACGACATCAGTCGTAGTATGGTCGTTTGGATCCTGGATAGCCTTCTCCCTCCAATTACCCACATTATCAACTTTTCTCTTGATTCCGGACAATTCCCATCCCTGTGGCGTATGGCCTATGTCCGCCCACTCCCTAAAATTTCAAATCCCTCCCTACCCAGTCACTTCCGCCCCATTTCCATTCTCCCATTCCTGTCTAAAGTGCTTGAGGCCTGCGTTCACGAGCAGTTTACGAGGTTTGTTCACCGGAACAACCTTGTTAGCACTTATCAGTCTGGTTTCAGGCCTGGGCACAGTACATCCTCCGCTCTCCTTAAAGTGACTGGTGACATTAGAGAGGCCATGGAGGATACCAAGGTTACCGTTTTGGTATTAATTGATTTCTCTAATGCCTTTAACGCCGTCAGCCACGATATTCTTCTAAGTATCCTCTCTCATCTTATGGTTTCGCCCGAGGCTCTGGAATGGTTCTCTTCTTATCTTCGGGGACGTCAGCAGTCGGTTCGCGTTGATGAGAATTCGTCGAGTTGGCGTGATCTGGATGCTGGTGTTCCGCAAGGCGGTATTCTTTCTCCATTGTTATTCTCCATCTTCATTAATTTTATAACTCACTGTCTTCGGTGTTCGTATCATCTTTATGCTGATGATCTTCAACTTTATACATCTGAGCGGGTAGAAGGTTTATCAGACGCTATAGCAGATGTAAACCGAGACTTGGAGGCAATCAAAAAGTGGTCTGATAGTTTTGGGGTGTCAGTAAACCCCTCAAAGTGTCAGGCCATTGTAATTGGAAGCTTACGCACGATGGGTAGGGTGACGCTTAGCTCTCTTCCTCCACTTATTTTCAATGGTACCGTCATACCCATTACCCCTACTGTTAAAGATCTCGGTTTGCATCTTGACTCGACATTGAGCTGGCAACGCCAGGTTTCTGGTGTTAGTCAAAGAGTCAACGGTACTCTGCGATCTCTATATCGTCTGAGGAACTTTTTGCCCGCTAAGACGAAGACCATGCTTGTGCAGACTTTGATTTTCCCTGTGATCGACTATGGTGACGTGTGCTACTTCGATTTGAATGCGGTTTTGCTGGATAAGCTCGACAGACTGCTCAATAATTGTATCCGGTTCATTTTTAATCTTAGGAAATATGACCATGTGTCGAGCTATAGGTCTGAGCTCAAATGGATGTCTATTCGCCAAAGAAGAAGTTTGCGCGCTTTGACTACGCTTTTCTCCTTTCTCAACTCTCCCACACCTCCATCTTATCTTGTGTCTCATTTCCAATATCTATGTTCTTCTCACACTAAGAATCTACGTTCCTCTAACAATCTTCTTCTACGCTGTCCTTCTCATACTTCTGACTTTGTTCATTCTTCCTTTCATATTCAGTCCATTCTTCTTTGGAATGCGCTTCCTCTCGATATCAGGACGGCCACCAGTCGGTATGCATTTAAGCGGAAATTGCAGAGGTATTTTCATAACGAATAGGGTAGAATCATCTAAACTCCTCATTCCCTTGAGAATATATATGTATTTATATGTATATATATATATATTATAAGTATTTATTATAGTAGATATGTATGCTTGTATGTGTATTATTAGTTTATAACCTATTTATGAACCAATCTTATTTATTATTAATTATGATATACTTTGTAGTCGTTGTTCCTCTCAACCTAAGCACCTGCCATCTAATCTCTTCACCACCCTTGGTTGACTGGTAGAGAATGCCTAAGGCATTAAGTCCGCCTTTGTACCTTTTTTATGTGCGAGAAGTTTAAATAAATAAATATATAACCTATATATATACTTCGAAGGCATAAAGCGTTTTCTAGCTGAAACACAAATTAGGTGAGCTCTTAACGAGTTATGAAAACCTGGTACTTCAACGGCATTAAGAGTCTTCTAGCTGACAAATCGATGTTAAGTGTGCTCCTACCGAGTTATGACAACCTGGTATTTCGAAGGCATAAAGCGTTTTCTAGCTGACACGAAAAATGTAAGAGAATTTTCGAGTATTTTTCCCATGTTTCTATAGTTATTCTGCGGTTCGGGACGAAGACAAATACAACAACCCAAAGATCATAAAAATCTTCTACAGATTTTGATGCTACTCGGCGGAAGGGCGCTGGTTTACCAGATCCATCCTCTTTTTCGTTGGGAGTTGAGACACTGACTGTACCCTAAAATTTATTTCAGTGTTAAAGTTCATACAATGCGATTCAACTAAGAATAGGAACGACCATTGCGCCATTTTGGCAAAACACCCCCTTCGTTGAACCCAAAGTTGATTTTGGAGCAAACTCAGTGAGATGTAACAAAAACAAATGAGAATAATGACTGACTGTCCCAACATTCAGTGTTTACAAAATATTAGAGCGCTTGGGACTTCCCAAAGACAAGGACAAATTATAATATATGTACAGCTCTGATTCCAATAGATACAACACAATTTAGTAGGGTATGATTTCAACTTCCTTATCCTGTAGCAGTTCACTGGATGGATAAAGGCCTCTCCAGTTGTAAGTCAGAGCTGAGATTGTCATCCACTTATCCATCCATTAACAGCAAATTGGTGATAAATATCAGTCCAACTAGCCTGTGGGTATCTTAAATTCAAGTTTACCTTTACGAAATTATTGTAGGGCTTCTTGGCAGGTGCACTTCCATCTCCTCCTGATGCTTTCCTCTTTTTCCCGGTTTGGAATCCACTATCAACCTGGTACAAAGTTAAATATAATTATTACAATTTATTTATTTGTTTATTACTAGAAACTGATTGAGTGGTGTTTAGAACTCACACATACATTACTTTCAAGTTTCAACACCATTCATAGCCACATCATTGGAATGTATTAACAAAAAATAACAACGTATATTTACCTCATCATTGGATTGTTTCTTCGCCACTTTAGCAGGAGGAGTATCTTCATCACTATCATCACTGTCGTCAGAAGACTCGGCCTTCTTAGCTGCGCCTTTTTGTGTTGGTTTCTGTTTTGGTTCATCCTCATCACTTGACTCTTCACCTGATGACTCTTGTTTCTTTGCAGCAGGTTTAGATTTAGCTGCACTAACCGGTGTCTTTGAAGCAGGTTTGGATGGCTCTTCATCACTGTCATCACTACCATCTGAAGATGATGCCTTTTTCACTGGTGTTTTTGTTTGAGCTTTAGCTGGCGTATTTTGAACTGCTTTAGGCTTTTCGTCTTCACTGCTATCATCACTATCAGATGATGACTCTTTTTTAGCTGAAGCCTTAATAGCTGGTTTCACAGGTGTGGGTGTAGGTTTCTGGAGGGCCTTCTGTGGTACTTTTTGATCTTCATCACTGTCATCACTGTCATCTGATGATGATTTTTGCTTTTTAGCAGGTGTAGCCTTAGCAGCTAGTTTAGCTGGGGTGGCTTTTGGAATAGGTTTGGCAGGTGCCTTGGGTTTTTCGTCTTCACTATCGTCACTATCATCAGAAGAGGACTCTTGTTTCTTAGCTGGTTTAACTGGAGTTTTTGCAGGCGTAGGTGCAGCTTTCTTTGGAGCAGGTGTTTCATCCTCACTGTCGTCAGAAGAAGACTCTTGTTTCTTGGCTGGTGTAGCTTTAGCTTGAGGTTTTGGTGCAGGTTTTGCAACAACCTTTGGTTTTTCATCTTCTACAGATTTTGATGCTACTCGGCGGAAGGGCGCTGGTTTACCAGATCCATCCTCTTTTTCGTTGGGAGTTGAGACACTGACTATACCCTAAAATTTATTTCAGTGTTAAAGTTCATACAATGCGATTCAACTAAGAATAGGAACGACCATTGCGCCATTTTGGCAAAACACCCCCTTCGTTGAACCCAAAGTTGATTTTGGAGCAAACTCAGTGAGATGTAACAAAAACAAATGAGAATAATGACTGACTGTCCCAACATTCAGTGTTTACAAAATATTAGAGCGCTTGGGACTTCCCAAAGACAAGGACAAATTATAATATATGTACAGCTCTGATTCCAATAGATACAACACAATTTAGTAGGGTATGATTTCAACTTCCTTATCCTGTAGCAGTTCACTGGATGGATAAAGGCCTCTCCAGTTGTAAGTCAGAGCTGAGATTGTCATCCACTTATCCATCCATTAACAGCAAATTGGTGATAAATATCAGTCCAACTAGCCTGTGGGTATCTTAAATTCAAGTTTACCTTTACGAAATTATTGTAGGGCTTCATGGCAGGTGCACTTCCATCTCCTCCTGATGCTTTCCTCTTTTTCCCGGTTTGGAATCCACTATCAACCTGGTACAAAGTTAAATATAATTATTACAATTTATTTATTTGTTTATTACTAGAAACTGATTGAGTGGTGTTTAGAACTCACACATACATTACTTTCAAGTTTCAACACCATTCATAGCCACATCATTGGAATGTATTAACAAAAAATAACAATGTATATTTACCTCATCATTGGATTGTTTCTTCGCCACTTTAGCAGGAGGAGTATCTTCATCACTATCATCACTGTCGTCAGAAGACTCGGCCTTCTTAGCTGCGCCTTTTTGTGTTGGTTTCTGTTTTGGTTCATCCTCATCACTTGACTCTTCACCTGATGACTCTTGTTTCTTTGCAGCAGGTTTAGGTTTAGCTGCACTAACCGGTGTCTTTGAAGCAGGTTTGGATGGCTCTTCATCACTGTCATCACTACCATCTGAAGATGATGCCTTTTTCACTGGTGTTTTTGTTTGAGCTTTAGCTGGCGTATTTTGAACTGCTTTAGGCTTTTCGTCTTCACTGCTATCATCACTATCAGATGATGACTCTTTTTTAGCTGAAGCCTTAATAGCAGGTTTCACAGGTGTGGGTGTAGGTTTCTGGAGGGCCTTCTGTGGTACTTTTTGATCTTCATCACTGTCATCACTGTCATCTGATGATGATTTTTGCTTTTTAGCAGGTGTAGCCTTAGCAGCTAGTTTAGCTGGGGTGGCTTTTGGAATAGGTTTGGCAGGTGCCTTGGGTTTTTCGTCTTCACTATCGTCACTATCATCAGAAGAGGACTCTTGTTTCTTAGCTGGTTTAACTGGAGTTTTTGCAGGCGTAGGTGCAGCTTTCTTTGGAGCAGGTGTTTCATCCTCACTGTCGTCAGAAGAAGACTCTTGTTTCTTGGCTGGTGTAGCTTTAGCTTGAGGTTTTGGTGCAGGTTTTGCAACAACCTTTGGTTTTTCATCTTCACTGCTGTCATCACTATCTGACGAGTCTGGCTTCTGTTTCGGGGCTACTTTTGGAGCAGGTGCCTTTGCTGGAGTCTTCTGTTGAGGTTTGGGTTTCTCATCCTCACTACTGTCGTCATCGTCGGACGATTCTTGCTTCTTAACAATTTTAGGTGCAGCTACACTAGGTTTCACTGGTTGTTTTTTCGGTTTAGATGTGGCATTGTCTTCACTGCTGTCACTATCATCTGATGATTCTGCCTTTTTAGCAGGAGTAGCTGCTAGTTTGGGCTTGACCTTAAAAAAAAACCGCATTTATTTGCAATTTGATCTCAATTTACTTTTTAATTTATTGAACTTTTTATTGTATTCAGAGGTAGTGACGAATAAGTAAAGTATAAAATCATAGAGATTCATTCACAAGTTCTCATCATTATTAGTGTGAAATTAGCAAGGCAAAAATTATTATAATAGTTCAAACTTACTTTTGATTTTGGTTTTTCATCCTCAGAGCTATCGTCTGAAGAGTCTTGTGTTTTTTTTGCAGCAGTAGCCTTGCCGTTAACTTGTGCAGTTGTTTGTTTTTGTGGCTTCTCATCTTCACTGGAGTCGTCATCAGAACTAGTAAGAGAGGACTTAATTACAGTACATACCATCAAACAGGGTGAATAGGGATGCAAACGTGAATCGGGACAAAACTTATTATATGATATAGTTCGTTACCAAGAAGGATTCTTAAGTGATTACTGTATTACAATTTACTATTAAGAGCCCTTGTTGGCAATAAAGTATTATAACAACTATAATTGCAATGCTGTCGTGTCTACCTATCCCTAACAAATAAAAGGGGTAGAAAATAGACTAGACAATTAAAATTTAATAAGAGAAATACAAGATAAATTATAAAAAAGGTACCTTTGCACTCTATTTATTGGTAATAATCACAGTCCAATTCCTTGACATGCATATCTTTGACTTTCACTTCTGAAACACTTCTTGGAGTTGTAGTAGCAGTCACACAAGCTTGCTTAGGAATAGTTTCAGTAACTGTTCCATTCATGCCCGGGACGAAATACCGCGCACGAGCCAGCAGTATAAACGCGGGCTTCATCTTCACCCCGTAATCTTTCATGGCTATCGTCATGTCTATGGAAAGTCTTCCGAGTTCTTTGCCAGTAGTTAGGGCGGTCCATTTCATCAGCTTTTTGCCCAGTTGTGCGAGATGAAGTCTGTTTCTCATCTGGACTATTTCATTTTTGGGCATAGACGGACAACGGACATTAAGTGCAGATGTGTAACTCCATTTTATTGCTTTATTTCATTGTGATTTCCAAAATACCCAACTGTTTTTCCGCTGACATTCTCAATTCCTCTCTCTTTTTTCTTTTTCAGACATAGATATTCTCGTATGCCAGTCTAGTCGGTCAAGACATATAAAACCTCCTTCATACAAACCGAGAGTGCGTTTTATGACTCTTATAATAATAATTTAGAATTTTGTTAATTAGTTGACAACGTAGTTCCATAGAAAAACCCTTAGATTAAGTACATATAGATTAGACTTGTGTAAGTAATGCGAGTGATGCATTACGCGTCATATAACCCGACCGCGTACTGTAGCATTACACATGACTCGACCAAATTAAGCATGACACATGACTCTCAAACATGACGCGCGGGCTGTGACGCGCTGTTCGGCGTTCGTAAGAAACATCGTATTATCTCGGTAATTTTCGCTGTACTGTGTGCAAGTGAGAAGGAGCATGCGCCGCGCGCCGATCGGCTGGCAACGAAATAAGTGAACTATTATTTAGAACCGTATCTTTCAAGAAATAAGGTTTACGTTTTACTGACAACGCGGACTGCCTATGCCGCGATGTTTATTTATATCATAATTGTATTTCTTATTTTTTAAATTATCATGACTCCGTAATCCTATGACCTATGACATTACATTTTGCCGCGCCCGCCATACGATACAAAATAAAACAGTAACACGAAACAAATATAAAACTGAGTGTTGTGTTTACGATTGTGTTATCATTATTAATTAATGAGGTATTGAGTGATATTTAAAGAAATTACTTAAAACTGTAAATAAATAGATTATTACTACGTAAGTGTGAAAATATCTTGTGTTACTATGGCGACGAAAAGAATAATTGCGAATGAAATTAAGAATCATCACGAAACAATCATTGTAAGTACATAAAATCGATTTTAAATACGCCAAAATTCACAGTCATGGTCAATAATAAATATTGCAATCCATGTTTATTACTGGAATGTCCTTTTGATTGAATTCATAATTATGTATATCTTCTACAGCGCGAGCATTTCATTACAATAGCCATCGCGCGTGATGCATCATTTCGCGTCATGTTTGGAGTCATGGTGTAATGCAACATTCCTCGGTACGATACGAAACGCGCGAGCATTTCATTACAATAACCATCGCGCGTGATGCGTCATTACGCGTCATGTTTGAAGTCATGGTGTAATGTAACATTACTCGGTACGATACGGAACGCGCGAGCATTTCATTACAATAACCATCGCGCGTGATGCGTCATTACGCGTCATGTTTGAAGTCATGGTGTAATGTAACATTACTCGGTACGAAAAGTAATGTCATATTACATTACTTTATAACGCACTGTTTTGCGCATGTCTAATATAGATGTAACCATTAAAATGACCTTCCTTGATAGAGCGAGATCGTTAATTGTCAGACCCATGCAAAGAAACAGGACACAATATATATTTTTTGTCTTTGTCAACATGGCCGGTTTTGTTGTTTGGCACAAGATCTGAGTTTGACAGATTGTGACAAACAAGCTTGGCGTCTTTTGGATATTTCTGTGATTGTGTGAATTTACAGTGTTTAATGCGTATAAAAATTGGATAATAAAGAATATTTAGTGTAAGTGCGATGGTGGGTTGCAGTGTTTTGGGCTGTAAAAGCCGGAGTGAGCGAAAAATTGAAGGAATAACATTTCACACGTAAGTAGGCGAAATTATCATTTCTTTCGTTAATACAACGCCAGATGAACATCGATTATGATGTTTTGTAATGAATTCAGTGATGTGAGCCAAGAATATTGAGTTGTGAAACGTGTTTTCAATATCTTAAAATAAAATAACCTAAAACTATGAACGGTTCAGGGTTGCCATAATGGCTACTTGAATTTACCCAAATAAATCATATTTCTTTTTTGTCAGTACATACATACGATTGTTGGGTTGGCTTATCATGGTAGGTACTCAAATCCTACCTACTTATATTATAAATTCGAGGGTTTGTGTGTTTGGATGTTTGTTTGTTACTCAATCACGCAATAACGTCTGGATGGATTTCAATGATATTTTGCACACGAGTAGTTTATTACCTGGATAGCATAAAGGATACTTTTCACGCGGATGAAGTCGCGGGTAAAAGCTAGTAGTATAATATTTTTATTGAGAGGAAATTAATTCTTCTGTACGTAAATTTTATATTTACTTACATGTATTTAAGTACTATAATGTAGTTTGTTTAACTTATTACTCAATAAAGATAAACTTTCGTAGCAAGTGAATAAAATGTTCTTTAAATTTCAGGTTTCCATCAAATCTTGATAAAAAGAAATGGCTGGATGCCACTGGACGAGAAAATTGGCTGCCAACAAAGTATTCAAAAATTTGTTCCATTCATTTTGATGATGATTCATTACTATATAAAAATAAACGAGTACAATTAAAACTTCACTCTGTACCAACAAAATATATACATGTAAGTATTTAGTATATGTATTTACTTTCAGACCAAAACACGGGACATGAATCGTATGTTGAGGTGACAAACATAGTGTTTGTACCAAAAATAATAGAAAAATTCTGTGAATTTTATTATACATATTACTTACTAGCTTTTACTCGCAGCTCCGCTCGCGTGAATGGCAAACCCTCACGAACAATGCGTTTTTTTGGTATGAAAGGTGAGTGTGCAAAATTTCAAGATGAGTGGTTCAATAGATGGAGCGTGAAGAGGTAACAACCAAACAAACAAATGAACAAACTCACTTTGGATTTATAATATTAGTTAGGATATATTTTTTCTCAATCAAAGTTTTACTTGCTAGTTTAAGCTCGCGGTTTAAGGCTCGCGGTTTGAAACATGAACTACATACAGCAGACAGCTTTTGGGGACTTTGCTTTATAATATGTATAGATTTTATTATGAATTGTTGCAGATTAATCCTAACCAAGATCAGTCCAGTAATCAGGACGATGTGCCGTTGATACATCCCTCAACAAGCATATCTGACCACACTATGGTTCATTCTAATAATGCAATATTATTTTTAAATGTTACAGAGTCCAGCCTCAACAAATCTGTGTTCACAACAGGAAAATACTCCATTACCATCTACGAGCCAGGAGAGCAAAGAGAATTTTAATACATCTTTATCACCTCCTAATAAACGAAGGAAGGTGGTTATTTTACGAGAAGTGCAAAATATTCAACCAAAGAAGTCAACTGTGGTAAGCATACCTGCGCAAAAAGAAACAATATTTACCTGACGTACCGATTCTCTGTAAAACTATTGTCAATGTAAAAATTAATTTAAAAAAATCTTACGTTTGGAAATAAGAGTTACCATATAATTATTACGAGACGGACTCCCATGCAAAGGGTTCCGAACGAATCTCATATTTTTTACATGTTACTTTCAAACTACTTCTTATAGGTTTCCTGTAATCTATAGGCAAAGAACTATTATCTGTATTTTTTTCAAAATTGTTGGCTCCGAAGTTCCGGAGATAATAAGGGTGGGGTAATGGTCAATTTTCGTCTATTTTATTGAATAACTTGGAAACCATTTATTCTAAAATTACAAAAAAAAAACATTTAAGATTCCTTCAACAAGCCCTTTCATTTGATATGTCACACGGTGCAGGTTGTAATGAACCCTAAAAAATATAAAAAAACTTACAAATATTTAAAAGAAGAACTATAAAATAAACTACTTAATTTCATTTTAGGCAGGTCCCAGCTATGAAGATGATGTAGAACCTCTTGTCCAGCCAGCGACTCTTAAGAAGGAAAAACGACTAGAAAATCTGCTGCAGAAAGAGAAGACAAAATCTAATAATCGTCGCAAAAAATTGCGTGCTGTACGTGAATCTAAACGACGATTAGTTAAAAAGACAGCACATTTACAAGATATTATAACAGAATTAAAATGCAAACTACAAATGCAATCTGAAGAATTAGATTTACTGTCAAATGTTGAATCTGAAAATGCAGATTTTCTTAAAAGATACCTCGATAAAACAAACTGTCCGCGAAAATATTCGCCATCCTTACGAAAATTTGCATTGTGTTTGCATTTTTTAAGCCCTAAGGCCTATGCATTTGTGAGAAAGCAATTTAACACATGCTTGCCCCATCCTAAAACATTATATAGGTGGTATAAATGTGTGGATTGTGAACCAGGATTCACAAGTGAAGCTTTTGAAGCTATCAAATTATTAGTTAGTAAGTCTAATGAAAAAATATTATGCTGCCTTAGTCTTGACGAAATGTCAATCCGACAACACCTACAGTGGGATGGCAAACGCACCGTCGGATACGTGAATGTAGGACATAATCTAGACACCGATAGTATGCCGCTAGCTAAGGATGCTTTGGTCTTTATGGTTACGGCGTTAAACTCCAGTTGGAAAATACCAGTTGGGTACTTCCTGACAAATGGTGTCAACGGAGACCAACGTAGTGAACTATTAAAAAATTGTGTACATTTGTTAATAGAATGTGGGGTACAAATAGTATCGGTGACATTTGACGGATGTCCTGCAAATTTCGCCATGACAAAAAATCTAGGCGCTCAGTTTAATGATATTAACAATATAAATCCAACAATAACTATTGAAGGTCAAATCATAGTAATAATACCAGATGCATGTCACATGTTAAAACTTGTTAGAAATACACTAGCCGACAAAAAAGAGTTTTTGAATGCTAATGGCGAAATAATATCCTGGAATTATATTGAAAAATTGCATAATTTACAAAAACAGGACGAACTGCATTTAGGGAATAAGCTCAGAGCTGCTCATATTAATTACAAGAAACAAATCATGAAAGTTAGACTCGCTGCGCAAACTTTCAGCAAATCTGTCGCCGAGGCTCTTATATTATGCAAGGGTTATCTAGCCATAGAAGACTTTGTACGGCTAAGTAACAATAGCTGCACGGGTCGATCGATCAGGTTAAGCTACGCTTGCCACGGTTGGTCCGTAGATGGGTGACCATCTTTACATACCAAGACCCCTCCGTGCCTCGGAAAGCACGTTAAGCCGTTGGTCCCGGCTGTCATTTGTGGATCTTTGACAGTCGTTACGGGTCGTCAGAAGCCCGAAAGTCTGACAACCAGTCTTACCAAGGGGTATCGTATTACCCAGTTACTGGGTTGTGGAGGTCAGATAGGCAGTCGCTCCATGTAAAATACTGGTATTCAGCTGCATCCGGTTAGACTGGAAGCCGACCCCAACATAGGTGGGAAAAGGCTAGGCAGATGAGGCAGATGAGAAGACTTTGTACATTCAGATGCTACTATTGAATTTATCACAAACTTCAATGATTTGTTTGATATTCTAAATAGCCGAAGTTTATATTCATATGGTTTTAAAAAACCTATCAGTAAAGAAAATATGATGAATGCAAAATTAGAAGAGTTAGAAACATATCTCAAAACGCTCAGGTTCATAGAAGGTGATTTAGTCATTAATTCGGGAAGAAAAACAGGGTTTCTAGGGTTTTTAATTTCTATTAAGGCGCTAAGAATTATTTTTTACAAGTACATACATATTGAAAATGCTCCTCTTCGATATTTATGTACTTATAAAATGAGCCAAGACCATTTGGAGGTTTTCTTTAGTGCCATTCGCTCTAAAGGTGGGTTTAACAATAACCCTACTGCTCTGCAATTCGTATCGGCGTATAAGCGACTGCTGGTCCATGGTGAATTAAAAAATATTACCACAGGTAATTGCATACCATTAGATAATATTAATATTTTGACGTGCAATTCAAATTCGATTTGTCGTAAAATAAAAAGTAGAAGAGAAAGAATATTGGCTATGAATGACGAAAGTCTCGATGAAGATTCAATTGTTGATTTGCCCGAGGGTCATGACTATATAGGAAACTTTGAATTATCAGAATTTTCAAAGGAAGCCATAACTTACATTGCTGGATATTTAGTGCGCAATTTGAAAAAAATAATAAAATGTGATGAATGTTTAGGAGCAATATTTGCAATTGAAAAGTTTCCGGGTTTTATTGCTCAAAAGGATGTTGGCGGATTACATTATCCATCACAAGATGTTATCAAAATTTGTGTGTTTGCCGAAAAAATTCTAAGACAAACCACATCATTACACGGGAATTCATATTTTTCACAAAAAGGCACTTTAGCAAAAATGACTTGCAGTGTTTTGAAAAAATTTATTGGTACAGAAGTCTTTGCAGAAATAAAGAATCATATTAATGAACAAAGTCCTTTTGAAAATCATTTTGCATTATTAATTAAAGCTATCGCTTTTAGATATTTTGAAGTCAGGATTCATTATATAATGACGTCATTATCTCAACGAGATGAAAGAATCAGAAATATGCATACTAAGTTAATATTGTTTAAGGGTCAATAATTATCGCGGGAGACGCCCCGGGCGTCGGGGGCCACCACGTGGCCCCCGGCCACCGTAGGCGCGGGCCTGTGGACGGTGGGCTATGGGCTAGCTCGCCGTCCGTCCGTCTCATGACGACAGACTGTGTCGACGGCGCGTTCGTGTTCCACGCGCGCCTCAAAGAGAGTCAGCAAAAAGGAAGGGGTCCGTAAGGGCCGATGCCTGCCGGGGTTGCGGGACTGTTCGAAAGAGATACCGTAGCCCCGGAACACAAAGGGCGATGAAGGAACATGGATGGGTTTTAGTCAGTAAAAGTCTGACACTCCCTCCTGCTCCGCCCAGAGCGGGAGAAGTCATTTGATTTTGAAAAAAAAAAAGGGTCAATAATTAAGCATAGGTATTTATTTAGGTATTTCCATAAGGTTTGTAATAAATATGTTTATGATAAAGACTGGTTTTATTTCACCACTAGCTGACCCACGCAACTTCGTCTGCGTCACATAAAAGAAATAAAAAAAAATACCCCGTTTTTGCAACATTTTTCATTTATGCTCGACTCCTATCGGTCGAAGCGTAATGTTACATAGCCTATAGCCTTCCTCGATAAATGAACTACCCAACACTGAAAGAATCATTCAAATAGGAGCAGTAGTTCCAGAGATTAGCGCGTTCAAACAAACACTGCAGCTTTATAATATTAGTATAGATTGAACGTGTCGTGTGTGTTTTAAGTCGTGTCGGTCGATGGATATCCATACGATTCTCTTACCCCCCCCCCCCCTTGTAAAAACGAAATATTAGACCAAGGAGGTTTTATAAAAGTACCTATTTCGTACGACTACGACATAAGAGTTACATTATTGAAGCTAGCATTTAAAATGTGCTAATTCAGAATTTTTAGTTTGCGAAGTACTTACAGGTACTTATAATGTCTGTTCGCGATCAAGTAGAATTCATAATATATTTTACCTAATATGTGGGAATTGCCAACTTATTAGGCAACACCACAAAAATCTATTTCTGTTTCAAGTGTGGTCACGCCATGGTTACATCTATAGGTATATAATCTAAGGAAAAACCAAATTTAGGCTATTCAAAACGATATAAAATTATTTTTAGTAAGTACAAT
Organism: Polymixis lichenea; assembly: GCA_949091785.1. Lineage (NCBI taxonomy): Eukaryota > Metazoa > Arthropoda > Insecta > Lepidoptera > Noctuidae > Polymixis > Polymixis lichenea. Next base: position 10,660,523 of record OX420959.1, read on the forward strand.
CTTAATGCAACCTTCCTTGAATAGACTGCATAGACAATTAAAAGAATAAGTAGACATCAGTTTGACGTGTTTGACTTAAATGTCATAACAACAATATTAATATGTAAAAATATAGAAATTCTAATGTAAAATCAAGTAATTCTATATAGACGAATCGTTTAAGACCGATTCGCAGAGTGTTAGCACAGAGAACAAAGAGAGAAATATAATAATGTAAGAAAGTCGTAACAGGATAATAAAACAATGATGATGTGGATGAATGAAAAAGAATCGTAAGTATAGTATCAGTATAAATAGATACTATAATGCAAAAATCCATTTTATTGTTTCGTCCCGATTCACCCCGTTTGTAAGTACTAGTTTTATAGGACTTATCAACCCATTGTAATACGACAACGAAAAACGACACGACGACGGATAAGACATGATTAAATTTTTAAAATTTATGAGCTAGAAAGCACTACCCCTGCAGAAGTGTCTCTTTATTAGAACAATAGGTAAAGGATTTACTCTTAACCTTTAAAATTCAAAACAATGTGATCATAACCTTAAAAACAAATATTTTAATCACCTTTCAGCTGCTGTTTTTTGTGGCTTCTTGACTTTATCATATTCTTGTATTATTTCTGTGAGTGAAGGCAGGCCCTTGACACGAGGTTTCTAGAAGAAAGGGAAAACATTGCCCATTATTATAAACGAATAAATCTCAAGAGGTCTAGAATTCGTTGGATTAGTCGTATGGGTATAGAGGAAACAATACGTAAGAGTTTCTATCGTTACCTGCCAGATAAAGTATCATGATATAACGCGAAGGTACTTCGAAGAGAAAGAGGAAGATTTTACAAAATGTCACGTCGAAGAATTAAAATGTCGGTCGACATGTGGCGATTGATTTTTATTCCACATATTCGTAGAATTAACCAACCGAAACTGCTATCGAATTACTAGTTGAACCTAACATTACAACAAGTCTACGGGAAAAACATTATCGCAAGGTTTTCGAGCACGTGTGGTGGCCGGCCACACGTGGTTTTTTTGATGATGACTGATGATGGAACTTACCGCTTTCGTTTTCTTCAAAAAGTCTTGGGCTAACGATTTGTCAATATTAAGTAGAAATTGATGAACTATTGAAATAGCTTCAGTTTGCACTTCAGCGGGGACCCCCATTTTTCAACTTTATTAAACTTTACCCAACTGTTTTTCCGCTGACATTCTCAATTCCTCTCTCTTTTTTCTTTTTCAGACATAGATATTCTCGTATGCCAGTCTAGTCGGTCAAGACATATAAAACCTCCTTCATACAAACCGAGAGTGCGTTTGACTCTTATAATAATAATTTAGAATTTTGTTAATTAGTTGACAACGTAGTTCCATAGAAAAACCAAATTTAGGCTATTCAAAACGATATAAAATTATTTTTAGTAAGTACAATCTTAATGCAACCTTCCTTGAATAGACTGCATAGACAATTAAAAGAATAAGTAGACATCAGTTTGACGTGTTTGACTTAAATGTCATAACAACAATATTAATATGTAAAAATATAGAAATTCTAATGTAAAATCAAGTAATTCTATATAGACGAATCGTTTAAGACCGATTCGCAGAGTGTTAGCACAGAGAACAAAGAGAGAAATATAATAATGTAAGAAAGTCGTAAAAGGATAATAAAACAATGATGATGTGGATGAATGAAAAAGAAGCGTAAGTATAGTATCAGTATAAATAGATACTATAATGCAAAAATCCATTTTATTGTTTCGTCCCGATTCACCCCGTTTGTAAGTACTAGTTTTATAGGACTTATCAACCCATTGTAATACGACAACGAAAAACGACACGACGACGGATAAGACATGATTAAATTTTTAAAATTTATGAGCTAGAAAGCACTACCCCTGCAGAAGTGTCTCTTTATTAGAACAATAGGTAAAGGATTTACTCTTAACCTTTAAAATTCAAAACAATGTGATCATAACCTTAAAAACAAATATTTTAATCACCTTTCAGCTGCTGTTTTTTGTGGCTTCTTGACTTTATTATATTCTTGTATTATTTCTGTGAGTGAAGGCAGGCCCTTGACACGAGGTTTCTAGAAGAAAGGGAAAACATTGCCCATTATTATAAACGAATAAATCTCAAGAGGTCTAGAATTCGTTGGATTAGTCGTATGGGTATAGAGGAAACAATACGTAAGAGTTTCTATCGTTACCTGCCAGATAAAGTATCAAAATATAACGCGAAGGTACTTCGAAGAGAAAGAGGAAGATTTTACAAAATGTCACGTCGAAGAATTAAAATGTCGGTCGACATGTGGCGATTGATTTTTATTCCACATATTCGTAGAATTAACCAACCGAAACTGCTATCGAATTACTAGTTGAACCTAACATTACAACAAGTCTACGGGAAAAACATTATCGCAAGGTTTTCGAGCACGTGTGGTGGCCGGCCACACGTGGTTTTTTTGATGATGGAACTTACCGCTTTCGTTTTCTTCAAAAAGTCTTGGGCTAACGATTTGTCAATATTAAGTAGAAATTGATGAACTATTGAAATAGCTTCAGTTTGCACTTCAGCGGGGACCCCCATTTTTCAACTTTATTAAAAACTTACGGTCTTATTCATAAAAAAAGCTTATCGAAGGTTTAAGACATTCATTAGTTAAAGTGTACGATAAGCCTATAAAACCTTTGATAAAATTTTGTATTCATAAAAGTTTCATAAACGTTCTTTATCTAATAAGTCGTTTATAAATCAAAATGTTGCCATTTTAATGAAGTCGTACAACAAATTGACCAACACATCGAATCGTCAAACGAGAATGTCCGTCTTCACATCGAATAATTGTGAATATAGACAATATTAATAATGAAAACTATTTAGTTGTCTATAGTTTCGACACTTTTGACGTGTTGACGTCACTCGGATCTTATTTTTATGTGTCAAGTAGGTACATTTTGAATTTTATCCGTCAAGCGCGCGTACCTAAACTTGATTATTGACTTGTAATTATATATAATGGAATCAAGACCGGAGGCTCTGATTTCCAATAAAAGGCAAAGAAGTGAAAATTGGTTGGAGGAGGACAAGGTTTGTACTGTTACATCTAAAATGTGTTCAAAGTAAGTTTTGTTTTGTGAACATTCTCAATTTCTCATACTTACGCTTGCTTTTGCTTCTACTCCTTAGATGATTTTGAAAGAATTGGTCAGGGAGAGGGTCTCCATTATAGAAAATAAAAATACCGACTCAAACACTAACGCGAAAAAGGTGGCGACCTGGCATGATTTACGAATTAGGTACCTATCCATTATACTCATAATACAAAGTTCCGAAGCAGGCATATCAAGAATATTGTTTGCCTGTACAAAACCGCAATTATAAGAATAACTAATAATGACTCTTAATATTAGTTAATCCTATGCTGCTTCTGATTTGATTTATTTAGTATAGATATAATTTGGAAAAAAAAATATTTTGAGCAAGTTGATACCTAGTTGCCTAAACCTAACATTTATATTTCAGTTTTAACAATATGGCCAAGGTTCCAAGGACCCTACAACAAATAAAGGCACAGTGGAGTATTATTAAAATAGCAGCAAAGAAATCAAAATTTCTTGAGCGGAAGGAGAGATTCCAAACAGGTGGTGGACCACCACCTGCTTCTGAACCAGCAAGTGGTGAGGATATTGCAGTGTGGCTTCCTCATGAATTCACAATAGACACAAATGAGTTCGATTCAGATAACCAAGTAAAAACACCAAAATACTTGGGTTTTCAATAAGCATAATGTATAGAGGCTGATAATATCTAAATTGTTGTGTTTTAGAATTTTCAAGAATTAAGAAAGGAAAAAATTCAAGAACAGGAAATAAATATTGAAAAAAATCAGGATATAATAGAAATGGTATGTATGTACATCATTAAATATTACAGATAATTAGAATAATTATTCAAGTTAATGTATGCCAATAAGGAGCAGGGACAATATTTCACCATCTGTTTTTTTTGCTAGGTCCTGAATTCGGGTTGCTGTTATCAGTTTTCTCACAAAAGCCAATCAATAGTGCCCAGCAAGCTTACAACCACTTAATCAATGAGATAGTCTAGTTTACCTTGGAATTTTATTATTTCAGATATTGGACCCAAGTACATCCACACAACTTGAAGACACAACAACCACAACCATAACAACAAAACCTAAGGTTCAAAATTATAGATTAAATAATAAAAAGGTGTGTATCCTTGAATGAAGTCACCTTTTTTAACAATTGTTTGTTACCATAATATTAGTATTATCTATAATGATAAAGCTGACCTGCCAGACGTCCAAGGCAGTCCAATTGTGAATCTAAACCATCCAGGAACCCACTCAAACCCACAAAAATTTCACTGTAGTCGGTCTAGCTGCTTAGGAGTTCAGTGATGTACATACATATGGAAGAATCATAGGATAAAGATAATGAAGAGTTAATAATAATTACATTACTGTATTTCAGGTTAATAGGACTAGTAAGGATGACGCTGCACTACAAATAGCTGAAACGGAAACGGCCTGCAGAAAAGAACTACATGAGGCACAGATGGCAAACGAAAGACAAAAATTAAAAAATTTAGTTCTAAAAGAACAAGTTCTGAAAGCCAAACTCGAGTATTTTAAAAATAAATTAAACTGATATTCTTATTTATACAAGCTTTTTATTATTCAATTACTCGCTAAAATGTCTCCTTATAAAAGTTTGTAAAATAGCATTGGCATTTGCATTTCCCCTTGCAACTTCTTGAGTAATTTCACTGGTATCATATTCATACATACTGCTACCCTCTGACTGCATGTCTCCATGGTCAACTGCAATATTGTGAAGTACTGCTAGAGCAACTATCGTTGTTTTAACATTTCCTAGTTTGCAGGTCATGCCATGTAAAAGGCATTGAAAGCGTTGTTTCCACACTCCAAAGCAGCGTTCCACAGTATTTCTTGTTGCTATATGTGCTTCGTTATATTTTTCCTCGCTTCTATTTTGAGGCCTTAAAATGGGAGTGAAGAGATATGGCTCTAATTTGTATCCGGAGTCACCTAAAAGTCTTCCTCTAAAAGATCCCATCTCAAAACGCTCTTTGAGTGACGACTCGTTAAAAATCCGGGCGTCGTGTGTGCTACCTCTCCATCTGGCAACAATATCTCGGATGCGAAGATGTGCATCACAAGTTACCTGTAAACATACAAATTAATAAACATCATGAAGGAAAGTATGTCCAATATAGTTAGGTTTTACAATAGTAAGTATGTTGTTTAAAATACCTGGACATTCAGGGAGTAAAATCCCTTTCTATTTATATAATATTGGGCTGCATCACCTCCACATTTGCGGATTTTGATGTGAGTACAATCAATGCAACCAATAACAGTTGGAAAATTTCGTATGTCATGGAATTCCCTCGTCATGAACTGTTCTTCGGCAAATGTATTGGGCATCTTAATGAAGGATGCCGAGTGTCGAGCGAGGGCTCGTGCTACTCGGGAACAAATCCGACTAGTGGTTGCTTGAGACAATCCATGGTGGTCTCCAGCATCTTCTTGAACCTTTAATGAAAAGAGTTGACTCAGAAAATGGTTAAGTATATGACGTTTGTTTAATAAAATCTAATATATTTCAAAAAGCATTTTTCTCATTTTGCTTACCTCTCGACGACCCCAACATCTTATGGCTGTTAAAACCTGTATTTCTGGTGAGATACCAGAACCTCTACGATCTAACTTAAGATCCTCACGAACAAGGTTAATTATGAAGGTCGCTGTGGATTTATTAAAGTGATAACGCTTCCGAAAGTCTTCGTCGTCCAAAGAAAATGGATCAATCCTATTTCTATAAACCTTTCGTCGAAACGGACGGTTTTGAAGACGTGCAATCCTTTCAATAGCATCCAAGCTTTGTAAAGCTTGCATTCTGTATAACTATAAACTAAATTGGTTGAACAGAAATGCAAAATAAATTAATAACAACTGCAGTTCCTAGAAGTAGGTACGATTGTTTCCAAATTTACACTATTTCTCACACAACATTTGTACGTCAAATGTCATTTTCTTATATCAGCTGATGTAGAGTCAGCCATTTTTTCCTTAAAACACTGTTAAAATAGGGTTCTGGCGTTTATAACTTTAGAGTAGGTTTAAAGAACGCATTAGTGCTAAAATGCGTTTATGAATAACAGTTTTTGTAAACCAGACTTTAGCAACTGTTTAGATGTTCGATAACTTTTTATGAATAAGACCGTTAGTAGCACAGCAACGAACGCAACGCCGCCGTTTGTCACAGACCGTACGCACAGATTAAAAATAAAAAAAGAACTTGGCAACAAGGGTTGCAATGTAATGCGAAAGTGTTAGAAACAGTGTTACCATTTATTCTATCGTCGGCAGTACCAAAAAAAGCGATGTTTAGACTATAGTTCGGACAAAGGTGGTGGTAGCGCTAATGGACCGTTGCGTTGGCTACTTCATGAAATATCAATCGATATGGTTATAGGGACTTGGTGTTAATTTTTGCGTCAGTCGCGAATCTTATTTTATCGGTTGGTTAGCGGTTTCAACATACAACCTGACACTGACCTACAAAATACTTAAGAAAATTTTAATCTCGCGGATTTCTCTGGGACTTACTTTTTATAGTATAAATAAAAAAATAAACATTTATTTTCTATTGCACAAAGGCGCCTTTTAAATATACAACGTGTCGTTTTGCATCCTCGTGAAATTCAAGGAGGTAACTATGATTCGCGACACGAATCAATAATAAAATAAGTAGGTATTTTTTTTTTTTAAACGCGGCCCGTGTGAATCCGCACTGTAACTGGTTACATGGGCCGCGTTTTAAAATAATAATTTAAAAAAATACCAACTTATTTTATTATTGATTCGTGTCGAGAATCATTAGCATAGTCACCTCCTTGAATTTGATGAGGATGCAAAACGACACGTTGTATAAAGATTACAATATTTGAATAAATCCTTTGTGAGAGACTGATATCTGCACTAGGACTGTCACATTGGGGGGCCTGGTAATGCCCCCCCCCCCCAAAAAAAACAGTGTATGAGTATAACTTTTAAAGATAGTAACAATATATTTTTAACCTTTGGTAGGAAACATTAGCGAAACTAAAATAAAGAAGTAAAGATATAAAAAATATATTTGGTATTTGTGTGTTTCTGTGATATTGTGTGGTGTGGTGTAGTATAGTGTAATGTAGCGTGGTGTGGCGTGGTGTAGTGTGGCGTGGTGTGGTTAGGTGTGGTGGTGTAATGCAGTGTAGTATGGTGCGGTTTGGTGTGGTGGGTTGCAGTGTGGTGTTGTGATGGACAGGCTGAATACACATTTATCTTAAAACAATTAGGATTAGAAGAGGCTTTCAGTGCTAGCGTAATCAAGGTTCAGTAGATACGTGGTTAGAACTTGCTTGCACATTGATTTAGTAAGGGCCTATATTTTTAAAGTCGAGTTTATTTTGTTGTTTAAACAACTGCCACGGAAACAAAAGTTGCAGTGCGAAAGACTACTTTTACATATTGAGTAGAACAGACATTTGTCTTGATACGTGTAGGAGCGTGCAAGGATGAGTTGTAGTATAATGAAAAATGTTTACGCAAGATTGTTTGAACGATAAACGGTTGTCGAACTGTAAGAAACTTGCACATATCGTGAAGTTCAGAGGTAGGGTGAAAAAACGGTAAAGCATGGGCCACCTTGACCGATGGTCTTTGCGCTCGCTTGATTTTAATCATAAAAGATTAAGGGGCGCCACCCCAAACAGAGATGCAATAGTTTAGTACAGATTGTCCAATTGCAAAATAAACTGTCTTATGAAAAACAAATATGCAACATAAATGCAGTAACTCTACTTATTGCAGAAATAATTAGTACATTATTTAATAGCGTAAACAAGGATCCGTATCATATCTGCAATAACTCAAACATGTTGCACTTATAACTAGTAAATGAATATAAAAAATGAGGAACTATGCTAATTATAAATGTAGTAACTATACTTATTTCAGATATACTTAGTAAAATTACTTAATAGCGTAAGTAAGTTATTCCTATCTATAGTTATTTCGGTCTTGATATGTAAGTTATTAAGCACCGACCTAGATATTGCAGTTAGGCTTAGTATTAAAACGGATTCGTCATAGATACGTAAAAAGTGTCTAAAAAGAATACATAGATCTCGTTCTGCAAATTCCGAATATGTACTTATCTCAATTCGGCCCAAAACTCGAGTTATTGCACTTTTCGTAAGGACGGCAGAACAGTATCCATCCCTTTACAAAAATCATACCTTGAGTTTACGCATATGATTTCTAAGAGAAGTAGGTATACTTGATTGGTATATTAAACCTATGTATGTTTACAGTAAAACATTATGTTATTATTGGTTAGTTTTAGAGATAAAATTATCTGCTAAACTATATAAGTATCACACACTTTGTTTATCAGGCTTATTTTAATGCTATTGATTTTCAATTATTCTTACTAACATCTTAACATTTCCCTTTCACAGTAATTGGCTCTGTTCTTGACTTAAATTTAATATTATTTAAAACTATGTCAAATAACATTATGTAAACACAGAACAGCTGTGTAATTCGCTTGATCCTCGCTACGTGTATTACTTCTTGGTGAGGTAGGTGCATGTCCATGTAAATATATTTTCACTGACCTGAACAATAACATGGTGCCAGGAGGGGGTTGTGAGGTTCGCTCTCGCAATGACATATGCGGCAAATATCTCCGCTGGAGTTGCTACATGACGTGCTACATGATGGCTGGACCGATTTGGATTTTTTTTGTTTGAAAGGGTATACTTCCCAGGTGGTCCCATGATCATCAAGTCAGGATCTGATGATGGGATCTTGGAGAAATGGAGAGAACTCTTATAGAAAATCTTAGAGAAATTGTATTGGCATACTTGAAGCTATTTGGGTAGTTTTTGGAAGAGTACTTTCGCGGAGTGGTCCCATTTCAATTTGGTGAAGATCTGATGAAGAACTTCGGAGATAGGCAACGGAACTCCTCAATAAATGCTAACAAATGGAGTGGGATTGCTGAAATCTCATGTCTGTCTATTGTTTACACCAATTCGTAACATAACATCACGCCGGGACGCTGTGAAGGGGTGAGCACATGTGAACCACTAAAAAGTGAAAAATTAAAACTTTTTTCAAAAAAAAAAACAACACACTTCTAAAAAAACACTAAAAAGTGAAAAATAACTTTAATTTCGGAAGGCGGTGACAAAAACTTCAAATACATATCCAAACTTCCGAAATTAAAGTTATTTTACACTTTTTAGTGTTTTTTAGAAGTCTGTTGTTTTCTTTTTATTTATAGTATGCAATGTAAAAGGCGATTCCGATATTTACAGACTAAACAATTTCATTTCATCACAATGGACCTGGGAGTTTAATGTAATCGTGCGCACTTTGGGAAAATCTCTCTTCGGTCGTGTTCGATTGTCGTTATATCGGACTATGAGAGAGAGAGAAGAGTGAGTGCACCTGTGTTTGCGCATGCATTTATGCACTATAACATCTCCCGATTGCAAATGGCTGCTGAGACTGGCCGCCGTAGTCGAATTGCGGTCTGGAAGACTTATTATTATTTTAAGCATCGCCAACCGTGGAGGCTATTTGAATGCACCTAAACTAGACACTATGTCCAGCGTATCTACTTTTTATCTATCCGACCTTGCGGCCCAAATCAGTCTATGACTAATAACTAAGACGCATTTCGCTCACCCACCTATCCTTTTCCATGCCTCGCTAAGCGCCACTTAGCCGCAACGATACACAGACGGTGACAAAAATAAAACAATTATAAGTATTTCATGACTGTTTCAAAAGTGGAACAAGGTTAAAAGACAATATTGTCAAAATTATTATTAATAATTGTTGTTGTAGCAAAAAATCAGACAAAAATGTTGTCACGCAAAGACGTCAACAAGACTAAACATTACATTGACTTCCCGATTCTGAGAGCGGTATTGGCCTAGTGTTAGAGGCCGCGGCATACGAGTTGTAGGCCGTAGGTTCGAACCCAGGCAAGCGCTTTACTTAGTGTATACTATTTCATGACTGCTCTCAAAACGGTGAAGGAAAACATCGTGAGGAAATCGGCATGTACTAGAACCAAAAATTCGAAGACATGTGACATGTACTAACCCGCACTGGGCCCGCGTGTTAGATTACGGCCCACTCCCTCTCACCGAGAGGGGACTTGTGTCCCAGCAGTGGGGACAATATAGGCTGATAATGCTTATGCATTGACTTCCGCATTCTGGATCGATCGACTCGAGCGGCTGTTATTATTTAGCAACAAGACCCAATTGTAATGTCAAACTCATAGACAAAAAAGCAAAAAACGATTTGAAGTGTCAAACAACTATTTGGGATTAAAAAACGAACTTTAGAGTTATTTTTAAACCATAGAGGTTGGTTACTCAGGAAGCAAGCATAAATCTTCGATCAATGATAACTAAAGGCAATCCGCATCTTTAAGGTGAATCGACACTTTTTCCATACAAACTTCGGGAATGTATTACTCCACTGTTTGACAATGTACGGACGCCAGCGCATCAAGCTATCCCAATCTGTCAAATTTCTTTGATAAATTTTCAATTTTATCACATAAGCTTAAGGTTCATATTCAATTGGACAATTTGGAATTTGACAAATTGGGTTATCTTGATGTGCGTGATTGTGTACATCAAAAAATTGAACATGGTATGCTTTTGTCTCATTATTTATATTGTCTGTACGGAAGCAATGCTAAAATAAAAAGCCACTAAAAAGTTAGGAGTAAAAAAATATTAGTTTTTCTTGCTAATTTAACCTAACTTCGGGCGTGAATAAGTAATAAAAGATGTGTAAAATTTCCAAAACAAAGTCAATACCGACAGAGCTCAAACATCGAAAAGTTCAATGAACTTTATTAGTCATTGATTCATGCAGTGATTTTTTGTAAAACCCGATCTTCCGAAGGACATTTCTTAATTTTTTACGCGCCTATTTTACTATAAATATGATCCTTCATCTCACTCAATAACGTCGTGCGTGTAGACTAGCGTCTAACTGCTAATCACTACCACCAGTGACTTCGAGCCCGCGACTAGTATCCCCTTAATACAAAATTAAAATTAAATAAAACATTAAAAATAAATTGTCATTTTTATCATTAATCTGTTAATTTATCGATGAACACCGTAAACATATCGCTCATCCAATAGAACAATGACGTAATTACGTTTTAGCTATTTTTCAGGAGAACGTTTTAAAAGTTTGTAATTGAAAATATGATATATTTCCAATGATCATGATAAAATATTTTAATATTTATGTATGTTACTTTACTATCAATAATAATTTGTAATAACTTCATGCGAAAACCGAAGATAACTTAAAAAAAATTCTAAATAAAACAAACCTGACGTACACTTATGCCATTTTATAAATGAAATATAACAATTATGACATAAACTAAGATGATTTGAAATGGGAAAAAGATCTTGAATTTAAACAAAAAATTATTCAATTTAGTTTTATTTTCATAAATCTGTTTACATTTATATATATACGTATAATAAGAAGTATCTATTTTTTTTATTAGTTACGAAAATGTCGTTTTTTTATGTTAAAACAAAGATATCTAGGTAATGTAAGATGTTTTTAGTTTTTTTTTTATTAATCATGTTGGTAACACGATTATAAAAAAAACTAGTGTTTAGTTTACGAAATACGAGATCGGGATACATGTAGGATTAAAGGCGCTAGTGCCATCTAAAAGTAGCATAATCTTTGAAAGTAGGAAAGTAGGAATTTATAGAGTTGGAAGATTAATCAATCATTGTGAAATTATTTTATCACAATGATTGCCTAATCTACCAGTTCTGTTAAAAAATAGTGTCAATCATTCGCCACTTTATACAGTAATTATAATAGTGTGACTTACGGATTGCTTAGAAATAATAATGTAATTTAAAAAATTGAATTAATAATGTAAATTATACTTTTCACAAAATAGAGTTATAAAAAGCCTCATATTTTGGTATGATATTAGTATTTATTAAATGCGATAAATCAGCTTTTTCGATCTGAAATACTAAGTTTAGCACTATATGCGTGTTTCAGGTTTCTAATTTCGGCAGGCGGATTTCGTCTAAGACGTCTTCTAGGTCCCAAATACATATCGCATTGAATCCATTCTGCTATATCGTCGTATGATACTTTGTATGAATAAACATAAGACCCCTTAATAAATTTAATTAATCTAATGTGCGATAACCTGACAATATCTCCATTGAGGTTTTTGTTGAAGTTAACAGATAATTGTTCAGCTAAATCTTTCCAACCAATAAAATCTGTAAAATTCAGTTCATGGACGACGTAAGGCTTGCCACTTTTATTAGCATTCCTTATTAATTGAACATATTGATCAGGAACGTATATAGGACCTGACCATTTTGCATTTTTAATGGTCTTTTCAATAATGGAGTGTATGTTATCCCCTTCGTTTTGGGTGTGGCCTCTTACTAAAAACTTATGGGTAATTGAATTAATTGCCAATGTTCTTACTGCATATGCATACATGCTTCATAAGTATCTGAAAAAATCAACATTCAAATATAGATTAATAACAGTATTGACTAATGTTGAAATCAGAATTAATTAGGTGCACTAAAAACTATTACATATTCTTTTGTTGACCTCAACAGTTATCTGAATAGAATATAACATTTATGTTAGGACTGCCGAGAGCAATCTTTTCTAAAATCTTGGAAACTAGAGCCTATTTTAGTTGCACCACGATTGCCCAGTCCCTTGTGCCAAAAATAACAATCTGTTGTTTTATTTTTAAATTAGATATCTGAAATATAAAACAGTACTTGAGGTATTTATAATTAAGGTAACATTAAATAATGACATTAAAATTAAAAGATTTAACAATAACTTACAGTAAAATTTAAGCAGTTCAGTTTTGACCTGTAAAAGAAAGCAGACGATGCACCTATTGGTACAGGCATTACTGCCTGCAAATCATAAATAGCAACTAGGCTATTACTGTTGGCTTCGTTACAGGTATATCCTTGGATTTTTCATTACGACTTATTTGTTTTTCTCTTTGGTGTAAATCATATTCTAGAAGATTTATTCCCTTTATGTCGAGTCCCGTTATGTCGAGCCGAAAACCTTGTCTCGCTTCTATTACCCTTATGTCGAGCTTAGTTTTCTGTCCCGTTTCTATTCCCTTTATGTCGAGTTTATTTACCACGCTTTTATTACCTTTATGTCGAGTTTAATAATATCATATTTTAGAAGTACAGTCACGTCCAATGAAATGCACATGCACATAATTTAGAATCAATTATACACAAAAAAGAATTTAAAAACAACTAATAACTTTAACCATACAGTACACCCATACCCACTATGTATGCAATGTCCATGGCGAGTTTAAAAGATAATAATGATTACGTTGACCAAGTTCGTAGCTTCCAAAGTGTGAAAAATGCACTCTACCGTTCAAGAAATAATTTTTTAAATGTTAGTAAGACTACATTCCAGAAATTAGAGGATGTCAAAATTTCACCAGTGATCGCAAAAGATTTTCTGGTTGTAGAAAGTGGTGGGGTAAATAAAAAACAAAATTATTTAAAATATACATGTTACTTAGGTTGATACAACGATATAGCGTCAATCAATAACGCTAATTTAAAAGAATTATTTACTTATTATAAAGCTACATCTTTTTTTACATTTTCACTAATAGTGGTGATTATACTGTGATTTATTTAGATTAAGAAAGTTAATTTTATAAGAAGAATTATTTTTTACTGTAAAACTATGCTGTTTAGCATTTGCAACAATAGTGATGATTATACTGTGATTTATTTAGATTAAGAAAGTTATTTTTTAGAAAAAATATTTATATACGTGATTATTATACTGTATATGTTTAGATTAAAAAAGATTAGATATATATATGAAAATAAGTAATAGAACAAATAATAAAACAATGTTTTTATGCCATTGGCTTTTAATTTACATCCCTGACTGTACCTGTTCACCAAACTCGACATAAAGGTAATAGAAAGCGTAAAATATCAATACTTTGGAGAACAATAGACTTCCAGGCTCGACATAACGGGACTCGACATAAAGGGAATAAATCTTCTAGAAGTAACTTATCTTTGTCTTCACCGACTACTTTTTTTGATATTCACATTGATATTCGTATTGACTCACATATTAAAATTACTAATAATAGTATATTATGATATAAGTGCGGTAAGTTGAAAATTACAGCCGAGGTGATATTGCTAGCCCGAGCCGTAGGCGAGGGCTACAAGAAAGCAGAGGCTGTAATTATCAAAGCGCACGTATGTCATACGACGTTTTATAACATATTTGCGGGGAAATAAATAAAAGTCGGACTTTCTTAAACGAGTAAATCTTTAATCACTTGTGCAGCAGTTAGAAAAATTTGAACAATTCGTAAAATTGATTATTACTTCTTCACAAATTAGCGATGCGCGCGCATCAGCGCTTTTTTTTTAAGGCAAAGGCACAAAAACAGCCAGAATAACTAATAAAGTAAATTAATATTTTTTTGTTTTTGTTACAGATAAATGGTTGTAATTTATTGTCAAAACTAATTAAATTAAAGAATTAAATTTTTATATTTTTTATATTTTAACTCTCAAAGTTAATTTTATTCACAAAATGTTGACCACCTTTCTGACATAAAAACTGTTTGCTAAGATTTTAAAAAGTACCGTGCGTTTTACATTACTATAACGCACAAGTGCGTAATGACATACATTACGATATTGAAATTGGTGTAATAAGAGACGCTTTACGAGCAAATGTGTTATAAAATACTTTTTACATTTATTTGTAAGGGAATTTGTCAGAATAGGTTCCTGACCTATTTGGCAATTGTGTCATATAATCAAACGATCTTGTGCAGTTTTATTGACATAATGACATAATTGCCAATTGCGTCGTTGTTCTACCAATAAAATTTAAATAATTTGTCATAACTTACATTTACGTCGCTATGAGTCCTGACATATTCTCACTTCGCGGGGCATCCGGCACTACAGTCAAATAAGTCGATGTTTCCGGGTGACCTTTTGAAAAATACGCCAATTCCCTAACGACAGTCACTCACTCTATCGAAAACCACCGTAACTATAATTCTGTCGTTTTTGTCATAGATAGAACTTTCAAAACGTGAACTTATGACATTCAAAACTCATTTTCGACATTTTCGTAATTACGTCGTTGTTCTATTGGATGAGCGATATGTTTACGGTCTTCATCGATAAATTAACAGATTCAGGGTCAGGGTAGTCATATGACTACCCTGACCTGATTACGGTTTTAATAAACCGTAAGTCGTAAAATATTTTAAGTAATATTAAAAATAATATATGTACCTAATAGCTAATACAATATATGCTAATGGTGCTGATCATAGGTACGTTCTTATGTTGATAGATGTAAAACAATAATTATTAATTACTACAAAATTATGGTGCAATGTTGAGCCACAAAAGGAATGAATGAAAGGCAATTGCATGGAGCTGAGATGAGACTGTTAAGAACGATTTGTGGTGTTACCCGAATGGGTAGAATAAGAAATGAGTACATACAGTGGCGTGCACAAAGTTTTTAGACAGGGTAGGCAGAAATTTAAAAAAGGCAAAAAAACCAGAACAACCGATTGCTGTACCTACCTACACAGCATGCAACCTGTGAGGCAATTAAATGAATCATATTGTTTTGTTTTGTATTGAATTTACGATTGACTTTACCTATAGTTTGTGACTATTAATTGCAAATCAAATAAAAACAAATAAATCAAAACAAACAATGGCGTTGGAATTACTCGGAATATGAAAATAATACGACAAACAAATTATGGTTGTTTAAGTAGTCATAATTCAATGAAACAATGCTACTTTTTAAAATAGTCGCATATCCATGTGATGCGGAGGAATGAGGAAAGGTCGTGAGGAAAGTTTTGAGTATGAATGTGGATGGCTATAAGAGTAGGGGGAGACCAAAGAAACGAAGGATGGACTGTGTGAATGGTGATATGGTTAGAAAGGGTGTGACTACGGAGATGACGACTGATAGAGAAGTGTGAGAGAAAAGACATGTTGCGCCGACCATAAATAAATTGGGATAAGGGCTGAAGGGTCGCTCAGCGTGCTATGTACCGGGCTATGCTCGGAGTTTCTTTGAAGGATAAAATCAGGAATGAAATTATCCAGAAAAGAACTGGAGGCACCGACATAGCTTGCAGAATAAGCAAGCTGAAGTGACAGTGGGCTGGCCATGTTTATCGATGGACCGATGGACGGTGGAGCAAGACAAGTCCTGGGGGCCTACTCTCTAACTCCATCAAAGAAGATAGAAAGTAGTTAGAAACTTCTTAGTGAATCCTACAGTTAATTAACTAACTGTTTTGGACGGGCAAAACTTATCGGGAGTAGGGACAGCTTTCAAATCGTGTTGTCATTCATTCTTAGTTCGGGCTCCAAACTAATCTTCTGTCCGTAAGTGGTACGGTGTTGGAAACGCCCGTTACTTCGACCGAAACGACGGACTTCGTGCTTAGAGAGTAAGGCCTCTGGAGTGGAGACCGCGTACTGGCAAGCGTACTGTAGGACGCCCCGCAGCTAGATGGACCGACGACCTTAAAAAGGTAGCTGGGACAGACTGGATTCGGAAGGTGGAGGAAATAATATTGTGGCGTAACCTGGGAGAGGCCTATGTCTGGCTGTGGACTGTGATAGGCTGAGTTGATTGAAGGGAAGGAGAAATTATGGTACTTACAGACCGACCTTGACCTGCATATTGCAATAAAAGTAAGAAAATTTGAGTTATACCTGAAAGGTACCACCACTGCACAGATTTTCAAGGTCTTTTTAAAATAGCTAAGTGGGCTTCTTAGATCTTTTTATAAGCATTTGATATCAACCTTCCTCTGTACAATTGCACTGCAAGTGAAATTCTAATTTTACACAAGGTTACTTCCGACATTTCGGCAACCAGGAAACCCTTTATTCACCAGTTCCTATTTCTTTTAGCGTTAGTATTTATTTGCTTTTATTTTCGTGGATCTTTGACAGTCGTTATGGGTCGTCAGAAGCGCGAAAGTGTTAGACTATCGCACATGACAACCGGGAACGCCAACGCCTTAATGTGTCCTTCTCGAAGCAGGGAGGCGACTTGGTATGTTAAGATAGTCACCCATCCGAGGACCAACCGCGGCAATCGCAATTATTTAGCAATTACTTAGACACAAGCCCCTCATGCTAAAAAGAACGTATCGTGGAATCATTGGAAAAGCCACACGTAAAGAACCTCTTACGAAGTCCAAGGGAAGTCTAATCTAGCTTAACCCAGTTTTACTTAGGGGTATCGTATTACCCGCATTTATACTCGAAACTATCCTCACGATATTTTCCTCATTCCTCCGTATCAGATGCTTATAACAAGACAGCCAATTTAAATACAACAGTTAGCTTTAAAAAAATAGTTTTGGTAATTATATTATGCTTTTAATGCAATACTCTAATAGGTCTTGGGTCTTGCGTTAATGGGCATTTGCACTTTTAAGTGTACCCTGTTAAAAATACGGGTATTTTTTTTTAAGTACTACATTGTCTGACGGACTAAAAATGGTATTTAATTTCAAATAAATACCCTACTTTCCTTATTAAAAATAGTAGTTCAAAAAAACAAAAAAAAAACACGCTTTATAAACCGAACTAAAAAAGTAGAAAATAATATAATTCTATTAAAAAGCGTGGGGTGCTTTTAGAAGTATTTTTATAATCAATTAATATCAAGCACCCCACGCTTTTTAACAGAGTTAAATTATTTTCTACTTTTTAGTTTAGTTTTTAAAGCGTGTTTTTTAGTTTTTTAAACTATTCTTTTATTTTCTATTTTTCTGCTAACTACAAAAGCGTGATTTTTCAGTTTTTTTTCTATTTTTTTTTAATATTGAATTGTCATCGGTCCTCGATAAGTCTACAAAGTCTACCGCGCGGCCCCTACAGGGGCCATTATAATAGAAAATGAATTGTGTCTCATTAGCCGGTATTTGACAGTTTATCGTATGTATCGGTATCGCGGAAATTTTTATAAGAGCATCGGTATCGGTATCGTATCGGAAAAAAGGCGTATCGAACATCCCTATTGTTAACATGATTATATTTTGTCACACACGTCTTATAGTTTAGAATTAGAATACACTCTTTAAACTGTCCTCCCATAAGTACCTATTATCACTGTAATTTGAAAACATTGTAAAAGCCAATTATTTTTAAAAGAGTACCTAACCGTGGAGTTTATTGCCGGCTCTTCTCCATAGGAAGCGACAAATTGGAACCGTGCACCTAGCTTCTGACGTTTCATAAGTGCCCTTGCAGGTTTATGTGAAATAAAATATTTTGATTTGATTTGATTTGAGAAATGTGAGTTAGACGCTTTCAAGTGATGGAATCATCAAACATCACGGCTTACAAACTTTTTGTATCTTGGGAACTATTTGTATTGTAAAAATGTTTGTTAGACAGAAAGATAGAGAATTTTGAACTCTCTTAAGATTCTATTAAAAAGTTAAAATTTACCAAGTGACGATTAACGCTATAGAGGTATGAGGAACAGGGTGTAAAGTTCACTCATAGTCTATATATAGTAAAGGAGGATCCTCCGACCAGACGGGTGTTATGTCTGGTGGGCAACTGCCCGACGTTTGATGCCGGGATGTTTGTAAATATGTAGATCGCGCGGTAAACTCTGCTTGCGCGATGTAGCTGATAGTTGCGGTGTGACGTCAAGTCTTGAGTAGTTCGCATATGGCATTGTAGATGGCGCCACTTTACTTTTTGTGTTTTCCACATTTGTTGATTTGAAGTTTCGTATGTCCCCGGCATTGTAGATGTCCGCCACAACGCCTTTCTAGTTGAAGAACGGTGGTATTAAGGTGCGTACACAAATGCACAATACGTGTCGCCACAAGCTGTTTCAAAGAAGAGTACAGTTATTGGCAACAACCTCACTGGAACAAGGACAAACAAAGCCAATTTTGACAGTGATGATGCTAAATCAGAGGAAAAATAAGTGTGACCGATCTGTATACCTCTGCCTACCCTTTCGAAATCAACCCCCCTATTAAACCGTTACAGATAACAATTACGTAATTCAATTTAAAAAAAAAACTTTAGTAACTAGTAAGTACTCAAAAACTATACAAATAGTAACAATATATTAAAAATCTAGATCTTCATTTTGAAGTGAAAACTTCTTTAGGCGCGTTGAGCATTTTTTGATATGGGAAAAAACAATTGAACTCACGACACTGTTCAAAAAATACACACGTAATTGTTCAAGTTTTCACTTCTGTCGGCACTCCCGGTGTGCCACTGTTTTTATCTCATTTTCCAAGGCTTGACCACAAAATAGATAGATACAGCAGGCCATCACCGTACAATGAGCGAACACAGGCGGATGCACACAGGTATTGTCTCTTCCAAAAATATCTGAAGAAAATGTAAACAAACTCTGTTCAGGTAAAATTCTGACGCAAAAACTCACTATAGAGAATCAACATTTATTTTATTTAGAAGATTTCAACTTTATATATCAATATTTTACCAAAAAAAAAAAATGCTTGAATCCTACTTCCTACTATCGGATGTTTGTTATTCAATCACGCAAAAACGGCTGGACAGATTTGGATTAAATTTGACACACAGATAGTTTATAACCTGGATTAATACATAAATGGTACTTTTATCCCGAGAATTCGTCCCCGTGGGATTATTTCCGACTTTTACGTAGGCGAAGCCGCTGGCACAAATAAGTAACGTTAATAAACTATAATTGAAAAGTATCTACAGAGATTGAGGTTATAAAGTTAAACTCAATCGTTAAATTAATAAAAACACACCCGTGAATCTAGATTGAAATCGGTTTAAAGAATTTATTTCTCATCAAAATTGTATCATTTGCATACAGATTTGTAATTTTAATAATTTTGACATTATATTTTTTTACAAAATATACTTTTGCAACGTACCATAGACGCGTACTTACTTAAGGAGATCTCAAACAAACGCCAGTCACGTCATTCAGTCGCTGTACGTAAAGCGTGACTATAGATATATACGTACGTTTTCGCTCTTCGTAGGAACCGGACCTTCTGTATCTATCTGTTCTGTGTACACCAACGTCATCTGACTCAGAACTTTTAAATAAACATTTTCTTAAATTGTTTATGTTTACAGAACAAGTTTATTCCTTCCTATATTGTTTATTATTATTGCTGTTTAATGATTTTGAATGCAGAACACTTTTTGTGCGGCATAAGCAAAAAGGTTTTTATTGTTTTCTTTTTAATACAAAAACGGTCGTGTTTTTTTTTTTCTTTTTTTTTTCTTTTCTGGTACGCCAAGATAATGTTTCAAGTCGGTTGGTATGAAATGATATTATTTTCATCTCGTCTTTCATTGAGTTGAAAGGCAATGCCATGGTTAGAAGGGTGGTGATTGCATTGGCATTGACAGCTGGATCCCTTTGTTGTATTTTAGGAAGTCTGAAAGTGGGTCCAGTGTCTAAAAAGTTGCATGGAAATCGGTTGTCATGATATGGGCATGTGGTACGGAGAAGTGTGGAAAAATGTCGTGAGGAAAGTTTTGAGTATGAATGTTAGTAGAATAAGGAAAACCAAAGAAATGATGGATGCACTGTGTGAAGGATTTTTTTGATGATTTTTAGATACAAGCAGTATTACAAAAACCCAAAAATCCTCGAAAAAAACCTAATAAATTTGGATTGGCAAATTCGTAACCACCAGTGTTATATATTTATGGGACATCATTCACTTATTTGGTGGTTGGCTTTCTTCGAAAGTTACGTTTTTAATACGAATAGGTGTGCGCCTCCCCAGGCTCCTCCACTTCGGCCGGTCTTGTTCTTCCCACATCCAGCGGATTCCCGCGGCCAAATCAGAAGGCTTAAAGTCACCCAAAGGGCAATGGAGAGGGCTATGCTCGGAGTTTTCCTACGTGATCGAATCAAGAATGAAGAGATCCGCACGACAACCAGGGCAACCAACATAGCCCGAAGAATTGCCAAACTTAAATGGCAGTGGGCAGGGCACATTGCTCGCAGAACAGATGGCCGAAGGGGCCGAAAGGTTCTAACGTGGCGACCGCGTACTGGAAGACGTAGAGTGGGAAGGCCTCCGGTGAACAATGTGGACAAGGTGGACCGATGACCTTGTGGTCATTAACTAAAAACAGAAAAATAAAAAGCTTTTTACCAAATAAAAACAATCGACTTCCAAAAATAACACTACAAAGTGAGAAATCATTTTATTTTCGGAAGTCGGTGGCAAAAAAGTAAAATACAGATCCAAAGACCGACTTCCGAAAATAAAATTATTTTTTACTATTGTTTCTTTTTTTGGAGGTTGTTTATTTTTTGTTGCAAAAACCTCTCATTAGGTACCTACTGAAAATTAGCAAATGAGTGAAATTACCTGTAATAATTAACTTCAGGAGAATGTTGATCATAAAATAAACACCAATAATAATGTAGATACGCTATTGGGCATAGGCGTCTCCCTAATAACCGCCATTCCACTTGATCCTCGGCTACTCTCATCTATCTTCTACCAGCCGCAACCCTGCGAAGATCGTCTTTCCAATCGAGAGCATTCTCTTCTACGTTTGCTGAATCGCGGTCTCCACTCAAGAACACGTCTGTCCCAACCAAAGAAATCTAAATAATATGTGGCATCAACGGCCATTGGTTTTACGAATATGGCCGGCCTATTGCCACTTCAGCTTGCTTAGTCTGTGGGCTAGTTTGAGTACTCTAATTTCTGTCGACTATTTTTTATTGGAACCATGCACCTAGCTTCTGACGTTTCATGGCTGCCCATGTTGGTTAATGGAAAATTTAATATTTTGATTTTTGGTTTTGATCGGATCGTCATCGTCTGCCTAGCCTAACCTTTTCCCAACTATTTTGGAGAAAGCCCATCCGACCTTCACAACCCCGTAACTGGGTAAAACGACACCCTTTGGTGAGACTGGTTGTCAGACTTTCGGGCTTCTGACGACCCGTAACGACTGTCAAAGATCAACTAATGACACCCGGCCCAACGGCTTTTTTTTGGGTCGGAAATCATTAAATAACTTCTACCGCTCTGGGTGGAGCAGGAGAGCATGTCAGACTTCGTGTTCCCTCTGTTGCCAATGTGCTGGGACCCACGGTATCTCTTTCGAACAACCCGCAGCCCTGGCAGGCATCGGCCCTTGCGGCCCTATCAGTTGGTGCTGACATCTCATTGAGACGCGTGTGAAACACAACGCGCCGTCGACCCGGGCTTGGTCCTTACCGGACAGCGAACTACCCATTACTCGCCGTCAAAAAGCCCGCGCCTACGGTGACCGGGAATCATCCTGGGATTTCCGACGCTCAAGGGCGTCTCCTGCGGAGGCTAGGGCCGTGAGGGCGCATATACTGCCTCTCCCTCACGTGCGCTGCCTCCCTCTTTACGAGCATTACCGCTTTGCAGAAGGAGGCGACGGCTACCCATACAGTCTCGCTTCGTACCATGGTCTAGACTAGGGCCGCACGCGAGAGATCGCCGCCGCCGATCGCCTCCACGAGGACACTGTAGTGCTCCGCCCAAGCCGGGCAGACCTCCACCGTATGCTCCAACGTGTCCTCCGGGCGATCTTCGTAGTGAAAACACCCGGACGTTTCCTCCGGCCTTATACACAACAGGAACCTCCCGAAACACCCGTGTCCGGTGAGGACCTACGTCAGGCGGAAGGCAAGGACGCCGTGGCGCCTCTCAAGCCACTCCTCAAAGAGGTGACTTACCGCCGCAATCGTGGCATGCCCAGGGACCAACGGCTTAACGTACTTTCCAAGGCACGGAGTAGTGTTGGTATGTAAAGATGGTCACCCATGCACGGACCAACTGCGGCAAGCGTATCTCAACCCGATCAATCAACACCATTTTTACGAATAAATAATGAATTTAATTTTAATTTTCGCCTCAAAAATAATCTTGATTTTTTTTTATAATTTGTTCACATTGGACATTCAATCATAATAAAGTTAATTTTCGTCTTTTATTAGTTACAATTTTATTTCTGTAAATAAAAAAACAAATATAATATCTACTAACTTAACTAAACCTATTCACAACTTAAAAAATGGCGTCAAAAAATTCATCCGCATCGCTGTCGACTGGTAATGTTCCCAAGAGACTGGCGGCATTACTACCTTGTATGGCAATCCTTAGCCGCTGGCCAAGGTAGAAACCAGCCCTTGGATCACGGGAAGTTGCAACCAGCCTTTTCGAAATTTCCTTAAAGACACCATGAGCACTCGGACCCCACGGCCCGAGGGTTTCAACCCCAAACGGCACGAAAATATTTAATAATTACCAATTAGGTTGTTATACTTTCGCCGCTTGAGGTTTTCCGCAGCCGCAGCGGCAGCGCCAGCACAGCACACCGAGCCAGGAAGATGGGATGGCGCAAGAGTATCGACACACGTTGTATCCCACACTAAAGGCCTACCCGACTGCCATGGAAATAAAGACATTCCGTCCGGTCTCTTGCCATCGTGACGTGCCAAGCCGTTGGGTTCTAGTACAGCTGGAACGCCGACGGTGACAAGAGCTCGTTGGATGATGTCGTTAAAGTTCGCGTGCCGCGCTTCGGCTGCAAGACAGGCCGTGGTGTCGTAGACTGTTGACAACTTCGCCGCAGTGACAGCGATGAGGATAACAACAAAGCGCTCCCAGTCGTAGAGAAGCAGCGAGGCGGAAAGTAGTGTCGTCTTTCTAATTTATTTTAACTTTTTAATCAAAAAATGAAACTCTGTATTTAATTATGAGATAGTTCAAATTTCATTGACCTCATTTCAGATTCGATTCCTCAATTATCATCCACAAATTGACTTCGGCAAGCGCAACTTAGCATCCGAAACTGATCTGCAATAATGTAGCGTATTATGATCGTATTATTAATATTAATAGCGACAGTAGTGAGGTAGGCTACGACCGTGACTGTGTGACGTTCGTGCATGTTATTTATTTCGCAATAATAACGTTGGCACTTCCGTATTATGTATATATGTTATGCATATCGCCGTAAGATTGTGAACACCGTTAGTTTATAATCTATCTCGCGCTATTTTAAACTGTCGATAAATTGTGAACTGCAAAAACCATTTACAATTCAACGCACTATTTTTCGATAGTTTATAATCTGTCCGTCAAATTGTGAACTGGTATCAAGACGGATAGTACCTTGCGCTATTACTAAATAGTCAAGTAACTGCCACTAACATGGAAGTAGCACTCAGCGGCCGCTACCGTGCTTTTGTAGTTAGCAGAACTAAAAAAATAAAAATAAATAATAGTTAAAAAAAACTATAAAACACGCTTTAACAACCAAACTAAAAAAGTAGAAAATAATTTAATTCTGTTGAAAACCTTGATATTAATTGATTATAAAAATACCTCAAAAAGCACCCCACGCTTTTTAATAGAATTAAATTATTTTCTACTTTTTAGTTTAGTTGTTAAAGCGTATTTTGTAGTATTTAATGGGATGTCGTCTTTTTGTACGCACGTGTTTCTGTGACAAATAAATCTATTTTTCTTTCTTTCTTTCTTCTTAATCATCTGCCTAGCCTTTTCCCAACTATGTGGGGATCGGCTTCCAGTCTAACCGGATGCAGCTGAATACCAGTACTTTACATGGAGCGACTGCCGATCTGACCTCCACAACCCAGTAACTGGGTAATACGATACCCCTTGGTAAGACTGGTTGTCAGACTTTCGGGCTTCTGACGACCCGTAACAACTGTCAAACACAAAACAAATAAATTACCACATATGCGATCTAAATCGACAAAAAGAATCACTGTGATCATTTGCAGTCACGGTGATTTTTTGTCGATACGAACTACCCTAAATCTACGCACAACATACAATTTAAATCATTAACTTTTGCAATAACAACCTCTTAAGTTAACGAGATCGATTTTAAAAGAAGTATTTAGATGACGACTTAACACGATTAAAGGTTCTCACACACCGCTTAACCGATAAAGCAAAGACAATAATCATCTGCCTAATCTTGTCCTAACTATGTGAGTTTTTGGGCGAATTCGGAAGCGTGTGTACATACACACGCTTCCGAATTCGCCGTGTCCGGGTCGTCCTGACGCTACTCGTCTTCACGCATAAATTCACACCGTGTTTGTACACTGTTCCACCGTACAAGCAAAGCGCGCTTCGCTTCATGAGATGCAATACAAATAGTAGTAACAATACACGCTTGCACGAACGTAATAAATACGCGGCATGATTTTTTCGCGCACTGGATTTTGACCTCACTGCTTACCGCCGAGAGTTTTTTTTTGAGGGTGGGAAATCATCAAATAGCTTCTCGTGCTCTGGGTGGAGCGGGAGGGCGTGTCAGACTTTTACTGACTAAAACCCACCCGTGTTCGTTCAGTTGCCTGTGTGCCAGGGGCCACGGTATCTCTTTCGAACAACCCGCACCCCTGGCTGACATCGGCTCTTGAGGACCCCACCAGTTGATGCTGACATCTCTTTGAGGCACGCGTGGAACACAACGCGCCGTGAACAGAAACAAATCAACAGTGAATTTTTCGACGAGCTGGGATGCACTCTGTTGGATTCTCAACGCTCAATTCAACACCGAGAGTTTAAAATCCAGTGCGCGATAAAAACCTGGCACGGTATTTTTACGTCTGTGCAAAGGTGCTCTCAGTACACATAGTTTTAGTTTTTGTTATGATTGTGTTTATTTTAGTCGGCGATCTTCCTGGGCGCGTCACAATAAATACTTTTTACCCGACTGCGCCAGAAGGAGGGATATGTTTTTCGAATGCATGTATGTATGTGGATTTCTTTGTCGCGCTCTGTAGCCGAAACGGATTGGTGGATTTTAGCTTGAGAAGCGTCGCTAGATTAGTCTCACTTATGAAGTACGTATATTAAAATTATGAAAATTAAATTGGCAAGTAAAAGGTTAATTTTATGAAGATGTCTCCAACTGCACGAGATTGCATAAAGTATTGAGTTTAAGAGTCAATTGTATCCATTTATTTTTATCTTTCTTTCTTTAGATAAAAATACTGTATTAGGCACCTAGTGTGCGAAGGCCTTTAAACCAAGTAACCAGTCCCCGAGGCTAACTGCTTCTTAAGTGAGTAATAAGTGTATATTTGCGATTACGTATAGAAAGGCAATGGCCTTAAGTAACGATTGTGGATTCGGAACTCTTCTATATATAATGGTGTTTATTGATTTAGTATTTATAATATACTGTTATTGTAGCACTGAAGGGCAAAGACCAATCAAATCAAAATCAAAATCAAAAGTCATTTATTCAAATTAGGCTGAGAATCAGCACTTTTCGAACGTCAAAGTACATGAGACAGTCCCCCAAAACGCCCACCCGCCTCTTCTTCTGAGGGGCAAAATGATTATTTTTTCAAGTAAACCTATTAAAAGCTTGCCCATTAGATGATTCCACATTTAATTCTTAATTAATTAAAATATTTACTAAAATTATTTTTAAAGTAACGGCTTTAAAATAATTGTATGTACACCTACTAGTATATAAAAATAAATGAATATATGGTCATCAAAAAATTCGTCCGCATCCTTGTCAACGGGAAAAGTGTCAAGCATTGCATGTCAATGCTGATTCTTTGGCAAAAAAATTGGCCAGCCCTCACGTGTCACGTGAAGAGTCGACCAACCGCTTGGCAATATCTCGGAAAACGAAGTACTCACCATGGCCCTAGAGTTTCAACCCCAAACAGCTCCAACATTTATACAGGGGCGTATATACCAATAAAATATGGCGCCCAGGGCACGCATCACATTTGCGCCCCTTTGTAAATTATCTTCTCGTCCACACTGAGAAAAGCTAGGTCGCATAACCGTTCTTGGCCAATTTATAGCCTTCAATAACGAATGTTTTAATTTCAATTTCCTAAAAAATCGCTTGCAATGCTGCAATTTTAAGAAAATTTGTATAGAAATAGACAGATTTGAGTTAGGTTAGTGAAATGGTTTATTGATGTTTTTTTATATTTATTAATTGGCGATTTTTTGTGCCCCCCTTCGATAGGTGCCCAGGGCTCTTGCCCTGCCTGTAGCGCCCTAATTACGCCACTGAAAATATACGATTTTCCAAGTAGATTGGAATATTTGCGAATAATGAAACCTAGTAATACTATACAGGATAAGTTTTTGTCCAGTGCGCAAACTGTAACAGCTGTTCCATAGACAAATGCAATAACTACGCGGTCAAAATGTATGGAACAGCTGATTTTTTTTTGTTGTAAAACCGACGTAAAATTTCTGCGCTAGGGGGTCTAGAATAATATGCTAAATTCATGGTTACAGTTTGCCCACTGGATAAAAACTTATCCTGTATAGTAATTCTGTAAAATCTCATTGCGAATAGGTACTTCGGTGAAGTGAGCTGTCCATAGTGTCAAGATGTCAACCTCTAATATCAGTCGGGCTATTCTGAAAAAAAAATCACTGTCATAACTGAGGTGAAGCGAACTGTCATTCCGCTTGATGCTAGGTATTAATTTATTATTATTATTGACAGTTCTCTTCACCTAAGTTGAGAAATTAATTTAAGTTTAGAGTAACAGACCAGCCGAACTATTCTGTAAAATCTCACTGTGAAACTTATGTGAAGTTTTAAGTGAGCTTTCAATAGTGGCAATCCCTTGGCAGCTCGCTTCAACTAAGTTTCACGGTGAGGTTTTACAGAATAGCACACTGGTCCATAAAAGGCACGGCTATTTTATTACATACTTTTACAAGATGAAATACTATTAAATGAACCATTACTTTTAATATCTACAAAGATAAGCATAATTTTAACGACCGCGACGTTTAATTACGATTTTGCAACAAGATTAACATATTTCGTCATATTTGCATGATCCTTTAGTTTGTCCAAAGAAGCTTGTTTATTTAAACAACATCATCTGCCTTTTCCCAACTATGTTAGGGTCGCCTTCCAGTCTAACCGGATGCAGCTGAATACCAGTATTATACATGGAGCGACTGCCTATCTGACCTCCATAACCCAGTTAGGGGGCGTTAATTAATTACGTGAGGCGTTTAGGTGGGGTAGGGGACCAGGACCAACACGTGGGGGAGAGGAGGGCTCGGCAAATATCACGTAATTTATATTTTTTTCCGCAAAGAAACAATGTAACATTACGAGAAAACTGGGTAAAATTATGTAAAACATGTTTTTCGCCAATATGGCTAAATTCTACAAAATAATATTTATCGCGGTTATGCGAATGCCACAAAGTAGCACAGTAGCTCCTCGATGGTTAAACCGCCACCGGCCAGCCAAGCCAGCAAATACAATGCATAAATCCAACGCAAATAAGCACAGATTAACTTTTTTACACTAAAACCACGTAATTGAATTTTCTCACGTGAGATTATGGGGAAGGGGCGAGAATCGAGCCAAATCTCACAACATCTCACTAGAGCGGGGGTGGGTGTCGAAAAATCGCCAAATTGCCTCACGTAATGAATGGACGCGATACGATTTCGAGCTTCTGACAACCCGTAACGACTGTCAAAGTTCTACGAATGACAGCCGGGACCAACGGCTTAACGTGCTTGGTGCAGCGGTCTCGGTATGAAATTGATGGTCATCAATCCAGTCCACGAACCGAGCTCAGTAAGGGTAGTTTACCCATGATCGATCATTGTATGTCATCCTAGTATCCTACTTCCTACTCTTCTTCTTCTCTTCTTCTTGTTAGCGTGTCGAATACAAAAATAAAACGAAAAAAATTACAAAATATGTACAGTTATTTAAATTTGTTTGGCCCAAAACTCAGCAACGCGAATACCGTCAGCTGATGCAGCCATAATGTCCTCACATGTGCAGGTAATGGGGCATGCGGTGCAAGATGGGAGGTGAGCCGTTGTCTGTAGACAGATGCCGCACACACACCGGAGCTCTGAGCCGTCCATGAATGGAGATTCTTATAGAGGTTGTCCTTACTGCGACCTACTTGGGTTGGAAGTATATTTAAAGGTTTTCCAAGTAGGCCACGGTAACTTGTGGCCGGATAGGAGGCTCTCTGATGGTTCAATTTAGAAATCAAGAGGCTTAAGTAGTTCTTGCTAAAGATCGCGTCTTCCTGTGGAGGGGTTGCCATCGGCTGGACGCTGAAAAGTTTTGCGGCTTTTAAGCCTCTGTGGCACGGGACTAGTGCCACAGAGGCTTAGAGGACTATAGTTGTGCATTGGGTGGCGAGGGTCGTCCTGTGGCTTCGCCATCTGCATGCGGCTGGTTATAGTCCTGCGAATTTCCTACTAATACCTATTATAAATGTGAAAGTTCGTATGTTTAGATATTTGTTGCTCTATCACACAAAAACGGCTGAACGCATTTGGATGAAATTTGGCACACATATAGTTTATATCCTGGATTAAAACATAGGATACTTTTTATCCCGGTATTATGTTCCCGTGGGATAATTTTTGACCACCACGCGTTGCCGCTGGCAAAAGCTAGTTTAAAATATTTGCCCACCTGTGGATTCCTATCAGGTAATATACATTTGTATGGCATATTTTGCCAACAGTTCTATGTTATTAAATAATCCGAATCTGTTAAACCAGGGTCTTTGTTTATAAATTCTGTTCCGGATCAGGTGATGTATAACTATGTCTGTACTTGTAAAACGGTGTCGACAGATTCCTATAGCAGAATCAGCGCATATCTAATGTTCTGCTGGTACTCAAGGCCCCACGATCCCAGTGCGGGTAGGTAGATGTCACAGGTCTTCGACTTTTTTGTTCCAGAACATTCAGCATCTTCACGATGGTTTTCTACACCGTTTTGAGAGCAGTGGCGATAAAATAATTTACACAAAGTAAAGGGTTGAAATGGGGTTGAAGCGCTATTGTAGTGCCCCGGGAATGTTCGCGGAGGCAAAGCTGAACGCGTTCAATGCCATTCAGAGAAGTAGAATTGCCTCTTTCAAGTCCAGGGTTGGTACGTGTAGAAACACCTTAGTTAAGGGCATTGCTGATAGGGAACGTGCACGAACTATAGATGGCAGCACAAATCGACACGAGAGCCACGGTGTGGTCAAAAAAAGAAATTGTTTAGACCTGTCATCGTGTTGCCGCCAATGTGTATGATAATGTTTACATTATATTTATATCGTTTCTAATTATTAAAATTATAAAATATGGGTTCCGGCCGATTAATAATGATCTTCAGCGTGGTCAAAATATGTCCAAAGGCCAAAAACTCTCCGGAGTCCGGGCATGTCTTAGATGTAGAAGAAACAGTTATGAATCCTGAAAATGCAGTAATAACTGGCAAAATTATAGCTCAAACGACGATTTCTAACGTTTATGATAACAAAATACCTGTAAAGTATTTTCTGAATTCATTTTGCACGTAAATATTTTGTCTATATTATAATTTATGTTCATGTCGCCTTTTCAGCTTGATTGCAATATAAATATTAGAAGAGCAAATTACAAATGTAAGACAGGCCTATCTGAAAAATGTAGGCACATCTATGCTATTATTTACTTTAAAAATTCTCCAGATAGTGCTTTAACGAAAACTAACAAAAAATATTTGAGGTTATGTTTACTTAGATTTGTTTGTATTGAATAGTACTAGTAGATACATACAAAACTCAGATATTTTTACAAATAACATTATTGAGTAATTTCTAAATGTTTTGAAACTCATACTTACACATTTTTTTAACTGCATTTATCGATTTTTATCGTTTATCACGTAACCAAGTAAGTAATATCCGTGGGAAAGTAATAGAATTTCACACCATTTGATTTATTTTGAGTTTTCTTTGAAGTGTTCGAGCATCCAGAAACATAACAATACATTTTTACTTAGTACCTAATTATGTTTTTTCACTCCTTTGGTGAGATTATTTTATTACGTGAAGTGTCAAATTCAAGTAATGATTCCGAGAAAACTTCGGATTTGCGCCACTAGATGTCAGACCCTTCGTCGTGCACGTTCCCTATAGGATGTACGCTACTAACACCTACGAGTGGTATTTGAAAAAGCCGAGTAAAATGTTTGTGGCTTTTAATGTGCAAGAGAAGAAAGGCGTGAGTTTGTGTGTGTGTGTGTGTGTAAGATATTTAATTGTTTATTTTTTTCTTCTTTATTCTAAATTTTATTTTTTTAACGTACTTATAATTTTTTTTTGTGTGTTTTTTTTATGGATCGTGTGGTCTGCAATAAAGATTTTTATTATTCTTAAAGCGGCTATCAGGGTTCGAATGTAAGACCTGCAATTCTTAAGTTCCAACCGTTACTCCTGGACCACCACTGCTATAACTATGCTAATAGTTAATCTAAGTCTACAATTATCTGTCTACAAAAATAAAAAATTTCAGACCTTACATTTTTATAAATCACGTGAGCGAACAACGTCAATCAGACACGTGCCCACCATACATAACCTTCCAAAGAACTACTTAGGTTCTGGGCCAACTCAATAGTTCAATCACCTCAGCCTATCGCACGAAAAAAACAGTGGCACTCCGGGAGTAACGACAGAAGTGAAAACTTGACCAATTAGGTACGTGTGTATTTTTTTAATCGTCAGGAAATATTTTATTGTGCAGGACATGCTTTTAAATGAAGTGGCTCTATTCATTAGTATCTACTACTACAAAAATTATATTACAATTTTCTCAACAAAAACTAACTTTATACAGAGGTGTCGGTAACAGTCTCGCGAGCTCAATCGTTTTTTCCCATCTCAAAAAATCCCCAACGCTCCTAAAGAAGTTTTCACTTCAAAAACGGTACGTTACAGGCGAACAAGGCTGGAATTCTGCCCGACGGCGAAGCCAACTCTTGTCTTTGTTGGTGCATGCCCCATGGAGAATTGCTATAGGACCATACTTGGCTACAACTTGTATGGGATCAAGAAACGTCTGCGGACCATCAAAATAAGATTGCCAAGGGAGCTATTTCCGCAGCCGCCCCACGTTTCAGCCCATATAACGAACGTTGTAAAGGCCATTAATAGCTAAGTTAGTTGTACAAGTACATTAATAACTAATCTAAGTATACAATTCTCTACGATTTTGAGACCTTACATTTTTACAAATCACGTGTGCGAATGACGTCAATAAGACACGTGCCTAACAGATATGACCTTCCACAGAAGTACGTAGGTTTAATATGTTTTATTAAAACAATTAATTCGGAAACGCTCTAAATGTGTGTGCAATAAAATCTTGTGTTTCCGTTTCCGTTTTAATTTGACCGTGTTTTGACAGGCCTGATTGTGTCACGAAATATGGTAAGGAAATCGTTTTAATTATACCTTTACATGACGTCAATATGAGCCTTGTATCTATAGCCTATGCGAGAATTTTATGGATCTACATAAAGATCTTTTATAATGTATCGCCAGACATTTGGCCGCCTTGCCTTAGAAAATGTTTATTTATAAAACAATTATTATTTAAATTATATTATATATATTAAATATATATATATTAAATATATATAATATATATTATATATTAAATAATTATTATTCTGCCTACCTGTTCCACGACTATGTTGGTGTTTGATACCAGTCTAATGAGATGCTGACCAGTAGGTATTTTACAGGAAACGTCTGCCTTTCTAACCTTTCTTTCTTCTTTCTTTCCCAATATATCAACACAGCTTATAGAGAAAGTAGAAACATATACTACTAGCTGTGCCCGCGACTTCGTCCGCGCGGAATAGTTTTTTTACGCTTATTTATATATCAATAGTAACAAATAAAAATTCTAAAATAAAAGTAGCCTAAGTTACTCCTTATCACATCAGCTACCTGCCAGTGAAAGTCCCGTCAAAAACGGTCCAGCCATTTCAGAGATTAGCGGGAACAAACAGACAGACAGACAGACAGACAGACAAAAATATATTTTGGTATATGTACCGTAAATATACATATAAATTAGGAGTGTCTGTAGTAGATATATATATCTATACATATAAATAAAACTGGAGTGTCTGTTTGTAATATTAAAATAACCGCTTTTTGCTACATGCAGCATATATATACATTCCTGCCTACCCATAGTACATCACCTTACGTTATGTAAACTTTCATGTGAAAGGCAATGTTTGATATTCGGTGTTAGCGTTCAAATGAGCTTGTTTTCTTAACCTGATACTAATGGCTGGAAGGGAGTGCGCTGCGTTCATACTGGTTCAGGTCAAGTTAGTGTTATTAGTTTTATTTAAGTAATAGCTTTAAGGAAGCTAACAGAAGAATTCAGCTGGGCTGAGCAGCGTTTGGGAAGCTTCGTCGAGTCTTCTCGTCGCGTATTCCGCAGAGCCTAAAGACTAGTCTTCAATCAGTGCGTCCTGCCAGTTATGACTTACGGAGTCAAAACGTAGACAGTCACGGTACGGCTGGTACATAAATACAAAGTCGCTCAGCAAGCTATGGAACGAACTATGCTGAGATTATCTCTGTATCGTGTATCACAACGCGCCGTCGACCCGGTCTTGGTCCTTACCGGACAGCGAGCTACCCATTACTCGCCGTCCGCAAGCCCGCGCTTACAATGGCTGGGAATCAGCCTGGGATTCTCGACGCCCAGGGCGTCTCCTGCGGCGGCTAGGGCCGTGAGGGCGCATATACTGCCTCTCCCTCACGTGCGCCGCCTCCCTCTTCGCGAGCATTACTGCTTCGCAGAAGGAGGTGACGGCTACCCATACACTCTCGCTCCGTACCATGGCCTGAATCAGGGCGGGACGCGAGGGATCGCCGCCGCCGAATCTCAAAAGGGTGAAAGAAAACATCGGAAACCGGCATGACCTAGAAACAACTACGACTACCAATCTGCACTGGGCCCTCGTGTGGTGGATAATGGCCCTCTCTCTCACACAGAGAGGAAGCCTGTGTCTCAGCAGTGGGAACACTACAAGCTGGTTATGCTGGAATACAGGGCTACCTAGGTCCTAGGTACATTACGCTACTTTACACAACAGAACTGCTCCAATATGAACAAAACTTAACTGTAAACATGCTCAAATTTCAACAATTACAGGTGCACAACCTCATAACCACAGTTCTACTTCAGATACCTAGGAAACACCACAATTTTAAACTTTTACCAACTTTTTTATAATTACTGGAAAACTTTTCAACTATTTCACAAATAATAATCTTCAAATTCAATAAAAACTAATTCTACATCTAAAAATGATTTTGAAAAGAATAATAAGATTCAATTTTCGAATGTAGACTTCTCGTTTTAATAGTTAGAAAATAGATTTTAATAAAATAATGAAGAGTAATATTTATTATGTGTTTATATTCGTAATGTTAAGGACAAATTATATTTCGAGTGCGAAAAGTAAAATTGAATGTGGTTATAAGGTGCGTATTGTTTCAATTTATTGCAACTTACTACAAAGAGGGAATTGATGTGTGTTGAGTCCACCCATCAATGTGCTAGAATTCGTTCCCTTTGCACTAAAGCATGTATGCAAGTTATGGTGGGCAAAACACATAAGGAGCGTAAAATCAGTGGGCCGCAAAACCCAACCAGAAAGATGAAAAAAAAGTAAAATTATAGAAAAATGTATTACTTTATGTAAATTATTATATCACCACAACTCTCAAAACGGTGAAGGGAAACATCTTGAGGATACCAAAAAGTCTTAATATCAAAAATTCTAAGACATGTGACATGAGAAGATGCCTGTTTCTCAGCAGTGGGAACATTAATCATCATCATTATTTCAGCCGAAAGACGTCCACTGCTGGACATAGGCCCCCGAGTTCCGCCACTTCGACCGGTTCTGTGTTTTTACAAGGTCATCGGTACATCTTGTGGGAGGCCTTCCAACTTTATGTCATCCAGTAAGCAGTCGCCACTCCAGAACCTTTCGGCCCCATCGGCTATCTCTTCTGCGAGCAATGCCCTGCCCACCGCCACTTAAGGTCGGCAATTCTTAGGGCTATGATGGTTACCTAGGCTCTCCTGCAAATCTCTTCATTCCTGATTCCATTACGTAGGGAAACTCCAAGCTTAATCCTCTTCATTGCCTTTTTGGTGACTTAGCCTTCTAATAAGGCCCATTGTTTTTTTTTTTTGGGTGGGAAATCATCAAATGACTTCTCCCGCTCTGGGTGGAGCAGGAGTGCGTGTCAGACTTTTACTGACTAAAACTCACCCGTGTTCCCTCAGCTGCTCGTGTTCCAGGGGCCACGGTATCTCTTTCGAACAACCCGCACCCCTGACGGCGCGCGTGGAACACAACGCGTCGTCAACCCGGGCATTTTTTTTTTTTTTTGTTTAATGTGGAGAAATGCCTACTGCGCTACCACGGGGAGATAGCGCAGTTATGTGGGACTGTAACCCACTAAAACTCCACGACCATTCTGGTAATATTATAGGCTAATTACGTTATGTATGTTAGGTATGTATTATTACTTTAGATAGGTACCTTCTTATTTTTGTTTCAGCAATGTCCACAAACAAGAGATGGAGCGCTGAACGTCCATCTCATTCCCCACTCTCACATGGACGCTGGATGGGTGAAGACGTTCGATGAATACTATTATGGAAGTAAGAAATATATTTATAATTATCTTTTGCGCATTATTTTCTTGCAATGTAGGGTTCGCCACCAGTCAACCAAGGGTGGTGAAGAGATTGGACGGCAGGTGCGAGAGGAACAATGAAAAAAAAAACCATAAAAATTAAAAATTTAAAAATCCCCCGACCCAAACAAAAAGTATAAAAAGTAAAAAATAATATTTATTGGTCGTATAAGTTGTAGGTAGTATTTTGATCAAGGCATTGCCAAGTCGGGGAACGGCTAATGAAAATGCTTGGCCTCCTCTGTTTGGCGTTTTCGATGACCGTCCCCCGACTTGACATTGCCTTGATCAAAATACTACCTACAATTTAAACGGCCAATAAATATTATTTTTTACTTTTTAACGTTTTTGTTTGGGTCGGGGGTATTTTTTTATTTTTAATTTAACTTTTATTTCCCACTTTTTAAACTTAATGTCTCGCTTAAATCTTCGCAGCGTTGCGTATGTTTCCCACAGTGAAGTTTGTTATTAGTTTATTCTTATTCCTCGTTCTGATCACCATTTATCTATAACCTATTCATTGAGACCTTTTCAATGAGCCCAAACACGATACTTCTGCTGTTTGTTGGTGAGTTACTTGGGTATCCTGGAAATTTCAGGTGTTACTTTGTTCGTCTAATATCTTTGAAGTAATAGAATACCAAATTTCGACTTGATCAGACCCGTGGAAGATGCTCAAATCCCTTCATCAACCAGAAAAGAGCCTGATACTCTTCAAACGGCTGAACAGATTTTGATGAAACATGTCTAAGAAATCTCCCGACTGATTCACCTTTCAAACAAAAAAAAACTAAATCAAAATCGGTTCACCCGTTCGGGAGCTACGATGCCACAGACAGACACACACAAACACACAAATATACAGACAAACACACACACACACAGACACGTCAAACTTATAACACCTCGTCGTTTTTGCGTCGAGGGTTAAAAATATATCATAATGAATTATAAATAAGATAGGTACACTAGTACATAAATAAGTATATAAGTGTACCTATAAAAAAGAAAACTAGAAGTAGAGACTACAGGTTATTAAGCAAACTTTTTTAAAGTTCAAACCGGCTATGCTCAGCTTAGCTTAGGAGTAGAAACCCTGTACCACCTCTTCTTTGTTGCAGCTAAAACCACAGTAAGCACTGCCAATGTACAACTGATCTACCACTCCGTTCTTTCGGAGTTGCTGCACGACAAGAGACGAAAGTAAGTTCCTTACATTATAACATTAATCCTCCACCACTGAAAGTTGCGCCTGAGCAAAGGTATTTTTGCGCAGGCGTGTCCGTACTTATTTCTTTTGGTGACCGTACCTATTAATTGTACGAGCCTGTCAATACGGTGAGCAATGAAACTTGGCGAATAATTAATCTCCTCTCCTCTTGCAAACAGGCACGATGCGACAGCGCGACGCGATAGTGCAACGCTACAGCGCGACGCGAGTGACGTAGAACAATTTCTATGAAAAGTGTCGCGTCGCGCCTGTTTGAAGAAGTCGCGACGCGGTACGCGACTGCGCGCTACGGTTGTTATAATGATTAGTCCCGGGACCAATCGCGCAAATTTGCACAACTCCATATAGCTTAGCTGATATAATCGCCTCAGTTTAGTCTGACCTAACTTAGGTATTTTGACACATAAATTCGGTTACTTAACATCCACCATAATATGGTTCGAAAGTTCTAGGCAATTCCTACCATCTTTGCATGACACTTGACACTTGTGATCTAACATATCTATTTGTTATCCCTAAAGGTTCACCTTCTCCGAGACAGCTTACTTCTGGCGGTGGTGGAAGGAACAGCGGCCCACAACCAGAGCCACCTTCAGGTCTCTGGTGCAGGAAGGTCGCGTGGAGTTCGCTGGTGGCGGCTGGGTACATAACGATGAGGCTACTCCTGATTACTTACATATTATTGACCAGTTTACGTGGGGGTTGAGGTAAGCTCAATATCATACTCCTGCCCTTCATCATTTCAGCCGAAACACGTCCACTACTGGATATAAGCCTACCCGAACCTCCGCCTCTTAGACCGATTCTGTGTTTCTCGCATCCGACGGATCTCTGCGGCCTTCACAAGGTCATCGGTCCACTTTGTCCACACTTACAACTTGTAAGTCACCCCACTAGGCGACCACTACCCTATTCCTTATCGTCCACCCACGGATCCTGGAATCCGAAGCGGTGACTTCTCAACGTGAATAAATCCACGGAACAATGGAGTCGCTGTGCGAAGCCTGTGAAGCTCCCAGGAAGCTTCTGTGGTTTTGGGTGGAGCAAGGCTGGCTTTGTTAGCCAAAACCACCACACATAACGCACCGAATGAGAGTTTAAGTGCGAAAAAGGGAATCCCCAATCCCCATCATCATGCCCTATTCCTAAATAAGCTGGGCTTCATCATCATCATCATCATCATCATTAGCATCATTTCAGCCAAAAGACGTCCATTGCTGGATATAAGCCTCCCCCAGGCTCCTCCACCTCGACCGGTCTTGTGCTTCCCACATCCAGCGGATTCCTGCGGCCTTCACATGGTCATCGATCCACCTTGTGGGAGGCCTTCCCACTCTACGTCTTCCGATACGCGGTCGCCACTCCAGAAGCTGGGTCTAAAATATACATATTCTTATAAAGCCTTTGATTACAGAAAATTAAATGACACTCTGGGCCCCTGTGGCAAGCCGAAGGCTGCGTGGCAAATAGACACATACGGGCATACGAGGGAGCAAGTCTCCTTGCTGGCACAGATGGGGTATGATGGACTGTTCATAGGTAAGATCAACTCAAACATCACTATGACATGAGTGCTGCCGGTCTATTCTGTACAACTGTAAGCTGAAGTGATCTTGACGTGACCTGTCAGTAGTGTCATTGCCTATCATCAGTTGGAATGACAGCCGGTTTATTCTGTAAATGTCTCACCGTGATTTATTTAGGTGAAGTGAGCTTTAAATGAACTGTCATCCCACCTGCCGCCAGGGCTTGACAGCTCACTTCAAAGCCACTTCACACAAGTTTTCAGAATCGCACTGCTGGTAACTTTAAGCTCACCTCACCCATGATCTCACGGTGAGATTTGAGAATAATAGCTCGGCTGGCTGGTCCTGCGCTTCTTGCATTCGGCGGATTTCCGCAACATTCACCAGAGGTCTAATGAAAGTACTTACCCGACTACATCAAAACTACAGGCTGGAGGGTTATGATTTTAACAGACTATGTACCTAGTTAAATCATTTAAAAGCTTAAGAGTTTTAAAAAAATTGGTCATTAATTAGAAAATCATTGAAACGATATTTCATATAGCGCATTAAAACTTATGGAAATACAGTGTATTAATTGTAAAAATAGGTACGTCTGTAAAATCAAGTAAATCAGCGAAGTTGGAAAAAATTCGGATACGGCCTCTTAAGTAGTTTTTGAGTTAGCTTCAATACTACGTATGAATAACTACCCGTCACTGTTATTTTTGAAAGCAAATAGCAGCTTACGAGTTTATGTAGTGTAGGTACTTACCACAGCTAAAAAGTGAAAAATCAAAACATTTTTACAAAAAAAAAAGACCACGTATTTAACTTTTTTAAACACTAAAAAGTGTAAAAAGTTTTATCTTTCACTTTTTAGTTGTGGTACCTAACCCAAGCAATTTCTTTTTTGTCTCGGTTCGTAACTATCATTATGCCGCGGCCACACCTACGAGACATGCAATTGATTATCTCGACGGAGGAGGCCAAACGCCGGGGCGTAACTCCGCTGCCGCGGGAAATCGCGGCACGGCGCGGCGGACAGAGCTCCGGCAGGATCTCATGGCGACGTGGAAAGTGCGATTGTCGCAACCCAGTGCTGGGCATGCCGCGATTGCGGCGGTAAGTCCCCTCTTTGAGGAGTGGCTTGAGAGGCGGCATGGCGTCCTGACCTTCCGCCTGACACAGGTCCTCACCGGACATGGCTGTTTCGGGAGGTTCCTGTTTCGGATAGGGCGGGAGGAAACGCCCGGATGTTTCCATTGCGAAGATCGCCCAGAGGAAACGGTGGAGCATACGGTGGAGGTCTGCCCAGCTTGGGCGGAGCAACGCCGTGTCCTCGTGGAGGTGATCGGCGGCGGCGATTTTTCGCGTCCGACCCTGGTCCTGGCCATGGTACGGAGCGAGAGGGCATGGCTGGCAGTCGCCTCCTTCAGCGAAGCAGTTATGCTCGCAAAGAGGGAGGCGGCGCACGTGAGGGAGATGCAGTACATGCGCCCTCACAGCCGTGGCCTTCGCAGGAGACGCCCTGGGCGTCGGGAATCCCAGGCTGATTCCCGGCCACCGTAGGCACGGGCTTGCGGACGGCGAGTAATGGGTAGCTCGCTGTCCGGTAAGGACCAACCCCTGGTCGACGGCGCGTTGTGTTCCACGCGCGCCTCAAAGAGATGTCAGCAGCAACAGATGGGGCCCGCAAGGGCCGATGCCTGCCGGGGGTGCGGGTTGTTCGAAAGAGATACCGCCGCCCCTGGCACACAGGCAACTGAGGGAACACGGGTGGGTTTTAAGTCAGTAAAAGTCTGACACGCCCTCCCGCTCCACCCAGAGCGGGAGAAGTTATTTGACGATTTCCCACACAGAAAAAAAAAAAAATATATATCTCGACGGACGTTAACCGTAGGCAGTGGCGGATTTACACATTTTCCGCCAGTAGGCTATTACATTTTTGCTGCCCCTACTAACTATTTTTTAATTGTAGTATTATATTTAAAAAAAAAAAAATTCACAATGAGTGTACTTTACACAGCGTTTAGTATTTTTATATATACAGACATTGGAGTATTAGGTATACCTACTGTATGTATAGT
This sequence comes from Polymixis lichenea, assembly GCA_949091785.1. Taxonomy (NCBI): domain Eukaryota; kingdom Metazoa; phylum Arthropoda; class Insecta; order Lepidoptera; family Noctuidae; genus Polymixis; species Polymixis lichenea. Next base: position 10,701,185 of record OX420959.1, read on the forward strand.
AGGTAAGTATTAAAATATTGTAATTTGGTTAAATTTTCGAGACTTTTCTCCGCGTATATAACAATGTTATTTTTTCCTTAAGGCAAAAAAAAATTGCCAAATTTGCCGCCCTAGGCCTACTCAGCCTGCTGGTACATCTACCACTGACCGTAGGTTAGCCACAATTTATCGCGACAATTTTACAATGGCATTCACATTGCCATTTGACGTTAGGCGATACCTCGGGTAGCGGTCAACTGTGGCCACTGAAGAATGTTTACCGCGTTGTTTATCGCATTGTTTATTGCGATGTTGGGCATTGTCATTGACCGTAGTGTTATCTTACCAATGGTAACATAGTTTATTTCCAAACTGGGAAAATAAACAGGTGTGTAAGCTAATTTTACCTGTGATAGCTACTTACTAATAGGGGGTCTACTATGAAAAACTTTTTACAAAAAAAAAACCGACTTCCGAAAAAAACACTACAAAGTGACGAAAAATTAAATACATATCCAAAGTCACCGCCTTCCGAAATTCAAGTTATATTTCACTTTGTAGTGTTTTTTTTCTGAAGTCGGTTGTTTTTTTTGTAAAAAGTTTTTATTTTTCACTTTTTAGTTATGGTACCTACCCCACTAATTCGAAATTTCATCATCCTTGGGGTCAAAACAATGCACATTTATGCGATAGCAGCAATCGCGGTTTATTTACTGTTATTTTTTGAAGAGTTCCGTTGTCTGTCTCCGAAACGCATCATCAGATCTATATTAAATTGAAATGGGACCACACGGGAAGCATGAGCTTTCAAATAAAAAAAGAATCATCAAACTCGGTTTACCCAGTCGAAAGTTATGAGGTAACAAACATAAAAAAAAACATACAGTCGAATTGAGAACCTCCTCCTTTTTTTGAAGTCAGTTAAAAGGTATTAATTCGGTCTTTACTTCATTATTGGTACAGATACAAGATGGATACAAGTCTTCATTTCAACCTACAACTGTCCGTAAATTAAAGGAATCGGGTATTACACCGTACCGTTGCCTTATCACCAGAGGTCGGAATTAGGTAGAGTTATTTATGTACTTGCGTCGAAATGTTGATATTAATATGGATCTTCCCGGAATTTCTAATAGACAATCTCGTGCGACCAACAATATTACAAATAAATAATAATAAAAACCTCAGAGATAGATAAGACAAATAAAACAAAGATAATTAACATACAATTTTTATTAGTATTCAATTCACAATACAAATTGCGCAAGTGCGCATTGGAATTTTGCAACTTCGGACATCCGATGTCGTTGATGTAAATTTGGCAAAGTCGCGCGTGCAGTGGTTTAAATTGTGTATTGTGTAATAACCTTTTGTTTAATAGATCACGAGATTTTTCTGCTCTTCAAAATAGATCCCGGGATTTGGGGCATATCCACTTTATTCTTTCGTTGTATGAAATCAGTGTAAGTACATAAATAAGTCTAAGTAATTCCGACCTCTGCTTATCACATCATTATTTAACCTATAAAATAATAATATAAATATCTGTAGTTATATAATATACGAAATAATAAAACTCCATTAAGTTTCCATCACAATAAAGTAGATATCAAATTACAGTAGCTCAAGCGTAAAATAAGCAATTTACATTCGTATAAAATAAATAGGCTCAATTTCCTTTGACCTTTGCCATATCAATTGTCAAAGAAATAAACCCTTGCTTGGGCCGTAAACGCAATATCCGTGGGAAAAAAATTAAAAAAGGCGCGTACTGCGTTTGACCGTGGCCTCGTCGTGACAGCTGTCGATTTTGTATGTATTTAGTGGACCCTACGACTTACGACAAATAGCTATAGAAGGTGTTGTCGTGTCTACCTATCCCTGACAAATAAAAGGGGTAGAAAATAGACTAGACAATTAAAATTTAATAAGAGAAATACAAGATAAATTATAAAAAGGTACCTTTGCACTCTATTTATTGGTAATAATCGCAGTCCAATTCCTTGACATGCATATCTTTGACTTTCACTCCTGAAACACTTCCTGGAGTTGTAGTAACAGTCACAAAACTGTCGTGTCTATCTATCCCTTTGCACTCTATTTATTGGTAATAATCGCAGTCCAATTCCTTGACATGCATATCTTTGGCTTTCACTCCTGAAACACTTCTTGGAGTTGTAGTAGCAGTCACACAGGCTTGCTTAGGAATAGTTTCAGTAACTGTTCCATTCATGCCCGGGACCAAATACCGCGCACGAGCCAGCAGTATAAACGCGGCCTTCAGCTCGGTCTCACCCTTTTTTCTTGATTTTTCTCCTTTTTATTCTCTGACCCGCTCTCGCTGCTTTTCTTTTTTTTTCTTCGATTCTCCTGTCATCCGCCATCGATTTTCTGATCTGCCAGTCTAGTCGGCCAAGACGTATAAAACCTCCTTCATATAAACCCAGAGTGCGTTTAAGAATCTTATAATTATAATTTAGAATTTTGTTATTTAGTTGACAACGTAGTTAGATAGATAAACCAAATTTAGGCTATCCAAAACGATATAAAATGATTTTTGGTAATTACAATCGTAATGCAACCTTCCTTAAATAGACTGCATAGATAATTAAAAGAATAAGTAGACATCAGTTTGACGTGTTTGACTTAAATGTCATAACAAGAATATTATTATGTAAAAATATGGAAATTCTAATGTAAAATCAAGTAATTCTATATAGACGAATCGTTTAAGACCGATCCGCAGAGTGTTAGCACAGAAAACAAAGAGAGAAATATAATAATGTAAGAAAGTCGTAAAAGGATAATAAAACAAAGATGATGTGGATGGATGAAAAAGAAGCGTAAGTACAGTATCAGTAATAAACAGATACTATAGTGTTCCATTTTAAATCCTACTAGCTGTGCCCGCGACTTCGTCCGCGCGGAATAGTTTTTTTACTATTATTTATATATCAATAAAAACAAATAAAAATTCTAAAATAAAAGTAGCCTAAGTTACTCCTTATTACATCAGCGAAAGTCCTGCCAGTGAAAGTCCCGTCAAAAACAGTCCAGCCATTTCAGAGATTAGCGGGAACAAACAGACAGACAGACAAAATTTGTAAAAAATGTTATTTTGGTATATTTCATCATCATCATCATCATTTCAGCCGAAAGACGTCCACTGCTGGACATAGGCCTCCCCCAAGCTCCGCCACTTCGACCGGTTCTGTGCTTCTCGCATCCACCGGACTCCTGCGGCTCTCACAAGGTCATCGGTCCACCTTGTGGGAGGCCTTCCAACTTTACGTCTTCCAGTGCGCGGTCGCCACTCCCGAACTTTTCGGCCCCATCGGCCATCTGTTCTGCGAGCAATGCGCCATGCCCACTGCCACTTAAGTTTGGCAATTATTCGGGCTATGTCGGTTACCTTGGTTCTCCTACGGATCTCTTCATTCCTGATTCGATCACGTAGGGAAACTCCAAGCATAGCCCTCTCCATTGCCCGCCATTGCTCTCTATATGTACCGTATATAAATTCATATGCATTTAGCAAAAAGCGGTTATTTTAATATTACAAACAGACACTCCAATTTTATTTATATGTATAGATGTATAGATGTAAAGATAAAGAGCCCTAGAGAGGGCATTAATGAGACCATGTCAAAGAATAAAGTGGCATGTGATTTAACTAATTCTATTTATTTTTATTTTTTTTATCGTTTCTCGATTCCCATACAAAATAATTCGAGTTCACAATTGTTTATGTAAAACGGGTATTTTACGTGAAATATGACAACGTCGTATTTTCTTAGCTTTTGAATAATTGGTTTGAAACAAAATGATTAACTCTTACTTATGAAATTAAAAAAATGTAGGCGAGATCGTCCATTGCGACCTGCGACCACGTTGGGTACGGATGCAAGGCTGGCAAACCAGTACCCGCGCAGATGACGTGGTATACCTCTTCGTGTACATCCTACGCAGCTGTGGTCCGTCGTTTTAATTTAAATATGTATTACAGGTCGAGTAGACCACAAGGAAAGAGAAGCTATGATAGAAGAAGACAGGATGGAGTTCATGTGGAGGGGATCTGATGTTCTAGGTAAGAAGTAAGAAGATAACGGATGGGTTTTAGTCAGTAAAAGTATGATACGCCCTCCCGCTCCACCCAGAGCGGGAGAAGTTATTTGATTTCCCACCTTCAAAAAAAAAACTCTTCCGCAGACATGTATGCCACAACATTTTATTTTGTTTCTTTACTTTTTAATTTATTATAACGGACACACGCTTCCCTATATGTTTATTATTTTAGCGTATGGTACTCGTGGGTTACAGCTGAAAATCTGGGTCAAGTGGTGCATACTGTGTTGCGATCTGACGATTTTGCTGTGCTGAGGCCCTTTTGGCATTATTATCATTGTTTCCAGTCTTTTTTTTCTTTTTAAGTAGTTTAAGTTTTTTAAATGATAGAATGCCAATAAACGCACTTTTCTTTCTGTTCTTTCTAAGTTACCTAAAGTAGAATAGAGTTCACTCATCCTCCCTCATATGCGCTAGTTGGTGGTGTACTCTGCTTGCGCGATGCAGGATTTTGCGAGACGTAAATGTGATGGGTAGTTCGCATGCGGTGAAGTAGAGGCCGCCACAAACCTTCTAATGAGAATACCTGATTAGACACACCCTGTGACCAGTACCGGATTAACCACGAAGCAAGAGTAGCAATGGCTAAGGGCCCCGCGCAAACGGCGGCCCCGCGTATTTAACTTCCGCCTGAGTGAAATTTATGTAATGGGAAATTTCGAATCGTGACTTCTAAATATGAATATTAAGTGCCTAATTTTTTTGCCACTTTATACTTGAGAACCAACAACAGATCAAGGGCTCTACATAGTTATAGTAATAACTGTGCTCGTGACTTCGTCCGCGCGGAAGTTATTTTTTTATTATTTATTTATATTATATATAATAATAAAAGTAGTAGATACTCCTTATTACATCAGCTATCTGCCATTGAAAGTCCCGTCAAAATCGGTCCAGCCGTTTCAGAGATTAGCCGGGACAAACAGACAGACAGACAGACGAAAATTGTGAAAAATTTTATTTTGGTATGTGTACCGTGTATACTTAAGCATTTAGTAAAAAAAGCGGCCAAGTGCGAGTCGTACTCGCCCATGAATGGTTCCGTAGCAGCAAGTAGCGCGCGAATTATAATTATTATAAATTTTCTGTGGAAGTTTACATGGTTATGTCTATCATATATTTTTTTTTAGTTTTATCATTCTCTTATTTTAGAAGTTATACAGACGGGGACACACATTTTACCACTTTGGAAGTGTCTCTCGCGCAAACTATTCAGCTTAGAAAAAAAAATATGTTAGAAACCTCAATATCATTTTTGAAGACCTATCCATAGATATCCCACACGTATGGGTTTGATGAAGTAGTTTCAGTTCTAAGTATGGGGACCCCCAAAATGTATTGTTGTTTTTCTATTTTTGTGTGTAAATCTTAATGAGGTTCACAGAATACATCTACTTACCAAGTTTCAACAGAATAGTTCTTATAGTTTCGTAAAAAAGTGGCTGTGACATACGGACGGACACACAGACAGACAGACATGACGAATCCATAAGGGTTCCGTTTTTTGCCATTTGGCTACGCAAACCTAAAAAGCGGTTATTTTAATATTACAAACAGACACTCCCATTTTATTTAACTGTATGTGTGTATGTAAAGATAACTTACAAAGGTTGGCCGTAATTATATTATTAAGAACAACGAATAGCAATTTTATAAAATGCGGCCCGTGTGAATTCACTCAGAGTACAATTGAAGCAGTCAATCTGTTGTGACACCATATTGAGTGTGCGCAGGGCGCGCGTCAGCGGCGCGTGTAGCGGTTTTAAACAGCCCAATGTCCATTAGGCAAAAGTTGAATTTTTGCCTTTTAGAAACCACAGCTTATCATACACCACATTTTCGATAGTTCCATTAGATTTTCAGCTGCATCCAGACCAGTCAATCTGCCTAGCTTTCAGAGTAGCTAGGAAGCTAGGAAGGAGAAAGGATTGAGCTAGGAACCGGATGCAGCTGAGTACCAGAATTGTAAATGGAGCGACTGCCTATCTGACCTCCACAACCCAGTAACTGGGTAATACGATACGCCTTGGTAAGACTGGTTGTCTTCCAGGCTTTTAACGACTATCAAAGATGTACAAATGACAGCCGGGACCAACGGCTTTCCGAGGCACGGAAGAGTCTCGATATACTATGTATGGATGGTCCATCCACGAATTGACCGCGGCAAGCGTAGCTTAGCCTTCAATCGACAAGTATGACTGTTATTACTTAACCACGAGCTACAAAAACTTAAATCTTCCTAAATTCCAGGTAAAATGTCGGACATAATGACCCACACGCTGTTCAACCTGTACAATGCTCCCGAAGGCTTCTGTTTCGACTTTCTCTGTAACGACGAGCCGATCATTGATGACCCTGATAATAAGGTCTACAATGCTGATAAGAGGGTAAGATTTAGTCATCATCATTATCATCATTTCAGCCGAAAGACTTCCATCACTGCTGGACATAGCCCTCCCCTAAGCTCCACCACTTCGACCGGTTCTGTGCTTCCCATATCCAGCGGATTCCTGTGGCCTTCACAAATAAAAAAATCAAAATCAAAAGTCATTTATTCAAATTAGGCTGAGAATCAGCACTTTTCGAACGTCAAAATTACATAAGACAGTCCCCCAAAACGCCCGCCCTTCACCACTTCCTAGTGCTTTAGCTGTGAAGAAGAAGTGGCGCAACAAACTCCTCAGCAGCACAGCTGTCTGTTTAGTTAGATAGACTTGATTCTATACACAAAGGCGGCCGGTCAAGTTTAAGTAGATCTCATCATTTCAGCCGAAAGACGTCCACTGCTGGACGTAGGCCTCCCTTAAAAGGAGATGGTTTGCCATAATTTCCACGCTTGACGAGCGGGTTGGCGATCGTAGTATGGTGGTACAATTTATTGAGAACGTTGCTACCCAATCTCTAGTAAGTCCCTTAGTCGTCTTCTACGACACTCACGGGAAGAGATGGGATACTGCTATTCTTTACGTCTGGCAAAACAAGGAACAGTCGATCGGTTAGTAGATTACTTAGTAAAAATCTGGTAAATTATTGTATACTAGTTACATCGCTATCATTCAGTCATTTAGGTAATTTATTTATTTTATATATACAAACTAACACAAAAATAAATATATTATGTACAAGTATATAAAGAAGCAAAAAAGGAAGAGCTCACTGGGCATCAAAGAATTCGTCCGCATCGCTGTCAATGGAAAAAGTGCCGAAAAGGCTGGCGGCGTTGTCACGTTGGATGGGAATGCTGATTCTTTGACCTAAAAATAGGCCAGCCGTCTGGTCACGTGAACAGTCGACCAACCGCTTGGCGATGTCCCGGAATACTCGATGCGTACTAGGACCCTAGTGTTTCAAACCCAAATAGCTCAAACATCAAGCTCCCAATAAGTTTGTTATATCTATTTGTGCCGTTTGAGCTTTTAAAAATATTTTATTCACTGACAGGCTGGGCATAGCAGATTGAAATTTTTCTATTCTCCTATCCACTTTAAAGAAGCATGACATTTAGTTTAAAGTGCAGGCCATACCGCCAGCTAGCAAGCGAGCGAGCGAGCTGAGCGAGCATCGTTTCACCTCTTTTCATACTTGAGACGACACTACGTACTACAGAGCTAAGCTACGTCAGCGATAAGCGATGCGAACGAAATATCCGACGATGCCAGCGATGCTATTCGTTCATCTCGTTAGCGTAGCTTAGCTCTGTAGTTCGCGGTGTGAGCCGAAATATGAAAAGATGTCAAACGATGCTCGCTCGGCTCTATGACGTGCGCTATGCAACAACACGCGAGAGATAATGAGACGGAACGCTCCCGCCAGCTCGCTCGCCCGTCCGTCCGTAGTTTTCGGTTTAGCTCGCCGAAGGTTCGCTAAATTTACATAATTTCTCTCGCCTCGTTTCGTCCGCCTGCTCGCTCGCTAGCTGGCGGTGTGTCCTGCGCTTAAGAATTCCTTCTCTTCTCCTATTCCCTTGAGTAGAAGCATGATATTTTGTTTAAGAGTTCCTTACTGAAATGACGAAAGACTTTCGAAATTTCCTCGGCTAAACGGTTTAAATATCTATGGGAAGAAAGTTTATATTGGAGTATGTGATTTTATTTATTATTTTCAAAAGTATAAAATAACATCTTCATCAAAATAATCTTACTTGCATTCAAATAAAACTCATCATCGTTTCGATCTACACTGCTGGACTTAGGCCTCGTATTGATAGATTAATTTGACAACTATTTGTGTACACAGGTAAACGACTTTATATCACAAATAGAGAGGCAAGCGAAGTACTACGACCACGACAATATAATGGTGACCATGGGAGGTGACTTCACCTACCAGAGTGCAGCCAACTGGTTTATGAATATGGACAAACTTATCAAGTAAGTCATCAGCAGGACAAACTTATCAAGTAAGTCATCAGCAGGACAAACTTATCAAATAAGTCATCAGAAGGACAAACTTATCAAGTAAGTCATCAGCAGGACAAACTTATCAAATAAGTCATCAGAAGGACAAACTTATCAAATGAGTCATCAGAAGGACAAACTTATCAAGTAAGTCATCAGCAGGACAAACTTATCAAGTAAGTCATCAGCAGGACAAACTTATCAAATGAGTCATCAGAAGGACAAACTTATCAAGTAAGTCATCAGCAGGACAAACTTATCAAGTAAGTCATCAGCAGGACAAACTTATCAAGTAAGTCATCAGCAGGACAAACTTATCAAGTAAGTCATCAGCAGGACAAACTTATCAAGTAAGTCATCAGCAGGACAAACTTATCAAGTAAGTCATCAGCAGGACAAACTTATCAAATGAGTCATCAGTCCAGTGATACCTAGAGGCCCCGACTTACGAGTTGTAGGTCGTTAGGAAGGCAGGCAATTCTTTTCATCAGCAATGCTCTAAGGGCTTGTGGCTAATTAATAACAGCCGCAAGGTACGATCAATCAGGTCAAGCTAAGCTTGCTGCGGTTGATCGGTACGTGAACCGAAAAGCACGATAAGCCGTTGATCGGGGTGCGGGTCGTTCGAATTAAGAGATACCGCGGCCCCTGGCACACAGGCAACTGAGGGAACACGGGTGGGTTTTAGTCAGTAAAAGTCTGACACGCCCTCCTGCTCCACCCAGAGCGGGGGAAGTTATTTGATGCGTTGCCACCGTCAAAAAAAAGCCCTTAATCCCGGGTATCATTCGCGGATTTTTGACAGTTGTTACGGATAGTCAAAAACCCGAATGTCTGACAACCAGTCTCACCAAGGAGTATCGTGTTATCCATTAACTGGGTTATGGAGGTCGGATATGTAGTCGCTCCATGTAAAATACTAGTATTCCTTACTGGCCTTACAGACTGTACATTTGTAGACGATATAGTTCGCAAAATATTTGACCGAATTTCATTACACCTAAATCTTTTCAACTGTTTTCGTTTCGTTTTATTTTACTTCATCGAAATCACGTCTGCGACTGTACCTACCAGTTGACCTATTAACAATTCTTTTTTTCCGTTACTCCGACGTTTCAATTGGACGAAAAACTTTTTACCAAAGTTACACTTAGCCGAAATAACATTTGTTCGAAGTATTATGTTTCCCAACATTCATTAGACCACTGTTTTAAATAACATATTTTCATTTCACCGAACGCCTAGAAAGTTTGTGCACATTGTTTCATCTCAAATTTTTGCTTTTACTTTTTTATCAGGCACCATTCAAAGTGCAGATATACAATAAAAAAAATTGTGAACGCCGGTACGGTATTCCATTAACATAAATGACATTTGCTGTTAATTACATAGTTGATGTGCGTCGTAGTCGTTGCAATTGGTTATCAATTTGCAATTTTTTCGTTACTGGTATTATTTATGGCATGCAGCGTGCAAACAAGCATGCAATATGCAAGCAGGCATGCAACATGCAGCAAGCATGCAACTTGCAAGCAGGCATGCAACGTGCAGCAAGCATGCAACATGCAAGCAGGCATGCAACATGCAGCAAGCATTGTTTTTGTCACGGCTCCGGCGCTGTGGGGTTTGGGCGGCCCCACGCGAGCTTATCGTCGCAGATGATTTTAACGCTCACCACCTGCTCCTCAGCTCGCGGGCCGCCCCACCCCTCCGCGCGTACGCGGGATTAAATTACACTCTAGGGGTAGGGCACACAAGACTGCGTGAAGTCGGTTTTGCAGCGAATCGTTTCTCACTAAATTTTGTAGCACAGCTTATTGGCTTTTTATGACACTATTTTAATTTAATATTGAAAATGCTACCAAGTAACCGGCTATATATTTGTGACCAAATAATATTTTGTAAAATGTTGTTTCGGTGTGGTGAAAATATGACAAATAAATCATTTGGCAAATGAAAAAGGTTCAAAAGAGGCTTCGGCCCATAGTAAAAAGTTATTTTGTAAATCGGCAAAACATAGTTCGGTAAACTAATACATATCACACATGATACTTCGATGATCTAAAAATATGTCAGTCAATAGTTTTCGGTAAAATGAAATTCGAACAAAAAAGAAATCGGAAATCACTTTTCCGATTTTTTTTTGTTCGAATTTCATTTTCACCATTCCTCTAAGTACCTGGTACTTATTGACAGGCCTGCACTGTCCTCCATACCTAATATCACTGTAATTTGAAAACGTTGTAAAAGCCAATTATTTTTAAAAGAGTAACCGTGGAGTTTCTTGCCGGCTCTTCTCCATAGGAAGCGACAAATTGGAACCGTGCACCTAGCTTCTGACGTTTCATAAGTGGCCATGCAGGTTTATCTATACTAACAATATTTTAAAGAGGTAAAGTTTGTGAGGTTGTAGGGGTAATCTCTGGATCTACCAATAGAAAACCACGGTATTTGTGAGTATCCTATGCCATATATTGACCCAAAAAAACGGTCCAACGAAAAAAAATAGGGATCCCACCCGTGCGAAGCCGGGACGGGCAGCTAGTGAGAAATAAAATATTTTGATTTGATTTGATTCATTTGCGTCCGACCCATACTTAGTTGGGAAAGGGCTAGGCAGCTAATGATAAATGCTCTCAAAACAGGACAGTAAAATATGAGGAAACCGGCCTGTCTTTGAACCAAAATTTTTAAAATATGTAACAACCACAGACCCGCACGTGATGCGCGGGGTGCGATACAGCACTCCCTCTTACAGAGAGGAGGTCTGTGTCCCAGCAATTGAACATTATAGGCTTATTATGCTAATTTATTTCTTTTACAGTCACGTCAACACACATCCAGCTAATTTGTCGGACATCAACATATTTTATTCGACGCCATCTTGTTATTTGAAAGCCATTTATTTGTATGGAAGAAGGGATAAAGCGGTTTTTACTGAAAAGGTAAATATTTAAGTAAGGCATGGATTCAAGTAGACAATCTTCGCAGTACTTTTTGCTGTAAATTGGCAGGTTTTAAACCTGTAACCTGACTTTAATAAAACCTGTAATAGAATCCGGAATTATGTGATTCGGCAGAGAACCAAAGTTGTCGACATAGCTCACAAATTAACAAGCTAAAGTGGCAATGGGCTGTCCACATTAGTCGTAAAACCGATGACCGTTGGGGTAGACGTGTTTTTGAGTGGAGACCGCGAATCAGCAAAAGTAAGGTACGACGCCCTCAGGCAGGTGGAGCGACGATCTTCGCAGGGTGACTGGTAGCAACTGGATGAGGGTTGCCGACAATCGAGCTGAATGGCGTGCAATTGGAGAGGCCTATGTCCAACAGTGGACTGCTTTAGTCTGATGATGAACCCGTAACCAGATTCTTAAAAACTCTAGTTCTGTTAATCATTTCAGGGTGACCAGCTTCCTTACGGCAGTGATTCAATGACATATTGGACTGGTTTCTATACATCCAGGCCGAGTTTGAAATACTTTACTAGAAGAGCTCACGTGTTTTTACAAGTAAGTGGAACTATGCAACAAGATAAAATCACATCCAATGAAATATAATGTGATACAACCCAAGATGTCATGAAATTAAATATATCCACAATTTAAAACCATTAAATATAATGGGAAAACAATAAATTTTAAGTTATATAATAACACATACACAAACAACAACAACGAACGAACAATGCCCCACACACAACAATACAATTACACACATAAGCACACACAGCAATGTACGCAACACGTACAATTACTATTTACACTCACACAACACTCTTTTACGAATGACGAGTTCTATGCCCAAATTAAATAAAATCATAATAGATACTACAGGTACGTACTATCGCCCCCTTTGAGTATTAAGCATCTATTGGTCGCTCTGTGGTGGAAATTCAACCATAATTCAATTAATAGTAACATATTAGCTTTTTGCGCTCCTTCCCCATACTATAAACTTTAACTGTGCCCAATTTCATACTCCTTCCGTCTGCGTAATTTTCGTAAAATGGGTACAAAGTTTTTATCCAGTGCGCAAACTGAAAATATCAATTCAGCAAATCATTCTAGACCCGTAAATTTTTCATCGTTAATAAATACATCATAAAAAAATCAGCTGTTCGACAAATTTTGACCGCGTAGGTATTGCACTTTTCTATGAAACAGCTGATTTTATTTTCTAAAACCGACGTAAAATTTCTCCGCTAGGGGGTCTAGAATGATATGCTGCTCATGGTTACAGTTTGCGCACTGGATAAAAACCTATCCTGTATAGATTAAAATAAGCCGTGGCAGCTAAAACATGACCAGTCCTCACGGCGCTCATTTCCGAACATGAAGCATGGATAAACACCATTCAGCTCAACAATTTTGAAGGGAGCTGAATGATCCAACACACAATAAAATAAGGTATAATAATATTTGCAGGTGGTAAAGCAGTTGACAGTGATGGCTCGTCTAGGAGACTCGTATGAGCTGCATCTTCTAAGACATGCTGTGGGCCTGGTCCTGCATCACGATGCTATTACGGGTATGAATTATACTATCAAACATAATTATTACATATGGCTCTAGATATGCTAGATCTAGAGAGTCGCTACCTGCTTTGCCAGATATCCCGATTTTGGCGAGATCCCGATTTTTACGCTAAAATTAAATATTCTGCGCGGGACAAGCTCAGTCCCGCTTTTTGATAGATTACTGTGTGGTTTGGAGTACAGTAACGTATTTTTTTAAATACATTTTCTATGACTGTCTATCATCATTTTAAATTTAATTTGAAACTCAAATAAAACGATAAGCAGTAATAAAGTTGGTTAGTATAAACAAATTACTGACTATTGAAGTTTTTTTTTTAATCATGTGCCGCTTTTGAAATAATAATCCCGATTCGTATACTTCTCGGCTCCGTGCATCGCTCATTCAGGTGTTTCCTGCGACTTTGATAATACCATTTACCCAACGCGGATTTAGACGGCCCTGGTTTCTTTGGCTTAATGCCTTAGCCACATGCGAACTACGCATCGATGACCTGACGTCACACAAATCCTGCATCGCGCAATCAGAGTTTACCGCGCGACTGGTATATACAACGTCCTGACATTCGGCCCCTGATCGCGGCAGTCGCCCGCTACACTCTCCCTCCCGTATTAGTAGGATTCGCCGACCGAAGCATACTTTTAACATTCCCGACGACGACGCAACAACTCTCCTGCAGGAGAGCAGTAAGCTCACCCGCACCTTCAGGGTACACCGTCGTAAACTGCCGTCCTTCCATCCACCGCCGAGTCCCGTCGCGACGTCCCATTCAATGTCTCTCTGTTCCTTTGCTCGAGCCAACCCGCACGGCTGAGCCTGTAGTATTAAGTAGGTACGTCCCCTAATAATAACCAGTCCGATGCAGTTCGTCCCTTGCTGCCCCTACCAGCGATGCCTTAAACCACCAAAGTCCGTGCCCCACATGGGATGCCCTTAGCGAACAGTCGCTCTGGTTTTAAGTTTTTTAAGCCCTAGCTGGCAATCTTAATTTATTAAGCCTATCACAGGCAAGCCCAGTTAGGCAGACGACAACCTCATAGGTTGAACTGCGAGATATACTTCACTGTAAAAAATAACAACCGTCGGGCTGTAGCCCACCAGACACAACACCCGTCTGGTCGGAGGATCCTCCCTTTACTATAGAGTATAAGTGAACTTTACATCTTGTTCCTCATACTTGTATACGCACTGGGTCTAGTAGAATCCTGCCAAGCACGGGTTCACTCCATGGCCCTTTTTGCTATTCGTATGTGGTAGACAGTCTCCTTTGTGAGCGTCCATAACTAACTAACTTACCCCATCTTTCTTTGAGCTCCCTAAAATAGGGTTGAGCTACAGGATGACTATCAGTATCGTGTAGCTCAACCCTATTTACCCCATACATGCCGTCTGTTGGGACAGGTCAGCTCAAAACTTCAATGGCTCTTTTTTCAAAAAGCCCTTTCAGACATGGCCCTGCATTGTTCGACTTACATAAAATTCTAATAATATAACGTTTGGACTTTAAAAGAGACCATGACCTCTAAGTTGGTTTTGGCATTTATTTACAGGGAACATTCAGCCAGGAAATCTAGTTTTTCAAATATTGACTGGATAAAATTTTAACCAGTGCGCAAACTGTAACCACGAATTTAGCACATCATTCTAGATCCGCTAGCATATAATTTTTTAGTCGGTTATACCAAAATAAAATCAGCTGTTCCATACATTTTGACCGCGTAGGCATTACACTTTTCTATGAAATAGCTGATTTTATTTTGGTATAACCGACGAAAAAATTCTATGCTAGCGTTAAAATTTTACCCTGCAAAAATAGACATTTCATTTTATTTACACAGGTACAAGTCAACAACACGTCACGTATGATTTCATCAGGATCCTTAGCGAAGCCATCGATGCATGTACCAAGAAAGTCTCTAGCTTACTCAGGTATGTCCTAACATATTTAATTTTGAAGAGATCATCTGCCTAGCCTTTTTCAAACCATGTTGGGTCAAACATCCACAAATGACAGCCGGGACTAACGGCTTAACATACATTCCGAGGCACGGAGGGGCCTTGGTTTATCAAGATCCCATCCACGGACTAACCCTGCTGGTAAACAGGCCTCCTCTCAGTGAGAGATAGATTTTACATGTGAAAATGAGAGTAGGGGGAGACCAAAAAAAAGATGGATGGACTGTGTGAATGATGATATGGTTAGAAAGGGTGTGACTACGGAGATGACGACTGATAGAGAAGAGTGGGAGAAAAGACATGTTGCGCCGACCTCAAAAAAATTAGAATAAGTGCTTGAGAATGGTGATGGTTGGTGTGCTGGAAGAGATTTCTGTAGAAATAAGCATTACCTATGTACGTATTTTTCTGTTCCTTTCTTCTTGTCTGTTTATATATGTGTGCATAAATGGTTAAATAAATGGAGAGGGCTTGTGGCTAAGTAATATTAGCCGCCCGGATCGATCGATTAGGTTAAGCTACGTTTGCCGCGGTTGATCCGTGGATGGGTGCAAACTTAACATACCAAGACCTCTCCGTGCCTCGGAAAGTACGTTAAGCCGTTAGTCCCGGCTGTCATTTATAGATCTTTGGCAGTCGTTACGGGCCGTCAGAAGCCTGAAAGTCTGACAACCAGTCTTTCCAGGGGGCATCGTATTACCCAGCAACTGGGTTGTGGAGGTCAGATAGGCAGTCGCTCCATGTAAAATACTGGCATTCAACTGCATCCGGTTTTACTAGAAGCTGACCCTAACATACTTGGAAAAAGGCTAGGCAGATAATGAATGGCAGGACAATGATGACATGTGAATTGAAATGGGTGTAGGCAGTATAAATATCTGCCTACTTCTTTGAAGAATAAATGCGTCATAATGACGTCTTCATTTTTTCCAGTTATTTAACTCCTACATGGGGTGGAAGTCGCAGATCGAAGAATAATCAACAGTGTCGAGAATATCACGCCGCGCCGGGCGACCGCGGGGAAGCTGCGGTCGCAGAGGGGGCCCTCGAGCAGCGGGCGCGCACCGGACGGCTCGGCACTGCATCATCGTCCGAGCGACAGCATACACGACATAGTTAATATAAACTCCTTTTTCTCGCCGGTTCAAATATAGTTGACCGTTTGTCATCCCTAGAATACATTCATATAATACAGTCCACTATCGATCAAGTTACCGTGTTTTAGTCCTCGTACCACCTGGAGGATATCTACCATTTCTCTTCATGGTCCTTCGACGAGAAAATGACCAGTTACTGGGAGTGACAAGCGGTTTTTTTTTCAAAATTTGAAAACGGCCGTTAGAAGAAAGGACTTCAAGATCAAGACGACTTTTCGCCCTTCGTGTGAATTTGGTTCCAGTCTTCGGTCATCATCTTCGGCGCCTTTGTGAAGAGGCGTATTTGTTGGAGCAAGCAGTTCTTCAGTGGTCATCGTAGCTGGGTCATCGCAACGTAGCAGCCCAAGCAGTGCCCGAGAACATTGCCATCCAGTTCAAGCAAGAAGACGTTCAGTTTGGACTCGCAGTCAAAGGATTTTGTGAGATCTTTCCATATTCTTACTAACATTTGTACATTATTCGTTTACTAATTTTCATTCCACTAGAGTATTAGATAGTGCATTAGACCAGTGAATCATACATCAGTAGCAACATATTCGTTTTAGTGATTACTACCTAATCGCACAAGATCAGCTATTGGCTTCTTAATCCAGTAGAATTAATCATAAACTTTCGGTTCGTATTGTCCTTGTCATTTTTGTTCAGTGTCAACTCATTCAAGTAGATTTGTCCCGTCTAAGTAGATACTCACCCAATAATAATTAGTAATAAGTGCTTATTAATCTAGTAATAACATTTTTAATATAGTGCCATAAGTACCCTCATTTTTTTTTTTTTTTTTTTCTCTTCACCGTTTGACATTTGAATTCAAACATTTTTTCCTAACCGCCTACTAGTTTTGAATAGCAACGTTTCATCGATCGGCTGTTTGCTCTTTGTTGTTTTAAAGGCGCATAACATATCTTTCAGTGCTTTAGCGTTTCTTCTTGAATACGTCTTTCTTATACCTTTTTCCTTTTTCCTTCAGCGCTTACGGCTACCTTGCTATTGAGCCATGGCAGAAGAAATGAAGATGAAAGAGCTTACAAAAAAGCGTGCCTCAGTTAAATCACAGCTTACTCAATTCACAACTTTTGTAACTACCACTAAGTCTTGCGAACAGCTTAGTGAGGAACAGCTTTTCGAGTTAGAGATAAGAGTTCAAAAAATGGTTACCTTATATGCCTATGATCAGTTTCAGGGTCAATTGGAGTACTTGTCAGCCAAGCCCGACGAGCAATTTTCTGAACGTGAGCAATTCGAGATCAACTACTACAGGCAGCTAGCATCTGCTCGTGCGCTTCTGTCACAGCATCGCGCTCAATTGGCGTCTAAGGTAAGTTCCAATGAGCAACTTTCAGTGGTTTCTAGACATAATAATGTTAGACTGCCTAAAATTAATTTACCTCACTTTAGCGGCGGCTATAAGGATTGGTTGGAATTTAAAGATATTTATATTTCGTTGATTCATGAGGAGAAAAGTATAGATAACATTAATAAATTTCACTACCTACGTTCGTCACTTAATGGCAGCGCAGCACTGGTTATTAAAAGTTTGGATTTCAGAGGGGACAACTACGACAACGCATGGCAATTATTGTGTGAGAGGTACGATAACAAGCAATTATTAATAAATAATCACATTCAGGCTTTGTTTAGTGTGGAGCCACTCCAGAGGGAGAGTAGTCAGGGTTTACGCCTGATTGTAGATGTAACCAGCAAAAACCTACGGTCACTGGCAACGCTAGGGCTGCACGTACAGCATTGGGGTGAAATGGTTATACATTTAATGGCGTCGAAGTTAGACCCAGTTACTAGCAGACAGTGGGAAGAACATAGGAATACTCTGACCGAGTATCCATCCTTAGACTTGTTCACCAAATTTATTTCTAACCGCTGCAACCTTCTGGAAACGCTTGAAGAGGCTAAGAATTTAAAATCTAAGTCAGAGATATCGCACAGTAAGCCTAAAAGCTTCTCAGCATCAACAAGTAAGGGAAAATTTAATATTTCATGTCCCCTGTGTAAACAAAGTCACTACATATTTACTTGTGATCAATTTAAGGCGCTTTCAGTAGCTGAACGCTCATCCAAAGCGAAGGAATTTAAACTTTGTTTGAATTGTTTACGCCCAGGTCATTTGGCGGCTACTTGTCCACTTAGTCACTGCAAGTATTGCAAAAAACGGCATAATACAATGTTGCATTCTCATGACGACGAACCTAGCTCAAGTAAGGAGCATATAACTTTAGCAGGTACTAATCATGATTATTCATCTCGTCATGTATTACTTTCCACAGCCTTGGTAAGAGTCACGGACTATTCCGGGATGCCGCACAGCGCCAGAGTCTTACTTGACAATGGAAGCACGGCAAACTTTGTTACTAAGGATCGTTGTGGTAAGCTACATTTACCTATTAGTAGTGTAAGCTCACACGTTGCAGGCATAAACAGTCAAGTGTCTACCATTACGCAATCTTGTGCGTTACATATACAATCCTGTGATGGATCTTATAACATTGACATTGATTGTTTTGTCTTGCCCGATATAACCACTCATATACCTCATACATACATAGACATAACTGACTTGCAGCTACCAGCAGGTGTAAGTCTGGCTGATCCGTCTTTCAATGTCCCTTCCTCCGTCGACATACTTGTTGGAGCCGATATCTTTTGGAGTGTGATCGGTCGCAACCGTATACAGTTAGGTAGACATATGCCGACGCTCTTCGAGACTAAGCTCGGATGGCTCATATCAGGCGCCATACCTCAACCTAACGTAATTAATTCGTCAGTGTGTATGTTCTCGCATGGCAAACACGCCTCACATGTACAAGCACCCATGGATCTTTCAAGATTCTGGGAACTTGACTCTATCCCACCTAAGTACAATTTCACATCCGAAGAGCGAGCATGTGAACAGACCTTCATAAACACTACTAGGCGTAACGCTGATGGCCATTTCTTAGTTACCATCCCCTTAAAGGAACCCCCTGAAGCGTTGGGAAACTCCTTTGAGATGGCTAAACGTCGTTTTCTGTCATTAGAACGTAGACTAGATAGAGACCCATTACTTAAGCATCGCTACGTAGAGTTCTTGCAGGAGTATGAAGCATTAGGTCATATGAGCGAAGTATCTCAGCCTTCTTCATCTCATGCATATTTCCTTCCACATCATGGTGTTTTCAGAGAGTCCAGTACAACGACGAAACTTCGAGTTGTCTTCGACGCATCAGCCGTCACAACTTCTGGTAAGTCGTTTAACGACATTCAAGGCATAGGACCTGTAGTTCAGGATGACTTACTATCCATATTGTTGAGATTTCGGCAGCATAAATACGTCATATCGTCAGATATCGAAAAGTTCTTTCGACAAATCTTAGTTGACGAATCGCAGCGATCCCTTCAACAGATATTGTGGCGCTCTGATCCATCATTACCTCTTAAAATTTACGCATTGAACACTGTTACTTACGGAACAGCCTCCGCTCCGTTCATTAGTACACGATGTTTGTCTCAGTTGGCAAAAGAGGCAACGCATACACGTACACAACAGTCCATACAGCACGATTTCTACGTCGACGATTATCTGTCTGGCAGTGACTCTATAGAGAGCACTATAGCGCTGTGTAGAGATGTCACCAGTATTCTAAAGACTGCACAACTCAATCTTCGCAAGTGGCAGTCTAATAATGGACAAATACTTCAGGCCGTCACTACAGGCACACTTGATTCATCTTCTCATGACACATCCACAACACATAGAGACACACCTACCACAGTCAGCTTGAGTATCGATGAACCAAGTAAAACCCTTGGTCTCAATTGGCGTTGTCATACTGACTGTCTTACATTCTCCATTCATGTACCTAAACATACCGAGGCTCCAATCACAAAAAGACACATGCTTTCTACCATAGCGCAAATATTCGATCCTCTGGGTCTTGTCTGTCCATGCATTATCGAGGTCAAAATAATTTTGCAAAGATTATGGATAGACAAGTGTGCATGGGACGACGAGGTTAATGTGGACATTAAAAAGTTATGGCTGAAGTTCACACAGACTCTACCGCAACTTAATCTTCTCAGCATACCACGCTGGGTGGTATGTGATAGCCCTTTATCCGTAGAAGTACATATTTTTACAGATGCGTCTGAAAAGGCATACGGAGCTTGCATATATATTCGTTCTGTAGCTAGTAGCGGCACCGTTCATTCACATCTACTCACGTCTAAAAGTAAGGTTGCACCGATCAAGTCGACCACAATACCAAGGCTAGAGCTTTGTGGTGCCTTGTTAGGGACTAGATTGTGTGCAAAGGTACTAGAATCGTTAACACTTAAACCAGACCAATGCATATTTTGGTGTGATTCTATGATTGTCTTAGGATGGCTGTCTGCTTCACCTAGCACGCTTAAGCCGTTTGTCAGGAATCGAGTTTCGGAGATACGGGAAGGTTTTGGTACTTATACCTGGCGCTATGTGCCGTCCAAGGACAACCCTGCAGATCTAGTCTCCCGCGGTCTGAGCGCAGACCTCATAGGTCAATCTTCCATGTGGTGGTCAGGGCCTTCATTCTTACTTACAGACCCAACTCATTGGCCTTCAATGCCTAACACTGATGTTAACACCATACTACCTGAACTATTAAAATCAAATTCTATAAACATTAATAATCAATCATTACCTATCACTAACCCTAATATGCACAATAATACATTTCAAACTTTAATTAATAATTCGTCCAACTATTTACACTTACAACGTCTATTAGCATACGTATTTAGATTTATTAATCGTTCTAAACGAATATATAGTCATAGTCTTACTCTCACTAAATCAGAGTTGTCCTACAGCGCTGATTTCATAATTAAAACAGTTCAGAAGGAAATGTTCCCTGAAGAGTACGAGTTACTTTTATCAGGTAAACCGTTACCAAATAAAAATCGCCTTAAAAAATTATCACCCTTTCTCGAGTCTGGTATTATACGAGTCGGAGGCAGATTAGATAATGCTTGCTACGATTATAATATCAGGCACCCTATCATCATCTGTAGCAAACATAACTTTGCTAAACTTATTTTTAATACTTATCACATACGGCTATTCCATGCTGGTCCACAGCTACTCTTAGCTACAATTAGACATGAGTACTGGCCTTTGGGTGGTAGAAACCTTGCCAAGGCAACTGTCCATAAGTGCGTTAAGTGTCAGCGATTTAACGGTAGGACAGTTCAACCCATCATGGGTAATTTGCCTAAGGAACGAGTTGAATTAGAGTTTCCGTTC
Organism: Polymixis lichenea; assembly: GCA_949091785.1. Taxonomy (NCBI): domain Eukaryota; kingdom Metazoa; phylum Arthropoda; class Insecta; order Lepidoptera; family Noctuidae; genus Polymixis; species Polymixis lichenea. The sequence goes on from OX420959.1 coordinate 10,722,609, forward strand.
TTAGAGACAGGCACAGACTATGCTGGACCAATCCTCTTAGCTGACCGCAAAGGTAGAGGATGTAGATTAGTTAAATCATACATATGTGTTTTTATTTGTCTGGCCACAAGGGCGGTTCATCTGGAGCTTGTCTCAGACCTAACAAAACATGCCTTCATTGCAGCACTGAATAGGTTCATTGCTCGTCGTGGTAAACCAAATACTATCTACTCCGACAACGGTACAACTTTTATTGGCACCTGTAATGAAATAGCTGGCATACTGAACCAAGATTACTCTTCAGAAATGGCAAATACAGGTATCAATTTCCAATTTATTCCGGCATACACCCCACACTTCGGTGGCTTATGGGAGTCTGCCGTAAAATCTATTAAACACCACCTGAGGCGTATATTAGGCTTCGCACATCTGACTTACGAAGAGATGTCTACGTGTCTGATTCAGGTTGAGGCAATACTAAACTCTCGTCCTCTCACTCCTCTATCCACTGATCCATCAGACCTATACCCATTAACTCCTGCCCATTTCCTTATTGGGAGATCTCTCACATCCCTGCCGCATCCGCAAGTCATCAACCAGAATATCTCCAGCCTAAAACGTTTCCAGCGTATTGAGCATCTCAAGCAACAGTTCTGGAATAGATTCTCTAACGAGTATATCTTTTACCTCCAACAGAGAACCAAGTGGACGGACTCCGATGGGATGCTTGAAGAGGGAGCCATGGTGGTACTCAAAGAGCAGCAGTCACCACCACTGATGTGGCCACTGGGTCGTATCATACGTCTCATACCTGGGAGGGACGGAATAAGCAGAGTCGCAGACGTACAGACCAAGAGGGGAATAGTCCGACGTGCTTACAACACCATCTGTCCTCTTCCAGCTTAATCTTTGAAGACAAGTCTTCAACGCCGGGAGCATGTCGAGAATATCACGCCGCGCCGGGCGACCGCGGGGAAGCTGCGGTCGCAGAGGGGGCCCTCGAGCAGCGGGCGCGCACCGGACGGCTCGGCACTGCATCATCGTCCGAGCGACAGCATACACGACATAGTTAATATAAACTCCTTTTTCTCGCCGGTTCAAATATAGTTGACCGTTTGTCATCCCTAGAATACATTCATATAATACAGTCCACTATCGATCAAGTTACCGTGTTTTAGTCCTCGTACCACCTGGAGGATATCTACCATTTTTCTTCAAACAGTTTGTGATTTGTCATCAGCTAAACATGAGCCAATGCAGAGTAAGTCATCTTAACTGCTTGCTCTCCAGAGCCACTCTTTTTACCTGACTGCGCCAGAAGGAGGGTTATGTTTTTTGAGAGTATGTATGTATGTATGTATAATTGTTCGGCACGCTCTGCAGAACGGCTCGATGGATTTTAGCTTGAGAGGTGTTCTTAGATTCGTATTTACTGTGAGAGTTACACTGGGTATAACAAAATAAAAAAAAACAAAATGGCGGATTTTTGGCGCCAAATTCAAATGTTTGGCAGTTATGGCAAATTGTAGCAGTCGGGACCCATTCGAGAAATGGAGGCTTAGTGAATTGAGAGCACATACCTATATTACGTTGCAGATTACTCCAATCTACTGACTAGACGGCTGACTTTCTAGAATGGGTCCCGACTGCTACAATTTATCTGCTTACAAGCATCGCCTTAGCAACTGGCGATTCTTAAGTTAAGTGCAATCGGGTACAGCGACTTTCTTGTTTTAGGGCTTTTCCATGAATACTCAGAAAAGCAGTCGGGTTTTTTAGTTTTTTAAATTACCGTTTTTTTATCTGTTTATTTATTTCACTCCGAAGGTCCTAGTTTGACATTTGTTACTTCTAGCTACAATTATGTGAACATAATGCCGCATTGCATATGTAAGCTGGCACGCCCTTTAAGCCTGGAGGCTTTAATTTAGGTTTTAGGTTCTGTTTGTTTTTGTTTTTATTACTTGTTTCTGCTTGAGTAAATTTTTTAAATGTTTTTTTTTTGGTATATTGGCGCGTGGTAGCGTAGCTGACACATGGCGGATGTTTTAATTGTACGTTTCTTAACGTTAATTACGTACTTATTGAATAGAATCAAGTTCTTCAACTTAGCAGACAGCTGTGCTGCTGGGGAGTTTGTTGCGCCACTTCTTCTTCCCAGCTAAAGCACTAGGAAGTGGTGAAGGGCGGGCGTTTGGGGGACTGTCTTATGTCATTTTGACGTTCAAAAAGTGCTGACACCAACCTAGTTTGAATAAATGACTATTGATTTTTGTAGCTTCACCTACAAGCTTAGCACGAGCACCGATTTGTTGACGGAAGAATATGTATAATGATTAACTAAATGATGTACAAGAGGAGAAGATAGCTATGTTTTTCTATTAATTATCACAGTTATGCGTTCAAAACGAATCATGATTTTGTAGATAACTGTATATACTTTGTGGCCATCGATTAGAAAGTTTGTTTGTCAGTGTGATTTTGACAGTTTGGGAAGATAACTTTCTTCTCAAATAGTCTAGATAAAAAAGGACATAGACAAAGATCGTTAGAAACGAAAGACAAAATGACAGATTGTAGAAGGATTACAATAGTGCGATTTAAAAATGGAGAAACGAATTGTCACTTTGTATAGAAAGAGCGCAGTCTATCCTTCGTAGAAATAGAAAGCGTCATGCTAACCTGCTGTATCTATTTATCCATGTATGTGACGGAATCTTTGAACGTGAATTTTATCGATTTAAAAACGTTAAATTAACTGGAAATTTAACACACTTATCAAAAACCGCTGACAATATAATAATTTAATAAGTTTGTCCCATTATCCTGACCAGGATCTTCAGGATTAGCGATTTTATAAAAAAAATGGAGTAGGAGCCTGAGAAACGGCTACCACATCCAAGGAAGGCAAATGACCTATTCCCAGCTATTCTAACATGTCCCGTCCCAGCAATCATTCATACACAATCCCATAGATAAAACGACTCTCAGATTTTCCCGAATTTTCCAATTTTCCGGGAAACTTTTCCTATCTTTCTTTCCTAATAAACCTTATTCGGACTATTATTAAAAAAATTAATACAATAAATAGCCAAAACGGCCCAGCAGCATTTAACTTTTTTTATACGGGGTGGCAGAGACATTATTACATGATCCTAGCTAGCGTAGAATTTGCTGTCCCATACAGTTTGACCACACAGGTAGGACCATCAGCGACGAGGTGTCAATTTTTCTCAGAAGGAAGGCGAAGCGAAGTCGGCTTTAAATTAATGACTTTAAAAAAAAAACTTACTATCATTCTAAAATTATTATAGGAATGTAAAGAATTAAATAGAATAAAATTAAACAGCTGATAACCAAATAAAATGTGCAATATCTCGTTCCCCCATCCCATTCCATCCCATCTCGTTCGCGCTGACGCATTTTTCTATATCTGTCTCCGTCATAACCCGTTGTACAGCGGCTTGCTCTTATCCATTTCAAGAGGTACCACGTCATTTAAACTGATATCATTACGGGATCGCTGTTGTATGAATTTTTAGTTCCCAATTATGACGTTTTGGCGCCAGGTTAATTTAAAACATTTTTTTTGTTGTAATACAAAGCTAAAAATAACCGTTTTTGTTATTTGAACGTTATGGTGAATTAAATACCCGTAGCGTAAATATATTTTCGACAATAGCAGCAACAATTGACATGCCATTTTTTAATAGCGATAGAGTTGTCGATGCGAATCTCCGAAGGGAAGCCGGTAGGGATCGTGTTATATGGTGCTTTCGCCACTGATAGGTATTGTACTTTTCTATAGAACAACTGTGTTTTTTTTATAACCGACGAAAATTTTCTACTCCTCATAATGTTTTCCTTCACCGTTTTGAGAACAGTGGTAATGAAATAATTTATACAAAGTAAAGCATCTGTCTGGGTACGAACCTACGACCTTCAACTAGTAAGTCACAGCCACTGGGCCACCAGTACTTTATGAGATTATGGTATTAGACTCTCCAAAGGACTTGTGGCTAAGTTCTACCCAGAAAAGAGTGGCTCTGGAGAGCAATGGTGGCCCCATTGCTCTTCGGAGCCACTCGTTTCCGGGAGGTGGAGGTATATGCCAAAAAAAATTATTAGAACACGACTGCACGCCGCGATGATTGGGACGGGCAAACTGATTTTCAGTAAAACGGCATTGTCATAGTGGTTCTCGAAACCTCGCTAGGCCAGATGAGCCTTGTAAATGCGACCTGGGCTTGTAAGAACTGACATCCAAACATGTTTGAACAACAGATCCTTATTCTTATATTGTAATTTCGTTTCTAGTTCACAGAGAATCAAGAATCCATGTTACTTCTAGTCTACAACCCTCTCAGCGTCAAGACGTACCACCACGTGCGGCTACCAGCCATCGCTCTTCATTATTCCATCAGGGATTTCAATGGTAAGGTTAGCTCTTATTAGACAGATTCTGACGCACTTTTGACCAGACTAGCGCGAAGCAAAAGACGGGGGCGTTATGATTTTGGCCGGTATGGATGTGGGTGAACGTATATGTTATCTATTCCCTCATAACTTCTAAACCGCTTATCATAATTTGACAAATGTGATATCATTGGAAGCATCTTGATCGACCGCTGGTTAAAGGCTATGTGACGTCACATAAAGTGAATATGGCGACCTGTAGGGGAGGACATAAAGTCACGAACATTTTTTGCCGTGTTAGATATCAAATGAAAGAGCACATTTCATAAATATATATTGTTAGCTAACCCCAAGTAATTTAAATAAAAGTCTATACTATACACCGTGACATTTTAGTCGTCTTACAAAGGGAGTCCACTCAATGTATCCGTTATAAAATACCTGTAGGTGCGATTGAAACATTGTTACCATTAATTAAGATAATAGGTGCAAAGAAAAAATACATATCCAAAGTCACCGACTTCCGATATTAAAGTTATTTTTCACTTTTTAGTGTTTTTTTGGAAGTCGGTTGTTTATTTTTTTTGAAAAAAGATTTTTATTTTTTTAGTGTTTTTTTGGAAGTCGGTTGTTTATTTTTTTTGAAAAAAGATTTTTATTTTTCACTTTTTAGTGGTTCACATGTGCTTACCCCTTCACAGCGTACCGGCGTGACGTTATGTTATTAACTGGTGTAAACAATTGACAGACATGAGATTTCAGCAATCCCTGTCCATTTGCTATCATTTATTGAGGAGTTCCGTTGCCTATCTCCGAAGTTCTTCATCAGATCTTCACCAAATTGAAATGGAATCACTCCGAGAAAGTACTCTTCCAAAAACTACACAAATTGCTTCAAGTGTGCCTATAAAATTTGAAGAGTTCTCTCTATTTCTCCAGGATCCCATCATCAGATCCTGACTTGATGATCATGGGACCACCTGGGAAGTATACCCTTTCAAACAAAAAAAAAATTTTCCAAATCGGTCCAGCCATCTTCGAGTAATCGGGGAACATACATAAAAAAAAAAAAAAAAAAAAAAAAAAAAAAAAAGGTTCCGACGAATTGAGAACCTCCTCCTTTTGGAAGTCGGTTAAAAAAAAGGTTCCGACGAATTGAGAACCTCCTCCTTTTGGAAGTCGGTTAAAAATAAATAATGCATTAGAGTTATGAAACACCCTCGCTGTTAATAATGTTTACGCATCAAACGGTAGAAGATATCTACCTACCTACCATTACATTCCATCTTTAATTCCACCTCCATAACAGAGTGTTTCAAAATACGTCGTACGTCTTAATGAATGATATTTTCATTTTAAAATTACGCAAATGTTCAAAAATAACATTTTTTTTTTTTTTTAATATATGATTAGTACTCATTGGACACATGAAGTGGGCTGCCGTTGTAAGACGACTAAAATGTCACGGTGTATATATTTTTTAATATTATAAAGCTGAAGAGTTTGTTTGTTTCTTTGCTTGAACGCGCTAATCTCAGGAACTATTAGTCCTATTTAGAAAATTATTTCAACGTTAGATAGCCCATTTATTGAGAAAGGCTATAAGTCATATATCATCACGCTAAGACCAAAAGGAGCGGAACACCAATGCAGAATGTTTCAAAATCGGGGGGTCTTTTTCCCTTTTGAGAGCTTCCGCTGCGTGCGCTGCGTAAACGGTTAAAGTTTCGCAAAAATAATGTAGTACAGAATTGTTCGTCTTTAAAAGTTCTAAAATAAAAGTCCACAACAGCATATGTCTATCTTTTAAGGTTGGCTCACTATAACCTTTTTTATGCTAAACAAGTTAATACTTAACTTTCAGGATCTAAAATAATGCATTATTTGCGAAGGAGTTCAACGCGCTAATCTCAGCAACTACGGGTTCGAATTGGAATATTCTTTTGTTGCTGGATAGCCCATTTATCTAGGACGGCTATAGGCTATATAACATCACGCTAAGGCCCTTAGGAGCCGAGCAAAGAGAAAAAAGTTACGAATACGAACTAATCGCACGCGCAGGCGTGGCGAGCGAAGGGGTGGGTCGGGGAGCAAGAAATTTGACGCGAACGAAGTCGCGGGCAGAAGCTAGTATTACTAGTTCATAAAATAACTTCTGAAAAATCACGCTGTTAAAAGTATGCATTAAGAAAATATTCTCATCTGAAAGACGTAGTGCGTAAGTTTTTGGGCAAAATGGCAAACTAGCGGCTTACATACAACATTCATAATTGTGAGAAAATTTTCTTGTCTCATACTGTTCAAAGTCCTGTGTCCTGTGTTTTCTAGTCCTGTTGAACTGCTCAAAATATGCGACAGTCCTGCATCTTCCCTCAACAATGTCTGCTCTTTTTTCAGCAATATAGGTAAAAACATGGCTGCTAAAATAATTAATGACCCATATAAAGCGCCCTTAAACCCCGAGACCATTCAACATCATAACAACAAGACTCTGAAGCCGCCTGTCAATTCACTTGCTATACAAAGAATTGACGAATGTGACATAGACACTATTATATTGCAGATGCGCCATGACTGTGCCGTGGGCTGGGATGGGATATCTTCTTCTCTCCTTAAATCATGTCGTCATACTCTGGTATCCCCGATTACATACATCTGCAATCTCTGCATTGAGATAGGGGTTTTTCCAGATTCTTTGAAGAGAGCCATAGTCCACCCAATTTTCAAGGGTGGGGATAGAGGCTGTGTCGATAATTATAGGCCTATATCAGTACTGCCGTCGCTCTCTAAAATCCTTGAGAAGATTCTTAATCAAAACCTTATAAGCTTTCTTGATAAATACAAAATTATAGCGGATAATCAGTACGGCTTTCGGTCTGGAGTCTCTACTGAAAACGCAGTTTTTGATCTAACGCAAGCTATTGCTAAGACTCTGGACAGTAGAACAAAGTGCCTTGGTTTATTTTTGGACCTGTCAAAAGCCTTCGACACAGTTTCTGTCCCCAAACTAATTTCCAAGTTAGAGTGTCTGGGTGTACGTGGCATAGCTTTGGAAATTTTCAAAGATTACATGAGGAATCGTACCCAGCTGGTCAAGATTGGCTCTAGCTATAGTGATGAAGAGGTTGTGCTATACGGTGTCCCACAAGGAAGCATTCTAGGCCCCACCCTTTTTCAGATTTACATAGATGACCTTTGTAGAATGTAATACCAGCTTGTAAGATCTATACATACTCGTATGCAGATAACACGGCGATTCTGGTTGATGGGCCCTCCTGGGAAGATGTGAAACGTAAGGCGGAATTTGCACTGACTTCAGTGATGAACTGGTTTGACCTAAACTTGCTGACTTTAAATCTAAAAAAAACTTATTTCTTAACCTTTGCTATCCGGTCCAACACCAAACCTACAAATAGTTTCACGATAACGGCTCACTCATGCCAGAATCAGTCAGTATCGTGCTCATGCGCTTCCATTTCCAGAGCTGATAGTGTTAAATACTTGGGTGTGTATATAGACGATGGACTGAAATGGGATAAACAACTCGATACTCTAACTTCTCGAATACTTCGTCTTATTCACATCTTCAAATCACTCCGAAAATCAGCCAGTATTGACATTCTAAAAATGGTGTACTTTACGTTATGCCAATCTATTATTGGATACTGTGTGACTGTATGGGGTGGGGCAGCGAAGACTTACCTTCTGAGAGCAGAAAGGTCTCAAAGGGCTGTACTTAAAGTTATGTTAAGGAAACCCTACAGATACCCTACAGCGCAACTTTACGCTGATTGCAAAGTACTGACGGTTTGGCAGCTCTTTATTCTCCAATCTGTCCTAAGGATACATGCCCGCTTACCTCCATCTGATCCAAGAAAGCGTACATATGTTCCCCCAGGTATACAGTATAAAACCTCATTTGCAAGACGTCAGTACTACGTCTTAAGCCATCATGTCTTTAAAAATATACAGAAAGAACTAGACGTAATACACCTAAATAAGTTTAATGCCAAATCTAAAACTACTGACTGGCTCATACAGCAGGACTATATTAAAACAGAATCTTTACTATCATACATCGCTTGACACAAAAAACAACACATGCATACATACACACATACTTACACACACATACATTCACACTCCCTCCCCCTTCTCACGCACACGCATACACACACCTCAACATTCTCACTTATTTGATTATTTGATTAATACTAGTTAATTAATATACATTATAATGGCGAATCGTCACACTTTCACTCTTTGAACATCAGTTTAAATAAATTCAAGTATCGGCCGACCACTGTCTCTTAAGATACAGGTCTCCTAGTTTAAGAGGCAGGGTTCATTGTTGTTTTGTATGCATAGACTGTAGATTTAAATGCTGTTGTATTTCTAGCACATTATTTTTGAACTGTGTCTGTGTGTATTATTTGGATAAATAAACAATTTTATTATTATTATTATATTATAAAGCATGATTTTTCAACAGTCGGGTTTTAGTTTTTCAGGTTACTTTTTATCTCATCCAATAAGGAGTTGTATTATGTGACCTCACATTTATATCCCACTAGCTTTTGCCCGCGGTTCCACCCGTGTGGATGTCGGCTATCGCGTAAAAAAGTAACCTATGTCCTTCTCCATATCCCAGGCTATATCTCTGCCAAATTTCATAACGATCGGTTCAGCGGTTTAGGCGTAAAAGCGTAACAGATAGATAGACAGAGTTACTTTCGCATTTATAATATTAATTAGGGATTATAATATGACCTCACATTAATGATACGTCCCCACGTGGTGCATGATGGCCTATCCCACTCCCTCTCACTGAGAGAGGAGTTTCATGATTATTTACTGTTTTTACTCTTAGATGAGGAGGTGGAATACCAGCTCCTGCCACTACCAGCAGCTATCATCAACCTACCAGGAAGATCCTCTACAGCAATCCAGGAGTTGTGCTTCGAAGCGGAGAACATTCCACCTCTTGGATTCACAGCGTACTACATCGCTCCTGTTAGGGATCAATTGGTGAGTTAATCATGAGTTTATTACTCAAAAATCATCATCTGCATAGTCTTCTCACAACTTTTTTTGGGGTTGGCTTCCAGTCCAGTCCAGACCGGGTGCAACTGAATACCAATATTTTGCATGGAGCGACTGCCTATCTGACCTCCACAGTCCAGTTACTTCGTAACACTATTCCCTTTGGTAAGACTGGTTGTCAGTCTTTCGGGCTTCTGACGACCCGTAACGACTGTCAAAGATCCACGAATGACAGCCGGGACCAACAGCTTAACGTGCTTTCCGAGGCACGGAGGTGGCTCGGTATGTAAAGATGGTCAACCAACCACGGATCAACCGCGGCATGCGTAGCTTAACCCGATCGATCGACCCGTCTAGCTGAAAAGTTTGCATTTATTATTATAATGGAAATAATATGTTTGTTTAATGTTGTACGTGTTTTATGTAAATAAATATAGCTTATTATTTTCCGAGTGACTAATAACTTAAAAGTCGACTAAATGTTTGCAACAAATAAAATAACTTGCCAGCGATTAAATATTTTCGCGACTATTATATTATGTAAGGTTCAAAATTAAAGGTGTTATAAAAACTAAAAACTAGCAGCTGCGTTTAGGTAGCAAATAAACTATACCAGTCAAATAAAATATTAGGCGAGGAGCTATAAATAATGACTTGGCGACTAATAATGTTAGTAGGGTGGCAAAAAACTAGGTTCTTCAGGTTGACAGAAACGAATCGCTATAAATCCGACTCCATGCAGTCTTGTCTGCCCTACCCCTAGAGTGTAATTTAGAATCGCGTAGGCACGGAGGGGCGAGGCGGCCCGCGAGCTGAGGAGCGGGTGGTTGTTACACTCGCCGCGGCGGCTGAGGCTGGCCGGCGAAGCCGGCCAGCAAGCCGAAGCCGCGGTGGTGAGTGTTAAACCATCTGCGACGATAAGTTCGCGAGGGACCGCCGTAGCCCCGCAGCGCCGGAGCCGTGACAGAAACTAAGCTAGAATATAAGCTAGTTTATATTTATTCTTCATACAAACAGTTTTAAATAGAATCTGATTTATATTATTTATGAATGCCCATTTTCTATTTTTTTTTTGCCATTAAGTTTCCGCTTAGATATTAATTCAGTTCCCAAAAGAAAAACTTGATGCTAGTTTAAATTAAAACGGAGCTTATTACTGATATATTAATATGCTACCTATTACTTATTACGATACTCCTTATTAGCTGCCAACCCATTATATATGGTACCCACTCTATTTTTTTTTAAAACCTATATTCATTTTACTTAGTTGCCGCATTAAATACATGCCAATAAATATTACTACGAGTAAAAAGTCAATACTGAGAGCAATTTGGAAATTCCGACGTATTTTAAAGACAACTTTTTATTTTAGGAGGAGAGTGAATTTGCCAAAAAGTTCTCAAAATCAATGCCAGGAAAATCAGACGCTGATCAAGAAATTATTCCCTTCATTTCTAATGAGGTACGGAGTCAAAATATAACTTTCATGTTATTTTTATGATCATAGCGTAGAAATTTCTCAACGGTTATACAAAAAAAAATCAGCTGTTTTAGAAAAAAGTGCAATACCTCGCGGTGAAAATGTATGGAACAGTTTATTCATTTTTGTATAACCGACGAAAATTTCGACGGTCTAGAATGATATGCTGAATTCATGGTTACAGTTTGCGCACTGGATAAAATTGTATCCTGTACATAATAACCTCATGACATCAATTAATTTATTTGTCCCTTATATCTATATACAACCCTAGTTTTAGTATATGCGAAACCCGAAACACGTGTCAAGTATTTTTATGTAAGGAATCGATGTACAAAATTTCAAAACTGTATCATGAAAAATCACAAAGTTATAAGCTTGTCATGTTACCTAGTTGTCTACACAAACATGGTCACCACGCGGCCCCCGTCGTATTGTGCTCATTGATAATAATTAGGCAGGTACCTAACCGTACGGCGATTGCATTGTAATTAACTGGTGATAACATTGTCCATCACACTTGCAAAACTTTTTTGGAAAAATTTAACATGGTTTAAAAAAAAATGGAATCGATCCAGTTACTTTTTTTGAACAAACAATATTCAGGCTTCGCATAAACTAAAAATAATGTTGTATAAATCCTAATGAATGAGTTGTTATTTGCGTTGTTTTTTTTTAACTTTATTAAAATAATACCAACATGTTCTTCTTTGTAATGGTAGAATGTAAACGGGGAGTTTTAAGATAATGCATTATAATCCTTTATTCTGGCAAATAAATGAATTTGAATTTATTAAGATTAATGTTTTTGATCACCCTACTGAGATGGGTCATTCCCTGAGTACCCCAATCCCCGAGGCCCCCGTCCCGGAGGACCCCGATTTATTTTTGTCTTGATCAACTCAATTACCGTCAGCAGATTATATGTTAAATATTTTTTTATAAATTACTATAATTTTAATACTTGAATTTAAGGATCAAGATAAAATGATAAAGTCTTGCTTGTTTAAGGTAAATATTATAATCAGAGAATACAATATAGAATCTACTAGAGCAATCACAGGTTTTAAATGCCCACTTCTTCACTTATTTGGCTGGCTCGTGATACGCACTTCATTTTTGAAAAAAAAAATCGTTTATGATTAGATTGTAGACGAGGCAAAAGTAGTATGTAAGGATCGGAACTGATGGCGATGGTGCTCTGTAGTTTCTGCCCACCTCCATGGGGGGAAGGCGTGCGTTTTAATTTAATTTAACGATATAATAATGTGTATATTTTAGTACAATACATAGTTGCACACCTATTAAGGTAGGATATGGTCATAAGAACTTTTATTATCGTATGTATCACCTCATGTAACCACCCATATTCAAGCAAATAAATTATTTGATATGATTTTTTTATTTAATTTGTAGATTTACTTACTAAGTCGCCTTCAGTGTCCAATTTCACGGCACCACCACATTTTCTTTTTTTATAATACTGCAGGTCCAAAAACATGATTTTTTATTTTGACAATGTAAGACATTGGCATGCTCGTCATGTCATTGTAATAGCCACTTTCCCCCAATCTGTTTTTCGTAAATTCGTAATTGCGCTCGCGCACTTTAGAAGGATCTGCTTCCGACATGTTTGTTAAGTAGGATTTGATAATATTGCAACATTTATTTTATATTTATCATACATTTTATGCAAACTGTATCTAATTAATTAAAACTATGATTCGACATTGTACAAAATTTCAAATAAACTACTTTCGGCTTAAGTATTTCAAACACATACATTTAAGCACTTTTTATATCGACCGTACAAGTTGAATTGTATTCGGGGTCTTCCGGGACGGGGGCCTCGGGGATCGGGGTACTCAGGGAATAACCTACTGAGGTTAGGAACTTATAATCCTATAAACTAATATAATAATATACCTAAATGTGAACGATGGTATGTTTAAATGTTTGGATATTTCTTCCTCAATCACTCAAAAACGGTCGATAGGATTTGGATAAAATCTGGCACACAGATATTTATTAACAGATACGGGTGAAGCCTCTGGCAAACGCCCGTAGAATGTAAATACTTAAGTAGATTAGTCCATACAGAGTATAAAATACGTGTATTTTTTCACCAGTACCTCAAAGTGTCTGTGAACAAGGCTACCGGCCTGCTCGAATCCATCCAACACGTCGACGGGGCCAGGGTCGACGTCTCGCAGAACTTCTATTTCTACTCTCAGGGTCAGCAGACTCTGCAGTCGGGAGCCTACAGCTTCAGACCTGATCAACAGAGACCTGTCCCTGTAAGTGATAAATTTGTTTTTGTACCTTCTTTCTTTCTTCGAGTTTCTGATAGAGAGAAACCACGGCAGCATCGCTCCAACTAACCTACTCTTCTGTCTGTCAAAACATAAATAAGAAGTTAATACCATGGTCAAGAAACGGTATCAAAGCAACATTAACAACCGGATCCTTAATATCAGAAAATACCTTTTTGCAAAAAACGATAACAGAACCTATGCTCCTTTACAAACGGATCATCAAAGCGGAACCTTATAGAAGCTGTATAACTTGCTCTTAACTATTATACAATTTAATATCTTTATACACCGTGACATTTTAGGCGTCATACAAAGGTGGTCCACGCAATGTATACGACATAAAATAACAAAATACGCGATGAAAATTTGTTACCATTAATTAAGATAATAGGTACTAAGAAAAATAAATAATGCTTTAGGGTTATGATACACTGTTAATAATGTTTACGTACCTATCAAACGGAAGAAGATTTCTAACTACCTACCATAATACCATTACATTTCATCATTCATTCCATCTCCATAACAGGGTGTTCAAAACTACATCATGCGTCTTAGTGAAATATATATTTTTTAATTATTATTTAGTAGTCCTTGGATACATGAAGTGGCCTGCCGTTGTAAGAGGACTAAAATGTCACGGTGTATAAAAAGTCAGACCCTCATAATAGAATAATGCAACACAGATTCCTTAAAATCGTACAAAGGATTAAAATGCTATTTTAAAAAGTTTCTACTGTTAAAAAGTTGTAAATCAAAACGTGCAGCTTTTGCAAAAACTTGAATGTACTGACGCAATTCCTCAATTGATATAGATTTACTAAATTAAAAAAAAACAATCGATTACAAGTACGTGATTCCTCTAACCCGACAACAAAGTAACAATAATAATTATCTTCAAAGTAATCCAACCAACACTGACGGTAATCTGCAGTATAAGATAATGTAACAAAAGTTAACACTTTCGGGACACTTGACTATTTGCAAATGTCATGCCTTCAAAATCCCATACATTTTATCATACCGTCTACAGCCGTACTACCTACACACGCATTTGCATTGGTGCATAAAAAGCACTGCGTATGTGTGTGTTGAAAAATTACTCGAAAAGAGTTTGCTGTGACACCTACAAACGAATGAAGTCGCGTGATGTGACACTAGATCATGTGCTTCCTAGGAGTGTTATGGGCAAGCAACGGCTATCGACGGTTTGCCAAATTACCTACATAAAATAAAGTTCACCGCCCTTAGCCGTACTGTCACATAATGATATACCAAGATAACGTCGAGAGGCGGTTTGTCCCGGAAAGTCTTAAAGAAACAGTGTACCTACATGGACGTAAAGACTTCTACTTTTTAACAGTGCTAGGCTGCAAATATGCACTTAAACCACAAGTATCAACACCATCTCCCATGCTCCCATTCCGAAAGTGACATTATGCGTACGTCACTATCCAGTTACACCCAGGCTGATTCCCGGCCACCGTAAGCGTGGGCTTGCGGACGGCGAGTAGGTAATCGGTAGCTCGCTGTCCGGTAGTCACCAATCCCGGGTCGACGGCGCGTTGTGTTCCACGCACGCCTCAAAAAGATGTCAGTAACAACTGATGGGGCCCGCAAGGACCAATGCCTGCCATGGGTGCGGGTTATTCGAAAGAGGCACTGGCACACAGGCAACTGAAGGAACACGGGTGGGTTTTAGTCAGTCAAAGTTTGACACGCCCTCCTGCTCCACCCAGAGCGGGAGAAGTCATTTGATGATTTCCCACCCAAAAAAAAAAAAAATCCAGTTACAAACTATTGCAATTTATGCGGCCTACCCAAATGCCCTTTCTTTGGTATTATTCGTCGAATCGTTCAGCTCCTACAGTTCTGAGTTGAGCTGCACGATTTGTAACAAATGCGGACACTGACTGGACGAGTCCATTCAATCTCATGGTCTGACCAAGATTATGCCTGGACTGAAAAGACACTGTGACCTCTTAGTTTATTTCGGATTTTCTTCTCAGAGTAGTCAGATAGGAAACGCCGACCTCATCTAGTTTAAAAAATATGATTGACGTATAAAAGTGTTTGTACTAACCTACTTACAGAAATATAATCATTTATTATTTATCAATAAAAGACGAAATGTTAATCAAAGACGATACATTTTAAATCCGTAATGCATTTACATCGTGGTTTCGTTTTTTTAATCAATCAAACGACAGTAATCATGCAGCTCAACTCAGAACTTGAGGAGCTCAACGATTTGACGAACAATATCAAAGAAAGGACATTTGGGTAGGCCGCATAAAGCACTCAAACTGCCAGATTAACATTAAAAACTAACCGAGAAAGAGATGAAACACAAAACAAAAAACAAAACAAATTAAATACGTAGTTGATATGATCAAATACTCCTATTTCAGGTGACAGACAAAGTAGCCTACAACACGATCAGGGGCTCCCTAGTCAAGGAGATCCGCCAGAGGTTCAGCGACTGGATCACACAGATCATCAGACTGTACCGCGGTGAGGAGTTTGTGGAGCTTGAGTGGATTATTGGACCTATTCCTATTGGGTTAGTATTATTTCAACCAGAAACTCGCGAGACACACAAGAAAGAAAGAAAAAGAAAAAGTATTTATTGGACTCGCACAAGAATATCACAAACTTACTACAGCACAATACAAATATTAAACACATTAAAAAAAGATAAAACAACTAATACACTACTTAATAAAATTAAAATAAGATTTACAAAAAAAGTAAAAATAAAAACTAAGTCCTGTACGAAGCCAAAAGGCCACTATCTCAGCTTGATGCTGCGACTTTTAAAAAGTGTCGTAGCGCTGGTGTTTGATAGGGCCATAGACTACGGTTCCCTATTCCTATAGGACCTATATTCCTATTGGGTTCTAGGCATCTCTGGTCCAAATAATACTCTGGTAAGAATTAATATCAAAAGTTAAAATTTACATTAATTCAAAAATTAAAAATCACAAGTACAATTAAAATCAAACTTAAAATTTAAATTAAGATACAAAATCAAAATTATAATTAAAATCAGAATTAAAATATATTCAATTCATTTTAAACTACGCAACGGATTTTAATGCGGTTTGCGAGGAAGGTATGTATAATACACCGATCTACACGCGGGCGAAGCCGCTGGCAGAAGCTAGTATAATAATAATAAAAATGAAGTTGGTTTGTTTGAACGCGATAATCTCTAGAACTATCAGTCAGATATGAAAAATATTTTTGGCATTTGATAGCCTTAATTGTGAGAAAGGCAGTAATATATTATGCATCGAACTAAGAGCTTAGGAGCTGAGCAAAAAGAATAAAAGTCAGAAAGAAAACGAAGTAATATCGATGGCATTTCACGTGGACAAAGTCACGGGCTGAAGCTAGTACCTAATCACGCTCAGCATTCGCACTTACGACCACTTAAAACTCACTTACATATGGCGGGTTCCTATAATTTACGGACAGTAGTAGGTTAAAATTGAGACTCTTGTCTCTTTACCAATAATGCAAGCAAAGACCGAATACGTTCGCATAGTACTTCCCCCTAATTGGAAGTAGCTATCACAGGTAAAATTTGCTTAAGAAATTATTTATATGCCTAGTTTGGAAATAAATAAATAATAGTTTAAAAAAACAAAAAAAAAACGCTTTAAAAACCAAACTAAAAAGTAGAAAATATTGTAATTCTATTGAAAAGCGTGGGATGCTTTTTGAGGTATTTTTATAATCAATTAATATCAAGCACCTCACGCTTTTTAATAGAATTAAATTATTTTCTACTTTTTAGTTTGGTTTTTAAGGCGTTTTTTTTTTTTTTTTTAAGAACTACTTACATCAAAAGAACTTCAATAGTACTCATTGCTTCATCTTCTTCATCAGGACCGACCTCGGCAAGGAGGTGGTGAGCCTATTCTCCACAAATGTCACCAGCAACGGAGAGTTCTTCACCGACTCCAATTCAAGGAAAATGATGAGGAGGACTTGCTGGAATGAATCAGCTAGTAAGTCACCTTCTCTTTCTCTTCTCTCTTCTGTTTCTCTGCTTATTTCTTCTAAACCACACAACGGATTTGTTGTAAAGGAAATCCCAGAATTTCAATTATGTGGAAAAAATTAATTGAGCGCTTACATTGCTAATGCTACGGAATTGTATTTCTTAAAAAGGTTTACAGAGACGTCCGTTATCAAAAAAAAACATTTTAACTTTTTTAATTACTAAAAAGTACTGGGTTATTTACGAAGCTATTTCAATATAGGTCGTAGGTTCAAACCCAGACAGGCGATTTACTTTGTTGTAAATAATTTCATCACCACACTGCTCTAAAAATGGTAAAGGAAGACATCGTGAGGAAACCGGCATGGCTTACGACATGCAAGACATGTGACATCTACCAACCCGCACTGGGCCCGCGTGGTGGTTTACAGCCCACTCCCTCTCGATGAGAGCCGGCCTATGTCCCAGCAGTGGGAACAATATCGTTCGCTGATTATGTTAATACCACAAAATCATATATTGTTCAACAAAGAGCCTGATACACTGACGTGACAGGAGGTTCCTGTTTTGGATAAGTCGGTAGGAAACGCCCGGGAGTTTCCACTGGGAAGATCGCCTTGAGGACACGGTGGAGCATACGATAGTGGTCAGCCCGGCTTGGGCGGAGCACCACCGTGTCCTTGTTGAGGCGATCGGTGGCGGCGATCTCTCACGTCCGGCCATGGTACGGAGCGAGAGTGCATGGGTAGCCGTCGCTTCCTTCAGCGAAGCAGTGATGCTCGCGAAGAGGGAGGCGGCGCAAGTGAGGTTTTGTTTGATTGTTATTAAATATTTTTTTCTTTCTCAGGCCAACAACAAAAGAAGCCAGTGTCAGCGTGCTACTACCCCGTCACCTCTCGCATCTGTATTCACTCTATCAACTCCAGCATAGAGATGTGTGTCCTTGTCGACAGAACTCAAGGAGGCACCTCCTTTAATGATGGCGAGGTTGAACTTATGGTGAGACACTTCAATATTTATATCTTTACTAGCTATTGCCAGCGGCTTCGCGTGGAGGTCGGAAATTTTCTCACGGGAATCTACTACCGGGATAAAAAGTATCCTAATGTTACGAGCTTGGGCTTCGTGAAAATTAAAAACTGGCAATATAAACTACCAAAAATGTCAATTTAATTAAACAAAAATTTTGTTTTGTAATTAGTGTGTTTGAGTGGTGTCTAATAACAACTCAAACACACTAATTACAAAACAAAATTTCACTACTGATCACTCTAAGTCGCACTTGAAGATCGCTTTAGATGTTTTTCGCTTGTATGGCTCGACCAATACTGCCCGGGTCGCGATCCGTTCCGGCCTTTTATAGGGCCTTCGAATAGTTCCAGAACCTTCTACTGTAGAACCATCTAGAATTTTCGAGAATATACCGGCCTCCACCGAACCGCCGTCGATAGTTCTAGAAAGTTTAACCTAGTTAGCAGACTCGATACTAGATGGCGCTAGTGGTAACTAATTCAGACATTAATAGTGGCGCGTCACACTATGTATTAATTTAGTTTAGAAACTATGTGTGTGCCAAATTTCATCAAAATCCGTTCAGCCGTTTTTGCGTGATTGAGTAACCAACATCCAAACATCTAAATATTAAAACATACAAACTTTTACATTAAAATATTAGTAGGATTTGTATTATATATTCCGTTTGGAATAAGATTAGACATTTAAATAAACCTTTTTTACAATCCGTTCAACTGATTTTGACTTCTATTGCGTTGGTAGCATGATAACATCTGCAGTAAACAGTTGTATCCCCCCGCCAGCCTACGTAAAAGAAATTAAAATCGGTTGAACGGACTGTAAAAAAGGTTTGTTTAAATGTCTAATCTTATTTTAAG
The DNA here is from genome assembly GCA_949091785.1 of Polymixis lichenea. Lineage (NCBI taxonomy): Eukaryota > Metazoa > Arthropoda > Insecta > Lepidoptera > Noctuidae > Polymixis > Polymixis lichenea. The sequence continues at coordinate 10,741,746 of OX420959.1, forward strand.
TGTATGATAGATATTTACTAATTTAAAAACTACTGGCCTTAAAATAATAATATGAAAATAACCACAGGGCATCAAAAAATTCGTCCGCATCGTTGTCAATGTGAAAAGTGCCGAAATGGCTGGCAACATTGCCACGTTGTATAGCAAGCTATAGTCAGATACATAAGTCATAAATGGTACCCCACCAGTATCAGGAAAATGGTCCCAGCTACCGGCTGGTCAGGGCTCCAGAGAGAGGAACCTCCTAAAAATGCGAGCCGTGTCCAGGAGTACCGCTTTCTGGATCAAGCCCTTGATCCAACTGCCCAACAAGAGCCTCCTTAGGTGTTGGTCGAGGCTCTTGGCTATCAAAGTATTGGCTGTTACGACTCCAATTCATTCATACATTGTTTTTTTTGTTTCATTTTTCTTTCCTGATCATTGGAAGATTCTAATGGAGAAGCCAATTTTCAGGTTCATAGACGGCTCCTGACTGATGATGGCTTTGGGCTGGAAGAGACGCTAAATGAAGAAGCTTATGGAGTCGGCCTGGTTGTCAAAGGGAAGCATAGGATTCTGTTCGGGAATTATAAACAGGAAGGTGAGATAGTTAACACCCATGGGGTATCCTGTTACCCAACTGTAAGATTAAGGTTAGCCGGAGGGATAACCATAAGTTATTTTAAGGGTTCTGTACCTCAAAAGGAAAAAAACGGAACTCAGACGGACAGAAAGACGGGCACATATAAAGGGTAAATTTTTAACCAGTGCGCAAACTGTAACCATGAATTCAGCATATCATTCTAGAACCCCCAGCACAGAAATTTTTCGTCGGTTATACAAAAAAATAATCAGCTGTTTCATAGAAAAGTGCAATACTGACGCGAACAAAATGTATGGAACAGCTGATTTTTTTTTGTATAACCGACGAAAAATTTCTGTGAAAAATGTATCCTGTAAGGTTTAAATTTCACACAACACAGACACACGAACACGGACAAACAGACGGATAAGAAAGTTATCCTATAAGTATCACTTTGTTGTCCAACTGTCTGTCAAGACCCTTCATTTCAGGACCGCGTAGAGGTATCGAATAGAAATTGATACGATATACTTAAATCGACAGTCTCTTGAAGCTGTAATAAAACAAAACTTCCAAGTTAACGTAACAAAAAGATACGGCCGTTTATGCTACAAAAATCTATATTTCGAGACTCTCAAGGGAAATAAAAAAAATATTTAAAAAATAATAATAGTGTACTTCCCGGTGGTTCATGAGTACCACACCCAATTAAAGTATGTCCCTCGTTTAACCTAACATACTGTATTAATACGTGAAGCTAAAACTTTGTACCCCTTTTTACGAAAATGACGTAGACGGAGGAGATAAAGTTAATGGAGGAGTGCAGAAAGCTATATAGTTTTTTCATTATGGTCGAATTTCGACTTCTGGGCGCCACTTCTTTAAATTAATATTTATATTTTTGTTTGTCTCTGCATCACCCAAAGGCTTACTGGTAGACAATGCCTGTGGCATTAAGATCGAAGTATTCCCGTTTAAGTACCTGTGCATTGGGCACCAAAGGTATTCCCATTTGGGCACCAATCAATATTTTAACGTGGTGCTCAAAGTGGAACAAAAAATAAAATTCAACTTTATGCCCCTTGAGCACCTACGCGGTAGCTTCTAGTGATGGGATGTAAATCATATCGATAGGTCGCCTCATTTCTGTGCGTGAAGTATTAAATAAAATAAAAAAGGTGAACGTTGTAGAAGCTTCGGCATCGTGTGGCTCAGGACGCTAGAAGTCGTCCTTCGAGATGCAGAAGGATGCAGCAGGATTGACAGGCAGTAGGGGACCTGAAAACAAATGGGTAATACGATACCTACTGTGACGGCATCTACAACACCACATGCGAACTACGCATCAATGATCTGACGTCACACAAATCCTGCATCGCGCAATCAGAGTTTACCTCGCGACTGGTATATATACAACATCCCGACATCAACCGTCGGGCAATAAGTAGCCCACCAGACACGACACCCGTCTGGTCGGAGGATCCTTCCTTTTCCTTAGGCTATGAGTGAACTTTATACACTGTTTTTCATACCTCTATACCTGGGTTGTTGAGGTCAGACAGGCAGTCGCTCCATGTTAAATTCTGTTCTGCATCCGGTTAGACTGGAAGCCAACCCTAACATTATTTGGAAGAGGCTAGGCAGATGATGACTAAGCATGGTGTTTTTATTTCTAGTGGATGACCAAACATTCTCAGAGAGGATGTCCTTGTTCACAAAAAGATGGCAGTATGAACCCTGGCTCTTCCTAACTTCGGGAGAGAAACTGAACAGAAGAAAATGGCAAAACGTCAGAAATAAGAGGGTGAGTTAGACCTTCATGTTGTACATGCTAGGATTAGGGTAAAAGCCAGCTCTATACATCTCAGACCCAGTTGCACAAAGAAAAATATTAATACCATATTACATAAAGTAACATTACCGTTAATAATTTCATTAATGTAATGATTTTACACAAAAAACTTAAGGCGCTAATGGAGCTTGCTTTGTGCAACAAAATCTGTGACAGATTGCCTCGTTTGACACTTCATTATTTAATTATAAAGAACCATTAAAATCGAGTCGAATGATCGAGTCCAACAAGCAAAATCCTTGATTTGTAAAACTAGCCGATACCTAGTTTGGTTTTTAATCTACATTATGAAAAGAACTCTGGAAATATTAAAGATAATGTTGGTTACATTATCTTTAATATTTCCAGAGTTTAGCGAGTTTATGCAGACCTCTATATTTTGGGACATCTAGCTCGCATGGGGTCTAATTGTCTAATCCATATAAATTAGGTTTAGGATAGATGCCCCGCCGAGAAACAGGACATCTATCCCGCAAACACTTTGATCGCATTTTACCTTCCTATGCAATGGCACAGAGGCATGTGACACGGTCAACTTAGTGGTAGTTGGAGAGATTTTTGATAGATTAATAAAATAGGATGCGATTCATTCGCGAAACTGGAGTAATCACAACAGACAACTAGGTATACCCCTTTTTTTTTTGATTACGGGGGGCATGGGAAATCCTCATGGATGTCCTCCACCCCGGGGAGGGCGGATGGGTCTGTCAGACTCTTACTGACTAAAACCACCCCGGTGTTCCGTCTCTCACTTGCACCGGGGATCACAGGAACTAGTGTGACTGCCGCGATCCCCGGCTAGTGCCGACCCGCCTCTGCGGGCCACCTCGCGACAGGGGTGAGTGAGGTGTTAAACTACCCCCTTACGTCATAGAGAGGCGCGCGTGGAACACTACGCGTCGCCATCTCGGGTCCTAAGAAGTAGGGGGTGACAGATTTAACTAGGTATACCCCTGGGGCAACTATGATGCCTGCCACTCTATTCCCAACCACGCCTACATTTGTGACCCTGAGTTACAGTTATGTGAACTTAATCTAGCATTATGTGTGACCTGTCATGCCCTATATGCCTGTAGCCTTTTCTTTTGGTATTAAGCTTTGTTTACATTTTATTGTTGTGCTTGAGTATAGTTAGAGAGGCTTGTGGCTAAGTAATAAAAGCCGCACAAGTCGATCGATCAGGTTAAGCTACGCTTGCCGCGGTTGGTCCGTGGATGGATGACCATCTTTACATTCCAAGACCCCTCCGTGCCTCGGAAAGCACGTTAACCGTTGGTCCCGGTTGTCATTCCTGGATCTTTGACAGTCGTTACGGGTCGTCAGGAGCCCGAAAGTGTGACAACCAGTCTTACCACGGTATCGTATTGCCCAGTTATTGGGTTGTGGAGGTCAGATAGGCAGTCGCTCCATGTAAAATACTGGTATTCACCTGGATCCGGTTAGACTGGAAGCCGACCAGAACGTAGTTGGGTAAAGTCTAGGCAAATGATGATGTTTGAGTATAGTTTTTAATTGTATTTGTATATTGACATTGCTAGCTGACATGTGGCAAATGATTAAATTTAATTTCTATGTATCAATGTAAAGGGAATTTTATTTATTTATTTATTTAACCATTTATGTACACACATATACAGGGTTATTTGTAAAACACCGGTAACCTCTCAGGACTATGTTACTAACATCATAATCAACAACTTTTGTTCTATGACTTTTCAAAATTCATCATATTTTAATTCCTCAGATTTACATACAAAAATAAAAATATTTAAATTCAACGCTCTAAATGTTACGAAGTCTATGCGAAGCAAAAGAAAGCGATAGGTAGTACCGACAATAGCGAGGGGAGCGGGGTAGGGGGCGGCGGGGGCGCTTGAACTTGACCTATTTACGGGCGAACCTTCAGCCTTCAGTCATTCGTTTGCTTTGATGCGCTTGCGTCGCGTCATTACGGGTCCTTGTAGTGAAATTCGGCAGTGCAGACGTATACGTAATTATCTTTACATGATGGCGTATCAATATTCCAATGTCGAGTACACGGAAATGGTGCGAATGCTAGCTAGGTGTGATGACAATGTTTCGGAAGCGTGTCGCCAATACGCCATACGATTCCCAAACGTACGTATACAAAATACTTTTATCAAGTGCTATACCGTTGTAACTTTACAGAAAATGTGAGATGTCATTGTTAGTTTGTTTTCATTACGGTGTTTAGTGCATAGGTACCGTGAAATATCAAGGTTATTTCCATGTCAAATGTTCGATTGTAGGTATAATTTGGCTTTTGCGTAGAAAGGCGGGAACCGTAGCGTAGCGAGTTACTAACCCAAAAGTATTACTACGAGGACAGTGCGCGGCAATGTATGTAGGTACAGCAAAATACAGAGTTGAAATGTGTTACATAGGACAACGAAATATTTAAGGTTTGTTTGTGGTAGGTAAATGTATTATGTTTTGTAAAAAGTCGTAGAACAAAAGTTGTTGTTTATGATGTTAGTAATACAGTCCTGAGAGGTTACCGGTGTTTTACAAATAACCCTGTATATGAGAAGAAATCTACAAGTATATTATTGAGATAGCTTAGGCAAAAAGCAGTCGAAAAATGTTAGTTTTAGTTCGTGAAATAGCAAAATAAATGTTAAAATTCAATTCATAGATTTCAGTTTTTTAAATCTGTTTTTGATCACCATGAAATAGTAGCCACCATGATATAACGTCATACCGTTGTATAAACTAATCAACTGAACCACTTTGTACTTTTATATTTTCGTAACCAAAGTTATTTTTTATTGAAATAATAACTTACATTATTTGGAACAGTAAAAAGAAAGTACAATAATAACTATTCTTAAAATTATAATCAATTATCATACAAAATATCACCGCATTTGTTTACACAGCAAACTGACGTCACACCCACAGACTAATATGGCGTCCAACGTTTTCTGCAAATTACGCGCGAAATATGAAATTGTAAAATTTAAATGCATTTTAATGGCACTAATCGATTAAATAAAAACACTGTGTTTCTTTTTGTGGTTTGTTAGCATTTTAGAATCGAATTAAGACACTTCAAAAATGGGTGTAATACCCTGTTGTTGGCTCTAGGCGTGCAAACGAAGTTGAATGTTAAAAGTGTCGAGTTTATCCGATAGATGACGCATAAAAACAATTATTATTATTCTAAAATAGACTTTAATCTCACTGTGCTACGATTACAAATTGTTTGCGAACTAGGGATTATCGTAAAAAGCTTACAATTTTAAATATTGCATTGAAGTTATAACAAAATGCTAAACTTTAATCTTTCTTTATGAATTTTTGTGAATAAATATGTAGGTATATGTATTTTATGGAGCAGTTTGAGAACTGATAACGAATACTTGGAGTACTTTGAGAATGATTTCAGATACCTATGGAGCATAATGGGAACAAAGTAATAAGTATTTTTATATAATAATAATTCCTTCGAGTAACTTGGGAATGAATGTATGAGTTTCTTATGTTTTTAGAACAAAATAATGGAGTACTTTGGGAATAAGCCGATGTGACGGCACTCTGACACGACCGGAGAGAGATTAGGCGTAGGACCAACCTCTTAACGTGCTTACCGAGGCACGGGGGTACCTATCACACCGGCAACTTTCCAAACTCCGGGCTGTTACTAAGAAAAAGAAACACTTACGGAAATATACATACCAACCAAGCTAATAAAAGCAAGTAATTTTTTTTTGTTTCATAATTTTTAAATGATAAATTTTATTTCTGTAAGTAGGTTTGTACAAATACTATTACATGTCAATACTATCATGTCTGCGGAGTTTCGCTAGCTAGAAAATGTCATGGTTCGAGAGTCTAGATTTAGACTGTGCGTTGATAGTCAGTAAATGAAAATAATCTTTTTAAGATTAAATACAAAATGTAATATTTTAATATGTAACATAAAAATTATAAAGGACTAAAATGTGCGTAAATAATAACTAATAAATTAAAATAACAAAATTATATCCATAGATAAATAAAACTATTTATTCACAAATTAAAATTTTGAGTCTTTGGTCCACAGATCACGGACGGCTTAGATCTCCCGTGAATATGCGGCACCTGCCCACAGACAGTGGCTCACCTCCCATCCTGCGCCGCATGCCCTCAGAGCAGGTGCCGGTGATACAGCAGAGCAGGTGTCAGGGCATTGCCCTATCACTGATCGATCTTATGACTGCGTCAGTGAGCGGAATTCGCGCAGCTGAATTTTGGGCCAAAGATGTTTGAATATTTTGCTACCGATACGCTAAGAACAATTTAACGTCGAAAAATTAATCCAAATCGCTGTTGAGAGGTTATGTTCCCAAGAAACTGGCGGCATTAGAATAAATAATATAAATGGTTTTCGACGTTATCTCCACACCTGATAACATCATGTTCTTATGTATTTTTTTACACATATTTCAATAGGGAATATTTGTCCGTAGTTAAAATCGAGTCCTAGATCTATCATTCTTTGTGGGTCACGGAATGTTTCCAGAACTCTGTAATTGAATTTTTTTGCCGCTTGTTGCATTTCATTTCCAATAAATGCAGACCCAAAGATATCGATTCGAAAAGCTCTCGCGACACGTTCTCTGAAAAAAAAAGAAAAGTTTTATTAGTTTAAATGAAAATAATAATGGGTGGATTTTTGAGACGGGCCAGCAAAAGTTCAATTATAACACGTATTCGTTCAAAATTTCGTAACGAAAATCTTTGCGCGCAGGGAAACACAGCTTGCAGTAGGAGTAAAATTGTAGCAATGGTTACATTAAGCCCCATCGTACTGATTTTTATCATATAAAATAGAAGGAGACAGAGAGAGAGAGCGAAATAGTTTTCATTGTTTATAGATATCTTCATTCCTAATTCGATCACGAAGGGAAACTTCAATCATAGCCCTCTCCATTGCCATTTGCTGGATTTAAGCTTGCCGATAAGGCCCATTGTGAGTGACCACGTCTCAGTGCTACATGTCATCACTGGCAACACGCACTGGTCAAAGACTTTCATCTTGAGACACTGCGGTATTTGGGACCAGAGGATAATATTGCGTAGCTTTGCGGACGTTGCGCAGTCGAGACCAATGACCGATGACATTGAGAAGGCCGCAGGAATTCCCTGTATGCGGGCAGCACAGATCCGGTCGAAGTGGCGAAGCTTGGGGGAGGCCTATGTCCACCAGTGAACTTTTATTAAGGGCCCAAACTTGAAATCGCGAAAATAAAATCATGATTTTATTTTCGCGATTTCATGTTTGGGCCCATAGTAAAAGTTGTTCATAATGATGAGTACGATGCCCCCATAAGAGGTTAACGGTGATTAAAATTACATCCTGTATGTATAAGTACCTCATTCTTATCATTTCACTTGTAATGCCTGTATTCATGTATGCAGGCGATATAAAAACACCTGATGAAGTCAGATAGTTGCAGACCCTTGGCTGAGTCGAATGCCAAAATCGTTTTTCGATTATTTTCGTATATTTTATGAAACTTCTGAAAGCATTTCCCGAATCCTGAAATATTAAAGTGGAGTTTTAGTAACAAATAATGGCTTAGCTATAGGGTCTTCTGAATGGGCCGTCTATAAAAAAGACTGTTCACTTTCTGTTATTTTTTTCTTTTCTTTCGGCATCTTTCCTTGAAACGAAACGTCTAAAATTTCATTTCGATTTCTAAAATCAAAAATTATTTATTCAAACTAGGCTAAGAAAATTACATGAGACCGTCCCTTAAAATTCCCCCCTTTCACCTCTTCCTAGTGCTTACGCTGGGAAGAAGTAGTGGCGCAACAAACTCCTCAGCAGCACAGCTGTCTCTTTAGTTATAAGTACTTGATTCTATACATTTGTTGTACATCAATGATTTGCCCAACGTAGCCCCATATTCATGCATTCTGTACGCCAATGATACAACCCTTAGTCGTTTCTGAGTTTGTTTCGGCTTTTCTTCTCAGGGAACAGTCAGCTAGGAAATGCCGGCGCCATCTAGTTTTAAAAAATATTGACCAACAAAATATTGACGTGTAAAAGTGTCTTTTAAGATCTACTTACATAAATAAACATTTCACATTTCACATTTCTTAGTATTGAACTCACCGATGCCAATATCGCCAAATACGAAAAAGAGAATAATGACACGTTAAACAAATTAAGAGAATGGCTAAAAGACAACAATTTACATGACAATATCACTAAAACTAAACTTTTGCAGTTCCAATTAGAAATAAGATATGAAAATGACGTTATAGAAGAGGTTGTTAGTGCTACTTTTTTGAGGATAACATTAGATAAATATTACAACTGGAAAGTACACGTTGACAAATTATGCAGTAAACTGCAAAGATTTGTATTTGTTTTATACAGAATAACTCGCGTAGCTGGTATCAATGCAGGACTTTATGCCTTTCATGGTTACGTAGCATCAATTCTCCGCTACGGCATTATAATATGGGGCAATTCTGTTGAAATTATTAAAGTATTCCGAACCCAAAAAAATGTATTCGATCAATAACTAAAGCCCAACCAATAGAAAGCTGTGTCCCACTCTTTAAAAATTTAAAAATATTACCACTCCCATCGTTATTTATATTCGAACTCTGTATCTTTGTACATAAAAACACAGCTCTATTTCAAGTACATAATGATGTTGTAGTTAGAAAAAGTCGAAATATCCACAGATTACGTGTACCCCCGCAAAGAATTAAACTATTTTCCAATAATGTTTATTGTATGGCAATTCGTGTTTATAATAAATTATCTAATGTTTTTAAAAATCTTAACTTCATGACATTTAAAAAGAAATTATTTAACTTCCTATTGCATAAGTGTTATTACTCAACAAATGAGTTTTTAAAGGAAAAATTTGTTTGAAAATTTAAATTAGACGACGACTTGCCTTTATATCCCTAATGATTGAATAAAATTTAATATGACTTTGTATTTAATAATTCTTGACATTTTAATCAATAATCCTTGACATTGTATTTGATAGTAACTAGTTAACATTTCCCTTATCGTTGACGTTGTATGGTTTCAACCACTAATTTTGATATAAATATTGTACATTTAATTTTAATTCCTTGAAATATTTGTACGCTGCAAACAGCAGAATAAATTATGGACGCCATATTATGTATAACAACCTTTGTAACAACAATATTCTAACAAATAAATTTTAAATAAAATAAAATAAATAAATACAATAGTACCTGTGAAGTTAACATTAGGAAACACAAAATTTTGAATTAAATTATTTGCTTTATGTCAGCCTGCATACACCGATGTAAAGGGAACCGATAACTTTTCCGAATATGTTTTGTTCGAATTTCATTTTACCGAAAACTATTGACCGACGTCTTTTTTGCTATATGCATTATTTGACATATTTTTAGATTATCGAAGTATCATGTGTCATAGGTATTATCTTCCGAACGATATTTCACCGATTTACAAAATAACTTTTTGGTATTGGCCGAAGCCCCTTTTGAACCGTTTTCATTTGCCAAATTATTTATTTGCCAGTTTTTCACCACACCGAAACAACATTTTACGAATATTATTTGGTCAACGGTCTGGTTAGCCAGTTACGTGGTAGCATTTTCAATATTAAATTAAAATAGTGTCATAAAAGTAAATATGTTGTGCTACAAAATTTAGTGAGAAACGAATCGCTGCAAAACCGACTTCACGCAGTCTTGTCTGCCCTACCCCTAGAGTGTAATTTAAGCCCGCGTAGGCGCAAAGGGGTGGGGCGGCCCGCGAGCTGAGGAGCAGGTGCACGCTCACCACCGCAGCTTCGGCTTGCTATCCAGCTTCGCCGGCCAGCCTCAGCTGCGGCGGCGAGCCTTTAAACCACAGGAAAACACCAGTAGAAGTCGTATAACGCTTCATTAGTATCGGAACCAGCGTACCCAAACTCACACGAATACAAGTTAATTGTATTTCGTAACACTAAGAAAACTTTGGTCCGATTGGTAGTTTAATATTTAATGAAAGTAGAAAATATGTCATTCGTCGCATAATTGATAATAAACCACAAAAAAATTACTATAGAGTTGATTTTTGTCTACTCTTTTTACATATTTATTACTTTTTCCGTTTAAAGCGCACACGGAATAGTTTAATGAGTAAGTTTCGCTACTCGCCGCTAGATGTCACTATAATAAACGCATTCAATTTAAAGTTGTATTCTGCTACAGATAAGATTTATACTTGCGTAACGAGGTCATTACTATTCATACCCCTCTAGAAATGTACCACTGTCGTTGACTTATTTATCGACATTCCGTTTTATTTTCAAACAAAATATGGTCAACAGCTATAGTCGATAAATATTATTATGTTTGACGCTTTCGCCTGCGGATACACTCGTATTATGTTTAGCTTGACTAACTCCGTAACGGACTTTGATGAAATTTGGTATATTAGGTAGATCTTAGATGTCAGACTAACAAATATGCCACTTTATACTTAAAAAAGACGGAGGTTCTATGTACAGACGCCAGCACATCAAGCTACCCCAAACTGTCAAATTTTCCCAATTGAACATGAATCTTATGCTTAAGTGATAAAGTTGAAAATCTATCAAAGAAATTTGACAGATTGGGGTAGCTTGATGTGCTGGCGTCTGTACATTTGTAATTATTTTTCGCATGGTCGAAACTTAAGTAGAATTAGAAAGCAAAAAGTATGAGTAATTAAGGGAAATGTGTTCGATTACTAATACTGCAGGAACAAACCGCACGCAAGGTCAAATTTTTCCCTATATATCATAGGACCCAGAGAACATTGTAAGTTTAAAATATCGATAACTTATTATCGATAACGGTAATCTGTAATTGAGTAGCTGACTGTGACATGTACATAGTTGGAATCTTCGCGAACAATATGTTTGAGTTTAAAAGAAAGAAGACTTTAAATTAGATACGGTTTACTTTACAATGGACAACTTTTACTTGGACGTCTTATTTAATAAAATATTGTTTTTCAATTTTTTATCGAAATAAAATCAATTAAGACTTACCGATGGTATGATATACCTCCATTTGATACATTTTTAGTTCTGCTATCATCTTTATATTGTAAAACAGCATAATAAGGCATGTTTGTATTTATTTGTCAAGTTCTTTTCTCCGTGGCGGTTGTAACAAGACTGATGTGCGTGGTGTGTGCGCGGAAGCAGACCTATGCAAAACTCCGCAAAGCTCGGGGTACGCGGGCCCCGCCTACTTGCGACTTCTACTGGTTGTTTTTTCTGTGGTTAAAACCATCTGCGACGATAAGCTCGCGTGGGGCCGCCCAAACCCCGTAGCGCCGGAGCCGGGACCGAAACAATGCTTGCTGCATGTTGTACGCCTGCTTGCATGTTGCCTGCTTGTATGCTGCATGCCTGCGTACATGCTGCATGGAAATAGTGTGCACAAACTTTCTAGGCGTTTGGTGAAATGAACATATGGTCATTAAAACATTGGTAGAATTAATGTTCGGAAACAATACTTCGAACATATGTTATTTCGGCTAAGTGTAACTTCGGTAAAAAGTTTTTCGACCAAATGAAACGTCGGAGTAACGAAAAAAATAGAATTGATAATAGGTCAACTGATACAGTGGCAGACGTGACTTCGATGAAGTAAAAAAAACGAAACGATAATAGTTGAAAAGTTTTAGGTGAAATGAAATTCGGTCAAATATTTTTCGAACTTATGATAGGTAACCCAATATAAAAATATTGAAAAATATACTCAAGCAGAAATAAATAATAAAAATGTAAACAGAACTGAGTATTCAAAAGTAAAAAATGAATTCGTTATGGTGAATCTAGTCGACATTTTTTCCATACAAACTTCGGGAGTGTATTACTCCACTGTTCGACAATGTACATAAAAAATTATACATAGCAAGGTTTTGTCTCATTATTCATGTAGTATGTGCGGAAACAGATTACTAAAATAAAAAAGCCTTTAATAAGTTAGGAGCCAACAACGATTCGTTTTTTTTTGCTAATTAACCGTAACTTTGGGCGTGTTTAAGAAATAAAAAAAGGGTAAAATCTCCAAACCAAGTCCATGCCAACAAAGCTCAAATATGGAAAAGTTCAATAAACGGTATTGGTCATTGATTTATGCAGTGGTTTTTTCATAAAATCCAATCTTCCGAAGGACTTTTCTTAGTTTTTTCGGGCCTGTTTTACTTTAAATGATCCTGCATCTCACTCAATAACGTTGTGCGTGTAGACTGGCGTCTAACTGCTCATCACTGATACTACCTCTGTCGGACACGATGCCTGGTGAGACAGCGTGCTTTTTAGCCAGAGTATTTGCTATAATTAATGAAATAGTCATTCAGTTTATTGTTATGTAGGTAGGTGCATTATTTCTGTATGAAGGTTTGTACAAAAACTTTTACACGCCAATTACATTTTAAAAATTACATACTGGCTGGCGTTTCCTACCTGACTACTCTGAGAAGAAAGGTCGAAACAAACTCAGAGGTCATAGTCTCTTTTAAAGTCCAGACATAATCTTGTTCTGACCACGTGGAGACTATGTAGATACTTAAGTGTCTGGAATGTTCTTTTGAGGAAAGAACTACACAGATTGAGCGGTGATTCCTCCAGTTAGTGCACGCATTTATCAGTAATCATGCAGCTCAACTCAAACAAACTTACTATAGAAAGGACATTTGGGTAGGCCGCATAAACTACTCAAACTGTCAGACCATGATTAAAACTAAATGAGAAACAAAATGGACGTGGTACAAAGGCAGCAAGACGATGATGTGACAGGCGAGATTTGTAACTTTAATGATAGTCTAAGTTACGACCAAGAAGACTCGCCTTCTTTTGCACTTACTTCGGTCAAATCCGGGAATGTATCACGTATGTTTCGAACATACAAACTATCGACTGCAATCAAAGTACGTTCTGTGTGCGTGTAGCAAGCCATTGCGATGTTCTGATCAAGGTATACCGCAAGCCGATTCTTAAGAGATGCCTTCGAGGCTGGATCGAAGTCTGAAAGGAGAAAGTTAAATGTTAGCACTCAATTGTACATCTAATTATTAGCCGTTGCCAGCGGCTTCGCCCGCGTGAAGGTCGAAAATTATCCCACGGGAACGTACTACCGGGATAAAAAGTATCATATATGTTAATCCAGGTTATAAACTATCTGTTCGCCAAATTTCATTCAAATGCGTTAAGCCATTTTTGCGTGATTGACTAACAAACATTCAAACATCCTCACAAACTTTCACAGTTACCAGAAAAAGCGATGTTACGTTATAGATTGATAAAAAAAATCACATAGCACTACGTGTACTTGAAAAAGAAATTTCGAATTCGAACGTGGCGCCATCTATGAGAAGTCCATAATAGACGGTCCGACAATTTCAGTTTCTGTGAAAAATCGGATTTGAGGCGCCATCTGTTTGAGATTTATGAAACTTACGATTAATAACAACAATCAACATGCATTTTATTGTTAATGACAAAAAAGTAAAACTATCCTATCTCTCAAGTTGGAACAAATTACATAAAAATGCCAATTTTCATCAAATTCGGTTGACTTGGTGAAGAGTTCACTGAGAACATAGATCATGACACTGGATATTTCACGCGCGGGAGCGCGTTATCTGCGCCTCGTCACGTGGTGCGTCTTAGTGTGTGAATCGCCTAAGAATTGACACCAAATTTTCGGTTTCATATGTTTCTTAAATTCAAATCACAACAAACGTGTCACCGCACTACGTAGGTCAATAACTTTCCACGTTACTTGCCAATATCACGATAAATCTCTTCCGAGTGATGTGTTTGTTTCAATTTGTTCTGGTATCAATGTGTTAAAAATTCTCATAACTTCCGAACATGTAGAGATAGGATTAAAATACCCTTCCAATATAATTTGATATCATGCAAAGAAGCCGTGCCCTTTTCCGTTACACGTTGTATATTAAGATTTAATTTAATTGCTTGAATTTGTACGTAGCTCTCTTGCTCTCTCCCAATTTTGCTGTGCCCGATAGGGTCCATATTGATCTCACTGTTTATTTATTTATTTATTTATGTACACACAGTAAAATACATACAAGATATGGCATAATTAAACAAGAGTACAAAGGTACTGCTTATTTCTTTAGAAATTTCTTCCAGCAGACCTGCGAAAGGAGAAATGAAAAAGAAATGTAGACAATAGTGTGTGAGAACAAGAAGAGAAAATATGAATATGTGACGTCTTAAACATGCCTGTTTATACCATCTATGCAATAAAGAATTGAGTATTGAGTATAATATTTCCCTGGTTAGACACAGACGTCCTCTCTTTGGGACAGAATGGGCTGTAATGATGTAATCAACAGGCGGGCCCAGTGCGAGTTGGTAGATGTCACATGTCTTCGAATTTTTGGACCGATCCGTGGTCAGGGTAGATAAAGATAAAAGATAAAAAGATCATTTATTTGTCAAACATGCGTTTACATAAGCTGACTAATCAGACATGCAGGGTATTAAATTAATATGTTGTGAGCGTCCATGTTTTGCCAATAACGGCGTACAAATTTTGTAGTTATAAAAATTACATTTAATTGCGTTTACTTAAAAGTCATTTTAAATTTAATTACAAAATACACAAGAAATAAATAATAATTGAAGTCAAGATATTTAAGTATAAGTATATTATAGTCAAAAATAAATTAAATTATGTCCAGTATATTCATTATTATGCAGTCAAATAGTATCATTTAAAAGTCAATTGATTTAATATTCACATTATGAAATTATTATTTTTAACCATTTAAATTAGAAGTCGGAATAGAAAAGTCCTTTTCATTCAAAAAATCTAAAACATTGTAATACACTTTATTAACTAAAAAAATTCTTAGCTTATTTTTGAAAAGTGACAAGGGCAGTTCTCTCCAACTTTTAGGCAATTTGTTAAATATCGTAGGAGCCATACAGAAAACACTTTTGCGCATAAGGGATGTTCTCGCAGTATGAGAGCATATCCTACTGTTGTCGCGCCTGTTACGTGGGACTACTTCATGTAATCGTTTAAATCGGTGTGGATTTGTTTTGACAAATACGGCTACCTCTGTACAGACATGGCAAAGTAAGCATTTTATATTTTTTAAAGTAAGACACGCAACTATCAGTAGGTTTAATTTTAAATATTGAACGAACGCATCTCTTTTGAGCCTTGAACACCATGTCTTTTTCTGTTGAGTTGCCCCAAAAAATGACACCATAGCGTAGATGGGATTCTGTTAAACCATAGTAAGCTGTAAGCAATGCCTCCACACCTATTATAGACGACAATGTGTGCAGGGCATAGGCAGATTTACTGATTTTCTTGCATAAGGTTCCGATATGGGTTTTCCAATTCAGTTTTTTATCAATGTGGAGCCCTAAACATTTTGTTGTATCTACCTCTTTTATAGGCTGGTCATCGTAGTGTATATTTAAATTACTCTTACTATTGATCCGTTGATTAAAATGTATTAATTTGGTTTTAGTTAGGTTAATTTTTAAGTTATTGTCATCTAGCCACTTTACCATTAAATTTATGGAATCATTTATGTCACTTTCATAAGTCTCAACACTTTTACAAGGTATCGTTATGGTGCTATCATCGGCAAATAGTGTCAGAGGTTGAGGGATGCCTTTCGGTAGATCATTTATGTATAATATAAATAAAGGAGGCCCCAAAACACTCCCCTGTGGCACACCAAACGAAACTATACGTTCTGAGGACTGAAATACAATTTCATGTTTAGTTTTCATATCAATTTGGTTTATATGTGTTATTTGAGTTCTGTTATGTAAGTAAGATTTAATTAGATTGTTGACATTTCCTCTAATTCCATATGCTTCAAGTTTATTTAAGAGTGTACCATAGTGCACATAGTCAAAGGCTTGAGTCATGTCACAAAATACGCCACAAACCGGTTTCCTCTTATCAACGTTATATGTAACGCTATATAAAAAATCATAAATGGCCATATTAATAGTTTTACCCATTCTGAATCCTTTCTGTTCCTCGCATATAATGTTATGTTTTTCTATAAATGAATTTAATTCCTTGTAAATGTATTTTTCAAACATTTTAGAAATTATGGGAATTAGTGATATAGGCCGATAGTTCTCCATTAACTCCCTATCTTCTTTCTTAAATAGTGGCTTGATTATAGAAACTTTTAGAGCATCAGGATAAACGCCTGCACTAATGCTGAGATTGATGACATGACTCAAGTGACCGCAGATTTCATCCGCAACATGTTTTAGTATATAAGTAGCAATACCGTCATATCCCACACTGCTTGTATTATGCAAGGACTAGGGCATCGGAACCGGGTTTCCCGGTTCCAAAAGAACCGGGTATTCCCGGTTCTGAGGGTCCCTGAAAGAACCGGTTCTGAAAATCGGAGAACCGGTCATTTCGATTCTTTCGGTTCTTTCTTAAATTAAATTTAGAAATACATCTCTTTATGCTAAATATCAAGTTATTATCATCAATAACGAATTGCCTCTAGAATCTTTGCCACCACAATCTTTTAGATATCATCAGCTCATATTTAATGTACGAAAAGTGGTAAAAAATTCAAAAGTCACCGACTAAAACTGATGACGTCCTTTAAAAGCATGTCAAAGCTGATTTTGGACAAGCGTATTCTCTGCTTTTAGATAGAAAGACTCGCTGGAGCAGCATTGCCACTATGTTAAGCCGTTTTCTAAAATTGAAAACATGTATCAGAAAAGCAACAATAGATTTGAACATCGATGTTTACTGACGACGACTGGAGACACATACACGAGTTAAATAATATATTGGGGAGGCGCTATGTCACCGTGATGCAATATTGCAATTGCAATTGTAACACCTGATGTTTCCTTCAAATTTGCAATAAAAATATTGCTTGAAATGAACACTCATCTGAGCAATAGAATGGTGGCTGTATTGCGTAAACAATCTGCAAAACGATGAATAGTCCAAGCAGCAATATTGCAATATTTGACCAACCCGGAGAAGTATTTTGAAAATATTGAAAATGAAGATAAAACAGTCTTTTTACGGCCTACGAGTGATGAGATGCTGCGGGAAATCGTAAACCTCATTCAACGCACAAAAAAGTGTACCTCTTCTGGGTATGCCTGATTTCAGGAGAAACGATGACTTACAAGTATGGGCTTTAACAAATGAAGAGGAACTTAATAAGGAAATAAGTCAAGCTATTGCTTCTGCTCCTGAATCGACATCAAATGACCTAAATACTACAGTAAGGGTAGAAATGGCTCTGTTAGAGAATGATGGTCAGAAACAGCGAGGAAGGTACCTATCGCTGGCTTACCACCATTTACAATCCATTCCACCCACTGTGTGGAGCCAGAACGAATGTTTTCTTCCGCCGGTATAGTCTGCAATAGACTCCGTTCGTCGTTAACCGACAAAACCTTAGACGCACTTATTCTTTTACGTTTCTTTTATTTAGCAAATAAAAAAGACCCAATAATGCTCAATATAATCATTAATTTAATTTTATTGTTTTTTTTTTAATAATTTATTTACTACTTTTATGAGTACAATAAGTAGAGTGCACGCAAGTTGTTGTTACCTTACCAAGCTTGTTGATTTATTTTGAGTTGATTTTAATTTTATTTGTTTAATCATTTGATGGATATTGTACTGTGTGACTTTTTATGTTATTGTTTATGTGATATTGAACTGGGCGAGTTCCTATTTCTAGCTTATAAGATTGTTAAATTTATTTGGAGTTTAATTTCAATTATTTCAAAGATACTTTTTGATCTCTGTGGTGAATTATAAACAATTACGAAAAGACTGTGATTTCAAAGAACTGATTATTGCTAAATAATACTTAATAAAACGATTTTGTAATTTTGAGTATAATTACAAAAATTATAAATAATGTGATTTCCAATAAAGTGTATTTTATTAAGATCCATTCTACTTTATTCGTTTTGACAGCATAGCTTATCAACTAGAATTTATCAAAAAACCGAAAGAACCGAAAAAACCGGGTACCCGGTTCCGTCGTGAGTTTAGAACCGAAAGAACCGGTTCCTAAAATAGGGCCGGTTCTCGATGCCCTAGCAAGGACATTATTATCTTTTTAATATCCTCTGGTATACTAGGGGCCATAAACATAGTTTTATTATTGTAGTCTAATGTACACGCCCTAGGTCTACAGTTGACACCCAGTTTTGGCTGTATTTTATCAATAAAAAAAATATTAAATGCTTCTGCAATAGTCTTGTGATGAGATACGACGCAGCCACCCATTTTAATTTTATTTATGTTAGATTTAGGTACGTTATACTTTGATAATTTGCCACGCAGTTTTCGATTTGTTTTTAGATGTTTTTATATTGTAGTTGTTTTGTGCTTTTTGTGTTAAGTGGATATTTTTTTTGTACATTTTGGAATAATAATATAATATGGTTTTATTAATATTGATACGATTAAGTCTAAACTGCCATAGGAGTTTTCTTTTCTTTTTACTGCATAGTTTGATCCCTTTTGACAACCACTTAGTTCTTCTTATTGTATTTATTTTAACCAGTTTAAACGGAAAACACAGATCGTACAATAGCTTGAAAATCTCAATGAAATAATTATAGGCTACATTTGGGTCATCCGTGCCATAAAGTTCTGAAAAGGTAAGGTTCATGAGATGGTTTTTAAATTTTACTATATTTTCAATACTATAGTCCCTTCTAGTTGCGTACCAATATTTAATACAACATGTTTTTTGTACTGGACACTGAAGCAGCTGTGCTGTATGATCCGATAATGCCCATTCTAATACTTCAGTCTTACACGCATTAAAGTTATGCGCAAAGTTGTCAATGCACGATAAACTGGCCATGCGAGTTGGTTGTTTCAAAGCAAGTTTCAGATTGTAACTCATTAAAATACATTCGAAGTCATTAGTTGTATTATTTTGCTTGAGTACGTCAATGTTAAAATCTCCGCAGATAACAAGTTTCTTACAGCATGAACGTAAAATTTCACGCAAGAGCATTTCAAGTTTGTCGAAACAATAATTTAAATTATTTGAATTCGGAATTCTATATATACACACAATTATTATCTTATAACTAGTCAGTTCCACACCACAACACTCAAATATGCCTGGAGTTGATAACTTTGCTACTTTTGGCAATTCTTTCCATTGTAGCCCATTTTTAACAAGGATACATGCACCACCCCTTTTTTGTTCTATTCTACAATAATGTGCAGCCAAATTATAGTTAGGCAAAAATAATAAATTTTGATACCCCTCCATGATAAAATGCTCCGTAATACACAAGACATCAACATTTGTCTTTTTATTAGATAGCTCCTCTAGACATACCAACAGATCATCTGCTTTATTTATCAAACTTGCTATATTTTGATGCAATATGTTGATATATCTATTAGAGACAAAACAGTTCATTTTCATCAGTAACATTGCTTTGTACAGAGTGAGGCAAATCTGTCACTTTATCAGAAGAATTACACGAATTTAAGTCACTATGCAGTGTAAATTCATTAATCATTAAACTTATGTTATGCAATATATTGGTCATACCGCGATTATTTACAGAAGTACTACTTTTAGCAAACATACTAAAATCATAATCAAGATAATAATTAGAATCAAATAAGTAAGCATAATTATATGAACAAGCATCTAAATATATTAAACTTGTTGGCGACTACAAGAAGAACTGATTGATAATTAAGAGTTTGATTAAACAATAAAAACCATTTTCTTATAGGTAAAATAGATAGGTAATTCGTTGTTATATTCTTAAGCATAGGGATAGTTTTCATCTCCCATAGTTAATAATAAGTTTTATCAATACCTAATGTAGCTATAAACCAATCAATAAGAAACGTAGTTAGCACCCCGCACATCCTCAAAAGGTATATAAATATCTAAACTAATGGTATCACCCATAAAACAGGTTCTAACTCGACAAAAACACACAGGTAAAACATTAACAGACACCTACACACACATACGCAACAAATGGTATTGCCCACGAGCAAGCAAAAACTTGTCCGAACAGGTCTAAACCTGTCGAGAGTTAGGCTCATGCCTGACCTAAATATCCCGGCCTTTCTTATTGTTGATTGGTTTAGAAGCATAAAATATAAATGATTATCAGTGAGCTTACCCGCTACTTGTACCCTAGTAGGAAACTACTTAGGAAAAATTGAAATGTAAAACGAGTTAGTATTCCATATGTGCGCGGCTTAATAAATGAAAAGTGTAAGTAATAAGGTGTTTCAATAAGAATCCCCTACAAGAATTGGTCCTTCTGCAGCCGGATTGAAGAACTGAAGCCTGAGCCTGAAGATACACGAAGAATACAGAAGCTACTTGAAGATATATCGCTGTATGAAGATAAGCAGCGTTTTACAAGAAGCTTGCGTATTTTGGTAAGTTACGTGAAGATTAGTTCTACGAGCCGCGCCCTCTCGAAGCCCTACGTGTGCCGCCGAAGATTATTGCTGGGAATAAACGACTAGGAAGATCGCTTATTCTCGAGGCTAGGCCCTCTACGGAAGACCTGTTGGCGGGCACACGACCTGCTGAGTGAAGATTATAGCTGGGAGGGTCGACTACGAGCCACGCCGCGCCCTCTCGAAGCCCCCGTATCACTCGAAGCCCTACGTGTGCCGCCGAAGATTATTGCTGGGAATAAACGACTAGGAAAATCGCTTATTCTCGAAGCTAGGCCCTCCACGGAAGACCTGTTGGCGGGCACACGACCTGCTGAGTGAAGATTATAGCTGGGAGGGTCGACTACGAGCCACGCCGCGCCCTCTCGAAGCCCCCGTATCATTCGAAGCCCTACGTGTGCCGCCGAAGATTATTGCTGGGAATAAACGACTAGGAAGATCGCTTATTCTCGAAGCTAGGCCCTCCACGGAAGACCTGTTGGCGGGCACACGACCTGCCGAGTGAAGATTATAGCTGGGAGGGTCGACTACGAGCCACGCCGCGCCCTCTCGAAGCCCTGCTTGTTCCAGTGTTTTGTGAATGTGCATAGTGAGTACATAAGTGTTATGTTAACGTGCGTAATGAATATATGTGTTATGTGAACGGTGTTTAGTGAGTACATAAGCATTACGTGAACGGTGTTTAGTGAGTGCATAAGCGTTACGTGAACGGTGTTTAGTGAGTACATAAAGGACACGGAACTAAAGTTTTAATGTGTGTATGTACTGTATAAGTCGAAGTGTGTGTGTACGCCTTCGCTTCAACGCGTCCTCTGCTAAAGGACTAACATATAAACACCGGTAAGTTACTGAACAATATTGACAATAAGTGCTGTGAAAGTGAATAAATAATGATGACGCGAAGCCGTAAAGGAGATAGCACGCGCTCGACCACGGAAGAAGAAACTACGGAAACGTCAGCTACCACCTCCGAAGAAGTGACAGACGGCAGCGCGCTTACCGAAGACACAACCGTGGTCGAGGAAGCCGATGCTACCTTGGTAGAAAATAAAAAGAAGGCAAAGCCGACTTCAAACAAAGCAAGCAATAAGAAGAAAGAAATAGAAGCCAGATTAGAATTAGAGAAATTACAATTGGAAGAAATCAAGATGAAAGCTAAGCTGGCGAACACCAAGTTGGAATTAACGCGTGTCTGCGAAGACGATACGGACTTGAGTGATAATGAAGAAGATACCGCGACCAAAGCCGCTGCTGAAAAGGCTACTGAAGCATGGGTGTCAAAGGCAAAGGAAGCGCCGCACACAGCAGAAACGACGCCACCCACGACGACCCCTGCCAGTCAGCTGGCCGAAGCAATATTGGAAGCAGTCAAATCAGCAACAGACAGCAAGGCAACAGCGGTTATGCAACGCGCGCCGAAGTATGTCAGCGAGCTACACCAATTTGACGGCGACGCAAGAGATTGGATGGCCTTTAAAGCAACATACAAGGACTCGCAGGCTCTCTTCAGTGGAATCGAGAACATGGGAAGATTAAGAAGAGCAATAAAAGGGAAAGCCAAAGAAGCAGTGAAGTCCCTTCTCTATACACAAGTGGATCCAGAAGAGGTAATAACTGCATTAGAACGCCGATTCGGAAGACCCACTTATCTGATAAGAAGCGAGATAGAAAACATAGAGAAGCTGACCCCCATGTCTGAAGACGCAAGAGAGTTGGTGAGATACGCTGGAGCAGTGGCCAATACAGTCAGCGTTGTGAAACAAATGAAGAAGCAAAGTTATCTGCACTCAAGTGATATAGCGAATCGTATAATTGAGAAGATGTGCATCCTGGTGCGATTCAGGTGGTACGATTACAGAGCATCCAAAGAAGAAGATGATGAACCAATCCTCATCAGCCTTATGAACTTCTTCAACCAAATGGTGGATCAGTTCGAAATGCACGAGTTCATGGGTACCAAGGTGAAAAAGGAAGGATTAAGAAACCGCATGCGACCTCCCGGTTCCCGCGGCGTGAACGCCACTCGAGTCGCACGGCACAATGAAGAAGAACATTCATCGAACGAGGAAGATTCGGATGAAGAAGAAGAAGATGAACCACAAACAGCGACAGTCTGTTCATGCAAGGACGACACCAAGAAACCAGAAAAGATCGCCTGTCCTGAATGTGCTGGGGAACACGCACTGTTGAAATGCAATAAGTTCGTCAACGCTTCCATAGAAGAAAGATGGGAACAAGCCAAGCGAGCTTTCATATGTTTCAAATGCCTATTGGGACGACATAGAAGATTCAGCTGCAAAGCAAAGCCGTGTGGAAAATGCAAGAGAAGTCACCATGTGATGTTACATTCAGAAGAAAGGACGAAGCCAGCCACGCAAGATACCCAAGCTGTAGCATCGACAGTGAATGCAACGCGGACGATATCAAGAGCCTACTTGAAAATCGTGCCAGTAGAACTATGGGGACCAGATGCCAAAGCCGAAGTCTACGCCCTCATGGACGAAGGATCAACAGTGACCCTGATAGAAGAAGACATCGTGAACATGATCGGAGCCCAGGGCCCTGAAGAAGAATTAAGAATCGAGGGCGTGGGAGGTCATCGAATGAGCCAGAAGTCAAAGAAGGTTGATATCAAGATCAGAGGAAGATTCGAGCGCAGCATGGAGAAAATGTCAGGATACACCGTTAAGGCCTGTACTCATCGGACAGGACAATTGGCATCTGATCGTGTCTCAAGAAGTAAAAGTTGGCGACCGAAGCAAGCCAGTAGCCTCCAGAACCCAGTTGGGTTGGGTCTTGCACGGAACCAAGTCAAGAAATAATACTGCAGTACGAATAGTGAATCATCTTGTGACATTGCCTGAAGGAAAAGATGATTGCCTCGAGAAGATGATTAGAAACCACTTCGACATCGAAGCCCTAGGAATCGCCGCGAGGAGACCCTCCAGCGACATCGACCAATGGGCTCTTGACCTGCTGCATTCCACGACGAAAAGATTACCTGATGGAAGATTCAGTGCAGGTTTGATCTGGAAGACGGACGAAGAAAGCCTGCCGGAAAGCAAAACAGCTGCAGCGCGACGACTAAGGGGAATGGAGAAAAAGTTCTTAAAGGACAAAGAATTTGAACGAAAATATGAAGAGCAGGTCGAAAACCTGATCAACAGTAAATACGCCGAGGAAGTAACAGATGAACCCGCCTCCTCAAGATCATGGTACCTGCCGCATTTCGCCGTTGTCCACCCCCAGAAGAAGAAGATGAGACTGGTCTTCGACGCCGCCGCTAAATCAAATGGAAAATCGCTGAACGACGCATTGTTAGCAGGACCCGACTCGCTACAATCACTGTTCGGTGTCCTGCTCCGGTTCCGGCAAGAAGCAGTAGCCGTCGTCGCAGACATCAAAGAGATGTTCCTGAGAATAAAAATCAATGAAGAAGATAGAGACAGCCTTCGATTTCTTTGGAAAAATAAGGAATACAGAATGACATCATTAATATTCGGAGCCGCCTGCTCGCCGTGTACCGCTATATATGTAAAGAACAGAAATGCAGAAGATTTCACCAATTGCTGTCCAGAAGCCGTCAGAGCGATAAACCGAAACCATTACATGGACGATTACATCGCAAGCTTTCCCGACGCAGCGACAGCTACCAAAGTGTCAAGAGATGTGAATGAGATCCACAAGAAAGGGGGATTCCTCTTGAGAGGCTGGGCGAGCAACGACCCTTCGACGGTTGAAGAGTTCACCGACGCAGACACCAAGACAAACTCCATCGTGCTAGGAGAACCTAAGGATCAAGTCGAGAAAACCTTGGGACTCAATTGGAACGTCCAAGAAGACAGTCTTCATTTCACTCTGAGTCTACGGAACACCCCCGACGAAGCCAAGGAAGGAAAACGCGCACCGACGAAGAGAGAAGCGACAAGCGCAGTGATGTCGGTCTTCGACCCATTAGGATTGGCGTCACCCATAACCGTACAGGGAAAAGTGATGCTTCAAAACTTGTGGAGGTCCGGCCTAGAATGGGACGAGATATTACCTCCACCAAGAGAACAGGAATGGAGAAAGTGGCTTGAAGATTTAAGGAAACTTGAAGACCTTCGAATTCCTCGCTGTTTCACATACGACGCGACCGAGGGGGAGCTGCACACATTCTGCGATGCAAGTGAGAAGGCATACGCTTGCGCGGTGTACTGGCGCTCTCAACATCCGGACAATCGCGTGGAAGTAAAGCTGCTAACGGCGAAAGCTAGAGTGTCACCTCTTAAGCCAACTTCAATACCTCGACTCGAACTACAAGCGTGTCTACTGGGAAGCCGCTTGGCCAATAGTACAAGCCAAGAAATGGATTTAACGACGACCCGAAGATACTTCTGGACCGACTCCAGAACAGCGCTGACATGGATCAAATCAGACCCTAGGCGTTTCAAGCCCTTCGTCGCGCACCGTCTCGCCGAGATAGAAGAGCTGACGAAGCATAAAGAATGGCGCTGGGTTCCGACGAAACACAACGTAGCCGACGACGCTACCAGAGAAACCCCGTCTAAATTCGATGTAACACATCGATGGTTTAATGGCCCAGCCTTCTTGCGTGAAGATCCCAGAAATTGGCCTACAGAAGAGAAAAAAGTCTCTATCACCGATACGGGCGAGGAAAAGCCTAACGCCATCACGTTAAGCGTCAGGAAAGTCATACCTGTCATCGTACCCGATCCAGAGAGATTTTCCAGTTGGATACGCCTACTTCACGCAACAGCAAGACACCTACAAGCCATAGACGTTTTCAAGCGAAAAATAAAGAAAAAGGTGAACATCACAAAACTCATCACCAGAAGAACCCAAGACCCAGCCTGGAAAAAGATACAAAAACAGAAGATCCAACCGTCGGAAAAGAGACCAAGCAGAAAAGAAGCGGCCTTTCTACCAAAATCTGCACTCTACATAGAAAAGGCGGAACAACTGCTGATAAAGAGAGTGCAAGAAGACAGCTTCCCAGACGAACTAGCTGCCCTGCATAAGAAAGAAGACCTCAATTCGACATCCAACCTGAAGAACTTCACGATCAAATTAGAAGACGGGCTCATCAGACTATCCACCCGCATCGGAGCCGCCAAATACTTGATAGCTTCATACAAGAATCCGATCCTGATGGACAAACGTCACCGAATAACCCAGCTGCTAGTGAAATACCTCCATGAAGCTTTTAACCACGGGAACCACAACACCGTGATGAATGAGGTCCGGCAGAAATATTGGATACCATCGCTTCGAAACATGGTAAAAAAGGTAGCACGAGACTGCGGATGGTGTAGAATTCGGAAGAAGACTCCACAGATCACACCTCAAGGAGATCTGCCACCTGAACGTCTAACAAAGGCCAGCCCTCCCTTCACCTGCCTAGGAGTAGACTATTTCGGACCTATGTTTGTTACCATTGGAAGACGTACAGAGAAACGTTGGGGAGCTTTGTTCACGTGCCTCACCACAAGAGCGATTCATCTAGAATTGGCTAACTCCCTATCAACCGACTCCATGATCCTCGCGCTACGAAGAATGATCGCCAGAAGAGGAACACCGAAAATTATCCTGAGCGACAACGGAACCAACTTCATCGGTGCCAACAGAGAAATCACTGCAGCCATCGAGACTCTGGGAAAAGAAGTAAACAAAATGGGCATCGTTTGGAAGTTCATCCCTCCTGGAGCCCCCCACATGGGCGGAGCCTGGGAAAGAATGGTGCGATCCGTAAAAGTCGCTCTCTCAGCAACACTACACGAGCGGCAACCTAAAGAAGAAATACTCCACACATTGCTTCTGGAGGCCGAGCACATCGTGAACTCGAGACCCCTCTTCTCCGTCAGCACCGACCCAGAAGAAGAAGAAGCTTTGACCCCGAACCATTTCCTCATCGGGCGCTCATGCGGAGCTACCCTCTTTGGCTCCTTCGACGACACAGAACTCATCGGTTCTCCCAACTGGAAGACATCCCAACGCTTGACCGATCATTTCTGGTCAAGGTGGTTGAGAGAGTACCTACCAACTCTCTCGCCACGCTACAACCAAGGTCCTCACTATCAGGACCCTACATTGGGCGACATAGTCCTGATCGTCGACCACACCCTGCCACGGTACTCGTGGCCACGCGGCGAGATAGTCGCCACTCATCCCGGACCAGACGGAAGAACCAGGATCGTAGACGTGCGAACTGCAGCGGGTGTCCTGCGGCGGCCAGCATCGCGCCTAGTCCTGATCGTACCAGCAACGTCGCCCCAACGAGATGGAGTGCAACGCACTGAGGGGGAGACTGTTGGCGACTACAAGAAGAACTGATTGATAATTAAGAGTTTGATTAAACAATAAAAACCATTTTCTTATAGGTAAAATAGATAGGTAATTCGTTGTTACATTCTTAAGCATAGGGATAGTTTTCATCTCCCATAGTTAATAATAAGTTTTATCAATACCTAATGTAGCTATAAACCAATCAATAAGAAACGTAGTTAGCACCCCGCACATCCTCAAAAGGTATATAAATATCTAAACTAATGGTATCACCCATAAAACAAGTTCTAACTCGACAAAAACACACAGGTAAAACATTAACAGACACCTACACACACATACGCAACAAATGGTATTGCCCACGAGCAAGCAAAAACTTGTCCGAACAGGTCTAAACCTGTCGAGAATTAGGCTCATGCTTGACCTAAATATCCCGGCCTTTCTTATTGTTGATTGGTTTAGAAGCATAAAATATAAATGATTATCAGTGAGCTTACCCGCTACTTGTACCCTAGTAGGAAACTACTTAGGAAAAATTGAAATGTAAAACGAGTTAGTATTCCATATGTGCGCGGCTTAATAAATGAAAAGTGTAAGTAATAAGGTGTTTCAATAAGAATCCCCTACAAAACTGTTAAAGGTTTCAATTCTCGAATTAAACATTGTAGAGTAGTCGTTTAGTTTGAACGTAGGAGCACATAATATGATATTTGTGTGCTGTAATTTTGACAGCGTTTCACGAATACTAATAGTTAGTTCGACATAGTTCTTTGTCCGACGAAAGTCTTCTTCCCCTACAAATATCAAGCAGTGGTCATTCATATTGTAGTCCTTTAATTTGAGATCCAAGTCAGAGATAAGGTACTTAACACCACAGTTGGGTGTCAGGTAGTGGCAGATTCTATAGTAAGGGAATATATCTTCTGCAATTTCTAACATTTTATTATTTTTATTGCTACTTAAAATGCATAATTTACTCATTCTAGTTTCGTTCGGTTTACTGTTATAGTTTAATTGTGTAAGTTGTACTTCTGTCTTTCTTTTATTGGTGCTTTCTTCAAAGGTGTCACATTGAGTAGTCTTATTAACCATCTGGGTTATAACTTCTGAAGTTGATTTATCAGCCATTTCGGGTGAAAGCTTCATATCTTTCTTCGTCGACTTGGGAGTAATGCTTAGATCTACTGTAGGAATAGTTTGCGAACATTTTTTCTTATTTGGAGTGTTATTTACAATGTCAGTTGTAAGTTTTTTGTAAATGTCTTCCTTTTTTGTTATGTTTTCGATGGTCTTTTTGAGATTTGTGTTGTCCATATTTAGGGATTCAACTTCTCGGTGTGCAGTTTCTAGTTGCAGCGTCAATTCTTTTATTTTGTTTTTAAGTTGAAGAATTTCTTCAAAGTCCTCGTCGTCTGATATGTTTGGTAGACTGTTACTAGTGGTGCCATCTAGTTCACTATTTGTTAAATTTAAGTCTTCACTTTTTGTTTCGGAGACTCTTCGATTACGACGTTGTGTGATGTTCCCAAAGAAGTTCATATTGATTTAAATTTGAGATTTTATGAAACACAAAAAGTTTTGCAGTACTCGGGGATCCGAACCAGCGCTCAGTGACTTAGTGATCCAACACTATTTTACTTCGGCTATTCGAACATTATTTAAGTGTGTGAAATTTGCAATTGGTTACGGAAATTTCATTCAAATAATTAAGAAGTCGTTAAGAATGATTCATCGCTTAAATATTTTTTCCACACAACACCAACTTCAATTTTAACTTCTTACATAAGTTTTTAACGATAATTATACACTTATCACTTAGTTTTTAGCGTATTTCACGTAGGCAATTGTTTATCACAGTGCTATTTAATGTTTATTTACGTTGTAATCTGTTTCGCCACTTCACTTATTTGTCTTTACTTATTAGAAAATATATCACATAATTTATTTGGATAACGTTTGTGCTCATCATTCATACCGTAACGAACTTATTAAACACAATAGAATGTACGATTTTATCTGTTTTATAATTTTAAAGTCAATAATAGATCGGAGAACTACACTTCGGATGTTTACTTCATCAGCGCCATCATAGATCTTAACAAAAAGAGTTTGAAAAACTCACCATGTGTACGAATGATTGGATCGGTTCTGAGAATTTCTTCTTGCATTATGAAATTCAGAGCCTGTTCTTTTGCTTCTGCAGTCTCCAAAACTTTGATTACAAATCTGTAATCAAATAAAAAAGGCTTATTAGTCGACTCGCCCGACTCAGGTGAATCTTGGCTTGGACACGGCATGCGGCAGTGTCCCCGCCAAGACGTACCAAGCGGAGCGCAAGGGCACTACCTACCTTATCTCGAAGCGCTTCGTCGTTTTTTTGAACAATTATAACTCAGGTTTGGATTACACCCGATAGACAAAATTCTTTGAATATGTTGTCAATAGCGGACTTAATAAACGTATAAAGTTTTAATTGCATAGCTCATGTACTTTAGATTTCATTGATATCTAAAAAAACCCTGATTTCGTAACTGACTCATTGATGAACATCAAAATTCTTAGGGTACTTCCTAATGTCCTAGAAAGCTGATATATGGTATGTAAGCTGGTATATTAGTACACAAACAACAAAAAAACTCTAAAAATTGGAATTTTTATCCCCCAACCCCTTAAACTAGGGGATGGAAGTTTGTATGAGACTTTCGCAATTTTGACGCTAGAGGTCTGTAAATTGATATAGGGACTCCTTGTTATTATAAATAAATAAAAAATTATAACAATGTACAAAAAGAAGTGAAATCCCACCAAAAATATTTTCATGTAAAATGTTGCCAAGACGAGACCATATGACTCGCACGGTCAAAAAGTTATCAGGGGGTCTAAAAAGGCCACCTTGGCAGAATCATATTATGATCATATTATGAATCATATTTAAAATCGTGAAATGGTCACAAACTGACAATTCATAATATTATCTGCGTAGACAGTACGCAATTCATCTATTTGACAGTTTTGTGTGGAAATTCGTAAAATGTTCACCAAATTATGAATTGTTTTATTAATGTAAAATGTCAAATAGCAGAATCATAGGGGAATTCAGGAAATGAATCACTTTTAGAGGAATTGCTTAATGTGGCCTTTTTAGACCCGCAGATCTCATGTAGAGCCAAGCTTCTAACTCTACACGCCCTAACTCTACAAGGCCTAACTTCATAAACTCTATATCTTAGTCAAAATATGTGGCTTGGCCGTTTCGTTACTACAAGAACTATTGTATAACAGAAAAGTAATGAACAGTGGATAAAAATTTTCACCTTACGCCCATGTGAATGTAGCGAAATGGCCAAGCTACATATTTTGACAAAGGCGTAGAGTTTGTTAAGTTAGGGCTTGTAGAGTTAGGGCGTTTAGAGTTAGAAGCTTGGCTCTACAAGAGATCTGATAACTTTTTGATAGTGCGAGTCCTATGGTCTCGTATTGGCGACATTTTACATGAAAATATTTTTGATCGGAAATGTTTTGTATAGGCGACTCGAAAGTGGTGCCCACCAGTAGGATATTAATGCTTAGTAAAAAATATGCCATCAAAAACAAAACTTGTAAAAAAACCAAGTCTCGCAACTCAGTTCTTCTACCACAAAAAGTTGTGAGATCCATGTAATACCAAGTCGGTAAATTTATTCAGTCCCTACTTAAGGGTCCTTCTGTCTTAAGTTATTAAGTAATTATACACGGTGACATTTTAGTCGTCTTACAAAGGTGGTCCACTCAATGTGTCCGTCATAAAATACCTCTAGGCGCGATTAAAATATTGTTACCATTAATTAAGGTAATAGGTACAAAGAAAAATAAATAATGCTTTAGAATTATGAAACACTCACAATAATGTTTACGTATCAACCGGTAGAAGATATCTACCTACCTATCATTACATTCCATCATTAATTCCATCTCCATAACAGGGTGTTTCAAACTACGTCATGCGTCTTAGTGTATGAAATTTTAAATTAAGCAAATGTTTAAAAAAAAATTTTTATTAAATGATTAGTAGTCATTGGATACATGAAGTGGGCTGCCGTTGTAAGACGACTAAAAAGTCACGTTGAATATATGTTTTTTTCAAAATAAAGAAATATTCTATGCTATTCTAATTAGCTAACCTAACAACATATATATAATATGATATATATATATATAATGGTCACTATAGATATTATCTATAGTGACCATTTCAATATTAAAAGTCTTTCATGTTTCAAATAAATAGATTGACTTGGCCATCGCATGAAAACACAATCTATCTCACAAATAATACATATTATATTAAATTAGATTGTTAGAGAAAATAGTGGTACGGCGGTGCCGCTTTTTCGCTCGACTTCGGGGCACTGCCGTGCCCCCGGATAAAAAGTAGGCGACTCGCACAAAGTCAATATTTTTGTGGGAAAATCGACAATTCCAGAAATGCGTATTAGGAAACTCGCACCTTATTTAAGGCTTTAATGTCCGAGAGCAGTGGTGGCGCAGTGGTAACGACTGCGACTTACGAGTTGTAGATCGTAGGTTCGAAACCCCCCCCTGCTCTCAAAACGTTGAAGGAAAACATTGATAGAAAACCAGCATGTCCTAGAACCAAAAATTCGAAGACATATATGGCCCGCTCCCTCTTCCAGAGAGGACGCTCGTGTCCCAGCAGTGGCAACATTATAGGCTGATTATGAATATCCCACAGTTGGGCAAAGGTCTACCTACTCTTTATCCACCTCTCTTTGTCCAGAGCTGGCAAGGACTAGTCATTACTGAGGAGCCAGCATCTTCGGATCCAGTCTTATCTAGTTCATCATCTACCCAGCCTTTTCCCAACTGTGTTGGGGTCGGCTTCCAGTATAACCGGATGCAGCTGAATACCAGTATTTTCCATGAAGCGACTGCCTATCTGACCTCCACAACTCAGTTACTGGGTGATACGATACTCCTTGGTAAGACTGGTTGTCAGACTTTCGGGCTTCTGAGAACCCGTGACGACTGTCAAAGATCCACGAATGACAGCCGGGACCAAGGGATTAACGTGCTTTCCGAGGCACGGAAAGGTCTTGGTATGTGAAGATGGTCACCCATTCACGGACGAACCGCGGCAAGCGTAGCTTAACCCCATCAATCGACCCGTGCGGCAGTTATTGCTTAGCCACAAGCCCCATATCCTACTAATATTATAAATGTGAAAGTTTCACAATCACGCAAAAACGGCTGAACAGATTTGGATGAAATTTGGCACACAGATAGAGTATAACCCGGATTAAAACACATAGGGTATTTTTTACGGTTGTACATTACTGTGGGATAATTTTCGACGTCCACGCGGGCGCTGGCAAAAACGATTTCACAATAAATAACATAAACTTCCTCTCAAAAAAGTAAAACAAATGTATGTATTGGGCCTTTAAGTTTAATAAGAAGTTTTAGGTAACATTTTGATCAAAGCGTATAGCGTCCGGCTATAAAAACACGATACTTCTGCTGTTGTTGGTGTTGCTGTAAATCCCAGGTGAAGACTGCAACATCAGTTTAAGGTTACTATGTTATTTTAATATCATTGAAGTAATAGACTACCAAATTTCGACTCGATTAGATCTGTGGAAGATGCTCACATCCTTTCACATACTAGAAAAGAGCTGATAATCTTCAAATGGCTGAATTATAGCTAAGAACACTCTTGATTAAGTCAAATTAAAAAAAGAAACCAAAAAAAAGAACGGAAAAATCTATTTGTGAGCTATGTCTCCACAGACAAACAGAGATACAAAGATACACACTACAAACTTATAACCAGAGATCGGATATTGCATATTTACCTAAAGTACATTTTCAGTTATCAAATTATGGAAACGGCTTCTTATAATATATTTTTTGTAAACAAAACCCGGGTTGCCAGGAATACCGGGAATGCTTAACTAGTCAGGTTCATAGTATGGAAGCGACTTCTAAATTATTAGGATTGCATAACTATTCAGATGCACATTTATTTTAATAATTAACCCCGATGAAAATATGTGTAACTAGGGTGTAAGTCTGTAAAAGAAGGAGTGGTGTGTGTTAGTTAAAATGTATATACTTTGTTAACTTAAATGAAGAATATTTTCGATACAAAAGCGCGTTCCATTTTAGCCAACATTTTAACTTTAGGTGAATATGCATCCGAATATCCGATCTCTGCTCCTGTTTTTAACCGACTTCCAAAAGGAGGAGGTTCTCAATTCGTCGGAACCTTTTTTTTATGTATGTTCCCCGATTACTACAAAAAATTAAAATACATATCCAAAGTCACCGACTTCCGAAATTAAAGTTATTTTTCACTTTTTAGTGTTTTTTTGGAAGTCGGTTGTTTATTTTTTTGAAAAAAGATTTTTTTTATATGGGGAACTAAAAAGGAACTGATAATTGTACATTCAATTTGGTTTGTTCATTCTTTTTGCAAGAAAAAATGCGCGTGAATCATATGATGTGTCAAACACCTTATCGGCACGAACGCATACGAATATTAAATAAACAACTAAAAATAAATCAGAATATTTACTCACTGTTCAGCATTTTGTCCTGTTATATACGAAAATACGTTCTCACTATAATCTGCGTTAGATGGTCTACTCCAGAAGGCAATCATTTTAATTTTAATTCACACACTTGACACAGTTGCACCCAACGAAAACTGGAAACAAAATGGCGCGCTGCACTAAACAAACGGCGCACCATTTCTTATCTTCACTGCAGTTCTAGAAATTTCTGGTGAGGACGGTGAAACTGGTAAAGCTGGCAGCACTAACCCTAAGGCTAAAGGAGGAAAATCGTTTCTGATTTTCGTAGCCATTATTTTATTAATCATGTTTTTAAATTGAAACTAAAATTGCTTCCACTTTGCACTGTTGTTGAATTGTTAATGTTAGCATGCTCCTACTTGCTTGCCTACATTGATAAAATATACAATTTATAATTGGACGTAGTTACACAAAAATGATGAAATGAACAAACTTCATGTGGATTGGCCACATGAAGTTTGTTCGTTCATGTGCTTTGGATTTATATTGATAAAATATATCTGATGTAGTCCATAGATGTGGCTTGGTACCTAGTAGTTGTAGAAATTTTTTTTTTTTTTTGGTTGGAAAATCATCAAATAACTTCTCCCTCTCTGGGCGGAGCGGGAGGGCGTGTCAGACTTTTACTGACTAAAACCCACCCGTGTTCCCTCGGTTGCCTGTGTGCCAGGGGCCGCGGTATCTCTTTCGAACAACCCGCACCTCTAGCAGGCATCGGCCCTTGCGGGCCCCATCAGTTGCTGCTGACATCTCTTTGAGGCGCGCGTGGAACACAACGCGCCGTCGACCCGGGCTTGGTCCTTACCGGACAGCGAGCTACCCATTACTCGCCGTCCGCAAGCCCGTGCCTACGGTGGCCGGGAATCAGCCTCGGATTCCCGACGCCCAGGGCGTCTCCTGCGAAGGCCACGGCTGTGAGGGCGCATGTACTGCATCTCCCTCACGTGCGCCGCCTCCCTCTTTGCGAGCATAACTGCTTCACTGAAGGAGGCGACTGCTAGCCATGCACTCTCGCTCCGTACCATGGCCTGGACCAGGGTCGGACGCGAGAGATCGCCGCCGCCGATCACCTCCACGAGGACAGGCCGTTCTCCGCCCAAGCCGGGCAGACCTCCACCGTATGCTCCACCGTGTCCTCTGGGCGATCTTCGCAATGGAAACACCCGGGCGTTTCCTCCCGCCCTATCCGAAACAGGAACCTCCCGAAACAACCGTGTCCGGTGAGGACCTGTGTGTGGCGGAAGGTGAGGACGCCATGCCGCCTCTCAAACCACTCTTCAAAGAGGGGACTTACTGCCGCAATCGTGGCGTGCCCAGTTGTAGATATGTTTAAAATTGTATTTTGTCACATGGATCTTTTTTGATATTAAAGATCACCCTGAAGATGTGTTTTGGTATATATAAATCAATTTCGGAAAAAGTGTGGATTAGATCCTTTTTGCGTAACTACGTCCAACTCGTCTTCAAGAAAAGCAGTAGATTCTCAATTCGGTTGTGTTTATTTTTAAATATTTGTTACCACTGTGGCCCTAGTGTGAGTTTCTTTTAACCATCTCGAATTAACTCATCGACCGCGTTCGGCGCTCCGATTTTCCGTTCACCAATCCAGGGCCAATCGGAGTGCCGAACGCGGTCGATGCGTAAAGTTGAGATGGTAAAAAAAAACTCACGCTAGGGACTCAGGACTCCGTCATTCATAAACTGGTATGAAAAACTGAAGTTAAAAACTCAACTCAAACGCAAAGCATTTATTTCAAATAAACCAATTACAGGCACTTTTGAATTGTCAAGGTCGGTGAGTTAGAAAAATGAAGTTAGTTGCCCATTCCAAAGCGTAGGTACCTATGGAGAAGAACGGGCAAAAAACTCCATGGACACTCTTTTAAAATTATGGTATTGTTACAAACAGTTGGTTACATCATTATGTTGAAATGATCAATGTGAGAACGACGTAAAAAGACGTGCACATTAAAGCGTCCGTAATTAAAACAAAAATAAAATAACAATTCAGAAATTAAAATAAGCCGTGGGAGCTAAGAGATGGCCAGTCCCTACTGGCGGCGCCCGTTCACGAACATGACGTGTGGATCAGCACCATTCAGCTCAACCATTTTGAAGGGAACTTAATGATCCAACACACACGCCACCACCAGCGAGACATTTGAGTGAGCATGACATACTCTTAGCTGCCAGGGCACATTCAAGTCAATGAAAGACATACCCTGTAAATGGTAGCTTTATAGTAGGAACATAGTGCTCACACATATGCTATGCAATTACACAATACTAGAAGTGTGAATTTATACAATGCAAAGATATCTAGTCGTTTACAGTCTTCAGCAGCTCCAACAACGTTTTCAAATGCTAATCAATTTGGTTACGCTACCTTGTGGAGCAGGACAAGCAGCGTTTAGCCAAGCATTTTTGTCAGCGATGTAATCTCCCAACTTATAATAAGCATGGCTGCATAGTGTGCGTTTTATACAAGATTTAAATTTCATTTCATTCAGTTGGAGTGTGTGGGGAGGTATTTTATTGTAACATTTTCAACAGTACTTTATGAAGGATGAGTCTACTTTAGCCACTCTGAAGCCTGGTTAAACTAATTGGTCCCTATTTCTAGTCCCAACGGTGTGTCTTTCACCTCTTTTACTGAAAAGATTGAAATTTTTCCTGACGTACATGATATTCTCATAGATATATTGACAAGGTAGTAGCAGAAGTTGGAGTTACTCTAGTCGGTTCTGTAAAAACATTCGTTAAATTGAACGATTTAAAAAGGCTTAGTAATCTACTGCTATTTGAATTATGTTCCAAAATATTGATATTAAAATCACCACAGATAATTGCGGCTTTATTACTGGATACAAGTTTCGCTAGGGCATCTTCCATTATTGACTCAAATAAAGAAAATTTCTGATAATTAGGGGGTCTGTACACGCACACTACAACATGCTTATCTAGCTCAACACAGGACAAGGACAGTTAAAGTTTGAAGAAGCCTTTACTCTTTTAAAAATTATTAGCATAACAATGTTTTCAAATCGCAGTGTTAATAGGTATGGAGGTACTTAATAAATAGGAAATGGTCGACAAATCTACAGTCTACAAGGTAGTCTATAGATAACTTTATGTCCTCTAGAGAGCGCACTATTCAATTTAATGTAACGTCACATAACCTATAACCAGCGGACAATCAAGACGCTTTCAACGAAATCTCATTTTTGTCTATTCATGATAAATAGTTTAGAAGTTATAAAGGAACGGTGAAACTCATAACCCTCCTTTTTTCTTCGCCGTAATCGGATAAGAATACTACCTACTTAAAATGCCACATAATATGAATGCAGTACAATAGGTTTCAAATATTGTTTGTCACGACACGAAAATTAAATGTCAATTAGTATACCTACAATTAAGCAACCATTAAACTCCTATTATTCAATGATAAATGATTTTATTTCTGTAAGTAGGTTTGTACAAACACTTTTACAAGTCATTCATATTTTAAAATCTAGATGAGGTCGGCGTTACCTATCTGACTATTCTGAGAAGAAAGACCGAAAAAAACTTAGAGGTGACAGTCTCTTTTACAAGTCCAGACATAATCTTGGTCAGATCATGTTAAGACCATGTAGATATGTGTCTGAAATGGTCTTTAGAGATACGGTTTTTCCTTGACAGATTGAGTGGATCTGTCCAGTCAGAGCACGCATTTGTCATTAAATAATATAACTGTCATTGACGGTATTTCTTGTAAATTCTCTGCAAGAGTTCACAAGGAATAGCAGCGTTTTACCTGAAATAAAACGCATATTAAAATACTTACCTCACTGGATGCTTCATTATGAGATGGCATTTCTGTTTCCCGTCGATTTCTTACCAGTTTTCGTACTTTTGTCCCCTCTATACTTCCGGCTCAGTGGCGCCACCTGGTGGTTGCGGGCAGTTTTTTAGTTCTTGTAAAAGGTGTCACGCCATTTTGTTCATTGTTTTATATAATCAAGAAAATGTTACCTTCGGAGTGCCCCAAGGCAGTGTTATGGGTCCTACGCTGTTTTTAATATATATTAATGACCTCTGCAATTTGCTTTTACAAAATGGTCAAATAATAACATTCGCAGATGACACAGTATAATTGTTTAGCTCCAACACGTGGAAAGATGTAACTGAAGCAGCAAATGAAGGTTTTGCTTTAGTGACCTCATGGCTGGATAATCATTTGTTGACAATCAATCTTGACAAAACTAAATTTATTACATTCACAATTAACGACAAAACTCAACCCTGACCTAACTCAATAATTATACAATCCCATAATTGCAATAATCCAAATACCTGTCATTGTAATCCAATAACCAAAACTAAATCCATAAGGTATCTTGGTGTGATAGTAGACCAAAACTTAAACTGGAAAGAACATGTCATGAAGGCAAGTAATCGCGCAAGAAAGTTAATTTATATTTTTTAATGTATTAGAAATGCATGTGACATTAAGCTACTTATGAAAATCTATTTAGCACTATGTCAGTCTATACTGATATACGGCTTGAAAGTATGGGGAGGAACCTCAAAAACCACCATGTTGTTTGTCGAAAGATCCCAACGCATGGTAGGTACTTAAAGTTATTTCTCGCAAAAAGTACACTTACCCGACACGCCTACTTTACTCAGAACTGGGTGTCCTAACTGTACGAAAATTATAAATTAAGCTAGAGATCATGGCACAACATAAAGTAATACCGCATTTTGCAAAAAGGCGACGGTTAGATATAGTTTATAACGTATCCAAATATAGAACATCGTTTGCACACAGATTTCACAATTATCTCGGCCCTAGCCTTTACAACAAAATAAGTAAAGATCTAGAATTAAAGAATCTCGATAGTCAAACGTGCAAGGAAACTATAGATAAATACTTGAAAACACTAGACTACCACAGCACTGAAAATCTGCTTATAAAATTGATATGAATAAGGCACAAAAATAATCAAGCACACATAGCTATACACCTACAGACACACACATAAAACATACACACATATACCTATACCCATACCCAAACACATAACAACACAGACATTTCCAATCTTGGTAACTCAATATAACTGTACTATGATTTACTACCTATACAGTATGTAATCAATCTGCTTAACTACATAAGTATGTGACTTTTTACTGGAACCTTGTGGCAATCTGTTCTAAGGTTGAGGAAGACTATCCACTCGTGATACAGTTATATACTAGTACGACGGGATAGGGCGAATCAGTCCGAAGACAACCAAGCTATCGTTATAATCTAGCATCTCACATTCTCCAACTGTTGTCTAAACTTTATCTTCGAAATAATTTTAAGCGATTCTTGTTTATTTTGTTTTTATTATTAAGTTACTCTGTATGGTTGTCTCTTATTCGTGAATAAAGATTATGATTATGATGTAACCAGGCAGAAATAAAGTGAAAGCTTCCAGTGAGATAAGTAAATTAGAGGAATGAATATAAATATGAATGAAATATGCGTTTAATTTCAGGTAAAACGCTGCTATTAAACTACTTGACCGTCACCGGAAGCTTTATTATGAGATATGTTTGTTATCGCCTGGTGACGCCATTTTGATGTATATATTTGGAAGTATTTAGTATTATACTATAGGCCAATGTGATAAAGCATGAAATTAAACAAAAGTGTAGTTAATAAACATGCATTTATTTAAATAAATGTATATGTAAAGCAATTCAATTAAAGTACCTAGATAAGTGTACTTTAACTTACAAATATAATTAGCATAATCATAATAGTACATTATGATATAAGTGCGGTAAGTTGAAAATTACAGCCGAGGCGATATGGCTACAAGAAAGCAGAGGCTGTAAGGAAGGAGGAGGAGGGAGGAGGAAGTAACTAAAGAGCCTTCAATACTTTTATACTCTCTTTGATTTTCGTACTTCTAACAGGTGTAATGCTAACATATTTGGTAAAGGCGTCGACTATTACAAGTATGTAAGTGCAGCCTCGCTTACTTCGTGGAAAAGGACGCAAGGGGTCCGCATGTAAAGTGTGAAATAGAATCTCTACTTTAGGAATCGGGTGAAGTAATCCTTCTTTGCTTCCCGAAGGCAGTTTGTGGTGAGCACACTCAAGGCATGTAGCTACATATTTTTTTTATGAACTTTCGCATCTTCGGAAAACGAAAGAGTGATTTTATTCGGTCCAAGGTGTTCTCGAAACCAAAATGACCTACGTCATCATGGTTGGAATTCAAGAGTTGCCACCGCACGCCTTTTGGGACCACCCATCTGGTGACACCCTCTTCTAAAGTCCTAAAGACTCGTCCGTTTTTAATTGTGTATTCCTTAAACTCAAACTCAAACTCAAACTCAAAGCATTTATTTCAAATAAACCAATTACAGGCACTTTTGAATTGTCAAGGTCGGTGAGTTAGAAAGATGAAGCTAGTTGCCCATTCCAAAGCGTAGGTACCTATGTAGAAGAACGGGCAAGAAACTCCATGGACACTCTTTTAAAATCATGATATTGTTACAAAAAGTTGGTTACATCATTATGTTGAAATTATCAATGTGAGAACGATGTAAAAAGACGTGCACATTAAAACGTCCGTAATTAAAACAAAAACAAAATACCAATTCAGAAATTAAAATAAGCCGTGGGAGCTAGGAGATGACCAGTCCCTACTGGCGGCGCCCGTTCACGAACATGACGTGTGGATCAGCACCATTCAGCTCAACCATTTTGAAGGGAACTTAATGATCCAACACACACGCCACCACCAGCGAGACATTTGAGTGAGCATGACATACTCTCAGCTGCCAGGGCACATTCAAGTCAATGAAAGACGTACCCTGTAAATGGTAGCTTTATAGTAGGAACATAGTGCTCACACATATGCTATGCAATTATACAATACTAGAAGTTTGAATTTATACAATGCAAAGATATCTAGTCTTTTACAGTCTTCAGCAGCTCCAACAACGTTTTCATATGCTAATCAATTTGGTTTAAGCTACCTTGTGGAACAGGACAAGCAGCGTTTAGCCAAGCATTTTTGTCAGCGATGTAATCTCCCAACTTATAATAAGCATGGCTGCATAGTGTGCGTTTTATACAAGATTTAAATTTCATTTCATTCAGTTGGAGTATGTGGGGAGGTACTCGTATTTTATTGTAACATTTTAAACAGTACCCCATGAAGGATGAGTCTACTTTAGCCAGTCTGAAGCCTGGTTGAACTAATTGGTTCCTATTTCTAGTCCCAACGGTGTGTCTTTCACCTCTTTTACTGAAAAGATTTAAATTTTTCCTGACGAATTTTCCTTATGAATACCTGCAATCTTAGATGCTTCCGGGTCTTCCAGAACATCTTTAATACGTAAATTTAAGGTGAACTTGTTGTTAGTAGGTACACTGAAACAAACAAATAAAAGTATTGTTAATATATGAATAAATATTTACATAATTGAGCGTAATCTACACAAAAATCATCATAATTTAATGTCATTGACGCGGATAAAAAACATCAAAGCCTCCATGAGCTTTGGGGAAAAATGTGTTAGTAGGGATGGGAAGTTAGTTGGGACAGGGATCTTTGATTTAGGGAGACGACTATATAAGTCATGGGTTGGGTTAT
Organism: Polymixis lichenea; assembly: GCA_949091785.1. NCBI lineage: Eukaryota > Metazoa > Arthropoda > Insecta > Lepidoptera > Noctuidae > Polymixis > Polymixis lichenea. The sequence goes on from OX420959.1 coordinate 10,783,179, forward strand.
TTCTGGAGCAGCTAAAAAAGATGTGCTGCAAAGTACCTTCATCCAATCCACATTCACAGAGCGATGTATCTCTGACCCGGATTTTGTGCAGAAAAACCGGAGAACAACAATGGCCTATGCGGAGACGGCAAAGAATGGATATCACCTTCTTGTATATTTGTTTGTATCGGTAAAACCAAGGCTTGGGTGGAACATTAGGCTGTATTGCGTGATAGAAGGCACCTTTCAATTTGCTTGAGTTTTGCCACTGCAGCTCCCATGAAGTTAGCAAGCTCTTTTTGGGTAGGTTCAGCAAATCGTAGCCCTGACATTGAAAATGTTTAAGGTCAACGGCTTGTGACGTTACAGCATCCTTAGCGAGAGCATCCACATATTCGTTTCCTCTTATGCCACAATGGCTTGGGATCCAGACCAAGTGTACTGTTTTCTGATTCTTGGCACAAGAGAAAAGAGACTTTTTTATTTGAAGCAGGCTTCGACTGTGTAGTTTACTCTTGAAAGGATTTTGCTCCAAAGCTTGCAAGCAACTAAGTGAGTCTGTAAAGATTACACCAAAACTTATGCTATGAGCCTCTATAAATAAACACGCTTCTAATACAGCCACGCATTCACCCGTGAACACTGATGATTGAGCAGGGCATCTGAATTGTAAAACAATTTTGGAGTTTTGGTAGTATACCGCAGCACCAGTGCACATTGCATTAATTTAGAGGTGTTCGTGAAAAATCTTTCAAAATTGTACCACCGCTCACCAACCGCCGCATTGAAAATAGAGTCCGCAGAAGGAGACTTTTTTGAAATGCCAGTATCGTAGAAGATATCTGGCTTAAAACATATAATTTCATATTCAAAACTGAAAATAGGGAGTTTTAGGAACTGAATAATGGGGGAATCTAAATTTTGATAGCAACGGAAAGATTTTAAAAACAAAGGGACTTCTTTATGGTTCCAATAATTGGAACTTTGGCATACAACATCCAAGTCGTCCACTTTTTGTACAAGAGGGTGGGAAGATTTGGTCATGAGTCGGGCCCAAAATCTCGATGCTAAGTACTGTCTTCTCAAAGCCAACGGAGGTTCTGCACACTCTACTTGCAATGCGTTAATTGGTGAAGACTTCATACATCCCGATATGATCCGTAGACACTTAGCCTGGATTCTGTCCAACCTTGCCAGAGCACCTTTGTTACAGGGAATTAAAAGGAAAGATCCGTAGTCTAAAACACTCCGGATTAACGCATTGTATACTAGTTTCATGGTGTAGGGATGTGCACCCCACCAGACACCAGCAAGCACTTTTAAAATGGGGATAGTTCTCTTGCATCTATTAATTAAGGTGATGTAAACCACTCAATTTCGAATCTAAAAATACGCCTAAAAATTTTACTTTTGTGGACCGGTATACAATGTCCTTGGATGCTCACTGAAATTTGTGGGATCAGCCTCCTGCGGGAAAACATAACTACAGCACTTTTGGGGGCAGACAAACTCAGACCGTGAGAATTTAGCCATTGGTTTAGAGAGTCCAGGGAGACACAAAGTGATGATGCAGCGTCGCTAACCTAATCGTTGGTGACGTATAACGCCAAATCGTCAGCATACTGAAGAATTTGACAGTCGTTATTGAGGCATGAACCGATGTCAGCTGTATATAAATTGTACAGTATGGGACTGAGAACAGAGCCTTGTGGTAAGCCCTTCCATGACATCCTGACGTCAAATTCCTCCCCTGATACTCTCAAAACCAAAGATCTAGACATGAGTAAACTACAGAAGCATTGTACCATTCTCTCCGGTATTCTCAGCTGTTGCAATTTTTGCCTGAGAATGGGAAGAAGAACATTATCATATGCAGAGGAAATGTCTAGAAAGGCAGCGACTACGGATTCATTCTTCGAAAACGAAGAGCGTATGTCTGAAACCAAAACCCCAATACTATCCATAGTATTGAGTCCCTTCCTAAAACCGAATTGGGACCTAGGTAGTAAATTTCTGGATTCTACTATACATTCTAGTCGGTTCTTTACTAAGTGTTCCAATATTTTTGCGAGGACTGATGATTGAAGCGATTGGTCTAAAGCTGTTTGGGTCATCAGCGTGCTTGCCAGGTTTTAAAATTGGTATGATGATTTGAGTTTTCCACTGATCGGGGACCCAGCCATTAGTATAGCAGAAATTTAGCATGAATAAAAAACAGTTTTTTGCTCTATGGCCTGCTTGTGACATAAAGGAATAGACAATGCCATCTATACCGGGGGCAGAGTCATGAACATGTTTTAAAACTAAGTCTAGCTCTTGCATAGAAAATGGTGCATCAAAAGGGTCGTCTGAGGGAATGAGAGATGGCTGATTTTGTTCTGTTTCCGATGGTACATATGGCGGAGCCAGTTTATCAAAGAACTGCTCAGCAGTCTCTCGAAAAATGGGAGAAGAAATAGAAGGGGACAGTTCTAAAGCGATTGATCTTCTTCCATACTACGGATAAAGGTGTGGAAGGAGACAGAGAACCACAAAAGTCAGCCCAACCGGCACGTTTCTTCCTTCGCAGCAATCTTTTAGATTTAGCGACGATCCTATTGAATGCTATTAAGTTATCGCTAACCAATGCCTCTTTATATGCCATTTCAGCATCATCCCTTTCTTTTATTGACAATGTGCATTCTTGATCCCACCATGGTGGGGGAGGGATCAGCCCACGAGCTGAGTTTTTAACAGGGAAACATGTGTCTGCAGTAGCTGTTAAGGCAGAAATGAAGTCATTAAAACAGTTTGACACTTGGAGGGTACTAAGAGAACCAAAGTCATGAGAAATTAAATTAGGAAGAGAGTATATTTTGTCCTCCAATAATGAGGAATACCTTGCCCAATCAGGATTGGATAAATTATACCTCAAGAGTGGGGGGCTCGATTTTTCTAAGAATGTTTTTTCAGCCAAAGGTATTATAATTGGATAGTGGTCACTCCCATGTGACAAACTGGTGCACTCCCAATGACACGACGCAGCAATATCCAGTGTGCAGAATGTAAGATCAACACAACTTTTATGCTGTCCAGGAAGAGACCTACGGGTTTGGCAGACATTGTTCAAGATACACAGGTTAAGGTCATCTAGAATTTCAACTAAGCCTTCTCCAAAAGAATCACAACGCTCTGAACCCCACCTAAAGTGATGGCAGTTGAAGTCCCCCATAACAAGTACAGGGCCTACTATGTTTTCCGGTTATACGTTTTAAGATTGGAAGGAAACTTTGATGAGGGTGAGCAATATAGACAGATAAGAGGGTTATACCCTCTACCCTACAAGCCACAATGCTAATATCATCGCCTAAAGAAGGCAAAGATACCGTCCCAAGTGGGACACGATTGTTCACACAGAGAGCCGACCCGCCATAGCCATCAGATCGGTCGCATCTGAGAATATTAAAAGAAGGTAAGCGAAATCTAAGACTTGGAACTAACCAAGTCTCAGGAAGGGAAGAAGCTAAAGGTTTATATTTGTTCATGAGGAATGTGAGCTCGTGCTTCTTATTCCACACGCTCCTCACATTCCATTGAAGGAACACCAACCGAGCCATTATTATGGGATGAAAGAAAATTTATAAGTGGGGAAGCAACGTTGGGCGGTAATTGATTTTTGTTGGATAAAGACATTAAAGTTAATAGGAGTTTACTTAGAAGTTCAATGATTGAAGTTAAGTTACCAGAAGATTCTGTTTGATTATTGAGACCACAGCCATTAGGCTGAGAAGATCGAGGAGTGCTAGTGAGCTGCTGATGAGCTGATTTGTCATACGAGGGACAAAGAGGAGCATGGGTCTTTGGCTTAAGGAACACAGTTTTGCGTAACGAGGTCATTACTATTTCTCCTCGTATAGGGATGTACCACTATCGTTTACTTATTTATCGACATTCCGTTTTATTTTTAAGCAAAATACAGCAACAGCTAGAGTCAATAAATATTACTATGTTTGAAATCAAGTGTTTATATCAATATATTCTAACACATACTTACGATTTATAGAAAGTATAATTAAGAATTGTTATGTTAAAATAATGATCCGATTTTGAAAACTATTCTATTCATAAAAAGATACAGTTGTGGAGTTTCTTTCTATCTTATGCGATAGATATTAAATTACGGGATTAATTTCTACGGGTAAACTAAAACCGCACACAGGGTTAAATTTTTCCCGATATAGCACAGAACAAAGAGAACATTGTAAGTTTAAAAAAATATCGATAATGGTAATCTCTAAGTGAGTAGCTGACTGTAACATGTGCATTGTTCAAATCTTCGAGAACAATATGTTTGAGTTTAAAAGAAAGTAGACATTAAAATGAGTAGAATAAAGTCAACTTTTACTTATCTTGTCTAATAACGCGTTGTTGCGTCGCCAACTAGTCGAACTCTAGCTATATTTTCCTTGTAATAATAATTATTCTCGGGGAATATTACCGAATTTTACTCAAACATCCCGAATGATGCTCACCGTAATGATGACGACTGCACCGTAGAAATCCAGTCCTCTGTATTATCCGACAAAATCTCTAGAACGTGGATGTCTTCAGACGGTACTAACACTGGGCCCCTACTGAGTGCGTCTACATGTAACATTCTTTCATCAGGACGATACTCGATTTCGCAGTCGAATTCTAAGAATTGCATCCACCATCTAGATATGCGAGGAATGAGATCTCTCTTGGGGAAAGTAGAGCGTAAAGCACTGCAGTCGGTTTATTTATTTATTTATTTATATAAGCTTTAATGAACACCAGAAAATATATGACAAAAAAAACACTAAAAACATACAATGGGCGGCCTTATCGCTTTCTGCGGTCTATTCCAGGCAACCTTGGAATGGACAGTGATTGCGTGGACATAAAAAATGGGGTTGTCATTGGTGCAAAATTTTGATACACTATACTATTATTTACATAAATATATTCATATAAATGCTGTATAATAGATACTTATATACATACATACTATTAAAGGATTACCAAATGCTAATTAATTATGAAAACTATAGTGTGAGTAGTTTTTTTAACCGTAAATCTATGCAGCGTGGAGGTTCTATTTTATTGATTTTTTTTAAATCTAAGCAACGTAATGACATAGTTGGTTTATCAGTGGAACATTGTATCGAACTGTCCTGTGTTGAGCTAGTTATGCATGTTGTAGTGTGCGTGTACAGACCCCCTAATTATCAGAACTTTCTTTATCTGAGTCAATAATAGAAGATGCCCTAGCGAAACTTGCATCTAGTAATAAAGCTGCAATTATCTGTGGTAATTTTAATATCAATATTTTGGAACATAATTCAAATAGCAGTAGATTACTAAGCCTTTTTAAATTGTTCAATTTAACTAATGTTTTCACAGAACCGACTAGAGTAACTCCAACTTCTGCTACTTGTATCGAGAATATATTTTCTGCGATTGTGAATATGTAGAGAAAGCCATCGTGAATTATCTGCCGTCTGATCTTAGTGGACAACTCAGACCAAATAAAAAAGATAGACGGAGCGCGGCGCTCTCACAGTGAAGCAGGGTAAAGGAAGCCAAATCTGAAATAGGAAGCCGATCGTGTTCCAGAGCGACGCGCGACACCGAACGTGCTTAGACATCATAATCTTAAAATTGCAAATTGTTGTAAAATGCCTTCCTGTGTCGTAAAAACTTGTAAAAACAATTCCGTTATAAAAAAACCATCTGGGATTACATTTCACAAGTAAGCGTTTCATTTGATTTAATTTGATAAATAAATACAAAAATATTTCGTAACGTTTTTGGAACACAAAACCTCATATAGTGTCGTCAGTGTGACCAGTATATCCGCATACAAATTCCCCGAAATGCGGGCAATGTGAGAGTGTTTGTGATTATTAATTTTAATATTACTTTTCGTAATGGTTAAATGTTTTTAACTATTACGAAAATTATTATTAACTATTTTGAATGTCAAACAGGTATCCATGAATAAATAACTCGGGAATATGTTATAGTATAACTTGAATACAATATGATAGGGGATGTGACCATTAAATAGCACGTGACTATTATTATTATTTCTATATACAAGTACTTACAACATAATATATAGTTTTATGTATAAGACATTTTTGGATTCATTTCTCGACTACGACTGAAAACCATTTAAATTTAGATTTCCATGAGACCTTAATTGGAAACAAAAGTGGATTGAGGTTATTAGGTTAAGCAGAAATCAAGAAAATACAATACAAATCGTTTTCTGCAAAATGTGTGGAACACACAACACTAAATTTTTATGGCAACCAAATGTGGGCTGCGTCGTGTGATGAAAAAGTATAAATCCATTTTGCTATTAGATTAATGTGATATAACATTTGTACATTCATGTACCTACTAACATTCGATCAATATTCTTTTTAGGATTTTTTGACCAACCTGGCAATGATATTGATATTGGCGTTTCTGAAAACGTTGATTACTCTGTTCCAAGCTCATCATATAATAAGTCACAAAACGTACGTTTATATGTATCTGTATTATTACCTATTTAAAATAATATTTTATACAAAATCCAAACATTTAAACGGCTTATTTTATTAACAGCTAACTTGTGACCGTAATTTTGATGTGAATGCAAGTACCAGTACATACACATCTCCGTCTGGCGAAAATGTAAACATACAAACTAGCAACATAACTATACTTGAAAAAGTACCTAACAGTAAAAAAGTGTTTTTTTATAAGAATTTCTTTTTCATGAAAAAGCAAAATTATTTAATCAGAATTGAGGTAAAAAGTTTTTAGTGGCAACATTTTTTACTTAGCACACAGACGCATGGCAAGTGTTGCGACGCGAAGTCACGCACACAACTCTGTACACGATGCTTCACTTATTTGAACGCTATTGTTGGCGTACGCTCCGTCTACCTTTTTTATTTGGTCTGAGGTGGATAACCGGTAAATTTTAAGTTTGCAAAAAGTGCAAATACAATTTAGACCAATAACGACGGGCAAGTTATATAAATTGAATAGTACCCTAAACAATAAGTTAGATATTCTGGGCGTTCATAATATGGACGATGCAAATTGTATGAGGATTTCTTTTCAGTAGTGCACACTGAATTCAGTAAAACTTTAGAAAAGAAAACAAATAATATTTGCCCTCATTTTGTATTTAGTGACTGGGCTACTAGAGGTATTAGGATAAGTACGGAAAGACTGTTCGAGCTGTATGGTCTTAAGCCTTACATTAACACCGAAACTTTCAACAAGTATATTCCAAAATTTATAGAAATACCTGCAAGTTAGCTAAAGCTTTGTACATTAGCAACAAGATCAAATCAGCAAATAATAAAATAAAAACTGTTTGGAAAGTTATAAATAACGAAACTAGTAGGAAAAAAAAAAGAAATACGGATATTGGAGACTTCGCGTGGTGCCATAAGCTCTAACATAGAAGTAGCTCAAGAATTTGGAAACTTCTTTACTAATATACCATTTAAAACGACGGAAGCTTTAAATTCGTTCCCCGATGTCTCAATTGATTTATTAAGAGCGAACGTTCCAGGCTGCCCTGTTGAATTTCAATTTAAGCACATAAACCCTACGATAGTTTCAAAATGTTTTCGGCAAATCAAAATCAAACTAACCGAAGATCTATGGGGAATGTCTATAAAAGTTTGTACATCCATAATCGAAACTGTCGGCGCACCACATATGCGTGTGATCAACGGCGGAAAGGCGCCGGGTGTCGGGGTGCCAAAGCCGACACGACGACCGCTGCGCGCGCTCCACACCACTCAGCTCACAGACGCGCTCCATTACGGGCATTCCTTTGTAACATCTTCTAAAACGTTATACATGTAAATTATGGTATTACACCTTTTTAATATTGAATGGTCCCATTCAATGGTCCTTCGTTTGCGCAAAATAATATAGGTTTTGCCGTAATTAACGCCGTTAACGTCGTCGGTCGTCTTATTCACCTGTGTGGACTTTGACCGCTCGCGGGCACCGCGCGATACGACCACGAAGAAAAGGACAGAGAAGTCGTTCCCGAAGCAGCCTGCATCATCGTCATCGTGGGAGCTGATGTCATTCTTTGGGAGTATAATACTGTATTTGAGTGAGTCCGTTCCAATTAGTTATTTTTCTGCTTTCTTTTACTTTCCGAAAATCGTTGTTTCATCTTCCTATCTTCCAGTTTCCATACAGCGCATTATCACTGCTTTCTTAGTGTTTTCTACGACACTGCTTGTTAAATACGCATAATTTGTATCGGAAACGCTTGGTCATTAGCTAATTCGCACTTTGTTACCGCGTGTCGAGTCATTGACCTTGACATTGATTCTCGATCCCTTTCATTAAAGGCTCGTGCAGACTAACGCGACGCGACGGTCGCGTCGCGACACCCGTAGATCAGTTTCTATAAAAACTTAATGGAGATTGTTCTACAAGTGTCACGTCGCGCTATCATGTCGTGGCTGTTTGAAGAAGCCTTAACGCACAGCTGTTTTGCAGTTTTTATCTATTAAGCTCATTAGTAGCAGTACGTACAACTGTTGTTTAACTTTACAATGGCAGATAATTTAAACCAACCATACCACCACCACCACCACTACCTACCATTGAAACCATAGCACCATACATAGCATTGATATTTAATTTGTGTGTTGATCAAGGAGTTTTCCCGGATTTAATGAAATATAGTAAGGTATTCAAATCTATTCAAATCTGGGGACAGCAAAGACGCCAACAATTATAGACCAGTATCCGTGCTGCCGGTATTCAGCAAGGTGTTCGAAAAGATAATGCTCAATCAAATGCTTAATCATTTTAACACCAACAAAATCTTACACGATCAGCAATATGCTTTCACCAAAGGACGTTGTACGACTGACGCCGGTGTTACCTTATTAAAACACATATTTACAGCTTGGGAGGAGGCTAAGGATGCCATTGGAATCTTTTGTGACCTCTCTAAGGCATTTGATTGCGTTAATCACGAAACCTTGCTCTTAAAACTTGAGCATTACGACTAGGTAAACTTGCGCTCAGTCTAGTAAAATCTTATTTAAATGATAGACAGCAAAAAGTTCATATAAATGGAGTCAATTCAGTTGGTTTAAAAATAAAAACGGGTGTTCCACAAGGCTCAATATTAGGTCCTTTCCTCTTTTTAGTATATATTAATGATCTACCCCATTTATTAAAAAAACAACCATAAATGGTGTTATTTGCTGACGATACATCCTTAATTTTTAAAATAAATAGACGTACATCAAATCTTGACGACGTAAATAACGCCCTACTGCTGGTGCAAAATTGATTCACTGCTAGTAATTTAGTATTAAATGGGAAAAAAACGAAATACATAAGATTTGCTTTGCCAAATGTTAAAAGTACTGATTGTGACATAGTATTGAATAAAGAGAAACTAGAATTCGTCGATAAAACTGTTTTCCTAGGGATCACGGTCAACTCAAGGCTACAGTGGAGTTCTCATTTAACAGCTCTTGCAGGACGGGTAAGTTCAGCAGCATATGCTGTAAGAAAAATCCGCCAATTCACTAACGTAGAAACCGCGAGGTTAGTCTATTTCAGTTACTTTCGTAGTATCATGTCTTACGGTATTTTACTATGGGGACGGGCTGCAGATATCGAGTCTATTTTTTTCTACAGAAAAGAGCCATCAGAGCAATATATATGGCCTCCGTAGGCGAAATTCTGTAAAGGAACTTTTCAAAAATATTAATATCATGACGGTATCTTGTCAATATATCTATGAGAACATCATGTACGTCTGGAAAAATTTCAATCTTTTCAGTAAAAGAGGTGAAAGACACACCGTTGGGACTAGAAATACGGACCAATTAGTTCAACCAGGCTTCAGACTGGCTAAAGTAGACTCATCCTTCATGGGATACTGTTTAAAATGTTACAATAAAATACCTCCCCACGTACTCCAACTGAATGAAATGAAATTTAAATCTTGTATAAAACGCACACTATGCGGCCATGCTTATTTTATGTTGGGAGATTACTCGCTGACAAAAATGCTTGGCTAAACGCTGCTTGTCCTGCTCCACAAGATAGCTTAAACTAAATTGAATAGCATTTGAAAACGTTGTTGGAACTGCTGAAGACTGTAAAAGACTAGATATCTTTGCATTGTATAAATTCAATTTTTTAGTATTGTATAATTGCATAGCATATGTGTGAGCACTATGTTCCTACTATAAAGCTAACATTTACAGGGTACTGTCTTTCATTGATGAATGCGCCCTGGCAGCTGAGAGTATGTTATGCTCACTCAAATGTCTCGCTGGTGGTGGCGTATGTGTTGGGTCATTAAGTTCCCTTCAAAATAGTTGATCTGTATGGTGCTGATCCATACGTCATGTTCGTGAACGGGCGCCGCCAGTAGGGACTGGTCATCTCTTAGCTCCCACGGCTTATTTTAATTTCTGAATTGTTATTTTATTTTTGTTTTAATTACGGACGCTTTAATGTGCACGTTTTTTTACATACGTTCTCACATTGATAATTTCAACATAATGATGTAACCAACTTTTTGTCACAATACCATGATTCTAAAAGAGTGTCCATGGAGTTTCTTGCCCGTTCTTCTCCATAGGTACCTACGCTTTGAAATGGGCAACTAGATTCATCTTTCTAACTCACCTTGACAATTCAAAAGTGCCTGTAATTGGTTTATTTGAAATAAATGCTTTGAGTTTGAGTTTAATCGAATCAGGAATGAAGAGATCCACAGAACAACCAAGGCAACCGACATATCCCGAATAATCGCTAAACAATGGCAGTGGGCAAAGCATTGTGTTTGCAGAACAGATCGCCGATTGGGCCGAAAGGTTCTGGAGTGGCGACCGCGTACCGGAAGACGTAAAGTTGGAAGGCCTCCCACAAGGTGGACCGATGACCTTGTGAAGGCCGCAGGAATCCGTTGCATGTGGGAAGCACAGAACCGGTCGAAGTAGTTGAGCTTGGGGAGTCCTGTCGTGCTGCGCGTGCGTGGACGTCTTTCGGCTGAAATGATGATTTAATGTAATGTAATGAAACGAAAACATACGAGTTCATGCTTGTCGCCGCGCCCTGAGCGCGGCTGCGCCCTGCGGAATTAACCGGTTTTTGAAATTTTGTTCGAGAAATGTTCGAACCGCTTCAAAGACGTTATTTTAAATAACGTTTTGAAGCCCTGACTAATAGAAACTTCAAGGACCTCTTTATATTTTGAGGGATTATTTTGATTCGTTAATCTAGGACAGTGGGGACTGGTCGTGTCCCATATAATTACAGTTAGTGCACTTGACGATCGGCTTAGGGCACTTAAAGCTGGGATGACCGACACCCTGACAGTCAAAGCACTTAATTACTCACGCCACTATTTTTGTTTGACGCCATATTATCTGTATTCTTTGCCGAGTTATTACTTACTGATGCACTGCTAGGACGCTTATGCTTATTAAAATCTTTGTTAAAATCTAACTGATTTCTGCATTGATACTTAATCGTTTTAAAGAATTCAAGTACATCTTCTGGTTTATCAAATTTTGCTGCTTGAGCACCTACACGAACACCCCTGTCTTCAACCCCTTAAAGTAAACAATCCACTGCTTGCTTTCCAAAGATCTTACATCTGTTCAGTAAATTAATTTTCGTAAAATAATAAAGTTCATAAGATTCTCCAGAGCGTACCCGTCTATTAAGTATATCTGTCAGAAGTTCCGCATAATTTTCGGTTGCAGGAAATGATTCCTGTAGCATTGACTTCCATTCAAGCCAAGTATGCTTAATAGAGGGCAGACCCTGGAACCATGTCTTAGCCAGTCCGGTGAGTTTAGGCAGGGCATAGTAAACTGTTTGCTTCATCACCATCATCATTTCAGCCGAAAGACGTCCACTACTGGACATAGGCCTCCCCCAAACCGATTGACTATCGTTCCAATTATAAATCTATCGTTCCAATTATAAATCTATCGTTCCAATTATAAATTCATCGACTTTATCGAGCCAAATATTAATAGTCTGTTCTTTCGACATAAGGTCGAAGTCTGGAACGACGTTATTCAAAGTTGAACTTGAAAACTATTCACGATCCCCTGCTTTAGACTTAAGAAGTTTTACAAAAAAAATCCTCAAACAGGTCCGTAGTAATATTTTTGCTTTTTTGTTGTCATGTGCTTCATGTGTTTCATCACGAGGCGTGTGTCGTCTCACGGGAGTTATTAAGGCTCGGTACCGAGTTGAGATTTTATTGCCAGCGTTTGTCAGCCCACGATTGCTTGGGTTAAGCTAAGGCGTTTCGAAACGCCTACGTGATCTGTTCCGTTCCGTTAATCTCTCCCGTTCCTTGCGTTCTTGGTTTTCACGGGTTTTTAATTTTTCTCTCTCCTGGACAACTCGCGTTCTTGCTCGAGTAGCATCCGCGTGCTTATGCTTCAGCTAATCAGCTGATGATGTATTTCGCTACTGTGCCGCGGATCACGAGCTGGACTGCGCCCCCGAGATCCTTGCGTTCGTTGTTAGCCATCACTACGGCCACTGCGACTGCGGCTACGCCTGCGCCTCTCGATTTCCCCTAGGTCTCGCTTTCCTCTCTATATTTCCTCTGTCTTTCGTAGTTGCAAGAAGGGTTGCTGGTGCGTCGATAGTCCGCATTAGGTTCTTTGTCGCTCATTTTCCTGAAACTCAGAACATTTTATTAATGTATTGTGTACTAATCTCGCAAAACAAAGTCACTGAATTTAAATTTTAACGTAGGTATTTGTGTTTTTAATCTGTATGCATCACAAAAATGGCGACACATTTTGGGGTATTTTAAGTATTTCTAGTTTTTATGTTCATATTTTTCTTTTAAACAAGTATTTCCATAAACTACCTTCAACGAGGGGACGCGAAATTAATAGATTACAGAAGAAAATTGTCAGTCACGTTTTTTTTTTTGAACATGTTCATCACGAAAACTGATCATTATGTAATACCTAAGGCTTTTATCATTTCTTGGTGTTAATCATACTTGATTACCATTTCAAACTAATATTTCTACGTCTTTTAACATTTAAATCTATTATGACCATCAAAAATAACGCTTCAATCGGCCAAATCGGGGTTCATAATGTTATCATGTAAAGTTAAACCACATAGGTAGATTCCTATTTTCCTTCTTGTTGTTGCGTTGATTTTCCGTTTTAAAACAAATAAAATTTGGTTTATCGGCGGTCGAGCTCGTGGGGTGGGATAAAACAAAATATCTTGCGAATCCCACTTCTGAGATGTAAAACGTATCTCAGAAGGGAATCACAGAATTTAAACAACAAATGAATCAACGCAGTAACAACATTTATTATAAATTAATCAACATAGTTCAAACTTGTCACTCAGGGGCCCAGGTCTGTTATTTTTATTAATTCGTCATTCCAACACGATCCCATTGTCATTTTGCTAAAAGTTCGTAAGTGCTAAACTCATAATGGCTGATCATTGGTCGGTCAATGGTCTCGTAATAGAATTGTGTTATAATGGCATTGTCGTATTGCCATTATTATAAAACCCGTTAGTAGAAATGATTTTCGAAAAACTACTACTAAATTTGAATATTTATTCATGCCCGATTTCATTTATATATGTATATTTTACATATTATTTGTTAGTTTATTAGTGTTAAATTTTAGCAAATTACCGCCTATGTCAGTCATTCATTTGTCATTATTAGTGTGTCAATAAATGCCATTTCTTTCAATCTCGATTGTACGTTCCTGTGGGATAATTCTAGACTTCCATGCGGCCAAACCACTAGCAAAAGCTAGTACAGACGGCAGCACATCAAGGTACCTCAAAATGTCAAATTTTCCCAATTGAACATTAACCTTATGCTTCACAACATAGTATAAAACAAAGTCGCTTTCTCTGTCCCTATATCCCTATGTATGCTTAAATCTTTAAAACTACGCAACGGATTTTGATGCGGGTTTTTTTAATAGATAGAGTGATTGAAGAGGAAGATTTATATGTATAATACACCGACCTCCACGCGGGCGAAGCCGCTGGCAAAAGCTAGTATGTAATAAAGATGAAAATCTATCAAAGAAATTTGACGGATTGGGGTAGCTTGATGTACAATTAAAGGTTTTAGATATTTGGAAAGAACCTACTTGTCCTGACAATATAATAATATTCCAGAAAAAAATACACAATTTTTACGCAATAACGGTCATTGTAATGACAATGTTTTTCGTGTCAATAAATACAATTTTTTATTTATTTATTATGTAATCTCAGAACAGTGGGGAAACTGTCATATATGTGATTCATAGATCAAAGTCATGTAACATCTATCTACCACGCCACACTGGGTCCGCGTGGTGGATTATAGCCCACTCCCTCTTACAGACCGGAGGCATGTGTCCCGGCTTTGGGATCATTCGATGCGGGCCGCACATGATCGGTTCCGTCCCACTGTACAATATTGAAAATGTAATAAAACTTCTTCACTTCAGTTTCAATCAATTCAGCCTATCGCAATCAACAGCTGGACATAGGCCTCTCCCAGGCTGCGCCACAACACTCTATCCTCCGCCTTCCGCATCCAGTCTGTCCCAGCCGCCTTTTTAAGGTCGTCGGTCCATCTACGTCCCACACTACGCTGGCCGATACGCAGTCTCTACTCCAGGACTCGTCTGCTCCGCCGTCCATCAGTCATTCGATAAACATGGCCAGCTATCTGCCAATTCAGCTGGTTCACTCTACGAGCTATGTCGGTGACTTCAGTATAGGTATTTATTATTTTGGTACTATAATGTAGCAACCCCAAATTGTGGTATTATTTGATTTAGTTTAGATGTAAGTTTAGCTACTTATTTAAAGCTTCCTCTCTCCTACTATTTTTTGCTGTGCCCGACAGGGTCCAATGATCACAATTTTTTAATTTACCACCTAAGTTACACATTGTGGAATGCAAATAAAATTTGAGTATTAAGTATTGAGCAACTCTGATATCTTATTAAAATAAAGCAGGTGGAGACCAGAAACGTGAAATGCCAATTGTGCGTCCGACCTCGACGACGGCAAACGACCAAGAGATGTTCTCCCCATGCGGTCGCCCGTCATTACTTTTTACTGACAGTTTTGCCAAAGAGGATCACACGAATTCAATAGTTGCGGGGTTGCCAGCACAATTAGTCGATTATGAACACAAATAACATCAAAGCTTTGGTCATAATAAATTACGTCAAATGGTCCGATTATAAATCAAAACCTAACAAACCCAACATAATTTAAAAAAAAATACGTTTCTTGTGGGGACCCCCATTTTTAACTTAGGTATATAATTTATTTTTACAACAATTTGCTTGATGCACTGACAGTAGGACACAAAGCGAGCAGCAAGCCAACATCATAACATTTAATTAAAAAACTTCACACAAATAACTGCTTATATTCACGTTTTTCTGTGTCAACTAATTTTTTTTTTCTTTCTTTCTTACTTACAAGACTAACATACATTTGTAAATATCATTGTTCAATAAAAACAAAAAAAACAAAATCAAATTTAAAAAAATATAATTTATGAACATGAGATCAAAAGAACATAAAATAACAGTGTAAAACAATACGAAAAATGCTCTACATTATATGGTAATAAAAAAAATACTCAGGTAAATCCTGAGTATTTTTTTTGAAGAACTGAAGAAGAAAACTGAAAAAAAAAAATTTTGAAGAAGAAAAGAACATAAAATAACAGTGTAAAACAATACGAAAAATGCTCTACATTATATGGTAATAAAAAAAATACTCAGGTAAATCCTGAGTATTTTTTTTATTACCATATAATGTAGAGCATTTTTCGTATTGTTTTACACTGTTATTTTATGTTCTTTTGATCTCATGTTCATAAATTATATTTTTAGCACAAAAATATAAAAATTGGTTTCAAAATTTTGAGATCAAAATTTGTGCTCAGACTTTGGTAATACAAAAAAAGAACAACACGACGACTCATAGAGAGGAGACGAAGAAAAGACGTCATGCCGACCAAAACAAGTTATGACAAAGGCAGGCGAATGATGAAATCAAAATGGACCGGCCATATTAACTAAAGAACCGATGACTGTTGGGTAGACGTGTTCTTGAGAGAAGACCATAAATCAACAAACGTAGAATAAGACGCTCTCTGGCTAGGTGCAGCGACGATCTCCGCAGGCTGTTGGATGAGAGTTGCCGAGAATCGAGATGAATGGCGTGGAGTTGGATAGACCTATGGCCAGTCATCAGTGGGCTGCTGACTGGTGTAGGCTGATGATGATGAGGTTGAGCGCCTTCGCTGTCGTTACAGTACCATCTCAATAGTCGTAATTTTCCACTTTTATTCTTTTTCGTCGTGCTTCATTCCTTACTTCAGCATCAGATTTGCTTTCCAATCTTTGTTTAGCTGCCATAATGTTAATGGGAAATATTGTTTTTAAATCTTTTACATTGGTACTGTCCAGTCCAAGCTCCTTCGAGTCTTCACTTTGAAATATATGAACAATTTCATATATTTTTGAAAAAGATTTTGTGCAACCGAATTCAGTCTTCGCTTCAGCAATTTCTTTTCCAACACATGCCGCTCCTAGCACTTCAATTTTGAGCTGTTTGCCAAGATTCTTTCTGAAAAAAAAAAAACAGCAATGGATTTTATTAATCGAATGGGTAAAGAAAGCGCCTGACTCTCAGCCTAGTTTGAGTAACTAATTTCTGATTTTGGTTTTGTTGGCTGTATGCAACCCCTTTTCTCCCTGATACCCCGGGTGCGGACCAACCCCAATGCCATCCTGGAAATGAACACCACTGCTCTCAAAACGGTGAAGGCAAACATCGTGAGGGAACCGGCATGTCCTCATCTACGGCATGAATGTTGCAGCCTCGATACCGGTTAGAAAATTAAAATTGTTGTTTTTTATGATCAATAATATAATATAATTTTAATTTAATATTTATTTCCTTTATTTGTCTGTGTATTATTTTTGAAATTGTGTGACTCATAATGAGTCTATTGTTACTTGATCAATGATCATGAATAAACATTAATATATTATTATTTTAAATAGTGGTCCTAAAATTAAAAACACAGTCACTTGGTAGTGTTAATTATTTGCAATTAACTGCAGGTAAAAAAAATCATTTACCAAACTAAAATATAGGTACACTTGTAACTCTACTTTAAAAACTGAGGATCACTTATAAAAAAAAAAATACTTGAAAAAAGAAATTGTACTGGCAATTACACAACTAATTAAAAATAAAGTGTGAGTAATTGACTAAAATTGATTTAATTTTTTTATTATACATCTCTTCCATATTGTCATCACATTAGGCAGTTTGCCGCCATCTTTCTTATTCAGTTAGTTTAGATTACATTCTGACTGCCAGGGTTGTGGATTTGTTCGAAGAGTTACCCCCCGCTAGGAGTAATAGTGTTCTGTGAGTTACCCCCTGGCCCTGCCACAGACAACTGAAGGAACACGGGTGGGTTTTAGTCAGTAAAAATCTGACATGCCCCCTCCCGCTCCGCCCAGAGCGGTAAGTAGTAGATAAGTCATTTGATAATATCCCACCCAAAAAAAAAACGAAGGTTAGGATTTAATTATTAGAAATGAGTTGAAATGCAGAAAAATAAATGGGAGAGTTTACATGTTATAAGTATGTACAAAGTAATATTGTGTAATCAGCTGCCCACCATTAGTCATACTTATTTTAATTTAAAAATAATTATGTAAGTTTAATTTCTTAATTTTATTTTAATTTTACTCAATTTTATTAATTGTATTTAGTTTTATATAAATAAGCTGTTCAGATTTAATACTTATTAATAATTCAATTTAATTTCGTTTAATTCGATTTAGGTACGATATTTGTATTCGTAATGGTATACGGTGGGTGGAGCAGACGAGTCCTGGAGTGGAGACCGCGTATCGGCAAGCGTAGTGTGGGACGCCCCCAGCTAGATGGACCGACGACATTAAAAACACCTTTTTGGCTGGGACAGACTGGATGCGGAAGGCGGAGCATAGAGTGTTGTGGCGCAGCCTGGGAGAGGCCTATTTCCAGCAGGGCAATGCGATAGGCTGAGTTGACTGATTGATTTGTATTCTATTTTTATCATTTACATACTTACCTTCATGTTCTTTAGTTTATTATTCAGTTTTGTTACCTTATGTGTGAATTTTTTATTTAATTTTTTATGTGACTCAGAAATACTTTTTATTTATAAACAACTGACTTTAAACTAACTAACTAAACAAATAAAAACAAAAGGACACTTAGGCGTCGAAGTATTCGTCCGCATCGCTGTCATCAGGAAAAGTGCCCAGAAGACGGCAGCATTGCCACGTTGAATGGCAATGCTAATTCTTTGGCCAAAGAATGACCCAGCCCTCTGGTCACGTGAAGTGTCGACCAGACGGCGAGAAGTTTCCTTAAAAAGGAGACGTGCACTCGGGCCCGCCTAGCGTTTCGACCCCAAATGGCTCAAAACTGTAGTTACCCATAAGGTTACAGTATTTCCGCCGCTTCAGGGTCTCGGTAGTCGCAGCGTTTTTTATGGTTGTATTGTGTTAGTGCAATGTGACGAAATTTATTATTTTAATTTTATTTTATAATTTAAAAATATAATCGAATCGTAATTCAAGATCGTTATTATTAGTAGCCTTTCAATAAGAATGTTGTGCATGCCTTTAAGCAATGTATTTGCACAATACAGAAGATTCGTCATCACCTGTCGTCGGTGTGCTTTGCTTAATAAATTAATAAATAAAAGCCAACCAACCTATTTTTTATCATTCCTTTTGTAATGCGTACATCATTCTTAAACTCATCCGTAGCAAATATACCAAATGAAGTAAGGATGTTACAAATTCTGTGTATGTCTTTTGACCATATCTTTTGTTCAACTCTTTTAATATACTTCATCAAATTTAGGAAAGCCTCGCCGTTAATCTGAAAAGTAAATTGTGCTTTTATTATTTACTCTAACTCAAATTTACTCAAACTCAAAGCATTTATTTGAAAAAACCTATTACGGTCAGTCATAAAAATGAAGCCATTCCAAAGCTTAGTAAGTAAATAAGTAAGTAAGTAATTTATTTGCAAATATGGGTACAGTACATAGTGATAAATTGATTACAGATAGGTTCAGCCATATTTTACCAATAGGCATGCAAGTTTTATAGTTTGGCGCTAAAATAGTACAGGCAAGCCATATTGATAGCGGCAATTCTTTCCATTGCTTTTTTTTTTGAGGGTGGGAAATCATCGAATGACTTCTCCCGCTCTGGGTGGACCAGGAGGGCTTGTCAGACTTTTACTGACTAAAACTCACCCATGCTCCCTCAGCTGCCTGTATGCCAGGGGTCACGGTAGCTCTTTCAAACAACATCGGCCCTTGCGGACCCCACCAGTTGTTCACGACATCTCTGACGGCGCACGTGGAACACAAGGCGCCGTCGACCCGGGCATTTTTTTTTTTGTTTTACGTGGAGATATGCCTACTGTAACCCACTAAAACTCCACGGTGTCCTCTAGTGCCGCTTGAGGCGGGAAAATGGAAACGCGCAAGTTATCCGCGAACCCGCCGCGGCTGTCCGTCACCGGACCCTCCTCCGAGGGGAATAACCCCTATCACCGGCGCACCAGGACACAAGGCACGCCGTGACCACCCCAGGAACCAAATAGCATAAGGGCCCCAGACGACCCCGTGTCTGGCACCCTTGGTCCCCCTGCGACGGGTCAGTACAGTGGCCCCGCCACCTACCACTTTTCAGACGGTGGCGGCCCCGTCCAGGCCACGGAAGGGAAGAGCGCTACTCAGAAGTACCGGCACTCCTCCTCCGCCGTAACCTATAACCCTCATCCGCGATGCCTCCCATACGACATCGCGGCCCGCCTCAGTTGCGATGCACCTCACCGCAACCTACTTTTTGGCCACTACGTTGTCGGCTTGGTTGCAAAAGCCCTGACGAGCGGCCCCACCTTGGGGTTCTTCTTCGCTTCACCGTGGGGATGACCACGGCTACTGAGCCCCCGCAACGACAATGCGGGAACCCACTGGGGGGGATTCTTTCCATTGCTTAGGTACTTAATTAAATGACCAGAGCCATGCAGTAGATACTCTTGCGCATCAGTGCCCTTTTCGCGGATGGGAACACACTTTGTTATTGTCGCGTCTATTACGTGAGACTACGTCTACGTTAAAACGATTTGGGTTCGACTTTACAAACGTAGCTACCACCATTATGTACAGACTAGGTAGTGTTAATATTTTGTGCCGTTTAAAGTATGGCATGCAATTGTCAGTGGATTGAAGCTTAGGTAAACGGGTGCCCTTTATCTGGCAGTAACTTGATACTTCGAAACCTATTTGGCATAACTCACTTGGCATAAACTTCTTTAAACGAACATTTTTAAGGCATAAAAAAACTTTTTTCAAAAAAAAAGTTGTTTTTGCTGTTTTTTTTTGGAAGTCGGTTGTTTATTTTTTTGAAAAAAGTTTTTTATTTTTCACTTTTTAGTGGTTCACATGTGCTTACCCCTTCACAGCGTACCGGCGTGATGTTATGTTATTAACTGGTGTAAACAATTGACAGACATGAGATTTCAGCAATCCCTGTCCATTTGCTATCATTTATTGAGGAGTTCCGTTGCCTATCTCCGAAGTTCTTCATCAGATCTTCACCAAATTGAAATGGAACCACTCCGAGAAAGTATTCTTCCAAAAACTACACAAATTGCTTCAAGTGTGCCTATAAAATTTGAAGAGTTCTCTCTATTTCTCCAGGATCCCATCATCAGATCCTGACTTGATGATCATGGGACCACCTGGGAAGTATACCCTTTCGAACAAAAAAAAATATCCAAATCGGTCCAGCCATCTTCGAGTAATCGGGGAACATAGATAAAAAAAAAAAAAAAAGGTTCCGACGAATTGAGAACCTCCTCCTTTTGGAAGTCGGTTAAAAATATTTAATATAATAATTTTTTGGCCTAATGTTTTTGTGTCCGAATCTAAATTGGCATACTTTTAAAATGGCAGAATTTTATTTGGCATAATTACCTTTGGCAAAGTTAAAATTTTGCATAATTTCGTTTAGCATAACGTTTATTTAGAGCGCAGATTATTTGGCATAATTTGACTTGGCATACTACGAAGATCACAGAATTTCAATTGGAATAATTTTATTAGCCATACTAAAAAAAAAAAATATTGTCTTAAAAAATCATTATGATGTGCTACGAGAGTTAGTGACAGAAACGAATCGCTGCAAAACCGACTTCACGTAGTCTTGTCTGTTCTACCCCTAGAGTGTAATCTAAGCCCGCGTAGGTGCGGAGGGGCGAGGCGGCCCGCGAGCTGAGAAGCAGGCTTCGGCTCAGCCGCGGTGGTGAGCGTAAAACCGTCTGCGACAATTAGCTCGCGTGGGACCGCCGGAGCCCCGCAGCGCCGGAGCCGTTACAGTAACCATGCCTGCTGCATGTTGCGTGCTTGCTGACTTTTGCATGCTTGCTTGCAGCATGCTTGCCGCATACTTGCTGCATGCTCTTACAGGCAGGGAAATAAAAACTACATAATTATGCTGTTTTATTGAGTGATAGATTAATAATCAAAATAAACAAAATTAAACTAATCTTAAATTAGCTCCTATTGCTTTCAGATAGCCAGTTGCAGTGTAATCTGACTGATTATTTGATATATTTTCTATGCGAATTTTTTTTATCCAATGCTTTTTTGTTTTTGCTGGTGGTGGGGCACCTGTACTTAGTTTATCAATTTCTATGATTGAGTATTTTATTTCTTTGATTAGTTGATTTGATATATTGTAAAATCCCACATGGTTTGCGCTCACTATTTTATTTATTCTGTGATGCCATGATTCAGCAGAATTTTGTGTTCTAGGGATATTCTGGTTGAATAAATCTTTTGTACTCCAGTGGCTAGGCTGATATTTTGGACGCGAAGAATTTGTTCCCCAATTGTAATTATCACTAAACCATTGTGCAATAGTTTCCGCCTCCTGAGGCGGAAACTATTGCACAATAATTGGCACAAATATATCCCCTGGGATATATTTTTGTGCCATTCATCGTAATACTTTGTATATCATTAGGCGATAAGTAAGAAAGAGCAAATAAACTTTTAATTTCTATGGCAAATTTAGCATCATTACCACGTAGTTTTTGGAAGCCAATTTTCTGTATTTTCCGGTATATGATTTGCCCTAAATGGAAATTGCAGCCTTTGGTTATAACATTATCGAAATAATTTTATAAGTGATTTGGGGCGCTTGTTCAAAGTCCATTATTATATATCGGGGTGATAAAACTATATTAGCGAATGCATAACATTCTAATAACATTTCAATAAGTTTATTATAGCTAGCTTTATCCTTATTAGTCATGAGTGCAAGTACCATCGGAAATGTTGTATTATTATATACAGATCCATGTATTACATACAGTTGATGGAATATTTTCGGAACAATTTTGTATGTACCATCTGCAAGCCAATATTTGGATCGGCTTAAATGTTGTAATATTTTTTTTGTAGTGAACGTAATTTTCCGACGTGCGTTGTTTAATTGATCTTTTAAAGTCAATTCATTCTCCAAATAATCACATCGTACATTATTCATATCAAGTTGAAAATCTACTGTTTCTGGTTCAAAAATGGGATGTTTTAGTTTTTTCTTATTTCTATAAATAATTTGCCTTAATTTTTTTGTTGCTGGTAAATGTGCTGAAATCACTTCTGATCTTGTAGATATGCAATCGTTTATTATTTGACTTGGCTTTTACTCAATGTTATGAATGGATTCTTCTTTAATCAAATTCACAATGTCGGCGACCTTGGACTTTATAACATCAGGGTTTTTTTTCTTTTTGGGTGGGAAATCATCAAATAACTTCTCCCTTCTCTGAGTGGAGCGGGAGGGCGTGTCACACTTTTACTGACTAAAACCCACCCGTGTTCCCTCAGTTGCCTGTGTGCCAGGGGCGGCGGTATCTCTTTCGAACAACCCGCACCCCTGGCAGGCATCGGCCCTTGCGGGCCCCATCTGTTGCTGCTGACATCTCTTTGAGGCGCGCGTGGAACACAACGCGCCGTCGACTCGGGCTTGGTCCTTACCGGACAGCGAGCTACCCATTACTCGCCGTCCGCAAGCCCGTGCCTACGGTGGCCGGGAATCAGCCTGGGATAACATCAGGGTCATGATTATGGTTAATTATTTTTTTGCTTATCAATGTATGTATATTACTTTCTTTGTTACATATGGTGATTATTCTTTGGTTGCAGTTATGTTTTGTTCCGACTCATTTCACACAACCAATAGTATTTGTCACTTTGCACTTTAGTTTTTTTGTAAATGAATCCATCCATTTCTAACTTAATTCCACCTTTGCTTGATTTGAACACATTTAATTTTTTTTCTTCTGAATTTTCCATATTTATTAAACTTTAACTTTGTTTTGCTCAACACAATAAAACAATATCGATATGACAACTAATAATAATTAGTTTTATAACTCCTCTGTAGCAAAAGTAAAAATGATTTGAATAACGCCTGATCAGAAAAATGTATCAATGAACATTTCCATCGTAATGTGGCAAAAAATAGTGTTCTTTCAATTAAATTTAATATGGATATGAAATGTATGCCAAAAGATGATTGTGGCTGTAAACTTAATGGGATATGATGGTTCTACTTTTTAATCGACTTCAAAAAAAGGAGGAGGTTCTCAATTCGACTGTTTTGTTCGTTACCTCAGAACTTTCGACTGGGTGAACCGATTTTGATGATTCTCTTTTTATTTGAAAGCTGGTGCTTCCCGTGTGGTCCCATTTTATATAGATCTGATGATGCGTTTCGAAGACAGACAACGGAACTCTTCAAAAAATAACAGTAAATAAACCGCGATTGCTGCTATCGCATAAATATGCATTGTTTTGACCCCAAGGATGATGAAATTTCGAATTAGTATAACTAAAAAGTGAAAGATAAAAACTTTATCCAAAACAAAACAACCGACTTACTACTACAAAGTGAAAAATAACTTTAATTTCGGAAGGCGGTGACTTTGGATATCCAAAGTCACCGCCTTCCGAAATTAAAGTTATTTTTCACTTTGAAAAACACTATACATATGTATTTAATTTTTTTGTCACCGCCTTCCGAAATTAAAGTCATTTTTCACTTTGTAGTGTTTTTTCGGAAGTCGGTTGTTGTTTTTGGAAAAAGTTTTTGATTATTATGAATATGAAATTTATGCCTAAAGATGATTCTGACTTACAAAATTATGGATTTCAGTGTAAGCCAAACGATTTTCTGGGAAAAGAGGTTTATGATATCAGTTGTTATGCAAAATAAAATGATGACGTAAAAAGTTCTGCTATAAAGGGTGTACCCTCAGAATCAGAATCAGAATCAGAACTTTATTTGCTATGAATGTACACATGCATACGTACATAAATTGATGAGATCGGCTACAGTCTACCCTACGGCGTGCATATTATTAGGTACATAAATTAAACTATTAATACAAATTAAATAATGTCAGCAAGACAAAACCCTAGGTAAACATCGCCCGTAAACGTCTTTTTTGGGCTTTAAAACTGTCTCTCTTTCGGTTGCATTTCACCAGAATATTATACCGTAATGTAAGTGAGATTCTACTATGCCATAATAAGCAGTAAAAAGTGCAACCATGTATATGATTGGGGATAGTGAATGCCGAGCGTATGCGGACTCTCATAAATAATGTATCAGTATGTGCTTGCCAATTTAGGTTTTTATCTATTGCAAGTCCCAATTTTTTTTTATTTGCTACTTCTTCTACAACTTCATTGTTGTATTGTATATTAGGGCTAATGCTGGAAATCCGCTGACTAAAATGTATCACTTTTTTTTCCCTTTTTATTTTTAAATTGTTTGCATCTAACCAATTTACAACATTTTTAAACAATCATTAATGTCCCTTTCATATGTCTCCACACTTTTACATGATATTGTCACAGAGCTATCGCCCGCAAACAGTGTTATTGGTGGTTCAACGCATTCAGGTAAATTGTTTTGTACAGTGTGAATATAAAAGGACCCAATACGCTCCCCTGGGGTACTCCAAAGACAACCTCATGCTCTGAGGATCGATATATCTCTTCGCGCTTGCTATCTGCATTAATTTGACAAATTTCAGTTATTTCTTTTCGGTCTTTTAGGTAAGACTAAAGAAGACTAAATCTATTACCTCTGATACCGTAAGCTTGAAGTTTTCTCAAGAGAATAGCATAATCTACGTAGTCAAAGGCCTGGGTCATGCCACAAAATATGCCACATATTCGTTTGTCGATATTCTGTATCACATTTTATGTAGCCATTGTCACTATGTTGTCTAAACCCAGTAGCGGATGTAGCCATTTGCCGCCAGTGGGCTATTAAATTTTTGCCGCCCCACTAACTCTTTTGAATTGTAATATTGAAACGCTATTGGAATATTTAAAAAAATCATATTCACAATTAGTGTACTTTACACAGCGTTTAGTAATTTTTCATAGACAGACATTGGAGTATTCGGTATACCTACTGTATGTACTAAAGTATTGTAATTTTGTTAAATTTTCGAGACATCTTTTCTCTGCGTATATAATAATGTTTCTTTTTTTCTATAAGGCAAAAAAAAATGAGCCAAATTTGCCGCCCTAGGCTCCAGCCTACCTAGCCCGCTGGTAAATCCGCCACTGTCTAAACCCTTTCTGTTCGTCGCATAGAACGTTATTTTCTTCAATGAATTTAATTTTGGAAATTACAGGTATGAGTGCGATTGGCCGGTAATGTTCTATTAATTCTCAATTCTCGTTCTTAAATATTGGCTTTATTATTGAAGTTTTTAAGGCACCTGGGAAGATGCCTGCGCCTGTGCAGTACGTAGTACTTATTCAGGTTTTAAAAAATCCTTGAACTAAGGCTATTTTGGACCATCATTTCTCAGATTGGGATCAGCTTAGCTATTCACAACAACTAGATATGCTTCATCAATCAATGCTGTCGTAGAAATAAACGCTGTTCACAAATCCAAAACCCGAAAAATTTGTCAGTTTAAATCAAATAGACGACTGCTATTGTTCCGACAGTGGGTTGCTGTAAGATTAATCAGGTTATCGCAGGGTATCGTTGTGAATAGCTGTGCAGGTATACTTATAGCGTAAATGCTCTAAAATACTATGTCTCTATACTTCTATAGTTTTAAATCTTACTTTTATTGGATCCGGGAATTCATCACGTGAGTTCCGAACATACAAAACGTCGACTGCAACCAATTTGAATTGAATCACAGATTTTTCTTGGCCGAGTTTATTTTTTTGTCCTTGTCCCAAATCTTTTTCTTTAACGAAGCAACCAAATACTATGTTCTGATTAAAGTGCAGCTTTATCCAACGATCGAGTAATGCCATCGACATTGCATCGAATTCTGAAAAGAATGAAGTAAGAAAATTCGTATAGAACAGTAATAAGTAGTGCAAATAAATGTCTCATCTTATCATAAGAACTGAATTGAAGTGAATTGAAAAAAGCGATTAAGAACTTGTGGCTAAGTAATAACAGCTGTACGGGTCGATCGACTTGGTTAAGCTACGCTTGCTGCGGTTGGTCCGTGGATGGGTGGCCAACTTCACATACCAAGACCTCTTCTTGCCTCGCAAAACACGTTAAGCCGTTGGTCTCGGCTGTCATTTGTGGACAGTCGTTATGGGTCGTGATGAGATGGTTTGTGAAATTAAAAAAATTAACTCACGTAGTGCAGTAATTATTGGATGATCTTTAGATAAGAAAAGTGCAGCCATTATCAGTTGCATGGCTTCATGTTTCTCATCTTCTTTCAAAACTCTGATGACAAATCTGGAACCAAAGAACATAGGTAATTATTACACAGGCCGACAAATTATTTACCCAGATACAGATTCGGATTCAGCGCATCGAAATACCGCGGAAATATATAGCTTGGTTTCTGGATAAGAGTGTTCGTCTAATTTTGGTGACCTGTGTTATTTTTCTAGCTTTTACCAGCCTTCTCCGCCCAAATATTCTACGTGCTAATCGTGCCTTTATTCCAAATCCGTTCAGCTGTTTTTACATGATTAATGACATATCTTCACAACATCCTAACATCTATACACAATAAATAAAAATAACATATACAAGCTTTCACATTTTTATTATGACTAGCTGTGCCCACGACTTCGTTCGGGAGAATGTCGGAAAACAATAATAAAAAGGCCACTCCTCCATTGAAAAGGAAGAATTTTCCGGTCTTGCCAGATGGGAAGCGCTATCTGGGGTTCTCTATCAGAGCCCTTTCGAATGCAGTCACTAAGTCTTCATCAAGGGTCATAATCACAGAGTACATTATTATATACTGGGTCATAATGTCAAATTGCGATGAATTGTCACTTTGATTTTGAGAATTAATAAAAATCAAGGCTGGTCGAGGCTCATTATCTGTGCCACACCTGCCATACCTACTTACTAAACTGAAGTCCACCAGCTGAAGAATCAAGCTTTAAAGGCGATTTGAAAATTTTCCGAGAAAAGAGGCATGGAAACTAAAATGAACATGATCTTATAAACTTGTAGAGTCAAGAAGATGCTTTTCTGTAAACGATGATGGAGAGGTTGCTTGAAACCTTGAGTGAGTTCCTACATAAGTTGTCCTTGTTAAAATCAACCCAACACTACGGTTATGGCCGCCATTTTGGATTTTGATTTCCTGAGTTTCGGCGCCGGCCGCCCTTGAAAACTACAAAGATGACAACCACGATGCAAACTTTGGACCTGATTCTGGTTTAGACCTCTTTTTACTACTGAAATCTATAAAAATTACACCCTCGCCTTAGAAACAAAACGGTACTTATGTGTCCATGGTAAGAAAAAAACGAATGACCTACAAAAAAAGTTTCGCAGTCCATGATCGTGTTAATTACCCAGTGACTGGGTTGTAGATAGGGTTGCCAACCATACTATTAAAAACAGTTTTATGCTGTTTTTCACTATTCATCAAAAATAAAATATATGATTACACTGCATTTCTGATAAACAGAGATATCGCAAAATAAAAAGTATTATCGACTACGATACCATCGTGCATGCACCTGCGCATGGGCGCGGTATTTCAGCCTGCCTTTATTTCATAATAAAACTGGTAATGCCACGTATATTCCGGACATAGTCATTGTTTTTTTTTGTTATTGTTGTGCATCTATGTATGAAGAATGGGATTCGAAAAGCTATTATCTTCATCATTCATAATTTCAACCGATAGACGTCCACTGCTGGACATAGACCTCCCCCAAAAAGGGGGGCTTTTCCATAATCGCTACGCTTGGCAGGCGGGTTGGCGATCGCAGTATGGTGGTAAAATGCATAGAGAACGCTGCTGCCTATTCTGTAGTAAGTCCCTTAGTCGCCTTCTACGACACCCACGGGAAGAAATGGGATGGTGCTATTCTTTACGTCCGGCACTACACGGAACCCGGAAAGCTATACCTGATAACAATGATAGGTTATGGCACTATAAGATGAATAGCTTAAAAGAATGACGGATCCTTTTTGACTTGCATTGTTTTGACCCTAAGGATGAAGAAATTTCGAACAGGTGTGGGGTAGGTACTATAGCTAAAAAGTGAAAAATAAAAACTTTTTCGTCACAAAGTCGGTGACTTTGGATATGTATTTGAATTTTTTGTCACCGCCTTCCGAAATTAAAGTTATTTTTCACTTTGTAGTGTTTTTCCGGAAGTCAGTTTTTTTTTTTGGAAAAAGTTTTTTTATAATAGTTTTTGGAATATCTGTGTGAATGATGACATAGTTAGAAAGGGGGCAACTACCGAGATGACGACTAATCGAGAAGTATGGAAGACAAAGACATGAGGCGCCGACTAAATAAATTGGGATAGAATGCAGGAGAATGATGACTAGTACTGTAATATGTTCTGCCACCTCAGTATTTACAGAATGAGTCTTTTCAATGTTGAAAAGACTCATTCTGTAAATACTGAGCCACTTGGCTTGGCTTCATAGGATGACATAAATAGACCTTCAAGACATTTAATACGCAAAAGGGAGGCGGCGCACGTGAGGGAGATGCAGTACATGCGCCCTCACAGCCGTGGCCTTCGCAGGAGACGCCCTGGGCGTCGGGAATCCCAGGCTGATTCCCGGCCACCGTAGGCGCGGGCTTGCGGACGGCGAGTAATGGGTAGCTCGCTGTCCGGTAAGGACCAAGCCCGGGTCGACGGCGCGTTGTGTTCCACGCGCGCCTCAAAGAGATGTCAGCAGCAACTGATGGGGCCCGCAAGGGCCGATGCCTGCCAGGGGTGCGGGTTGTTCGAAAGAGATACCGCCGCCCCTGGCACACAGGCAACTGAGGGAACACGGGTGGGTCTTAGTCAGTAAAAGTCTGACACGCCCTCCCGCTCCACCCAGAGCGGGAGAAGTTATTTGATGATTTTTCACCCAAAAAAAAAAGACATTTAATAAAACAAATGCTCCTCGTCTATTTGCCGCCGTTATGGGTCGTCAGAAGCCAGAAGTCTTACCAAGGCATATCGTGTTATCGGGTAACTGGGTTGTGGAAGTCAGATAGACAGTCGTTTCATGTCAAAAATTGGTATTCAGCTGATTCCAGTTAGACTGGAAGCCGACCCGACGACTTAAACAAATCAAGATTTAAACTTACGTTCCGATTTTCCCCTGGCATTCCTTAAGGTCTACTTCACTTGGTGCTATCCAGTTGGTGGACATGTTACTCTGTGCCATTTTGTCTCACAAAATTAACGCTGAACGACACTTGTGCACAGAATGAATGTAGGAAAGCAAATGGCGCGATTCACTGAGCTACGTATCTTTATCATCACTGTACATCTAGAAAAACGCGGTAAAGATGGCAACATTAACTCTATGGCATTAACCATAGAGTTTATGTTGCCATCTTAATCAAGAAAAAATGTTTTTGGTTTTCTTTGCCATTATTTATATTGACATTATGCGTTACTAAAGACATAATGCGTTCAATAAGCACCTTTGTGTAATGATAAGTAGCGATAATTGTTAGATTGTGCGAGTATTATCAGTTTCTAAAGCCTTGTCTTCAATTAAAGCGGAAGGCGGGAGCGATGGACAGCCCGAAATGAAACATATCCGAATTGGCGGCGCCAATATGCCGTCTTTCTCACACATTGTTTTTCTATGAATGTGCGAGTGAGAGGGCGTGATTAGCGCCGCCATTTTGGATTCGTTTCTTGATCAAGATTATGGGGGTGAATTCCTGATTATGCAGAAAGTTGAGGTACTTTGCAACCGTTTTTCTATTAATGTTTACATATCTATTTGTTTTTTAACCGACTTCCAAAAGGAGGAGGTTCTCAATTCGTCGGAACTTTTTTTTTTTTTTTTTTATGTATGTTCCCCGATTACTCGAAGATGGCTGGACCGATTTGGAAAATTTTTTTTTTGTTTGAAAGGGTATAACTTCCCAGGTGGTCCCATGATCATCAAGTCAGGATCTGATGATGGGATCCTGGAGAAATAGAGAGAACTCTTCAAATTTTATAGGCACACTTGAAGCAATTTGTGTAGTTTTTGGAAGAATACTTTCTCGGAGTGGTTCCATTTCAATTTGGTGAAGATCTGATGAAGAACTTCGGAGATAGGCAACGGAACTCCTCAATAAATGATAGCAAATGGACAGGGATTGCTGAAATCTCATGTCTGTCAATTGTTTACACCAGTTAATAACATAACATCACGCCGGTACGCTGTGAAGGGGTAAGCACATGTGAACCACTAAAAAGTGAAAAATAAAAATCTTTTTTCAAAAAAAATAAACAACCGACTTCCAAAAAAACACTAAAAAGTGAAAAATAACTTTAATTTCGGAAGGCGGTGACAAAAAATTTAAATACATATCCAAAGTCACCGACTTCCGAAATTAAAGTTATTTTTCACTTTTTAGTGTTTTTTTGGAAGTCGGTTGTTTATTTTTTTTGAAAAAAGATTTTTTATTATTTGTTGTTATGGCGGTTATATATTCTCTTCAACTTGATTTTAAAAGAGTGTCCGTGGAGTTTTTTACCCGTTCTTCTCCATAGAGATCTACGTTTTGGAATGGGCAACTAGCTTCAACTTTCCAACTGATCGACTTTTTGACAGTTTAAAAGTGCCTGTAAATGGTTTAATTGAAATGAATGCTTTGAGTTTGAGTTTGTGAAAATTTCATGTGTCTACCTTTTGCGATTCAAAAGATACGGACCTGTGAGATACGGACGGATGGATCCCGGTGGCACCCTTAAATATAGAGCTTTTAAAATATTTAAATATGCTAAGATAAAACAACAGTGTAAATACATTGACTGAATTACATAATTACCCTATGTTGGTCCCACAGCTGGGACACAGGCTTCTTGTTTATGAGAAGGATTGGACTATAATCCTCCACGCGGGCCCAGTGCGCGTTGGTGGAGGTCAGGTCTTGAAATGTTTGGTTCTAGGACATGCAGGGTTCCTCACGATGTTTCCCTTCACAGTTTTTAGCGCAGTGGCGATGATATAATTTACAAAAAGTAAAGTGTCTGTTTTCACGACCTACAACTCGTAAGTCGGGGCCGCACTGCACTGGGCCATCACTGTTCACCATTGATTGAATTGTAGCGATATAAACTATTGCCTTCTTCCTGTATATTACGGAATCGTATATAGACTATCAGAATTTTAAATAAAACAGCATTTGGAAGACTGTAGAGTTATTACAATTGCTGCCTTATTATTCTAGGATCGTTTTAAATGTAATAAATGTGCTTATTCTGGCGTTATACGCAAGTTACTTAACGCCTCTGTTTTCAATTCGTTTCTTTATGGCATTGTTGTATTTGTAGATATAGTTATGTCTCTAAAAGATCTGCTCCCAAAGCACGAAATTCGTAGTTTCGGCCGTAGTTACGGGTGACATCTACTCGGTATCACCTACGGACATAAGATTAATTTGGGGCCCGAACTAATAATCAATGACACCACGATTTAAAATAATCAATACAATCCTCTAAGTTCATTTAATCCCATGGAACTTCCAGCTATCACCACTACATAAGAGGCCACTATACTACACATAGGCAAATATAAAAAAAATTGCACTACTACGGTAAGGCTGACAGAGGTCATTGATGTAGATCAAGAATAGAGTTGATCAGAGTATACTGCCTTGAGGCACTCCAAGGGTCACTGGCTGTTTGTTACTCACCATACCAACTACTCTAACTTGCTGCTTCCGCCTAGATAATTGGTCCTGAAACAATTTATGGGAAAGACCTCGTAACCCCATATTTTCTATTTTGTGCTATATGTGTGACAGAAACTGTGTCGAAGGTTTTTGCCAAATTCAGAAACACCGTCAGGCATTTCCTCTTCTTATCGAATGGTCGTTATGACCAAACTGACCACCAGTTCATATTCAGAAAGTAACTATTGACCTCGTCCTAGACAAGTGTATCAACGAGGTGAATAGTTGACGCTTGAGATGAGACAGAAGTGATCTGTTGTCCTGTTAGAGCCACTAATTGATTTTATAACATCATATTGCTTCTTTTGTTGTCACTTGCGTTTCAATCTCTTGTGTTTTATACATTATTTAAGCTATCTTATAAGCGAAGTGCAGAAGTTTCTATCATCATCATTATCATCATCATCATCATCATCATCATCATCTGCCTAGCCTTTTCCCAACTATGTTGGGGTCGGCTTCCAGATGTTTCTATATAGGGCTTATATATTGTCTGAAATATTTCGTTATTTAGGTCCCTTTTCAACACAGATTAATTCTGTTGCGTATGCATTTTGAGAGCCCTTTTATAATCCATGGCATACTGACTAGTATATTTCTAGGTATTTTACTACTTAGGAGTTATCTTTCATAGCGCTTGACAGACAACTTACTAAACTCAAACTCAAAGCATTTATTAAATTTCAATTAATTATTATTTTTGATCACATTTAAAGAAAAAACTAACTGTGAATGTGAGTACTATGCAGGCTAGATTGAACACATGACTTTATAACTCGTCTGGTGGTTTTGAGCATTTTGTAAATGGCCTACGCAAATGTCCTGCAAATTTGGTAGCGTCTAAGGCCTTTAATCTAGGTATTATTTAAATGTGTACTTCTGTCAAAAATACTTCAAAACTATGATGAGAAGTACATGATACATGTGTCTACCGTCAATTCAATCTGCCTAACCTTTTCCCAACAATTTTGGGGTCGGCTTCCAGTCTAACCCTATGAAGCTGGGTACCAGTATTTTACATGGAGCGACTACCTATCTGATCTTCACAACTCAGTTACTGGGTAATACAATACCCCTTGGTAAGACGGACTTGGTAAGACTTGTCAGACTGTCCTAGCCTGTAACGACTGTCAAAGATCGGCTAAATGTATTTTCCGAGACACGGAAGGGTCTTAGTATTTAAAGATGGTCGCCCATCCACGGATCAATCGCGGCAAGCTTAGCTTAACCTGACCGATCGACCCGTGTGACTGTTAGTACTTAGACACAAGCCCTCTCTCTCTCCTGTCTCTGTATGCCTCTGTTTTCCTAAGAGCGAAATTAACTCAGGTTTTAACAAAATAATACAGTGTAACGTAACCGATCATTAGCTTAGCTTAGCCGACTACAGAAAACGCCCTTAGTCGCGTTTTAGTTTTTAAAACCACTTTTTATGTATCTTATCTGCCAGACGATGTGATACTGACGACAAGTTCGTAGTCTTGATCTATCGCTGATCGAAAGTAATCGGTTCGGCATCATATCATATAATTTAAATATATATTCGACTGTGGTCGGCATCTCATTATATATTTATATTTTCGTTTGTGCGTTTGCGCGTGTTTGTGTATTTCATCTGCTCCTTCAATATGGCGCCGCATGAGTGTCGCGTACCGCTCGCTACATCGCTGGACACATTGCTTGCGACATCCACCACGAGCGGAGGTCTAATATATTTCTTCCGGAACTTCAGCGTGGTAGCCGAAAGTGCGAAATTAAAATGTGTGAAGACACCAAACCACTATGTGTGAGAAGATATTTTGGATCAACTACAAATCTGTAAGTATTTAGCAATTTTTTTTCCAACTGACATCTTTCCTTACAGGCTTACCTACTGCGATAGTGTATTAATTCTTCAATTATCTTCTTTCAACTATTCTTAACTTATTACTATTATTATAATACAATTTTGTGATTGGATTGAGTAATTGTGGTACCTAAGTACAAAAGCCTAAGAGTCACGTTCCCACATTTTTTTCTGACATGTAAAGGCAATGATTTTCGATCAACTAGAACCTCTTTTCGCCGTCAAACCCGGTTGTGGGGGAGTGGTGGTCAGTTTATTGGCACAGTGACACATTTAGAGGCACGCTTTGGTCCCTGGGATGGCTTCGCACTGATGCTCATGGTACTACATGTCCATTAGAGGCGATCACCATTTGGTAAATTCGAACCACCAAGCAGTAAGCATGCATGTTTGCCCCTGACTGACTTCCAAATTTGAGTCACGTAAACACGTTCTGCTCGCCATTTTGAATATTCTTGTAGAGGACAGGGCGGGAAAAGATAGGGATTGTGCGGGAGTTTAGGTTCTCTGTGCTAAAGACGGGTGCCGCTGTCGTGGTTATATTCGGTTAGTCTCGCCCATGTCTCACCATCTGCCACCCAAGGGCGAAGGTGTACCTACATATGTATTGCCCGCCAAAAATGCTCCAATTTTTACTTATCTTGTTCGACAACAGTCCACATCTAGAAGGTATTACGTACCTTATCTTGAAACTGTTGACGCGAGCCTTAATTACCTACCAAATTGTATAAAACTGAATATCATCCAGCACAATTTATTAATTTGATTGCAGATTAACCTTAATAATTATGAACACTCCGGTAGCTAAAGATGAGGCTTGTGATCTGATTTGGCAACAAGAAGTGTTAGAATCCGATACAATCACTTCCGCACTAAGTAAGTGTATAATTGTCATTTTTCTGTTCGTGTCCGTCCCATGTTACTTGGGGTCGGTGCAACACATTTTATTCTTCTTTACTCCTTCGTTGACCGTCATACTATCATTGACTCCCTTTTTTTTTGCTTTGGCTGTCCTCTTCTCGCATTCCATCAACATTTATTAATATCAGTCTTTTTTTCTCATGTGTTTCATCCCTCCTCGTTAGATGCATAGTAAGCCAAACGATTTCCTAAAAAACGTGTATAATCAGCTACTTTTGTAAAGTGGCTGATTAAACACCTTAAATAGGTTGCTACATACACAACTTGCTTCTGTGGAGTTTGTTACGCCACTTCTCCTTACCAGCTAAAGCAATAGGAAGTGGTGAAAGGCGGGCGTTTTGGGGGACTGTCTAATGTAATTTTGGTGTACAAAACATACTGGTTCTTACCTTAATTTGAATATATAATTTATTTTTGATCTTAACATGAAATTAATCCCTACTTATATAATATTATAAATGTGAAAATAAGTCTGTCTGTCTGTTACGGTCTCACGACTAAACCGCTGAGCCGATCGTCATGATATTTGGCAGAAATATACCCTGGAATATGGAGGATATAGGCTACTTTTTTACACGATAACCGATATCCACGTTGGCGGGGCCACGGGCAAAAGCTAGTATTTTATAATTGAAAGATTTTTCAACAATAACATGTCCATATCATCCATACTTGCCAAACTGTCACTGCATACCTATCTCTGAATTTTGGGCAGCAGGAGTTGTGTACTGACGTCACAGGGAAGTCCGATCGAAACCAAGATCCCAAGTGTAGTGTGATGTTTTTGTGGTTTTTATAATTATGTATAGTTAGTTTATAAGGTATTTATGTTATGAGTCTTTATTAAATTCAATATTATTTTTGTTCACTGCCCTCGCCTCTTCACGTTACGTGCGGTCGACTTTCTTAATCTATCATCTGTAAGGCCAAGCTTTCGCATGTCCTTCCGGATATTTATCATCCATGTAGTTAGCGGTCTACCTCTACCCTCTCTTTTTTGTAGCCATGGAAAGGCACTTTTCACGATATGGTCATTGGGTTTATGCATAACATGCCCGTCCCACCATCAAACAGACTGTCCACTTGAAGGAAATTGGTATTTCATGAAAGTGAATACGGGCATACAGCGACCTACGCGTTAAATATGCTATAATAATAATGCACTGAGAGTATTGCTGTGGCTGCCGTGGCGTTGTAGTGCGTCAGGGAAGTTTGCTGATAATAACATTGATGGTTTTGCCACCATAATTAGAAAGAGATGTGCATCCCTGATGTCATAAGTACGCGGCCGCGCCAACAGTGTTTTCAGTGTATTCGCAGATCGGTGGTTGTTTGTAATCTGTTTCTGTACTAGCGTACTAACACTAGAGGATAAGCAAAATTGTTACTAAAACGACTTTGTCCGAAATTAAAATAATCTTATTCTCTTTTTTTTTCACTAAATACACATATAAATTACATTTTTAAATATTAATAAAAAAGAAATTAGAAACATTTCAAATATAAAAAAATAGTAGCCCATTGGTATCGGAAACAGCGTGGGTCCAAGCTACTGGTGGTCAGAGCTCCAGAAAGAGAGGAACCTCCTAACAATGCGAACCGTGTTAAGAAGTACCGCTTTCTGAATCAGGCCCTTGACCCAGCTGCCCAACGAGAGCATCCTCAGGTGTTGGTCGAGGCTCTTAGCTATCAAGCCATTGGCTGTAACGGCCTTTATGTCAACGATCATTGCACGCCGCTCTAGTGGATCCACCACTACTGTATCAGGCTTATTGGCAACTATAGTCCTGTCAGTGATGATGGATCCCAGTACAGTGTAATATGTATATTTTCGAGAACTGCTGGTGGATAATCCTGGCTACAAGGTTGTGCCTATGCAAATACTCTTCGTTAGCTAGACGAGAACACCCGGAGATAATGTGGCTGATGGATTCTCCCGGACGGTGGCATGCCCGACAGATGTCAACCGTGCCGTCTTTCACAATAAATCTCCGGTAATTGTTCGTCATCATAACTTCGTCCATAATTGCACAGACAAAACCTTCGGTTTCCCCAAAGAGGTCACCGAAACGCAGCCAGACTACGGACGCTAGTAGGTCTACATCGAGTCCATGTAGGGCCCGGAAAAAGCATCCGTGAAGCTCCTTATTCTGCCATATCTCCATGCAATATTTAGTGTCAAGCACTACAGGCTTGCGCCAGTTCTCTTTAGCCAAGGAGTGCGGGGTGAGGCCTTTGTCCACCGCGACCACATCTCGATGCAACCCCACGTCGGCTTGTAGGAAATATTCCCTGAGACTGCATATCTCGCGATTGTGGAGGGTCTTAGCGTTTTTCTTATTTTTAATATTATAATAACCAACTTCTTTTCAGACATCACATCAGATCAAAAATCGACTCTTGCTTTTAAGTCTTAGGCGACCGAATGCCTTCATCAGAACATAACAATTGGTTGCTACACATATCCTCAACGTAATTTGGTAGCAGTCGATGTTTTGAGTCGACGACAATTTTGTGGTCCATCGCTGGAGCCAAGCGAAGTAAGTGTGAATCGAAACAGAACTATCTCATGCTTTTCTAATTCTTCTGGGTTATTTGCAACTAGATCGACGAAAAATTAACTAGTGGACGAAAATCGTATTAATGATACGAACTGTAACCCCGTCAGCTAGAGCAAAACCAAACATTAATTTTTATTTCATTTATTCAAGGACGATAAACAGTTGTTGGAACAAAGAAAAGATAAAACAAAATATTAAAAATATTGCAGCCCAATAAATTATCCGCATATTAACAAAAGAAAATACATAAATATAATATGTAATACATACACAAACACATTTTTCTTAGAACCACACAAAAAAAGATTTACAGTGTTTTAGTAACTCTTTATTGTTTCAGTACATAGGCGAGCCCTACGAAAATTTTATAAAATATCAGAACAAAATCCACAAATGTGTAAAGGAAAATTTTAAAAAGATTGACAAAAAAGGATACTACCTCACATCCCTTGGTGTTTTTACTAAGGCTGGCTATAACAGTGTCGAGATTAAAAGAGCAATTTTATTTATGAGGTAAGTTCCAGATATATCCTTTTTTTTGTAAAAAAAATGGGGTAACAGTATTTACGAATGTTTTCACGTTATTTATAGGAAATACTTAGAATTGATTGCTTCTTCTTCTTCTTTTCGTGTCGATGGTACTCGTACACTTTCTTTTAAGTAGTTAGACCACAGTAGGTGGCCACGTTTATTTCGGCATCAGCGGCATTATTGAGATCATCCGAGGTGCAGGTGAACGGGTACTTCGGGCACTCCAGCAAGTGGGGCATGGTCTGATCAGAAGCACCGCACTCGCACTGGGTGTTGGATGAGTCAGTAATCCCCCACTTTGACAAATTGTGTCTGCAGCGGCCTACTTGGGCACGCAATCGTTTGAGCGCTTTCCATTATAGGCTACTGCAGATCACGCCCGGAAGGCAAATGATCCTGGGTTTTGAAGAAGTCGGGACGCGGTGGATGCTTTTCTACCCACAGTTTGCTTCTTACAATGGATGATTTGTCTTGGATGGCCTGAGTAGAGCGTAAGAAGCTATTATGACGTTTAAGCCTACCTAAGGTCGTTGTGTAATTGTAGAGGGGATGTCGGAATTGATTGCTTGAAAATGTATTTATACATTATGTAAAAATATTGTATTTCAGCGGTATTAAGAAATATTTTACGATGTGTCAAAGTTTGTCCCATTGGAAGAGTTGACATCATACTTCCACCCCATGACAGGTTTTCAATGAATAAGCATTTACGGAAGTTTTACTTTTTCTAGAAAATTTGTTGCAAAAGCTTATGGTATCCAAGTTATTGCATCGGCATTCATCGGAAAAGAAATGCAGCTAAGACACTTAAATATGATAATTTAAAAGTATCAAATCCGGAGGAAATGTTGCAGCATGGACTGGCAGAATTTATTATCCGTGAAGAAAATGCCATTCAAATAATGGCAGCAGTAAGAGAAATCAATACACGAAGAATAATGGAAACTCAACAAATTGAGGTTGCTGGTGCCGTTCAAGTATTAAGCAAAGTGCAATTCACTAACATTCGTGGACTGCGCTCAAATATCATTCCGGTGCATCACCACCTTGAGACCGAGAAGCCGCATTTGTTAGTTTTGACGGAAACGAAGAT
Source organism: Polymixis lichenea (assembly GCA_949091785.1). NCBI lineage: Eukaryota > Metazoa > Arthropoda > Insecta > Lepidoptera > Noctuidae > Polymixis > Polymixis lichenea. The sequence goes on from OX420959.1 coordinate 10,822,498, forward strand.
AGCGGACCCGTTAGACGCGGCTTACCTCAAGCTCACAGGATACTCACTTGAGCATAACTTTAAGCTGCACGCTGGGCTCTGTGTGTACGTCCGCAATGGCATATGCTGTGAACGTCTCAGCTGCTATGAGGATGCGGAGTTTTGCACCCTGTGGCTGATGGTGTACACCGGCTCTCAAAAAACAATTTACGTCAGTGTGTACAGATCACACAGCAATGATCGAGAGACGATATTAAGATTTTTTGACTATCTTACAGAACGAGCCGACTGGGCCCAGCAAAAGTATCCGACGGCGGAGCTTGTATTTCTGGGGGATTTTAATGCCCATCATAAGAAATGGTTGTTCCCGTACCAGGAAACCGACTATGCTGGAAGAGAGGCGCACAAGTTTGCGACATCGCTAGATCTCCACCAACTGGTTAAACTAGCTACCCGCGTTCCGGATGTTGATGGCCACACATCCAACTGCTTAGACCTTCTGCTTACAACAGATCCTGACAGGCACGCAGTATCGGTCTGGGCTCCGCTCGGATCGTCTGACCACTGTCTGGTGTCATCTGAGCTTTCCTGTTCTTCTCCAGGTTTAAGCGCTAGAGCTAGCTATGATTCAGTAGACTGGGATAAGACGCGGAAATTCGGTGCAGTGAACCAGAACGCGTGGTCGCGCCGTCGGAGGACGCCTTCCAGTTTTCCGTACCAAAGGTGACACAAATCAGGACGATTGCATATTCGCGCGACGTTGGTTTTTGTTAGGACACGGGCCGGTCTTAGGGACTGCCAAATCGTTTTGCCCGTACTGATTATACTTACTCTATAGCTTTATCCTGAGTGCTTAAATTAATTTATTATTTATTTATACATTTATGTTCTTGATCTCAAAATAAATTATTTTTGTTACATATTTTTTTTTTTCAATCTTTTATTTTTATTGGCAATCTTATCTGGTGGTCAGTGGACGCTTTTGCGTATGGACTTACAATACCAGAAGAATCGCAGATGCCTCGCCATCCTAGACAAAAGCTGAAATGCCTGAGAGTGCTGTAAATTCAACGGCACCCATATACACTACAAGTCAGAAGAATTTACTCAAAAAAAAAAAAATGTTAATGGTAATTTTTTTCTTACTACATAGCCGTTATTTTCTTATTTTAATTGCAACCTAATTGTAATAATTTAAAAGGAGACCGGTCACGTTTCGTACAAAGTTGGGCCGAAAACCCAAAGAGACGCCAACGCAAAAAATTGTGTTCGCGCCGGCCGGGCCGGTCGGGGAAGTCCTCAGTCCTTATCATTTTTAATATCGCGCCGAATCTCTATGACCATTCCTTCAGCTGTTTTTAAAGCAAGTTGAAAAAACTAGTTTAATGAAATATAAAACTATCGATTGGCGAAAATAAATGACCTTGATATTTAGTTAATATGCGTGCTAAGAATAACAGCCGTAATTAAAATCAATCAACCCGTAGGTACCTACGGGTTGATTGATTTTAATTGAGGTTAAGCTACGCTTGCCGCGGTTGGTCCGTGGATGGGTGACCATCTTCACATACCAAGACCCCTCCATGCTTCGGAAAGCACTTTATGCCGTTGGTCTCGGTCGTCATTTGTGGATCTTTGACAGGCGCTACGGGTCGTTAGAAGCCCGAAAGTCTGACAACCAGTCTTCTTACGAAGGGGTATCGTATTACCCAGTAATTGGGTTGTGCAGGTCAGATATGCTTTCACTCCATGTAAAATACTGGTATTCAGCTGCATCCGGTTAGACTGGAAGCCGTAAGGCTAGACAGATGATGATGATTTAGTTAATATCCAAAAAATAGAAACACTCTCAGAGGCTTGTGGTCATAGTAGGTAATACTTGTTCAAGATCATCTTTCATTTATTTGACAACGGTATGTATAGATAAGGAATGGCAGCTGCGTTAGGCGATGGGTAAATAGGAAAAGGTTCATAGAAAGTTCTCTAAGCCTGGGATTTGGTCTTCGGAAACTTTTTTTTGCCGGGATCTCTTTCGAGATGCTCCGGGTGTGAGATCGATCGTTAACAAGAGTTAAGCTATCCGCAACCCGCTCGGTTGCAAGGGAAGAAGTGTCTAGCAGTCTGTGTCACCCTACAACGCATGTATACATTTGCGTTGAAGCGATCCAGCCATCCCCGAAAAAGTACCTATGGATATCAATCAATCAACTCAGCCAATCGCATTCTACAGCTGGACATAGGCCTCTCCCATGATACACCACCACACCCTGACCTGCACCTTCCGCATCCAGTCTGTCCTTTTTGAAGTCGTCGGACCGTCTAGCTATCCACACTACGCTTGTCGATACGCGATCTCCACTCCAGGGCTCATCTGATCATACAGCCATCGGTGCTTCAACAAACATGGCTAGCCCACTGCCACTTCAACTTGCTTACCCTGCAACCTATGGATAAGCCAACTTTGATCTATATTGGTCTGAATATTTTTGTACACGTAATCGTTTTGATACGTAACTTTACAAGAATTCTGAATCCTGACAACCAGTGTTACCAAGGTGTATCGTATTACACAGTAACTGGGTTGTGGAAGTCAGATAGGCAGTTGCTCCATATATAATACTGGTATTCAGCTGCATCCGGTTAGACTGGAAGCCGACCCTAACATAGTTGGGAAAAGGCTAGGCTGATGATGATGATGATGAACTTTACAAGAATTATACATGTTTGTTTTTACCTTGAATTAGTAATTGAAAATTGAGAGAAATAGAGTGAAAATTGTTGTTGTTGGAAGTTCCGTGTGGTGCCGGACGTAAAAGAATAGCACCATCCCATTTCTTCCTGTAGGTGTCGTAGAAGACGACTAAAGGACTTGCTAGAGAATGGGCAGCAGCATTCTCTATGCATGTTACCACCATACTGCGACCGCCAACCCTCCTGCCAAGCGTGACGATTATGGCAAAACCTCTTTTTGGGGAGGCCAACGTCCAGCAGTGAACGTCTTTCGGCTGAAATAATGATGATGAGTGAAAATTGAGTAACAAAGAATTATACCAATAATAGAATACTTACCTATGTCTGCAGAAACAGGTATGTAGATGGCTAGAGTAGGGGGAGATTAAAAAAAACGATGGATGGACTGTGTGAATGATGATGTGGTTAGAAAGGGTGTGACTACGGAAATGACGACTGATAGAGAAGTGTGGGAGAAAAGACAGGTTGCGCAGACCACAAATAAATTGGGATTAGGGCTGGAGAATAATGATGATCTGTAGAAACAGGTATATTCAGATGTCTTTAGCAAGGAGTCGGACAACGCACAATGGACCGAATGGGAGTCTACCAGCGGAAAAGGGAGTCCCATCATCATCAAAAGTCGGACAAACAAAATAGCAAAATTTTATTGTTTGCATCCACGGCTATATTTTCTGATCCATATTTTTACATTTTCAACGGACACTTTTAGAACGAATTAGTTATACCTAGATCCCTAAATTGTACCATACCCATTTATTTTTACTTGATTTCAGATTTGCTATCAATCTATTCGACACAGCAGAAGCAATAATATTATTGGCTTTGGATTTGATAAGGAAAGAACTTGCCAGAAGCGTTCTAATTCTTGGAGGACTTGGTGAGTTTTTGGAAATGATTGAATTTACTTTTAGATAATATCTAAGTACCCTCACACGACTGGCCGATCGATCAGGTTAAGCTAAGCCTGCCGAGTTGGTCCTCGGATGGGGTACCATCGTTACGTTTGCTTTCCGAGACCCTTTCGTGCCTCGGAAAGCACGCTAAGTCGTTGATACCGACTATCATTCGTGAATCTTTGGTAGTTGTTACGAATAGTTTGAAGCCGAGTCTTGCCAATGAGTATCGTGTTACCCAGTAACTGGGCGGTGGAGCTTAGCTAAGTAGTTATGTAGAATTGGCCATGGGCCGGCCAAATTAGCCCTCAAAGCAAAGACAGTTGGCCAGGAATTCAAGAAGGCAACCTCCGTCCCCCATTCGGGGAGATCACCACCTGCCAAGCCATTCTCCAACTATATTGAGGTAGGTATCCAGTCTTATCGAGTAGATAGTCGCAATGCCTAGTTATTAGAATCGCAAGTCGTTTATCTAGTACGTAAGCTACGATAAGATTACTTACTCATTACAGTCTTCAATCCAGACTCGATGGTGTTTCTTACGATTTGGCTTGCGATGGATTTTGATCAAAACATCGCATTGGGTTGCTCCACGCGCACAGAAGGCCCTTTGGTTGCAGTCAATAATTGTATGCTCGAAACCCAACGTGATACATTCCCGGAGTTGACCAATATATGTGCAGAATAAGACGAGTATTCTTGGTCTTAATTTAGAATTTCATTAAAGTCACAAATCTCACTTCTCCACATTATCTTCATCTCTTTGTCCTTGTCTCAAATTACTTGGAGTCGTCGCAACATGTTTTTATCTTCAATTCTCTCAGTTGTCATGCTATCATTTACCTTACATAGCCAATTTCTCGGAGACTATTTGCACTAAATCGAAGAAAATTGCATTCATCTGTCATTCGTAGATCTTTGACAGTCGTTAAGGCTCGTCAGAAGCCCGAAAGTCTTACAATCCATCTTCCCAATTGATATTGTATTTCCCAGTAACTGGGTTGTGGAGGTAAGATAGGGAGTCGCTCCTTTTGATTCAATTGTTTGTAATAAGTGAGTTGATTTTTATCATTGTTGTTTTTGTTGTTTTTTTATCGTAGATTTTTATGTTATTATGCCTTATTCCTTCACATGTACTAAATAACTAATAATGTTGACATACCGTGTGGTGTGACCCTGGTGATCTCCTACGCAGGTATTCCTAGTGCAGACACCAGTCTCCAAAAACTAGTTACACATAGGTTTTGAGAGACTGGTGTAAGCTTTTATACCCTTGTTTGTGAAGAGAAAATAAAATTATTTGAAGTACAAAACTAAGATAGTCATTACTACCAAATAAATAAATAAGTGCACAGCACACCTGCAACTAAGATAAGAACTAAATGTTAGGGATAAAGCTAATTAATAAAACTTGAAAAACAAGGGGGGCGGCTCTGCCCGACAATGTACCCACGTATCCCACATAATTGTACCCAGGGATGAAAAAAATAATGTGGGGTACCTACCTATCTTTCAAAACAATAAAACAGCGGATAAGACAATCAATTTGCTACAAATAGATACAGATCGACAGATTTTAATACTCTAGATTAATTAATCAAAATGAATTAATCTGCCTAGCCTTTTCTCAACAATGTTAGGTTCGGCTTCCAGTCTAACCGGATACCGCTGAATACCAGTATTTAACATGGAGCGACTGCCTATCTGACTTCCACAACCCAGATATTGGGTAACACGATACCCCTTGGTAAGACAGGTTGTCAAGTTTTTGGGCTTCGAATGACAGCAGGGACCAACGGCTTAAGGTGCTTTCCGAGGCACGGAGGAGTCTCGGTATGTAAAGATGGTCACCCATCCATAGATCAACCCCGGCAAACGTAGCTTAACCTTATGGATCAACCAGTGCGGCTGTTATTACTTAGCCACGAGCTCCTCAGATATTTATTAATCATGTACACAAAACAAATAGCACTAAGGGCATGCAATTATCCATCCCATTTTACTAGCCGGTTTTTCGGTAACTTCCAGAATGCTGTTCGAATAAATCCGAATAATATGTAATTTTTTATGGTTCTTTTTTTATTGTGGGTCCCATAGCACAGCATCATGCTGAGTGGAAGCGTTCTTGTTGGCGTGCAGTTGCCGACTATCTATGATTTATGTGCCTATGTATATCTGTGTTGTTATCATGTTCTTTTTAATGTGATCTCCTCTTTTTGTATGCACGTGTTTCTGTGACAAATAAACATACTTTTCTTTTCCTTTCTTTCTTTCTTTGTAGACGTGTCTCTAAGTTATGCGGTCTATTCCTGACCGCTGTAGATGCTGCCTCCAACAGCCTTCGTGATCACGTCTGACCATCTTGCCGGTACTCTGGCTTGAGCGCGTGTGCCTTCCACCCGGCTTGGTAGCATAAGCCTTTCCAGATCATCTTAAGATGAACGCACGTATGTCTGAAAAAGCTGAGGACACGCTCCCGGCATATTGAAGAATAGCCGCTCGGTAAAGTGGATTTCCTCTTGCTTGGATTCATTCGTTCACATGGTGGTCCGTTTTGAATACCACTATGAAAAAGACAAATCAAACGAATACAAGGTCAATTTAAATAACACTACACGAATGTGATAGGTATTCATATCTACTACACACGCTTGTTTAGAACTTTTTAGTTGCAGTCGGTTTTTTTCTTTTTTTCTTCTTCTTCTTCTGTAAATCTGTATCTCTAAATAGCCGTCATCTTAGTTTTAACCCGTTTCTGACCATTATCATCTTCCCAGCAGTGACAGCCTTGGCTTCTTTGGCCTTCCTCTAATCGTATGTACAGTCGCCAGTACATCAAGCTACCCCAAACTGCCAATTTTTTTCCAATTGACCCTGAACCTTATGCTTATGTTTTAAAGTTGAAAATTTATCAAAAAATTTGACAGATTGGGGTAGCTTGATGTGCTGGCATCTGTACCATCTATATGACATAAATGTATTCTCAAAACTCGGTATTTTAATTCCTATTATACAAATAAATACTCTTTGTCGGCCTTGTTAATTTAGAACGGGTCATAATTATTTTATCAAGACCTCCTTGATAATAACAAAGTAGGTATATTATAATAAATCATGTTTATCTTATCTTGGTCAGTAATCCCTATCCATACATTGGAAAGTAAATGCGTAGTTAGATAACAATTATAGACCAATATCCTAATTCCTTCAATTTCAAAAATACTAGAGCAAATTATAAACAGATTATGTTTCAGAAGAAATCCGCAAAAGAAACTAGACCCTGGCTGTCTTTCTCAAATTACCCAAGACAATCGACACGGTGTCTGTCTCTTTTCTTCTAAACAAATTAGAGACCAAAGGAATAAGGGGAATTCCGCTAAAACTTTTTACTGACTATTAAAACGGCTGGTACAAGAGTGTTACAATAGATATAATTAGAGGAATGACTTTTAAAATACTGGTTTTGGTGTTCCTCAGGGGAGTATTCTGGGCCCCACGCTATTTCTGATTTAGATTAACGACTTGTGTAACCTAAATATTAAAGATGGCAAAATTATATCATATGCCGACGACACGGCGTTAATATTTACTGCTAAAACCACTTATCTTTCTTCACTTTCTTAAAAAAAAAACATATTGAAAGCCAAGTTAATAATGTGCGCAAACTAATACATGTTTAAAAAAATCCGAACATTAGTAAATTCAAAATTAATCACACAAGTTTATTTGGCCCTTTGTCATTATAGATATAATTTAATACTGTATCACTTCTTGGGGTGGCGCATCAAAACCTAATTTGTTTCCTTTCAAAAGAGCTCAGAGAGTAATTTTAAAGGTAGCAAATTTATATCCCTTCTTATTTCCCACAGATCTGATATAAAATTCCTGCAACGTAATGTCATTCGCCAGCTTTTAATTTTGCACTTAGTATTAAACAGCACACCGCATGCTTATAACTTGATGGATCGACTCAGGCGGCTGTTATTACTTAGCCACGAGCCCCTCACGAGCCATGTAATATAGTATTGTAGATATTAAAAAGAGACCGTCTCAAATGAAATTGACTAGTGAAATTTCACAGACGTGTTCCTTATCGATATTTAATCACGATTAATATAATAGAATTACCAGAACAAAACAATCGACTTCTAAAAAAACAAAGTGAAAATTAACATTAATTTCAAAAATCGGTGTCTTTAGGTCTGTATTTTATTTACTTTAATGTCACATAAATTTGTTGTTTTTTTTATGTGACTTATTTTATAATTTTCACTTTTTACATAAGATACCTACCGTGGGGTAGGTACCAATCCTTGCTATATAAACAATCAGTTATCATTTCACTTTCAGAATTGAAAATCTCAATACACACTTTGGCCAAAATTGAGTTAAGTATGCCATCGTATTCCTGGGGGTCGAATCTATCATGTAGTACAAACCCTATTTTTAAAATGTACATGGAAACTAGTTTTTCTCGCTACCCCGACTCAACCCACAGTACGAAGAGCACTTAGAATGTCAAACTTCTAACGCCCATAACTCGAAAGTGACTTTGCGTGGATTGAGTCCTTTCTGAGTAACTACGTCCAATTATGAACAATACTAAAAAACGTTGACAAACTGTTTTCTAGGTTCGGGCAAACCGACAGTTTCGCGTAGGAGAAGCGGAAGTCTTCATTCGTTGGTTGTCAAGATACAAGATACAAGATACAAAATACAAGATTCTCACAAGATTGCTTCGTCTTGCAGTCGCTTCCTCTCACTCGACTCTGCCCTCGTACCACTCCCTCTATTGAACGCGACACGGCGTTTACCCTCACCTTGGTATTACAAATAATCAATTGAAAGACTATTATCGCTCAACTCTCATAATCGATGACTTAAACATTAAAGACGATGCACCTAGAATCAAATTACTGTAGCAGATAGGTAACGATTATTAAAAATAAAGCATTGACATGTACATTAATAATGTATAAGATATGTTCTGCTATGAATGGATAACTTATCGGACACGCGCTAAAATTCATACCTTCACTTTTGTTTGTTTTGATGGATTGAGATTTAAAAATACTACTACTACTTTATTCGAGCTCCGATAATGCGCAAGGCAATATCTGAGTTTTTACTATCGAAGACGATAATGACACGATTATTTCAAGAATTTAGATTTGGGAAATGAGAATTTTTAATGATTAAGTAAAAGGCCGATGACCTGGTGAAGGCCGTAGGAATACGCTGGATGTCAGAAGCACAGAACCGGTCTTAGTGGCGGGGCTTGAGCGAGGTCTATGTCCAGCAGTGGACGTCTTCCGGCAGAAATGATGATGATGATGGTGAAGTAACAGTTACTGGTTAATTATGGGGCTTTTGGGTGTGTCTTTTTTTGTAATGTCCGTTTTTTTGTGCTGCATAAACAATTTTTCTTTCTTTTTCTATTTTTAGGTGCAAGTTTTCAACTTCATCCATTATGTACGAGTATATGAATGAACGTTAATACTCTCCTTTCCTTTCAACTTTTGATCATCTGTAGCCGAGCTAAAGATGCCAAAATCCAAAAGCGTTTTTTTTTTTTGGGTGGGAAATCATCAAATAACTTCTCCCGCTTTGGGTGGAGCGGGAGGGCGTGTCAGACTTTTACTGACTAAAACCCACCCGTGTTCCCTCAGTTGCCTATATGCCAGGGGCCGCGGTATCTCTTTCGAACAACCCGCACCCCTGGCAGGCATCGGCCCTTGCGGGTCCCATCCGTTGCTGCTGACATCTCTTTGAGGCACGCGTGGAACACAACGCGCCGTCGACCCGGGCTTGGTCCTTACCGGACAGCGCGCTACCCATTACTCGCCGTCCGCAAGCCCGTGCCTACGGTGGCCGGGAATCAGCCTGGGACTCCCGACGCCTAGGGCGTCTCCTGCGAAGACCACGGCTGTGAGGGCGCATGTACTGCATCTCCCTCACGTGCGCCGCCTCCCTCTTTGCGAGCATAACTGCTTCGCTGAAGGAGGCGACTGCTAGCCATGCACTCTCGCTCCGTACCGGATCGCCGCCGCCGATCACCTCCACGAGGACACGGCGGCGCTCCACCCAAGCCGGGCAGACCTCAACCATAAGCTCCACCGTGTCCTCAGGGCGATCTTCGCAATGGAAACACCCGGGCGTTTCCTCCCGCCCTATCTGAAACAGGAACCTCCCGAAACAGCCATGTCCGGTGAGGACCTGTGTCAGGCGGAAGGTGAGGACGCCATGCCACCTCTCAAGCCACTCCTCAAAGAGGGGACTTACCGCCGCAATCGTGGCGTGCCCAGCACTGGGTTGCGACAATCGCACTTCCCACGTCGCCATGAGATCCTGCCGGAGCTCTGTCCGCCGTGCCGCGATTTCCCGCGGCAGCGGAGTTAAGCCCCGGCGTTTGGCCTCCTCGCGCCACTCCCAAGTGTAATCCAAAAGCGTTGGATCAGTTTAATAATAAATATGATGACACATTGCTAGCGCCATCTGTTGAGATATACGTCGGAACGAGATTTGACAGCTGTCAGTCTGGCAGAGCGATGATGCGATGGTCAGCGCGGCCATGTTGAACGGCACTGGTTTTTCGAATATCTACGGCGAGCGCACCACGTATCTGACCAATCGCTTTTGTTCCGAGTTGTCCTTTCCTTTTTATACGCTTTATATTAGCTTCACTTGTATGTGTTTGTTTGTAAGTTTGTAACCGACTCCTTTGGGCACGATTTTGACCCACTTTAAACGGTCAGATTTCATTTAAACTTTGTAGACTTATCGAGGGCCGATGACAATTCAATAATTTCAACAAAAAAAAAAAGAAAAGAAAAAAAAACACGCTTTTCTAGTTAACAGAACTAGAAAATAGAAAATAAATAATAGTTTAAAAAACTAAAAAACACGCTATAAAAACCAAACTGCTTGATATTAATTGATTAAAAAAAATACCTCAAAAAGCACCCCACGCTTTTTAATAGAATTAAATTATTTTCTACGTTTTAGTTTGGCTTTTAAAGCGTGTTTTTTAGTTTTTTTGTTTCGGAAATAATTAAAACCGATTGATTAAGTGATTTGCTTTGAATGGATAAGTGAAATTCTGTAAGGAAGATATTTTGTGCAATTAAATAACTTTTGATTGTGACGCGAGTGATTCTTTGTTAGTTTCTATCCACATTACCACTTATTGAAGACATGGCCGAATCTGATGATAACGGGCACCTGCCCACAAATTCATTTTTCACTTTTGAATCTTGAAAACTTTTAGCTTCGAGGAAAGGCAAAGTATGCGACGAAAGCCGTGGTCGTATGCCTTATACAATATGCACTAGATACTTGCAGACAAGGCGCTTGCACGAACGATACTTGCAACATAACACACCTGCACGCAAGCTACTTGTTAGCGAGATATTCGGGAGTGGATTCTATCTTCCTATCTGCAGTGGACATGTACTTGAGGGCTGTCATGTGATTTTGAAAGGGCTTTGGCATCCTGAGGGCTGGCTTAATGATATCAAGTTGAGATTCTAATCTTGTCGAGGATTTGGACATCCTGAGGGCTCTGTCTTAGTGTTCACCGTAATCAGTACCTACTTGGCCTTTATGTGAGTTAGTAACATCCTGAGGGCTCTGTTTCTGAAAAATGGCTAATGATTACGGTACGGCTCTTCTATCAAAGAGCGTTGTGCAGTATGACTGTACTGAAGCACGCTGAGGCCTGTTTCCTTCAGTTATACGACTGAAAAATAATGTAGTACTAATGCAAATAATGTAACTGTTTCAGGCACTAATGGAAATGGTCGTGAAGATGTTACCTCACAACCACCAGGGTCCAGTGGGGCAGCGCCACCATAAAATCAAACGGACGAGGACGCGCCGCTGTCAGGAGAGGCCATGTTAGCGGAGAATCCTGCGATGGTGGGCGTGGCGGCCGAATGACGTCATGAGGCGCAATAGTGGGGCAGACCGACCGATGGACAGCTGTAGCGGCGAGCTCATTTCCTCTGTCATTTAATTTTGGGCGCTTAGAGCATTAGGACGGGTTTTTGCTAGACGTATTGGGTTACTTACTTGTGTTTAATTAAGATCTATTTTTGTTAATTGTTCCTTTAATTAATTATAACATTTCTTTTGTAGTCGTTATCTTTTTTTTTAAACCAACTTGTTCACTCTGCTATATTATAAGTATATATTATAGAAAATATTTATGTATCTATATTACAAGTTTGTTATCTATTTATGTCTTAGTGTATCCTGTTATGTATGTCAGCGTCACATTGTAAACAACACGTGCATCGGGCTGCGCGGTACGGACGTAGCACCGTAGCTCGCTGCGTCATTCTTCCACCTACTCGCTGCTGGGCGGAGTTAGTGGGCGCTACGTCGTAGCGCGCTACGTCGCTACCCCACCTCCAATACTACTGTATAAAAGGGCCCGCACGGCGGCGATATGCCTTTTTCTGACTACAGGCGTCGCCCGGTGCACAGGTTGTATTGCTGTCAATTATTATCATTCTGCCTCTCTGTACATTGTTGCTCTTTTGTGTGATCTAAGCTGTTACTGTATTACTGGGTATCAAGGCTATTTTTGTAAGGTATTAAATGAAACCTCTTTTATTTTACATTATGTCTGATCCTGTGCCGCCATGTATAATTCATAATGATGAATTTATTTTGAATAGTATTTTGTATCATTATTCCTCTCAACCAAAGCACCTGCCATCTAATCTCTTCACCACCCTTGTTTGACCGGTAGAGAATGCCTAAGGCATTAAACCCGCCTCACTATGGATTATCGTATAACAAGTGCTGATCGTAAATACTTTTTTGAAATGTTGCAATTGTACACTTTTTTGGTTTCAGTTTTTTATCCATTTAGTACACAAAACAGTGACAAAATCGCATTAGAACTCGGCAGTATGGAAATTCAACGAATTGTATTCCGAAAATTACATATTTTCAGAGTTAGATATTGAACACTGGTTCAAAAAGAAGCATATAGTGTGGTATATATTTAGAAAGAATATTTTATGTAGAATATAAGGAGTTATTTTAATTATAATATGTTTTTTTACCTAAAACGATGAACAAAATATGGTTGTTTCATCTTCAGCGAGAGTTCTATTAGTTAGCGAAGCTTGCCGAAGTTCTAAATTTATAATCTTATTTGGTGTACAAGGCATCTACGTAACATATCCATAAAAAAAAACTTGCGGATTTTTGCGGTTCTTGGAGTTATGAAGCATCATGTGATACGTCCCAAATGCTTTATCATAAGAGCTGAATAGATAACTATTATAAATGGTTTTAATGGTAAAATTTTGTGGTTTGGCATATATTCTAGGTGTTGATATAGTTTTGCACACGTGTTATGTGAGAATAAGGAAGAATCATTTAAGATAAGAATGGTAGGTATATAACGCACACCACCCTTATTAAATTTTCCTATAAAAAGCTTGGCCATAGAACACAATTGTTATTAAATCACAATATAAAATACTTATAAATTTCATAATGAGTTCTTATAATTGCTCTAGACGTGAATTGATACTTTTTACATTGAAAACGGTAAAAATGTGTCGGCCCTATCAACATTTTTATGTGAAAATGATCAAATGTCAGGAGATAACATACAAGTAGTAATAAGTCATTTTCAAAAGACATTATTACCATAATTCAATAATCGGTCGGCTCAAGCTTCACGCTTGAAGGACCAATTTTTTGAAACCAATAACAGTTAGCTAATACAAAAAATTCTGTAACTTTGCCTGCTTCAGGAACAGATGATGGATCGTCTCTCTGCACGTCTCAAACTTCTAACGCAAAGCGAGGTAGACCTTGTATTCCTTATGAAGACTCTTCTGAATAAAGTAAGAGGCGTAAAAATACTAAATTACTCAAGGATTCCAACACATTTATGACGCATATTTGCAAGGATTACGTTCAATGAGCGAAGGAATTGAGGCAAACCTTATTGAAGTTATTAAATCTGGAGACAAACAACATAAGATAATAATTTTGGACTCGATTGGTTCGGAAAACATTAGAATGTTAACTGACGACGAAGCTTTAAGTGTCTACATTGACTTGGATCTTACGAAAGCACAGTATTTGTACCTGAGAAATCTAACAAATGAAAGGAACTGTTTTTTTCTGCCACCATATTACAAAATACAGAACTGTAAAGAAAGTTGCTATCCATCTATTACATCGATGGAAATTACCAATACATTAGCAAAAATTATTTCTTTACAAGACTTGTTCGACAGTACCTAGAATTTTATTGATTGATACTGTCAATGTTACTGGATTAAAAAGCCTAATTTTATCCAGCAAGTGGGGTTGTGATGGCTCGTCTGGTGAAAGTGAGTACAAACAAATTCTTCCAGAGGAATCTGAACTCGTTTCAGATGCCAATCTGTTTATGACTTCTTTTGTTCCTATAAAGTTATTGGATGAAGCAAGTGGCGCTACTGTCTGGAAAAATCCTGTACCGTCATCTGTAAGGTTTTGTCGGCCTATTTCAATCGAATATGCAAAAGAAACTCCCGACGAAACAAGAGCTGTTGTTAATAATGTTCAAAACCAAATTAACAATTTAAACCCATCATTGATCAATAAACATGGGGAAGGAATACAGGTAAAACATAACTTTTCCTTACAATGATAGATGGAAAAGTAGCTCAAGTACTGACTGACACTTCTTCAAGTTCCAAATGTACTATACGTGGTGCTACTCCCCGGTTAATGAATGATTTAGAAAAAGTCACTGTCAGACCAGAAAACGAAAATTCTTTCCAGTATGGTTTTTCTACATTACATGCTTGGATTCGTTGCATGGAGATGATATTACATATATCATATAATCTTTCATTTGAAAAATGGTCAGACGAAAACAAAAGACTAAAACAGGTAAAAAAAGTTTTAGTCCAAAAACGGTTTCGCGAAGAGCTGGGCTTAATAATTGGTAAACCAAGACAAGTTAGTGGCAACTCTAATGATGGTAATACAGCGAGAAGATTTTTCCGTAATGCCAGTTGTTCTGCAAAAATAACAGGTATTGACGCGCAATGTCTTGATACGTCGATTACACATAATTCTACAAGAGAACCTGATGATAAAGTCATCAGGAATTATGAATTTATGATTGATGCTAAAAAGTTTGGTGACTCGGCAAGAATATATGTTACTAAATACAATTGGTATTATATGCCATCATCAGTACACAAGTTATTGATTCATAAATAAAGTGACCATACGTCCCTTTTTAAACGGGACTGTCCCTTTTCTCAGTCAACAGACCCGTTGTCCCCATACAAAGTTCCGGGACGCAAAATAGTTCCGTTTTATGAAACAGCGCGAAAAATTCATATTACAGCATTACCAAATGCCGTATTTCAGTATAGTATAATCAGTTGGCGTCGAAAAAGGTGGTTTTCTGTTTTACCAGTATACAGTTTGTAACAAAAACCCTGTCCGATCCCGTAAAGGCGTATTCCTGGTTCAACATACGTACAAGAAAAAAATGTTTTAAAAATGTAACTCATAAAAACCAAAAGTTATTGATTTTTTATATATAAATAAAAAAATAAAAAAAACCATGAAAAAACCATAATCCATGTGAAATTTAACACTTTAGTGTTAAATTTCACATGGATTAGGCAAATTTTCATAAGTTGACAACACTCCACCCGCTGGCAAAATCTTTTTATTTTTACCTATTTTTATTTCAAAGAACACCGCCCTACACTGCCGCGTTGTAATGTGGGTGAATTTGGCAGATCATTTCCCAGCAGAGCAAAATATAATGTGATTTCTATTCGCATGCGCATGAGTTCTGGAGTTCCTTATACTTAAAAAAAATAGCTCAGGAGTTTTTGCCTGAAAAAAGGTCGAATGAAAATATGCTCTGCCAATTTCCGTTAGCAGATCATTTTTACCAAAATTACAATTTTAAAACTGATTTAGGCACACAGTGGTGAGTTCTATAGTTGTTAATACTTTTCCGGAATAGTTCTGCCGACCTAAGTCTTCTTCTATGGACTAAGTTTAGTAGCAGTCAAGAGCCCCGGGAACAGAAAAAAAGCGGCGGCAAGTGCTCGGGCCAGTGCTGGCGACAAGTGCTCGGGCCAGTGCTGGCGGCAAGTGCTCGGGCCAGTGCTGGCGGCAAGTGCTCGGGCCAGTGCTGGCGGCAAGTGCTCGGGCCAGTGCTGGCAGCAAGTGCTGGCGGCAATTGCTCGAGCCAGTGCTGGCGGCAAGTGCTCCGGCCAGTGCTGGCGGCAAGTGCTCGGGCCAGTGCTGGCGGCAAGTGCTCGGGCCAGTACTCGGGCCAGTGCTGGTGGCAAGTGCTCGGGCCAGTGCTGGCGGGAAGTACTCGGGTCAGTGCTCGGGCCAGTGCTCGGGCCAGTGCTGGAGGCAAGTGCTCGGGCCAGTGTTGACGGCAAGTGCTTGGGCCAGTGTTGGCGGCAAGTGCTCGGGCCAGTGCTGGCGGCAAGTGCTCGGGCCAGTGCTGGCGGCAAGTGCTCGGGCCAGTGCTGGTGGCAAGTGCTCGGGCCAGTGCTGGCGGGAAGTACTCGGGCCAGTGCTCGGGCCAGTGCTGGAGGCAAGTGCTCGGGCCAGTGTTGGCGGCAAGTGCTCGGGCCAGTGCTGGCGGCAAGTGCTCGGGCCAGTGTTGACGGCAAGTGCTCGGGCCAGTGTTGGCGGCAAGTGCTCGGGCCAGTGCTGGCGGCAAGTGCTCGGGCCAGTGCTGGCGGCAAGTGCTCGGGCCAGTGCTGGCGGTAAGTCCTCGGGCCAGTGCTGGCGGCAAGTGCTTGGGCCAGTGCTGGTGGCAAGTGCTCGGGCCAGTGCTCGGGCCAGTGCTGGCGGCAAGTGCTCCGGCCAGTGCTGGCGGCAAGTGCGCGGGCCAGTACTGGCGGCAAGTGCTCGGGCCAGTGCTGGCGGCAAGTGCTCGGGCCAGTGCTGGCGGCAAGGGCTCGGGCCAGTGCTCGGGCCAGTGCTCGGGGCAGTGCTGGCGGCAAGTGCTCTGGCCAGAGCTGGCAGCAAGCGCTCGGGCCAGTGCTGGCGGCAAGTGCTCGGGCCAGTGCTGGCGGCAAGTGCTCGGGCCAGTGCTGGCGGCAAGTGCTCGGGCCAGTGCTGGCGGCAAGTGCTCGGGCCAGTGCTGGCGGTAAGTGCTCGGGCCAGTGCTGGCGGCAAGTGCTTGGGCCAGTGCTGGTGGCAAGTGCTCGGGCCAGTGCTCGGGCCAGTGCTGGCGGCAAGTGCTCGGGCCAGTGCTGGCGGCAAGTGCTCGGGCCAGTACTCGGGCCAGTGCTGGTGGCAAGTGCTCGGGCCAGTGCTGGCGGGAAGTACTCGGGTCAGTGCTCGGGCCAGTGCTCGGGCCAGTGCTGGAGGCAAGTGCTCGGGCCAGTGTTGACGGCAAGTGCTTGGGCCAGTGTTGGCGGCAAGTGCTCGGGCCAGTGCTGGCGGCAAGTGCTCGGGCCAGTGCTGGCGGCAAGTGCTCGGGCCAGTGCTGGTGGCAAGTGCTCGGGCCAGTGCTGGCGGGAAGTACTCGGGCCAGTGCTCGGGCCAGTGCTGGAGGCAAGTGCTCGGGCCAGTGTTGGCGGCAAGTGCTCGGGCCAGTGCTGGCGGCAAGTGCTCGGGCCAGTGTTGACGGCAAGTGCTCGGGCCAGTGTTGGCGGCAAGTGCTCGGGCCAGTGCTGGCGGCAAGTGCTCGGGCCAGTGCTGGCGGCAAGTGCTCGGGCCAGTGCTGGCGGTAAGTCCTCGGGCCAGTGCTGGCGGCAAGTGCTTGGGCCAGTGCTGGTGGCAAGTGCTCGGGCCAGTGCTCGGGCCAGTGCTGGCGGCAAGTGCTCCGGCCAGTGCTGGCGGCAAGTGCTCGGGCCAGTACTGGCGGCAAGTGCTCGGGCCAGTGCTGGCGGCAAGTGCTCGGGCCAGTGCTGGCGGCAAGGGCTCGGGCCAGTGCTCGGGCCAGTGCTCGGGGCAGTGCTGGCGGCAAGTGCTCTGGCCAGAGCTGGCAGCAAGCGCTCGGGCCAGTGCTGGCGGCAAGTGCTCGGGCCAGTGCTGGCGGCAAGTGCTCGGGCCAGTGCTGGCGGCAAGTGCTCGGGCCAGTGCTGGCGGCAAGTGCTCGGGCCAGTGCTGGCGGTAAGTGCTCGGGCCAGTGCTGGCGGCAAGTGCTTGGGCCAGTGCTGGTGGCAAGTGCTCGGGCCAGTGCTCGGGCCAGTGCTGGCGGCAAGTGCTCCGGCCAGTGCTGGCGGCAAGTGCTCCGGCCAGTGCTGGCGGCAAGTGCTCGGGCCAGAGCTGGCGGCAAGTGCTCGGGCCAGTGCTGGCGGCAAGTACTCGGGCCAGTGCTGGCGGCAAGTGCTCGGGCCAGTGCTGCAGGCTAGTGCTGGCGGCTAGTGCTGCGAGCCAGTGCTGGGGGCTAGTGCTGACGGCTAGTGCTGGTGGCTAGTGCTGGTGGCTAGTGCTTTCATACTACCATTTACTGCTTGAAGTTTAATTGTGTAAAAGATAATGACACTAATCAAGAGGCACACGCCCCCGACAACCCGCGCATGACAAAAGTACTGATGAAAAAAATGTGTTAATTTTAATTCTTAACCTGCTATATGGCATCCCGTTTTAGGACAAAAAATAAATGGTCATTTTAATCATAAATCACTTTGGTGTATTACCTTTTGGACAACTTTCAGAAGATGCGCAAGAGTCTCGCAATAGAGACTACAAAAACCTTAAACTACATCACGCGAGAAAATGTTCAAGATCGGCAACAAACGAAGATGTTTTTCATACATTATTTTACACCGTGACATTTTAGTCGTCTTACAACGGCAGCCCACTTCATGTATCCAATGAATACTAATCATTTAAGTAAAAAAAAAAAATTAAACATTTGCATAATTAAAAAAATATATCATTCACTAAGACGTATGACGTAGTTTGAAACACCCTGTTATGGAGATGAAATTACTGATGGAATGTAATGTACATATGTAGAATGTAGGTAGATATCTTCTACCGTTTCATACGTAAACATTATTAACAGGGAGGGTGTTTCATAATTCTAAAGCATTATTTATTTTTCTTTGTACCTATTTTCTTTATTAATGGTAACAATGTTTTAATTGCACCTAAAGGTATTTTATGACGGATACATTGAGTGGACCACCTTTGTAAGACGACTAAAATGTCACGGTGTATACATCAGATCCATACATTACAACTTACAAGTATTCGCAAAATATATGAAAAGAATGTTAAAGAACTAGACGAAGATACTCTGCATCTCTTGAAAGTGAATCAACTAATCACGGATCCTGAGGTTGTTCAGGTGTGATACCTACCTAAGTATATGTATTTATTTATCTTTTATATATTACTAGCTGACCCAACAAACTTCGTACCGCCATATTTTATTTCTTCAGTCGCGACTGGTAAAATCAAATCAGTTGGTCGATTGTTTCGTCAAAGTCTTCTGTCACATTATCACATACCGTAGATCACTTTTTGTATTAGATTGTAAAAAATAATTCTGATCTTAACTATATATTTTTAAAATTTTCTTCTATAGAAACTTTGTCCTGACAATAAGGGATACTTAAAAAAGAATCATCTAATTTGGTGCAGTCGTTCGGAAGTTATGCGCGTACATACATTTCGGCGATTCATTTTTATATATAGACTAGCTTCGCCAGCGGCTTCGCCCGCGTGGAAGTCGCTGTATTGTACATGCAAACCTTCCTCTTGAATCACTCTCTCTATTGAAAAAAACCCGCATAAAAATCCGTTGCGTAGTTTTAAAGATTTAAGCATACATAGGGATATAGGGACAGAGAAAGCGACATTGTCTTATACTATGTAGTGATTATAATGTCACCAGAATATTATGTAGTCTGCATAGTCTATAATGCAGATGAGATGCAGACTACATAATATTCTGATGATTGAATGTCATGCCCCCTTGCCTTAAAAATATATAACTATATCACCTGTCCATTGAGAACAGAATTATTTTTTAAATTCTTATGTTGGCAGTACTGGAATTTAATTTCAAATTTAAGTTTGGCAGCTAAAACTTTTTGGCAGACTGTGATTTGAAAAAGTTGTGGAAGAACTGATTTCGTGAACACATTTATTTTTATTTTTTAAGGTAAATTGTGCTGTTTCATTAGTATTTCGTTTTTATAAACGATAAAATATTGAGTAGAATTAGTAGAAGTTTCAATTGTATTAGGAATGACCACGAATCTTCGAAATTCCTTTATGTAGGTCTTATCCTACACTATGCGTTCAGTACTAATGTGGATTATTATATGAGATATTTGTAATAGAGGTACAAAATTGCTATTTTAGGTGGCTTATCAAAGACGGACTTGTTCTGATGATCAAATAAGCTCCTACTTAGCTGCCTTAGATGGCAACGAATCAGAAGATGGGGCTGAAGAAGACGAAGGTGAGGAAAATAATGAAGAGGCGCAGACTTATAGGGACCGAGATGAACTTCGTCGAGTTTTGGAATCGGAATCTGAAGAAGCTAAAGATTCTCGCACTCTTGGGAGTGGCGTGAGGAGGCCAAACGCCGGGGCGTAACTCCGCTGCCGCTGCAAACTGCAGCACAGCGGTCAGTGCTCCGGCGGGATCTCATGGCGACGTGGAGAGTGCGATTGGCGCAACCCAGTGCTGGGAACGCCACGATTGCGGCGGTAAGTCCCCTCTTTGAGTATTGGTTTGACAGGCGGCATGGCGTCCTCACCTTCCGCCTGACACCGGACACGGCTGTTTCGGGAGGTTCCTGTTTCGCATAAGGCAGGAGGAAACGCCCGGGTGTTTCCATTGCGAAGATCGCCGTGAGGACACGGTGAAGCATACGGTGGAGGTCTGCCCAGCTTGGGAGGAGCACCGCCGTCTCCTCGTGGAGGCGATCGGCGGCGGCGATCTCTCGCGTCCGGCCCTGGTCCAGGCCATGGTACGGAGCGAGAGTGCATGGGTAGCCGTCACCTCCTTCTGTGAAGCAGTAATGCTCGCAAAGAGGGACGCGGCGCACGTGAGGTAGAGGCAGTATATAAGCCCTCACGGCCTTAGTCGCCAAAGAAGAGGTCCTTCCTGGGCGTCGGGAATCCCAGGCTGATTCCCGGCCACCGTAGGCGCGGGCTTGCAGACGGCGAGTAATGGATAGCTCGGTAAGGACCAAGCCGGTCAACGGTGCAATGTGTTCCACGCGCGCCTCAAAGAGATGTCAGCAGCAACAGATGGAGCCCGCAAGGGCCGATGCCTGCCAGGGGTGCGGGTTGTTCAAAAAATCAAAATCAAAATCAAAAGTCATTTATTCAAATAAGGCTGAGAATCAGCACTTTTCGAACGTCAAAATACATGAGACAGTCCCCCAAAACGCCCACCCTACACCACTTCCTAGTTCTTTAGCTGGGAAGAAGAAGTGGCGGAACAAACTCCCCAACAGCACTGCTGTCTGTTTAGTCGGATAGACTTGATTCTATACATACATAGGCAAAGTAATTAGTAAGTGGCACACAGGCAACTGAGGGAACACGGGTGGGTTTTAGTCAGTAAAAGTCTGACACGCCCGCCTGCTCCAAAGCGGGAGAAGTTATTTGATAATTTCCCATCCAAAAAAAAAGAGGCTGAAGATGACAAAAACGTGACAAAGGTGTTTCCCAGGTTGCACCAGTAAAATATATTCGACTAGATCAAGTAGCCCACTGGCCAGTTATTTGCGACAAAAGTAACTGGTGTAAAATGCTTAAGTGTACTGGTTTTACCCAAACCATGTGTGAAAAATATAATGTAAACTTTTTTACAATAAAAGAAACAATTGTTTTAGAGAATATCATAATAAAAAAATTAACGCCATAATCTGATTGTTTTAAATTTTGAGTCAAACCACATACAGAGAGTTACTTGTTAATTTTGATGTAGGTAAGTACTGGACCACACACTGGGGACCTTCTGGCTATGGAGGTCAAAATTCCAATTACTATTGACGTTTTTTTACGTGTCTGTCTACATTTAATACCTAGGTGTACCATTTTATAAAAAAATTTGGCTGTCCTGGACAAAGGAGCAACCAAGATACTATTATACATGCCAACATTAATATAATTAAAACTGTTTTCTATGATATACTCGTAGTTACTCCTCTCAACCTCGTTCCGAAAATAAGTGACTAACGTGGACTTTTCGTGTTCCTCCCAAAAACTCCTAATAGGTTGTTGTAAAGTTACTACCGGTTTACATAACTTTAGCTTTGACTTTACTGACTAAAGACGACTTATATGACTGTTTTGTAACTTCGTGCCCAATATCGGGCCATTTACTTGATCGAAAAGAAAAATTACTTGACACTGGCTAAATGCACAAGCCGTGCGAAGCCAAAACCCAAAAAAAAAAAACAAAAAAATGAACTAAAAAGTTAAAAATAATTGAATCTCAATTATTTAAATAAAAGCGTGTTACCGACATATTAACGGTTAGAAATAGTAGTAACACGCTTTTATTTAAATAATTGAGATTAAATTATTTTCAACTTTTTAGTTCGTTTTATTAAGTAATAATAAAGGCTTGAAAATGGGCAGCAGCGTTCTCTATGCATTTGACCACCACACTGCGATCGCCAACCCGCCTGCCAAGCGTGGCGATTATGGCAAATCCCCCTTTTTTGGGGGAGGCTTATGTCCAGCAGTGGACGTCTTTCGGCTGATATGATGAATAAAACCTTGGTTTTAAAACGATTTTTATCTTTTCATTTTATTTTCAACTTTTTCGTATTTATGATGCGGGATTTACTACGGCGTAGCTCGTAGCAGCGTTTTTCCGTTTTGTAGCTTGTAATAATTCGTAGAACCCACACACATAGATGTGTTGTTTTGAGTAGGTACTTAATGTGTTATGTATCTAAGGCCACCTTCCAACTCCAGCATCAGACCCTGGTTATCATATAGGATCAAAGTACTCGTCAATACGAATCAAACGAGCCCAAACTCGATGGGGTTGTGTCGTTCTATTGCGGAGTTCATAAGGCCACGTTCCAGCTCCATCATCAGATCAGACCCTGGTAACCATCTAAAAACAAAGTACTCGTCAAGACGAATCAAACGAGCCGAAACTTGATGGGGTTGCGTCGTTTCATTACAGAGTACCTATGGCCACCTTCCAGCTCCATCATCAGACCCTGGTTACCATTGAAAGACAAACTACTCATCAAAACGATCCAAACGAGCCCAAACTCGATGAGGTGGTGTCGTTTCATTGCGAAGTTCTTATGCCCACCTTCCAGCTCCATCTTCAGATCAGCACCACGCCATCATAATATTGCATTGTCATGCGATTTACAGAAGCATGCAAAATTTCAGCTCAATTGGTAACCGGAAAGTGGATCAAATTTAATTTGCAAGATTTGATGACAGACATCGGGACAGATGAAACTAAATAAAAGCTTGTAAAAACTTTATAGTTGCTTTTGTTACTTTGAGTGCCAACTAACGTAACTAAGTGCGGCCTATCGAATATTAACAATATTACCGAAATAAGACAAACAGTTATTATCGGCTATGTGGATAAAGCTGTAGGCGCTATGATATAAACTGAAAACTTCATAATCGCTTTTGTTACTTAAATGAGTGCCAATTAACATAAATAAGTGCGGCCTATAGAATGGCATCAATAGTATAGCGAAATAAGTCAAACAGTTAATATCGGATTTATGTGGTTAAAGCTGTAGGCGCTATGATTTATGCGGCAAACTTCATAGTCGCTTTTGTTACAAGAGTGCCGCATAAAACATAAACATCATTTCCACGAAGTACGAACCCAATCTATCAGAAACATTGAAACAGTGCCATCTAGTGACGCTTTGATGCACTACACTGACAACCTATTTTGACATCTAATAAACCTCTGTTCCACAATTTAAATTCAGTTTTTTAAATTATAATATTAAATTTTTTATTAACGAGTAGCTGATGTGTTCAACATAAATATTGCCAAGCCGCAATAATACGTAAATACAGGGTGGCAAGGACATCAATGCGAATTATGACATGACGGACATGTTTAGTGTTAGTTAGTGTCGTTTTACATGTTTAAATATTTGTATGCCAGTCCATGGCGAAACATGTTAGATCATACCTCATTTTACCAAGTTCAAAAAAGTATATTCTCTTTGATTATTTATGTCTAAATGACACATTGGCCGTACCGAACGGCTCAAATAAAGTCTACTATTTTTGGTAGACTCACTTCTCACCTAAAGTCCGCGTCGTGTAAGAAGTCCCACGGAATATTATTGGAACTTATATGTAGTTTGCATAAATCTATGGTGATAGAGCTTATTTTCGAATGTTGAGAGCACGGAGTAAATACAAAGAGGAGACGGCCTAAACAACTGTGCACTGTAATTCTCGACTAGGTCCTGACGTCATCAAGTAGGCGTGGCCTTAGTCAGTGTATTGTTGGCGTTCGTCCTGTGAAGTAACAAAAACACAGGGCCGTAATTGGAATCCAATTATTGTACTGAATATCCCGCGGCTGTCTCATAAATGGAAATACTAAAAAAAAATACAATCTCCTATAAATTAATTATTCTATCTAAAATAATTTATTTAAAGTACTTTTCCGTGAGACAACTGTTATGGTGCATCCTAGTTGTCTCACGGACGGAAAGTAAAGAACAACTACTACTAGTTGTTGTTTACTTAATTAGAAGTACTTAAAGCCTATCTAGTTTATTTAGTAAAATTTTCAATGATGTATGTTCTAGATTTCTGTACGAAGATAATCTAAGACAGCAATGTATTACAAAAATTAATATTACTATTTCAATTTAAAAAATACGTATCAAGTTGGTTCGCAAAATTAAAATAAAAAACGGAGGAAGTAACTTACTCTGATACGAAAATTCTGAGTACGACCGTGTTGCATCCTGCACTTAGTGACATCTAGTGTGAGATACTTACGTCACTACAAAGTAAATTCTACAGAACGAGCGAGTAGTTTTGCCATTGACCGGTAGATGGAAATTAAAGAAGTGGGCGGGATCTAACACCCCCTCACCCCGCAAATTGTCACGCGTTGTTCCTTAGGGAAATCTAATTACACCATCTCCTCTTTGTATTTACTCCGTGGTTGAGAGCGACGGAAGCGCCACTCTGAGGGGTATTCTTACGTGAAACGGACTCTACGCCAGTGTTTATAATAATGTACTCTGTGGCCCTGGCCAGTGTCATTTGAAATATTTGAATCACATATGGATAATGTGCTCACGAAAAATCATTAAATAAGGGCGTGTGTGCTGTCAAACTGTGTCGCAATTATGTGGGAAACCCATATAATAATACCAAGATCAGCTTTTATCGGTAAGTTTTGCTATTTAACCGCTATTAATTGAGAAAACACGAAATTTTAATTAGATACTTTGTAGGTTACGCTGCTTAGCCTGTGTATCCAGTTTATTACTAGGGAGATTTGGCGAGACTATGGGAAACAAATTACAAATATAATTATAACTTCTGATTGGCTACCGTGACCGAAATTCGACCAGGAGAATAATTATTATTTAAAAACTGACAGTATTTATTTGATCTGAAAATAATAACTTACTATAAAATAAATGAAATCCGTGACGTCATGCACTAAATATTTATTTATTTATTTATATATACTTTATTGTACACCACAAAAAATACACAACAAAAAACAAAGTACACTACAAAATATACAATGGGCGGCCTTATCGCTTTCCGCGATCTCTTCCAGGCAACCTTGGCATGGACAGTGATTGGTCTGGACATAAAATGGGGATGTTGTTGGCGCAAATAATAAAAATACAATATATTAAAATAGATACACAGATATATACATATCCTATATAATAGATACATAAATATATATATACTAAATATAAAAGGAAAGAAAATAAATGATAACTTTACATTGAAATGGAAATTTACATGTAAATTATAGCTAGGTATGAGAACCAGATAACAACGACAGGTAATGATCCTTTACGAGTATTTTAAACACATATAACGATTGCGCGCGTTTAATTACAACTGGCAATGCATTCCATAACCGAGCGGCCTGGACAGTGAAGGAATGGTCGAGGAAAGTTGTGGAATGCATAGGCATTTTAAGCTTCAAGTTATCTGATGACCTTAAGAATTTCGTGTGGGAGTCACAAAGAAACTGAAAACGATTTTTAAGATAGAGAGGGGTGGAAGGGGAGAAAAGCACATTATACAAAAGGGAAAGAATGTGAGCATTCCGGCGAAGGCGAATTGGTAACCACTTGAGCTTCACTTGAAATTCGGAAACATGGTCATATTTGCGCAAGCCAAATATAAACCTTATGCAAAAATTCTGAAGGCGCTCAAGTTTGTCGAGTTGGTCTTGGGTAAGGTCAAGATAGCTGGCATCAGCGTAGTCAAGGATGGGTAAAAGAAGCGATTGTACAAGCGCAATCTTGGTGGAAATTGGAAGAAAGTTACGCAATCTCTTTAATGACGCGGCGGATGCAAATAGCTTGCGGCTAACTTCCTGTAGCTGGGCAGTCCAAGAGAAGTTCTTATCAATAAATATCCCCAAGTTTTTAACTTTCTCACTGAAAGGAACAACTGAGTTGTCAAAATAAACTTGGGGAAGAGTCGTCCAGTCAATCCTTGAGACCGTCCTTGAACTGCCAACCACCACAACTTGCGTTTTTATAGGGTTAACCATAAGTCCATATCTTTTGCTCCAGTCGCATATACGGGCCAGATCACGATTAATCGTTAAAATTGCCTCGGACAGTTTTGCAAGCGGAGCTCGCGAGTAAATTTGTAAATCATCAGCATAAAGATGGTAGGAAGAAATTAGTTTGTCGGAGATTGAGTTTATAAAAACTGCGAAAAGTAAAGGAGATAAAACACCACCCTGAGGTACACCGGCAAGGTATTACTCCAGGAAGACAAGGTCTCTCCAAAGCAAATACGTTGCCGGCGACCAAACAGGTAACTGCGGAACCAGTCAATTACCGATGGAGATATATTAAGAGAACATAGAATCCCAAGCAACACATCAAAGTCTGGGCACGCCACGATTGCGGCGGTAAGTCCCCTCTTTGAGGAGTGGTTTGAGAGGTGGCATGGCGTCCTCACCTTCCGCCTGACACAGGTCCTCACCGGACATGGCTGTTTCGGGAGGTTCCTGTTTCGGATAGGGCGGGAGGAAACGCCCGCCCGGGTGTTTCCATTGCGAAGATCGCCCAGAGGACACGGTGGAGCATACGGTGGAGGTCTGCCCGGCTTGGGCGGAGCACCGCCGTGTCCTCGTGGAGGTGATCGGCGGCGGCGATCTCTCGCGTCCGACCCTGGTCCAGGCCATGGTACGGAGCGAGAGGGCATGGCTGGCAGTCGCCTCCTTCAGCGAAGCAGTTATGCTCGCAAAGAGGGAGGCGGCACACGTGAGGGAGATGCAGTACATGCGCCCTCACAGCCGTGGCCTTCGCAGGAGACGCCCTGGGCGTCGGGAATCCCAGGCTGATTCCCGGCCACCGTAGGCACGGGCTTGCGGACGGCGAGTAATGGGTAGCTCGCTGTCCGGTAAGGACCAAGCCCGGGTCGACGGCGCGTTGTGTTCCACGCGCGCCTCAAAGAGATGTCAGCAGCAACAGAGGGGCCCGCAAGGGCCGATGCCTGCCAGGGGTGCGGGTTGTTCGAAAGAGATACCGCCGCCCCTGGCACACAGGCAACTGAGGGAACACGGGTGGGTTTTAGTCAGTAAAAGTCTGACACGCCCTCCCGCTCCACCCAGAGCGGGAGAAGTTATTTGATGATTTCCCACCCAGAAAAAAAAAAAAAAAAAAACACATCAAAGTCAACAGTATTAAAAGCATTACTGAAATCAAGTAAAGCTAAAACTGTAAGATTACCGTTTTCCATCGCTGACCTTATATCATCCGTAATGTTCAGAAGCGCTGTGGTGAAGCTATGACCAGGACGGAAGCCAGACTGGAAGGAGTTGAGGAGATTATTTTTAGTGAGAAAGCTGCTAATTTGATTGTGAATCAACCGTTCAAGGACTTTGGATAGGAATGGTAAAACGGAAATTGGACGATATTCAGAAAAAGATTTGGGATTTGACTTTTTAGGTAACGGAAGTATTTGAGCATCTTTCCATGAGCATGGAAAGACACCGCTAGACGCAGAAAAATTGAGGATATGACAAAGGACGGGAAGGATAACATCCAGCACAGGGACCAACATATTACGGCTGATACAGTCACTTCCTCCTACTGCATTGGAAGTAATCGATAGTATGCTCTTCTTAACATCACAAGCGGAGAACTGACCAAAAACAAATGGAGAATAACTGGGAGTCGGAAGGGAAGAGAGATAATTTAGTGTATTCAGTTTTATTGTCCTATCAAAATTGGACGACGCAGTAAAATGATTATTCATTGTATCAATGTCTGTATCTTTTGGGATTGTCTCTTGTCTGGTTTTACCGACCCCCAATGATCTGAGAAATTTCCAAACTTTGGATGCGTCCCCATTTTGGACAGAAGTATGAATGTGGTGGCGATTAGCATTCCTACACACCTTATTGCAGTGATTACGGATTGAGAGGTATCTTTCTCTGTTAGCGTCATTAGCCCTATGCTTAAATTTAGACTTTGCCGTAACTTTTGCCGCATTAGCGTTTTAATCTCATTTGTGAGCCACGGCGCCGGCAAATGTCTAACCTTAACTGCTCGAACAGGTGCGTGATGATCGTAAAGCTCGATAAGTTTAGCCGTAAAAATGTTAACTTGCTCATCGACTTCTGCAGAGGCAAACAGATCAGACCAATCTATGTTGTTGGCATCCTTGCAAAGATTGTCAACGTTCATTTCACCAAAATTGCGCTGCATGAGTATCTTAGCTTTAGCCTTAGGTGGGCGAACTTTCTATGACTGAAAAATCAGGTCATGATAGGAAAAGGCATCAGCTGAACATTGACCATGCTTAGCGACGTGATCAAGAGAAGAGACAAAAATCAAGTCAAGAAGTGAAGGAGTAGAGTTAGGAAAATGATGAGTGGCACTCAGAGGGAGAATGGAAAGATTACTAGAAGACAAAATATTCGTCAGAGAAGAAGAGCGATGGTCTCTTTTCAGAAGACAAGTATTAAAGTCACCCATGACTATACTATGACTGTAAGAAGGTATCAGCATATCTAAGAGGTTTTCAAAAGATAAAAAGAAATTAACGCGTAAAGAAGGATAATAATAGACGCCAAGAAGTAATTTTGAATGGTGTAGTTCAACTTCAAGGAAGAGATGTTCACCAGCATTAGATGGAGGCGGCTGCGCTGACACATTGATAACAGAGTAGGGAATATTTGTACGAAGATATATGGCAACACCACCACCAGCACCAACCGAGCGGTCGTTTCTTATAAGCTGAAAACCAGGAAGAGAGTAACTTGTTGAAGGGAGACAAGGTTTAAGCCATGACTCGGAAATAAGAATAGCATGTACGTTCTTACAGTCAAAGCTTGCCAGCATATCGTGGAAATGAGCCGGAATGCTCTGAGCGTTGATATGTATAACGTTGAAATTCTTAGGTACAGACGCCAGCACATCAAGCTACCCCAAACTGTAAAATTTTCCCAATTGAACATGAACCTTATTATTAGGTTATAAAGTTGAAAATCTATCAAAGAAATTTGACAGATTGGGGTAGCTTGATGTGCTGGCGTCTGTACATCTGAAAACTGCGCTGCAAGACGGTCAGTAAGAGAAGGAATAATCACAAAACTGTCGTCGTCGTTGCTTGAGATAGAGAAAAAACCACTATTATCACTGCTTTCATTTATAGACATAAATATTAACCGAATATAAAAATATATATAGTATTATAAAAAACTAACTAAAACTAATAAACCGTATAATTAATCCACCTGCCGGTTGCGTTAATATATCAAGAATTAAAAACTATTTAAGCAGTCCGGGTAACAAAAGAGTTTCTATAAACATAATAAAAACATGCAATAAAAATTTAATTGATTTCTATTAAAAAAAAGACTTCTGTCATTGCATCATTACTTTAAACAGAACGCACCGAAACAAACTGACGTCAGACGTGGTATTGACTGACAGTGACAATGACACTTGTGACATTAGTATTTTTGTTAGTTCTTTCTAATATTTTGAGTTTTAGATTTCCTACGGATTTCGTACGTACGGACTACGCAAATTGCTGGAGATACATTATACAGCGGACACGAAATGAAGACCAGTGGAAACCTCACAAGACTTCAGTCGTGTGTTCTGATTATTTTTCTGATGATGATTTGTATTTTACAAAAATATTATACACCATGTTTGTAAATCAGATAACGTAGTACAGGCATTAAAATCAAAGAGAAGAGTATTCCGAAAACAAACACAAAGAGATGGTTTTGATGTATAAATTACTGTTTTTTTTTCGTTATATTTTTTATTATTACTAAATTAAATAAAACATTAATCTAAAAAATATTTGTTTTGTTTAACCTATTTTGTTTAACCTTGATCTTATTAAAAAATGGAAGAAAGGTAAGTTAATAATTTGCGGCTGGCATCTCTAAACACGCACACTTTGACAGTTTGACTACAATAAGTACGCGAGCGGTACTCATACATAATCGCGCAATTGGAGACAGTTTTTGTGCATAGTTTGTTTGCATTACTCAATCTAGACATGTATATAATTAGAATTTATTAATGTATACTATTCTGTTCTAAAACTGTGACCATGGATTCAGTAGGTACATGATTCTGAAACTCCCTGCGTTGAAATTTTTAGCTTTAAAAAAAAGATGCTATTCCATACATTTTGACGGCATAAGCATTGCACTTTTCTATGAAACAGCAGTTTGTTCGGATAACCTTTGGATAATTTATACGCTAGGTTTAGAATCATGTGCTGAATTCGTAGTTACAGACTTAGTGCATCGATACCCCTGCCAGACTGTTTTGTTCATAACATCGTATTTGAATTGATTTAATTTTTTTTCAAATTTTCAATAATTACATTTCAATAAAACAAAGAAATTTGACATTAGGGATTATCAGTAAATACTTAAATACCATCGAAGAGCATTATCATGTATAATGCATGCATGCATCCTACATTCCTATTGTGCTTTAATTCAGTTACATTTGCATTGTTGCCTTGTTAGATCCAATTTCATCCTATAATAAAAAAAATATGATGTTTAAATGAGATCGCTTAAATATTCAAGTCAATAATTTGTGAATATGTTTTCTTTACCACCGCAGAAATCACTTTTATATTAGATACTTCTTTAATCGAATAATGAAACAGACGAAACTGATCTTCATTCGTAGAATATCTAATTTTCGGTGTTCTGTGAACATGTAAACCTTCACTAGCGTGAAGGCATCTGATATCGGCTGTAACGGTTGTTTCCATCAGGCGTGATCGAGGTCAAGAGCAAGCCCTTTTCAGCAAATAAATAATAAAAAAAAAGAAAAGGTGCTGAGTTCTTATAATCATAATCATTTATTCATTTGCGATATATTTTTTAACCATATATGATTCATTTTTTAGTTCAATATATCGCCGCGCGCAATTTTGTTTACTGAGCACACTGTACCGAGTAGTAGGAAAATATTTTTAATTTTTGGCAACACTGATTAGGCTGAATAACTTGACACCCTTGTAGAAATCTTCATTTATCAAAAAAAGTTACATAAAAGTGAAGTGTACAGTGAAACGTGAAGGACGAATAATTTCAAGTGATTGTAGTTTTTGCTGTAGATATAATTGCAAATTCTTTATTTTAAAGTGTGCTTTGTGGATGAATTGTCATCTTTGGACCATATAATTGTTGCAACGAGATGATTATTGAAAATCCTGACGCTTTCAAGTCGTGGTTGACCTCCATATTGGAACCCCTGTGAGTACAGCCGCTGCCATATTTTAGTATTTACAAGATTGCGATATTTTACAAGAAATTCGCAACTTGTCAGATATTAAACTAATCATTACATTGATTTAATTTGCGGGGATATTTCCGTGCAACATGAATAATTAATGAGTAAAAGTATCAAGTTTCATTTAGCTTTATTTTTTTATTTGACGTATACACATGGCGTATATTTTCGTGATTTCAAAGATTTCAAATGGAGAACCATGCTTATGTTACAGCGTAAAGCTTTAAATCCGTTCAAATTTTTTGTTGTTATTGAAGAAACTAGGAAATAAACGATTAAAATGACATTACGATCTATAATTGGTTTTGTCAAATGCACACATAAAGTTGGTTTGGTACAATCGTAATCTATTTATCTCGTTGATTTCGATTTTAGTAATATCTACATTCAATTGTATAGATTAGATTTATCATCACGTTTTCGTATCATAATATTTCAAATTGACAGCTCCAATTGTAACCTATAAGTTCTTAAATTCAAATGATTTAACCAAGTTCTAAATGTAACATTCCTATCCCAGCTAATTTCCATTCCCTCTTAGGCCACTTCTCTCCCACAATTATTAAAATTTTAACAACTTTCTTAAAAGGAAATGACATAAAATTGTAACTGCGACTAACAGAACCTGTAGACCTACTACAAATTGCCGAGTCGACGGCCTGCCGCTGCGCTGCCGTGTAAACGCGACACTGGCAGAATAGTCGACATTGGCACAATTGCCAAAAGGGAAAAAAAAAATTATGGTTAAAACATGAGTCAACTACCATACAATTTAATATTGATCATAACACATTATAATGATCAATAAATCGCTTTTTCTGTTTTGTTGAAACTCCTGATGATCCTGATCAAACACATAATTTAAGCGTTTATTTCAACTAGTGGTCAATGGTCACCACAATCACAATGATCGAAATTCGACCATAATTCATTAAAATTCGTCATCTGCCTAGCCTTTCCCCAACTACGTTGGGGTCGGCTCCCAGTCTAACCGGATGTAGCTGAATACCAATATTTTACATGGAGCGACTGCCTATCGGACCTCCGCAACCCAGTTACTGGGTAACACAATACCCTTAGTAAGACTGGTTGTACCTTGTCATACTTTCAGGCTTCTAACTACCATAACGAATGTCAAAGATCCACTAATGACAGCCGGGACCAACGGTGTAACGTGCTTTCTGAGGCACGGAGGGGCCTTGGTATGTAAAGATGGTCACCCATCTTGACAACCGCAGCAAGTGTAGCTTAACCTTTTCGATGGACCCGTACGACTGTTATTAATTAGCTCCAAGCCCCATAAATTATTATTATAAAAACATTAGATTTCTGGACTTCTTCATATCCTGCATAATGGTTACAATTTGCACATTGGATTAAAATTTACTGTGTATATTAATATGTGAAGCAAAAACTTTGTACCCCTTTTTACCAAATTTATGCAGAAGGGAGGAGAATGAAATTTGGCCCAGTTAAAGTTTATATGGAGAAGAGGTGTACAAAGCTAATATTTTACTAATAATTAGTGATGTACTGACTAGTCGGCTAGAGCCACGGACTAGCCGGCTCATTTTTTACTTGTATTACTAGGCTTAAAATTTTAAAAGACAGTCATTGAAATTAAATTGAAATCTTTACTTTTATTTTTTTGAATTATAGAATCAGTTTTACAGTTTACTTACAGTGCAATCAGGAAATTAGGAAAGTAAGGAATAGGAACCCCTTGTTTGGTCTATTAATTAATTGGACTTAGATCCAGAAATTAAATACCAAAAGTAAAATTAATTAATACTTCTAACACAAAAGACACACGTAGATTTCCATTTGGTCTGTTGTGCATGGGCATTCTGGCTAACAAAGCCAGCCTTACTCTGCCCAAAAACACAGAAACTTCCCGGGAGCTTCACAGGCTTCGCGGAGCAACCTCACTGTTCCGAGGATTTCTTCACGTTGAGACGCCACGGCCTCGCATTCCAGGATGACGTGGGCGGCTGATTCCTCGGCGTGAAGGCAGCCCCTGCAAAGCGGGCTGTCTGTGGCGCCTATATTATAAAGATATTTGTTAAGGGGGTTATGGCCCGTAATTGTTCCTATGATTATTCTAAGGTTACTTCTACTCAGGCGATCACAAGTTATTATAATTCTTAAAATACAGTCGCGAATCATATTTTTATCAACACACAACCTGGCAATGACCTGCCAATTGCCAGAAAACTTAAGAAATATTTAAATTTTGCGGCTACCCTTCAGCGACTACCTTAAACCTACCAATAATAGGATTCAATTCTCAAGCGGTCAGTCAGTGTATCTAGTTGACCATTCCAAAGCGAAGCATTCTGGGCACGCTCTATCCATCATAGACCTCATCAAATGCTTTCCATCAGGCGCAATTGAGGTCAAGAACATGCCCTTTAATAATAAAAAGAAAATAGTAGGTTCCTTTTGAGAACAACGGTCCAGAAACTCCATGGATACTTAATGCATTCCCTTGTTAGCTCTGTTTATAGCCCTGCTGACTTGCTAATTTCTAGCATGAAGTATGATAATAAAACGGAAGATAAGATATTAATTTCACGAAATTTTAGAATACAAGTGTTAGATTTAATTAACTAACTGGCTACTTATTAATAAAATAACATCACACTTATAACCCATGAAGGGTTGGCAAAGGTGTACCTAATAGGCATCATCGTCTCAGCCAAAAGACGTCCACTACATACATAGACCTCCGCTTCGACCGGTTCTGTGCTTCCCGCATCCAGCGAACTCCTGCGGCCCTCACAAGGTCGTCGGTCCATCTTGTGGGAGGCCTTCCAACTTTACGTTTTCCGGTACACGGTCGCCACTCCAGAACTTTTCAGCACCATCAGCCATCTGTTCTGCGAGCAATGTGCCCTGCTCACTGCCACTTAAGTTGGGCAATTCTTCGGGCTATGTCGGTTACCTTGGTTCTGCAGATCTTTTCATTCCTGAATCGACAACGTAGGGAAAACTCCAAACAAAGCTCTCTCCATTGCTCCTTGGGTGAAGGCACATTTTGAGCGACCACGTTTCAGTGTGATCGGTCATCAGTAGCATCACGCCCAGTGCGTGAAGACTTTCGTCTCGAGACATTGCGATATTTGGGATGAGAAAATATTGCGTAGCATCCGAACGCTGCCCAGCCGAGTCGAATTCGACAATTGACCTCTTTCTCGAAGTTAGCTGTTACCTGTTTACCTAATAGTACACCCGCATTTTGCAGTCATGTATACGTCCCATGTAAAGAGGGGCTTGTGGCTACGTAATAATAGCTGCATAGATCAATCAATCCTGTTAAGCTATGAATGAAGCAGTTGGTCCGTAGATGGACCGTCTTTACATCCAAAACCCCCTGTGCTTCAGAAAGCATGTCAGGTTGTTTGTCCCGGCAGTCATTCGTGGATCTTTGATAGTTGTTACTGGTCATCAGGAGTCCGAAAGTCTGACAACCTCATCTAGTTTTAAAATATCATTGATTTGTACAAAAACCTTACTTAAGGTGCGCTTACACGAGCAACTAAAATTGCTCCATCTTGGGAAATTCTGTTTAACAATGACGTCACGACTACATCCAGCAATTTAGGGCAATGGCAACATGTAGCCACCTGTTGCCTGAGATACGGCCACATAATATGGAGCAACTTAAAAAAACTAGGCAATACGCCTCCGCCGCCGACCGGTTCCTCTCGCAAAAACGAGACTTAGTTATACGTACAAACGAGATAGAAAGAAAATTGACTAAAATTTCCAAACCGATTGGATATTCGGCAACTCATAAAATGTACGGAGCAATCAGAAGCAATATTGCCGAAACACATCGGCAATTTATTGTTGTTGGTCCAGATTGCTCCACTTAATTACTCCAGATTGATCCATTAGTGTTGCCGAGCAATAATTGCTCAAAAAATTGCCCGTGTAAGAGCTCCTTTAAAGAAATAAAGTGCAAACATCATTAAGTAGGTAACAGGGCATATTGCTCGCAGAGCAGAAGGCTGATGGGGCTGAAAGGGTCTAGAGTGGCGACCGCGTATTGAAAGAATACGTAAACCAAAAAAAGCCGCAGGAATCCGCTGGATGCGAGAAATATGGTGCTTGGGGAGGCCTATTTCCAGCAGTGTTGGTTGAAATGGTGATGATAATGATGAGAAATATAATAGTTTAGACTTCAGGTTGAAATACAGTTTGTCTAATTTCACAGGCAGAGCCGCATGCATAGCTTGTCCATGTTCTATTTGAGTCACACCTGTGTGGTTT
The DNA here is from genome assembly GCA_949091785.1 of Polymixis lichenea. NCBI lineage: Eukaryota > Metazoa > Arthropoda > Insecta > Lepidoptera > Noctuidae > Polymixis > Polymixis lichenea. The sequence goes on from OX420959.1 coordinate 10,858,360, forward strand.
TTATATTTACGTCTATGTCTAACTGTTGTTGCACAGTTTAAAAATAAACAAGTAACGGTTAATTATAACCTATGTGTTGGTCTTCTTGAAATAGAATTTAAACATCTCGAAGGATTTATTTATAATGTCTGACATAAGATTGGTAATGTTTTGAACATAAACTTTTTGGAGGATAAGACAGAGACTGTATCATGATTTGTTACCTTTTTGAAGGATAAGACAGAGACAGATCTATCACGCCTTGTTTCCTTTTTGGAGGATAAGATAGAGACAGAAATATCACGCTTTGTTTCCTTTTTGGAGGATAAGACAGAGAGACATATATCACGCCTTGTTTCCCCATAGGGTTGGGCAGAGGTGTACCTATTACAACACCCACATTTCGCCAGATATGTTTAAGTACCATGAGGGCGAGCCTATTGCCATCATCATTCATCATAAGACGTCCACTGCTGGACATAGGCCTCCCCCAGGCTCCTCCTCTTCGACCGGTCTTGTGCTTCCCACATCCAGCGGATTCCCGCGGCCTTCACAAGGCCAGCGGTCCACCTTGTGGGAGGCCTTCCCACTCTATGTCTTCCGGTACGCGGTCGCCACTCCAGGACCTTTCGCCCCATCGGGCATCTGTTCTGCGAGCAATATGCCTTGCCCACTGCCACTTAAGTTTAGCAATTTTGCCCATTGTGAGCTACCACGTTTTTGTACCATAGTTCATCACTGGCATCTCTGGTTTCCCTTCAAAACGCATAAATCTTTTGCCTTTTTATTGCCATCGACCAGACATAAATCCAAACTCCATCGGAAAAGGGGATCGAACCTAGTACCTTATGCTGAGCAGTTGCGCTTGCGTCCACTAGACGAAAGCGGAAATAAACGGCTTTTATTATATTGATTCTATCAGAAAAACATTATGTCAGCATAATTTTACGTAATAATAAAAGAACTCTTATCTCATTACCTTATAGGTGAGAAGACCAAACATGTGTTATTACAAAGTTGGTTACTATCTGTAGACTACTATCTACTACTTGTAGTGTCTGTATTTATTTTTATTACGTAAGTTGTCACCGCAACTCTGTACAAACGCATACATACATATAGCATAATTACCCTCCCCAAGCCCGAGGAATAACATTTTTCATACAAACTGGCACACCCCCCCATTTCACCCCTTTACGATGAGTTTCCTAAAATTCTTTCTTAGGATCTCTGACGGCTCCTACTTATAATCCTGAATATCACCTGAATGCTATAGCGGATAGTTGGGTTAGCCCCATACTGGGACATTGGATACGCCTACATGCAACTGTGGCGTAATAATAAATATATAGTTTTTGTTAATTCTCCAGTAGATGTAAGTACTAGCAGTAGTTTCTAAGTCGTTTGTAGACTACTAACCAAATGGACGTTATGGGTCTGAAATAAAAGTTTGTTTTTTTAATCTACCTCTTCCGTTCGCTTCCGTGTGGTGCCGGGAGTAAAAGAATAGCACCACCCCATTTCTTCCCGTGGGTGTCGTAGAAGGCGACTAAGGGACTTACTAGAGAATGGGCAGCAGCGTTCTCTATGCATTTGACCACCATACTGCGTTCGCCAACCCGCCTGCCAAGCGTGGCGATTATGGCAAATTTCCCCCTTTTGGGGGAGGCTTATGCCCAGTAGTGGACGTCTTTCGGCTGATATGATGAATCTAATCTATTTGATGATTTTCCACCCAAAAAAAAAAAACGATTCCGTACGTCAATTCCGTAGATCACACACGACATCAGCTAATAAATATAGACAAATTGTCTTGGAACATAAAGAATATGACATTTCGGTTCCTTACCGTTACATTGGGTTCTACTAAACACGATATTTACATAGTTTGAACGTAGTAAGATTCCTCGGGGAATCATTATAACCATTCAGAATTGGGGCCAAGTAGTTTTTGATATTTCGTGATTCATCCAGGGAGTGAATGAATGTATGAATGAGTGACCTTTCGCTTTTACTTTTGATCTCGGTAGTATGTTTCTGTGGGATAATTTTCGACTCTCGCGCGATGGAAGCCGCTGGCAAAAGGTACATAGTAATTCATCATTTGTTTTTGAGTTAAGTTTCTAATAAGGCTCTTTCCATTTGTCCCCAGGTGCGATGCTGATCCAGCAGCCCTCGCTAAGTATGTGTACGCCTTGGTCAAGAAGGACAAACCCCTGGACGAACTCCGAGAGGTGATGGTGGATCAGCTGGATGTCTTTCTCCAGCAAGGTAAGTGTCTTACGATGAAGGCATTGCATTTAAGATAGAGATATACATGGCTACTTGTAATTCGACGTAAATTCGTTAGGTGGTCATTTTGGGCTCGTCGTCATAAATTGAACACCCCATATGCATGGCCGCAATTCCATCGTTTTCGAGATATTTTAAGGGTTTTACGATATTTAACAAAAATTTGGCATTTAATCCTACTAATATTAAAAATGTGAAAGTTTGGATGTTTGTTACTCAATCACGCCAAAACGGCTGAATGGATTTGGATGAAATATGGCACATGTAGACCATGACCTGTATTAGGACATAGGATACTTGTTATCCCAATATTCGAAAGGGATACAGCCTTATGCGGGTGAAACTGCGGGGCGTAGTTAGGTAGAAAGGCCTACATCATGCAGATTTGGAGACGACATACTGGCCATCATTTTGGTGTCCTCATTGTTCCAAATTCTTATTCACAGCCAATAAAAAAAACAACTGACTTCCGAAAAAACACTACAAAGTGATATAGTACATTATGATATAAGTGCGGTAAGTTGAAAATTACAGCCGAGGCGATATTGCTAGTCCGAGCCGTAGGCGAGGGCTACAAGCAAGCAGAGGCTGTAATTATCAAAGCGCATGTATGTCATACGACGTTTTATAACATATTTGCGAGGAAATAAATAAAACTCGAATAAATCTTTAATCACTTGTTAAAGCAGTTAGAAAAATTTGAACAATTTGTAAAATTTATTATTACTTGTTCACAAATTAGCGATGCGCGCGCATCAACGCTTTTTTCAAGGCAAAGGCACAAAAACAGCCAGTATTACTAATAAAGTAAATTAATTCATATTTTGTTGTTTTTGTTACAATATAAATAAATGGTTGTCATTTATTGTCAAAACTAATTAAATTAAAGAATTAAATGTTTATTTTTTTTATATTTTATCTCTCAAAGTTAATTTTATTCATAAAATGTTGATCACTTTTCTGACATTAAAACTCTTTGCTAAGATTTTAAATAGTACCGTTCGTTTTAGACGGAGCATCTTGATTAATCGTACGTTTTACAGTACAATAACGCGCAAGTACGTAATGACATAATATATTACGGAGACCCTTTACGAGCAAATGTGTTATAAAATCATTTTAATTTCAGAAGTCGGTGACTTTGGATATGTATTTTAATTTTTTGTCACTGCCTTCCGAAATTTAAGTTATCTTTCACTTTGTAGTGTTTTTTCGGAAGTCGGTTGTTTTTTTTTAAGTTTTTATTTTTCACTTTTTAGTTATAGTACCTACCCCACTAATTCGAAATTTCATCATCCTTGGGGTCAAAACAATACATATTTATGCGGTAGCAGCAATCGCGGTTGATTTACTGTAATTTTTTAAGAGTTCTGATGATGCGTTTCAGAGACAGGCCGTTGCCTGTCTCTGAAACGCATCATCAGATCTATATAAAATTGAAATGGGACCACACGGGAAGCACGCTTTCAAATAAAAATTGAGAACCTCCTCCTTTTTTGGAAGTCGGTTAAAAAAGGTATTGAGCTTATTACGAAAAAAGCAGGGATTTAAGAGTCCGGGAGTGTATATTACTCGAAGGGGCTGGACGCAATCAGTGCACACATTTAGCTACGGGGAAACCAGAAAAAGGTATGCACAGAGTATTCTTAATTTCATTATTTTATCAACAGAAACGAAACCATTTGTGGAGATGCTGTTCAAGGCGCTTGAAAGCAATGATTACTTGAAGCTGGGACGAGAAGAGAAGCAACTGCCATCTCCGACTCCGGGCGACGCCGAGCCGTCAAAAGAACCTGAAATTGAGAATCATGGTGAGTAAAAAACTAAAACTTAATCTATACTCATGCTGATACATAGTATAAAACAAAGTCGCTTTCTCTGTCCCTATATCCCTATGTATGCTTAAATCTTTAAAACTACGCAACGGATTTTGATGCGGGTTTTTTTAATAGATAGAGTGATTCAAGAGGAAGGTTTATATGTCTAATACACCGACCTCCACGCAGCCGTTGGCAAAAGATAATAATATTTTAAATGCGAAAGTGAGTTTGTTTGTTTGTTAAGGCTCGTGCAGACTAGCGCGACGCGACGGTCGTGTCGCGCCTGTTTGAAGAAGCCTTTACGCTTTCATGCTAAAACGGCTGAACGGATTTGAATGAAATTTTGCATATCGGTATACCATGACCCGGAAAAGGGCATAAGATATCTTTTATCCCCATGTTCCTATAATATCGAGACTTACGCGAGTGAAACCGCTTGACGTAGCTAGTATAGTGTAATACAAAGTAGCTTTTCGTGTCTGTGCGCTTAGATCTTATAAACTCCGCAACGGATTTTAATGCGTTTTTGATCAATAGACAGAGTGAGTCAAGAGGAAGGTTTATATGTATAAAACAAAGACCTCCCCGGGGGCGAAGCCGCTGACAAAAGCTTACTAGCTTTAAATAATTAATAAATAATTATTGTATAGATATTAGATATTACTATATCTAATATCTATACAAATATATACCCCTTTATTTATAAACGTTGCTTTAAGTTAAGTAATGATTAGCGAATGTTTAACCATACATTTTGACGTTTAAACGTCTCTTAACTTTAGTGAGATGTAGGATCATTTATAGTAAACAGGCGCGTAAGAAATTTAAAAAAGTCCTTCGGAAGATCGGGTTTTATGAAAAAACCACTGTATAAATCATTAACCAATAAAGTTTATTGAACTTTTCGATATTTGAGCGTTGTCGGTACCGACTTGGTTTTGGAGATTTTACGCTTCTTTTATTACTTAAACACGCCCAAAGTTAGATTAAATTATAAAGAAAAACGAATCTTTGTTGGATCCTAACTTTTCAATGGCTTTTTATTTTAGTATTCTGTATCCGCAGACTTTATTAATAATAAGACAAAACCATACCATGTTTAATTTTTGAAGTACATCGTCGAACAGTGGAGTAATACTGCCGAAGTTTTTTATGGAAAAAATGTCGACTAGATTCAGCTTAAGTCGGCGATTTGGTTATAGTTAGTTTTTAACTATTATAAACTTTATAGATTTTCAGAAATGATATTTAGGGCAAAAGTAGTTTTGATGTTAAAAAATTCAACTGTAGCGGCTTTAGTATAATTTTAACTGTAATATTTTTGTAACATTGGCCTCCCTCAAAGAATTTCGTTACAAAACACTGGGAGATTTCTATTTTCATTATGTGGTGGGAGGGGGAATATTTAATTCGAGTTTAATATTTTTGTGTATGCTGTGGTCTTGTAGTTATTTTAATACACAACACAATAGGGTATTTCAATCTATATGAAAAAAAAAATATATATTATTGAGATAGATTAGGCAAAAAGCAGTCGGAAAATGTTGGTTTTAGTTCATGAAATAACAAAATAAATTTTGAAATTCAATTCAAAGATTTCAGTTTTTTTTATCTATTTTTGAACACCATGAAATAGTAGCCACCATGTTATTACGTCATACCGCTGTTTATGTTTAAGAAATTTTTATTGAAATAATTATTTATATTTAGGAACAGCAAACCAATGATGGTTAGATTAATAACAATTTTTTAAAATTATAAACAATGATCATTGATCATACAACATATCAGCGCATTTGTTTACACAGTTAACTGACGTTATACCCACAGGGGAATATGACGTCCACTGCGTACAGCGTTTTCCTTGAATTACGCGCGAAATATGAAAATGTAAAATTTAAATGCATTTTTATGGCACTAATCGAATCAATATTTTTTAAATGCTTTTTTAAGTGCTTTATTATTAGCATTTTAGAATCTAATTAAGACACTTTTCAAAATTGGGTGTAAAACTAATCGTTTTACACCCATTTTTGAAAAGTGTCTTAATTGTTTAACGTGTTTAACAAATAATACATACATTCATACATAAAGTCACACCTTCCCATGGGATAGGCAGAAACTACAAAATTCCGCTACAACTTACTCCTTTTACTTTGTTTACGTTCATACAAGCACACCGGTTGCGAGTACTACGGTCCCCGTCAAGAGAAACTAGAAATTTTGTAAACACATTCAGGGATTCAAATGTTTTAGTACCATGAGTCAGACGCGTTCCAGTACCACAAAGCATTAGACGACAGCGCTTAAGATCGCTAAAATATAACCCGACCAAGTGAAATCGCTTGTTAGTTTCGTATTACACGTATGTTACTTTGAGTTGATTGAATTGTCGCTGCGTAACTTTGTAGAAGTTCTTTATTTACAAAATTTCTAGTTTCTCGTGACGGGAAGTTTACGCACCTGATCTTTCTGAAGCACATTACAAATAATCTTTCAGATTAAAATAAAGTAGCAAACATTGAAAATGCGCATTATTTATTTATATCACTAGCTGACCCGACAGACGTTGTCCTGTCTTAACTATGAATATTGAATTCGCATTGTTATAATATTAGGAAAGTTAATAACGGTCGTTAAGTTTTCTTAAAATTTCTAATGTTACACGCAACTTTCTTATCTTTTTCTTTCATAAGAAGCTTCTCCTGACAATAAGTAACACAACAAAAAAGAATTTGCAAAATGGTCCAGCCGTCCACGTGTGATGCCGTGACCAAAGGAAATAGGGATTCATTTTTATATACAGGATAAGTTTTTATCTAGTGCGCAAACTGTACCTACCCATGAATTGAGCATATCATTCTAGACGCGTAGAAATTTTACGCCGGTTTTACAAAAAAAAAATCAGCTGTTTCATAGAAAAGTGCAATGCCTACGCGGTCAAAATGTATGGAACAGCTGATTTTTCTTTTTGTACTACCGACGAAAAATTTCTGCGCTGGAGGGTCTAGAATGATATGCTGAATTCATGGTTACAGTTTGCGCACTGGATAAAAACTTATCCTGTATAAAGATCATGCAAAATGGAATTAGCGGCACGTTCAAAGTAATTCAATAACACGGGCATTTCCAGGAACAAAGCTATAATTTACTATGTACAGTCACTATATTCCTCTCACAAACAGGAGTATGTCCCAGCAGTGGGAATATTATAGGCTTATTGTGCTATGCTAGTCACTATATTTGCAAAATTACCTTCATATTATTGAATTCATAATCCATGTTATCAATTTATCATCATCTGCCTAGGTTTTTCCCAAGTATGTTTGACTCGGCGTCCACTGTTACTGGATGCAGCCGAGTACCAGTATTTTACATGGAGCGACTGCCTATCTGACCCCCACAACCCAGTCACTGGGTGACACGATACCCCTTGGTAAGACTGGTTGTCAGACTTTCGGGCTTCTGACGACCCGTAACGACTGTCAAATATCCACAAATGACAGCCGGGACCAACGGCTTAACGTGCTTTCCAAGGCACGGAGGTCTTGGTATGTAAAGATTTTCACTCATCCACGGACTAACCGCGGCAAGCGTAGCTTAACCTGATCGACCCGTGCAGCTATTGAACTGCCTTTACAGTGTATTAACCCTTATTACTCTTCCCCTTAGCTGGTGCCCCCCTAATCCCGTCGCCCGTATCAGGCGGCGAGACGCGCGGCCGCTCGCCCTGCGCCGGCACGCTGGCGGGCGGGGTCGCACCTAGCGCGGCGCCAGCCGGCTTAGGTGCGGCCGGATTATCCGCAGGCGGACTGTCCGCGGGCGGATTGTCCGCTGGCGGATTGCCCGCGGGCGGATTAGGCGCAGGCGCGATGAGAGCGAGGCTGGTCGTGTCACGCGGTGTGAAGCTGGCGGCGCCGGCGCCTCCTGTAGGCGCTGTGCCGAGAGGACATCCGCATAATGAGCATACGCTTGTTAAGGTATGTAGATGTAGTATTTTCGATTTTTTTTTTAAATGGGACTAACTTTGAAGTATACAGTTACCAATAAAAATAATTAAAAATGATACGTGTATGTATACGATACAAAAATAATACGTGTCGACTTAAGAATTTTTTCCTTTTGTTTTTGTTGGATAAAAATGAATGAATTTGCTTTTCATGGGGTTATACATTAATTTAGCCCACGTTTCCATGGACGTAATAAAATCGCGTCAAGATTTTTTCGCGCATTGGATCTTCAACGAACTGGTTAGGGCCGAGAGTTCAAAATCGAATAGTAAAGATTTTAGACGCGCTGAAATGCACTTTGTTGGATTCTCAATGCGCGGTTTAACACTTCCCGCCGCGATTTCATGACGACTGATTAAATCTCAACTAACAAACTGTTCCGAAAAGATAAAAAGATTGTAGAACGGCTTTTACCTAACCGTGTAATAATATTTCTGAAAAGTATTTGCAAAGTTATAGTAGGTACTTACCTATAGTAAAAATATTATAATGTTATTCTGTACCTACAGGTAATACCGTTAACTGAACTGCTAGAAGAACCTGTAGACCAGCCTCCCAGAAGACGTGACAGAAGAGGAGACTCGGTTAGTATTTTAACCAAACCTAAATTGTCAATTTCGTGATATCTTCCGTGGGAAAGTATTGCCTGTCCCTTCTGCGAATACAAAGTCAAAGATTAGAATAGCTAAAACGTTGAGCATTTAATGTAGATCAAAATTGCTCTAAACAGTATATCCTTCAAATTCATATCTTAGAAGATATCACATATTTAAAATTATTAATCGCTCGCAGCGAAACGGGCGGTCGGCCGGCATGCCCCGTTGCCGTCCACGCCGCAGGGAAACATTCTATAGTTACACGACCTCCGTCACAGACACTGTACACTCAAAGCCGGGGCGGGTCGCTAGTTATAAATAAAATAGGACAAATATACAATTATGGTAGGCTTTTGTCAATTAAGTAGATTAATTTCAGTATAATAATTCAGTAGTTTCAATGTGAATTTTTATTGTATTTTCAATTTAATTTAATAAAAATGCAATAGGAATAGAAAATGCCAATATTTAATAATAATAATGTCAAGAAATTATTGATAAGAAAAATGTTTAAAGTTGACACTGTCCACAGCATCATTAGAGTCGTCATGCATAAATAGTCACGTTGAAAGTATACAAATATTGTTATGTCAAAGAACTGTCATCAAAATAGTCACTGAGACAGTAGTAACATTTCTGTATTAATGTAATACATAGTTTACGCTTGAAATTGACTAAATGTAGACTTTAACGGCGTACAAATATCGTTAAAACGTTAGAAAATGAATTTCGCGTCTTACTCTGGCGTTTTAGCCTTATACATAGCTATCCAAGAGTACTTTGCCTCAATGACTAATTTATATAACTTGTTTATCAACAGACTCGCGACGCAGATAGAAGGCGACGTCGCTCCCGGTCGTGGGAGAGACGCGCGCGCGCAAGGAGACATGCGCGCGACACCGAACACAACACTGATGTCAGAAGGTAACTGTCAAATCATCTAACTAACTAGCCTGTCTTGTTCAACTGCAAGGACTCCCTGTCCCTCTTCCACACAAAATCATCTACATAATAAAAAACTTAAACTCATTCATTCACTGATAGACACCGGTCAGCATTAACCGCTTGCTCTGTGGCGCCATCTACATCGCCACATGCGAACTTCGCATCACACTGACGTCACGCAAAATCCTGCATCGCGCAAGCAGAGTTTACCGCGTGTTTACAAGGTGTAACAGAATAAACGCAAGTCCTGATAGTAGTTGGTCCATAATTGACTACTGAATCGTTTTCACACCCACGCTTAAGCGGTTGGTCCCGGCTGTTATTCGTACAGCTGGGACCAACAGCTTAAGCTTATGAGCATTGTCTTGTATTGACCCGATCGCCACTGGTCCGTAGGCGATACGGTGTAGGACACGCCCGTATCTTCGGCCAAAACTACGGATTTCGTGCTTATGGAAAGAAAGAAAGAAATAAATAAAAAGTATTAATTAGACTCGCACAGTAATATCACAAACTTAACTACAGAATATAATAAATATATAAAATAAATAAAAAACAAAGTCCTATACGATGCTAAAAAGCCCTTATCTCAGCATGATGCTGCGTCATTTAAAAAGTGTCACAGCGCTGGAATTCTGATAGCTCCCGCTGTAATGTCACGGGCACATACAAAAATAATAAAAAATTTAAATAAGTGTAAAATAACATAAAAAAACAAACATACATAAAAAATGATCAAATATTATAATCCGCGTGTCTGCACCCCACGTAACATTTATACTTGTCTATGCATTTAGTGTCTGTGAGACTCTATGGAATCGCTGGAGTAGACGTCTTGTAGTGTAGTATTATAATATTGCTATCTTTGTCCGACAGACGTCCGCTGTCTCGCTCGCCGTCGCCGCGCGGTCGGTACAGAAACCGAAGTCCCCCTCCACCGACTATTGACAGGCAGAATAGCAGATCTAGGTATGTATATCTATCGTACGGCAGCATAAATAAAAAAACGCGGCGGGTTTTTATCGCGCACTAGATTTTCAACTCGGTGTTCACCCGAGCATTGACAATCCAACACAGTGCATCCTAGCGCGTCGAAAAAAAAATCTTTGTTCGTATCGGTTATATCTTTAATAGGTACTTATCGGTTTTAAAATTGTTTTTTTTGTTTCTTTCTTCACGGCTGCTATTCCCTAATTAATCATCAGATTCGGCCTGTCCCTTGCTGCCCTCGCCTAGCGACACCCTAAGCCGAAATGCCCCCACAGGGGATGCCCTTTACGTGTAGTCGCATAGTTTAAGTTTTATGCTGGGCCTGAATTCACTATGACCAGTTAACGATTCCTTACTCGTAACCACGTCAATCACACGAATTCTGCTAATATCTTATTAATAAAATCTACAAATTGTCTTGGAATATACAGAATATGACATTTCGATTCTTTACCGTTACATTGGTTAAAAAAAAAACGATATTGACGTAGTTTGTACGTAGTAAGATTCCGCCGGGAATCATTATAACGATACAGAATTGGGGGCCCTGGAGGCCTTACTTTATTAAGGCATCTACAGGATAGCCCGGTTAAGTAGCCGACAACCTCCTAGGTTGACATTCGAGGTGCCATACAAAAACAGATGTTATCAGTTATTTACAACAACGTATAAGACATTTCATCACCATTTTGGTCTCAGAACGGTGAAGGAAAGCATCGTGAGGAAACTGGAATATCCTATAACCAAAAAATACGAAGAAATGTGACATCTACCAACCCGCATTGGGCCTGCGTGTTGGGTTACGGCCAGTTCTCTCTTTCAAAGTTCTCTCTGTGAGAGAGAACTGGCCGTAATCCAGCACGGCCTGTGTCCCAACAGTGGGAACATTATTGGCCCATTATGTATTTTTGTATCATCTGTTTCATACAAATATGCTAAACCTACACCATAATATGATGTGTGTGATTATAAATAATCTTCTAAAATCTTTTTCAACAGATCAAGATCACCGACCGTTCGCGATCGCGACCACGAGCGTGAAAGAGACAGGCTGAGAGTACCTCGCGAGTTAGAGCGAGACAGAATGTCCCGCGACAGAGAACACAGGGACAGGGTGTCTCGATCTAGAGAGAGGGAACGGTAAGCATTTACTTCCTACATTTCTTATACCTATTGATGTCGATCAATTATTCTGCCTAGCCTTTTCCAAACTATGTTGAGGTCAGCTTACAGTCTAACTAGAGGTAATGGATTACTACTATAGTTCGACTTTTAATTGTATTCAGTAACTTCTCTAACCTCTAACTAACAATCGGCTGTTCCATACATCGCGTCGAGATATGCGAACATAAATGTATGGATCATCTGATTTTTATTTCACGGTTTCAGGGTTGATCCTAGTGTAAAAGTTGGTCATAATGATGAGTACAAGGACCCTTTTAAAGGATTAAAACGATCAAAAAAATGCTATGTAAACTCCTCGTCACGAGAAGCTAGAAATTTTGTAAATAAAGAACTTCTACCAAGTTACGCAGCGACAATTCAATCAACAACAAATAATCCCAAATTCAATCAACTCAAAGTAATATACGTGTAATACGAAACTAACGAGCAATTTCACTTGGTCGGGTTATATTTTAGCGAAATAAAGCGCTGTCGTCGTATGTTTTGTGGTACTGGAACGCGTCCGACTCATGGAACGTAATCATATGAATCCCTGAATGTGTTTACAAAATTTCTAGCTTCTCGTGACGGGGACCGTATATAGTATTTTTTTAAATGAAATAGTCATTCAATCGAATTAAATGAACTTGGGGGTTGTATTCATGATTTAAATGATTATAATTATGTAAAACCATATTTGTTACGGTCGCGAATTATATTTGAATCAACATACAACATTATACTGACCTGAAAATTGCAAAAACCGTGATCAAATTTGAACTTCGTGGCTTACCCTGTACCTTTCACCTTAATATCTGACCTCCACATCGATTGATATACAAAAAACGCAAGACACAATCAGCGTCTCAAAAACGTCCGCAAAAATAGGGCGCAATATGCGCAGGTGTCAATGTCCAAAAGAATGGAAGAAGGATGTCAAAGCCACCTTAAGTTGTGCGTGAAAGGTTGAATTTGCAAAACAAATGTGTTTTATCATAACTATAACCACGTATTCATTGGGGACAGTTTTGAGCGTTGCTTTTGTTCGAGACTGTACATCTTGTGTTTTTTGTACATCAATGTCCAGAACCCAGTTACAGTGCGCGTCAAATAACTTGAACCTGCGCAGTGATAGTTTTTTAGGTGTGCTTGGAAGTGCGGTATGAGGTGCGGGTGATAGCGACCTGCGTTGTCATAGTAACGGGGCGACGCATGAACCCCCGCAGTGCCCCGCGGACACCCGTCGCCCGCGCACGTTCCGTTGTCGCTCCAAGTACAGTCGAGATCGACATTTTTAAAGTTTTTGAAGTGTGTAGTGATTTTTAAAGTTTGAAGTCTGTATAAACAAAATGCCGCCTTTGCGTAGAAGTAAGAGTAATACAGTTTTGAAGAGACAAGCAAGACAACTTATCTACCATGTCTATTGCTACATAAAAAAAGAGAATAGTGGTAATAGTGGTCTTAACGAAACTCAAATAAAAAATAAAACTGCTGAAATGACAAAAACATCGATTTCCACAGTTAAGAGGATTATCAAGGAAAGCAACCAATCCGATTTAATTTCAGTTTTTCGAACACCCGGAAAGAAACGAGTCCGAACAAAATCCATAACTGGTATTGATAATTTTGATCAAGGAGTAATTAAGAGATGCGTTCACAACTATCACTTAACCAATAAAGAAATACCCACCATAAAGAAGCTTTTAAACAAATTAAAGACCGACATAAATTTCAATGGTTCTGAAGCCAGTCTCCGACGGATAATTAAACGTTTAAAAGAAAAGAAAAAGAAAGAAAAAACGTTTATTTGCGGTAAACATGACGCAAAAACCAGGAACACAAAAAATAATAAAAAAAAGGTTGAAGGAAACATGCGCCACATCCACACAAAACGGCTATCGCTCAGCATTTCGCTGCAACTCTATGCAAGACAGAGCCCCAGCGCTGGTTTTCAGCGACAACCGGCTTTGACGTAATGACGTCGCCCGGTGCATCAAACAATTAACATCGGACTTATAGAAAATTAATATAACTAATGTGAATGTGATAGAAATTATACAAGAATATTAAAATTAAAAAATAAATAAAAAAATATGAAAAGGAAATAGACAAAAGTGCTACGAGAATATCGAGAATATCGTTTGGGTTTTAAATGGAAAACCACAGAAAATAATCGAAAAGTTTTAATAGAAAAATCAAATATAAGACTGCAAAGACTTGATTATTTGTATAAAATTAAACGGTATAGGCAGGAAAATAGACATATAATATATACAGATGAATCTTACGTACATGCTACCCACACTAATTCAAAATCCTGGACTGATGGGTCACTTGAAGGTGTTAAAAAACCCATTTCAAAGGGCCAACGTATTATTATAGTACATGCTGGATCGGAAGCTGGTTTCGTGCCCAACGCTTTGTTGGTTTTTAAGTCGGGCACTAAGTCTGGTGACTACCACAACGACATGAATTTCGAAAATTATGAAAAGTGGCTTAGGACACAACTTATACCAAATCTACCATCAAAGTCCGTCGTGGTAGTCGATAATGCATCATACCACAATAAGCAACATGACGCAGCACCTACATCCAATACAAAAAAATCAGATATGCAGGCTTGGTTGACAGAAAAAGGCATATCATTTACCACCAATATGTACAAGCCACAGTTGTATCAACTAATTAAAATAAATAAGGATCGTTTAAAAAAATTCAGTATTGATAAAATTTTGCCAGAATATAATCATGAAGTACTCCGGTTACCACCTTATCACCCAGACCTCAACCCTATAGAGTTGGCGTGGGCTGCAAAAAAAAAAAAAGTTAAAATGTGGAGTGGAATACGAAACGCGTAATGGATTTGGTGAAGGAAAAAGTAAACGTAATGGGAGCTAGTGAATGGCAAAAGTTGTGTGACAAAGTGAAGGCTATAGAAAAAGAATACGCCAAAAGTGACCGCGTTATTGACTGCATGACGGATGAATTAATAATTCGAGTGGGAGACGATTCGGATAGCAGTGATAATTCGGATTACGATCATGAAGATGGAGAAGAGGATGATGAGGAGTTTCTAGATCCATGCACTGCAAGCACGAGCGGGAATTCATTTGATAATTTTATAGAAGGTGTAACGCCATTAAGTGACAGTGACTGATTCATTCTGGTGAATAAATTTATATTAAAATTTAATTTAAATTTTCATTTAAAACTCCTGTTTTTTCTAAGCCAAACTTACTCCACCAAAAAGGAAAATTAAAATGTAAAGCTTTAAAAAATTAACAAAAATATAATTTTATGCGAAAAATTATGAACGCGACTGTACATGCGCAGTCGACGCCATCTTGGGTCTAGTTATTTGACGCGCACTGTACAGGGTTGTTACTCTGTAAGTGGGTTTTGGAGATCGCCATCTAGTTTTAAAATATTAACCAAAAACTGTGCTTGTAAAAGTGTCTTCCAATACTCCACTGTTTTCATGAATATTCAAGCCACCAGTTGGCGCCACTTTGACGAGAGGTCTTCCAGTTCGAAAATGAACTTACAATATTTGATGTCATTCGTTTCATTCTTTCGTTCACCATTCAGTCCATAGACGCTTTGGCACTTTTGACAGGTGCCCGGACCTGACGTCTCAGTGCTGCCACCTAGTGAACGTCATTTCAGTAAACCCTCATTCTACATGATACCCCTTGTAAGATTGGTTGCCAGACTAAAGCGACTGTCAAAGATGGGACCGAAGACGGCTTGACGTCTAACTACCATTCTAAATTGACGTATATTTGTCGTAGATCCCGCGAGAGATCACGCGAACGCTCCCGTGGCTCGACTTCACCGCACCCTGAAACAAGGCTGGACCACAACGACGCGTTCAAGCGACGCTGTCGGGACTTCGACGGTGAGTACACCTGCTTTACTACGGCCCGCACGCACATATTGGACTTGCGGATACCATTTGGTTTGAGATCGCCGTCCGTACATAAGCATCGTAGCACATTGCAACTTTGTGTCACGATGCGATGTCGTGTTGTGGAAATCTGCGACGTGTATCGTTAAAATACACGACACGACTTCGCACCGTGCCACGATGCGGTGTAAAGTCGTGTGTTTTAGCCTTTACGCCAAGCGTACACCTACTACGTCTTCGGCCGAACTTGGGCGATCGAACCCATTATAAAATGTGTGTCCGATCGAAGATTCGTTATCGGCCACAAACTCATGATTCGCCATATTTTCGGTTTCGGCCGCAAACCAGCAGAAGCTTCGGTCAAGCCGAAAATCAGAAGTTCGTAAATTGTCGCTCGTCATTCGGCCTAGTTCGTAAAGCTCGGCAATATCAGGTGACGTTCGGCTAACTTCGGGGTGTATCGAGTCCGCTCGTGGTTTCACTCAGACGATATAAACGGACGCAATTTTGTTTTGAAGTTGTAAAGCGAAGTGAGGTTGTGTTTTATTTGTTCTTCATGCGCATTAACGCCTACAGCGGATTTTTTTTACGTGAAAACGTCTTTTCGCTCGGAGTACAGACACCTTACTGTGTGTTTCATTGAATCATCTCGATCTAACGCATTGAACGCGTTGGCGCTCCGATTGACCCTGGATTGGTGACGGACCAATCGGAGTGCCGAACGTGCTCGGTGCGTTTGATCGAGATGGTTAAATGAAACTCACATTAGGGCCACTGATAGTCAGTTCAATATTTTTGACCGACAAAAACAGGTAAGATGTAAAACGCTAATAACTACGAGAGTTTTATACTAGAGTATAGTTGAGTATTCAAAAGATAGGTAACCATTTTTGAACAGGATATAATTTACCTATGACTGACACAGCGCATGCACGCGACCCCCTATTTTAAATGTCTTGTACACCGTGAAATTTCAATGGTTGTTTTCCCGCAGCGAAATGATTTTCTCTTGTTAATACAATCGTTTTATAAACAAATACAATATTAGAAACCAAAGATGGCAGATTAACCATTGTGAAAAATCACCACGTGCGGAGTTTATTTTGCTTTGAACATTTATGCATCGTTGTTCCCTTTGTCCGGGTGCGTGCGATTCGAATAGTACCTACAAGTTACCTCTAGTGTTACTATTGAGAAGTGTTTTATCGAGTTGATGAATATTTTTTTAATAATTTTAAAACAAAAAAATCGTTTTTTTTTTACTCTATGCTTCGAAAGTACTCCTTTTACCAGTTATTCTGCCGCGGGAAAAACCACCATTAAAATTTCACGGTGTATAGGACTAAAGTTTATTACACTAAAGCTTAAGCTTCTTTTTCGTTGCGGCATAGCTTTTGAACCGAAATTTCTAAATAGTTTTCTTAGAGTAACTGGCCATAAGCCGTGAATGATAACGTATCATTCACGGCTTTTCATGATATTCCCATCAAACTTAATAGTGAAATAACTTAATAATATTGTTTATGTTCGTTTACAGAGAAAGGCTACTGCATGCGCGGCGACCTGTGCCAATGGGACCACGGCAGCGACCCAGTCGTGTTAGAAGACGCTTCGGCCGCGCTGTCGTCCGTGCTGGCACTGCCGCCTGCGCCTAGCGTGCCTGGTCAGTATGTTTTACTAGTAGGACGGATACTTGACTGAATATCCGGCTGTATTATAAGCTGGATAGTCGGATATTCGTCTGAATAAAGCCTGATCCCGTGTCTTAAATTCAAATTTCTTCAGCTTTTTTTAATAATTTGCTGGTCTACTGTCAGGTTGTATTTTGATCAAAAAATTATTCGCGACCGTGACAAACTCGTAATTATTAATTTAGTACTTTAATCACAGAAATGTACACAGTCAGTCGGACTATTGTCATCGGCATTTACTACCGATCATATCCTTTTGGTAATGTAGAGACAAACAGAATTATACTCATTGGAATCATCAATTCAACTGTCTTAAGTTAAAATTTACCTACTATCCTGCATCCGGCCGGATAGTTATATTTGGTCGGATATTAGCTTCATACATTCCAACTAAATTTAACTGTTTTATTTGCTTTATTTCCAGAATACAACCCGCTAACTCCGGATATCTGGTTTCCTGCTTACCCTCCGCCCCACCCGCACCACCCACATCCGCCGAGGGAACTAATACCAATACCAAGGTTAGTTATCGTTTATGTTATAAAAGTAATAAGTAACTGCTCTCGAAACTGAAGGAAAACAATGAGGTTTCCTCATCCTCCCCGGCATGTCCTAGAACCAAAAATTCGAAGACATGTGACTTCTACCAACCCGCACTGGGCCCGCGTGGTCCACCACAGGATTTAATCCATTAAATCCTACTTCAGAGAGGTCTGTCTCCCAGGACTGGTATTGACTAAATGATGTTACGTTAAATTTATAACTCTGCCTGCGCCTCGTTGGTCTAGTGGTCACAAGCGCTACCGCCGAGCAACAGATCCTGGATCCGATTCCCAGGTCGGGCAAAGCGTTATTGGGTTTCTCCATATGGAATTTCTCATTAGCAGCCCGGAGTCTGTATTTGTGCCCGGTTGATGGCGTTAGGGTCCTCACATGGGACGTAAATATAACTGGCGAAGTGTGGCCGTGGTCCCATTGACACAGGTCGCCGCGCGTGGATTAACTTAGTTAACGAGTATTTGAATAGGGTATTTTATTCTGTATGAGAAAAAATCTAAAATATATTATTGAGATAGCTTAGGCAAAATGTAGTCGGAAAATGTAGGTTTTAGTTAATGAAATTAGAAAAAAAAAATTAAAATTCAATTCAAAGATTTCAGCCCGCATGTTATTACGTCATATTCTGGCTACTCGGCTGGTCAATTGAACAACTTTGTACTTCTATTATTTTCGTGACCAAAGTAATTTTTATTTAAATAATATTTTACATTCAGGAACAGCAAACTAACGATAAGTAGAATAATAACTCATTTTTAAACGGTTTTATTTAGCTCACCCCGTTTGTTTTATTTATTATTCTTGGGTCAAATTTAGTAATTCAAATTTCACCCTCTTCCTGTCAACCGATTAATCTGAAATTTTGTATACACTTTGGATTTTGGTGACAATACAATTATGTTTATTCATTATCATTATAAATTCAAGATGGCCGCCGCTACAAAATGGCGGATAATTTATGTTTTATTAATCCCATCAATATGGGTATCAAATGAAAGGGCTCAACAAGCAGAATACAATATACTATAAAAAATTGAAATCCAAGATGGCAGCCGCTACAAAATGGCGGATAACGTAGGTTTTATAAATCCCATCAATATGGGTATCAAATGAAAGGGCTCAACAAGCAGAATATAATATACTATAAAAAATTGAAATACAAGATGGCGGCCGCTACAAAATGGCGGATAACGTAGGTTTTATCGATCCCATCAATATGGGTATCAAATGAAAGTGCTCAACCAGTATAATACAATGTACTATATAAAATTAAAATCCAAGATGGCCACGGTATAAACTAAAAACTAGAAAATAAAAAAATAGGTAAAAAAACTTTTTCAGTTAAACGGTTTTATGTTAAACATACATTGCAATGTTTAAGATAAATGTACTAAAAACCAAAAAATAATAAAATAGATACAGTCGTGGGAATTATAAACATATGCATAGACTAGACTAAAATAAAACCGTGGGGCACGTCAATTGTCTACAAATTATCGACGGCCACGGCCACGTGCCCCACGGTTTTATTTTAGTCTAGTCTATGCATATGTTTATAATTCCCACGACTGTATCTATTTTATTATTTTTTGGTTTTTAGTACATTTATCTTAAACATTGCAATGTATGTTTAACATAAAACCGTTTAACTGAAAAAGTTTTTTTACCTATTTTTTTATTTAAATTATAAACAATTATCATATAAAATATCAGCGCATTTGTCTATACAGCAAACTGACGTCATACCCACAGAGCAATATGGCGTCCACTGCGTTCACGCGCAAAATTTGCAAATATAAAATTTAAATGCATTTTTACGGCTCTAATCGATTAAATAAAAATGTTGTTTTTTTTTGTTGTGGTTTATTAGCATCTAAATAGGACACTTTTCAAAAATGGGTGTAATACCCCATTGAGCAACCTCCTTACGGAGCCAATTGACCGTAGTTTCATAACTACGCGGACATACAGACAGTTATAAGAATAGTTTGTATACTATTGTCCGCAGGTTCGCGTCCCGCCTGCGCCACGCCGCGCCCGCGCCGCGCGCGCCCGGCCCCGCGCCCGCGCGCCCGCCGCCGCCGCACAAGAAGAGCTTCGACTACAACCGGTTTGGTGAGTGGCTGTACTCTACCGATACATTACATACTTTCCATGGATTACTGCAGAAAACATTGTTTTAAATGAATTTTGGTCGAATTTCGACCACTGGTTAAATTTACGAGCTTAGACTAATGGCCAACCTAGGGTATTTTTACCAATAATAAAGCAAATACCTACTACTACCTTCGCATAGTAGACCTCTTCTATTTGGAAGTAGCTATCACAGATAAAATCAGCTTACGAAATATTCCGATGAGCCTCACCCGTAAGGCACCTCGCCCACAGCGACTTTTTCTAGTGATGCTGTCGCGCGTTTTGTAAACGCGCGACAGCATCACAACTATCGCGCGAAACGATGCAAACGCGCGGCTGTATCGATACATCGAAAGAAGAAAGAAGCCTAATAAGATCGCGACTGAAGCGAGACTGCATCGCGATAGTAGCGATACAAAATCTGGGCGAAGGTACACGCCCAGTGACAGCATCACGGCTATATCACTACAAAAAGTCGCCGTGGGCGAGGCCTCTAAGGGCGACAATATGATAACGCAGATAATGAATAAGAATTATTTACTCAGTTTGGAAATAAAAAGTGCTATCATCGGTGAGCAAAACGATCCGTTTTTGTTTATAAGAACCGATTATAAAAGATTTATTATTTGCTTTTTAATTTGGTTTTTTTATAAATTATTATTATTCTATTTTTTTTATTTCCAGGCTCCGCCCGTCCCCCTCTACCGGCGAACGCAGCCAACTGTTCTTTAGAAGTGAAGAAAGTGCCGCGAGGACTCAACGACATCACGCATTTGAACAATCACTTCTGCAAGTTTGGCAAGATTGTTAACATACAGGTGAGCTACTTATACATCACCATTTATTTATTTATTTTATAATTTATTTACACACAGTAAAATACATAGGAATACAATATAATGAGGGCTTTCTGAAATGACGTTCACTAGGTGGCAGCACTGAGACGTCAGATCCGGGCACCTGTCAAAAGTGTCAAAGCGCCTACGGACTGAATGGTAAACGAAAGAATGAAACAAATGACATCAAATATTTTAAGTTGATTTTCGAACTGGAAGACCTCTTGTCATAGTGGCGCCAACTGGTGGCTTGAATATTCATGACACCCCTCATTACAATTGGAATACAAAGGGACTGCATCATCATCTTCTGCCTTGCTTTTTCCTAATCATGTAGGAGTTGTTGCGGCATCTACAACGCCACATGCGAACTACGTATCAACGACCTGTGGCTCTAGTGTGAGTTTCATTTGACCATCTCGATCAAACGCATCGAGTAGATGAAGAACCAATCGGAAGCGCCGAACGCGCTCGATGCGTTAGATCGAGATGGTTAAATGAAACTAACACTAGAGCCGTAGACGTCACTTAAATCCTGCATCGCGCTATCAGAGTTTACCGCACGACTGGTATATACACCAAGTAATTTTAATGGTTGTTTCCCCGCGGCAGAACAACTTGCCATATGGAGTACTTTCGAAGCATAGAGTAAAAGTAAAAAAATATTTTTTTATTTTAAAATAATTAAAAAAAAACTCATCAACTGGATAAAACACTACTCAATAGTAACACTAGAGGTAACTTGTAGGTACTAATCTAATCGCACGCGCCGTCGACAAAGGGAACAGCGATGCATAAATGTTCAAAGCAAAATAAACTCGCACGTGGTAATTTTTCACAATGGTTAATCTGCCATTTTTTGTTTCTAATATTTTATTTGTTTATAAAACGATTGTATTAACAAGACAAAACCATTTCGCTGCGGGAAAACAATCATTAAAATTTCACGGTGTATATCTTCCAAGGATAGCTTAGCTTACTAAACCCATTATAATTTCTGAAAAAAGGTCACATACAATACAGTAATTGGAAAGCTATTTAGACGGATACAGTATTAATCCTTATCCACTTGTATACGTTAGTTACCTAAAGCATTTCATGCAAATTATGATAATCCTTGGCACCATATAAAAATGAATATCTTAGGAGTTACTTAAACTATATATAATAAATATAATATAATTATAATCTATACTAATATTATAAAGCTGAAGAGCTTGTTTGCTTTAACGCGCTAATCTCAGGAAAAACTGGTCCGATTTGAAAAAAATATTTCAGTGTTTGATAGCCCATTTATCGAGGAAGGTTATAGGCCATATAACATCACGCTAAGACCCTTAGGAGCCCAGCAAAGAGAAAAAAATCACGAATACGAAGTACTCGCACGGGCAGGCGAGGTGAGCGAGAAATTTGACGCGAACGAAGTCGCGGGCAGAAGCTAGTCGCTAAATAAAAACGCGAAAATAAATGTAGGCATAAAATGCTCAACTACCCGTGCGAAGCCGGGGCGGGTCGCTAGAGTAGTTTAATATAAACTATATTCATTTCCCCCAGGTGTCCTACGACGGCGACCCAGAAGCGGCCCTCATAACGTTCTGCAACCCGACTGAAGCGAACGTTGCCTACAAGAGTACGGAGGCAGTACTTAATAACAGGTTCATCAAGGTCTTCTGGCATAATCCTGAGGTTAGTACTGCATTTACCATTTATTTATGTGTAACATCGTTCCTCTCGCTTTCCTGCAATCTGTGTAAGAGATTTGCGGGAAGCCCTCGCTGTTTGATTTGACCAATGAGCGTTCGCGTTGGTAGAGTTGGCCGTCAGATGGTACCAACCCATTTTCCGAGAGATTGGATTCGTCGTTACGAAAAATCATTTCAAGTAATACCTGAATCTTTTGATTCAGGATATACCCTCATATCTTTAAACGTTGTCAAAGCTAAGAGATGTTTAAACGTCAAAAATGTATGGTTAAACAGTCGCTAACAAAATCGGCCGTTCCCACTGCATGGACACAGGCCAGGCCTCCTCTCTGTGAGAGGGAGTGGGACGTAATCCACCACGCATGCCCAGTGCGGGTTAGTGGATGTCACATGTCTTCGAATTTTTGGTTCTACAACATGTCAGGTTTTGATTCACCGTTTTGAGAGCACTGGTGATGAAATAATTTAAACAAAGTAAAGCGCCAGACGGAGATGGCGTGATGTGCTGGACTCTTTTAATAAAGACTGGTCCTTATGGCGAATCTTGTCGACCTTTATTCCATACAAATTTTGGGAGTGTATTACTCCACTGTTCGACAATGTACATCAAAAATTAAACATGGTGTGGTTTTGTCTTACTGTTAATATTGTCTGTACGGAAACAGAATACTAAAATAAAAAGCCATTAAAAAGTTATGAGCCAATAAAGATTCGTTTTTCTTACTAATTTGACCTAACTTGGCGTGTTTAAGTAATAAAAGAAGTATGAAATCTCTAAAACCAAGTCCGTACCGACAAAGCTCAAATATCAAAAAGTTCGATATACTTTATTGGTCATTGATTTATGCAGTGGTTTTTTTGTAAAAAACCCGATCTTCCGAAGGACTTGTCTTACTATAACTGATCCATGCATCTCTATCAATAATTTTGTGCATGTAGACTAGCGTCTAACTGCTCATCACGGGTGAGACAGCGTGCTTTTTAGCCAGGCCTACCAGAGACTTCTCGAGCCAGCTCCACACAGAGAGAAGTGGAGAGTAGGGAGCCCTTTGCCCAGCTGTGGGCCGCTAATGGCTAATAAAAAAATAAAAACGCCTGACTGGTTTTGTACCTACGACCTACAACTCGTAATTCGCGCCCGTTACCACTCGTCCACCACAGCATTGCTCTCATTCTATTCGAAATATGCTCAGTAACAATACAATATTAACAACAATTTTAAAACGAATTTCATTCTAGCCTTTCAACCAACAGAACAAACAAGAAAACATGGCGCCGGGCGGACAGCTAGCGAACAAGCAGACAGACAGACAGAACTCGCAGTATCCGATGTCCCACAACAAGGTGCTCATCAACAGAGACAACATCAAGGCTACTGCTGACAACAACGCGAAGCAGCTCATGGAGAAGGTGAGAGAAAATTATAGGACGAAAAAAGCGGTGCCGTCATAAAGCGGTGATCGCTAAATGACGGCCTATCAGTGATTTTCAGCGGCGATCTTACTGTACGACTTTTAAAATCACTCTCTAGTACCACCGTCATATGACGGTAATAATATAACGTCCGCAAAATGACGGCTGCCATGAACATTCAATTCAGTCAATTTGACCGGTGTTTTCACATAACGGTGATAAAAGACGGAAGTCTGTGTCACATTCTTAGCGTTACTAATTGTATTTTTGTTGAAAAACATAGGAAAATATATCGAGGAAACTAACATCTATACACCGTAAGGACTATTATTGCTTGCAGCACTCAGCCGCTATAGTAACGCTTGCTAACAGACGTGGTCATTGTGTGCACGGGATTGTGTTTTCAAATTGGTCAGATGTAAGATCTCTCGATAGTACTTCGCAGGCTCTCTT
Source organism: Polymixis lichenea (assembly GCA_949091785.1). Lineage (NCBI taxonomy): Eukaryota > Metazoa > Arthropoda > Insecta > Lepidoptera > Noctuidae > Polymixis > Polymixis lichenea. The sequence continues at coordinate 10,882,853 of OX420959.1, forward strand.
AGCCCATCTTCCTAAATGCAATTTTTACTTTTACAGCAAGAAAAAGAGAAAGAGAAGGAACTAGCGAACGGACAAGAACCAAAGAAAGAAGTCGTGAAACAGTCAATAACGAAGAGCAAACAAGTGATGGAGATGCACAAGAGAGCGCAGGCGTTGTTAGAGACCCAACTACAACAACAGATGTTGTTGATACAGCGGCTGGAGTCTGGTGAGTTGATAAGATAAGAAATTTATTTGCTCAAACATGAGTACATGACGTACAACTCAAATTCTCAGCATGCAAGTAATGTTAAAGTAAACATAAAGACAGGTCATCACGTTTGCCTTAAGCAATGGCATAGAAATATTTATACAATAGAAACAAAATATATTATCACTCCTGATTCAAATTATTCAAAAATATAATTTAAGAACATAAAAATAATAAATTGGTTAAACATAATCAAAATCAAAATCTCTCATCTAAAACTCATTCATATTATAAAAAGCTTTATCGGCTAGAAAATGGTGATTAATTAATGATTTGTATAGATACTTACATAATTTAAAAACTACTGGTCTTAAAATAATGTTGTATGTACAAGTATCATCATCATTATATCAGCCGAAAGACGTTCACTCCTGGATATACGCCTCCCCCAAAAGGGAGGAATTTGCCATAATCGCCACACTTGGCAGGCGGGTTGGCGATCGCAGTATGGTGATCAAATGCATAGAGAACGCTGCTGCTCATTCTCGTTTATTACAAATGTATTGTTGATATCTTTACGATAAATAAATAAATCAATTATTTATTTATTGATAAAGTACTTCACCGACTTCTTCACTAAGAAATACACAAAACAAAATTACATACATTTTTCGGTATTGTGAATTAGTCACTACAGACAACACTAGTATGGCAATTAACTGGACGTTCAATATAACGTTAATTAAAATGCATACACGTTTCAAAATGAAATAGAGTTAGAAAAGAGTTTTGTGCATAAGTACATTTGGAAATACAAAAACACTTTAAACGTAAAAAAAAAACAAAGGCTGACAAAGAAGGGAATGAAGGTTACTACAATCCCTACTTAATATTATAAATGCGAAAGTAACTCTGTTACGCTTTCACGCCTAAACCGCTGAACCGGTCATCATGAAAATTGGCAGAGATAGCCTAGAATATGGAGAAGGGCTACTTATTTACGCGATAACCGACATCCACGCGAGTGGAGCCGCGGGCAAAAGCTAGTTAAGCGGCGCGTGTCGCACAGAAAGCTCGAGACTCCGAGCTGGGTGCTTACTCTGGAATATAATTCCGATAGATCGACATTGGTCAAACGTCAGTTTGTTGAGTTAAGGTGAACCTAGTCCACATTTTTCCCATACAAACTTCGGGAGTGTATTACTCCACTGTTGGACAATGTACATCAAAAATTAAATATGGTATGGTTTTGTCTCATTATTAATATTGCCCGTACGGAAACAGAATACTAAAATAAAAAGCCATTCAAAAGTTAGGAGCCAACAAAGATTCGTTTTTCTTGCGAATTTAACCTAACTTTGGGCGTGTTTTCGTAATAAAAGTGTAAAATTTGAAAAACTAAATCGGTACCGACAAAGCTCAAATATCGAAAAGTTCAATAAACGTTATTGCTTATTGATTTATGCAGTGGTTTTTTCATAAAACCCAATCTTCCGAAGGGCTGTTCTTAATTTTTTACGCGCTTGTTGTACTATAAATGATCCTGCATCTCACACAGTAATGTTGTGCGTGTAGACTAGCGTTTAACTGCTCATCCCTGATACTACCTTTGTCGGACACGATGCCTGGTGAGACAGCGTGCTTTTTAGCCAGGCCCATCAGTGAGTTCGAGCCCGCGACTAGGTTCCCCTTAAGCGTCAGGGATTGGCTACACTCAGTGAGTCCTGCCAATCCCTGACGTTTGACTGACAATTCCAATGTCGATCTATCGGAATTATATTCGAGAGTAGCCCTGGTCAGGGCCTGAATTCACTACGACCACTTAACGATTCCTTACTCGTAACCACGTGAATCACACACGAATTTGGCTAATATCGTATTAATATTATCGACAAATTGTCTTGAAACATACAGAATATGACATTTCGATTCCTTTCCGTTACATTGGTTTCTAAAACAAACTAAATTGACGTAGCTTGAACGTAGTACGATTCCACGGGGCATCATTATAACGTTACAGAATTGGGGCCCAGATGTCTTCATCGGAAAGATTGTGATAAGGCAACGGTATGGTTTAAAAGTTGTAGTGACAAAAATTGTAAAGAGTATGTTTGATGGTTTGTTTGGTCACGTTGAGAGGATAAATGAAAGGCGACTAACAAAAGGATTTACAAAGCAGATGTGAGTGGAAACGCTCGGAGGGGCCGCCCTAGGAGTAAATGTAGCTACCTTATTGGTGAGAAATTATTTGAGGAGTCTCCCGAATCATGCATGCACTAATCTTGCACTAAATCTATGAAACTATTTTACTTTATTTATTACTAGCTTTTGCCAGCGGCTTCGCCCGCGTGGAGGTCGGTGTATTATACATATAAACCTTCCTCTTGAATAATTCTATCTATTAAAAACTATTTTCAAAAAAAATTAAATTTAAATTTTGGAAGTCGGTGACTTTGGATATGTATTTGAATTTTTTGTCACCGCCTTCCGAAATTAGAGTTATTTTTCACTTTTTAGTGTTTTTTTTGAAGTCGGTTGTTTATTTTTTTGAAAAAAGTTTTTATTTTTCACTTTTTAGTGGTTCACATGTGCTTACCCCTTCACAGCGTACACAGCGTGATTCTATGTTATTAACTGGTGTAAACAATTGACAGACATGAGATTTCAGCAATCCCTGTCCATTTGCTATCATTTATTGAGGAGTTCCGTTGCCTATCCGAAGTTCTTCATCAGGTCTTAACCAAATTGAAATGGAACCACTCCGAGAAAGTACTCTTCGAAAAACTACACAAATTGCTTTAAGTGTGCCTATAAAATTTGAAGAGTTCACTCTATTTCTCCAGGATCCTATCATCAGATCCTGACTTGTTGAACATGGGACCACCTGGGAAGTATACCCTTTCAAACAAAAAAATAATTATCCAAATCGGTCCAGCCATCTTCGAGTAATCGGGGAACATACATAAAAAAAAAAGGTTCCGACGAATTGAGAACCTCCTCCTTTTGGAAGTCGGTTAAAAAACCCCGCATCAAAATCCGTTGGGTAGTTTTAAAGATTTAAGCATAAATAGGGATATAGGGACAGAGAAAGCGACTTTGTTTTATACTATGTAGTGATGGGACAGTAAACAGCTTCAATATAATATGTTCACAAATAACAATAATAAATATAGTTTTAACAATAATGCAGCCCTCCACATTATCAAAATTAAGATTAGGTAAAAAGCACTATGCACTAAAACGAAGCACAGTGTTGTTTTACCTTTATAAAATAAAAATAAAAAGAAAGAAAGAAAGAAAAATGTTTATTCTGCACAAACAAAACGCATATTACAAAAAAAATAAAATTATGCTAAGAAACTTAAAATGCACACATACAATTTAGACAAAAGCCCCGTATCCAAGTCGGAAGGACAACTTATAACGTCTACATTTTGTATTTTCAGGCAACGTCACCGGTCCTCAACGAGCGGCTCTGCTAGAAGCGATCAACTCGGCACAAGAAGGCATCGAGAAGCTGCGTAAAGAGCTTGTAGCCTACAATGGAACGCTCAAACAGATGCAGGTATGTACCTTTATAAGTATTGTGTGTCTTATATACATAGTCATAAGCACTAATATGTAATTACTAGCTTCTGGGACTTTTTTGCCCCGACCCGCCCGCGCTGTTATTTCGTTTTCGCTCAGCGTTTTTCGGACTTTTTGTATTCTTGCACGGCTCCTAAGGGCGTAGCGTGATGTTGAATAGTCTAAAAACTTCATCGAGAATTGAGCTATCGATGACGTTCCTGTTTTGTGAAGTCAGATCCTAGTAGTGCTGTCTCTGTCTAGCATAGACTTTAAAAAGCACACAGCTTGTGTGGCTGTGGCTTTAATTTTTATCAAAGTATCGGAAAATGGAATAAAAAAAGAATTCAGTTTAATTACTCATTTTATGGGTTCCAAAGTTATTTTTTTTATTACTAAATGGAACTACTCTTGACCTCGATCACGCCTGATAAAAAGCGATTTATGAGGTTTATGATGGATCGAGCGTGCCCAGAAAATGCCTGTTCACTGTTTTAAAGTGCTATGTTCTTAAATTAGAAACAATACAGTAAGAGAAAATCACTTTTAAAAGTTGCTAAGAGTAACCTAGACGCGTATCGCGAGAGCTAGTTCGTGGTGGCGCGGGAAAACAGTCCTGGATGGACTTGGGGGAGGCCTTTGTCCACCAGTGGGACAGTACAGGCGTAAAAGAGTATACATATTAGTGCTCGCGACTGTACCTATGTAAATGAAAAATAGAGAATATAAGTTATATCAAATTAGACTACGTTCCCACGGACAAAATAAAATCGCGGCGGATCTTCAAAGCACTGCTTAGCGCCGAGAGTTAAAAATCGAACACTGTTTTTTCGTTGCGCTGAGACTAAATCGCGCTGCACTCTTGGATTCTAAGTGGTCGGTTCAACGCCGAGAGTTCAAAATCCAGTGCGCGATAAAACCCCGCCGCGAGTTTATTACGTCCCACAGTGGAACGAATGTATGGGAGCGGTTGGACGTAGACATGTCCGAAAAAAAAGAGTAAAATTATGCCAAACTAATGATGCCATCTTATTCGATTACTTAATGCCTTCATAACTTGTGGTGATGAATTTCTTCATAACTCCCATATTTCGGGAGTAATTTGAGAAAATGTGAAATTTTACTATGAAAATGAGTGTATCGAGCTCTCTCCCTCCTGATTCCGGGCTTGTTTCAAGTAGCGGTCTCTAATATCATAATGCTAATACTAAGAGCTATATTTAATACTAAGACACATAGTGCGCCAAATGTGCACTTTCTGGGATAAAGAGTGATGTTTATTTTATAACACAATTTTTTTATTTTTTGTTTATTTTGTTGATTAAAACCGTTTTTCTAAAGGTTTACCTTATTACAATAACATTTCTGAGCAGCCAATTAGAGAAGATATAAGCTAATTAGGATATATAATTAGGGACTTAAGGTTTACATATAAAACTGATGCACTAATGATTACTGATAAGAACATTGCTATTATTTAATTACTAAATGGCTCTTAATACACTAATTTAGCATGCATCATTTACTAATTATCACAATAACTAATTACCTTGCAATATTTAACAAAGGATACCTGGGATACCTGGATTTTATATAAATAGGTCACTATTAGTAACTTTAAAATCAGTGTTGATTTACACCTCGTTGTATCCAAGCTAATCTCGCAATGTATTTTCCAAATTTTAATACAAATCTTGATATTCACGTTGCTTTATGCGCACGCGCACATAAAGATTTACGCGACTTTAACTATTTGTTCAGTGTTTTAAAAGATAACAGTTGTGTTCAGTTATGTGAAAGTGCTGAAACAAGTTTAAAAGACTGGTGTCGTCGATTTTGCTACCGCATTTATGCAAAATGGACACAGTCTGGAAGAAGCACAGATAAGTTTCGGAAGAAACATGAGATTTGGCTACAGGCTGCAATTCAATGGCCGGGATTACAGAATGAAAATATGGAACCTTCTACAGAAAATATAAGTGACGTCATCGAGCCCATAATTTCTCCTGCTAAATCTGATGCTTCAACTTGTACACATCCTAGTCCTCGTAAATCTTTTGAGGACCTTAGTAACCGGCAAAAAAGAAGACGCACTGAAGATAGTCTTTCATGCAGCAGTAGCAGCGCTGAAATTATGTTTTCGGCCGAAAGGGCGCTTCAAAAGGCAGGACAAAGCGATACAGCTTATGTTATGAAATACTTGACGGAGAATCCAGAAGAGGCCTCAAAAATCAAAGCCTTCATTGAAGGTAAATCAATTCAGGTACGGGAAATATCCCCTTTGAAGGCATTGGCTCTTTATGTATCGATGAACTTATCGAAATGGCGCTATAACACTCTTCGGGATTTCAACACTCAAGAAGGAGCTCTTCAATACCCGAGTTACTACATGTTGGTTAAAGAAAAAATTAAGTGCTATCCGGCCAAAGAAGATCTCACAGTTACAGAGAGCTCTGCAAAAATCAAATTACAAGCCTTGATGGATTTAACCTCAAGAAGACTTATTAGGTCGTTAGAAACCCCTGTTGATCCCAATCAACAGCTCGTATTGACCAGCAAATGGGGTTTTGACGGATCATCTAGCCAAAGCATTTATCATCAAAGGACGAGTGAAGATGAGCAAATCGATCTTGCTAGTAATTTTATGATTAGTCTTGTACCACTGCGGCTCGTCTCAAAAGGTGTAACAATTTGGGAAAACGAGCGACCATCTTCCACTTCATTTTGCCGGCCAATATTGTTTAAGTTTATAAAGGAAACCAAAGAAAATGTGCAGAGAGAGATGGCTGAAATCGAAGCAGAGATTGAAGCCTTAACTCCATCCACCATCACTGATGGAATTAGTGTCAAACACCAACTGCTGTTGACAATGATTGATGGTAAAATTCATTCCATTATATCCAATACAGCAGCTTCAGTGTGTGACATATGCAAGGCTTGTCCTAAAGAAATGAATAATTTAGAGTTAATCAAAGATAAACACGCAAACGAGGACATGTATAAATATAGCTTAAGCACCCTTCACGCTTGGATTCGCTCAATGGAATGCTTATTACACATTTCCTACAAATTAGACATAAAATCATGGCAAGTAAGGGGTGATATAGCAAAAAGGCAAGTTGATGACAGGAAGAAAAGAGTTCAAGAGGCTGTAAGAAGAGAAACGGGCTTACTTCTCGATGTTGTGAAACAAGGCAGTGGATCCACCAACAATGGCAACTCGGCAAGGAGATTTTTTGAAAACTACACTAAATCTGCTGAACTGACCGGAATAGATGCTATGCTTTTAAGAAAAATCTGTGTGATCTTGCAGTGTATTTCATCAGGAGAGAAGATCAACGTAACTAAATTCCGAGAGTTCTGCTTTGATACTGCTAAGCTTTACGTGGAGTTATACCCATGGTATTATATGCCTTCTTCACTTCATAAAATTTTAATGCATGGGCCAGACATAGTTCAGAACATGTCAATTGTGCCCATTGGTTTTCTATCCGAAGAGGCATCTGAGGCTAGAAATAAAGATTTTAGAAAATATAGAGAGGGGCATTCTCGAAAGCATAGCAGTATCTCATGCAATGAAGATATTATGCACAATCTTTTACTGTCTTCTGATCCACTTGTTACAAGTATCCGTCCAAAAGGAAATAAGTTTGTAAAAAAATCTTCTTTTAAGGAATTTTATGAGCTTACGGATTCTGAGAAAAGTGATATCGAATTTGTTAACATAAATGATTTAGCGGACATCGATTCTGAATTTGAATTAATTGATGATGATGATGATGACGAAGATAATTAAATGATGTTATTGTTTTAAAATGTGTAACTTAGTAAATTAGAGCTTACATCTTAATTATTTATTGTACTTTTAATGAAACTAGGTAATTTATTATCAACTTACTTAAAAGTCATACTCTCATCAGTTCTTGTGAATATTTTTGTTAATATATATTTCTGTATATATATATAATATATTTATAGACCTCTTAATAAGTCTGTCTGCGGTTTAAAGTAAATACAAATGGGGAAAAAACGTTTTTTTTTTTAAATTTTCATTTCCTTTTATCCCAGAAAGTGCACATTTGGCGCACTATGTGTCTTAGTATTAAATATAGCTCTTAGTAATAGCATTACGATATTAGAGACCGCTACTTGAAACAAGCCCGGAATCAGGAGGGAGAGAGCTCGATACACTCATTTTCATAGTAAAATTTCACATTTTCTCAAATTACTCCCGAAATATGGGAGTTATGAAGAAATTCATCACCACAATTTATGAAGGCATTAAGTAATCGAATAAGATGGCATCATTAGTTTGTCATAATTTTACTCTTATTTTTCGGACATGTCTACGTCCAACCGCTCCCATACATTCGTTCCACTGTGCGTCCGTGTGAATGTCGACTAATCCACAAATTAAAAAGTAGATTTACTTAAATGGGAAAATTGATTGTGTGTTGGTAGGAGAGTGTGGGATCTATTAATCTAGGGTGTTTAATTATGACGTTGCCCTAATAGAAGGCGATTACGTGAGCGTCAAAACTACCCGAAAGATTTATTAGATCAAACTTATTTATGCAAGGTCAAATTAAATTATTATAAATATTCATATCATTATAAATATTTTAAATTAGTGTAGCGAAAGCGGGCGTGATGGGTATCGATATATAAACATGATAAAACCAAAAATAAATTTATTTGATCATGTTTTTTTTTTGTTTCGTCTACCGCAGGTAACACTAGTTGACTAGTCACATGATAGATCAGTTTTATTAATATCTAAACACGATACAATGAAATACGGGGTGTAAAAATACACTTAACGAGGCCGAGAGTTACTTATCGTCATTGTTATACTTTTTTTTTGTTCTGGACCATACCTGGGAAACTTAACTTTATCGGAGATATTGAAGGTCAAAATTTTAACCTTTACTGACGTTATTCCCCACGACCCGGGGATATAAAAGGCCACTTTGGCAGAATCATAATATGATCATATTATGAATCATATTTAAAATCGTAAAATGGATACAAGCTGACAATTCCTAATATTATCTGCGTAGACAGCACGCAATTCATCTGTTTGACAGTTTTGTATGGAAGTTCGTAAAATGGTTACCAAATTATGAATTGCTTTATTAAAGTAAAATGTCAAATAGCAGAATCATAGGGGAATTCAGGAAGTGAACTGCTTAATGTGGCCTTTTTAGACCCGCTGGTGTAACGTTTGATGCACCCATAAGCAGAATGTTTTGCGTGTGTTGCATTGCGCAATTATGACACCAAAACTAAAAGTGTTTTCTCAGCAATTATTTTTGTGACATGTTACTTAGTTTGATGTACAGAATGTGTAGTTGATGGGTGCGATGGGTCTTTTTACTCTGTATAATAGATTTTCTGACTTCAAGTAACAAGATCACAAGCGGTTGTTGAACGAGGGGGTTCACCACCAACAATAAAATCTTTTTTGTTTTATCATGTTTAGATTTTAATACACATCACGTCTTGAATTTCGCTATATCATTTAATTTGACCCTCTATAAGATGTTTAATTCTCTTTTATTGAGGGTAAAGACAGTTACTTGTAATTTTTTTTATTTAATCCGTATTTGTCGAAATATCGATTTAAATGATCGTATGATCACGTTCTATTTGGACAACACGAATGCTTTCAATTTGGACCAGTGCTTGCAAAGTGGAGTGCTTTGGAGCCATTTATAATTTACGTCACACGGAACGGAGGATCAGCTAAGCTAGTCAATTTTTTCATGAAATTGTCAGTCAATGGGATTATATGAACTTGGAAGGTTGTATTGATGAATTTTATTATTTTGATTCCGTATTTGTTGCGGTCTCGAACCATATTTTGTTCAACATAGCTTGACACTTCAAATATATATATTTAAAAATAAATCGCGGGCTACCATGGCGCTGCTTCCCCTCAAGCAAAATTCAACGTTTATTTTTGGCTATAAACGAAAGTAAAATTATTTTTCTAAAGTATTTTATGACCTATTTTGTATCGGGTGTTTTTGTTTAGAGGTGGAGAACTTTAAATTGAAATAAAACGCAGAAAAAATGTTTTCAAAATCCATGAAACCAGAAATAATTGAGCATTTGGATGCTAACATTCGACGCATTACTGCCGAAATACAGCCTGATTTACTGCGAAGAGTGTGTAGAAATTTGACCACGAGATTACGACCACATGTCCTAAATCATATTCGAACACTAACACCATAAAGTTTTCGGTCAAATAAAGCCGATTTAATTGATACTAAAAATATTTTTCTGTGTTATACTTATTTAAATTTGAAGTTGCCCGCCTCAAAAGAAAACCTCTTTATTTTGCGATAGCAGCGTCACTTACAATAAAAAGTTGCACTACCTAATTCCAACACGCAAGCTGCGCCACATTTGCACAAATTGAAAGCATTCTTACTCAACACCAATATCTAGGCGTTCTACTGTCAAATTGTACTTTATGCTATCAAATATTTGTCATCCACCACAACCAGTAAGAATTGTTATAATTCTGTCAAATATGCCATTAAAATTATTGTGACATGACAGGACGAGTCGGTAGCGAGGAATATGTCCCGTCTGCAGCTAGAGCAGGTACTAGCAGTTGCGTTCCGCATGCCGTGCACTATTTTTAACGCGTTTGTTTGAGAATATTCAGCTAAAAAACTTAATAAACTGCATATAAAGCATAACCCCCTTTTGGACTTAGCCGCAGTCGGTTAGAAAATTACGAGTGACTGAGTGTTGGATATGAAAAAGCAAGAGTTTTTTTTTGTGTCCAGAAATCACTGCATACTTAAAATTTTGCACAAGAGTTCATTGAATAACGAAAGTGAGTACTAAGAAAGGATTTTTGAAAATTCTTCCACTAGCACCCAGTTGCACAAAGACAAACATTAATGCCTTATTACATAATGGATAATTAACGCTAATGATTTCATTAATTTAATGATATTGCACAAAACAATTTTAAGGCGCTAATGCATGCTTTGTGCACCAAAAACTGTGACAGATTGCCTCGTTTGAGACGCCATTATTTAAAATTAAAGAACCACTAAAATCGAGTCTAATGTTGTTATCTGCAATATACATACAAACTTACAAAAAATCAATTAATCCTTTCCTAGCTTCTGCCGGCATCTACGCCAGAGTGGAGGTCGGTGTATTGATACATAAAACGTTCCTCTTGAATCACTTGTGTCTATTGATGAAAACCGCATTAAAATCCATTGCGAAGTTTAAAAGATCGGCGTACAAACACGAAAAGCGACTTCGTTTTATCCTATGTAAGGATTAGTATATAGGATACTCAGATATAAGTGGCAGAGAAGATACTCTGTAAAGCCAACCCCTTTTAGGATTTTAGCTGAAATATTCAAAAGTTCCATCGCACATTGTAGACTTTAAATCAGTCAATAGTCGACCGATTTACAATCTGCAATGTAAAATGGCTCTTATTATAAACGCCTTAAACATTCATATGAAACATACTCTGCGTTTGTGTATGGGATGCATCTTGGTTTTCATTTCTTCATACATAACCTTCACGACTGTTTTTTATTCGTTTGCAAAATCTTATTTCTACCATTTATTTTTGTCTCTGCAAGTTAATTTTAAATAGGTATAAAATAAGCTATAACTTAAGTTCTGATATGCGCCCCCAACTTATTAGTGACACTGCCGTTGCAGAAATCCAGGAGTGAAGAAGAACATTAAGGTCATTGATTGCCGAAAAATCCTGCTCAATATACATAAAATTCCAGTTTTAGCCCAACAGCTAAAATATGATAACTGATCACAGATTTGTTGAGAATTTCAGAATTATTTTGTGAATCATAAAATGTTTGTAGACACACTGCTATTTGTACTGGAAGTATGTGTACTTACTGGAATGTTTCAATATTCATCGAAAAGGCATGTCAGTTTTTTTTTATTTACATTTGTACCACACATTTTTTTATTATTTTAAACGTTACAAATCACCAAGCAATCCAGTATCTTATAAAATTAAATAAAGCTGAGGCCACACTGAGAACGAAGCTAAGTTCGCTTCGCTTTCTTAATACAAGAAAGAGCGACTATTCTGTTCACCTCCTATTCGTAATATAGCGTCATATACTTGAGTAAAAATAGCATCACGCATGCGTATCGCAACTCGTTCTATTTGTCATTATATAGTCACAAAACTCACAAAGTATCGTACTTACATAATAATTAATTACATTAAAATGTGATAGTTCCTCATTGCTCATTGTATGTAATACATTACTATAGCTGTGCAAGGAGCTTTTGGCGCGTGGACAAAATCGTAACTAACTCCGCTATCTTGTTATTAAGCGGCTTTATTTAGCTTGCCCAGTTTGTTGATGTTTTTAGGTCAAATTTAGTCATCGAAATTTAACCCTCTACCTGTCGTCGGATTGATCTGAAATTTGGTACACACCTTTGATTCCGATGACAACACAATTTCATATATTCAGTATCATTGTGAATCCAAGATGGCCGCAGCTACAAATGACGGATTACATTTATTTTGATTTTTTTGGAACAAAATTCTTTAGCGCAGTTTGCGGTAGTAGTAAAATTGTAGAAATCGTCACGTAACAAAAAAAGCGATGCGTAAAGAAAAGGCGTTGTGACCCTTCATGAAATCGTTTATAATATCTAATAGAACGAGACAGAGAGAGTGATATCGTTTTCATGGTTTTCGAGGGTGCTGAAGCAAATAGGTCAAAATGTAAGATGGGGCTAAGAAAATTTTCAAATTTTTATTATGGGCCCTGTAAACGTCATTCGCCAAAAGATTCATGTACAGCATTATGTATCTTGATTAGTTACTACTAATATTGTGATTGAGCTATTGTTAGAAAATAATGCCATGTTATATCATATAGTTTTATGTAAATAATATAGAAAGTAAGTGTGGATATGGATGGGCTGTCATTATTACTGCAAACTTACTTAAAAATATGCCAAGTCCCGTTCTTATGCGATATTAGTATTTCGTGGTCACTCCTAGAAACCGCTAAAAGACACACAAACCGATAAACAGACAGAACACACGCCGGACCAATTCCAAAAAAAAATCCTTCATGTTAATTTTGGTTTAGACAGAAAAAAAATGCTGCTAAGTTATTTTTATTTTTTTGTCATGACGCAGGTAAACGATGACCGTTTTAAAACATTATACCTACATGGGAAGGTCATTTTCGTCATGTCAAATGTCCATGTAATACCACTCTCATGACGATCAGAGGCGCTACACTCGAAGTTGTGGACGAGTACGTGGACGAGTAGGACAAACTGTCCAGTTAGGTAGGTCCAACTTCGAGAAAGAGGTTAATCGTCGAATCCGACTCGGCTGGGGCAGCGTTCGGGAGGCTTCGCATTATCTTCTCGTCCCAAACACCGCAGTGTCTCAAGACGAACTCTGGTTATCTGTCGCCTTTGCCATGCAGTTATAAATATCGTTGGACTGTTGTAGTCCTATAACATTCCATCTCTATTCACACTTAAATTGGTTTGTTGTGTAAATGTATCAAAGTTGTGTAAATTTGTGTATATCTAATATTAGTTATAAAAGTGTGTATTTTTGTGACAACTAATCATGGCTTTGTTAATTGTGTTAAGCTTACATCATAGGCTTACTGCTTTGGAATAAGATTGAATTTTGTTTTACTCAATCGGCGGCATACATCATTTTGGAAAAAAAATACCCATATATAAAGTTACTGACATCAATTCAATAGTCAATTGTGAACTTCATTCGGGACTTGCATTTATTCTGTTACACCTTGTAGAAGTATGGAATAAAGAGACATGCTGCGCCGGCCACAAATAAATTGGAATAAGGGTATTATAGATCGCGGCACGTAAGTTCAACCAAAATCAGAACAAACAACCGACGGTAGGAACGTGTGCACCTGTGCCTCGCACGGAAACGAATGAGGTCACCTTCCAGCATAGTCATTGATGTAACGTGTACTAAAGTTTGGAAATAAATTACAGATCGCGGCAGATAAGTTGCAAAGAAATCCGACATTTTAGCTCAACTTACGTGCCGCGATCTGTAGGAGAATGTTGATGATTTAAGTCTCATCACATCGCCATTTTCGTTCACTGGACTGATCCATCATTTGCGTTTAAACGTATATCACAAGCATTTTGTCTCATTTGGGTGGGTTCTAAAATGATGAGCGTCTCGTCCACTATTCATAAAGCGAGAGAGTTCTCAGTAACGAGGGCAGAGTAGAGGATGTTACGATGACATTGAATTTTGCACTTAATAATCAGTATCATAAAGTGTAAAGTTGTACAAACATCGACACAGAAATTAAAATACTTTTCGGGTGGGTGAGTCAGTCTCATTTGCGCTTTTAGATATTTAAAACAAAGTCAATTATTTAATGTTATTGAGAAAATCCTTTGTCTCCTCTGTGCTGAGAGCTTTTCATAGCTTTTCTTTAAATGTCCATATGTCATGGACCAGACAAAACAAAACCTCACAACCATTATATACAATGTGTAATGTAATATAATTAACGCAAGACCTCATACAACCCAAATATAGTATTGAGTTAAAAGCATAACACTATGACCAAAACTTATTTTTTTGTTAAAAAATGATGTTGACCGCAGTATTACTTTATGCATTCAAAATTGATTCTTAAAGCCATAAAATAAGATTTTATTTTCTTAGGCTCAATCAACAGTCAGTATGACTGATACATAATTTTTGAAGAAAAATAAAAACCTATATTAATAGATACGGAAATCGATTCAGTAATAAATCATGAACAAAATACTATCAGAACTTGCGTTTATTCTGTTACACTTTGTATATGTTTCATTTATTGAAAGCCTTGTACATAGCATAGCTTTAACTGGGCTTCAATTACTTTTGTTAGCAGGCAAAGAAACCGAAGACTAAGGAAGAAGCGCAGAAGGAGATCCTGGATGCTGAGCTGGATCTGTTCACCAAGCAGCAGGTATGTGAAAATAACACATAATTTTTTACTAGACTTCGCTGTCCCACTCCTGGACAAAAGCCTCACTCCACTTCTTTCATCCGTCCTTCCAGTTTTAACGGAACCTATCTAGCTCGTCCCGCCATCTCCTACACGGTCTGCCGCGACCCCGCCTCACTGTCCCCAGTTCTGCGCTACTTGGGCCCACAGTTTGTCCGCCATGTGACAGACATGTCCTACCCAGTCCCATTTAAATTGGGCAGCCTTTTGAGCCACGTCAGCTGTCTTTGTTTTGGAGCGCAGTATTATGTTTCGAATACGGTCCGTTAATTTAACGCCTAGTATACTTCGCTCCATTGCGGTTGATGGCAATTGGCTCGCCCCCTTTTACACGAGCCTAACATAAAAAGGGGAAATGTGGCTGTACTATAGTTACGCCTCTGTCCAACCCTTTGAGGAAACAAGGAGTGTTTTTATGTTATATTTCAATTGTTTTTAATTTGTCCCCAATAGGAAGGCCATGACGTCTCGGATCTAGCGAAGAGGATCGTGGAGCTTCGACGACATATGTCAATTCAGTTTCCTTCGCACAACATGATGAGAAGACCTCATGCAAGGTATGTTTACGATAACTATCCGTTAGTGGCTGACACCAAAGACTCGTATAGATCGCGGCACGTAAGTTGAACCAAAATCAGAACAACAATCGAAGGTAGGAACGTGTGCACTCGTTGCTTCGCACGGAATAAGAATGAAGACACCTTCTAGAATAGTCATTGGTGTAACGTGTACCTACTGAAGTTTGGATATAAATTACAGATCGCGGCACGTAAGTTGAAACAAAATCCGACATTTTGGTTCAACTTACGTGCCGCGATCTGAAAAGTAATAAGTCGAAAAATCTTCTTTAAACATATTGGACCACGTTTGCACGGAAGTAACAATATCGCGACGGGATTTTATCGCACACTGAATTTTCAACTCTGTGTTAAACCAAGCATTGACAATCCAACAGTGCATCCCAGCACGTTGCAAAAAAAAAAACAGTTTTATTGTATACACTAATAGTGCATATCATGTAAAGACAAGTTATTAAAATAAAATAAAAAATACATTATTTTAAGTTCATTCAATTTCATTCATTCTTATACCACCTCACTATCTTTTTTTGTCATAATCTGGAAACCCTTCAATTGTCAAGTTACTGAAGACGATTATAATTGGAACAGAGCACCTAGCTTCTGACGTTTCACAAGTGCCCATGTAGGTTTATGTGAAATAAATTACTAATTTTTTTAAACCTGGTGGTAAAATATCATTTTTAATATAATGTTATTAACTTTTCAAGCTATCGTATTGTGAAGAGGAGAATTAGGTGAGATGATAGATATTTTTATTATAGAAAGTTATTTTATGCTTTATGTTGTGTTTGTCTGCTCTCGTTGGGTTTGATTCCCGGCTCGTTACTAAATGACATACATGGCTGCATGCAAAATGTAGTTTTTTTTTATCAATATTTTCTTTTAACCATTTGCCCTTTGAGATACAAAATGGGGCAAAACTATCACTTGAGGTGAAAAACAAGTTTCATGGTCTCATGCAATCTTTTCTGGTTTCTAATAACCTCATCAGACTTTAAAAAGCTGACTGTTTTATTACAAAACACGATCTATACTCACCGGACCTTGCCCCAACAGACTTTTTTCAAAATTTGGACAATTTTTTAAGTGCGAAAAAATTCAACACCCTAGAGGCAGTAGGTCAAGTTCTAATTTATCTCTGAGCCAGTTTTTGCATTTCCAACTTTATTTCGGTTTAATGGTAAAAAGTTCTTAATACAAAAATGACACCTTAGCAGTTTGCAGTTTTGTAAAAAGAACTGTATTGGTGTACTGACGTCAGCACATCAAACTGCCCCAATCTGTCAAATTTCTTTGATAGATTTTCAACTTTATCACATAAAAATAAGGTTCATGTTCAATTGGAAAAATTTGACAGTTTGGGGTACCTTGATGTGCTGGCGTCTACATATTGGATTTTTAATAAAAAAACTGGCTTGGCGGTTTAAAAATTATCTAAATAAAGATCTTGTTTTGTAATAAGTGAGTGACTGACTAGAATGAAGTTTTTCTAACTTAACAGACAGCTGTGCTGCTGGGGATTTAGTTGTACCACTTCTTCCCAGCAGAAGCACTAGAAAGTGGTGAAGGGCAAGCGTCTTATGTCATTTTGACGTTTGAAAAATGATAAATTGAATAAATGACTTTTGATTTTGATTCAAAAGTCATTTATTCAAATTAGGCTGAGAATCAGCACGTTTCGAATATCAAAATTACATAAGACAGTCCCCCAAAACGCCCGCCCTTCACCACTTCCTAGTGCTTTAGCTGGGAAGAAGAAGAAGAAGTGATACAACTAACTCCCCAGCAGCACAGCTGTCTGTTTAGCTAGATAGACTTGATTCTATACATAGGTAGGCAAAGTAATCAACATTACGAGACAGAACTTAAATAATTTGCCATGTCAGCTAGCCATGCCAATATATACCAACAAATAAAATGAAAACATATGTCAAGCACAAAAAAATACAAACATTAACAAAGATTAACTTATTGAGACTTTACTAAGTTCTGAAGTAAAGTGTTTGTTCCCTTTTTAACCAGTCAAAAGCCTATGAAACAACCATCTTACTCTCTCATATCCATAGGGGAGGCAGATTCAACACACCGACCCGCTTCACCCGAGGCGGCATCACAACTAACATGTACAGCGTGAACCAGTCGGTAGACCACCGGCCGCGCGCGCTTCTCATCTCAGGGTTCGAGGCGGATGAGCTGGACGCACTGGTCGTGCACTTCTCTGTGAGTTATTGTATATACATAGTGTCTACACACGCACAGACACAAACACACTCACATACACAAACATATAGACGCTCTAACACATATACAAACTCCCTAACACACTCACTCTAACAAACACACTCACCCTAACATAAACACACTCACCCTGACATAAACACACTCACCCTAACATAAACACACTCACCCTGACATAAACACACTAACCCTGACATAAATACACTCACCCTGACATAAAGACACGTGACTACGATCTGTGCCCGGTTTCATACGTTAAGCGACAAATCCGAATGGACTCGCTTGACGAATGGAACAGGAGATACCGGTCCGAGATAACTGCCTCAACCACCAAGATCTTCTTTCCTGATGCAAACGCGGCTTATAATATAGTGCGCAAATTTAAAGTGGATCCCCTGTTAACACAAGTGCTGACGGGACATGGTGGTTTCTCCGAGTATTTGAACCGCTTCAAGTGCAAAGAGAGCCCGGCATGTCCCTGTGACCCTGAAAAGAGAGAAACCGTGCAGCATATAATCATCGATTGTCCCATTTTTGGACAAGATAGATATCATTTTGAATTTGAAACCGAAACTAAATTAAACCTAGATACTATACCAAAACTAATGCAAAACAATCAAATCAGAAAAAAATTCTTAAAATACTGCAAAGAAATAGCTGCCAAAGTTGTGAAAAAGAATAAAGCATAGAAGATATACTTTCTAATATTGTAAAATATTTCGATAAGTTATCAACGTAGGTATTATGAAACATGTAAATCTAAAAATGTATTAAAAGATACCGTAGTATTATAAATAAAACCAGCATTTAAGGAATAGCACTAAGATAAATGTAAAAATAAATTAAGTAAAATAAGATAAGAAAACCTGTAAATTTGAACATATAAATAAATAGCAAAAAAAAGGTCTCTGATCATACACGTCAGAGGAAACACGCAACGCCCTGTGATGACGGGTGTCTTTATAAAAAAAAAAAAAAAAAAAAAAGACAAAGACACGCACCCTAACATAAACACACTCACCCTGACATAAACACACTAACCCTGACATAAACACACTAACCCTGACATAAATACACTCACCCTGACATAAAGACACGCACCCTAACATAAACACACTCACCCTGACATAAACACACTCACCCTAACATTAACACACTCGTCCCAACATAAACACACGCACACTAACAAAAAACACACAAACACCCTAACACACATACACACACACAGTATCGAATTAAATTAGAAACGAATGAAACAAAAAAGAAACAAAAGTTTTTCATCATCATTCGAACTTTTCAAAACTTTATATGACACTGTGACATGTACATTAAAGCGACCGGTGTGTGGTGGAATGGTTTTTGGAAATTCGTAAAAAATGTCTTAAAGTTGATCCATGAAAAATTACAAAAACAGCTGAGTGATCTACACGCACCCGGCGCATGCGGTTCGCTGACTGATTTTTGACCTTCACCCATCGAATGATGTATTCTATTGTTTCATTAGTTTTTGATACCGATGCCAACACTTGGGTACAGTATTGCTAGCAAATTCTTCGAGAGGAGCCCAGTTAGATGTCAAGTTTTCGAATTTTTGGTTCTAGGACTTCTTGGGTTTCCTCACGAAGTTTTCCTTCAACGTTTTCATAGCAATGGTGATGAAATAATTTATACATAGTAAAGCGTTTGTTTGGGTTCAAACCAACGACTTCGTAGGTTCGTACTTCCTGACTCTGTATTGTAACATTGAAATAAAACCTGACTCTCTCCCGTTCTTTGTTCCAGCAATACGGTGAAGTGATAAGCAAAGAAGTGGAACTATCAGTGCCGCAGCTAGTCCTGCAGTACAAATGTAGACTGCACGCGGAACACGCAGCCGCTAATGGCAAGCACTATAATGACCGGACGCTATCGGTGAGTTTCTTACACGTACTATGAAAGAAAACCATGTCTACGTCATCATACTACTAAACTGTATAGTTTGAAAACAAAATCAAAGGATCTTATGATTATTGGCCAAAATTGTAACTATTGTTGCTCTCTTGCTTTTTTTTCAATAAGTTTCACAAAAAAATGTACAAATATTTACCAACAGCACTCCACACACACGCTTCACAAAACATAATTAGCCTGTAACGCTCACCACGCCGCTTTCCTTCACCGTTTCGGGAGCAGTGGTGATGTAATAATTCACACAAAGTCGAGCCTTTCTGGGTTCAAACCTACGACATGTTTATTTATTTATTTAATACTTCACGCACAGAAAATGTACACAGGCGGACTACAATACAATACAATAGGGTATTACACCCATTTTTGAAAGAGTCTTAGTAAGATTCCAAAATGCTGACAAACCACAAAAAATACACAATTTTCTATTTAATCGATTAGTAATGCAATAAAAATGCATTACAATTTTACATTTTCATATTTCACGCGTAATTTGAGGAAAACGCTGGACGCGGTGGACGCCATATTGCTCCGTGGGTCTGACGTCAGTTTGCTGAGTAAATAAATGCGCTGATATTTTGTATGATAATTACTTATAATTTAAAAAAAAAGAGTTATTATTCCACTTATTGTTGGTTTGCTGTTCCTGAATGTTACATATTAAATCAATAAAAATTACTTTGGTTACGAAAATAATAAAAGTACAAAGTTGTTCAGTTAATTAGATTATTCAGCGGTATGACGTAGTAACATGGCGGCTACTATTTCATGGTGTTCTGAAACAGATAAATAAAAACTGAAATCTTATGTTTTTTGTTATTTCATGAACTAAAACTAACATTTTCCGACTCCTTTTAGCCTAAGCTATTTCAATAAAATATTTTTAGACTTTTTTCTCATATATAGAGTAAATACCCTATTCTAAGAACGAACGTTTTGTCGTTAAGAAAATTGTTGTGTATAATGTTTCTGACGAGCGAGAAAGATTGTTAACAAGCGCTCGCGAACTCCGGCATTTCGTGTCCGTTTTTAAACACCAAATTGTTTACTAATAAGTTTAAATCAAATGAATAAACGACTTGTATTCGTCAACAGATAACGTGGACAGCTAATACGAACGCGAGTACGAACAGTGCTCCGCCCCGTCCCGCGCCCGAAGCACGTCCCGTGCTCAACGGTGACATACGTGAAGATAAGGACGAGGTTACCATGGTAAATATTGTACTCATCGTCATCATTCCAGCAGAAAGAGGTCCGTTGCTGGACATAGGCCTTCCCCAAGCTCCGCCATTCCGACAGGTTCTATGCTTCCCGCATCCTAATGTGGCGGCATATACAACGCCACATGCGAACTACTAGATGTGATTTTGGAATATCGACATCGTTTTCTTCGAGCCATTCAACATCCTGGTGGTCGTCTAAATTTTGTAGAAAAAAGAAATACTTCTAACGGAATCTCCATCCAGACTCCCCCATCCCCCATGTCATCAAAAATAAGCAAAGTAAAGACCACCCCGCCCCCCTGTAGTGCTTACGTAATACTTGAATGGCCCGTAATATTGTAATATCTATGATCGTCCATCTCTCCACAGACGCCAGTCGAGGTCCCAGAAGACACTCTCCTTCGTTTCGATGAAGAGGAAGAGGACGATGCGGACGAGGAGCGCTCCTGGAGACGTTGACGGTCGCACGCCTAGCGCGCGCGCCGGCACGCGCTGCACGCTGCTGCGCCACTGGATTGTAGTCATAGTAACCCTTACAATAGAAATTGTATTAAGTATAGAGGCGAAAATTTCCCTACGGCGGAAAAAAAAATTGCTTGGTTCGGGAAGTTTTTGTAGAGAGATATACGCCTTATTGCGCTTTTGCCTCCTTTACCTTTATTAGTGAATGCTCTACTACGTATATATATGACAGTCCTCAAGCGTTAGTTTCGGTTTCGGGGTGTATAATACGCTTCGCGGCGTATGATACGCCCTGTATCGATTTTATGACTTGTAGTTGTTTTATGACACTTCTAGCAGGGAAACTATCGCTCTGGCTGCGTTGTCTAAGGCGCCAGGGCGTATGGTACGCCTTGTTGCGCTTCTACCCTTTTCTTAACCTCAAAAGAAGTTATACTTCGTTATAAAAATGAGCGATTGGTTTACAGTTTCAGGATGTATAATACGCTTCGCGGCGTGTGATACGCCCTGTATCGGTTTTATGACTTACACTTGTAGCAGGGAAACCATCGCTCCGACTGCGTTGTCTAAGGCGTCAGGGCGTATGGTACGCCTTGTTGCGCTTCTACCCTCTTAACCATAAAAAAGTTATACTTCGTTATAAAAATGATCGATTGAATTACAGTTTCAGGGTGTATAATACGCTTCGCGGCGTATGATATGCCCAGTTTCAATTTTATAAATTACATAAAATATAAATTATACTTCGCAGGGAAACTATCGCTCGACAGGGCGTATGCTTCACATTATTTCGCTTCTATACCCTTCTGTATCACAGAAATGATTATACTTCGTATAAGAGCGAAAAATTGCATAGGCTACGTGCTCAGTTTATGTTTCGTACTATAGAAAAATGAAATTTCACTTCGTAAAACAGAAATATTGAAATATTATTATAAATTCGGTATCGGAACGTATAACGCTTAGTTTTACTTCTAAATCCGTCATTACCTCGCAAGTAAAGAAACAAATCTCCCAGAACGCGGTCATATATCTTAGTTTCATGGCGCAGTTTACCTACTTTTTCTTTCTATATCTGTATTACCTTCTATTACCATCGAACTAAAAATATTACTAAAATAAACTATTATGTCATCTTATTGTGACAGTACCTATATACAATAACCCCCACTTCCATTATCCGGCTGATTTTGTCTTCGACTACCCCTCCTACCCCTAATACAGAACTTTTCTATAGTAAAAGTAAAATATAAATATTTTGACGACGAACAATTTCGATTCGACAACAATGAATTACAGTAGATACCGATTATTGTGAATTAAAATAATTTTATAAGTAATTATGGTTAGGTTCTGAATCTTGAGGTAGATTGGAATAAGAAAAGGAATGTGCGAGCGCCATTTTGACACTTCAGTTACCAACTGTCAGCGAAAACCATGTTACTGTCAGTGATAACTATATCACTGTCAGTGGAAATTCAATTTACTGACACCGAAAACCATGTTACTGTCAGTGATAACTATGGCGCTGTCAGTGAAAACCAATTTATTGTCAGTTCAAACCGTGTAAATGTCAGTGAAAACCATGTTACTGTCAGTGAAAACTATATCACTGTCAGTGGAAATTCAATTTACTGACACCGAAAACCATGTAACTGTCAGTGATAACTATGGCGCTGTCAGTGAAAATCAATTTACTGTCAGTCCAAACCGTGTAACTGTCAGTGAAAACCATGTTTAGTCATCATCTGCGTAGCCTTAACGCAACTTTGTTGGCGTCGGCTTACAGTCATACCGGATGCAGCTGAACAAATACCAGTATTTTACATGAAGCGTTCGTTTAACGGTTTTACTTTTTTGTATTTCGGATATTTGGCCATGTTGAGGAAATATAATCGTAGATATTTTTTCTGATAAACGCTAGTCCCATTTAGACCATTCCTGATCTTATTACTACATTAATAATACGTATGGTGCGTCCATATGTCGTTAATATTAATAACAAAAAAGTAAACTATGACATATTGGACTTAACTTACGTAAGTAAATAATAATAGAGTGCTGCTTTAAAACGTCATACACCAAATAGAATTAAAAAACAAGCGATATAATACTAGACTTTTTTACTGATTTTTTCTGATGAATTTTTAATTATGTAAATAATGACATAAATAATACATTATGCATGTATAGCAGCCTATAATTTTCCCACTGCTGGGACACAGGCCTCCTCTCTTTGAGAGGGAGTGGGCCCAGTGCGGGTTGGTAGATGTCACATGTCTTCGAATTTTTGGCTCTACGACATGCCGGTTTCCTCACACCGTTTCAAATAATAACATAATGTCAGTATAACCCCACGCGTGCCTCAAAGAGATGTCAGCACCAATTGGTGGGGTCCGCAAGGGCCGATGTCTGCCAGGGGTGTGGGTTGTTCGAAAGAGATACCGTGGTCCCTGGCACACAGGCAACTGAAGGAACACGGGTGGGTTTTAGTCTGTAAAAGTCTGACACGCTGTCCCGCTGCGCCAAGACCAACCGAAGTTATTTGATGATTTCCCACCCATAAAAAAACCCCTTGAAGGGGTAAAATATCGACAAGAACTCATTTAA
Organism: Polymixis lichenea; assembly: GCA_949091785.1. Taxonomy (NCBI): domain Eukaryota; kingdom Metazoa; phylum Arthropoda; class Insecta; order Lepidoptera; family Noctuidae; genus Polymixis; species Polymixis lichenea. Next base: position 10,906,719 of record OX420959.1, read on the forward strand.
ATCCACATTTGACCAGTAATTCTGAAAGTCCTAAATGAGTCAACTGCCATTTCCCGGGCAAAAATCGAGACTTGGAATGTCCTAATAGAAATGCTCCTGCCTGACCTGATTATCCAACTCAGCATCATGATGATATTTATTTCAGATAGTGGTTTTGTACAAAAACTTTTAAACGTTAAAAGTTTGACTAGGTCATCTTAGCGTGTCGATGGCAATCTAAATACAGTCAGCGCAGAATTTGGCTACGAGCTTGACACTTTCAGTAGCGTCCATCAGCTCCTGTAGCGTGCAGACAACAGCACACGCTGGACAAGATATTAAGTGCCGCATTGTTTGTGGAACAGCATCACATTTACTCTCCAGGGGAGAGTCATATGTGAATGTCGACCTAACTAGGTAATGTCTGCTGTTCCATATCTGACTGAAGAATTACCTATGCAAACTAAACGAGGTCCAAGTCCCTTTTAAAGTCTAGACATTGTCTTGATCAGATTGAGGGGCGTGTGGCTAAGTAATATTAGCCGCACGGGTCGGTCGATCAGGTTAAGCTACGCTTGCCGCGGTTGGTCCGTGGATGGGTGACCATATTTACATACCAAGACCCCTCCGTGCCTCAGAAAGCACGTTAAGCCGTTGGTCCCGGCTATCATATGTGGATCTTTGACAGTCGTTACGGATCGTCAGAAGCCCGAAAGTTTGACAACCAGTCTTACCAGGGGGTATCGTATTACCCAGTTACTGGGTTGTGGAGGTCAGATAGGCAGTCGCTCCATGTAAAATACTGGTATTCAGCAGCCTCCGGTTAGACTGGAAGCCGACCCCAACATAGTTGGGAAAAGGCTAGGCCGGTCATGATTGTCTTGGTCAGATCATGTGAGAACTATGCAGATTAGCGTCTGAGATGGTCTTTTGAGGAAGCCAGCAGTCTTAATATTTTTTAGCAATTAATATCTCACAGCATGGCAAAGGCCTTCCTACTCTCTTTCCACCTCTCTCTGTCCAGAGCTGTCAAAGACCAATCTTTATTAATGGAGTCCAGCTCATCCCGCAGTCTCCGTCTGCGTCTGCCGCGATGTCGTTTGCCATTAAGCGGGACCCACTGGGTCCCAAGTTTGGCCCATTGATCGTCTGACATACGGCAGATGTGTCCAGCTCAATTCCATTTAAGCGTGGCAGCTTTCAGAGTGACATCATTATTTACACCAACGAAAAAATCAGTTTAAAAAAATACCATATAAACTTAAAAAAGAATAATTAAGAAAATAAAATAGGCTTCCTGAAGCGCTTATATATGAAATAAAAGTCTTCCAGTCAAAATGGCTCGGAGATGTAAAGTTCAAATTTAGCCAGATTTAGTCGAGAATTAGGTACATTGTTAGTAATGGAATTCGCTTTATTCTGAAGCTACTATACGGTTTTTCTATGCAAAAAACGGAGCGGGAGCGGAAAATAGTTCTTGCCACGCTCTTGATTTCTGCATTGCAGAGGTCATTTATTCATGTGTTCTCAATGGTTATTCATGAGTTCGATTTGATTCAGAACTTGATTCTTTGCAAATTCAATTCAATGAGAGAACTAAATTCAATTCTGAATTTGTTTCGATTCAGAAGTTCTATCGAGAATTTGATTCGATTGAGAATTCTATTCGATTCAGGAGTTCCAATGAGAGCTTCGGGTTCTCGCTTCGTAAGATAAAAATACCATACCATGAGGTGGACCGCTGGGTGGTTTGGCACACTTGGCTCTTGGCATTTTAGCGTTAACACAAAATGAACTTTATCACAATTTTTAAAGGGTGTATTTTAAATTGATCAAGTTACGCGAATATTTGAGCAAATACGCCAAGTGCGGCATGCAAAGATTTTCAAAACAGCTATCGTGATCACACGAATATTGACCAAAGCCGTGAAAAAAATGGGCTTCAGAAGATAGTCATATTAAATTGGATTAGGAGCATGAGATATAGGCAAAGAACTAGCGACCGTTTTATTTATGTTTTGGTAATAATTTTTATATTGAGTGATATTTGTTTCACATTGAATGATGATTACAAATTGAGTTATTCAACAATGCAGAAGTGGCTTCTTGTGCGGGTTAAAACTCAAAGCATTTATTTAAATGAACACAATTACAGGCACTTCAAATGAAGCTAGCTACCCATTCCATAGCCTAGTAGATTCCTATGGAAAAGAACGGGCAAGAAACTCCATGGGCACTCTTTTTAAATCAAAATATTGTGTGATTCGTGTATGTAGGCGCACCTATATTTTGTTGTCGTCGGGTTTCTATAAATATTGATCGTTATTAGCTGAAATACGAATTGTAAATCCTTTGCAATAGTGAAACGGTATCTCCCAGAGGTTTGTGGTAGTCCTTTTCTATCCGGTTTTAACCTTTGCGGTAAAAAGTGACCTATCTGACCTTTACAACCCAGTTACTGAGTAAAACTATACGCCTTGATAAGACTAGTTGTCTACTAGTTTTTTATTGCTATTAAAAATACCATCGGTAAAATATGTGAGAAGGATACATTCAATATAAAAATCATTTACTTACTTGATAATAATAAAATGGTCTCTAACTCTTGAACTAAGACCGCGGAGCGGTATTTCTTAAGGAAGTTTTTTTTTGTTATGTCTTTAATCATTTATTATTTCAATGTTTTTATTTTTCGTTAACTATAGCGTCTATAAAGACCCTTACAAATAGGCTTTTGTTAAGGACGTTTCACACTGTATTGGATAGAATACTTGCGGTATATACTACAGGTATTTGTGTGGTTGTTATATTATATTTAGGGCAATTTATTAGTTTAAATAGTGTGTGCTTATAACCATATGATAGAAGTGGAAACTTACGACTGAAGCCGAGTATACCCGATTCAGAACGAGTGCGATAGATGTATGGTAAAAGAATAGAGGTTAGCCTAAATATACATAGTTGAAACTAAACGGAAAGGAAATATATTTACATTATACTAGCTGACCCGACAGACGTTGCCCTGTTTTAACGATGAATATTGAATTCGCATTGTTATAATAAAAGGAAAGTTAAAAAGGTCGTTAAGTTTTCTTAAATTTTCTAATGTTACGCGCAATTTTCTTAATTTTTCTTTCATAAGAATCTTCTAACAATAACAAACACCACAAATAAAGAATTAGCAAAATTGGTCCAGCCGTTCACGCGTGATGCCGTGACCAAGGGAAATAGTGATCCATTTTTATACACCGTGACATTTTATTCGTCTTACAAAGATGGTCCACTCAATGTATCCGTCATAACATACCCTCTAGGCTCTAATGGTAGTAGATAGCAGTTATTGGGTACATGAAGTGGGCTGCCGTTGTAAGACGACTAAAATGTCACGGTGTATATATAGATAAAATAATATCGTATACGTTTGAAATATATACAGGGTGGCGATCGATGCGCAACTTTTGTTGAAATTTTTCGTCGGAAACAAAAAAAAAATTTGGCTGTTCCATACATTTTAACCGTGTAAGTAGAATTTTCTGATTTGGGTAGGTTAGAAAGGGGGCGACTAGCGAGATGACGACTAATAGAGTAGTGTAGAAGAAAAATACATTGCGCTGACACCAAATAAATTGGTATAATTGCAGGAGAAGGATGAGGTAGAATTTTCTCGCACACTTCTATGAAACAGCTGAGTTATTTTCTCGCACTCTTCTATGAAACAGCTGACTTATTTTCTCGCACTCTCCTATGAAACAGCTGAGCTATTTTCTCGCACTCTTCTATGAAACAGCTGAGCTATTTTCTCGCACTCCTGTATGAAACAGCTGACTTATTTTCTCGCACTCTCCTATGAAACAGCTGAGCTATTTTCTCGCATACTTCTATGATACAGCTGAGTTATTTTTAATAACCAAAGAAAAATTTCAACGCATGGCAGAAATAACGTCATAAATATTTAGCTAGATCAATATATATACAAGACACGTTTTATCACGATACAGTGTGGACCCTCCTTAAATTCCAATGGAAAATTGGAGCTTCAATAATGTTACATATTCTTATTTTTAATTAATAAATTATATAGATTTAGTTTTTATTATTATATTAATTTTAAGTCGAACATATTTTGAAAAGCATTGAAATGTATGGAAGCAGTAAACACTTATATGTATTGAAGATCGTTTACAAGTTACCAGTATTTAGTGATGCTACTAAAATTTAGAAGACCCATTCGAGCAATTAGTTGTTACTGAATGCTAGTCAATTAATTGACGTTTCAAGTCTAAAGAATATTTCAATGTTTTTCAAAATATGTTTTTAGTTGAGTTCGTTTTGAATGTTTGTCTCGTTTTACTAACGTAATGGTTTTGCTCTGCGGTAGGGATGTATGTAAGGTTGAGCCACGGACTTGGGAATACGCCTTCTAACAGGCCAAGACATAGGTAGAAATTAAAGCATCCTTTTGTATATCTATATATTAATACGTGAAGCAAAAACTTTGTGCCCCTTTTTTATGTTAATTACGGAGTATGAAATTAAGCACAGTTAAAGTTAAAATCGAGAAGAGTGTATGAAGCTAATATTAATGCTTATGCAAATCACATACAAAGTACAAAAAAACAAACAAACAAACAGCAACAACAATAGTATAAAACAAAGTCGCTTTTCGTGTCTGTACTCACGAAAAAAAAACCAAGTCTTTTAAACTACGCGACGGATTATAATTCGGTTTTCATCAATGGACAGAGTGTTTTAAAAGGAAGGTTTATATGTACAATACACTGACCTCCACGCGGGCGAAGCCGCTGTCAAAAGCTAGTCTAACAAAGTTCCCTGCCGCGTCATCTGTTCGCGAAAAACTCAAAGGTTTTTCATGCGGTTTTCACCAATAGACAGAGTTTTTCACGAGAAAGGTTTAGGTGTATAATTTGTTAAGGTTTCGTGTAAATTGGCTAGTATTTAAATAAAGGGATATCTCTATAAGGCCAATATTCCCAGTCCATGGCTCAGCTAAAAAGCGCTCGCTTGAAAGGTTTAAACATAGCCGTTTATCGCTAGATGGTTACGTTCTATTTTATTATTTTTGTAAATAAAATAATGTTTGTTCTTAGATCTAAGTCGCGTGCGCTCGTGCCCTCGATCCAAAATAGGGGAATGAATATTTGTATTGGGAATCAGGATTTGTGATTGGAATTTTGACACGAAATTTTATTTAAAATAGTTATAGGGTTGATTTTTGTTTGAATTTTTGTGTCCGAGAAATCCGCTGTCGAATCTTACCACCTTTTTGACGCGCGCTGTTGCATTCTCAATGCTCTGCTCAACACAGACAGTTGAAAATTTAGTGCGCGGCAAAAAATCTTTGCGTTACATCGCCCGGTGGTTACCAGTTAAAGTGAGATTTGGCAGACGACGATTTTTTTAAGAATCTAGGGTTATAGTGTAATAAATTGTATTAAGGTAATTATTTTCTAAATTCTATGTGGCTATATTTGATTTTAACTAAGTTTTTTAATTAATTAGGAGTACTTACTGTCTTATTTGTCTATGTTTTAATCAATGAGGTCAAAATGCTTCTGTTAAGAAAATGTACTTGCTGAGCAATAATATAGTCGAGGGTACGAGCGTCGCAAATTAATGTACATACTAGTTATAATTAATTATAATAAACAGACTTGTAAAAAAGAACATTTACAAAAAAATAAAGTCGCGCCGTTGAAAAGATACAAAATGGCGGTAAAAAATATATATATTTTCTAAGTTACAATGACGGCGGCTATATTGTAACACAAGAAAAAAGTGACTTGTGAAGCGTTTTTAGTTTGTTTTTGTAAAAAAGAGAAAAGATGCGGCCGCCAAAAAATAAATATGGTTCTCTGTTTCTTTGCGGAAGTCAAAAACGTGGTCTAAAACGGGTCGGAAGATCTGTATTTTTTTCTTCAGCGGAACAATAAAAAGAAATTGAAGAATTTTCTTGCAAGACTTGAAGAGATTATTGCAGAAGTGTAAGTACAATGAAAAATAACAGCAAAGATGAAGAGCATAAGGCTTACTTTGCATTGTCATGGAACGGAATCCATTCTAGGTAATGTAAACTCCACAGATGTAATAAAATCGCGGTAGGATTTTTTCGCGGACTGGATCTTAGCGCCGAGTGTTGAAAATCCAGTGCGTAATTAAATCCCACCACGATTTTTTATCGTCCCTGTGGATGTTGACTAATCATGTTACCGTGTCACATGATCAATACTCATTAACCATCTTATTTAGTTGTTCGGGTCGTTCGAAAGAGATACCGCGGCCCCTGGCACACAGGCAACTGAAGGAACACGGGTGGGTTTTAGTCAGTAAAAGTCTGACACGCCCTCCTGCTCCACCCAGAGCGGAAGAAGTTATTTGATGATTTCCCAACCCAAAAAAAAAACATCTCATTAGTAATTACTGAATAACTTTAATAACACGATAATTATTAAAATCAAATTGTTCTAATTCCCACATGTTCACTTATGAAACGTCGATTCCAATTAGTCGTTTCCTATGGAGGCGCCAAGATACTCCACGGTCAATAGAAAAAAAATAATTGACTTGTACAACGTTCGCAGTATGCAAATGCACGAACAAATTCTTTTGTAATGCGAACTTTAATTTTAAACACTATAAGGTCTTAATTCACTTTCACTCAAGAGGGTATCAGAACAGCTAGCCCAGTGGTAACGGCCGCGGCTTGCGAGTTGTAGGTCGTAGGTTCAAACCCAGACGGGCGCTATACTTTTTTTATTCCCTCTCACTGAGAGGGGGTCTGTATCCCAGCTGTGGCAACATTATAGGCTGATTAAACCCTCTGGGGTAGCTCGTAGGTTACTGACTATTCAAAGCATAACGATCTTTATGTCAGTTGCCTAACGTACAAACTAGACAAAAGCCAAAGAACAGTGGCCCTAGTGTGAGTTTTATTTAACCATCTCGATGAAACGCATCAAAAGCGTTCGGCGCTCCGATTGGCCCTAGATTGGTGAAGGACCAATCGGAACGCCGAACGCGCTCGATGCGTTAGATCGACATGGTTAAAAGTAACACACTAGGGCCACTGGTCGCGCGTTTTCCGGAGAATTCTCGCATATTCTCGGGTGTTCCCTCGTTTAGCAGTTCTACTAGTTTGTACGTTACGCGATTGACATAAAGTTCATTATGCTTTGTAGAAAATAATTACAAAAATTCGCTTCTGTTCCGTGACAATGTAAGTTGAGCCTTATATGCGTAAAAATTGTCCACATCATCCGAAAGAGTTCAATGACAAATCAACTGATTCATTCAATCAATGCCAGACATCACTGACGCCACTGAAGATGCAAACGACCACGGAAGAAAATAACGATTGTCTGGTGTCTCAAGATTTCAAGAAACGAGAAGATTTCAAGATTAATAAAAGCAATTTGTATTTCATTTTATTAACAAACCTGAATCGGCTACATCTTCTGCAACTCAACCAGACTAACCCTGACTGAATTAGCCCACGTTTGGCCACGCCCCGGATTATTAACTCTGGGCCTTGAAGCGAGCGTTGATCCAACAAAGCGCACCTCTGGCGCGTTAAAAAAAAGCGTACTTTTGGAATTCGACCCTCAACGCCAAGCCGAGAGATGAAAATTCAAAGCGCGGTGTGAAAAAAATTGTCATTGAAAAAAGCGATCGTGCGGTGAGCTTACCCTCACCGACTACCGTACTCAAGCAGACTTACTCTGATCGACTCCTGTGGCCCTAGTGTGAGTTGATTTTAACCATCTCGATCAAACTCATTAACCGCGTTCGGCGCTCTGATTGGTCCTGGATTGGTGAAGGACCAATCGGAGCGCCGAACGCGCTCGATGCGTTGCATTGAGATGGTTAAAAGAAACCTACACTAGGCCACAGATGTATGAACCTAAACTAGGCAAAAGAAGTATGTACCTAAGACTCGTAGTAGCGTTCTGTAGTTTCTGCCTACCCCCAGCCGAGGTCCCTCGCGACGACCTCGACTAAATAGTCCCCGACCCTTACTCGACGAAGTGCCAGCCGTGTGCGTTACCCAGGCCAGATGTTGTCGAAAATGGTCATTTAAATCTTATAGATAATTAGTTTTGCGGCTTCTGTAATTGTTGCGCACATTTTTAAATTTGTTGCGCTTATAGTTTTTTAATTATTTCACAAAAACATTTCCTGCTGGGGTAACGTTATCCCAGCCAGACCTTTTTCTTTCTAATGGGAATATTTAAATAATTACTAGCTATAAAATTAGTTGTCTAGATGAAGTAAATGTTGTGCCTTATTTTGTATTTGTTCTTTCATCGGTTGCGAAGTTATTCGAGATTTTGCTGGGGTAACGTTTTTGGTTTTGCTAGATCTTTGAAATGGTTAAGCGGATTCTTATCATATTTTGTACATGGCTTCTTGGGAATTAGTCTAAATTTGTTCTGCAATAAAAAAACCAAAATAATACATAGCTTAAAGGTTATTTCATTAAATAGAAAAACACTTCAATTGGTCCCAGCACTCTCAATAAGAGCTCTAAAGACTTACTTTAAACGTTATTTTAAAGCTTGTAACTGCCTTCAAATGTACGTGAAGTTTCATTAGTATCCTGTAAGTATTTAACAAGTTATGATGATATTGAGTTCTTCACGAGCACGGTCTTGATGCGCGCGGTGTTATTTGGCCACTGGATTGGATATATGAACTGAATGTTATGTCAATTATTAGTTTTTTAGTTCAGTTGTATATCAGTAAAATTTCAGCTCAGTACATTGGATAATTAATGAGATAATACGATTAAAGTCATCAGGAAGTGAATGACCGTGGTAACCCGACCAAGTTTAGGTGGTTACGAAAAAGCGAAAACGCAGAACATTATACTATCTTTTGAAATGTTTAGTATAATACACCTTACAATTTCGGTACAGACGCGTACACTGTTAAATACATTAATAATATAATAATATCTGTACTATGAAAACATTATTATTATCTTCCAGTTGCACAAACTTATCAAAAATCACTGATATAACATGTCGTTCGGTGGGACGCGGAAGGGGTGGGGTGAAGGGGCGCATTGTTTGCATATCGCACTAAACATGCTCCGTAATCACATCATTCATCTTGTAGAGTGCGCATGCGTTTCGGCAGTTCCGTTTCCTGTTTTTGCAATGAGAGCTAATGTAAAATAATAAGTGTGGCGAATTACTGCTAATGTGGAGTGCTTCTTTTGATGATCATAGTTATGGTGCAGGCTGCCTTGATGAATTCACGAACAAGGTAAGCTTGTATAATGTAACTACAGAAATAGTAGCAAAATTATTATTAATATGTACATGTTGTTAGGTACTTATCTAAAACTGTATTTATTTTAGGCTTAAATGTTTAAATTTAGGAACTTATTATTTTCTTTTCTTTCGTACTTAATTATTACCTAGACTGGAATTCTCAACAATGATAACGACATATTTATCCTTCGCTACATAGTACCTATAAAACAAAGTCGCTTCCCGTTTGTCTGTCCCTGTTTGCTTAGATCTTTAAAACTACGCAACGGATTCTGAAGCAGTTTTTTTTAATAGATAGATTGATTCAAGTGGAAGGTTTTTGTGTAGGTATAGGTATATTGTCAAAATATGACTTGAAACTTGATTAATGAAATTCATGACTTAGCGACCGATTTTTATCGTTATCAATGTCGGGAGTCGGGACTACCGCAACAGGTAGGTATTTATTTATTTCCACAAACTCCTTGGACAGACTTTAAGAAATCCATAATTACCTTGTTGCGACACTCGCGTTGATATAAACTCGCAAATAGTTGACGATTCGAGTTTCAAATATGTAGGTAGCAAAACTACAATTGAAACCCCATTAAGGATTTAGACAAAAAAAATGTACTCTTTGTTTTTATTGTAGGCATAAACAGAATGGCAACATAGCAATAGCCGTGGGCCGCGATGATGGACGCGGTGATGGCGACATAATACCTACGTATGAGTGTGGTGGCGACTATGGCTGCGTGGTGAAGGTATAAAAAATATCGTTTGACGTTCTCCTCTACGTCTGTAAAACTCTCAATCTACGGTGAGTACATACTTATATCTAGCTAGGTATATATATAAATAACATGACCACACTATGAAAAATGTTATATAACATGTTATGTTATATAGTTTGTACGCACCGTAAGTTTAGTGTTAACTGAAAAAAACCATTGTATATTATTTATTGTCTGTGATCATTACACAGTCCAATATGTGTATATTTAAATAAAAACTGTAACTGTGTACTGTGTATACTGAAATCTATAATTTAATTAAAAAATAATAGAAAATTTCAAAAAAGCAAAATTACTATCTGTAATTTTAATCTGTGATTATTTTTAAGTATAAGTTTAATAATACTTTAAAAGTTCAATTGAAATGATTATATTACCTGTCAATAAAAATTATTTAATAATCACGTAGTTTTTTTTAAACTTGTGTACATGTCTGTACTAAATTTGTAACACTATCCTACATATTTTAGAAGGTACCATAATGTTTTGCGTTTTCGCTTTTTCGTAACCACCTAAACTTGGTCGGGTTACCACGGTCATTCACTTCCTAATGACTTTAATCGTATTATCTCATTAATTATCCAATGTACTGAGCTGAAATTTGACTGATATACAACTGAACTAAAAAACTAATAATTGACATAACATTCAGTTCATATATCCAATCCAGTGGCCAAATAACACCGCGCGCATCAAGACCGTGCTCGTGAAGAACTCAATATCATCATAACTTGTTAAATACTTACAGGATACTAATGAAACTTCACGTACATTTGAAGGCAGTTACAAGCTTTAAAATAACGTTTAAAGTAAGTCTTTAGAGCTCTTATTGAGAGTGCTGGGACCAATTGAAGTGTTTTTCTATTTAATGAAATAACCTTTAAGCTATGTATTATTTTGGTTTTTTTATTGCAGAACAAATTTAGACTAATTCCCAAGAAGCCATGTACAAAATATGATAAGAATCCGCTTAACCATTTCAAAGATCTAGCAAAACCAAAAACGTTACCCCAGCAAAATCTCGAATAACTTCGCAACCGATGAAAGAACAAATACAAAATAAGGCACAACATTTACTTCATCTAGACAACTAATTTTATAGCTAGTAATTATTTAAATATTCCCATTAGAAAGAAAAAGGTCTGGCTGGGATAACGTTACCCCAGCAGGAAATGTTTTTGTGAAATAATTAAAAAAACTATAAGCGCAACAAATTTAAAAATGTGCGCAACAATTACAGAAGCCGCAAAACTAATTATCTATAAGATTCAAATGACCATTTTCGACAACATCTGGCCTGGGTAACGCACACAGTAAATTCCCCATAATCTGCCTATAACGTTCCCAACTTCCCACTGTAATCCACCACGCGGGCCCAGTGCGGGTTGGTAAATGTCACATCTTCGAATTTTCGTTCTAGTATATGCCGGTTTCCTCACGATGTTTTCCTTCACCGTTTGAGAGCCGTGGTGATGAAATAATTTACACAAAGTAAAGCGCCTGTCCTGGGTTCGAACCTACGACCTACAACTCGTAAGTCGTGTCATTTACCACTGGGCCACACTGCTCTCAAATTCCCCAGGTAATAATAATGATCTAGATTTAATCCAACAACCTGTTCTATATAACCGTCCTGCCCGCAGCGGCGCTCTTAGCCGAGGTTCGAACTCCACAGGGTGCCTTTAGCGTGCAGTCGCTTAATATCATAAGAAATTCGCCCCAGGCTGGAGGCTTTGAGTCTGTATAAAGCAGCCACAGTATAGCCGGTTAAGTAGTTACGGCCTATCAAGGTAAACTATGAAATACCAAAATCTAACTAGGCTGTACTGTCCCCCGGCAGGGCAAAGGCCTCCCTCTCCCTCCTACCACAACAGGGTATTACACCCATTTTGTGAAGTGTCTTAATTAGATTCTAAAGTGCTAATAAACTACAAAATAACAACATTTTTATTGAATCGATTAGAGTGCCATAAAAATTTATTTAAATTTTACATTTTTCAATTTCGCGCGTAATTTTTTCGACGTGCACGCTGTTAGATTCATAATGCTCGGTTCAACACAGAATTGAAAATCCAGTGCGCGAAATAATCCCGCCGCGATATTTTTATGTTTTTGCGCACGTGGTCTAGGAGCGAACCTTTTGCCAACAACCGGGCAATTCCAAAGTCCAGACTTACTCGAAAAATTCATAACTGAAAAACCCAATAACTTTCCCGACCTGGGAATCGAACTCAGGACCGTACGCTCAGTTAGGAGCGCGCAGAAGTTAGGCCTTGTAGAGTTAGAAGCTTGGCTATAAATGAAATCTGATAACTTTTTGAGAGCGCGAGTCTTATGGTCTTGTCTTGGCAACTTTACATGAAAATGTTTTTGGTGGGAGTTCATTATTTTCGACTGGGACGTCAAATTTTTGAGAAATTTGGGAAAAACTAAAAAAGGGGATTCTTAAGTTACCTATCCATTTTAGGTCGCAACTTACGACGACACAATTTAGCCAAATTACTTCTTGGTCGAGTGGTCATGAGCGCGATTGCTGAGCGTAAGGTCCTGACTTCGATTCTCAGGTGGGGAAAAGTAGATATTATTGGGTTTGTCCATTAGGAATTTTCCGAGGCAACAGAAATTTAGCCCCGGTTGATGTCAATAAGCTAGCTCCTAGACAACGTTCGCAAGGACTTAAAAAAATCGCGGCGGTATTTTATGGCGCACTGGATTTTGAACTCTCGGTGTTAAACAGAGCATTGAGAATGCAACAGGGTGGATCACAGCGCGTCGAAAAAACGCACCGTTCGATATTAAACTCTCGGTGCTATGAAGTGCGGTTAAAATTCAGTGCGCGAAAAAATCCCGACCCGATATTTTTACATACGTGGGCTTCATGGGATTAAAATAGAATAGAACTCTTGCTACTTGTTTAAAGCAATTGTTTTTTTATTTAAAAAAGTTTGTTCTTCAGCTCAATAGATGGCGTTGGCTTAAAAACTAGATCTCGCTATGGTTTCGTTACGACGCGGCAACGATTTGATTGGGTTCGTGTGAATTTTTGGAAATACAATACCAGGTATAGAATAGTATACAGTTTGGTTGTTTTATTTAAACCTTCAACCCTACTGTTATACACATAACGTCAAAATTTAAGTACTGAGTAACCTATCGCTCTCGGTGTTCGGTATTTAAGCACAATTTGGGATTGAAAATAAAGTAAAACACGTAACTTTATTTATAATAACATTTTATTAACATAAAATAAACAACTTTGATTTACTTAAATCAAAATTCATTAAAACAAAATTTGAGTTTTTAATAGTCGGTACGGTAGGCCGCATTTCAATGCGAATAAAACTCCATACTACGTTAGGACAGCACCGTGATTACGTAACACACTATCAATCAGAATCTGAATTATTTTGAATAATACTTTGCTTCTTATGTTCGATAAATTGTCTGCTCAACAACCAAAAAAAAAAAATCAAAAGCTATTTATTCAAATTAGGCTGAGAATCAGCACTTTTCAAACGTCAAAATACATAAGACAGTCCAAACGCCCAAAACGCCCACCCTTCACCACTTCCTAGGGCTTTAGTCTTTTCGACTAAACAGAGAGCTGTGCTGCTGGCACAGCTGTCTGTTAGGAGGCGCGATGAAGAACAAATCATTGATCAACACAACTGTCATGCGCCTACGTCACTCGTCAAACTGAATATTTCATCAAACCACCTTGAGACGAGGCGGTGACTCAAGCCTATACAAGCTCATGACGACGCCAGCTCCAGCCCTTTTTCCTTGCCTATTCTGCCTCGACCTCACTTAGCCTTATACATTGTTCATTGTTGTAAAACCATTGTATCCATTAGTAGCAATAAATGTTCGAATCTAAAGAAGAATAAATCACTTATGTTGGTTGCCACACCGTAAAACCTGAAAAGAACCCCTAGGCCACACATTAACATAATGAATGGTGTTGAAATGTCAAAATGAAATCCATTGCTACTGTTAGTGTGTTACAAAATTACCCCGCTGCTCAAGATCAAAGTGCTGACTTGAGGCGTACTGTACAGACGCCAGCATATCTACCCCCCATACTGTCAAATTTTCCCAATTGAACATGAACCTTATGCTTATGCAATAAAGTTAAAAATCGATCAAAGAAATTTGACAGATTGGGGTAACTTGATGTGCCTGTACCCTACCTTTTTAAATAATTATAACTATTACAAATTACTCTGCGTATTAGAAGTATGGTTCAACTTTCACTATAATAATATTACCAGTTATTATAACAATGAATTCAGCCTTATTATCAAACAAAAAACAAACAGAAATTGGCCTGTAAAAATGACAATCTTAGGTACAGATGCTAGAACATCATGCTATCCCCTAACTGTCAATATTTCACAATTGAACATGAACCATATCCTTATGAATTAAAGTTGAAAATCGATCAAAGAAAGTTGACAGATTGGCGTAGCTTGATGTGCTGGCGTCTGCCATAACGATGATTGTACATAACTAATAACCTATCGTTTATTTATTTAGTGTATGTTCAAACATAGTGCTACTTTCTTAGATTACTTAGAAAAATAAACAATTTGCACAAAAATATACACGGACATCACTCCTCTGTATCTAAGTTATAATATTTGACACTGAAGCCCTAGTGTGAGTTAGTTTTAACCATCTCGATCTAATGCATCGATCCGACCGTTTTCGGCGCTCCGGTTGATCTTTCACCAATCCGGTCCAATCGCAGCGCCGAATGCGCTCGATGCGTTAGATCGAGATGGTTAAATAAAACTCACACTGGGGCCACTGATTTCTAAATTGCAAAAAAACCTAAGTTAATTAGAATTTAAGTACTGTTATCGATTACAGAATTATGGATAGTTGTCTGATAGAAATATCTACAAAAAAAAATAGTTAAGTATAACGATTAGCCTAAACTTAAAAATCAGAACTCATTACCTTAACTTACCAGCCACGTTTACGGTAATTAAGTACCTATATATAGCCGACCTCGTATTGGTTTTATCAATTTCGACAAACACAAGATGACTGCCGGGGCGACGATTAATAGAGAAGGGTGGAAGAAACAGACATGTGCCGACCACAAATAAATTGGGATAAAGGCTTGAGAATGATGTTATCTTTTGACAAAATTTCCCAATAAATTAGGACTTCAATAAGGTTGAAGCTATTTAACTATCGTGTTGGTCTTCAAGGAAAAATAGATCTTAACATTTTATAATGTTCAAGTGCCCAGTGGCGGACTAAGCCTATCGGAGCCAGGCGCGGTCGCAGCCAGACTTTGGGGAGGGTCACAGACAAAGACTACCTACCATTATGTATAATTTTTTCGAAAAATTACTATTTTAAGCTTTACGTTTACGGTTTTGGGGGGTGTCATGACCCCTAGGATGCCTCCCCCCTCGGACCGCGCCTGATCGGAACCCCGTCGATCTTCAAGGTTACGCAATGCTAGGTCGCCGCCCGGTAAGGACTAGACCCACCCACTTATCCCCTGCCTTTCTCACAATTTCGTGGGTGGATTCGCCAAACGTCGACCGAACTCCACAACAACAGATGGTCACGGGCGGAGACTGGTCGCGGGCTCGAACTCACTGGTGGGCCTAACTAAAAAGCACGCTGTCTCGCCAGGCATCGCGTCCGACAGAGATAGCATCAGTGATGAGCAGTTAGACGCTAAACTACACGCACAACGTTATTGAGTGTGATGCAGGATCATATATAGTAAAACAGGCGCGTGAAAATTTAAGAAAAGTGCTTCGGAAGATCGGGTTTTATGAAAAAACCACAGCATAAATCCATGCCCAATAATTTATTCGATAATTAAGTGTTGTCGGTACCGACTTGGTTTTGGAGATTTTACACTTATTTTGTTACTTAAACACGCCCAAAGATAGGTAAAATTAGCAAGAAAAACGAATCTTTGTTGGCTCATAACTTTTTAATGGCTTATTCTTTTAGTATTATGTTTCCGTACAGACAATATTAATAATGAGACAAAACCATACATGTTTAATTTTTGACGTGCATTGTCGAACAGTGGAGTAATACACTCTCGAAGTTCGAGAGTTTCTCGAGACTCTTTGTTAGCCAGAACCCCCACGCACAACGGACCGAATGGGAGTCTAAGTGTGGAAAAGGGAGTCCCATCATCGTCATGGACCAGGCCCGGGTCAACGGCGCGTTGTGTTCCACGCGTGCCTCAAAGAGATGTCAGCAGTAACTGAAGGGGTCCGCTAGGCCCTATGCCTGCCGGGGTCGCGGATTTGTTCGAAAAAGTTACCGTGGCCCTGACACAGGCCACTGAAGGAACTCGGGTGGGTTTTAGTCAGTAAAAGTCTGACACGCTCTTCCGCTGCGCCCAGAGTGGGAGAAGTAATTTGATGATTTCCCTCTCAAAAAAAAAGGGTTACGCAACGCTTGCGAGGTCAGTCCGTGGATCCTTACGTGTCGAGACCCCTCCGTGTCTCGGAAAACACTTTAAACCGTTTGTTACGGATAGTTAGAAGCCCGAAAGACTGACACTCGGCAGGGCATGAGCCCTGGGCGCCTATTGAAGGGGGGCGCGAAACGTAGCCAAATATTAAATTTAAAATAAAAAAAAACTTCAATGAACCATTTCATACTATGATTTCGAAGAAATCTGAAGAGCTACTTGAATTTATTGTGCAGTATGGGGATGAAAGCGTATTTCCAAATTTGCCATTTCTATTAAAATTTTGCTTAAAATTGCAGCATTTCAAGTTGTGGGTGATTTTTTTGCAAGTTGAAATTAATACCTTCGTTATTGAAGGCTATAATTAGTCAAGAAAGGCTATGCGACCTAGCTTTGCTCAGTGTAGACAGAGAAGATAATTTACGAAGGGGCGCGAATGTGATGCGTGCCCTAGGCGCCATTTTCTTTTGGTACGCTCCTGAGTCTTACCAAGAGGTATCGTATTGCCCAGTAACTGGATTGCGGACGTCAGATAGACAGTCGCTCCATATAGAATACTGGCATTCGGTGCATCCGGTTAGATCTGGAAACCGCCCCAATCAAAGCTGGGAAAAAGCTAAGCAGATAATGATCTACTGTACTGTTCAGGGGCCCACGGCTTCCAACATTAGGGTGTTAACAGTGGCGGATTTACACATTTGCCGCGAGTAGACTATAACATTTTTGCCGCCCCTACTAACTCATTTGAATTGTAATATTGAAACGCTATTGGAATATTTAAAAAAAATCATATTCACAATTAGTGTACTTTTCACAACGTTCAGTAATTTTTCATATACAGACATTGGAGTATACGGTATACATACTGTGTGTATAGTAGGTAGGTACTAAAATATTGTAATTTTGCTAAATTTTCGAGACTTCTTTTCTTCAAGGCAAAAAAGGGGCCAAATTTACCGCCGCCCAAAAATATGCCGCCCTAGGCTCCAGCCTACTCAGCCTGCTGGTAAATCCGCCACTGGGTGGTAACATAATTACGAGGACGACTATAGACAAACACCTCAATAGGATAAATCAGAGAAATACTAACTAACTCATAATCATAACCGCTTCATCTTAAATATTATAATTCTTTCTATTAGTCTCAAACCAAATGACAAATGTTCGAATCTGCGTTGGTCGTAATGTGACGACAAAATCGTTCTCTTCTACCGGTTCTGAGGTTCCAGCATCAAGAATTGGTGGCTCCTCGTCTTTTGGTAACATTCTGGAAAGACAGATTATATTATAATACTAGCTGTGCCCAGGACTTCATCCGCGCGGAATAGTTATTGTTTTATTATTTATATTATATAAATATATTGATAAAAATTAATAAATTTCTATAAGTAAAGTAGCCTAAGTTACTCCTTATTACATCAGCTATCTGCCAGCGAAAGTCCTGTCAAAAGCGGTCCAGCCGTTTCAGAGATTAGCCGGAACAAATAGACAGACAGACAGACAAAAATTTAAAAAAAGCTTGAGAGGTGTCAAGGGACACCCGGATGGGACGAAGTTCCTTTCGATTAATTAGTGAAGGAATTGTAATACAATTTAAAAAATTGTACATATACATACACACACACATATATATATAAATATATATATGCACTCTGTCTGTGTCTCTGTCTGCAGAGAAACACGCGCACGCCGCACGGCTTACAATAATGTACCAAAAAGTGTCGTTACAACTTTTGGTCTTAATTTTTTCCGTCTAGCCCCCTTTCGCAACGCGCGATAAGGAACTTCGTTTCAAAAATATTTTGGTATATGTACCGTGTGTACATCCATATGCATTTAGTAAAAAACGGTTATTTTAATATTACACACAGACACTCCAATTTTATTTATCTGTGTACAGATTATGTATAAGTTAACTTTACTATCCCTACTATCTCTACTAATATTTTATATGCGAAAGTAACTCTGTCATCCACGCGGGCGGAACCGCGGGCAAAAGTTAGTAAGTATATCACATTAGTAAAATTAGTTACAAAAAATACATTTTAACTTTTTATTCATGTTTGTCTGTCTGTCTGTTTGTTCCGGGTAATCTCTGAAACGGCTGGACCGATTTTGACGGGACTTTCACTGGCAGATGTCTGAAGGCCAATTCTCGTAATTAAGAACGTTCAAAATCTGGTCGCATCTCGGCGACAGTCAAAAGTGAAAAACTTGTGAAAAATGTATTAAAAATGAGATATTTTTGCTCTCGACCCTCTGCGCTGACGAATGGCTTATCCTACCTCTTTCTCCTGTTAATGTCTGGTCTTCTATCTGCTGTCTCTTTCTCCATATTGTCAATGTCTTCTTCATCAGAATAATCTTGAACTTCCATACCGCTATTGTCTTTCCGTTTTCTAGAATGAGGCACTGTAGATTTTATTGGAATTTCTGAAAATGATAAGCATTTATTTCAATTTCCAAGATAATTACATAATTTGCAGTTTTTGATAGCAGTGGTGGCGGTCCAGAGGTATCAGCCCCGATTTACGAGTTGTAAGGTCGTGGGCTCAAACCCAGGCAGGTGCTTTACTTCTTGTAAATAATGTCATCACCAATGCTCTCAAAACGGTGAAGGAAAACATCGTGAGGAAACTGGCATGTCTCGAAAGCAAAAAATCGAAGACATGTGACAACTACCAACTGGCACTGGGCCCGCGTGGTGGATAACAGCCCACTTCCTCTCGGAGTGAGTAGCGCTGTGTATCAGCAGGTAATTATAAAAGGTCAAGAAAGGTTATGCGACCTAGCTTTGCGAGAAGAGAATTTACGAAGGGGCGCAAAGATGCGTGCCCTAGGCGCCATTTTCTATTGGTACGCCCGTGCCATTCGGGCCCAGCGGGGGTCGATAGATGTCACATGTCTTAGAATGTTTGGTTCTAGGACATGCTGGTTTTTTCACGATGTTTTCCTTTACCGTTTTGAGAGCAGTGTTTATACAAAGCAAAGGGCATGTCTGGGTGCGAACTTATGACCTACAACTCTTAAGGGGAACCTAGTCGCAGGCTTGAACTCACTGATGGGCCTGGCTGAAAAGCACGCTGTCTCACCAGGCATCGTGTCCGACAGAGGTAGTATCAGTGGTGAGCAGTTAGACGCTAGTTTTCACGCACAATATTATTGTGTGAGATGCAGGATCATTTATAGTAAAACAGGCGCGTAAAAAATTAAGAACAGTCCTTCGGAAGATCGGGTTTTATGAAAAAACCACTGCATAAATCAATGACCAATAAAGTTTATTGAATTTTTCGATATTTGAGCTTTGTCGGTACTGACTTGGTTTTTCAGATTTAACACTTCTTATATTACTTAAACACGTCCAAAATTACGTTAAATTAGCAAGAAAAACGAATCTTTGTTGGCTCCTAACTTTTTAATGGCTTTTTATTTTAGTATTCTGTTTCCGTACAGACAATATTAATAATGAGACAAAACCATACCATGTTTAATTTTTTATGTACATTGTCCAACAGTGGAGTAATACACTCCCGAAGTTTGGATGGGAAAAATGTGGACTAGGTTCACCTTAAGTCGCGGCCTTTGCCAATGCTCTATGTGGCTAAATACCGATACCTTTTAACTGTGCATCATCAGCTGCAATCTTCTCCCTGTCTCTTCTACCACCGTCCGCTGCCAAGTACTCTCTATCTCCCTTAATATGCTTCCTCCCATCAGTAATAAAGAACGGCATGTCGATCCCCCTTCTTCTGCCCTTTTTATGTTTACTTCTAAAATATCTTGGCGTAGTCGGGTCGAGTTCATAATCATAGTCGTTCTTCTCCCGCATTCTTCTGGCTTTCTTTTTCTTCTTGGACTTCTGTTCTTCTGAACTCTTAGGGTGGGGGCGGTATCTGGTTCTGGGACGTTGTTTGTAGTACATTTCGTATATTGATTTTGTAATGCCGTCGTCTGTGTCATCGACTGCTGGTTCTGTGGATTTGGAGAAATATTTGTTTTTGAAAAAATTAGCAAAAAAATTGCAGTTTTTTTTTGCTCCAG
Organism: Polymixis lichenea; assembly: GCA_949091785.1. NCBI lineage: Eukaryota > Metazoa > Arthropoda > Insecta > Lepidoptera > Noctuidae > Polymixis > Polymixis lichenea. The sequence continues at coordinate 10,927,265 of OX420959.1, forward strand.
CTAGAATGATTAATAACAAATTCAATTTTTGAGAAAAGATTTAATGGCGATATTTTTTAGATGTATGTTCTGCGATATCTTCGGATTCGCAATAGGGAATAGGTATGCATATTTTCAAAACTCTTTCATTAATTAAAAATGGGAGGAGTTACTCCTATGTTATAGGAGTCAAGAAACAAATGACTATATTTTTAAAAAAATTTTAAAGCATTATTTATTTTACAATTTATTATTTTATGTTACTTTTTCTGTTGGAACGGAATGCCAGCTCGAAACGCTTCGTCTTCGAAAATGCCGGAAGTGACCTCAAAAGCCAAATGAAAAATATTTTTTTTAGCAAACTGCTTGAATTCTCACCAGGGTAACTAGTAAGTACGATTTCTGCTTGAATAAAGCACAACAATAATTTGTTATACATACTTTGAGGCGAAAACGAAGATGTTTTTTTTTTGGGTGGGAAATCATTAAATTACTCCTCCCGCTATGGGTGGAGCAGGAGAGCGTGTCAGACTTTTACTGACTAAAACCCACCCGTGTTCCCTCAGTTGCCTGTGTGCCAGCGGCCGCGGTATCTCTTTCGAACAACCCGCACCCCCGGCAGGCATCGGCCCATGCGGACCCCACCAGTTGGTGCTGACATCTCTTTGAGGCGCGCGTGTAACACAACGCGCCGTCGACCCGGGCTTGGTGATTACCGGACAGCGAGCTACAAACCCATTACTCGCCGTTCGCAAGCCCGCGCCTATGGAGGCCGGGAATCTGCCTGGGATTCCCGACGCCCAGGGCGTCTCCTGCGAAGGCTACGGCCGTGAGGGCGCATGTACTGCCTCGCTGAAGGAAGCTGCTGCTACCCATGCCCTCTCGCTCCGTACCATGGCCTGGACGAGGGTCGGACGTGAGAGATCGCCGCCGCAAAACAGAGTGAGTAAAGCAGTATCGTGGCAAGTGACGTTACATCGTGCTTAGCTTTCAGGATGTTATTGAGGCTGCCTCGTTACTGTAGTGCGTCGGCGATGTTTGCGCAAATCCGCACCGACGGCTTCTATGCAATTATACGCAAAAAAACTGCGTCGCTACTGGGGAGGGTGAGGTGTAGTCGAAACAGCATCCTGAAAACTGTAGCCGAGAGCTTCGGCTCTCCGATTGTACAGCAGTTTGTGCGGAGGTTGATTTTTACTAACACTAGGCAATAAGTTATTTTCTTGTATGTTACTAACACTTATGGATATTTGTGTCCGAAATAAAAGTTATTCTATTCAATTCTTAGCATGACGCTTTCTATTTTTAACAACGTTTTTGAGCAACAAACCGTAATAAAATATGACTTTTAGTACTTTTCTTGCGTTTATATTTACGTGCTTCATTGGTTAAAAAAAAAATACGTGCATATTCCCTATTGTGGATCGATTTCCTAAATTATTTTTTAACTGGATAGGGTGTGCCTCAGAGGTGTTCCAATATAAATTGTATTAACGTGTTTAATTTGCGTAGTTTTTGAGTTAGCTTCGACAATACATATCTTAATTCCTTCTAATACCTTCTCTTACTATTATTGACATAGCAAGTAGTGGTATAGGAATTTGTATTATCATTGGGTAGTTACCAAACCTAAAAAGTAAAAAAATTACGTTTTTACAAAAAAAAAACCGTCTTACAAAAAAAAAAAAACACTACTAAAGTGAAAAATAACTTTGGCTTAGGAAGTCCGTGGCAGAATACTAAAAACCGATACACTTACACATGTCTTTTTTTCACTTAGTATTTTTTATAGAAGCTGTTTTTTTTTGAATTTTTTAAATGTAGTATAAATAAAAAACTCACCTTCCGGCTTCATCCTCTTCAGACCCTTAGCCACCCGTTTTCTAGGCGATCTCTTCTTTAAATTAGAAGAGAAATCTTCCTCAGCAGACACAACTTCTCCGGTTTCACTACCCCAATCAGGTACCAGCTTACTGGGCTTCATTCTACTCAAAAAGCTAAGTCTGGGAGTCTTCTGTGTGACTATAAATCTGAATTGTTCAGGGAATTTTGTGGTATCATTCACCCCCAAGCCTAAAGTCATAAGAGTTGGTGGCTCAGTTGTCTCATTGAATCTTATGTCATCAATGAAAGTGTCATTAATTATGTTTTCCATGACATTAGCTGTCATGTTGACAGATCGTTTTTTTCTTTCGTAGTCTGCGTAGCTGGGCATTTTTATTTTGGAGTGTGATTTATCTGAGAACCGGGTACGGACGTATTTTTTGCGGGTGTATTCTGGTTCCTCGTCTGATTGGCGGCCTGTGGAATTTTGTATAAATAATATGAGGTATATTAAAATGAGCTCGCCCCAATGACGTATTATAAATAGACTCGTCATACACGAACATTAGAGCACTCAAAAACAGCGTAAACCATTAATGTACCTAATAATTACATACAATCATACAGTGCGCGAAGAATAGGAAAGACCCATACCGATTCCTGTTGTTAGAAAGAGATAAACATATATATTTAGTTACATCACTTGCGTTGCGCCGCGTCACTCGATGGTACGTGACTAAAAACACGACAGGCAATTACCTTGCATTTATCTTGCCAATATTGAGCGCCGGTAACGCATCTAAAGGTATGTATCATTGGATGCGGGCGTGATGTTAAGTACTTACCTGAGTCTCTATTATCAGAAGGCACTTTCGAAGGCTTATCGTCAGATTCCTCAGCGTCTTCCGGCAGTATGCCATCATCAGCTCCAGTGTATACGTATCTGTTAACAATTTGTGTAATGTAAAACAAAATAATCTATACATCTATACATCTATACATCTGTATCTATACATATGAATAAAACGGGAGTGTTTGTAATATTAAAATAACCACTTTTTGCTACATGCATATGAATATATTATATACGGTACATATACCAAACTAACATCTTTTTACAATTTTTGTCTGTCTGTCTGTCTGTTTGTTCCCGCTAATCTCTGAAATGGCTGGACCGTTTTTGACGGAACTTTCACTGGCAGGTCCACGCGGATGAAGTCGCGGGCACAGCTAGTAAAAAATAAAAATCATTTATTTCAGACAAAAAGTCCTTATGCAAGGCAAGGTTGAACTTTGCTTATATCTAATATTAGGAATTTTAAAAAAGATACAAGAAGAAACTAGACACACCCTTGCACAGCAGGCTCACTGGTCTCGCAACACATGGACTTCAGTGAGTGCTGAGCAGAACTGTATTGGTTCTCTCGCCAATCATCCTTAGGACGCTATTCGGGCTCCTCCGTACTCGTCGCACCACCGACGCAACTTTTTTACGCATAATTGCGTAGAAGTAATCTACGCTGGCGTCAGTAGACATGTCGGATGCACTGCAATATCGAGGGAGCCGAAACAGAGCCCTGATCACATGATACTGGACGCGCAAGGCATTGTAGACTTTTGTGTAAAGTTTGCCCACAGGCCGCTCGTGTAGAACGTCTGCCAGAATGCCTTGAACATTTTTATTTTAACAGAAACAGTACACCGAGTGAACCTGTGTGCCAACATACTCGTATTACCGCGCACCGACAATGCCCTGCAAACTTATGCAGTGTCTTTTAGTGTTGTGAAGTGTGTGTGCGTGTGTGTGTGTGTGTGCGTGCGTGTGAGTAAGTGGGTTACAGTGGCTTTCGTGGCCACTGTAATACATACCTGATTGCTAAAAAAATAAAATTAAAATTTTCAATAAACTCCCAAATAGTTGGAAGGAGCTTAATGTCAATTAAAAAATAAATTAAAGATAGTACTGCTAGAAGAGAAAGCATACTACAATATTCTAGAATTTCTTAATGACAACATCTAATACTGTGTAGTAACCAATATCATCAATACATCTTTGACATAATCCGTACATACAGCAACATATTATTGCTATGATGATAATTTTAATTGACATTTAATAAATGTTACGTAATTATGATGACGAAATTTAAATATTTGTACGCCACTAAGGCCAAACATGACTGATCTAAACTATAATGTCATTCAATAACTTGCGTGCTCTGTATGTGTACATGTTTCCACAAATAAAGAATCTTGAATCTTGAATCTAAAAGCACCTTTGGGTGACAGTATAACCTAGGCCTTCCAGTTGACAATATTCCTCTGTACAACAATATTACCAACATGTGGAAAAATACCCTTAAATTTGGTAATATTACAGTCGCATGGCAAAATTACCCTCAGTTGGCAAAGTTACCCACAGCTGTCAATATTACCCACATGTCGCAAAATTTTATAACACTTACTTAGAGATATTACCCTTTAGTGGCAATAATACCAAAAGGACCTTTCGGTGGCAATATTACCCAGGCCCTACTCAAACTCAAAGTATTTATTTCAAATAAACCAAGTACAGGCAGTTTTGAATTGTCAAGGGGTCGGTCGGTTAGAAAGATAAAGCTAAAATAGGCAATATTCGTCTCACTTAGTGCTTGAGTCCATCTGACTAGCATCATCTAGCCATTGGTTAGCAGCTAGAATGGATCTCTCTGACTATCTTGATGTTCAGTTGTAGGAATATCTTCCGTAACTCGATTATGATCTATACTGTCTAATTACGCGAGTACTTTGCAATATTACCAAAATGTGTAAATATACCCTAAAATTTGGCAATATTACAATTGGCTGGCAGTATGACCCTCAGTTGGACAAATTGCCCACAGCTGGCAATATTACCCGTGTTCAACAATTTTATCCTTATTTGGCAATATTACCCTTTTTCGTAATAGGTATATTTTTTTACATTCAGGAATCACAGCTAACTTATACAGTATCATAACGTGTCGTGAAGTGTTTGTGTTTGTGTGTGTGTAAGTGTCTTTAGTGGGAACTGGCTGGTGTCGAGGCGCCGCGAACGTTTCCAGTTGCAATGCACAGGTCTGGGCAAGTGTGCTTGATTGGGGTAGAGGTCAGATTTCTGAGTGTTGTGTATCCAGGGTCGTTCACGAAAGATTACCTCTGATGAGACCGACAAGCACCTTTGGATGGCAATATTACCTAGGCCCTAAACTTGGCATTATTCGTCTCACCTGGTGCTCCAGTCCATCTGCCTAGCATCATCTAGCCATTGGTTAGCAGCTAACGTTGTCTCTCTGACCATCTTGATGTTCATTTGTAGGAATATCTTCCGTAACTCGACTGTGATGTGTGTAGGCTTAGCGTTGTAGTCATCTGGGGAATCCGCTTTGTCTGTTCTGTAGCGTTCTGGAAAATAATCAAAAACAACACTTATGGGGATGCGTTAAGGTAGTCAATTAAATTCATATTTAAGTATAGATCGCGGCACGTAAGTTGAACCAAAATCAGAACAAATAACCGAAGGTAGAAGCGCATGCACTCGATGCCTCGCATGGAAAAAGAATGAGGTCTCCTTCTAGCATAGTCATTGATGTAACTTGAGCTAAAGTTTGGAAATAAATTACAGATCGCGGCACGTAAGTTGAACCAAAATCCGCCATTTTGGTTCAACTTACGTGCCGCGATCTGTACTTACGTTTTTTTGAAATTTTTCAGGTCAGTGTCAGGTTGTATTTTGATTAAAATAATTATGATTCACGACACTAAACGCGTATGCATTAACAGAATTATAATAATCATTAAAAATATCAACACAACCCTCTAAATTCATTTAATCCCATTGAATGATTAGTTATCAAAAAGTAATTCAATTAAAACGTTCAAAAAATTGAGCTCCGCGAGCTACCTTAGCGCATCTACCTCAGGGCCTGAATTCACTATTACCACTTAACGATTCCTTACTCGTAACCACGTCAATCACACATGAATTTTGCTAATATCGTATTAATAATATCGACAAATTGTCTTGGAACATACAGAATACGGCATTTCGATTCCTTACCGTTACATTGGTTTCTAAAAAAAAAACGATATTGACGTAATTTGAACATAGTAAGATTCCGCGGGGAATCATTATTACGATACAGAATTGGGGCCCAGGTTGGTTTTTCTTTCCATAAAAACCTAATTCAGAATACTTATACCCAATATTATAACTACTACTAAACCTATTAACTACAAACATTTTAAAACAAAACATACCAAAGTCGGCCGTTCTCAAGTGATGCAGTTACAAACGAACAGCATTTAGTTTTAAACCGACTTCCAAAAGGAGGAGGTTCTCAATTCGTCGGAACTTTTTTTTTAAGTATGTTCCCCGACTACTCGAAGATGGCTGGACCGATTTGGATAAAATTTTTTTTTGACTGAAAGGGTATACTTCCCAGGTGGTCCCATGATCATCAAGTCAGGATCTGATGATGGGATCCTGGAGAAATAGAAAAATAGAACAAATTTTATAGGCACACTTGAAGCGATTTGGATAGTTTTTCAAAGAGTACTTTCTCCGAGAAATGGGACCACCCATTTCAATTTGGTGAAGATCTGTTGAAGAACTTCCGAGATAGGCAACGGAACTCCTCAATAAATGATAGCAAACGGACTGCAATTGCAGAAAGTCATGTCTGTCTATTGTTTACACCAGTTCATAACATAACATCACGTCGGGAAGCTGTGAGGGGGTAAGCACATGTGAACTACTAAAAAGTGAAAAATAAAAACTAAAAAAGAAACATTACATAGTGAAAAATAACTGTAATTTCGGAAGGCGGTGACAAAAAACCATATCCAAAGTCACCGACTTCCGAAATTAAAGTTATTTTTCACTTTTTAGTGTTTTATTTGGAAGTCGGTTGTTTTTTATTTTAAAAATCCAATAGGGCAAATGCGTAACACACTAACAGTAACACGCTTACACGAGCATCTAAAATTGCTCCACTGGTCAATTCTCATCAACTATGACGTCACGACTACATCCAGCAATTTAGGGCAATGGCAACATGTAGCAACCTGTTGCCAGAGTTACGGCCACACAATATCATACAATACGGAGCAACTTAAAAAAATAGGCAATACGCCCCCCACGCCGCCCGTGCCGCGTACCGGATCCTCTCGCAAAAACGAGACGTAGTTATACGTACAAACGAGATAGAAAGAAAATTGACTAAAAATTTCCAAACCGATTGTATATTCGGCAACTCATAAAACATATGGAGCAATCAAAAGCAATATTCAAGGGTGAATTTCCCGGGACCGAAAATTGCGTGGCATCAATGAAATCGGTACTAAAAAACATAGTTATAATGTTCTCACATTTTTTTCCGGTTAGGTGAAATAGTAATCTATGTGTAGCACTAAATATTTTATTTAATTGGATTAATGGATATTCCAAAAAAAATAGTTAAACCTCGAAATCTTTCATTGCCGTGTTTGTCCACACTTCACCTTGTTGTGTATTAGGACTCATTGATAAAAATCTATTGGTTATTTATATTAAAACCTAGTTTTATTTGATACATGAATAGTTAAAGTATTGTTACGGAATACATTTATTCAAATATGTAAACAATACAACGAATGGTTAATAAAAAATCACTTGTCCCAGAACTACCGTTCATCGCCGTGTCCTAATCATGTTCAAGGATAGTGTTTTACCTACGACTTGCGTCCCCCCTCCCGGTATGCTAAACGTTGCATATTAGTGCTGCCTAAGTGCTCAACGTGGAAGGACGTACACACGTGCCTGCGTTTTCGCGCCATAAATGTAAGTATTCAATTTTTATGTTATCTGACATTTTTTCTTTCATCGCCGTGGATAGGTATAACTATATTTAGAATAAATTTGTCTTCATGAGTAAGCATTCGATAGAACACCATTACTCATATGTTAATTTGTGAAGTGTTTATTTCCTGGAATAGTTAATAGATTTTTTGTTATTTATATTTTTTGCCTTGATTTTCATCGCCGTGCTTTCATTACCGTGGTTTTCGTGGCCGAAATTTGCTATGGCAATGAAAAAAAAGACACGGCAATGAAAAAAATTTCATTGCCATGATTTGTAAAACAATTTAGTTTCATTGCCGTGGCCAGGTATTTCATTTCCGGGACTTGTGTTTTCATCGCCATGGTATGATTAGGCAACTTAACATCTTTTGTCACCTGTAATACAGGTAATACCGATTACTGACAGTACAAAACTCGACAAGTTAACTCTAGATTCTCTCTCTCTGGTCTCTCTTTAGACTTGATGAGTTTTTTACTGTACAGTCAACTACAAAAAGATGTTTTCATGTTAACCTTACAAAATGATGTAACATTTGGTACTATATCACACGTATATACACTCACACACACGCAAGCTGAGGGTGCTTATACTACAGTCTGATTTTAATAATGGATTGTTTATTTTTAGGATGCCAAGATGCCTAAACCAAAATTATCTGAAGAGGAGAGAAAGGAGAGGAAAAGATTGGCTGAACAAAAGCGACGTCAAAAATTAAGAAGCGACCCTGTATTAAAAGAGGAGTATCTAAGAAAAGAAAGAGAACGATATCTTAAAAAGAAGGCTGCAGGAGTAGTTGTTCCTCGAAGTGCAATGACTTCGCAAAAGCTTCGGAATCTTCGCAAGAAAAACTTGGTGAGTGCACTTGCTTCTTACAAAAAAAAGACAGCAATTCTTCGTAAGAAAACACGTCCAAATGTGACTTATGATGTAGAAAATACTAAAACACCAAGGATGGAGCCAAATGAAACGTCTTTTGGGTTATCTCAAGTAGCTCATAATGATAACATGCCGATGACCCCTCTAACAAGACGTAGCTCGCGTCTTGAATCTTTAAAATCAAACCGACGTCGCTGTGAAAATTTGCGGATTGTTACACTAATAGCAAGTAGCTCTAATTTTCCGGCCACAAGTAGTCCACAACAGTCACCCCCAGGATCACCGCAACTAGCGCCAAACATCAGTAGCATAGATTCTACATCACGTCCTGATAGTCCAGCATCAGAGTCTTCTATTGCAACTTTAAAATTTCAACGTGATTTGCAACAAAAATTCCGTAGATACCAAAAATCTAAACACTCCCAGCTCATGGGATTACAAAAAAAATTAGATCAAGTTGCCCGCGAAAGGAACTTATATAAAAAACGGTTCGAAAGACTTATTCAGAGAGATAAAAATAGAGTTACCAATCAAAGAAAAGAAAAACAGCCAGCGATAGATTTGAATGATAAGAGCGACAAAAGTAACCCAAAACAAACTCGACGCCGCCAAATTGTACTCAAGTTTTATGAAGACGACGAAAATTCAAGCATGTGTCCAGGCAAAAACGACACGATAACAAGAAATGGAACAAAGAAACAGAAACGTTTAATGACGGATACAATAAAAAAATTACACAGAAAATACATAGAGTCTGGTTATCCTCCTATGAGCTACGTAACGTTTTTCACGTTTAAAACCTTTTTCGGTGCTGCAACCAAAAATAAATATGCGCAACACTTGCTTGTGTGAAAAACACGAAAACATGAATCTGCTAATTGAATCTCTAAAAAAGAATCATATCATAAAAGAAAATTCGACAACTGACGTTATTAAGAGCATATGTTGCGACATTTATAACTTGGAATGTCTACAAAGAAAGTGTACTACCTGTAAAAACAGACATCTAATATACCAAGAAATTGATAACTCGGAAAAAGTTTTATATTGGGCCTGGGAAAAACAGAAAAACTCTTACACAAAAAATGGGATTGAGAAAACTGCCATCAGCGTTGAAAAAGTACGACACCACGTAGAACCGTTAATACTCATAAAACAATTTGAAACTAATCTTCAGCCATTCCTTAATCATTGTGCCAACATTCGTAATCAGACCGGTGCAATTAAAGAAATTAAGCAAAATTTGACCGAGAATGACTGTCTTATACATATGGATTTTAGCGAAAATTACAGTGCTAAATATAATTCTGAAATTCAGTCGGTACACTTTGGTGGTAGTAGAAAGCAATTTACTCTACACACTGCAGTTCTTTATTTTAATATTGAAGGTCACACGACAAAAACCCCAATGGGTTTTTGTCGTGTGACAGTAGTGAAAAACATTTTTTGTACTATAAGTACATCTTTACGACACGATGCTGCTGCAGTGTGGGCACATCTGATTCCAATTTTGACTGAAATAGAAATAACAGTACCTTTGGTTCAAAATATTTACATAGTTTCTGATTCTCCTTCTGGACAATATCGTAACAAAAAAATATTTTATATAATGTCTCGACTTTCGATCTACATTTCTTCAATTAACAAAGTAGTTTGGAATTATTGCGAATGCGGTCACGGCAAAGGTGCTCCAGATGGCGTTGGTGGACTTTTAAAGAGAACTGCTGACCAATACGTTGCATTACAGAGTGACATTCCTGATCTTGATGCATTTGTGAATGCTTTGAAGTCCTCTGTCAAGGGCGTTAAAATAGAACTCGTAGAAGATTATCAGATCACTGAAAAGGACTGGTTACTACCTGACAATTTGAAACCTTTCCCAGGTACTTTAAAAGTCCACCAAGTTGTGTGGACTGCAGAATCAGGCAACCGTTTAGCATTGCGTCGTTTATCTTGCACAAATATTAAATGTCTTAACAATGTCATAGAATGCCCTCATGGTAATCACTTAGGATTTTATGACTTTTCAACGAAACCCCAGATATCAACTCCTCTTGAACACTCATCAAACTTCACTAAAACTACACCTAAAACTTCTATCCGTAAAATGCGTCCAGTCAAATTAACTAATAAACTTGCATTGGCTCCTAAACCCTCAACTTCTACACCAAAAACTATCCAGCCAGCAGCTGTACCTCAGTTTGATAGTATAATTTTAGAAACTTATGATTTTAAAAACTTAAACTGTAGTGGTGCTACAAGTGTACCATCGTGCTCATACTTATGTAATGTTGACTCTGAAGTTTTAAAAGAGTTGGAAAAATCTGGTACTTTTGAGGAAAACCATACAAAAACATCAAAAAAACCAGATATAGACTTAAGTAGTGATTCAGATGATAGTTTGTCTATATTCAACTAATAAACCTAGAAAAAAAAACAATTTTGTTTACCCTAATTGATACTGATACTGATGATGATCAAATTTAAATTTTTAAGTACCTCCTTATCTGATTAAATATAATTTTGCTTAATTTCATAATAAATAATTAAGACTGCCAAAAAAGTTCCTAAATGTGATTTACTTATGTATAAAGATTAGTGTAAGTTAGCTGTAAGTTAAACTTGAAAGGCTGAATTTCCTAGTGCCATATACTCACATTGTGTTCTTAGGTTTATAAGAGATAAGATTATACCTGAAAGGTTTTAAGAGTATCTAGATGATTTCTAGATGATTGTGTTTTTAGTACTTGATATTTTGAAAATGCATCTTGCTTGCTACAGATCACAATATACGTTTTCTGAAGAAGCTATTTTGTTTTGTCAAGTGCAAAAATATATCTGATCATGCCTGTCTCCGACAGGGAAAGGCAAACCCAGACATATTGTGTATGGGAGTAAGATTTGGATATATGGGAATATGTATTAGACAAAAGTAAGTGTATGAGTAAAGAAAGACTGTAGTATTAAAGTCTCTAAGTAGTGTTGCGAGTGTAATTCAACAGTCTTTGTTTACTTATTGTACTCTCATTCTTTTTTGTAATATCTCCTTACCCAAATTTTACTCCCATACAAGTGTTGGAATCAAGACCTCTTATAAACAGTCATTTTTATTCTATCTATCTGTCTATCTCATTAAATATTTTTTAATTTCCGTGGATTGATTCTTTCATTGCCATGGCATAGTTCTTTCATTGCCGTGGACGCTTGTTTCATTGCCGTGCACGCATGTTTCATCGCCGTGGCACGAAATTTTGAATCCTGATATGTCGTTAGTTTTTTAAGTTATCTGCTAGACATTAAGCAAGAATATATACATTATCAAAAACTTTAATAAAAGCGGTTTTAAAAAAAAAAAAAACTTAAGATGAAAAAAAAACACGGAAATGAAGATTTTATAGGACCTGTTGAAATTCACTCTCAAGACACATATCCGCAATTTATTGTTGCTGCTCTAGATTGCTCCATTTAATTGATCCAGATTGATCAATTAGTGTTGCCGAGCAATAATTGCTCAAAAAATTGCCCATGTAAGAGCACCTTAAGAACGGCTTTCATTTTAAGACTTCAGCGTTTTCATTCATTGCGTTATTTACGTTGCTAAGCAGACACATTTTTCGAACATATGACGCAATGGATTAGCAAAATATTCTTCAAAATGATTCAGATTCTCTTTCTCTTTGGTTGATTCTTTTTGACGGCACGGTTGGCGCAGCGGTTAAGCGATTGACTGCTGCGCTGCGTGTCGCGGGTTCAATTCCCGCACGGAACAAATATTGGTATGACCTACAAATAGTTGTTCCGGGTCTGGCTGTTTGTGTATGTGAGTTTAAATGTTTGTAAACGCACCCACAATACAGGAGTAATTCCTAGTGTGGGGCAACGTTTTTAAAAAAAGAAAGAAAGATTCTGATTTATAGTGAGTTAGTGTGATTGTGCTGATTATAGTTTTGGTATACAATTAGAGTGCTGGTCTTCTGTGATGTCGAAGAAAAACTTAAGATAAACCCGCAGTATGAGACTTATAAGTGACGTATTGAGGACGTTCAAAGAAAATTCCTACGTTATCTCGATTATAAGGCTCAGCAATACTCAGTTGACTACGAGCACCGCTGCAAACGGTTCCACTTCCTTCCTCTGGAGATGAGACGTTATATTAGAGCCATGAGTTTACTGTTCGGTATCGCAAATGGCCACATTGACTGTCCTGAACTCGTTGCTAATCTGTCATTACGCACGAATCTGATAGGATTGCGTCAGCGGCCAATATTGAATATACCTTTCGCAATGAGTACATATAGGCGGAATGTTTTCTCAACAAGAAGTGCACTTAGTTTCAAAAGGCTTCCTGTGGACCTTAATGTGGACTTGTTCTGCACCAGTGTGGCGACCTTAAGACGGCTTTTGGCACAGTCATTTTTCATGGATAATTAACTTATTCATCTAATATTAACTTGTTTGTACTTTTTTAATCGACTTTATTCTTTATCTATATTTGGAGGGTTGTTATTAGCATTTTTTTTATTACTACCGTTATATCATTGGTTTGTTAGTGTGTAAGCCTTCTTTCAAATAAAATAAATACATAAATAAAAAAGTCAGATAATTAGGTATTTCTCCAGATTTAAACCTCCAACCATGTAGGTAGTAATTTCTAAAAAAATACCTAGAAAGAAGGAAAATATATTTATTTAGCCCATACTCGTGGCGCACAGTTACGTTTCCTTCTCATATAATAAATATGAAATTTGGTATGTTTGGATGTTTATTAGTCAATCGTGCAAAAACGGCTGAACGGATTTGGATTAAATTTACAGATTTTTTTACAGATAATATGTAATCTGGATTAACACATCATCATCTGCATCATCATATCAGCCGAAAGACGTCCACTGCTGGACAAAAGTCTCCCCCAAAAGGGGGGTTTTGCCATAATCGCCACGCTGGGCAGGCGGGTTGGCGATCGCAGTATGGTGAGCAAATGCATAGAGAACGCTGCTGCCCATTCTCTAGTAAGTGCCTTAGTCGCCTTCTACGACACCCACGGGAAGAAATGGGGTGGTGCTATTCTACGTGCGGCACCACACGGAACTACATATGTGTAGTCCCGTGGGGTAATTTTCGACCACGGCTGCGCCAAAGAAGGCCCAGCTCAGCATAAATGCCAGACAACTAGTGCCTGACGCTGGTTTTCAACTGAACCTGAATCGTGTGGTGACGGCTGTACTGGTAAAAAATAAAAAATAAAAATAACCGACTTCCAAAAAAAACACTAAAAAGTGAAACATAACTTTAATTTCGGAAGGCGGTGACAAAAAATTAAAAAAATATCCAAAGTCACCGCCTTCCGAAATTAAAGTTTATTTTTCACTTTTTAGTGTTTTTTTGGAAGTCGGTTGTTTTTTTTAAGTTTTTATTTTTCACTTTTTAGTTGTTTACATGTGCTTACTCCTTCACAGCGTCCCGGCGTGATGTTATGTTATGAACTGTTGTAAACAATAGACAGACATGAGATTTCAGCAATTCCAGTCCATTTGCTATCATTTATTGAGGAGTTCCGTTGCCTACCTCCTAAGTTCTTCATCAGATCTTCACCAAATAGAAATGGGACCATTCCGAGAAAGTACTCTACCAAAAACTACCCAAATCGCTTCAAGTATGCCTATAAAACTTGAAGAGTTTTCTCTATTTCTCCAGGATCCCATCATCAGATTCTGACTTGATGATCATGGGACCACCTGGGAAGTATACCCTTTCAAACGAAAAAAAAAATCCAAATCGGTCCAGCCATCTTCGAGTAATCGGGGAACATACATAAAAAAAGGAAAAAAGTTACCGACGAAATAAGAACCACCTCCTTTTGGAAGTGTGTATACACACAGTCATCACATTCCAGCATAAAACTTATTACGCACTTCACTAAAATAAATGTGTGTCAGTTAAAAATTGTGACAAATATGTTATGTAAATAGTGTGGTAGTAAATAAAATTCGAAAACAAGCTGTTTAATAACCAGAGGTCGGAGTAGGTAGATTGATTTTATATACTTGCGTCAAGATATTATAATATGGACATGCCATTTTATCCATAATGTGCGGGAAGTACCGGAAAAAGTTCCGGAATTGGAATTATGGAATAAAATAAAATAAAAAACATACAGATAGGCTAACAAAACCCAATGAGTCATACAGGATACTTGCTTCTGATTGGTCGTTGCGTGCGGTCAATGCGTTGTTAACATAGATGAACATGAGATAAAGAAACAAAAGGCCCTGTCTAAGTTTTGTCTCATACTGTCAAGCGTCATTTCTAATTCAACAGTAAGGGACAAAATACGGTGTAACTATTCCAAGGTATTTTTGTATAAAATAAAATACTGATTTCTTTCACCATTAGCTAACACTGGTAGCGTAGATTGATATTATTAATACGTTTTTCACCTTAAACACAAATTCGTGCTAATTTCAAAATTCCGGAACAAATATCACAATAAATATGAAGTTCCGGTATTTTGGAGGCATATCCATATTATCCTCTACGTTTGACGTCAACGACCTTAAATCAATCTACCTACTCCGACCTCTGTTAATAACTGAGGACCTTCAGTTTAGCATTTTCTACTATCGTCTTATCTCAAGGCGGTCCACTAAAGCATTATTTACCTCGTGTAGGATTTTCCAGCGTATTCTCAAGTCGTAGTAGAGCTGTCCCAGCCTTCCAAGGCTCCAAGGTTAGCACAGTAATGTGGCGCGGTAGACCGTGCAGCTTCAGTGCTGAAAACTGTTAAAAGATAGTTTTGAGTGGCATTGGAAAAGTTTGTTTGTTTGTTTGTGCGGTTGTGGAATGCACTTCCGCCCGACATTAGGGACTGCCAAACTGTTGCAAATTTTAAAAGAAGAGTGAAAGGACACTCTCTGTCCACATCGTCATAGTTGTGTATATATTAGTTTATTTACGTTATTATTAATGTTTTAGTGATATTTATTTATGTAAGTTTGTAATTATGCATGTTCCCATATTATTTGTTAAATTAATGCAGTGTATTATTGTTTTTGATTATAAGTGTAGTTTATTTTCCCTTTTATCCTCGCACACGCTGTCTACATCTCTGTATCTTCTCTCCTATCGCAGGTATTCTGGAAGAGATTTCTTTAGAAATAAGCATCACCTCTGTACCTATTTTTCTGTTCTAATCTTCTTGTCTGTTTATATATGTGTGTACATAAATGGTTAAATAAATAAATAAATAAAATTCCCTTTACATAGATACATAGAAATTTAATTTAATCATTTGCCACATATCAGCTAGCAATGCCAATATACAAATACAATTAAAAACTATACTCAGACATCATCATCTGCCTAGACTTTACCCAACTACGTTCTGGTCGGCTTCCAGTCTAACCAGATCCAGGTGAATACCAGTATTTTACATAGAGCGACTGCCTATCTGACCTCCACAATCCAATAACTGGGCAATTCGATCCGTGGTAAGACTGGTGGTCACACTTTCGGGCTCCTGACGACCCGTAACGACTGTCAAAGATCCAGGAATGACAGCCGGGACCAACCGCTTAACGTGCATTCCGAGGCGCGGAGGGATCTTGGAATGTGAAGATGGTCATCCATCCACGGACCAACCGCGGCAAGCGTAGCTTAACCTGATCGATCGACTTGTGCGGCTTTTATTACTTAGACACAAGCCTCTCTAACTATACTCAAGCACAACAATAAAATGTAAACAAAGCTTAATACCAAAAGAAAAGGCTACAGGCATATAGGGCATGACAGGTCACACATAATGCTAGATTAAGTTCACATAACTGTAACTCAGGGTCACAAATGTAGGCGTGGTTGGGAATAGAGTGGCAGGCATGACATCATAGTTGCCCCAGGGGTATACCTAGTTAAATCTGTCACCCCCTACTTCTTAGGACCCGAGATGGCGGCGCGTAGTGTTCCACGCGCGCCTCTCTATGACGTAAGGGGGGAGTTTAACACGCACCCACCCCTGCGGGCCACCTCGCGACAGGGGCTCCCCCTGTCGCGAGGTGGCCCGCAGGGGCGGGTCGGCGCTAGCCGGGGATCGCGGAAGTCACACTAGTTCCCGTGATCCCCGGTGCAAGTGTGAGACGGAACACCGGGGTGGTTTTAGTCAGTAAGAGTCTGACAGACCCCTCCGCCCTCCCCGAGGCTGAGGACATCCAAGAGAATTTCCCCCCGTAATAAAAAAAAGGGGTATACCTAGTTGTCTGTTGTGATAACTCCATTTTCGCGGATGAATCGCATCCTATTTTATTAATCTATCAAAAGACTCTCCAACTATCACTAAGTTGACCGTGTCACTTGCCTCTGTGCGATTGCATAGGAAGGTAAAATGCGATCAAAGTTTTTGCGGGATAGATGTCCTGTTTCTCGGCGGGGCATCTATCCTAAACGTAATTTATATGGATTAAACAACTAGACCCCATGCGAGCTAGATCATGTCCCAAAATATAGAGGTCTGCATAAAAGATCACTACATAGTATAAAACAAAGTCGCTTTCTCTGTCCCTATATCCCTATGTATGCTTAAATCTTTAAAACTACGCAACGGATTTAATGCGGGGTTTTTTAATAGATAGAGTGATCCAAGAGGAAGGTTTATATGTATAATACACCGACCTCCACGCGGGCGAAGCCGCTGGCAAAAGCTAGTAAAAGATAAAAGATCATTTATTTGTCAAACATGCGTTTACATAAACTGACTAATCAGACATGCAGGGTATTAAATTAATATGTTGTGAGCGTCCATGTTTTGCCAATAACGGCGTACAAATTTTGTAGGTATAAAAATTACATTTATTTGCATTTACTTAAAAGTATTTTTAAATTTCATTACAAAATACACAAGAAATATATAATAATTGATGTCAAGATATTTTAGTATACGTATATTATAGTCAAAAATAAATTAAATTATGTCCAGTATATTCATTATTATCGCTAAAATCGCTAAACTCTGGAAATAGTGGAAATATTAAAGATAATGTTTGTTACTTTTCATAATGTAGATTAAAAACCAAACTAGGTATCGGCTAGTTTTACAAATCAAGGATTTTGCTTGTTGGACTGACAGCCAGTGTTGCAGAAAGCACAATTCGACTCGATTTTAAAGGTTCTTTTTAAATAACGAAGTGTCAAACGAGGCAATCTGTCACAGATTTTGTAGCACAAAGCAAGCTCCATTAGCACCTTAAGTTCTTTTGTGTAAAATTTAAAAAAAAACAAAAATATTTATTTGACACTTAAAAAATACATGTTACAAGCCAGTCATAATAAAAAAGCACACGAATGTATTGCCACAAATATGATCCTAACCCCTAAACTAGGCCTGGACCTGTATTTTAGGGGTCAGCGTTCAGCCATGGGTTCTATTAATATACAAACTTGACAGCCAAGGTTGTTGCCATTTAGTAACACGTATAGGTAAAAATTATTAATCTATTATAAAAAGAGGGTAAACACACTTAAGTAGGAATTAAAATTACAGAAAGTATAATGCTAAATTGTTATGTGTGTTTTTATGTGCGTGTGTGTGAAATTATTAAATTAATGAAATCATTAACGGTAATGTTACTTTATGTAATATGGTATTAATATTTTTCTTTGTGCCACTGGGTCTGAGAGGTATAGAGCTGGCTTTTACCCTAAACCTAGCACGTACAACATGAAGGTCTAACTCACCCTCTTATTTCTGACGTTTTGCCACTTTCTTCTGTTCAGTTTCTCTCCCGAAGTTAGGAAGAGCCAGGGTTCATACTGCCATCTTTTTGTGAACAAGGACATCCTCTCTGAGAATGTTTGGTCATCCACTAGAAATAAAAAACCATACTTAGTCATCATCTGCCTAGCCTCTTCCAAATAATGTTAGGGTTGGCTCCCGGTCTAACCGGATGCAGAACAGAATTTAACATGGAGCGACTGCCTGTCTGACCTCAACAACCCAGGTATAGAGGTATGAAAAACAGGGTATAAAGTTCACTCATAGTCTAAGGAAAAGGAAGGATCCTCCGACCAGACCGGTGTTGCGTCTGGTGGGCTACTGCCCGACGGTTGATGTCGGGACGTTGTATATATACCAGTCGCGCGGTAAACTCTGATTGCGCGATGCAGGATTTGTGTGACGTCAGATCATTGATGCGTGGTTTGCATGTGGTGTTGTAGATACCGTGTACCACAGTAGGTATCGTGTTACTCATATGTTTTCAGGTCCCCTACTGCCTGTCAATCCTGCTGCATCCTTCTGCATCACGAAGGACGACTTCTAGCGTCCTGAGCCACACGAAGCCGAAGCTTCTACAACATTCACCTTTTTTATTTTATTTAATACTTCACGGACAGAAATGAGGCGATCTATCGATATGATATACATCCCATCACTAGAAGCTACCGCGTAGATGCTCAAAGGGGCATAAAGTTGAACTTTATTTTTTGTTCCACTTTGAGCACCACGTTAAAATATTGATTGGTGCTCAAATGGGAATACCTTTGGTGCTCAATGCATAGGTACT
This sequence comes from Polymixis lichenea, assembly GCA_949091785.1. Taxonomy (NCBI): domain Eukaryota; kingdom Metazoa; phylum Arthropoda; class Insecta; order Lepidoptera; family Noctuidae; genus Polymixis; species Polymixis lichenea. The sequence continues at coordinate 10,946,355 of OX420959.1, forward strand.
TAAACCGGAATACTTCGGTCTTAATGTCACAGGCATTGTCTACCAGTAAGCCTTTGGGTGATGCAGAGACAAACAAAAATGGAAATATTAATTTAAAGAAGTGGCGCCTAGAAGTCGAAATTCGACCATAATGAAAAAACTACATAGCTTTCTGCACTCCTCCATTAACTTTATCTCCTCCGTCTACGTCATTTTCGTAAAAAGGTGTACAAAGTTTTAGCTTCACGTATTAATACAGTATGTTAGATTAAACGAGGGACATACTTTAAGTGGATGTGGTACTCATGAACCACCGGGAAGTACCCTATTAATTTATTTTAAATATATTTTTTAATTCCCTTGAGAGTGTCGAAATAAAGATTTTTGTAGCATATACGGCCGTATCTTTTTGTTACGTTAACTTGGAAGTTTTGTTTTATTACAGCTTCAAGAGACTGTCGATTTAAGTATATCGTATCAATTTCTATTCGATACCTCTACGCGGTCCTGAAATGAAGGGTCTTGACAGACAGTTGGACAACAAAGTGATACTTATAGGATAACTTTCTTATCCGTCTGTTTGTCCGTGTCTGTGTTCGTGTGTCTGTGTTGTGTGAAATTTAATCCTTACAGGATACATTTTTAACCAGTGCGCAAACTGTAACCATGAATTATTAAGCATATAATTCTAGACCCCCAGCGCAGAAATTTTTCGTCGGTTATAAAAAAAAATATCAGATGCTTCATAGAAAAGTGTAGTAGCTACACGATCAAAATGTATGGAACAGCTGATTCTTTTTTGTATGACCGACGAAAAATTTCTGCGCTGGGGCGTCTAGAATGATATGCTGAATTTATGGTTACAGTTTGCGCACTGGTTAAAAATGTACCCTGTATATGTGCTCGTCTAGAAAGACTGAGTTCCGTCTGAGTTCCGTTTTTTTTTCTTTTGAGGTACGGAACCCTTAAAATGACTTATGGCTAACCTTAATCTTATGGTTGGGTAACAGGATACCCCATGGCTGTTAACTAACTCACCTTCCTGTTTATAATTCCCGAACAGAATCCTATGCTTCCCTTTGACAACCAGGCCGACTCCATAAGCTTCTTCATTTAGCGTCTCTTCCAGCCCAAAGCCATCATCAGTCAGGAGCCGTCTATGAACCTGAAATTGGCTTCTCCATTAGAAACTTCCAATGATCAGGAAAAAAAAATGAAACAAAAAACCAATGTATGAATGAATTGGAGTCGTTACAGCCAATACTTTGATAGCCAAGAGCCTCGACCATCATCTAAGGAGACTCTTGTTGGGCAGTTGGATCAAGGGCTTGATCCAGAAAGTGGTACTCCTGGACACGGCTCGCATTGTTAGGAGGTTCCTCTCTCCGGAGCCTTGGCCGCCGGTAGCTTGGACCCTGTTCCTGGTACCGGTGGGGTACCATTTGTGACTTATGTATCTGACTATAGCTTGCTATACAACGTGGCAATGTTGCCAGCCATTTGGGCACTTTTCCCATTGACAACGATGCGGACGAATTTTTTGATGCCCTGTGATTATTTTCATGTTATCTATCATACATTTGAAATAAGATTAATCAAAATCGGTTGAACGGGCTGTAAAAAATTACAGTTCGTTCAACCGATTTTAACTTCTTTTACGTAGGCATAAGGATACAACTGTTTATTGCGGATGCCATTTATCATGCTACCAACGTAATAGAAGTCAAAATCAGATGAACGGACTGTTAAAAAGAGTTTATTTAAATGTCTAATCTTATTCCAAACAAAATATTTATTATACAAATCCTACTAATATTATAAATGTGAAAGTTTTTATGTTTTGATATTTAGATGTTTGGATGCTGGTTACTCACGCAAAAATGGCAGAACGGATTTTGATGAAATTTGGAACACACATAGTTTATAACCTAAATTAATACATAGTGTTACGCGCCACAATTAATGTCTGAATTAGTTACCACTAGCGCCATCTAGTATCGAATAGCAGAATTAATTGAGTCAAGATCTTTCTAGAAATATCGATGCTGGAACTTTCTAGAACTATCGACAGTGATTCGGTGGAGGCCGGTATGTTCTCGAACATTCTAGATGGTTCTATAGTAGAAGCTTCTGGAACTATTCGAAGGCCCTATAAAAGGCCGGAACAGATCGCGACCCGGGCAGTATTGGTCGAGCCATACAAGCGAAAAACATCTAAAGCGATCTTCAAGTGCCTTAGAGTGATAAGTAGTGAAATTTTGTTTTGTAATTAGTGTGTTTGAGTTGTTATTAGACTGTTTAATTAAATTGACATTTTTGGTAGTTTATATTGCCAGTTTTTGATTGTCACGAACCCGAAGCTCGTAACAATAGGATACTTTTTATCCCGGTAGTAGATTCCCGTGGGAAAATTTCCGACTTCCACGCAAAGCCGCTAGCAATAGCTAGTAAAGATATAAATATTTAAGTGTCTCACCATAAGTTCAACCTCGCCATCATTAAAGGAGGTGCCTCCTTGAGTTCTGTCGACAAGGACACACATCTCTATGCTGGAGTTGATAGAGTGAATACAGATGCGAGAGGTGACGGGGTAGTAGCACGCTGATACTGGCTTCTTTTGTTGTTGGCCTGAGAAAGAAAAAAATATTAAATAACAATCAAACAAATACTTAAAGGGAAAGCCCCAGGAGTTTTTTTTTGAGCATGGGAAATCGTCAAATAACTTCTCCCGCTCTGGGTGGAGCAGGAGGGCGTGTTAGACTTTTACTGACTAAAACCCACCCGTGTTCCTTCAGTTTCCTGTGTGCCCGGGGCGACGGTATCTCTTTCGAACAACCCGCACCCCTGGCAGGCATCGGCCCTTGCGGACCCCACCAGTTGGTGCTAACATCTCTTTGAGGCACGCGTGGAACACAACGTGCCGTCGACCTGGGCTTGGTCCTTACCGGACAGCGAACTATCCATTACTCGCCATCCGCAAGCCCGCGCCTAGGGTGGCCAGGAATCAGCCTGGGATTCCCGACGCCCAGGGTGTCGCCTGCGGAGGCTAGGGCCGTGAGGGCACATATACTGCCTCTCCCTCACGTGCGCCGCCTCCCTCTTCGCGAGCATCACTGCTTCGCTGAAGGAAGCGACGGCTACCCATGCACTCTCGCTCTGGACCAGGGCCGGACGTGAGAGATCGCCGCCGCCGATCGCCTCCACAAGGACACGGTGGTGCTCCGCCCAAGCCGGGCTGACCACTATCGTATGCTCCACCGTGTCCTCAAGGCGATCTTCCCAGTGGAAACTCCCGGGCGTTTCCTACCGACTTATCCAAAACAGGAACCTCCTGTCACGTCAGTGTATCAGGCTCTTTGTTGAACAATATATGATTTTGTGGGATTAACATAATCAGCGAACGATATTGTTCCCACTGCTGGGACATAGGCCGGCTCTCATCGAGAGGGAGTGGGTTGTAATCCACCACGCGGGCCCAGTGCGGGTTGGTAGATGTCACATGTCTTGCATGTCGTAAGCCATGCCGGTTTCCTCACGATGTCTTCCTTTACCATTTTTAGAGCAGTGTGGTGATGAAATTACTTACAACAAAGTAAATCGCCTGTCTGGCTTTGAACCTACGACCTATATTGAAATAGCTTCGTAAATAACCCAGTATTTTTTAGTAATTATAAAAGTTAAAATGTTTTGTTTTGATAACGGACGTCTCTGTAACCCTTTTTAAGATATACAATTCCGTAGCATTAGCAATGTAAGCGCTCAATTTATTTTTTCCACATAATTGAAATTCTGGGATTTCCTTTACAAAAAATCCGTTGTGTGGTTTAGAAGAAATAAGCAGAGAAACAGAAGAGAGAAGAGAAAGAGAAGATGACTTACTAGCTGATTCATTCCAGCAGGTCCTCCTCATCATTTGCCTTGAATTGGAGTCGGTGAAGAACTCTCCGTTGCTGGTGACGTTTGTGGAGAATAGGCTCACCACCTCCTTGCCGAGGTCCGTCCTGATGAAGAAGATGAAGCAATGAGTACTATTGAAGTTCTTTTGATGTAAGTAGTTCTTAAAAAAAAAAAAAAAAATGCCTTAAAAACCAAACTAAAAAGTAGAAAATAATTTAATTCTATTAAAAAGCGTGAGGTGCTTGATATTAATTGATTATAAAAATACCTCAAAAAGCATCCCACGCTTTTCAATAGAATTACAATATTTTCTACTTTTTAGTTTGGTTTTTAAAGCGTTTTTTTTTTGTTTTTTTAAACTATTATTTATTTATTTCCAAACTAGGCATATAAATAATTTCTTAAGCAAATTTTACCTGTGATAGCTACTTCCAATTAGGGGGAAGTACTATGCGAACGTATTCGGTCTTTGCTTGCATTATTGGTAAAGAGACAAGAGTCTCAATTTTAACCTACTACTGTCCGTAAATTATAGGAACCCGCCATATGTAAGTGAGTTTTAAGTGGTCGTAAGTGCGAATGCTGAGCGTGATTAGGTACTAGCTTCAGCCCGTGACTTTGTCCACGTGAAATGCCATCGATATTACCTCGTTTTCCTTCTGACTTTTATTATTTTTGCTCAGCTCCTAAGCTCTCAGCTTGATGTATAATATCTTATTGCCTTTCTCACAAATAGGGCTATCAAATGCCAAAAATATTTTTCAAATCTGACTGATAGTTCTAGAGATTATCGCGTTCAAACAAACCAACTTCAGTTTTATTATTATTATACTAGCTTCTGCCAGCGGCTTCGCCCGCGTGGAGGTCGGTGTATTATACATACCTTCCTCGCAAACCGCAATAAAATCCGTTGCGTAGTTTAAAATGAATTGAATGTATTTTAATTCTGATTTTAAATTTATTTCTGATTTAAATTATAATTTTGATTTTGTATTTTAATTTTAATTTTGTGTTTGGTTTTAATTGTACTTGTGATTTTTAATTTTTGAATTGATGTAAATTTTTATTATTGTTAATATAGGTCATAATAGGAATAGGGAACCGTAGTCTATGGCCCTATCGGCATACCAGCGCTGCGACACTTTTTAAATATCGCAGCATCATGCTGAGATAGTGGCCTTTTGGCTTCGTACAGGACTTAGTTTTTTATTTTACTTTTTTTGTAAAACTTATTTTAATTTTATTAAGTAGTTTAGCGTATAGTGTTTTAGTTTTTTTATCTTTTTTTAATGTGTTTAATATTTGTATTGTGCTGTTTTGTGATATTCTTGTGCGAGTCCGATAAATACTTTTTCTTTTTCTTTCTTTCTTGTGTGTCTCGCGAGTTTCTGGTTGAAATAATACTAACCCAATAGGAATAGGTCCAATAATCCACTCAAGCTCCACAAACTCCTCACCGCGGTACAGTCTGATAATCTGTGTGATCCAGTCGCTGAACCTCTGGCGAATCTCCTTGACTAGGGAGCCCCTGATCGTGTTGTAGGCTACTTTGTCTGTCATCTGAAATAGGAGTATTTGATCATAACAACTACGTATTTAATTTGTTTTGTTTTTTGTTTTGCAGCTCAACTCAGAACTTTAGGAGCTCAACGATTCGACAAACAATACCAAAGCAAGGACATTTGGGTAGGCCGCATAAATTGCAATAGTTGTCAACAGGATAGTGACGTACGCATAATGTCACTTCCGGAATGCAGCAGGGGAGTGTTTGAGTACGGGAGATGGTGTTGATACTTGTGGTGTGAGTGCATATTTGCAGCCTGGCACTGTTAAGAAGTAGAAGTCTTTACGTCCATGTAGGTACACCGTTTCTTTAACTTTATATTATCTTATACTGAAGATTACCTTCAGTGTTTGTTGGATTACTTTGAAGATAATTATTATTGTTACTTTGTTGTCGGGTTAGAGGAATCACGTACTTGTAATCAATTGTTTTTTTTTTAGAATTTAGTAAATCTATATCAATTGAGGAATTGCAGTCAGTCAATACATTCAAGTTTTTGCAAATGCTGCACGTTTTGATTTACAACTTTGTAAAAGTAGAGAGTTGTATTAGGTATTGTACTAAAGAGTATTCATACCCCTTGTAGTATTCAAGTTTGTTATCAGTCAGTTATGTTTTCTGATAGTATGGGAAGAGGTTTAGGGAAATTACTTAGCAACAACTTGAGTATTTCTACTCAAAACAATTGTTTACCTGGGAAATCCTTCAAAGAAATAATGACATCAATTACAGGAAATCAATATGATTGTAATACCAACATAACTGTATTTGTAGGTAATAGTTCACAGGTCAAAAAAGAAGATATCACTGATAGTGTTACTGAGATTTTAAGGATTAATTGTAACAAAATTATTTTGTGTGCTTTCCCATATTTTGAGAGATTATCTAATAGAAAAAATAATTATATACATATGTTAAATAATCATATGCAGTTCTTAGTAAGTCACTACAGTGAAAAACTTATATTTTTTGACACCAACAGTTTTGTTGATAAGTTAAAATCGACAAGGAATACAGTGTATCTGCCAATTAGGTTTAGACTTAAAATAGCAAGGCTATTAGCTTATATAAACCCAGACATAAGTAGTATGTCGAAGTCATATTTGACTACTGTTAGTAGTGGTACTAACACTACTTTTGATTCGCCTAGTAGTTTCAACTATTAGGTGCGACAACGGGTGAGCCGCATATGTTGAATGTTGTTCATCAAAATATGCAGGGTCTGTCCAGCAAAGAGCTTGAGTTAAGCTTATTTATGGAGAACTATGATGTTCAGGTGTTATGTTTGACTGAACACTGGTTGAAAGAACATGAAGTAGTGTTTATCAATGATGATAATTTTACTGTACAAAGTGCATTTGTAAGAAAAACTGCTATTCGCGGTGGATCTTTAGTTCTTGTTTCAAACAAGTTGAAATGTAAACAACGTTTAGATTTAGTTAATCTTTCTATTGAGCGCACTATTGAGTTGCCTTGTGTTGAACTCGAGCGATACGTTATAATTTGCGTTTATCGACCCCCCTCTGGGGATTTCATTCGTTTTGAATCGGTAATGGAGGATTCACTCAATAAGTTAAAATCAAGTAAAAAAAGTATAATTTTATGTGGAGATTTTAATATAAATATTTTAGATGTTACTCCATTAAGTATTAGACTTCTCAATCTGTTCAGATCTTTTAATTTAATTAACTTGTTTTTTGAACCTACTCGGATCACGGCATCTTCGTCAACATGTCTTGATAATATATTTAGTGATTGTGATGCCAAACATAAATTAGTGTTAACGGACTTAACATCTGACCACTGTGGTTTATTAGCTAGCTTCCCAGTGCCATTATATAAAAAGTCGCATACGTTTGAATGCAGGCCATATACAGCTAGTCGTTGCAACAAGTTTAAAAATAATATAGCTCGTAGAATTACGCCCTCCATAGCACAACACGAGAATCCTAATGAAATTTATGGAGCCCTTTTTGATGTTGTGCAAAAAGAGTACCAATCTGCTTTCAAGACCAAAACCATTAACATTAATGGCACCTCTGTTGGCTTTAACCAATGAGCTACTCCAGGTATTTACAAAAGTAGATCGAGACTATACGAGTTATATGGTTTGAAAAAATACAGGTTTGATACTCCTTTCCTAGAATATGTCAAAAACTATTCAAAATTATTTAAAAAGATTAGTGCTTTTGCAAAATCGAAATTTTTAATCAGTACAATTAAAAATTCTAATAACAAAGTAAAAACCACTTGGAAAATCATTAACAATGAAACGGGTAAATCAGTTAAACAAGAAAAACAACTTGAGATTATGGTCGACAGCCAATTAGTTCATAAGGAAGCTGACGTAGCACAGGCATTTAATGAGTTTTTTGCCAACATACCTGTAACTACGACTTGCTCCCTAAATTCGTCCCCGTCTAAAGCTGAAAACCTTTTGCATAGTAGTGTGCCTAAATGTAGCGACCTATTCAGATTCGAACATGTAACGTCTCGTGATGTAGTTAATGTTTTTAACACACTTAAGTCTAAAAACACTGGTGATTTCTGGGGTATTTCGATTAAGCTTTTAAGTAATATAATAGACACCGTAGCCCCCTATCTAGCTGTCACTTTCAATAAATGTGTTGATTCAGGGACTTTTCCTGACCTCATGAAGTGTAGTAAAGTCATACCATTATTTAAATCAGGTAATAAAAATGACATTCGTAATTTCAGGCCTATTTCTATCTTACCTGCATTTAGCAAAATATTCGAAAAGTTGATACTCAAGCAGTTGCTAAGGCATTTTAATTTAAATAGCCTCCTTCATAATGAGCAATATGGTTTTACAAAAGGTCGTTCGACTACAGATGCGGGTGTTGCTCTGATGAAACACATATTTAACGCATGGGAGGAATCGCAGAATGCTATTGGAGTCTTCTGTGATCTCTCCAAAGCCTTTGATTGCGTGCACCATGAGACGCTCTTGCGCAAGCTACTTTATTACGGTGTCCATAACGAAGCTTTAAACGTAATAAATTCTTATTTACATAATAGGTTGCAATGTGTAGAAGTTAATGGAGTAAAATCGTCCGGGCTACCAGTTCAATTAGGTGTGCCTCAAGGCTCAATACTCGGCCCATTCTTGTTTTTAGTGTATATCAATGACTTACCATTTTATTTAAAGGATATTTGTGATGTTGTACTGTTTGCAGATGATACTTCTCTTATTTTTAAAGTAGACAGGAATAGACAAGATTTTGACGACGTAAACAGTGCACTCTCAATGGTTACGGATTGGTTTACGGCAAATAACCTAGTTCTCAATGCCAAGAAAACTAAATGTGTAAAGTTTGCCTTACCGAATGTTAGAAATCTGGGTCCCAACATTGTCTTAAATAAAGAGGTGCTTGAGACTGTAGACTCGGCAGTTTTTCTGGGCATAACTGTAGATGCCAAACTTCAGTGGGGATTACACATATCAAGCCTAGCAGGAAGGCTCAGTTCAGCTGCCTACGCCGTCAGAAAAATAAGACAATACACTGACGTCGATACAGCTCGGTTAGTCTACTTTAGTTATTTTCACAGCGTTATGTCCTACGGTATTTTGCTATGGGGCAAAGCTGCTGATATTCAAAATATATTTGTGCTTCAAAAACGTGCTGTTCGAGCAATTTATCAGCTAGGTGCCAGAGTTTCGTTGAGGGACTTTTTTAAAGAAATTGGTATTCTCACGGTAGCATCACAATTCATTTTTGCCAATATCTTATATATTAGACAAAATATACACTTGTACACTAAAAACAGTGATATTCACACCGTAAACACTAGAAATAAGGACAAACTACGTGCTCCTTTTCACCGGCTTCATAAGGTTCATAATTCATTTGTTGGGCTTGGTATAAACTTTTATAACAAGCTTCCCTCTGCTTTGCTAGATTTGCCTTTTGATGCGTTTAAAGCTCAAATAAAGTCCAACCTGTGTTTAAAGGCTTACTATTTCATCAACGACTATATATATGACAAAAATAGTTGGTCGCTGTGATTAACTCAAGACAATGTTTATGTTCTTTCTCCAGAATTGTTCCTAGAGACAGGTTATATGGGTTCATATAATTATTGATATATATATTTTTATTGACTAAGTAATTTTTTAAATTATAATCTGTTTTTTCATTAGTTATTGACATGTTCTACTCATAACAATTTTTTTTTTTTATGAAGAGTTGTATGGCATTATGGTTAGCTAGCGATCTCGACAATTGATAATTCTATTCTTGCCTGAGTAACCGGCAGCAAGTTCGTCATGCTCCCGTAGATGTCACTGCTTGCGGTAGCGTTGGGGATCGGGTTACCTCTTTCCCTCAAATATGGCGAGGGGGTAATGGCTGATCTTTGCGTTATGCTCGTGAACGGGTGCTGCTTGTGGTGACTGGTCGTCTTGCTGACCATGATTTTGTTATTGTTGCTAATAATTACCTACTTGTTTATTTACTTTACGTCGATGGTCCTAGGTTATCATTTGTAAACATAATCCAGCATTGCTTATGTAAGCTATCACGCCATTTATACCAGGAGACTTTTATTTTGGTATATGCTTTGTTTACTTTTAATTTTTTGTGCTTGAGTTAATTTTTCACTTTATTTGTTGGTATATTGGCATGGCTAGCTGACATAAATGACAATTTTTTAAGTTCTGTGTCTCGTAATGTTGATTACTTTGCCTATGTATGTATAGCATCAAGTCTATCTGACTAAACAGACAGCTGTGCTGCTGGGGAGTTTGTTCCGCCACTTCTTCTTCCCAGCTAAAGCACTAGGAAGTGGTGAAAGGTGGGCGTTTTGGGGGACTGTCTCATGTACTTTGACGTTCGAAAAGTGCTGATTCTCAGCCTAATTTGAATAAATGACTTTTGATTTTGATATTGATTTAGTATTTTAATCCTTTGTACGATTTTAAGGAATCTGTGTTGCATTATTCTATTATGAGGGTCTGACTTGTTATACACCGTGACATTTTAGTCCTCTTACAACGGCAGGCCACTTGATGTATCCAAGGACTACTAATCATTCATTTAAAATATATATATTTTTGGACATATGAATAATAATTAAAAAATATAGAAAGAAAGAAAGAAAAGAAAGAAAATACATTTATTTAGCATAGACTTTAAAGCACACAATATACATTAAACAGCGGGAAAGAGTAAAATAAAAATCAATTTAAAGTGTAAGGTGAGAAGTCAGTAACTAGTATATATTTCAGTAAGACGCAAGATGTAGTAGTTTGAACACCCTGTTATGGAGATGGAATGAATGATGAAATGTAATGGTATTATGGTAGGTAGGTAGAAATCTTCTACCGTTTGATACGTAAACAACCAGGGAGGGTGTTTCATAATTCTAAAGCATTATTTATTTTTCTTAGTACCTATTATCTTAATAAATGGTAACAATTTTTTCATCGCGCCTTTAGGTATTTTATGTCGGATACATTGGGTGGACCACCTTTGTATGACGCCTAAAATGTCACGGTGTATAAAGATATTAAGTTGTATAATACACTGAGAAAAATGTCATTTTGGCATAATCTTAAAATATCGTGACGTTGGTTTAAAATAGATGCGTTGTCTTATAATATGTTGATAATAAGTAAATATTACGCTAGAACTGAAATGTGTTAAGATGGAATCGAATTTTTTGGGTAAATAATGCAATATTATGATACTTGTCATCGTAAAAATTTGTAATTATGAAATAACATTGTCTTCTTCAAATAATAACACAATGTAATAGAAAATGGTCCACTGTCCCATAAATTAGTATGATAATTATAAATAAGATTCTAATTAAAAAACACAATGACAGTCACCGTAATATAAATAGATTTCATAGTTTAATATGAAGAAGTATCTCTAAAAATACGATGACCTCCCCCTAATGTACTATATTAAATTATAATGCTTTAAACTTATATTTTTAAAGTAAGCATCATTTTTTAATATTACAGTCATATTATTTTATGTGAATCCTATGATAATACGATTAAATAATCTCATATTTTTAGAGTAAGCATCAAAGTTCAATAATATAGTCATATTATTTTATGTGTATCCTACTAAATTATTATTACAGAGACCCATTTATGAGTAGCATTTGAATGATGTCCTACAAATTTAAGGTGACGGCATTATATAATGAGGTCTCCCTCTCTCACTTCATTCCGCCGCCGCGCCATTTCGGTCGGCCATTTGTATTTCACCGCTACAGCCGGCAAGTCACGACTCACGACTCGTTTAATTAATAGCAATAACAATTCCATTAGTGCCAGTGAACGTGTTTGATCAGTGCAAAAATGGATATGGCTACGCGTGATCTTTTGAAGAAGTGGAATTTGGAACGCTACATCGATCGTTTTGAAAGTAAGTTGACAAACCTACCTAGTAAGTTGCTAGCATGAGCTCACACATTACATTCACACATTCTAATTTCTAGCAAGAATAGGGTCAGAGTGTCGTCTTAGAGGCACTATGAAAATATACTTAAAAAAATTTCGCGACCAATTTCAAGGTCACAGTTCTAACATAACCTTACCTATGGATCCCTTCGACATCGTTTTTACGACAAACGGTTGGTCGGAGACAAAAAACACCCAGACACTTTTAGCCTTTCTAGGTGTTACATACTATAGAATCGAGAAAATAAACGATTTGCGAAAATAACACTTTTTTGGCCGCTGTACACTCCAACCAAGAATAGTCTTGTCGTATGGTACCTACCCACCTACCTAGATATACGTTCATATTTATATTATACACTAGATTCGATGTGCAACTGCAACCCAAAAAAAAACAAATAGGTAGAGTGCGTCTAAACTAAAATGACGCGCCCCACTACCGCATTTACCGTAGTGTACGTATACAAATTTAAGTAGTGGGGCGCGTCATTTCAGCTTAGACGAGCTCTACCAACCTACATTTTATAAAGTCGATGCGACGTAGTGCATTTCACAGCTGCAATCAGGGCGCTGTTAAATTTACCTTTTTTTTCAGCTGAAAGAATTGATATCGCAACAATGCAGATGCTTAGTAAACAAGACATACATAGTATGTTCCCTCAAATAGGGGACAGACTCCGGTTTGAAGCAGCTCTGGCCATGTTAAAAAGCGACCAACCAAAAGATATGGTTTGTTTTCATGTTAAATTGTATTTCAAAAAAGTAAATTTTGTTTTAAACTTTTTGCTTACACATGCCCTGCGTCGCTTAAATGCACATTCTCCTACTTGCATGTAGGTAGGTAGGTACCTACTTATTAACTTTTATTATTTTAAAGTCTTCTTAAGATACCTAACAATTTAACCGGTGCAGTATTTATTTAAAAAGTGGAATAAAATCATAACTTTTCATCAGTCTTGTTAGTTTACCAACTAAGTACATTATTATTACCTTTTTAAATTTCTTGTTAAATTTCAGGATAACTCCTACAATTCATCACTCTTTGAAGAGGTCCTGAGGAATGACTTGTTAACTAGTCTACCTTGTAACTTAGAGCCTCTGCCACCGTGTGAAGGACTGCAAAGCTCAATCCTCAACCAAGACTGCGAAGCAGGACTTAACCAGGAAAATTTGGTAAGTTCTGCAAAATTGTAGAAAAGTACTCGTACTTACTGTTTTTTGGTTCAAGAGCAATATGTATTAATTTGTAATTACATCCATACTAATATTATAAATGCGAAAGTAAGTTTGTCTGTCTATCTGTCGGCTGGGGCAGGACCTTTTCACATTTTCATACCTAAGACACTGAACCGATGCAAAATTTGGTATAGACATTCTTTGAGACCAGGATCAGTCCTGATCTTGATCGATTAGTTTTTATCAGGGCCGGATCAAGGGACGAGGGCAGGACCGTTCACACCTGCAATGCTGAACCGATTACTAGTAAAAAAATATAACACTTCCCTTGAGTTATCTCCGGCTAGGGCTAGCTATAGCCTGTTAGTTAACGGTCGCACTCGGACACATTTAGTGATTATTTCAACGATTATTGAGGTTAATTGACCGTACATACTCATATTATCACACCTTTTTGTTACATGTACTATTATAACATTGTCTCAAAGTAAATATTATTTTAGGATGGTGACATACTGGTGATACCACTGGACTCGTCGTCGTCAGTGGGTGAAGCAGTTAGACAAGAGTCCACCGGGAGCAATTTAGTAAGTTATTGCCTATTATCCTGTACTTTTGATAAGGAATTTAAATTGACATTCAATATTGTTAACCCCCGGCGTAAACAGATAAGTTTAACGTCTGTACCTGTCCTGTCCTGTATGTGTGTACGGACGGCCGTTTAGGAGCTATACTATATGTCACAAAGATCAGTAATATATTTGGAGTTGGTGACAGCTATAACTAACAACTAAATGCATGATGCCTAGACTGGCACCGACTCCAACTGATCATTATACTGAATGGAAGGTAGGTATTGAACCTGTATTTTCAACATTTTAGTGACATTTTTTTTTAACTTTTACCTTGCATATTTAGTTTGTAATGCCATACTTATACTATTTGTGTTTCAGGTGAATACCATACTGAATTCATCAGTCGAGGGAAAACAAATAATAGCAATTGGGCAGAAAACGGGCACCTTACCCTCAAACGTGCGTGGGCGTTTATGCAAGCTGCTTATGGAGAAGCTCATTACGGCCGAAAACCCGGTACTTCTGACAGATTCGCAGCTGCTTGCTCTATCCTACGACATTGGCAATTATTTAAAGAGGAGTCACCACCCCTATACTACGCGCCGTACCTGCCGGCTGATGCTTACCAGGCTAAGCGCAATATCTCTGGCTGGTTAGTCACCGCCAGAAGGGCTCGACGGCAGCATTTAGTTTCGTTGGGCCTTATTGAAAAGCCCAAGTCACGTTCTCGCTCCAAGTCCAGTCCTAGGCTAGACACCCCTCCACTCGCTGGAATCGACCTGACCGGACTTAAAGAAGGTAACTCCTTTTCAAGAAATTTTATGTTTTCAGATTGAATTAAATTATCAAGAACAAAATTATTGAGAAAAATATCTGAATTAGTATAAATTTTCGTTACAAATTACAAAATATCTGAATCTAAGAACCGTTATTGTCATTGTACTAATTATTAATCGTTTTAATTTTTGTGTGCAGGTGAAGTGGAGGACGTAGCGTCAGCATTAGAGCAGCTGTCAAGTCCTTCAGCTGGTCCGTGGCAGGAGGTCAGTGCCCTGTGGCGGGAGACGGTGCGAGCTCGCCTCCGGTACTTGTACTACGAGGAAGGGACATTACAGGAGTACTTCAATAAGTATCCTATCCTGAAGTCAAGTGATGGATGGCGACTCCTGACTCATGACTACGAAGCACTGTTCCCTGATAAATCCGGGGGCCTCGACGCCTTGGATGCTTCATCGGAAAACATACTAAAAGCTGCTCAGCAGAAGCTTAACACCACAAAGGACTCGTTTCTTCGTCGAAAAATAGCTGATACATTGGCAATTTGTGACGGTAAGGAAATGATTCTGTTATATAGTTCTAGGTGCTCGACCTCCCTGGGTCGGTGAACCCGTTATAAAATATATAGACAAAAAAGAATTTAAAAATTATCTAACATGGTGCAGTCGTTCAGAAGTAACGGGCGGGCGGACACACATTTCGGCAATTCATTTTTACTTATATAGATAGATTTTATTTTGTTCTGATACTTTTCCCTATTTGCTCAGTTAATGATGATGTGTTGTGTCAAATATACTATTATTATTTTCTTTCCAGATGAACAACCGGAGACAAAATTAATAGCAGCGATATTGCTACTCGGCTGTCTCTTTAATATTCCTCCTGCCCGTCGATCTAGAAAAGACTGGCAAGCTTCACGAGCGGAGATATTGGATGGATTTGTGACCATCGTGGATGATGACGCAGACGTGCAAGTGGTAATTGAGGAGCGTCGCCAAAAGCTTCAAAACCTAGGTATTAGCCTCCAACCATTTATAATTTGGTGCCGCCAGTCAGGTGTCTCCTTCACAGTATGTGACAATACGTTTTACAAGTTCACAACACTAACTGAGGCTGTTGATGTGACTTTTAAAATATTTCATGCTACTGCGGCTAAATATCCTACTGAAAGCTATAACATTTGGCTTATTATCCAAATTGGTTTTTACAAAGTCAAAACATCGTACGATCGTATGTCACAATCTGTGAAGGAGATATTAGTTACTCTCGGAGTCACAATTTAAATTAAGATGAAGTGTCACAGTTGTAAAAGGACTTTTCCCACGTTTTCTTCACTTATTACCCACATAAGGAAAGAATGTGAAAAAATTGATATTACTGGAGTTTATAAATGTGGTGAAGACGCATGCTACCGGTATTTCACGGACGTTAGACAATTTAGAAAACATGTTAACTTAAAACATTTGAATAAAGTAAACACTCGTTATTTGCCATCCACCTCAAACGAGGCTTGCGTAGTTCCTATGTGTGAAACAGAGACTACCAAAGTAGCAACTGAGCACATATACATTGAAGCTGATAGTGAACCGGAAGTCCTTGATAATGCTGATAGTATTATTCATAAAGAAGTTTTGAAATTTATTTCAACGCTCTATGTAAATCCCTCTGTATCTCGATCGTCTGTACAAGCTATGGTTAGTCATTTGCAAACCCTTCTTGACAATATCGCACCGTCTTTAATGTCCGTATTCGGCCCTGTGCTAGCTGATGAGGAAAGCATGTCTGGAAGCGAAATTAATAAACGACTTCATAAGTTCAACACAGCTTTGAAGGGCATCTTTTTTCCGTTTCGTTCAGAATATTTGAGATTCCGAGAATTGAATTTATTAGGTTCTTTTATACCACCACATGAAGTAATCGTTGGTTATTGTCCTGACATTTCACAAAGGAGTAACACTTTAACATTACACACCAAGCCACGTACAATGCAAGTAATTCAACTTCGCCAGGTTTTGAAGAATTTTTTTTCCATTGACACTATTTGGAAAGATGTAACGGATTATTTGAACCACCTAAGGGGTAATTTAATAATCCGTGAAGAAAATCCGATGAGGCCAATGTGTCTAGAAAATGTAATGCAGGGAATCTGTATGGCTGGCAATGTGTACACCGCAGGCGTCGGACATTATTCTTCCTTTAGTAGTATACTATGATGATTTTGAAATTGGAAATCCTTTGGGGAGCCACGCTGGGGTGCATAAGCTTGGTGGCGTATACGTTTCCTTGCCAGCACTCCCACCACATTTATTTTCATTGTTGAATAACATTTTGCTGTTAGCTATTTGCCATTCTGCTGACAAAACTAAATATGGAAACAAAGCTATTTTTGACCCTGTTATTGAGGAATTGAATTACTTGCAAAACAAAGGAATTTTTATAGAAAATAAGTTTTTTAAAGGAACCGTAAAATTGAAGGTTGTTGCTATAACTGGCGATAATTTAGGCCTGAATTCAATTCTCGGGTTTACTGAAAGTTTTTCAGCTAACAAGTGTTGCAGAATCTGTAACATTGACAAGAAAGGTTTGCAAACTGCTCTATATGAAAACAGTAACTTGCTTAGAAATATGACTTCATACCACGCTCAATTGCAAGAAAACGATACACCTAACACGGGCATTAAAGAATCATGCTGTTGGCTTAAGGTGACAGGATTTGATTTATTTCAAAATGTAGCAGTAGACCCAATGCATGATTTATTAGAAGGTGTAGCTCGTTATGTAATGACCTTTGTCATAAACCACTTCCTTGCCGAAGGTCTTTTAAAGATCTCAGTATTGCAACAAAGAATAATTTCATTTGATTATGGACCAGATAGGAATTCAAAACCAAGTAATTGTTTAGTTGTCCAAGGTTCGAAAGTAAAATTGAAAACTTCAGCATCAGAAATGCTTACCCTTATTAGATACTTCAGCCTAATAGCCGGGTTTTACATTCCTTTAGAAAATAAAGTATGGAAATTATACATTATGTTGCGGCAAATCACCGACAGGTTATTAAGTCATAGGGTCTTCAGTGACACCAATATTCAACTCCGGGTTATAATAGCAGAATTTAATCAATTGTACACGGAGCTAACAAAATCACCCCTGCAGCCAAAGTTTCATTTTCTGACTCATTATCCTACCATGCTAATGAAGTTCGGCCCCGTACGTAACATGTGGGCTATGCGTTTTGAAGCCAAGCACAGGGTATCTAAGTTAGTGGCTAGATCATCTTTTAATCGAGTCAATGTTTGCAAGACTCTAGCAATAAAATGTCAACTTATGCTCAATGACTTGTTTGTGAAAAATACAATACCTACAACAAAAATACTAGGAAAAAAATCTGCATTAAATTCAGGAGACACTGTCAAGTTTTCTCTCGGCACTGGCGTTGTCCTCAAATATTCGGTTACTTCCGCTACAATAGCTGGTGTTATATGGCAGCGGAACTCTATTGTTACTGTAGATATAGATG
The DNA here is from genome assembly GCA_949091785.1 of Polymixis lichenea. Taxonomy (NCBI): domain Eukaryota; kingdom Metazoa; phylum Arthropoda; class Insecta; order Lepidoptera; family Noctuidae; genus Polymixis; species Polymixis lichenea. Next base: position 10,964,279 of record OX420959.1, read on the forward strand.
ATGAACAATTCTTACCCACTTTTGGCCAAATTGATGCAATTTTGGTGACAGATACTGAAGAGGTTTTTTTCCGTTGCTGTATGTTTGAAACTATTGAATTTAATTCTCATTACAATTCTTATGAAGTTAAACGTGGTAATGATTATCTGTGCTTTCCTTGCCAAAATGCCGTTTCTCCGTGTCCTAACACGCTCACTCTAATGCGAGGTAACACGTCATATATTACAAGTAGATGGTACCTAGAGTAAAAATTTCAAAATTCTGTAGGTATTCTAACGGCTTACGGTCGCTGCTATAATACCTTGAAAATGCGCAAACGAGTTAACTCGTTTGCTCATTTTTAAGGTGTTTTTATTTTGAATCCAGTAATATCAATTTTTTTTGGAAACGTTTACATAATTATTAATTATGTACTTATACCGTACGCGGCGTTGCTAGTTTGAGGCACTGCAGAGTCCAAGGGCAGTTATTTTTTTATAGCAGAGTGCGCTCAACTAGTAATCTACCCTTAGTTACGGTATTTATCGGATATCCCTTTAGGATATCCTATAAAGACGGCCCGATAACGGTGTCCGCATAAAGTAATGGTATGAGCCAGCACCAATAGCTGGTTTAAGGTGAACGCACACTTATCAGAGCCGAAGGAGGCGAAGGAATCAAATTTTAGAATTACTTAAATGAAGTCCAATGTAACTTCGCACACTTATCCGCACCGAATCGTACGACCTTATTCGTCCGATTCGGTAAGTGTGCGAGGTTCCATAGGATTTCATACAAGTAATTCTAAAATTCGATTCTTTCGCCTCCTTCGGCTCTGAAAAGTGTGCGTTCACCTTTAGTAATAGATTTTAAAGTAAAGTATTTGTATGAGGGATAGATTAGTCTCATCGGAGTGTTTATAGTAGCACTTTACTTGAAAATAGATATTTACTATAATAATATAACCAATTTATTGTATGCAGCTTTAAGGTGAAAGCGTCAGGGTAGCCCGCGAAATTCAAATTTTCTTACGTTTTTTGCAATTTGCAGGCCAGTGCTAGGTTTTGATTGAAATGTTAGCCGCGGGTGTAAGACGTATGTAGTACAACTTATGTACTTACACCCGCGTGCAACATTTAATTAACATACAACCTAGCACTGGCCTGCAAATTGCAAAAAACGGCTACCCTGAAGCAATCACCTTAAGGGCAAAAATGTTTTAGTTATAGGTACATTAATGTAAAGTTTGTTATTTTTTGTAAATTAAATTTCTACTCGTCTCAACCTTTATTTTAATTTGTAAAAACTAGAATTATTGAACATAATGTATATAATGATTCTTTATAATGACCGACAAATAGATACTGTAATCATTAAGGCGAGGATGTTTCTAAACAAAACAGTCTTCTTTTATACTGAATATAAATGTTTAGAGTATATAATAATTATTCATTCATACTATGGAAATAAAAATACCATTCAATTTTCTGTTTAATTTATACATACATCCCTTTTCACCTTCTTACTATTCTTGCCAAGGTACTTTTTTCTATTTTTTTTACTTACTCTCCATTTTTTTAAGGTTCAAGTTTAGGGTTCTTCAGTTTTTTTTAATGTTGAGCTCACACCTAATAATATTTAAAAGGAAAGAACCAATATTGGATACTTAAAAATAAGGGGATCATGTAAGTCCAGTGGCGCCCTCAATTATAGGAGGATTGTGATTTCTAATAATCCAAACAATTTCTGTGTAATCCACCAGTATTTAGTTGTAGTCCTACTGATGGAGAATGAGTAGAACTACAACTAATCACTGGTGTATTATAGAGATATTAATTGGTTTATTAAAAAACACAATCCTCCTATTGAGGGCGACCTCCGTAAGATAATAGGCTATAACCAGAGATATGAGGAAATAGTAGGAAAAGTAAGAGGACCTAACCTAAAATACGAGGAGGTTACCGAAAAATAGTAGGAAAAATAATAGGATATAACTGGATATATGAGGAAGGCACCGAAAAATAGTAGGAAAAATTGTATGACATAACTGAATATGTGAGGAAGTCACCGAAAAATAGTAGGAAAAATAATAGGATATAACTGGATATATGAGGAAGGCACCGAAAAATAGTAGGAAAAATTGTATGATATAACTGAATATGTGAGGAAGTCACCGAAAAATAGTAGGAAAAATAATAGGATATAACTGGATATATAAGGAAGGCACCGAAAAATAGTTGGAAAAATTGTATGACATAACTGAATATGTGAGGAAGTCACCGAAAAATTGTAGGAAAACTAATAGGATATAACTGGATATATGAGGAAGGCATCGAAAAATAGTAGGTAACTAAAACTAAATCCATGGTGACACATCATCTTAAATACTGTTATCATCAACATCAGTATTATCATCGTTCTTTTTGGTGAATCACTATGCTCCGTCCTTTGAGTGAATTCATCATACTTTAAGCTGAATTCACCTCTTTTATGATTGTCCGTTTTCTCAGTGTAGTTAAGAGCATGTTATACAGCTTCTATAAGGTTCCGCTTTGATGATCCGTTTGTAAAGGAGCATAGGTTCTGTTATCGTTTTTTGCAAAAAAAGTATTTTCTGATATTAAAGATCCGGTTGTTAATGTTGCTTTGATACCGTTTCATGACCATGGTATAAACTACTTAGGTACTTATGTTTTGACAGATTGAAGAGTAGGTTAGTTGGAGCGATGCTGCCGTGGTTTCTCTCTATCAGAAACTCAAAGAAAGAAAGAAGGTACAAAAATAAATTTATCACTTACAGGGATAGGTCTCTGTTGATCAGGTCTGAAGCTGTAGGCTCCCGACTGCAGAGACTGCTGACCCTGAGAGTAGAAATAGAAGTTCTGCGAGACGTCGACCCTGGCCCCGTCGACGTGTTGGATGGATTCGAGCAGGCCGGTAGCTTTGTTCACAGACACTTTGAGGTACTGGTGAAAAAATACACGTATTTTATACTCTGTGTACACTAATCTACTTAAGTATTTACATTCTACGGGCGTTTGCCAGCGGCTTCACCCGTGTGTGTTAGTCCAGGTTATAAAATATCTGTGTGCCAAATTTTATCCAAATCCGATCGGCCGTTTTTGAGTGATTGAGGAAGAAATATCCAAACATTTAAACATACCATCGTTCACATTTAGGTATATTATTATATTAGTTTATAGGATTATAAGTTCCTAACCTCAGTAGGTTATTCCCTGAGTAACCCGATCCCCGAGGCCCCCGTCCCGGAAGACCCCGAATACAATTCAACTTGTACGGTCGATATAAAAAGTGCTTAAATGTATGTGTTTGAAATACTTATGCCGAATGTAGTTTATTTGAAATGTTGTACAATGTCGAATCATAGTTTTAATTAAGTAGATACAGTTTGCATAAAATGTATGAAAAATATAAAATAAATGTTGCAATATTATCAAATCCTACTTAACAAACATGTCGGAAGCAGATCCTTCTAAAGTGCGCGAGCGCAATTACGAATTTACGAAAAACAGATTGGGGGAAAGTGGCTATTACAATGACATGCCGAGCATGCCAATGCCTTACATTGTCAAAATAAAAAATCATGTGTTTGGACCTGCAGTATTATAAAAAAAGAAAATGTGGTGGTGCCGTGAAATTGGACACTGAAGGCGACTTAGTAAGTAAATCTACAAATTAAATAAAAAAATCATATCAAATAATTTATTTGCTTGAATATGGGTGGTTACATGAGGTGATACATACGATAATAAAAGTTCTTATGACCATATCCTACCTTAATAGGTGTGCAACTATGTATTGTACTAAAATATACACATTATTATATCGGTAAATTAAATTAAAACGCACGCCTTCCCCCCATGGAGGTGGGCAGAAACTACAGAGCACCATCGCCATCAGTTCCGATCCTTACATACTACTTTTGCCTCGTCTACAATCTAATCATAAACGATTTTTTTTTTCAAAAATGAAGTGCGTGTCACGAGCCAGCCAAATAAGTGAAGAAGTGGGCATTTCAAACCTGTGATTGCTCTAGTAGATTCTATATTGTATTCTCTGATTATAATATTTACCTTAAACAAGCAAGACTTTATCATTTTATCTTGATCCTTAAATTCAAGTATTAAAATTATAGTAATTTATAAAAAAATATTTAACATATAATCTGCTGACGGTAATTGAGTTGATCAAGACAAAAATAAATCGGGGTCCTCCGGGACGGGGGCCTCGGGGATTGGGGTACTCAGGGAATGACCCATCTCAGTAGGGTGATCAAAAACATTAATCTTAATAAATTCAAATTCATTTATTTGCCAGAATAAAGGATTATAATGCATTATCTTAAAACTCCCCGTTTACATTCTACCATTACAAAGAAGAACATGTTGGTATTATTTTAATAAAGTTAAAAAAAAACAACGCAAATAACAACTCATTCATTAGGATTTATACAACATTATTTTTAGTTTATGCGAAGCCTGAATATTGTTTGTTCAAAAAAAGTAACTGGATCGATTCCATTTTTTTTTAAACCATGTTAAATTTTTCCAAAAAAGTTTTGCAAGTGTGATGGACAATGTTATCACCAGTTAATTACAATGCAATCGCCGTACGGTTAGGTACCTGCCTAATTATTATCAATGAGCACAATACGACGGGGGCCGCGTGGTGACCATGTTTGTGTAGACAACTAGGTAACATGACAAGCTTATAACTTTGTGATTTTTCATGATACAGTTTTGAAATTTTGTACATCGATTCCTTACATAAAAATACTTGACACGTGTTTCGGGTTTCGCATATACTAAAACTAGGGTTGTATATAGATATAAGGGACAAATAAATTAATTGATGTCATGAGGTTATTATGTACAGGATACAATTTTATCCAGTGCGCAAACTGTAACCATGAATTCAGCATATCATTCTAGACCGTCGAAATTTTCGTCGGTTATACAAAAATGAATAAACTGTTCCATACATTTTCACCGCGAGGTATTGCACTTTTTTCTAAAACAGCTGATTTTTTTTTGTATAACCGTTGAGAAATTTCTACGCTATGATCATAAAAATAACATGAAAGTTATATTTTGACTCCGTACCTCATTAGAAATGAAGGGAATAATTTCTTGATCAGCGTCTGATTTTCCTGGCATTGATTTTGAGAACTTTTTGGCAAATTCACTCTCCTCCTAAAATAAAAAGTTGTCTTTAAAATACGTCGGAATTTCCAAATTGCTCTCAGTATTGACTTTTTACTCGTAGTAATATTTATTTACATAAAACACGTACAACATTAAACAAACATATTATTTCCATTATAATAATAAATGCAAACTTTTCAGCTAGACGGGTCGATCGATCGGGTTAAGCTACGCATGCCGCGGTTGATCCGTGGTTGGTTGACCATCTTTACATACCGAGCCACCTCCGTGCCTCGGAAAGCACGTTAAGCTGTTGGTCCCGGCTGTCATTCGTGGATCTTTGACAGTCGTTACGGGTCGTCAGAAGCCCGAAAGACTGACAACCAGTCTTACCAAAGGGAATAGTGTTACGAAGTAACTGGACTGTGGAGGTCAGATAGGCAGTCGCTCCATGCAAAATATTGGTATTCAGTTGCACCCGGTCGGGACTGGACTGGAAGCCAACCCCAAAAAAAGTTGTGAGAAGACTATGCAGATGATGATTTTTGAGTAATAAACTCATGATTAACTCACCAATTGATCCCTAACAGGAGCGATGTAGTACGCTGTGAATCCAAGAGGTGGAATGTTCTCCGCTTCGAAGCACAACTCCTGGATTGCTGTAGAGGATCTTCCTGGTAGGTTGATGATAGCTGCTGGTAGTGGCAGGAGCTGGTATTCCACCTCCTCATCTAAGAGTAAAAACAGTAAATAATCATGAAACTCCTCTCTCAGTGAGAGGGAGTGGGATAGGCCATCATGCACCACGTGGGGACGTATCATTAATGTGAGGTCATATTATAATCCCTAATTAATATTATAAATGCGAAAGTAACTCTGTCTATCTATCTGTTACGCTTTTACGCCTAAACCGCTGAACCGATCGTTATGAAATTTGGCAGAGATATAGCCTGGGATATGGAGAAGGACATAGGTTACTTTTTTACGCGATAGCCGACATCCACACGGGTGGAACCGCGGGCAAAAGCTAGTGGGATATAAATGTGAGGTCACATAATACAACTCCTTATTGGATGAGATAAAAAGTAACCTGAAAAACTAAAACCCGACTGTTGAAAAATCATGCTTTATAATATAAAAATAATAATAAAATTGTTTATTTATCCAAATAATACACACAGACACAGTTCAAAAATAATGTGCTAGAAATACAACAGCATTTAAATCTACAGTCTATGCATACAAAACAACAATGAACCCTGCCTCTTAAACTAGGAGACCTGTATCTTAAGAGACAGTGGTCGGCCGATACTTGAATTTATTTAAACTGATGTTCAAAGAGTGAAAGTGTGACGATTCGCCATTATAATGTATATTAATTAACTAGTATTAATCAAATAATCAAATAAGTGAGAATGTTGAGGTGTGTGTATGCGTGTGCGTGAGAAGGGGGAGGGAGTGTGAATGTATGTGTGTGTAAGTATGTGTGTATGTATGCATGTGTTGTTTTTTGTGTCAAGCGATGTATGATAGTAAAGATTCTGTTTTAATATAGTCCTGCTGTATGAGCCAGTCAGTAGTTTTAGATTTGGCATTAAACTTATTTAGGTGTATTACGTCTAGTTCTTTCTGTATATTTTTAAAGACATGATGGCTTAAGACGTAGTACTGACGTCTTGCAAATGAGGTTTTATACTGTATACCTGGGGGAACATATGTACGCTTTCTTGGATCAGATGGAGGTAAGCGGGCATGTATCCTTAGGACAGATTGGAGAATAAAGAGCTGCCAAACCGTCAGTACTTTGCAATCAGCGTAAAGTTGCGCTGTAGGGTATCTGTAGGGTTTCCTTAACATAACTTTAAGTACAGCCCTTTGAGACCTTTCTGCTCTCAGAAGGTAAGTCTTCGCTGCCCCACCCCATACAGTCACACAGTATCCAATAATAGATTGGCATAACGTAAAGTACACCATTTTTAGAATGTCAATACTGGCTGATTTTCGGAGTGATTTGAAGATGTGAATAAGACGAAGTATTCGAGAAGTTAGAGTATCGAGTTGTTTATCCCATTTCAGTCCATCGTCTATATACACACCCAAGTATTTAACACTATCAGCTCTGGAAATGGAAGCGCATGAGCACGATACTGACTGATTCTGGCATGAGTGAGCCGTTATCGTGAAACTATTTGTAGGTTTGGTGTTGGACCGGATAGCAAAGGTTAAGAAATAAGTTTTTTTTAGATTTAAAGTCAGCAAGTTTAGGTCAAACCAGTTCATCACTGAAGTCAGTGCAAATTCCGCCTTACGTTTCACATCTTCCCAGGAGGGCCCATCAACCAGAATCGCCGTGTTATCTGCATACGAGTATGTATAGATCTTACAAGCTGGTATTACATTCTACAAAGGTCATCTATGTAAATCTGAAAAAGGGTGGGGCCTAGAATGCTTCCTTGTGGGACACCGTATAGCACAACCTCTTCATCACTATAGCTAGAGCCAATCTTTACCAGCTGGGTACGATTCCTCATGTAATCTTTGAAAATTTCCAAAGCTATGCCACGTACACCCAGACACTCTAACTTGGAAATTAGTTTGGGGACAGAAACTGTGTCGAAGGCTTTTGACAGGTCCAAAAATAAACCAAGGCACTTTGTTCTACTGTCCAGAGTCTTAGCAATAGCTTGCGTTAGATCCAAAACTGCGTTTTCAGTAGAGACTCCAGACCGAAAGCCGTACTGATTATCCGCTATAATTTTGTATTTATCAAGAAAGCTTATAAGGTTTTGATTAAGAATCTTCTCAAGGATTTTAGAGAGCGACGGCAGTACTGATATAGGCCTATAATTATCGACACAGCCTCTATCCCCACCCTTGAAAATTGGGTGGACTATGGCTCTCTTCAAAGAATCTGGAAAAACCCCTATCTCAATGCAGAGATTGCAGATGTATGTAATCGGGGATACCAGAGTATGACGACATGATTTAAGGAGAGAAGAAGATATCCCATCCCAGCCCACGGCACAGTCATGGCGCATCTGCAATATAATAGTGTCTATGTCACATTCGTCAATTCTTTGTATAGCAAGTGAATTGACAGGCGGCTTCAGAGTCTTGTTGTTATGATGTTGAATGGTCTCGGGGTTTAAGGGCGCTTTATATGGGTCATTAATTATTTTAGCAGCCATGTTTTTACCTATATTGCTGAAAAAAGAGCAGACATTGTTGAGGGAAGATGCAGGACTGTCGCATATTTTGAGCAGTTCAACAGGACTAGAAAACACAGGACACAGGACTTTGAACAGTATGAGACAAGAAAATTTTCTCACAATTATGAATGTTGTATGTAAGCCGCTAGTTTGCCATTTTGCCCAAAAACTTACGCACTACGTCTTTCAGATGAGAATATTTTCTTAATGCATACTTTTAACAGCGTGATTTTTCAGAAGTTATTTTATGAACTAGTAATACTAGCTTCTGCCCGCGACTTCGTTCGCGTCAAATTTCTTGCTCCCCGACCCACCCCTTCGCTCGCCACGCCTGCGCGTGCGATTAGTTCGTATTCGTAACTTTTTTCTCTTTGCTCGGCTCCTAAGGGCCTTAGCGTGATGTTATATAGCCTATAGCCGTCCTAGATAAATGGGCTATCCAGCAACAAAAGAATATTCCAATTCGAACCCGTAGTTGCTGAGATTAGCGCGTTGAACTCCTTCGCAAATAATGCATTATTTTAGATCCTGAAAGTTAAGTATTAACTTGTTTAGCATAAAAAAGGTTATAGTGAGCCAACCTTAAAAGATAGACATATGCTGTTGTGGACTTTTATTTTAGAACTTTTAAAGACGAACAATTCTGTACTACATTATTTTTGCGAAACTTTAACCGTTTACGCAGCGCACGCAGCGGAAGCTCTCAAAAGGGAAAAAGACCCCCCGATTTTGAAACATTCTGCATTGGTGTTCCGCTCCTTTTGGTCTTAGCGTGATGATATATGACTTATAGCCTTTCTCAATAAATGGGCTATCTAACGTTGAAATAATTTTCTAAATAGGACTAATAGTTCCTGAGATTAGCGCGTTCAAGCAAAGAAACAAACAAACTCTTCAGCTTTATAATATTAAAAAATATATACACCGTGACATTTTAGTCGTCTTACAACGGCAGCCCACTTCATGTGTCCAATGAGTACTAATCATATATTAAAAAAAAAAAAAAATGTTATTTTTGAACATTTGCGTAATTTTAAAATGAAAATATCATTCATTAAGACGTACGACGTATTTTGAAACACTCTGTTATGGAGGTGGAATTAAAGATGGAATGTAATGGTAGGTAGGTAGATATCTTCTACCGTTTGATGCGTAAACATTATTAACAGCGAGGGTGTTTCATAACTCTAATGCATTATTTATTTTTCTTTGCACCTATTATCTTAATTAATGGTAACAATGTTTCAATCGCACCTACAGGTATTTTATAACGGATACATTGAGTGGACTCCCTTTGTAAGACGACTAAAATGTATGTATGTATAGACTTTTATTTAAATTACTTGGGGTTAGCTAACAATACATATTTATGAAATGTGCTCTTTCATTTGATATCTAACACGGCAAAAAATGTTCGTGACTTTATGTCCTCCCCTACAGGTCGCCATATTCACTTTATGTGACGTCACATAGCCTTTAACCAGCGGTCGATCAAGATGCTTCCAATGATATCACATTTGTCAAATTATGATAAGCGGTTTAGAAGTTATGAGGGAATAGATAACATATACGTTCACCCACATCCATACCGGCCAAAATCATAACGCCCCCGTCTTTTGCTTCGCGCTAGTCTGGTCAAAAGTGCGTCAGAATCTGTCTAATAAGAGCTAACCTTACCATTGAAATCCCTGATGGAATAATGAAGAGCGATGGCTGGTAGCCGCACGTGGTGGTACGTCTTGACGCTGAGAGGGTTGTAGACTAGAAGTAACATGGATTCTTGATTCTCTGTGAACTAGAAACGAAATTACAATATAAGAATAAGGATCTGTTGTTCAAACATGTTTGGATGTCAGTTCTTACAAGCCCAGGTCGCATTTACAAGGCTCATCTGGCCTAGCGAGGTTTCGAGAACCACTATGACAATGCCGTTTTACTGAAAATCAGTTTGCCCGTCCCAATCATCGCGGCGTGCAGTCGTGTTCTAATATATTTTTTTGGCATATACCTCCACCTCCCGGAAACGAGTGGCTCCGAAGAGCAATGGGGCCACCATTGCTCTCCAGAGCCACTCTTTTCTGGGTAGAACTTAGCCACAAGTCCTTTGGAGAGTCTAATACCATAATCTCATAAAGTACTGGTGGCCCAGTGGCTGTGACTTACTAGTTGAAGGTCGTAGGTTCGTACCCAGACAGATGCTTTACTTTGTATAAATTATTTCATTACCACTGTTCTCAAAACGGTGAAGGAAAACATTATGAGGAGTAGAAAATTTTCGTCGGTTATAAAAAAAACACAGTTGTTCTATAGAAAAGTACAATACCTATCAGTGGCGAAAGCACCATATAACACGATCCCTACCGGCTTCCCTTCGGAGATTCGCATCGACAACTCTATCGCTATTAAAAAATGGCATGTCAATTGTTGCTGCTATTGTCGAAAATATATTTACGCTACGGGTATTTAATTCACCATAACGTTCAAATAACAAAAACGGTTATTTTTAGCTTTGTATTACAACAAAAAAAATGTTTTAAATTAACCTGGCGCCAAAACGTCATAATTGGGAAATAAAAATTCATACAACAGCGATCCCGTAATGATATCAGTTTAAATGACGTGGTACCTCTTGAAATGGATAAGAGCAAGCCGCTGTACAACGGGTTATGACGGAGACAGATATAGAAAAATGCGTCAGCGCGAACGAGATGGGATGGAATGGGATGGGGGAACGAGATATTGCACATTTTATTTGGTTATCAGCTGTTTAATTTTATTCTATTTAATTCTTTACATTCCTATAATAATTTTAGAATGATAGTAAGTTTTTTTTTTTAAAGTCATTAATTTAAAGCCGACTTCGCTTCGCCTTCCTTCTGAGAAAAATTGACACCTCGTCGCTGATGGTCCTACCTGTGTGGTCAAACTGTATGGGACAGCAAATTCTACGCTAGCTAGGATCATGTAATAATGTCTCTGCCACCCCGTATAAAAAAAGTTAAATGCTGCTGGGCCGTTTTGGCTATTTATTGTTTTAATTTTTTTAATAATAGTCCGAATAAGGTTTATTAGGAAAGAAAGATAGGAAAAGTTTCCCGGAAAATTGGAAAATTCGGGAAAATCTGAGAGTCGTTTTATCTATGGGATTGTGTATGAATGATTGCTGGGACGGGACATGTTAGAATAGCTGGGAATAGGTCATTTGCCTTCCTTGGATGTGGTAGCCGTTTCTCAGGCTCCTACTCCATTTTTTTTATAAAATCGCTAATCTTGAAGATCCTGGTCAGGATAATGGGACAAACTTATTAAATTATTATATTGTCAGCGGTTTTTGATAAGTGTGTTAAATTTCCAGTTAATTTAACGTTTTTAAATCGATAAAATTGACGTTCAAAGATTCCGTCACATACATGGATAAATAGATACAGCAGGTTAGCATGACGCTTTCTATTTCTACGAAGGATAGACTGCGCTCTTTCTATACAAAGTGACAATTCGTTTCTCCATTTTTAAATCGCACTATTGTAATCCTTCTACAATCTGTCATTTTGTCTTTCGTTTCTAACGATCTTTGTCTATGTCCTTTTTTATCTAGACTATTTGAGAAGAAAGTTATCTTCCCAAACTGTCAAAATCACACTGACAAACAAACTTTCTAATCGATGGCCACAAAGTATATACAGTTATCTACAAAATCATGATTCGTTTTGAACGCATAACTGTGATAATTAATAGAAAAACATAGCTATCTTCTCCTCTTGTACATCATTTAGTTAATCATTATACATATTCTTCCGTCAACAAATCGGTGCTCGTGCTAAGCTTGTAGGTGAAGCTACAAAAATCAATAGTCATTTATTCAAACTAGGTTGGTGTCAGCACTTTTTGAACGTCAAAATGACATAAGACAGTCCCCCAAACGCCCGCCCTTCACCACTTCCTAGTGCTTTAGCTGGGAAGAAGAAGTGGCGCAACAAACTCCCCAGCAGCACAGCTGTCTGCTAAGTTGAAGAACTTGATTCTATTCAATAAGTACGTAATTAACGTTAAGAAACGTACAATTAAAACATCCGCCATGTGTCAGCTACGCTACCACGCGCCAATATACCAAAAAAAAAAACATTTAAAAAATTTACTCAAGCAGAAACAAGTAATAAAAACGAAAACAAACAGAACCTAAAACCTAAATTAAAGCCTCCAGGCTTAAAGGGCGTGCCAGCTTACATATGCAATGCGGCATTATGTTCACATAATTGTAGCTAGAAGTAACAAATGTCAAACTAGGACCTTCGGAGTGAAATAAATAAACAGATAAAAAAACGGTAATTTAAAAAACTAAAAAACCCGACTGCTTTTCTGAGTATTCATGAAAAAGCCCTAAAACAAGAAAGTCGCTGTACCCGATTGCACTTAACTTAAGAATCGCCAGTTGCTAAGGCGATGCTTGTAAGCAGATAAATTGTAGCAGTCGGGACCCATTCTAGAAAGTCAGCCGTCTAGTCAGTAGATTGGAGTAATCTGCAACGTAATATAGGTATGTGCTCTCAATTCACTAAGCCTCCATTTCTCGAATGGGTCCCGACTGCTACAATTTGCCATAACTGCCAAACATTTGAATTTGGCGCCAAAAATCCGCCATTTTGTTTTTTTTTATTTTGTTATACCCAGTGTAACTCTCACAGTAAATACGAATCTAAGAACACCTCTCAAGCTAAAATCCATCGAGCCGTTCTGCAGAGCGTGCCGAACAATTATACATACATACATACATACTCTCAAAAAACATAACCCTCCTTCTGGCGCAGTCAGGTAAAAAGAGTGGCTCTGGAGAGCAAGCAGTTAAGATGACTTACTCTGCATTGGCTCATGTTTAGCTGATGACAAATCACAAACTGTTGATTATTCTTCGATCTGCGACTTCCACCCCATGTAGGAGTTAAATAACTGGAAAAAATGAAGACGTCATTATGACGCATTTATTCTTCAAAGAAGTAGGCAGATATTTATACTGCCTACACCCATTTCAATTCACATGTCATCATTGTCCTGCCATTCATTATCTGCCTAGCCTTTTTCCAAGTATGTTAGGGTCAGCTTCTAGTAAAACCGGATGCAGTTGAATGCCAGTATTTTACATGGAGCGACTGCCTATCTGACCTCCACAACCCAGTTGCTGGGTAATACGATGCCCCTTGGAAAGACTGGTTGTCAGACTTTCAGGCTTCTGACGGCCCGTAACGACTGCCAAAGATCTATAAATGACAGCCGGGACTAACGGCTTAACGTACTTTCCGAGGCACGGAGAGGTCTTGGTATGTTAAGTTTGCACCCATCCACGGATCAACCGCGGCAAACGTAGCTTAACCTAATCGATCGATCCGGGCGGCTAATATTACTTAGCCACAAGCCCTCTCCATTTATTTAACCATTTATGCACACATATATAAACAGACAAGAAGAAAGGAACAGAAAAATACGTACATAGGTAATGCTTATTTCTACAGAAATCTCTTCCAGCACACCAACCATCACCATTCTCAAGCACTTATTCTAATTTTTTAGAGGTCGGCGCAACATGTCTTTTCTCCCACTCTTCTCTATCAGTCGTCATCTCCGTAGTCACACCCTTTCTAACCATATCATCATTCACACAGTCCATCCATCTTTTTTTTGGTCTCCCCTTACTCTCATTTTCACATGTAAAATCTATCTCTCACTGAGAGGAGGCCTGTTTACCAGCAGGGTTAGTCCGTGGATGGGATCTTGATAAACCATGGCCCCTCCGTGCCTCGGAATGTATGTTAAGCCGTTAGTCCCGGCTGTCATTTGTGGATGTTTGACCCAACATGGTTTGAAAAAGGCTAGGCAGATGATCTCTTCAAAATTAAATATGTTAGGACATACCTGAGTAAGCTAGAGACTTTCTTGGTACATGCATCGATGGCTTCGCTAAGGATCCTGATGAAATCATACGTGACGTGTTGTTGACTTGTACCTGTGTAAATAAAATGAAATGTCTATTTTTGCAGGGTAAAATTTTAACGCTAGCATAGAATTTTTTCGTCGGTTATACCAAAATAAAATCAGCTATTTCATAGAAAAGTGTAATGCCTACGCGGTCAAAATGTATGGAACAGCTGATTTTATTTTGGTATAACCGACTAAAAAATTATATGCTAGCGGATCTAGAATGATGTGCTAAATTCGTGGTTACAGTTTGCGCACTGGTTAAAATTTTATCCAGTCAATATTTGAAAAACTAGATTTCCTGGCTGAATGTTCCCTGTAAATAAATGCCAAAACCAACTTAGAGGTCATGGTCTCTTTTAAAGTCCAAACGTTATATTATTAGAATTTTATGTAAGTCGAACAATGCAGGGCCATGTCTGAAAGGGCTTTTTGAAAAAAGAGCCATTGAAGTTTTGAGCTGACCTGTCCCAACAGACGGCATGTATGGGGTAAATAGGGTTGAGCTACACGATACTGATAGTCATCCTGTAGCTCAACCCTATTTTAGGGAGCTCAAAGAAAGATGGGGTAAGTTAGTTAGTTATGGACGCTCACAAAGGAGACTGTCTACCGCATACGAATAGCAAAAAGGGCCATGGAGTGAACCAGTGCTTGGCAAGACTACTAGACCCAGTGCGTATACAGGTATGCGGAACAAGGTGTAAAGTTCACTTATACTCTATAGAAAAGGGAGGATCCTCCGACCAGACGGGTGTTGTACCTGGTGGGCTACAGCCCGACGGTTGTTATTTTTTACAGTGAAGTATATCTCGCAGTTCAACCTATGAGGTTGTCGTCTGCCTAACTGGGCTTGCCTGTGATAGGCTTAATAAATTAAGATTACCAGCCAGGGCTTAAAAAACTTAAAACCAGAGCGACTGTTCGCTAAGGGCATCCCATGTGGGGCACGGATCTTGGTGACTTAAGGCATCGCTGGTAGGGGCAGCAAGGGACGAGCTGCATCGGACTGGTTATTATTAGGGGACGTACTTAATACTACAGGCTCAGTCACGCAAAGGAACTGAGGGACATAGAATGGGACGTCGCGACGGGACTCGGCGGTGGACGGAAGGACGGTGGTTTACGACGGTGTACCCTGAAGGTGCGGGTGAGCTTACTACTCTCCTGCAGGAGAGTTGTAGCGTCGTCGTCGGGAATGTTAAAAGTATGCTTCGATCGGCGGATCCTACTAATACGGGAGGGAGAGTGTAGCGGGCGACAGCCGCGATCAGGGGCCTAATGTCGGGACGTTGTACATATATATACCAGTCGCGCGGTAAACTCTGATTGCGCGATGCAGGATTTGTGTGTCGTCAGGTCATCGATGCGCAGTTCGCTTGTGGCTAAGTCGTTAAGCCAAAAAAACCAGGGCCGTCTAGATCCGCGTTGGGTAGATGATATCATCAAAGTCGCAGGAAACACCTGAATGAGCGACACACGGAGCCGAGAAGTATACAAATCGAGATTATTTCTTCAAAACCAGCACATTATAAAAAAAAACTTCAATAGTCAGTAATTTGTTTATACTAACCAACTTTATTACTGCTTATCGTTTTATTTGATTTTCAAATTAAATTTAAAATGATGATAGACAGTCATAGAAAATGTATTTAAGAAAATACGTTACTGTACGCCAAACCACACAGTAATCTATCGAAAAGCGGGACTGAGCCTGTCCCGCGCAGGATATTTAATTTTGGCGTAAAAATCGGGATCTCGCCAAAATCGGGATATCTGGCAAAGCAGGTAGCGACTCTCTAGATCTAGCATATCTAGAGCCATATGTAATAATTATGTTTGATAGTATAATTCATACCCGTAATAGCATCGTGATGCAGGACCAGGCCCACAGCATGTCTTAGAAGATGCAGCTCATACGAGTCTCCTAGACGAGCCATCACTGTCAACTGCTTTACCACCTGCAAATATTATTATACCTTATTTTATTGTGTGTTGGATCATTCAGCTCCCTTCAAAATGGTTGAGCTTTGCAGCTTAGCAGTTTGAGCTTGAAAGTTGGTGCTTATCCATGCTTCATGTTCGTGAATGGGCGCCGTGAGGACTGGTCATGTTTTAGCTGCCACGGCTGGTTTTAATATATACAGGGTAAATTTTTATTCAGTGCGCAAACTGTAACCATGAATTTAGCATATCATTCTAGTCCCCTAGCGCAGAAATTTTACGTCGGTTTTACAGAAAAAAAAATCAGCCGTTTCATAGAAAAGTGCAATACCTACGCGGTCAAAATGTATGGAACTACTCATTTTTTTTTTGTATTACCGACGAAAAATTTCTGCGCTGGGGGTCTAGAATGATATGCCGAATTCATGGTTACAGTTTGCGCACTGGTTAAAACTTATCCTGTATAAATTTGAATGTACTGTTTTGCCATTATATTTAACGGTGTTAAATTGTGGATACGACATCTTGAATTGTAACACATTATATTTCATTGGATGTGATTTTATTTTGTTGCATAGTTCCACTTACTTGTAAAAACACGTGAGCTCTTCTAGTAAAGTATTTCAAACTTGGCCTAGATGTATAGAAACCAGTCCAATATGTCATTGAATCACTGCCGTAAGGAAGCTGGTCACCCTGAAATGATTAACAGGACTAGAGTTTTTAAGAATCTGGTTACGGGTTCATCATCAACCTAAAGCAGTCCACTGCTGGACATTGGCCTCTCCAATTGCACGCCATTCAGCTCGATTGTCGGCAACCCTCATCCAGTTGCTACCAGTCACCCTGCGAAGATCGTCCCTCCACCTGCCAGAGGGCGTCGTACC
Source organism: Polymixis lichenea (assembly GCA_949091785.1). NCBI lineage: Eukaryota > Metazoa > Arthropoda > Insecta > Lepidoptera > Noctuidae > Polymixis > Polymixis lichenea. Next base: position 10,981,430 of record OX420959.1, read on the forward strand.
TTACTTTTGCTGATTCGCGGTCTCCACTCAAGAACACATCTACCCCAACGGTCATCGGTTTTACGACTAATGTGGACAGCCCATTGCCACTTCAGCTTGTTAATTGTGTGAGCTATGTCGACAACTTTGGTTCTCTGCCGAATCACATAATTCCGGATTCTATTACAGGTTTTATTAAAGTCAGGTTACAGGTTTAAAACCTGCCAATTTACAGCAAAAAGTACTGCGAAGATTGTCTACTTGAATCCATGCCTTACTTAAATATTTACCTTTTCAGTAAAAACCGCTTTATCCCTTCTTCCATACAAATAAATGGCTTTCAAATAACAAGATGGCGTCGAATAAAATATGTTGATGTCCGACAAATTAGCTGGATGTGTGTTGACGTGACTGTAAAAGAAATAAATTAGCATAATAAGCCTATAATGTTCAATTGCTGGGACACAGACCTCCTCTCTGTAAGAGGGAGTGCTGTATCGCACCCCGCGCATCACGTGCGGGTCTGTGGTTGTTACATATTTTAAAAATTTTGGTTCGAAGACAGGCCGGTTTCCTCATATTTTACTGTCCTGTTTTGAGAGCATTTATCATTAGCTGCCTAGCCCTTTCCCAACTAAGTATGGGTCGGACGCAAATGAATCAAATCAAATCAAAATATTTTATTTCTCACTAGCTGCCCGTCCCGGCTTCGCACGGGTGGGATCCCTATTTTTTTTCGTTGGACCGTTTTTTCGGGTTAATATATGGCCTATGACACAAATAACGTGGTTTTCTATTGGTAAAAGAATTTTCTAAATCGGTTCAGTAGATCCAGAGATTATCCCCTACAACCTCACAAACTTTACTTCTTTATAATATTACTAGCTTTTACCAGCGGCTTCGCCCGCGTGGAGGTCGGTGTATTATACATATAAACCTTCCTCTTGAATCACTCTATCTATTAAAAAACCCGCATCAAAATCCGTTCCGTAGTTTTAAAGATTTAAGCATACATAGGGATATAGGGACAGAGAAAGCGACTTTGTTTTATACTATGCACTGTGTGTTATTTTGCCTTAGTTCGGACAATTCCGTTTTATGTGTATTTCGGAAAGCTTATAATCAAACAAAACTCCTAAAAAAACTCCGCCGGCTCTAACTACTGTAGTTTAAGAGAAATAAATAAAATCGAGAAAAATCCTTAAAAACCATAGAAACACAATATCTCGTTTTCTATTTTGATTTTTACACTAAATGTTTTAAGGTGTGATAGTAATTCCCTGCCTGAACCATTTTTTTCTTGAAAACTTTAAAAATATTGCTCACACAAGTGAGAATATTTTTTTTTCTATGATTTTGAATTTTTTTTTTTCAGGACATTCTATTCATGGTCGCGTTTTTTATTAAGCCTAAATGTTGATCACTATAATAACTATCACCACAAAAAAACTCAGTTGCAACAGATCCAGGATTTCGGAATTATTGAATTTCTAAATTGTCGGTTAGGGTTGTCACTAAAATTTGTGTGTTTCATGAAAACATTACTGTTTAATTATTTTTGTCTTGAGTAGGTATTATCAATAGTCATTTTAAATTGAGACGTGCATAGTTTACACAATTTAAGTTTATATATGTCAAAATTGTGCAAAAAATCGAAATCAAAATTACCTAATTAAATTTTTACGGTTGAATTCGGTCACTACTTTTGTTTATGATCTATCTTCAATGAAGGATATTGTGTGGGATTGGGAAGGGGTCCGCCCTCGTTAGGCAAATGCTAAAACCCAATCCCTTTACATAATATCTGGAGAAGCGGGGGTGAGGTGTCATGGAGCCGTTAAAGACCCATGGCACTGTTTTGCCTCAGCAGGTACTGACCCGTCCTGTTGGGGGATGTCCGTCTGGGCCCCGACCAGAGGACTTATTGCAAGGGGGGCATGAGGGCGCCAACCCTCATGCTGGTCAGCGAGAGGCAATGATTACCGACGACCTAAGCCTGAATACGGATCCGCGAATACTAACGAAATTGGAAATTTATAATGTTTTAGTTGCAAAGGCCAAACAATTTGGGTCTAAACAAAGACCGGGCGACCTAGAAAGCAACGATCGCACAATGGTTATCTTAAATGCATTGTACCCAACAGGTATTCCAGACAATCTTGATGTACATAATAAAAACCTTAAAGATAGTATATCCAAATTTATTAATAATTGTGAATAGCTTTATAATAACAGCAAAAGAAATTTTAAACGTTTTATTAAAAAGAATGAGAAATGGCTTTCTACAATTTTCGATATTCCAATACCAACCAAAATAGAAAAATCTCCTATAGAATTAAATACAAGTTCTCCTTCTGATTATCTTTTAAAACCTCAAGAACCAGAATCATCAGATATGAGTTCTGTAAGCAATATTTTGTTTACAGAACCGATACCTGGAACTTCACATGAAATTCCATCAACTTCTAGTAATTCAATACCCGGAACGTCTAATAATAGTCCATCTGCTTCAAATGAAATGAACTCTCGTCAAATGCTTCGAATTAGAAAAAGTTTAGAGGAGTCTCTTCAAGATCAGCCGCGGTCAAAAATAATTAAAATGATGTCGAAAATAGTAACAGATGAAATTCACGGCGAAAAACTTATTAAAAGCTCTGCTCAAGAATTAGAGTTCGTTATTAATGAGTGCCTGAAAAGTCCAACTCGTCCTAAAAAAATTGCATCGTCAATGAAAGCGAAAGTCGAAGCCAAACCCTATACCCCTGAGGAAGCCCTTTCTTTAGTCATTGATAGGAAACTAACTGTGGAAGATTATAGTATCATACAGAAAGATTTGAAAGAAAGAGGTTTCCCAGCTTATCCTCCATATTTTAAATTAAAAATAGCCAAACAAATGTGTTATCCTGACGAAAATATAGTTATTACTGAAAGAGAAGCAAGTGTTTCAGTTCACAGCTTATTACTACACACATTCCGCCGAATCATTAAATTGAGTACCGAAAACATTTCACAATATTGCAAACAAAAGCAAAAAAACATATTACATTGTAGATTTGAGGGTTCTTGGGGTTTCGATGGCAGTACAGGACAGGCTTTTTATAAACAGAAGTTTTTAGATGGTGATAACGAGAATGAAAATTGTTTATTTACAACAACGTATATCCCTTTACGATTAAAAACGAATGACGGTTTTGTTTTGTGGTCTAACCCCTGCCCGCAATCGTACAGGTTTTGTCGACCATTAAAAATTCAATATCGTAATGAAACAAAAGAACTTATCACCGAAGAAAAAAATCGGGTACAGGCTGAAATAGATCAATTGACACCGCTTTATGCCGAAACTGATGAAGGTCAATCTATAATTTCAGATTCGAAACTATATTTAACTGTAATAGATGGTAAAGTATTCAACGTAATTACTGGGACCACTTCACAATTACGTTGTGCTTGTTGTGGAGCTACAGCAACGGAGTTCAATCAGTTGGATGTTGTCATCAACAAACCTGTAAATCCAGAAGCCTTGCGTCATGGAATAAGTCCCTTACATGCCTGGATTAGAGTTTTTGAATTCTTACTGCACTTAGGATACAAAAATGATCCAGCAGTCATGAAGTGGAGGATTAATAAAAAATCACCGGCAGCCACAATTGTTGAGGAAAGGAAAAAAAAAATACAAACCGCATTAAGAGACAAACTGTCACTTTTGGTTGATGTCGTTCGTCCGAATTCGGGGACAACCAATGACGGGAACACAGCACGAACAGCACTATCAGACCAACACCGGCAAACATTTGCAGATATCTTAGGCATAGAGACATGGTTGGTGGATGATCTGCATACCATTTTGGTAGCGCTGTCAAGTGGCTTATACATAGATGCTGCAAAATTTGATGCCTTTTGTAAATCTGTAGCTGCAAAATACGTGGAGAAATACAACTGGTTTTATATGTCTGTCACACTGCACAAGATATTAATTCATGGCCGTCAGATCATAGACGCCAGCCCGTTACCCATAGGTATGTTGTCCGAACAAGCAGGCGAGTCAAGGAACAAATACTGGCGCTATGATCGTCAACACCATACTCGGAAATTAGACAGGAAAACAACAATATTAGATTTATTTCACCGTGCATTAGAGTCTTCCGATCGACATTAACACTAAGTACACGTCATAAACATAAAAAACCTTTGCCCCTATCAAAATCAGTGCTTTAACTCCTAAGCGTAACAACAGACAATGTTAACTACCATAATTTAGATTCCGAAGATTTAGAAGAAAATAATATTACGCTGACGTCTGAAGAAATCATAAATCAATCCGATAGCGAAGATATGTCCTAAATAAGCGTTTACAACTTTTTTTAAAAATATTTCGCAGCTTTCACAAAACGCCATCTAGTTCCAAATTAAGCAGTTTGTGGTATGAATACTAGATAACTAATAAACATACTTAATATTTTTTAAATACTTGCTTATTATAGATATATTATACCCAGACACAGAACAAATGATCATGTTCACCACACAAACATTTGTCCTGGGAGGGAATTGAACCCACCACCTCCGTCATAACAGTTAGGGCCACTGACAACTAGACCAACAGATCAGTCAGTAATTGATTAGTATAAATTGATTTAATCAATTGAACTAGAAAAAGATATTTACTACTCTGCATCTTTGACAACCCTATTTCCATAGAAAATTAATAAAAACATAGAAACTCAATATCTCCGAGATCTGGCTAGATACAAATTTAGAATTTTGTCCAGTTGAAGGTCTTTTACATGAGTATATTATGCAATAAAAAAAAAATGCGACCCGCAAACAGTTATTTAATTTTTAATTTTTTTCGTTAATTGACAAAAAAAAATTTAATTCTCGTTCTAGTTACGTTAGAGACTTGCACTTTCTAGAATTAATACAATTCAAACCCACAATTTAGTGGTAGTTCACAAGAGCCTGCAATTTTGCTTCATTCAAGAATTATAGACGAAAAACTTTTTTAAGAAGGTCAGTGACCTTTCACTAAAATATTTGTATCTCCTAAATGAAGTCAAATATCAAAACGGGGATTTTTTATAAAGGTTTATAAAGGGTTAATCTATAAAGAAAAAATATAAAACTGGCATGTACCTAACTAAGGCAAAATAACACACAGTGCTATGTAGTGATTAGTGTAGATAAACCTGCATGGCCACTTATGAAACGTCAGAAGCTAGGTGTACGGTTCCAAATTGTCGCTTCCTATGGAGAAGAGCTGGCAAGAAACTCCACGGTTACTCTTTTAAAAATAATTGACTTTTACAGTGTTTTCAAATTACAGTGATAATAGGTATGGGAGGACAGTGCAGGCCTGTCATTATCTACCTGGTACTTAGAGGAATGGGGAACCGATCGCTTTTCCGAAATTTTTTTGTTCGAATTTCATTTTAGCGAAAACTATTGACTGACATATTTTTAGATCATCGAAGTATCATGTGTCATTTATATTAGCTTACCGAACTATGTTTTGCCGATTTACAAAATAACTTTTTACTATGAGCCGAAGCCTCTTTTGAACCTTTTTCATTTGCCAAATGATTTATTTGTCATATTTTCACCACACCGAAACAACATGTTACAAAATATTACTTGGTCACAAATATATAGCCGGTTACTTGGTAGCATTTTCAATATTAAATTAAAATAGTGTCATAAAAAGCCAATAAGCTGTGCTACAAAATTTAGTGAGAAACGATTCGTTGCAAAACCGACTTCACGCAGTGTTGTCTGCCCTACCCCTAGAGTGTAATTTAAACCCGCGTAGGCGCGGAGGGGTGGGGCGGCCCGCGAGCTGAGGAGCAGATAAGCTCGCGTGGGGACGCCCAAACCCCGCAGCGCCGGAGCCGTGACAAAAACAATGCTTGCTGCATGTTGAATGCCTGCTTGCATGTTGCATGCCCGCTTGCACGCTGCATGCCTTATATAATACTAGTAACGAAAAAATTGAAAAATGATAACCAATTGCAACGACTACGACGAACATCAACTATGTAATTAACAGCAAATGTCATTTATGATAATGGAATACCATACCGACGTTCACAATTTTTTTTATTGTCTACCTTCACTTTGAATAGTGCCTGATAAAAAAGTAAAAGCAAAAATTAGAGATGAAACAGTGTGCACAAACTTTCTAGGCGTTCGGTGAAATGAAAATATGTTATTTAAAACAGTGGTCTAATGAATGTTCGGAAACATAATACTTCGAACAAAGTTATTTCGGCTAACTGTAACTTTGGTAAAAAGATTTTCGTCCAAGTGAAACGTCGGAGTAACGAAAAAAAAAAGAATTGATAATAGTTCAACTGGTAGGTACAGTGGCAGACGTGATTTCGATGAAGTAAAATAAAACGAACCGAAAATAGTTGAAAAGTTTTAGGTGTAATGAAATTCGGTCAAATATTTTTCAAACTATATCGTCTACAAATGTACAGTCTGTAGGGCCAAGAAGGAATACTAGTATTTTACATTGAGCGACTACCTATCCGACCTCCATAACCCAGTTATTGGATAACACGATATTCCTTGGTGAGACTGGTTGTCAGACATTCGGGTTTTTAACTACCCGTAACGACTGTCAAAAATCCACGAATGAAACCCGGGATCAAGGGCTTTTTTTTGACGGTGGCAACGCATCAAATAACTTCCCCCGCTCTGGGTGGAGCAGGAGGTCGTGTCAGACTTTTACTGACTAAAACCCACCCGTGTTCCCTCAGTTGCCTGTGTGCCAGGGGCCATGGTATCTCTTTCGAACGACCCGCACCCCGATCAACGGCTTATCGTGCTTTCCGGTTCATGCACCGATCAACCGCCGCAAGCGCAGCTTAACCTGATTGATCGTACCTTGCGGTAATTAGCCACAAGCCCTTAGAGCATTGCTGATGAAAAGAATTGCCTGCCTTCCTAACGACCTACAACTCGTAAGTCGGGGCCTCTAGGTATCACTGGACTGATGACTCATTTGATAAGTTTGTCCTGCTGATGACTTACTTGATAAGTTTGTCCTGCTGATGACTTACTTGATAAGTTTGTCCTGCTGATGACTTACTTGATAAGTTAGTCCTGCTGATGACTTACTTGATAAGTTAGTCCTGCTGATGACTTACTTGATAAGTTTGTCCTTCTGATGACTCATTTGATAAGTTTGTCCTGCTGATGACTTACTTGATAAGTTTGTCCTTCTGATGACTTATTTGATAAGTTTGTCCTGCTGATGACTTACTTGATAAGTTTGTCCTTCTGATGACTTATTTGATAAGTTTGTCCTGCTGATGACTTACTTGATAAGTTTGTCCTGCTGATGACTTACTTGATAAGTTTGTCCTGCTGATGACTTACTTGATAAGTTTGTCCATATTCATAAACCAGTTGGCTGCACTCTGGTAGGTGAAGTCACCTCCCATGGTCACCATTATATTGTCGTGGTCGTAGTACTTCGCTTGCCTCTCTATTTGTGATATGAAGTCGTTTACCTGTGTACACAAATAATTGTTAAATTAATCTCTCAATAAGAGGCCTAAGTCCAGCAGTGTAGATTGAAACGATGATGAGTTTTATTTGAATACAAGTAAGATTATTTTGATGGAGATGTTATTTTATAATTTTTGAAAATAAAAAATAAAATCACAAACTCCAATATAAACTTTCTTCCCATAGATATTTAATCCGTTTAGCCGAGGAAATTTCGAAAGTCTTTCGTCATTTCAGTAAGGAACTCTTAAACAAAATATCATGCTTCTACTCAAGGGAATAGGAGAAGAGAAGGAATTCTTAAGCGCAGGCCACATCGCCAGCTAGCGAGCGAGCAGGCGGGCGAAACGAGGCGAGAGAAATTATGTAAATTTAGCGAACCTTCGGCGAGCTAAACCGAAAACTACGGACGGACGGGCGAGCGAGCGGGCGGGAGCGTTCCGTCTCATTATCACTCGCGTGCTGTTGCATAGCGCACGTCATATAGCCGAGCGACCATCGTTTCACCTCTTTTCATACTTCGGCTCACACCGCGAACTACAGAGCTAAGCTACGCTAACGAGATGAACGAAAAGCATCACTGGCATCGTCGGATATTTCGTTCGCATCGCTTATCGCTGACGTAGCTTAGCTCTGTAATACGTTGTGTCATCTCAAGTATGAAAAGAGGTGAAACGATGCTCGCTCAGCTCGCTCGCTCGCTTGCTAGCTGGCGGTATGGCCTGCGCTTTAAGAAAGTCATGCTTCTTAAAGTGGATAGGAGAATAGAAAAAATTCAAAATCAAAGTCAAAGTCAAAGCATTTATTTCAAATAGGCACTTAAAAGGCACTTTTGAACGTCAACATTTACATTAAAATAGAATTGATTCTAGTCGCCCCTTCCAAAATGTAGTTTCGTATGGAGAAGAATGGGCAAGAAACTCCACCGTTACTCTTTTAAAATGATTTAACTACAATATTTAACATACATTCATTGTATAATTATGTGTGAAAACGATGCATCCAGAACAAAATTACTGTACCAAAATTGGTACAGTAATTTTGTTCTTTTTGTTCAATCTGCTATGCCCAGCCTGTCAGTGAATAAAAGATTTTTAAAACCTCAAACAGCGCGAATATAAGAACCTTATTAGGAGCTATATTATGTTTGAGCTATTTGGGTTTGAAACACTAGGGTCCTAGTGCGCATCGAGTATTTCGGGACATCACCAAGCGGTTGGTCGACTCTTCACGTGACCAGACGGCTGGCCTATTTTTAGGTCAAAGAATCAGCATTGCCATCCAACGTGACAACGCCGCCAGCCTTTTCGGCACTTTTTCCATTGACAGCGATGCGGACGAATTCTTTGATGCCCAGTGAGCTCTTCCCTTTTTGCTTCTTTATATACTTGTACATAATGTATTTATTTTTGTGTTAGTTTGTATATTGTATAAAATAATTAATTACCTAATTGACTAGATGAAAGCGATGTAACTAGTATACAATAATTATGCCGAAGGCAATATTTTACCAGATTTTTATTAAGTAGATCTACTAACCGATCTACTGTTCCTTGTTTTGCCAGAAGTAAAGAATAGCAGTATCCCATCTCTTCTCGTGAGTGTCGTAGAAGACGACTAAGGGACTTACTAGAGATTGGGTAGCAGCGTTCTCAATGAATTGTACCACCATACTACGATCGCCAACCCGCTTGTCAAGCGTGGCAATTATGGCAAACCATCTCCTTTTAAGGGAGGCCTATGTCCAGCAGTGGACGTCTTTCGGCTGAAATGATGAGATCTACTAAAACTTGACCGACCGCCTTTGTGTATAGAATCAAGTATATCTAACTAAACAGACAGCTGTGCTGCTGAGAAGTTTGTTGCGCCACTTCTTCTTCACAGCTAAAGCACTAGGAAGTGGTGAAGGGTGGGCGTTTTGGGGGACTGTCTTATGTAATTTTGACGTTCGAAAAGTGCTGATTCTCAGCCTAATTTGAATAAATGACTTTTGATTTTGATTTTTTGATTTGTGAAGGCCACAGGAATCCGCTGGATGTGGGAAGCACAGAACCGGTCGAAGTGGTGGAGCTTAGGGGAGGCCTATGTCCAGCGGTGATGGAAGTCTTTCGGCTGAAATGATGATGATCATGACTAAATCTTACCCTCTTATCAGCATTGTAAACCTTATTATCAGGGTCATCAATGATCGGCTCGTCGTTACAGAGAAAATCGAAGCAGAAGCCTTCGGGAGCGTTGTACAGGTTGAACAGCGTGTGGGTCATTATGTCCGACATTTTACCTGGAATTTAGGAAGATTTAAGTTTTTGTAGCTCGTGGTTAAGTAATAACAGTCATACTTGTCGATTGAAGGGTAAGCTACGCTTGCCGCGGTCAGTTCGTGGATGGGTGACCATCCATTACTTATCGAGACTCCTCCTTGCCTCGGAAAGCGCGTTAAGCCGTTGGTCCCGGCTGTTATTTGTACATCTTTGATAGTCGTTAAAAGCCTGGAAGACAACCAGTCTTACCAAGGCGTATCGTATTACCCAGTTACTGGGTTGTGGAGGTCAGATAGGCAGTCACTCCATGTAAAATACTGGTATTCAGCTGCATCCGGTTCCTAGCTCAAACCTTCCTCCTTCCTAGCTTCCTAGCTACTCTGAAAGCTAGGCAGATTGACTGGTCTGGATGCAGCTGAAAATCTAATGGAACTATCGAAAATGTGGTGTATGATAAGCTGTGGTTTCTAAAAGGCAAAAATTCAACTTTTGCCTAATGGACATTGGGCTGTTTAAAACCGCTACACGCGCCGCTGACGCGCGCCCTGCGCACACTCAATATGGTGTCACAACAGATTGACTGCTTCAATTGTACTCTGAGTGAATTCACACGGGCCGCATTTTATAAAATTGCTATTCGTTGTTCTTAATAATATAATCACGGCCAACCTTTGTAAGTTATCTTTACATACACACATACAGTTAAATAAAATGGGAGTGTCTGTTTGTAATATTAAAATAACCGCTTTTTAGGTTTGCGTAGCCAAATGGCAAAAAACGGAACCCATATGGATTCGTCATGTCTGTCTGTCTGTGTGTCCGTCCGTATGTCACAGCCACTTTTTTACGAAACTATAAGAACTATTCTGTTGAAACTTGGTAAGTAGATGTATTCTGTGAACCTCATTAAGATTTACACACAAAAATAGAAAAACAACAATACATTTTGGGGGTCCCCATACTTAGAACTGAAACTACTTCATCAAACCCATACGTGTGGGATATCTATGGATAGGTCTTCAAAAATGATATTGAGGTTTCTAACATATTTTTTTTCTAAGCTGAATAGTTTGCGCGAGAGACACTTCCAAAGTGGTAAAATGTGTCCCCCCGTCTGTATAACTTCTAAAATAAGAGAATGATAAAACTAAAAAAAAATATATGATAGACATAACCATGTAAACTTCCACAGAAAATTTATAATAATTATAATTCGCGCGCTACTTGCTGCTACGGAACCATTCATGGGCGAGTACGACTCGCACTTGGCCGCTTTTTTTACTAAATGCTTAAGTATACACGGTACACATACCAAAATAAAAATTTTCACAATTTTCGTCTGTCTGTCTGTCTGTCTGTTTGTCCCGGCTAATCTCTGAAACGGCTGGACCGATTTTGACGGGACTTTCAATGGCAGATAGCTGATGTAATAAGGAGTATCTACTACTTTTATTATTATATATAATATAAATAAATAATAAAAAAATAACTTCCGCGCGGACGAAGTCACGAGCACAGTTATTACTATAACTATGTAGAGCCCTTGATCTGTTGTTGGTTCTCAAGTATAAAGTGGCAAAAAAATTAGGCACTTAATATTCATATTTAGAAGTCACGATTCGAAATTTCCCATTACATAAATTTCACTCAGGCGGAAGTAAAATACGCGGGGCCGCCGTTTGCGCGGGGCCCTTAGCCATTGCTACTCTTGCTTCGTGGTTAATCCGGTACTGGTCACAGGGTGTGTCTAATCAGGTATTCTCATTAGAAGGTTTGTGGCGGCCTCTACTTCACCGCATGCGAACTACCCATCACACTTACGTTTCGCAAAATCCTGCATCGCGCAAGCAGATTATACCGCGCAACTAGCGCATATAAGGGAGGATGAGTGAACTCTACTCTACTTTAGGTTACGTAGAAAGAAAAAAAGAAGAAAGAAAAATGCGTTTACTGGCATTATATCATTAAAAAAAAACTGAAACTATTTAAAAAGAAAAAATGGAACAGAAAACAATGATAATAATGCCAAAAGGGCCTCAGCTCAGCAAAATCGTCAGATCGCAACACAGTATGCACCACTTGACCCAGATTTTCAGCTGTAACCCACGAGTACCATACGCTAAAATAATAAACATATAGGGAAGCGTGTGTCCGTAATAATAAATTAAAAAGTAAAAAAATAAAATAAAATGTTGTGGCATACATGTATGCGTAAGTGTTTTTTTTTAGGGTGGGAAATCATCAAATAACTTCTCCCGCTCTGGGTGGAGCGGGAGAAGTCACACTTTTACTGACTAAAACCCACCCGTTGTCTTCTTACTTCTTACCTAGAACATCAGATCCCCTCCACATGAACTCCATCCTGTCTTCTTCTATCATGGCTTCTCTTTCCTTGTGGTCTACTCGACCTGTAATACATATTTAAATTAAAACGACGGACCACAGCTACGTAGGATGTACACGAAGAGGTATACCACGTCATCTGCGCGGGTACTGGTTTGCCAGCCTTCGCAGCGGTCGCAATGGACGATCCCGCCTACATTTTTTTTAATTTCGTAAGAGTTAATCATTTTGTTTCAAACAAATTATTCAAAAGCTAAGAAAATACGACGTTGTCATATTTCACGTAAAATACCCGTTTTACATAAACAATTGTGAACTCGAATTATTTTGTATGGGAATCGAAAAACGATAAAATAAATAGAATTACTTAAATCACATGTCACTTTATTCTTTGACATGGTCTCATTAATGCCCTCTCTAGGGCTCTTTATCTTTACATCTATACATGTAAATAAAATTGGAGTGTCTGTTTGTAATATTAAAATAACCGCTTTTTGCTACATGCATATGAATATATATACGGTACATATAGAGAGCAATGGCGGGCAATGGAGAGGGCTACGCTCGGAGTTTCCCTACGTGATCGAATCAGAAATGAAGAGATCCGTAGGAGAACCTAGGTAACCGACATAGCCCGAAGAATTGCCAAACTTAAGTGGCAGTGGGCAGGGCACATTGCTCGCAGAACAGATGGCCGATGGGGCCGAAACGTTCTGGAGCGGCGACCGCGTACCGGAAGACGTAAAGTTGGAAGGCCTCCCACAAGGTGGACCGATTTCCTTGTGAGAGCCGCAGGAGTCCGGTGGATGCGAGAAGCACAGAACCGGTCGAAGTGGCGGAGCTTGGGGGAGGCCTATGTCCAGCAGTGGACGTTTTTCGGCTGAAATGATGATGATGATGATGAAATATACCAAAATAACATTTTTTACATATGTTGTCTGTCTGTCTGTTTGTTCCCGCTAATCTCTGAAATGGCTGCACCGTTTTTGACGGGACTTTCACTGGAAGATAGCTGATGTAATAAGGAGTAACTTAGGCTACTTTTATTTAAGATTTTTTTTTGTTTTCATTGATATATAAATAATAGTAAAAAAACTATTCCGCGCGGACGAAGTCGCGGGCACAGCTAGTCACTACATAGTATAAAACAAAGTCGCTTTCTCTGTCCCTATATCCCTATGTATGCTTAAATCTTTAAAACTACGCAACGGATTTTGATGCGGATTTTTTTAATAGACAGAGTGATTCAAGAGGAAGGTTTATATGTGCAATACACCGACCTCCACGCGGGCGAAGCCGCTGGCAAAAGCTAGTAGAATATAAAATGGAACACCTTCAATAGCTCTTTGTCGTAAGTCGTAGGGTCGACTAAATACACACAAAATCGACAGCTGTCACGAGGCCACGGTCAAAAGCAGTACGCGCCTTTTTTAATTTTTTTCCCACGGATATTGCGTTTACGGCCCAAGCAAGGGTTTATTTCTTTGACAATTGATATGGCAAAGGTCAAAGGAAATTGAGCCTATTTATTTTATACGAATGTAAATTGCTTATTTTACGCTTGAGCTACCTGCAATTTGATATCTACTTTATTGTGATGGAAACTTAATGGAGTTTTATTATTTTGTGTATTATATTACTACAGATATTTATATTATTTTATAGGCTGAATAATGATGTGATAAGCAGAGGTCGGGATTAGGTAGCGTTATTTATGTACTTACACTGATTTCATACAACGAAAGAATAAAGTGGATATGCCCCAAATCCCGGGATCTATTTTGAAGAGCAGAAAAATCTCGTGATCTATTAAACAAAAGGTTATTTACTTTTACACAATTTAAACCACTGCACGCGCGACGTTGCCAAATTTATATCAACGACATCGGATAGCGGATGTCCGAATTTGCAAAATTCCAATGCGTAATTTGTATTGTGAATTTAATACTAATAAAAATTGTATGTTAATTATCTTTGTTTTATTTGTCTTATCTATCTCTGAGGTTTTTATCATTATTTATTTGTAATATTGTTGGTCACACGGGATTGTCTATTAGAAATCCTGGGGAGATCCATATTAATATCAGCATTTCGATGCAGTACAGACGCCAGCACATCAAGCTACCTCAAACTGTCAAATATTCTCAATTGAACATGAACCGTATGCTTATATGTTAAAGTTGAAAATCTATCAATGAAATTTGACAGATTGGGGTAGCTTGATGTGCTGGCGTCTGTACATAAATAACTCTACCTAATTCCGACCTCTGGTGATAAGGCAACGGTGCGGTTTAATGCCCGATTCCTTTAATTTACGGACAGCTGTTGTAGGTTGAAATGAAGACTTGTATCCATGTTGTATCTGTACCAATAATGAAGTAAAGACCGAATTAATCAAAAAAAGGAGGAGGTTCTCAATTCGACTGTTTTTTTTTAAATGTTTGTTACCTCATAACTTTCGACTGGGTAAACCGAGTTTGATGATTCTTTTTTATTTGAAAGCTCGTGCTTCCCGTGTGGTCCAAATTTAATTTAATATAGATCTGATGATGCGTCTCAGAGACAGACAACGGAACTCTTCAAAAAATAACAGTAAATCAACCGCGATTGCTGCTATCGCATAAACATGCATTGTTTTGACCCCAAGGATGATGAAATTTCGAATTAATGGGGTAGGTACTATAACTAAAAAGTGAAAAATAAAAACGTTTTACAAAAAAAAAACAACCGACTTCCGAAAAAAACACTACAAAGTGAAAAATAACTTGAATTTCGGAAGGCGGTGACAAAAAAAATTAAATACATATCCAAAGTCACCGCCTTCCGAAATTCAAGTTATTTTTCACTTTGTAGTATTTTTTTCGGAAGTCGGTTGTTTTTTTTTTTTGTAAAAAGTTTTTCATAGTAGACCCCTATTAGTAAGTACCTATCACAGGTAAAATTAGCTTACAGACCTGTTTATTTTCCCAGTTTGGAAATAAACTATGTTACCATTGGTAAGATAACACTACGGTCAGTGTCAATGCCCAACATCGCAATAAACAATGCGATAAACAACGCGGTAAACATTCTTCAGTGGCCACAGTTGCCCGCCACCCGAGTTATCGCCTAACGACAAATGGCAATGTGAATGCCGTTGTAAAATTATCGCGATAAATTGTGGCTAACCTACGGTCAGTGGCGGATTTACCAGCAGACTGAGTAGGCCTAGGGCGGCAAATTTGGCAAATTTTTTTTTGCCTTAAGGATAAAATAACATTGTTATATACGCGGAGAAAAGTCTCGAAAATTTAACCAAATTACAATATTTTAATACCTACCTACTATACATACAGTATGTATACCTAATACTCCAATGTCTGTATATAAAAAAAATACTAAACGCTGTGTAAAGTACACTCATTGTGAATTTGAATTTTTTAAATATAATACTACAATTCAAAATAGTAAGTAGGGGCAGCAAAAATGTAATAGCCTACTGGCGGCAAATGTGTAAATCCGCCACTGCCTACGGTTAACGTCCGTCGCGATAATCAATTGCATTTCTCGTAGGTGTGGCCGCGGCATAATGATAGTTACGAACCGAGAGAAAAAAGAAATTGTTTGGGTTAGGTACCACAACTAAAAAGTGAAAGATAAAACTTTTTACACTTTTTAGTGTTTAAAAAAATTAAATACGTTGTCTTTTTTTTTTGTAAAAAAGTTTAAATTTTTCACTTTTTATCTGTGGTAAGTACTTACCCTACATAAATTCGTAAGCTGGTATTTGCTTTTTAAAAATAACAGTGACGAGTAGTTATTGATACGTAGTATTGAAGCTAACTAAAAAACTACTTAAGAGGCCGTATCCGAATTTTTTCCAACTTCGCTGATTTACTTGATTTTACAGACGTACTTTTACATTTAAAACACTATTTCCATAAGTTTTAATGCACAATATGAAATATTGATTCAATGATTTTCTAATTAATGACCAATTTCTTTTTCTCTTTTGGATACTTGTAGGTAATAATATTACTATTTTAAGACGTTTTTTTTTGAGTGAGAAATCATCAATTAACTTCTCCCGCTCTGGGTGTAGCGGGAGGGCGTGTCAGACTTTTACTGACTAAAACCCACCCGTGTTCCCTCAGTTGCCTGTGTGCCAGGGGCCGCGGTATCTCTTTCGAACAACCCGCAGACCCTTAAGCTTTTAAATTATTTAACTAGGTACATAGTCTGTTAAAATCATAACCCTCCAGCCTGTAGTTTTGGTGTAGTCGGGTAAGTACTTTCATTAGACCTCTGGTGAATGTTGCGGAAATCCGCCGGATGCAAGAAGCGCAGGACCAGCCAGCCGAGCTATTACGCTCAAATCTCACCGTGAGATCCTATGATCTCACGGTCATCGCACTGCTGGTAACTTTAAGCTCACTTCACCTATGTGAAGTGAGCTTAAGGTTACCAGCAGTGCGATTCTGAAAACTTGTGTGAAGTGACTTTGAAGTGAGCTGTCAATCCCTGGCGGCAGGTGGCATGACAGTTCATTTAAAGCTAACTTCACCGAGACATTTACAGAATAGACCAGCTGTCATTCCAACTGATGATAGGCAATGACACTACTGACAGCTCACGTCAAGATCACTTCACCTTATTTTCACGATGATATTTGTACAGGATAGACCGGCAGCACTCATGTCATAGTCATGTTTGAGTTGATCTTACCTATGAACAGTCCATCATACCCCATCTGTGCCAGCAAGGAGACCTGCTCCCTCGTATGCCCGTATGTGTCTATTTGCCACGCAGCCTTCGGCTTGCCACAGGGGCCCAGAGTGTCATTTAGTTTTCTGTAATCAAAGGCTTTATAAGAATATGTATATTTTAAACCCAGCTTCTGGAGTGGCGACCGCGTATCGGAAGACGTAGAGTGGGAAGGCCTCCCACAAGGTGGATCGATGACCATGTGAAGGCCGCAGGAATCCGCTGGATGTGAGAAGTACAAGACCGGTCGAAGTGGAGGAGCTTGGGGGAGGCTTATATCCAGCAGTGGACGTCTTTCGGCTGAAATGATGATGATGATGATGAAGCCCAGCTTATACAGGAATAGGGCATGATGATGATGATGGGGATTGGGGATTCCCTTTTTCGCACTTAAACTCTCATTCGGTGCGTTATGAGTGGTGGTTTTGGCTAACAAAGCCAGCCTTGCTCCGCCCAAAGCACAGAAGCTTCTTGGGAGCTTAACAGGCTTCGCACAGCGACCCCATTGTTCCGAGGATTTATTCACGTTGAGAAGTCACGGGTTCGGATTCCAGGATCCGTGGGTGGACGATAAGGAATAGGGTAGTGGTCACCTAGTGGGGCGACTTACAAGTTGTAAGTGTGGACAAAGTGGACCGATGACCTTGTGAAGGCTGCAGAGATCCGTCGGATGCGAGAAACACAGAATCGGTCTAAGAGGCGGAGGTTCGGGTAGGCTTAAATCCAGTAGTGGACGTGTTTCGGCTGAAATGATGAAGGGCAGGAGTATGATATTGAACATACCTCAACCCCCAAGTAAACTGGTCAATAATATGCAGGTAATCAGGAGTAGCCTCATCGTTATGTACCCAGCCGCCACCAGCGAACTCCACGCGACCTTCCTGCACCAGAGACCTGAAGGTGGCTCTGGTTGTGGGCCGCTGTTCCTTCCACCACCGCCAGAAGTAAGCTGTCTCGGAGAAGGTGAACCTTTAGGGATAACAAATAGATATGTTAGATCATAAGTGTCAAGTGTCATGCAAAGATGGTAGGAATTGCCTAGAACTTCCGAACCGTATATGGTGGATGTTAAGTAACCGAATTTATGTGTCAAAATACCTACGTTAGGTCAGACTAAACTGAGGCGATTATATCAGCTAAGTTATATGGAGTTGTGCAAATTGGCGCAATTGGTCCCGGGACTAAACATTAGAACAACCGAAGCGCGCAGTCGCGTACCGCGTCGCGACTTCTTCAAACAGGCGCGACGCGACACTTTTCATAGAAATTGTTCTACGTCACTCGCGTCGCGCTGTAGCGTTGCACTATCGCGTCGTGCTGTCGCATCGTGCCTGTTTGCAAGAGGAGAGGAGATTAATTGTTCGCCAAGTTTCATTGCTCACCGTACTGACAGGCTCGTACAATTGATAGGTACGGCCACGAAAAGAAATAACTACGGTGACGCCTGCGCAAAAATACCTTTGCTCAGGCGCAACTTTCAGTGGTGGAGGATTAATGTTATAATGTTACGGAACTTACTTTCGTCTCTTGTCGTGCAGCAACTCCGAAAGAACGGAGTGGTAGATCAGTTGTACATTGGCAGTGCTTACTGTGGTTTTAGCTGCAACAAAGAAGAGGTGGTAAAGGGTTTTTACTCCTAAGCTAAGCTGAGCATAGCTGGTTTGAACTGTAAAAAAGTTTGCTTAATAACCTGTAGTCTCTACTTCTAGTTTTATTTTTTATAGGTACACTTATATACTTATTTATGTACTAGTGTACCTATCTTATTTATAATTCATTATGATAAATTTTTAACCCCTGACGCAAAAACGACGGGTTGTTATAAGTGTCAAACTTATCGTCTGTGTGTGTGTGTGTTTGTCTGTGTATTTGTGTGTGTGTGTCTGTCTGTGGCATCGTAGCTCCCGAACGGGTGAACCGATTTTGATTTTTTTTTTGCTTGAAAGGTGAATCAGTCGGGAGATTTCTTAGACATGTTTAATTAAAATCTGTTCAGCCGTTTGAAGATTATCAGCTCTTTTCTGGTCGATGAAGGGATTTGAACATCTTCCACGGGTCTGATCAAGTCGAAATTTGGTATTCTTAATAGATTTCTTGTTCGTCTAATATCTTTGAAGTAATCTTCAAAGATATTAGACGAACAAAGTAACACCTGAAATTTCCAGGATACCCAAGTAACTCATCAACAAACAGCAGAAGTATCGTGTTTGGGCTCATTGAAAAGGTCTCAATGAATAGGTTATAGATAAATGGTGATCAGAACGAGGAATAAGAATAAACTAATAACAAACTTCACTGTGGGAAACATACGCAACGCTGCGAAGATTTAAGCGAGACATTAAGTTTAAAAAGTGGGAAATAAAAGTTAAATTATTTTTTTTTTTAAACCCCCGACCCACACAAAAACTATAAAAACTAAAAAATAGTATTTATTGGCCGTTTCGTATGCCTTGATCAAAATACTACCTACAACTTAAACGACCAATAAATATTATTTTTTACTTTTTATACTTTTTGTTTGGGTGGGGGGATTTTTATTTTTATGGTTTTTTTTTTCATTGTTCCTCTCGCACCTGCCGTCCAATCTCTTCACCACCCTTGGTTGACTGGTGGCGAACCCTACATTGCAAAAAAATAATGCGCAAAAGATAATTATAAATATATTTCTTACTTCCATAATAGTATTCATCGAACGTCTTCACCCATCCAGCGTCCATGTGAGAGTGGGGAATGAGATGGACGTTCAGCGCTCCATCTCTTGTTTGTGGACATTGCTGAAACAAAAATAAGAAGGTACCTATCTAAAGTAATAATACATACCTAACATACATAACGTAATTAGCCTATAATATTACCAGAATAGTCGTGGAGTTTTAGTGGGTTACAGTCCCACATAACTGCGCTATCTCCCCGTGGTAGCGCAGTAGGCATTTCTCCACGTTAAACAAAAAAAAAAAAAATGCCCGGGTTGACGACGCGTTGTGTTCCACGCGCGCCGTCAGGGGTGCGGGTTGTTCGAAAGAGATACCGTGGCCCCTGGAACACGAGCAGCTGAGGGAACACGGGTGAGTTTTAGTCAGTAAAAGTCTGACACGCACTCCTGCTCCACCCAGAGCGGGAGAAGTCATTTGATGATTTCCCACCCAAAAAAAAAAACAATGGGCCTTATTAGAAGGCTAAGTCACCAAAAAGGCAATGAAGAGGATTAAGCTTGGAGTTTCCCTACGTAATGGAATCAGGAATGAAGAGATTTGCAGGAGAGCCTAGGTAACCATCATAGCCCTAAGAATTGCCGACCTTAAGTGGCGGTGGGCAGGGCATTGCTCGCAGAAGAGATAGCCGATGGGGCCGAAAGGTTCTGGAGTGGCGACTGCTTACTGGATGACATAAAGTTGGAAGGCCTCCCACAAGATGTACCGATGACCTTGTAAAAACACAGAACCGGTCGAAGTGGCGGAATTCCGGGGCCTATGTCCAGCAGTGGACGTCTTTCGGCTGAAATAATGATGATGATTAATGTTCCCACTGCTGAGAAACAGGCACATGTCACATGTCTTAGAATTTTTGATATTTTTTGGTTTCCTCACGATGTTTGCCTTACCCGTTTTGAGAGTTGTGGTGATATAGTAATAATTTACATAAAGTAATATATTTTTCTATAATTTTACTTTTTTTTTTCATCTTTCTGGTTGGGTTTTGCGGCCCACAGATTCTACGCTCCTTATGTGTTTTGCCCACCATAACTTGCATACATGCTTTAGTGCAAAGGGAACGAATTCTAGCACATTGATGGGTGGACTCAAAACACATCAATTACCTCTTTGTAGTAAGTTGCAATAAATTGAAACAATACGCACCTTATAACCACATTCAATTTTACTTTTCGCACTCGAAATATAATTTGTCCTTAACATTACGAATATAAACACATAATAAATATTACTCGTCATTATTTTATTAAAATCTATTTTCTAACTATTAAAACGAGAAGTCTACATTCGAAAATTGAATCTTATTATTTTTTTCAAAATCATTTTTAGATGTAGAATTAGTTATTATTGAATTTGAAGATTATTATTTGTGAAATAGTTGAAAAGTTTTCCAGTAATTATAAAAAAGTTGGTAAAAGTTTAAAATTGTGGTGTTTCCTAGGTATCTGAAGTAGAACTGTGGTTATGAGGTTGTGCACCTGTAATTGTTGAAATTTGAGCATGTTTACAGTTAAGTTTTGTTCATATTGGAGCAGTTCTGTTGTGTAAAGTAGCGTAATGTACCTAGGACCTAGGTAGCCCTGTATTCCAGCATAACCAGCTTGTAGTGTTCCCACTGCTGAGACACAGGCTTCCTCTCTGTGTGAGAGAGAGGGCCATTATCCACCACACGAGGGCCCAGTGCAGATTGGTAGTCGTAGTTGTTTCTAGGTCATGCCGGTTTCCGATGTTTTCTTTCACCCTTTTGAGATTCGGCGCCGGCGATCTCTCGCGGGCCGCCCTGGTCCAGGCCATGGTACGGAGCGAGAGTGCATGGGTAGCCGTCAACTCCTTCTGCGAAGCGGATTACTGCTTCGCAGAAGGAGTTGACGGCTACCCATGCACTTGCGCGAGCATTAGCTCGCGAAGAGGGAGGCAGCGCATGTGAGGGAGAGGCAGTATATGCGCCCTCACGGCCCTAGCCGCCGCAGGAGACGCCCCGGGCGTCGAGAATCCCAGGCTGATTCCCAGCCACCGTAAGCGCGCGCTTGCGGACGGCGAGTAACGGGTAGCTCGCTGTCCGGTAAGGACCAAGACCGGGTCGACGGCGCGTTGTGATACACGATACAGAGATAATCTCAGCATAGTTCGTTCCATAGCTTGCTGAGCGACTTTGTATTTATGTACCAGCCGTACCGTGAGTGTCTACGTTTTGACTCCGTAAGTCATAACTGGCAGGACGCACTGATTTAAGACTTTAGTCTTTAGGCTCTGCGAAATACACGACGAGAAGACTCGACGAAGCTTCCCAAACGCTGCCCAGCCCAGCTGAATTCTTCTGTTAGCTTCCTTAAAGCTATTACTTAAATAAATCTAATAACACTAACTTGACCTGGACCAGTATGAACGCTGGCTACTCCCTTCCAGCCATTAGTATCAGGTTAACAAAACAAGCTCAGTTGAACGCTAACACCGAATATCAAACATTGGCCTTTCACATGAAAGTTTACATAACGTAAGGTGATGTACTATGGGTAGGCAGGAATGTAGGTGGCTGTCTAACGTAACATCACGCCTGTAATCCCCGAAGAGTTAGGCAGAGGCGTTCCTATATACACCCTCATTTCGTCATTTCGACGACGAACTACCAGTATCTTCTATCTAAAAATTTGCAACTTAACAGGAGACGAAAAAAATGACAATTTTTTTAAATTTTATTTATTGTCCCAGTTTTATCTATTTCAATAACCCGATTATTGGAATTGAAATATGGTGTGAAATATATGTTTTTATTCTAAAACCAACATTTACAGTTTGAAGAAGATAGGAGGTGTCTCGTAATGTTGATTACTTTGCCTACCTATGTATAGAATCAAGTCTATCTAACTAAACAGACAGCTGTGCTGCTGGGGAGTTTGTTGCGTCACTTGTTCTTCACAGCTAAAGCACTAGGAAGTGGTGAAGGGTGGGCGTTTTGGGGGACTGTCTTATGTAATTTTGACATTCGAAAAGTGCTGATTCTCAGTCTAATTTGAATAAATGACTTTTGATTTTGGAGGTATTGGTTTCAGTCTAATTAAATTATGGAGGAGGTATTCATAATAGTAAAATAACATAAACATTTTAGTTTTATTTATTAGTCTTGTCTCTTATGCCAGTACTAACAAGATACATAGTCTAAAGAAAAAATACCTACGCGTTATTAGAATATATTTATTTAACAATATCTTTTAGAAAATTTCAACACCATAACGTAGTATATATTTCTACTTTCTCTATAAGCTGTGTTGATTTATTGGGAAAGAAAGAAAGGTTAGAAAGGCAGACGTTCCCTGTAAAATACCTACTGGTCAGCATCTCATTAGACTGGTATCAAACACCAACATAGTCGTGGAACAGGCAGGCAGAATAATAATTATTTAATATATATAATATATATTATTTATTTATTTATTTAACCATGTATGCACACACATATAAACAGACAAGAAGAAAGGAACAGAAAAATACGTACATAGGTAATGCTTATTTCTACAGAAATCTCTTCCAGCACACCTGCGATAGGAGAGAAGATAACAGAGATGTAGACAACGCGCGTAATAACAGTACAAGGGAAAACATAAAATTACAACATAAACTCTAATTTAAATATACACACATAATATGAGATTATACATACATACAAACATACATACTTACATACATACTTGTAAAATAAATATCACCAAAATATATAGAAATAAAATGTAATAAAAAAATAAAAAAATAAAAAAAAAAAATATTATATATATTTAATATATATATATATATATATATAATATATAATATAATTTAAATAATAATTGTTTTATAAATAAACATTTTCTAAGGAAAGGCGGCCAAATGTCTGGCGATACATTATAAAAGATCTTTATGTAGATCCATAAAATTCTCGCATAGGCTATAGCCGTCAATATGAGCCTTGTATCTATAGATACAAGGCTCATATTGACGTCATCCAAAGGTATAATTAAAACGATTTCCTTACCATATTTCGTGACACAATCAGGCCTGTCAAAACACGGTCAAATTAAAACGGAAACGGAAACACAAGATTTTATTGCACACACATTTAGAGCGTTTCCGAATTAATTGTTTTAATAAAACATATTGAACCTACGTACTTCTGTGGAAGGTCATATCTGTTAGGCACGTGTCTTATTGACGTCATTCGCACACGTGATTTGTAAAAATGTAAGGTCTCAAAATCGTAGAGAATTGTATAAGTACTTAGATTAGCTGTTTGTCACGAACAATCCTAGATTATTTCCGCGCACAGCAGATCAATTTCCCAGGAACAGACGTGACCAAACTCAACTATGTGGACTACCCTGTAGGACTGCACTTATGCGCAAAAGTGTTTTTCGTATGGCTCCAATTGTCTACAATAAGCTGCCTAAAAGTTGGAAGGAGCTTAATAATGTACACTTGAAAAGAAAACTTAAGACATATTTAGTAAATAAGGCATACTATAACATTAACGAGTTCCTAGAGGAAAGATTTGTATTTTGATTAGGTAGTCTTAATAATTTATTTTTCTTTTGATGTTCTGTTTGACGTTTTTGTTATTTTAGTTTTTTTTTAATGTCACTATTATTCTTTAATTATCTACTCATTTATTGTTATTTTAAGAGAATGTTTTAATTAAAAGTATTTGTTGACATTTGCACGTCACATCATGTGGCAAACATGTCTGTATTTGTTATTGTTGTTGTTACCATCTTGCATGCAAGTCTTGAATTTTATGTATGACACATGTTTAAGCAAATAAATATTATCTTATCTTATCTTATCTAGCTATTAATGTACTTACACAACTAACTTAGCTATTAATAGCCTTTACAACGTTCGTTACATGAGCAGAAACATGGGGCGGCTGCGGGCATAGCACCCTTGGCAATCTTATCTTGACGGTTCGCAGACGCTTCTTGATCCCATACAAGTTGTAGCCGTGTATGTCCCTACAGCGATTCTCCCACATTTGGGCATGCACCAACAAAGACAAGAGTTGTCTTCGCCGTCGGGCAGAATTCCAGTCTTGTTCACCTGTAGCGTACCGTTTTTGAAGTGAAAACTTATTTAGGCGCGTTGGGGATTTTTTGTTAGCGTTTTTTTTTGAGATGGGAAAAAACAATTGAGCTCGCGAGGCCGTTACCGACACCCCTGTATAAAGTTAGTTTTGGTTGAGAAAATTGTAATATAATTTTTGTAGTAGTAGTTTATAATAATGAATAAAAAAACACTTCATTTAAAAGCATGTCCTGCACGATAAAATATTTCCTGACGATTAAAAAAATACACACGTACCTAATTCGTCAAGTTTTCACTTCTGTCGTTACTCCCGGAGCGCCATTGTTTTTTTCGTGCGATAGGCTGAGGTGATTGAACTAACAGACAGGGACACTTCTTAGCGTATCGATGGTAATCTAAATTGATTCGGTCCAGAACCTAAGTAATTCTTTGGAAGGTTATGTATGGTGGGCACGCGTCTGATTGACGTTGTTCGCTCACGTAATTTATAAAAATGTAAGGTCTGATTTTTTTTATTTTTGTAGACAGATAATTGTATACTTAGATTAACTATTAGCATAGTTATAGCAGTGGTGGTCCAGGAGTAACGGTTGGAACTTAACAATTGCAGGTCTTAGGTTCGAACCCTGATAGCCGCTTTAAGAATAATAAAAATCTTTATTGCAGACCACACGATCCATAAAAAAAACACAGAAAAAAAAATTATAAATACGTTAAAAAAATAAAATTTAGAATAAAGAAGAAAAAAATAAACAATTAAATATCTTACACACACACACACACACAAACTCACGCCTTTCTTCTCTTGCACATTAAAAGCCACAAACATTTTACTCGGCTTTTTTCAAATACCACTCGTAGGTGTTAGTAGCGTACATCCTATAGGGAACGTGCACGACGAAGGGTCTGACATCTAGTGGCGCAAATCCGAAGTTTTCTCGGAATCATTACTTGAATTTGACACTTCACGTAATAAAATAATCTCACAAAAGAAGTGAAAAAACATAATTAGGTACTAAGTAAAAATGTATTGTTATGTTTCTGGATGCTCGAACACTTCAAAGAAAACTCAAAATAAATCAAATGGTGTGAAATTCTATTACTTTCCCACGGATATTACTTACTTGGTTACGTGATAAACGATAAAAATCGATAAATGCAGTTAAAAAAATGTGTAAGTATGAGTTTCAAAACATTTAGAAATTACTCAATAATGTTATTTGTAAAAATATCTGAGTTTTGTATGTATCTACTAGTACTATTCAATACAAACAAATCTAAGTAAACATAACCTCAAATATTTTTTGTTAGTTTTCGTTAAAGCACTATCTGGAGAATTTTTAAAGTAAATAATAGCATAGATGTGCCTACATTTTTCAGATAGGCCTGTCTTACATTTGTAATTTGCTCTTCTAATATTTATATTGCAATCAAGCTGAAAAGGCGACATGAACATAAGTTATAATATAGACAAAATATTATATATTTACATATTATTATATTTACTCCGCTGTGGACACTCAGTCGTACTGTACGCGCCGGTCAATTTAATAGATCGTCAACCTTTTTTCACAGTTCTCTAAGTATATATCATTATTTACATTAAGTGTTTTAACAATGAAAACATGCGGATTGTGTACTGTGCAGTTCAACGATGGCGTTCAGTGTGGGAGCTGCAAGAAGTATCTAGATTTTGGATGTGCGAACATATCTGAAGCTGGATGGAGAAAGCTGGGCGCAACTAGAATGGCACAGTGGAAGTGCTCAGCTTGTAGAATCTCATCTCCAGTTGTACCCTCTTCTGATCAAGCGTCTCTTGAAACCATCCTAAGTGAAATTCGGGACATGAAGCGTCAGTTGCTTAATTTACCAACACTAAGTGATGATATTAAGGTAATTAAAGATGAGCTGTCTGAGCTGAAGTCGGCATGTCAAGGTACTAGTGGCAAACTCGATGAATTTGATGTGAGGGTTACTGAAGTTGAAGCTAAAGTATCTGAACTTGAGAAGATGCGGTTGACTATAAATGACTTGCAGACAGATCTATCGAAGGTGAAATTCGAACTCTCATCAAACGACCAGCGGTCTCGATTAAATAATGTGGAAATCAAGGGAGTTCCTTTGAGAAAGGACGAGAATTTATTCACGATTGTTGAAGCCATTGGTCGTAAAGTAAACTATAGCTGCCCCAAAACACTAATCAACTACGTTTCAAGAGTGCCCATTTTCAACTCCAACGATAAACTTATTATAGTGAGTTTCATGAACAGATACGTCAAAGAAGATTTTATAGCGGCAGCGCGAGCAGAAAAGAATTTATCCACCTCTGATATCGGGTTCCAAGGCACTTCCCAGCGTGTGTTTGTTAATGACCACCTTAGTGTAGAATATAAGAAGCTGCTAACCAAAGTCAAAACCATCGCCAAGGATAAGCACTACGAGTTCATTTGGGTGAAACACGGAAAAATTCACGTACTCAAAAACACCAACTCCAAAGTTCTCATAGTGAGAAAGGAATCGGATTTAAACAAGATCGCCTAATGTACAACCTACACCGTATAAAGTCTTATCTGCTTTATCGTTTTATTAGATTTCATGTTGTTTTACTAAGATGTTACAAATTGTTTAGCACCTCTGCCGCACTAATGAGCCCGTCACCTGTCTTTTGTTCGGTTAAAATAATCCCTTTTGTTTCTTATCGCGCTGTTCATTTTAAAGTGCTAGTACAAAATAATATGCCTGGCTCGCTCGCGCTTGCACATACTATACATTACTGCCTACCTGCTCACACAGTTGTTTACCGTTTGATGTCGAATAATTCTTGCACACAAATATCATTAGTCGCCGTTTGTTTACTTCGAGTATATTTATTTTCCTACCACCCTGCTTTCGTTTATATTTTTATCATATGTGTTATTGTAGTCTATTTAACTGATTCATATTCTGTTGTTGAATTTTTGTGTGATGGCTAGTAACGTTAATATTAATTTACCTGGTTTAAACATATTTTATCAGAACGTTCGTGGTCTACGAACCAAAACCGATACTTTCTACCGTCAAATGGTGGCCAGCTCGTTTGATGTTATTGTTCTCACTGAGACTTGGTTATTGGATGGTATTTTGAACTCTGAATTTTTTGATGAAAGGTATATCGTATGGCGTCGGGATCGGGATTACGCTCTGACTAGACAGTCACGTGGTGGAGGAGTTCTAATAGCTGCTCGTCGAGAATTATCAGTAACATGTCACCAAAATTTTAATTCTACAGCTGAAGATCTCTGGATAAGCATACACTTGAAAGATTCGAATACGCGTAGCTATTTTAACTTACATCTCTGTGGGATTTATTTATGTAAACAAAATCTGGGTCTTTCCTTCTCTTCACAGTTGATGAACTTTCTTTCGACATTAAATCGATCCGTGATTGGTAATGGTTCTGATAGATTTCTTATTATAGGCGATTTCAATATGAGCGGAATAAGTTGGGTCCCGTCTGACAATATATCACTCGTCCCATCAAATCTTAAGAGTAGTGATGAAGTGCTACTTGGAGATGAGTTATGTACTCTTGACTTTGGTCAATATAATGGCGTGACTAACAGATACGGTAAAATACTTGACTTAGTCCTCTCGAACCAGGCAGTCAACGTGACTGAAAGTTTAACCCCACTAGTGCCAATCGATGATTATCACCCGGCATTGATAATTAAAATGGATCTTGTTGAAACACCTCCCCTTGAGTGTGCGTCACGTACACAATTTTTATATGATAAGGGTGATTACGAATCCATTAACCGTGACATTTGTAAGACTGCCTGGGTAAGTGAGTTCTCAGTAAGGTCAGCTGATGATTCCGTAGGTTTTTTCAATAACGTTATCCATAATCTTCAATTGAAATACATTCCTCAGAAACTTTGGCGTAATAAATCATATCCGACCTGGTACACTACCCCATTGATAAAAGTAATAAAAGAGAAATTTAAATACTTTAAAAAACTTAAAACCTACGGCAATAAAGCTGACGAACTTACATTTAAACTTCTTCGAGATAGGGTAAAAATATTAGAAAGTCAGTGTTACGCAAATTATTTGAAACTTACCGAAGCGTCTATTAAAGATAACCCGAAACAATTTTGGACTTATGTTAAAAAACGTCATAATATTAATGCAATCCCGAGCACGTTCAATTTTAACAACGAAACACTGCGTACCGGGGAATCAATATGTGAGGCATTTTCAACTTATTTTCACTCCACATTTTCAGATCCCAACCTTACTCATGGAGGTAGCTCAAGTTCCTCTTCCTCATCTTTTGCTGAATCCTCAAACCTATCGTCCGATATTAGTCGTATCACGGTGAATATTGAAGACATAGCCAACTTGCTTCGCAATTTGGATACATCAAAAGCGCCAGGCCCGGATAATATTTCATCCAAGCTTCTCGTACATTGCGCTGCTTCTATTGCACTTCCTATTTCAATTCTATTTAAAAAATCTTTGGATTCTAATGTTGTCCCCAAACTTTGGAAATCGGCATTCATAACGCCTGTGCATAAAAAAGGAGCCAAAACGGACATTGCTAATTATAGACCGATATCCAAATTGTGTATCATTGCCAAGGTTTTCGAAAGGATTATTTATAATCAGGTCTATTCTGCTCTGGAACAATCGTTTAGTCCCTTCCAACACGGTTTTCTTAAAGGTAGATCCACTGTCACCAATCTTATTTTGCTAAATGACTACATCACCAACGCAATGGACCACGGTAATCAGGTCGACGTTGTCTACACAGACTATAGCAAGTGTTTCGACCGAATCGACCACGTCATCCTATTACAGAAGTTAGAGGGCATCGGTATACGCGGTGATTTACTCAGATGGTTTTCCTCTTACATAGAAAACAGGTCGCAAGCTGTGGTACTTAATAATTATATATCAAGCTGGGTTTTAATCCCCAGCGGAGTCCCCCAAGGTTCATTGCTTGGTCCGCTACTATTTATCATCTATGTAAACGACATTGATTCCTGTCTGACCTCATCCAAATTATTGTGCTTCGCTGACGATATGAAAATTTATGCTACCATATCATCGACTGCGGACATGACGGCATTACAAACTGACCTGCAGTGTCTCGAAGTATACTGCCAAAAAAGTAAGCTTGATCTCAATCCCAAAAAATGTTCAGTTGTAACGTATTCCCGTGGAAGGTCAGTCCTAACCACAACATATACCCTTGGTGGCCATATATTACCTAGATGTAGTACTATTCGTGATCTGGGGGTTCATCACGATTCCAAACTTATATTTGATAAGCATGTTGATGCCATCGTCGCTAAAGCCTCGAAATCCCTTGGTTTCATAATGCGGTTATCCAGGTGCTTCACGCAAGCTAAAACGTTAAAAATTCTATACTGTGTTTTTGTTAGAAGCCACTTGGAATACGCATCTGAAATATGGAGTCCTTGCTATCACAAGTATATTGACCGTATTGAGCGCGTTCAAAAAAGGTTTATAAAATTTTTATGCTTCCATCAGAGGGTACCGTATCAGTCCGATAACTATCTCAGTCTCTGTAAAAAATATCATCTCTTACCATTGATTAATCGTCGTGAGATCTCTGACTGTATATTTTTGTTGAAGACGGTTCGAAGTGACATAAATTGTTCAGATATTCTGTCAGCTTTCTACTTTAACGTTCAAAGCAAATCCAAACGGTTCAATTCACCATTACGGGTGCCATTTGCAACTACTAACTACAGACAAAATTCGTACGTTGTGCGTGTAAGTAGGTATTTTAATAATGTGTGCAAGCAGTTCGACTTTGATCTTTTTAAGACAGGTGTGACCTCGGCAAAGAAGTGTTTAGCAACGAATTTCTTTAAAGCTTAAATTCCTTAGACTTTTCTTTTTCTTTTTAATTGATTTTTTAACATCTTGGTACTCAAGGGAAATAACCTGTCACAATTATATTAGTGTTTATTTAGTTTAGGTGATGGTCTATCTGCTAATTTTTATTTTTCAAATTTATTTTTGTTTTTGTTTTTTGGCAATTTTTGGCAGCTTGTATATTTTGTTCCACAGTACTTTTATACCAGACAAGCTCTAAACGTGAAGACCTGTAATTGGCTGTCAGATTATCATACTGTTATATATTACCATTGTATTTAGCTGTAAGTCTTCCATAGTCTTTAAATAAATAAATAAATAAATATTTACGTGCAAAATGAATTCAGAAAATACTTTACAGGTATTTTGTTATCATAAACGTTAGAAATCGTCGTTTGAGCTATAATTTTGCCAGTTATTACTGCATTTTCAGGATTCATAACTGTTTCTTCTACATCTAAGACATGCCCGGACTCCGGAGAGTTTTTGGCCTTTGGACATATTTTGACCACGTTGACGATCATTTTCAATTCAATTTCAATTTTAATAATTAGAAACGATATAAATATAATGTAAACATTATCATACACATTGGCGGCAACACGATGACAGGTCTAAACAATTTCTTTTTTTGACCACACCGTGGCTCTCGTGTCGATTTGTGCTGCCATCTATAGTTCGTGCACGTTCCCTATCAGCAATGCCCTTAACTAAGGTGTTTCTACACGTACCAACCCTGGACTTGAAAGAGGCAATTCTACTTCTCTGAATGGCATTGAACGCGTTCAGCTTTGCCTCCGCGAACATTCCCGGGGCACTACAATAGCGCTTCAACCCCATTTCAACCCTTTACTTTGTGTAAATTATTTTATCGACACTGCTCTCAAAACGGTGAAGAAAAACATCGTGAAGAAGCTGAATGTTCTGGAACAAAAAAATCGAAGACCTGTGACATCTACCTACCCGCACAGGGATTGTGGGGCCTTGAGTACCAGTAGAACATTAGATATACGCTGATTATGCTATAGGAATCTGTGGACACCGTTTTACAAGTGCAGACATAAATATACATCACCTGATCCGGAACAGAATTTATAAACAAAGACCCTGGTTTAACAGATTCGGATTATTTAATAACATAGAACTGTTGGCAAAATATAACATACAAATGTATTTAATAATATTACCTGATAGAAATCCACAGGTGGGCAAATATTTTAAACTAGCTTTTGCCAGCGGCATCGCGTGGAAGTCAAAAATTATCCCATGGGAATATAATACCGGGATAAAAAGTATTCTATGTGTTAATCCAGGATATAAACTACATGTGTGCCAAATTTCATCCAAAAGCGTTCAGCCGTTTTTGCGTGATAGAGCAACAAATATCTAAACATACGAACTTTCACATTTATAATAGGTATTAGTAGGAAATTCGCAGGACTATAACCAGCCGCATGCAGATGGCGAAGCTACAGGACGACCCTCGCCACCCAATGCACAACTCTAGTCCTCTAAGCCTCTGTGGCACTAGTCCAGTGCCACAGAGGCTGAAAAGCCACAAAAAATTTCTTAGATGCGTAATATTTTAATATAAGTCCAGCCGATGGCGACCCCTCCACAGGAAGACGCGATCTTTGGCAAGAACTACTTAAGCCTCCTGATTTCTAAATTGAACCATCAGAGAGCCTCCTATCCGGCCACAAGTTACCGTGGCCTACTTGGAAAACCTTTAAATATACTTCCAACCCAAGTAGGTCGCAGTAAGGACAACCTCTACAAGAATCGCCATTCATGGACGGCTCAGATCTCAGGTGTGTGTGCGGCGTCTCTCTACAGACAACGGCTCACCTCCCATCTTGCACCGTGTGAGGGATGTAGGTCTCACATCAAGTGCACTGGATTGGAGGACATTACTATGTTGTTCACTGATTAAAACTCCTTAATAACTTGAAGACTTATTTATTGTTCATTATAAGATCTGAATTTACCAGAACATCTGGACTAAAAATATGACAAGCAACCCAAAACTAAAATTACCCTATAACTATATTAATTTACATGGGTGCAAGTAGCGGTGGTAGCGCCGTGCTACTTAACTAAAACTACTAATAGAATTACTCCAAAATAAATCGTGTTCACGCTCGATCCTAGGTCCACCAATCAGAGATGGGCAGGGGCGTCTACGAGTTTGGACAGGTTTCGACAAGTTTAGACCTGCTCTGAACTTGACTTAGAGTCGAGTGTGATCATAACAAAGTTCTTAGTAGTTAACAAAATCAAACTTAGTAGCAAACTTATAGCTATATACTATTATTACATTGATTTATCATTATATACATTTGAATAGACTCTCTATTGTTCTATGTGTGGGCGTCCTGCACATTCCTCCCGCCGTGCGTCGTCTGCTGCTGACGTCGCAGTCGTAGAAACCGGTGCAGGATCGCCTTGGTCGATTGATAGCACCACTATCTTTTTCACTGGACGTCGCAGGATTCCTCCTTTTGTAGATACGTCCACTGTGCGCACCACTCCATCTGGGCCGGGAAATGTAGCGCAAATGCGTCCTCTGATCCACATGTTTCTTGGGAGGTTGCCATCAACGATGAACACTAGATCGCCGACCTTGGGAATCGTACCTTTAGTGTGTGGTTCTCTGCGATTCCGTAGTTCTGGGAGATATTCTTTCAGCCATCTGGCCCAAAATATATCAGCAAGTCTCTGAGCTGCACGCCAACTGGCTCGTAGACGTAAGTCGCTGTCGTCGAATTCTCCTGGTGCCGCGATGCGACCGGGACCGCCCAAAATGAAGTGATTGGGGGTTAATGCTTCAGGATCTTCGTGGTTCACTGACACGTGCGTAAGTGGTCGGCTGTTTACAGTGTGTTCGGCTTCGATGAGTAGTGTATGAAGCACTTCTTCGCTTGGGAATCGCTCGTTTAGCGTGGTGGCTAGTGCTGTCTTTACTGATCTCACCATGCGTTCCCAGGCGCCTCCCATGAATGGCGCTCCAGGGGGGATGAATCTCCAGTCGATCATCTTCTTCGAAGCTTCTTCTGCCGTAGTCGCGAAGATGGCTGCTCGTAGCTCCTTTTCAGCGCCGTGAAAGTTCGTTCCGTTATCGGACCATAGCTGCGCTGGACATCCTCGGCGTGCTATCATTCGTCGTAATGCCATAATTGCCGAATCTGTGTTGAGCGATGTCACAAGTTCGAGGTGTACGGCTCGCGTCGTCAGGCACGTGAATAAAGCGACGTATCTTTTTTGATGACTCCGTCCTGCTGTAATGGTCAATGGCCCGAAATAGTCCAATCCGACGTAGGTGAATGGTCTCTGGTGGTGTGCTAGGCGACAGGAAGGGAGATTCCCTGTCATCGGCTGAGGTGGAGAGGCTGCTTTTATTCGACATCGTAGGCATTTGCTTATGATGTTCTTGACGGTCGGTCGTAGACGGAGCACCCAATGCTGCTGACGACATTCGTTGACTATGGTCTCGGTGCCTGCGTGATGTAATTTGCGGTGGACGTGTTCGATCCATAATCGTGTCGTAATATGGTTTCCATCTAGTATCATTGGTTTCTTCATACGTTCTGTGATGTCTGTCATGGCGGTTATCCTGCTCTTAAGGCGAACTTCCCCCTCCATGAATTCTATGCATAGTGCGTGCAGGCGACTGTTTCGCTGTATGGGCTTCTTGTTTTTTAGAGCTTCTATCTCTTCTGGGAAGGACTGTTCTTGAGAAGCTCGCAGGATCAGACTTTCGGCTTGGCGTAGGAGTTCAGCGGTGAGAGGCAGGTGATTGCTTGAGATTTCTCGCCTCTCTTTTGGTTTGACTGGTACTGTCTGCTTACTTTTCCTCCAATCAGGGTCGCCGCTGCTGTTCTTTTTGGTTCTTTTGTAGTTAATATTCTGCTCTGATTGGCGGCAGAGATGTAGAAACTGTAGAACTCGTGCTGTCGCTCGTAGGTATCTTTCCCAACGTGAGAATCTATTGCAGTTAGGTATAGCTTCGCTGATCTGTATGTTCTGGTTTCTAATGCTACAGGTTCTCTCTTCTCCTGTGATTATGACAGGGTTTTTCTCGTCCGCTGGCCACGTTTCCGGCGGCCCACGAAGGAATTCTGGACCGTTGAACCAGCGATGATCTTGATCATAGTGTTCCGGTACATCTCTTGTAGCGTCGTCTGCTGGGTTCAATTTGGTCGGGATCCAGCGCCATTCGTTGGTGGAACTGTGTTCTTCGATTGCTGCGATGCGGTGAGCGACGTATGGTTTATAAGATCTGGACCCAGTTCTGATCCATGACAGTGTAGTTCTGCTATCGGTCCAGAACGTGGTTGACTCTGGTGTTCTTTCATGTTCTTCCTTAACCGCTGTTGCCATACGTGCGCCAAGTACTGCTGCTTGCAGCTCTAATCGCGGAATTGACATTAGTTTCAATGGTGCCACCTTGGCTTTGGCTGTGATCAAGCAGACGTAAGTTCTTCCGTCTTTGGTCACAGTTCGCCAGTATAATGCTGTTGAGCATGCCGATTCGCTGGCGTCGGTAAATATATGTAGCTGTAGTGATTCCGTAGCGCTGAAGCCTGGATAGGTTCGTGGAATGGAGATGTGTTCTAGTGCTCTGAGATGAACGAGCCATTTCCTCCAGCTTGCGGCTAGGTCACTATCTAGGGCTTCGTCCCATGCTGTTCCACGACGCCAAACTTCCTGTAGTATTTGTTTGGCTCTGATGGTCACCGGCGATACAAGTCCCAATGGATCAAATAGGGACATAACTATTCGAAGAGCTTCTCTTTTAGTAGGCGTGTCATTCTGTAGGATGTTCTGAGGTATGCGTGCCAGATTCAGATTGAAGGCAAGCGAGTCTTCTGCCGGCCTCCATATCAGGCCGAGAACTCGTTCTGTCTGAATGTTATCTTCCAGCTTGATTGTTTCTTCGGTCCTAGTTAGTTCCCCTAATGCTTCAAGAAGGGCGGTAGAGTTCGATGACCATTTCTTGAGTTCGAAATGCGCTTCACTATGAATGTTACGAACTGTTTGAGAGACTCTTACCGCTTCTTCTAGTGTGTCAAAACTATTCAGATAATCATCCATGTAATGCTTTCTTTTGATAGCTTCGACTGCCTCTGGGTGTTCCTGTTGGAATCTCTCGGCGTTTGTGTTCTTGATATATATCGCTGTAGCTGGTGAGCAAGAAGCTCCGAAAATTAATGACTTCATACGATATTGTTCAGGCGGCTGGTTGTCTCTTCGGTCTCCTCGCCATAAGTAGCGCAGAGCATCCCGGTCTTCGGGTCGAAGTTCTATTTGTAGGAACATTTCAGTAATGTCGGCGGTCACGGCGATTGGGTGCTGACGGAAACGCATGATCACTCCTGGTAACGATTGTAGAAGGTCTGGACCAGTGAGTAATTGATCGTTTAAAGAG
The DNA here is from genome assembly GCA_949091785.1 of Polymixis lichenea. Lineage (NCBI taxonomy): Eukaryota > Metazoa > Arthropoda > Insecta > Lepidoptera > Noctuidae > Polymixis > Polymixis lichenea. Next base: position 11,017,342 of record OX420959.1, read on the forward strand.
ACTCCTCTGGTCTTTGCTGCCGCGTCACAGACAATCCTCAATTTATCCGGTTTCATTGGATTGAAAACTGCGAAGTGAGGTAAGTACCAGGTTCTATGTTTTGAAGTGGTCGGTGGAGCTGGTTCGGCGTATCCCTTTGATACTAGTGCTTCCATTTGTTCGGAGTACTTCTTCTTTAGATCGGGATTTTTATCGATTTTCCTTTCCACGCTGACGAGCCTGTTCACAGCGCTGTCGTAGTTGTCTGGCATTTTTATGTTTTCATCTCGCCATAATAGAGCGGTTTGATATCGACCTGCCGTGGTTCTCTTCGTATGTTGCTGCAGGATACGAAGTGCCTTTTCATCAGGATCATTGATGGGTTTCTTTGGATTGACTTGCATGTTGTCTATTGTGATGTATTCCTTCACTAGTTCATGAAGGTCATCGTCTGTGTTGGCATGTCTGATGAAGTTCACTCTGTGGCCAAGTGCTCGTGTGTGGCTGCCGTGCAGGACCCAACCGAGTGGAGTTAGTGAGGCCACTGGTTGGTTTTTCTTTCCTGTTTTGATTTCTATTGTGATGAGGAGATCCCAGTTGTCTTGGCCGATCAGGAGTCTGGGTCTTGCATCTTCAGTTACTATATCTTTGGCTATGTCTCGAAGATGTTCACAATCCCTGACTGCTTCTCCAGGTATCCTCTGTGCAGCCAGCTCTAGTTGCTTAACTGTTCTTGCATGCAACTTGCGTTCAGATGTGTGAAGTCCTTTGACGAAGAAGTTCACTCGTCGAGACGTCACGTCGATCGTAGGCTCGCCGTCGAAGGATGATATACGTAGTGGTTCACATGATCCTTCCGCTCCAATTTGATCGGCTAGGCTCTCGTCGATTAGTGTTACTGTAGAGCCGTCATCTAGGAGTGCGTAGGTATCTACGGCTCCCGCCGATCCAGAAAGGTGTACTGGTATTATTTTCAGAAATGACACCCTAGGTGTCCATGCTGAATGCACCTTCTCTTGCTCTTCTTTGGCGCACTCGGGTTCCACTTTCTTTTTGTTCGCTGCACTGTCGGCGTGTAACATCTTGTGATGTAAATGTACACAGTCATTTATTTCGCATTTCTTTGGTTTGCAGCTGTGTTGCTTTGTTCTGTATTTGAGGCAACGAAAACACAAGCGATGCTTCTTAGCTATATCCCATCTAGCATCAGTAGCTGCTTTCTTGAATTGTTCACATTCCATGATGCTGTGCCCCTGACGTTCACATAGGCCACACTTTGGTTTATTTGTTTCTTGCGTGGCATGCACTCGTTGCTGGCGTCGCTGCGTGTTCTGAGTGGGTTGTGTTGTTGCAGCGATGTTTTCAGGTAGTGCGTACGGGCTGCATATTTCAGCTTCAATCTTGATGAATCGGGTAAACTTCAGAAGATCAGGTTCTGTTCTGGAATTCATTGCTGAGAACTGGTACCACTGTCTTTTCAAGGTTGGCGTGAGCTTCTCAACAATAGCTTTCGTTACTTCTGGATTGAAGAGATAATGACCACAGTTGAGTGCTTGCAGAGTCCCAACTATGCTTTCTATTTTGGTAGCGAATGTACAAACATCACGCGGCGATTCAGTGAGGCGTGGCAGAGTTCGTAGACGTTCTATCTCGGCTATTGCAATTGAGTCTGAACGTCCAAAGCGTAGCTCGAGTGATTTCATAACTTCACTTGGGTCTGCGTTCACTATTAGTAGACCTTGAACAGCTTCCTTGGCTAGACCTCGAAGGCTTCGTCTGAGTCTAGACATGTTCTCCACTGCTGTTAGTCGATGTACCGTCTCACTGTAGGCGGCGCGGAACGTAAGCCAATCTTGATGCGCTCCGTTGAAGCAGGGTAGTTCAGTGTGTCTCATTGGCTGCTGGTACTGTGTGGATTGCACAGCGTGTGTGATCGCAGCAGCAAGTTCTTTCATGTCCGTCCTTGGTTCTTGGACGGCCAGTGATGTAGGCTGATGCAAGGCGTGCGCTGATGGCATAGACTGCGGCACCCGGGTCTCGGTGCCATATCTTGGAGTATAGCTGTGGTGTGGTGCCGTAGTATAGATTGGTTGCCATGATGTGTTCGTTGTTGCGTACGTCGGGTTCTGTGGCCAGGGTGCTGGCGTTGGTTGCGGCTGCGCAGGCACATAGTTCGGTTGCCAGGATGCGGATGTGATCACTGGCTGCAGGTTCGGGAGTGGCTGCGTGGGCGCGGGGTTCTGTTGCCAGGCGGCGATCACTGGCGGCGGGTTCAGGTGCGGCTGTTCTGTCGCGGGGTTCGGCTGACAGGGGGCGGCGGTGCTCACTGGCAATGTGTTCTCAGGTTCAATGTTCAGGTTTTCAGGCGGCAGATGCATGGTGCTGACTCCCGCCGGTAAAGTCGCTGGGATGCACCAGGACACGGCTGCGGTTACTGGAGCTGTAGGTTCGTTCGGCGACTTCACTTCAGATTGATGTGGTCTGTCGGCGATGGCGAGTAGCTGACTTGATTGTAGCCAAGTAGTCACTCGTTGATCATTTCCAGCTTCCGAGGCGACTGAGGATAAGTCTTCATCAGTAGATTCAGCTTCGACTTCGGCGAGGTGCGCGGTTGCTAACTCCACTAACCTTTGTGCTAGTTCTGCCTTGGCCTTGGCTATGCGACGCGCTTTAGACACTTTTACACTTTTTTGAGACGTAGGTTTGCTGCGGCGACCACTTTCTTTATTTTCAGGTTTTCCGGTGCCTTGTAGTGTGGCGGCTTGTTTGATTGTAGACGCGGTCGCATCAGGTGCTTCTGACGTGTCAGCTGTCGTTCTCGTAGCCTCCGTAGTGGCTGTCTCAGCCGTAGTTTCAGTAGCGGTTTCAGTGGCGGTTTCAGTGGCGGTTTCAGTGGCAGTTTCAGTTTGTTCTGTAGCCGTAGTCGATGCTTGTCTGCCTTTTTTACCTGTAGACCTCGTAACTGGCATTGTTCTTGATAAATTCTTCTAAATATTCTTCAAGAAGTTCACTAGACTCTTCTTAATAGCGTTTTCCTCGTATCCGGCTATCGAAGGACCAGACAATGTGAGGGATGTAGGTCTCACATCAAGTGCACTGGATTGGAGGACATTACTATGTTGTTCACTGATTAAAACTCCTTAATAACTTGAAGACTTATTTATTGTTCATTATAAGATCTGAATTTACCAGAACATCTGGACTAAAAATATGACAAGCAACCCAAAACTAAAATTACCCTATAACTATATTAATTTACATGGGTGCAAGTAGCGGTGGTAGCGCCGTGCTACTTAACTAAAACTACTAATAGAATTACTCCAAAATAAATCGTGTTCACGCTCGATCCTAGGTCCACCAATCAGAGATGGGCAGGGGCGTCTACGAGTTTGGACAGGTTTCGACAAGTTTAGACCTGCTCTGAACTTGACTTAGAGTCGAGTGTGATCATAACAAAGTTCTTAGTAGTTAACAAAATCAAACTTAGTAGCAAACTTATAGCTATATACTATTATTACATTGATTTATCATTATATACATTTGAATAGACTCTCTATTGTTCTATGTGTGGGCGTCCTGCACACACCGCATGCCCCATTACCTGCACATGTGAGGACATTATGGCTGCATCAGTTGACGGTATTCGCGTTGCTGAATTTTGGGCCAAACAAATTTAAATAACTGTACATATTTTGTAATTTTTTTCGTTTTATTTTTGTATTCGACACGCTAACAAGAAGAAGAGAAGAAGAAAAGTAGGAAGTAGGATACTAGGATGACATACAATGATCGATCATGGGTAAACTACCCTTACTGAGCTCGGTTCGTGGACTGGATTGATGACCATCAATTTCATACCGAGACCGCTGCACCAAGCACGTTAAGCCGTTGGTCCCGGCTGTCATTCGTAGAACTTTGACAGTCGTTACGGGTTGTCAGAAGCTCGAAATCGTATCGCGTCCATTCATTACGTGAGGCAATTTGGCGATTTTTCGACACCCACCCCCGCTCTAGTGAGATGTTGTGAGATTTGGCTCGATTCTCGCCCCTTCCCCATAATCTCACGTGAGAAAATTCAATTACGTGGTTTTAGTGTAAAAAAGTTAATCTGTGCTTATTTGCGTTGGATTTATGCATTGTATTTGCTGGCTTGGCTGGCCGGTGGCGGTTTAACCATCGAGGAGCTACTGTGCTACTTTGTGGCATTCGCATAACCGCGATAAATATTATTTTGTTGAATTTAGCCATATTGGCGAAAAACATGTTTTACATAATTTTACCCAGTTTTCTCGTAATGTTACATTGTTTCTTTGCGGAAAAAAATATAAATTACGTGATATTTGCCGAGACCCTCCTCTCCCCCACGTGTTGATCCTGGTCCCCTACCCCACCTACACGCCTCACGTAATTAATTAACGCCCCCTAACTGGGTTATGGAGGTCAGATAGGCAGTCGCTCCATGTATAATACTGGTATTCAGCTGCATCCGGTTAGACTGGAAGCCAACCCCAAGATAGTTGGGTAAAGGCAGATGATGTTGTTTAAATAAACAAGCTTCTTTGGACAAACTAAAGGATCATGCAAATATGACGAAATATGTTAATCTTGTTGCAAAATGGTAATTAAACGTCGCGGTCATTAAAATTATGCTTATCTTTGTAGATATTAAAAGTAATGGTTCATTTAATAGTATTTCATCTTGTAAAAGTATGTAATAAAATAGCCGTGTCTTTAATGGACCAGTGTGCTATTCTGTAAAACCTCACCGTGAAACTTATTTGAAGCGAGCTGCCAAGTGATTGCCACTATTGAAAGCTCACTTAAAACTTCACATAAGTTTCACAGTGAGATTTTACAGAATAGTTCGGCTGGTCTGTTAAAATCTCTAAACTTAAATTAATCTCTCAACTTAGGTGAAGAGAACTGTCAATAATAATAATAAATTAATACCTATCATTAAGCGTTATGACAGTTCGCTTCACCTCAGTTATCACAGTGATTTTTTTTTTTCAGAATAGACCGACTGATATTAGGGGTTGACACCTTGACACTATGGACAGCTTACTTCACCGAAGTATTCGCAATTATATTTTACAGGCTAAGTTTTTATCCAGTGCGCAAACTGTAAACATGAATTTAGCAGAAATTTTACGTCGGTTTTGCAACAAAAAAAAATCAGCTGTTCCATACATTTTGACCGCGTAGTTATTGCATTTGTCTATGAAACAGCAGATTTTTTTTTTTTTTTGTAAAACTGACTTAAAATTTCTGTGCTAGGGGGTCTAGAATGATATGCTGAATTCATAGTTACAGTTTGCGCACTGGTTAAAAACTTATCCTGTATAGTATTACTAGGTTTCATTATTCGCAAATATTCCAATCTGCTTCGAAAATCGTATATGTTCAGTGGCGTAACCAGGGTGGTGCAGGCAGGGCAAGAGCCCTGGGCACCTATCGAAGGGGGGCACAAAAAATCGCCAATTATTAAATATAAAAAGACATCAATAAACCATTTCACTAACCTAACTCAAATCTGTCTATTTCTATACAAATTTTCTTAAAATTGCAGCATTGCAAGCGATTTTTTAGGAAGTTGAAATTAAAACTTTCGTTATTGAAGGCTATAATTGGGCAAGAAAGGTTATGTGACCTAGCTTTGCTCAGTGTAGACCGACAAGATAATTTATAAAGGGGCGCAAATGTGATGCGTGCCCTGGGCGCCATATTTTATTGGTATATACGCCCCTGTATATGTTGGAGCTGTTTGGGGTTGAAACTCTAGGGCCATGGTGTGTACTTCGTTTTCCGAGATATTGCCAAGCGGTTGGCCGACTCTTCACGTGACACGTGAGGGCTGGCCAATTTTATTGCCAAAGAATCAGCATTGACATGCAATGCTTGACACTGACCGTTGACAACGATGCCGACGAATTTTTTGATGACCTATTTTAATATACTAGTGGTGTACATACAATTATTTTAAAGCCGTTACTTTTAAAATCATTTTAGTAAATATTATTATTTATAAAAAATTAAATGTGGAATCATCTAATGGGCAAGCTTTTAATAGGTTTACTTGAAAAAGTAATCATTTTGCCCGTCAGAAGAAGAGCTCTTTGCCCTTCAGTGCTACAATAACAGTCTATTATAAATACTAAATCAATATACACCATTTTATATAGAAGAGTTCCGAATCCACAATCGTTACTTAAGGCCATTGCCTTTCTATACGTAATCGCAAATATACACTTATTACTCACTTAAGAAGCAGTTAGCCTCGGGGACTGGTTACTTGGTTTAAAGGCCTTCGCACACTAGGTGCTTAATACAGTATTTTTATCTAAAGAAAGAAAGATAAAAATAAATGGATACAATTGACTCTTAAACTCAATACTTTATACAATCTCGTGCAGTTGGAGACATCTTCTTAAAATGAATCTTTATTGCCAATTTAATTTCATAATTTTAATATACATACTTCATAATTGAGACTAATCTAGCGACGCTTCTCAAGCTAAAATCCACCAATCCGTTTCGGCTACAGAGCGCGACAAAGAAATCCACAAACATACATGCATTCGAAAAACATGTCCCTCCTTTTGGCGTAGTCGGGTAAAAAGTATTTATTGTGACGCGCCCAGGAAGATCACCGACTAAAATAAACACAATCATAACAAAAACTAAAAACTATATGTACTGAGAGCACGTTTGCACAGACGTAAAAATACCGTGCCAGGTTTTTATCGCGCACTGGATTTTAAACTCTCGGTGTAGAACTGAGAGTTGAGAATCCATCAGAGTGCATCCCAGCGCGTCGAAAAACTCACTGTTCCACGCGCTCCTCAAAGAGATGTCAGCACCAACTGATGGGGCCCGCAAGGGCCGATGCCTGCCAGGGGTGCGGGTTGTTCGAAAGAGATACCGTGGCCCCTGGCACACAAGCAACTGAGGGAACACGGGTGGGTTTTAGTCAGTAAAAGTCTGACACGCCCTCCCGCTCCACCCAGAGCACGAGAAGCTATTTGATGATTTCCCACTCTCAAAAAAAAACTCTCAGCGGTAAGCAGTGAGGTCAAAATCCAGTGTGCGAAAAAATCATACCGCGATTTTATTACGTTCGTGCAAGCGTGTATTGTTATTATTATTTGTATTGCATTGCACCTCATGAAGCGAAGCGCGCTTTACTTGTACGATGGAACAGTGTGCAAATTTTTACACGGTGTGAATTTATGCGTGAAGACGAGTAGCGTCAGGACGTACCGGACACGGCGAATTCCGAATTCGCCCAAAAACCCACATAGTTAGGACAAGATTAGGCAGATGATTATGCCTTTGCTTTATCGGTGAAGCGGTGTGTGAGAACCTTTAATCGTGTTAAGTCGTCATCAAAATACTTCTTTTAAAATCGATCTCGTTAACTTAAGAGGTTGTTATTGCAAAAGTTGATGATTTAAATTGTATGTTGTGCGTAGATTTAGCGTAAATTTGTTCGAATAGAAAAATCACCGTGACTGCAAATGATCACAGTGATTCTTTTTGTCGATTTCGATCGCGTATGTGGTAATTTACTTGTTTTGTGTTTGACAGTCGTTACGGGTCGTCAGAAGCCTGAAAGTCTGACAACCAGTCTTACCAAGGGGTATCGTATTACCCAGTTACTGGGTTGTGGAGGTCAGATCGGCAGTCGCTCCATGTAAAGTACTGGTATTCAGCTGCATCCGGTTAGACTGGAAGCCGATCCCCACATAGTTGGGAAAAGGCTAGGCAGATGATTAAGAAGAAAGTTATTTGTCACAGAAACACGTGCGTACAAAAAAATGACATCCCATTAAATACTACAAAACACGCTTTAACAACCAAACTAAAAAGTAGAAAATAATTTAATTCTATTAAAAAGCGTGGCGGTGCTTTTTGAGGTTTTTTTATAATCAATTAATATCAAGCTTTTCAACAGAATTAAATTATTTTATACTTTTTTAGTTTGGTTGATAAAGCGTGTTTTGTAGTTTTTTTTAACTATTATTTATTTCTATTTTTTAGTTCTGCTAACTACAAAAGCGCGGTAGCGGCCGCTGAGTGCTACTTCCAAGTTAGTGGCAGTTACTTGACTATTTAGTAATAGCGCAAGATACTATCCGTCTTGATACCAGTTCACAATTTGACGGACAGATTATAAACTATCGAAAAATAGTGCGTTGAATTGTAAATGGTTTTTGCAGTTCACAATTTATCGACAGTTTAAAATCTCGCGAGATAGATTATAAACTAACGGTGTTCACAATCTTACGGTGATATGCATAACATATACATAATACGGAAGTGCCAACGTTATTATTGCGAAATAAATAACATGCACGTACGTCACACAGTCACGGTCGTAGCCTACCTCACTACTGTCGCTGTTAATATTAATAATACGATCATAATACGCTACATTAATTGCAGATCAGTTTCGGATGTAAGTTGCGCTTGCCGAGTTAATTTGTGGATGAGTTACCCTTTTTTAAATGCAGTCTCTTTGAGGAATCGAATCTGAAATGAGGTCAATGAAATTTGAACTATCTCATAATTAAATACAGAGTTTCATTTTTTGATTCATCATCATCATCATCATCTGCCTAGCCTTTTCCCAACTATGTTGGGGTCGGCTTCCAGTCTAACCGGATGCAGCTGAATACCAGTATTTTACATGGAGCGACTGCCTATCTGACCTCCACAACCCAGTAACTGGGTAATACGATACCCCTTGGTAAGACTGGTTGTCAGACTTTCGGGCTTCTGACGACCCGTAACGACTGTCAAAGATCCACAAATGACAGCCGGGACCAACGGCTTAACGTGCGTGCGTGCGTGCGTGCGTGCGTGCGTGTTTCATTTTTTGATTAAAAAGTTAAAATAAATTAGAAAGACGACACTACTTTCCGCCTCGCTGCTTCTCTACGACTGGGAGCGCTTTGTTGTTATCCTCATCGCTGTCATTGCGGCGAAGTTGTCAACAGTCTACGATACCACAGCCTGTCTTGCAGCCGAAGCGCGGCACGCAAACATTAACGACATCATCCGACGAGCTCTTGTCACCGTCGGCGTTCCAGCTGTATTAGAACCCAATGGCTTGGCACCCGACGATGGCAAGAGACCGGACGGAATGTCATTATTTCCATGGAAGTCGGGTAGGTCTTTAGTTTGGGATACAACATGTGTCGATACTCTTGCGCCATCCCATCTTCCTGGCTCGGTGTGCTGTGCTGGCGCTGCCGCTGCGGCTGCGGAAAACCTCAAGCGGCGAAAGTATAACAACCTAATTGGTAATTATATTTTCTAGCCGTTTGGGGTTGAAACCCTCGGGTCGTGGGGTCAGAGTGCTCATGATCTCTTTAAGGAAATTTCGAAAAGGCTAGTTGGAACTTCCCGTGCCAAAGGGCTGGTTTCTACTTTGGCCAGCGACTGAGCGTTGCCTTACAACGTGGTAATGCTGCCAGTCTCTTGGGAACATTACCAGTCGACAGCGATGCGGATGAATTTTTTGACGCCATTTTTTAAGTTGTGAATAGGTTTAGTTTAGTTAGTATTGTATTTGTTTTTTTTATTTACAGAAATAAAATTGTAAGTAATAAAAGACGAGAACTAACTTTATTATGATTGAATGTCAAATGAAATAAAAACAAATCATTAATAAAAAGAATTAAGATTATTTTTGAGGTGAAAATTAATATTAAATTCATTATTTATCCGCAAAAATGGTGTTGATTGATCGGGTTGAGATACGCTTGCCGCAGTTGGTCCGTGGATGGGTGACCGGCTTTACATACCAACACTACTCCGTGCCTTGGAAAGTACGTTAAGCCGTCGGTCCCTGGGCATGCCACGATTGAGGTCGCCGAGGAGGCCGCATACGGTGGAGGTCTGCCCGGCTTGAGCGGAGCACCGCCGTGTCCTCATGGAGGCGATCGGCGGCGGCGATCTCTCGCGTGCGGCCCTGGCCCAGGCCATGGTACGTAGCGAGACTGTATGGGTAGCCGTCGCCTCTTTCTGCAAAGCAATAATAATGCTCGCGAAGAGGAAGGCGGCGCACGTGAGGGAGAGGCAGTATATGCGCCCTCACGGCCCTAGCCTCCGCAGGAGACGCCCTGAGCGTCGGGAATCCCAGGCTGATTCCCAGCCACCGTAGGCGCGGGCTTGTTGACGGCGAGTAATGGGTAGCTCGCTGTCCGGTAAGAACCAAGCCCGGGTCGACGGCGCGTTGTGTTTCACACGCGTCTCAATGAGATGTCAGCACCAACTGATAGGGCCGCAAGGGCCGATGCCTGCCAGGGCTGCGGGTTGTTCGAAAGAGATACCGTGGGTCCCAGCACATTGGCAACAGAGGGAACACGAAGTCTGACATGCTCTCCTGCTCCACCCAGAGCGGTAGAAGTTATTTAATGATTTCCGACCCAAAAAAAAGCCGTTGTGCCGGGTGTCATTAGTTGATCTTTGACAGTCGTTACGGGTCGTCAGAAGCCCGAAAGTCTGACAACCAGTCTCACCAAAGGGTGTCGTTTTACCCAGTTACGGGGTTGTGAAGGTCGGATGGGCTTTCTCCAAAATAGTTGGGAAAAGGTTAGGCTAGGCAGACGATGACGATCCGATCAAAACCAAAAATCAAAATATTAAATTTTCCATTAACCAACATGGGCAGCCATGAAACGTCAGAAGCTAGGTGCATGGTTCCAATAAAAAATAGTCGACAGAAATTAGAGTACTCAAACTAGCCCACAGACTAAGCAAGCTGAAGTGGCAATAGGCCGGCCATATTCGTAAAACCAATGGCCGTTGATGCCACATATTATTTAGATTTCTTTGGTTGGGACAGACGTGTTCTTGAGTGGAGACCGCGATTCAGCAAACGTAGAAGAGAATGCTCTCGATTGGAAAGACGATCTTCGCAGGGTTGCGGCTGGTAGAAGATAGATGAGAGTAGCCGAGGATCAAGTGGAATGGCGGTTATTAGGGAGACGCCTATGCCCAATAGCGTATCTACATTATTATTGGTGTTTATTTTATGATCAACATTCTCCTGAAGTTAATTATTACAGGTAATTTCACTCATTTGCTAATTTTCAGTAGGTACCTATGAGAGGTTTTTGCAACAAAAAATAAACAACCTCCAAAAAAAGAAACAATAGTAAAAAATAATTTTATTTTCGGAAGTCGGTCTTTGGATCTGTATTTTACTTTTTTGCCACCGACTTCCGAAAATAAAATGATTTCTCACTTTGTAGTGTTATTTTTGGAAGTCGATTGTTTTTATTTGGTAAAAAGCTTTTTATTTTTCTGTTTTTAGTTAATGACCACAAGGTCATCGGTCCACCTTGTCCACATTGTTCACCGGAGGCCTTCCCACTCTACGTCTTCCAGTACGCGGTCGCCACGTTAGAACCTTTCGGCCCCTTCGGCCATCTGTTCTGCGAGCAATGTGCCCTGCCCACTGCCATTTAAGTTTGGCAATTCTTCGGGCTATGTTGGTTGCCCTGGTTGTCGTGCGGATCTCTTCATTCTTGATTCGATCACGTAGGAAAACTCCGAGCATAGCCCTCTCCATTGCCCTTTGGGTGACTTTAAGCCTTCTGATTTGGCCGCGGGAATCCGCTGGATGTGGGAAGAACAAGACCGGCCGAAGTGGAGGAGCCTGGGGAGGCGCACACCTATTCGTATTAAAAACGTAACTTTCGAAGAAAGCCAACCACCAAATAAGTGAATGATGTCCCATAAATATATAACACTGGTGGTTACGAATTTGCCAATCCAAATTTATTAGGTTTTTTTCGAGGATTTTTGGGTTTTTGTAATACTGCTTGTATCTAAAAATCATCAAAAAAATCCTTCACACAGTGCATCCATCATTTCTTTGGTTTTCCTTATTCTACTAACATTCATACTCAAAACTTTCCTCACGACATTTTTCCACACTTCTCCGTACCACATGCCCATATCATGACAACCGATTTCCATGCAACTTTTTAGTCACTGGACCCACTTTCAGACTTCCTAAAATACAACAAAGGGATCCAGCTGTCAATGCCAATGCAATCACCACCCTTCTAACCATGGCATTGCCTTTCAACTCAATGAAAGACGAGATGAAAATAATATCATTTCATACCAACCGACTTGAAACATTATCTTGGCGTACCAGAAAAGAAAAAAAAAAGAAAAAAAAAAACACGACCGTTTTTGTATTAAAAAGAAAACAATAAAAACCTTTTTGCTTATGCCGCACAAAAAGTGTTCTGCATTCAAAATCATTAAACAGCAATAATAATAAACAATATAGGAAGGAATAAACTTGTTCTGTAAACATAAACAATTTAAGAAAATGTTTATTTAAAAGTTCTGAGTCAGATGACGTTGGTGTACACAGAACAGATAGATACAGAAGGTCCGGTTCCTACGAAGAGCGAAAACGTACGTATATATCTATAGTCACGCTTTACGTACAGCGACTGAATGACGTGACTGGCGTTTGTTTGAGATCTCCTTAAGTAAGTACGCGTCTATGGTACGTTGCAAAAGTATATTTTGTAAAAAAATATAATGTCAAAATTATTAAAATAACAAATCTGTATGCAAATGATACAATTTTGATGAGAAATAAATTCTTTAAACCGATTTCAATCTAGATTCACGGGTGTGTTTTTATTAATTTAACGATTGAGTTTAACTTTATAACCTCAATCTCTGTAGATACTTTTCAATTATAGTTTATTAACGTTACTTATTTGTGCCAGCGGCTTCGCCTACGTAAAAGTCGGAAATTATCCCACGGGGACGAATTCTCGGGATAAAAGTACCATTTATGTGTTAATCCAGGTTATAAACTATCTGTGTGTCAAATTTAATCCAAATCTGTCCAGCCGTTTTTGCGTGATTGAATAACAAACATCCGATAGTAGGAAGTAGGATTCAAGCATTTTTTTTTTTTTGGTAAAATATTGATATATAAAGTTGAAATCTTCTAAATAAAATAAATGTTGATTCTCTATAGTGAGTTTTTGCGTCAGAATTTTACCTGAACAGAGTTTGTTTACATTTTCTTCAGATATTTTTGGAAGAGACAATACCTGTGTGCATCCGCCTGTGTTCGCTCATTGTACGGTGATGGCCTGCTGTATCTATCTATTTTGTGGTCAAGCCTTGGAAAATGAGATAAAAACAGTGGCACACCGGGAGTGCCGACAGAAGTGAAAACTTGAACAATTACGTGTGTATTTTTTGAACAGTGTCGTGAGTTCAATTGTTTTTTCCCATATCAAAAAATGCTCAACGCGCCTAAAGAAGTTTTCACTTCAAAATGAAGATCTAGATTTTTAATATATTGTTACTATTTGTATAGTTTTTGAGTACTTACTAGTTACTAAAGTTTTTTTTTAAAATTGAATTACGTAATTGTTATCTGTAACGGTTTAATAGGGGGGTTGATTTCGAAAGGGTAGGCAGAGGTATACAGATCGGTCACACTTATTTTTCCTCTGATTTAGCATCATCACTGTCAAAATTGGCTTTGTTTGTCCTTGTTCCAGTGAGGTTGTTGCCAATAACTGTACTCTTCTTTGAAACAGCTTGTGGCGACACGTATTGTGCATTTGTGTACGCACCTTAATACCACCGTTCTTCAACTAGAAAGGCGTTGTGGCGGACATCTACAATGCCGGGGACATACGAAACTTCAAATCAACAAATGTGGAAAACACAAAAAGTAAAGTGGCGCCATCTACAATGCCATATGCGAACTACTCAAGACTTGACGTCACACCGCAACTATCAGCTACATCGCGCAAGCAGAGTTTACCGCGCGATCTACATATTTACAAACATCCCGGCATCAAACGTCGGGCAGTTGCCCACCAGACATAACACCCGTCTGGTCGGAGGATCCTCCTTTACTATATATAGACTATGAGTGAACTTTACACCCTGTTCCTCATACCTCTATAGCGTTAATCGTCACTTGGTAAATTTTAACTTTTTAATAGAATCTTAAGAGAGTTCAAAATTCTCTATCTTTCTGTCTAACAAACATTTTTACAATACAAATAGTTCCCAAGATACAAAAAGTTTGTAAGCCGTGATGTTTGATGATTCCATCACTTGAAAGCGTCTAACTCACATTTCTCAAATCAAATCAAATCAAAATATTTTATTTCACATAAACCTGCAAGGGCACTTATGAAACGTCAGAAGCTAGGTGCACGGTTCCAATTTGTCGCTTCCTATGGAGAAGAGCCGGCAATAAACTCCACGGTTAGGTACTCTTTTAAAAATAATTGGCTTTTACAATGTTTTCAAATTACAGTGATAATAGGTACTTATGGGAGGACAGTTTAAAGAGTGTATTCTAATTCTAAACTATAAGACGTGTGTGACAAAATATAATCATGTTAACAATAGGGATGTTCGATACGCCTTTTTTCCGATACGATACCGATACCGATGCTCTTATAAAAATTTCCGCGATACCGATACATACGATAAACTGTCAAATACCGGCTAATGAGACACAATTCATTTTCTATTATAATGGCCCCTGTAGGGGCCGCGCGGTAGACTTTGTAGACTTATCGAGGACCGATGACAATTCAATATTAAAAAAAAATAGAAAAAAAACTGAAAAATCACGCTTTTGTAGTTAGCAGAAAAATAGAAAATAAAAGAATAGTTTAAAAAACTAAAAAACACGCTTTAAAAACTAAACTAAAAAGTAGAAAATAATTTAACTCTGTTAAAAAGCGTGGGGTGCTTGATATTAATTGATTATAAAAATACTTCTAAAAGCACCCCACGCTTTTTAATAGAATTATATTATTTTCTACTTTTTTAGTTCGGTTTATAAAGCGTGTTTTTTTTTTGTTTTTTTGAACTACTATTTTTAATAAGGAAAGTAGGGTATTTATTTGAAATTAAATACCATTTTTAGTCCGTCAGACAATGTAGTACTTAAAAAAAAATACCCGTATTTTTAACAGGGTACACTTAAAAGTGCAAATGCCCATTAACGCAAGACCCAAGACCTATTAGAGTATTGCATTAAAAGCATAATATAATTACCAAAACTATTTTTTTAAAGCTAACTGTTGTATTTAAATTGGCTGTCTTGTTATAAGCATCTGATACGGAGGAATGAGGAAAATATCGTGAGGATAGTTTCGAGTATAAATGCGGGTAATACGATACCCCTAAGTAAAACTGGGTTAAGCTAGATTAGACTTCCCTTGGACTTCGTAAGAGGTTCTTTACGTGTGGCTTTTCCAATGATTCCACGATACGTTCTTTTTAGCATGAGGGGCTTGTGTCTAAGTAATTGCTAAATAATTGCGATTGCCGCGGTTGGTCCTCGGATGGGTGACTATCTTAACATACCAAGTCGCCTCCCTGCTTCGAGAAGGACACATTAAGGCGTTGGCGTTCCCGGTTGTCATGTGCGATAGTCTAACACTTTCGCGCTTCTGACGACCCATAACGACTGTCAAAGATCCACGAAAATAAAAGCAAATAAATACTAACGCTAAAAGAAATAGGAACTGGTGAATAAAGGGTTTCCTGGTTGCCGAAATGTCGGAAGTAACCTTGTGTAAAATTAGAATTTCACTTGCAGTGCAATTGTACAGAGGAAGGTTGATATCAAATGCTTATAAAAAGATCTAAGAAGCCCACTTAGCTATTTTAAAAAGACCTTGAAAATCTGTGCAGTGGTGGTACCTTTCAGGTATAACTCAAATTTTCTTACTTTTATTGCAATATGCAGGTCAAGGTCGGTCTGTAAGTACCATAATTTCTCCTTCCCTTCAATCAACTCAGCCTATCACAGTCCACAGCCAGACATAGGCCTCTCCCAGGTTACGCCACAATATTATTTCCTCCACCTTCCGAATCCAGTCTGTCCCAGCTACCTTTTTAAGGTCGTCGGTCCATCTAGCTGCGGGGCGTCCTACAGTACGCTTGCCAGTACGCGGTCTCCACTCCAGAGGCCTTACTCTCTAAGCACGAAGTCCGTCGTTTCGGTCGAAGTAACGGGCGTTTCCAACACCGTACCACTTACGGACAGAAGATTAGTTTGGAGCCCGAACTAAGAATGAATGACAACACGATTTGAAAGCTGTCCCTACTCCCGATAAGTTTTGCCCGTCCAAAACAGTTAGTTAATTAACTGTAGGATTCACTAAGAAGTTTCTAACTACTTTCTATCTTCTTTGATGGAGTTAGAGAGTAGGCCCCCAGGACTTGTCTTGCTCCACCATCCATCGGTCCATCGATAAACATGGCCAGCCCACTGTCACTTCAGCTTGCTTATTCTGCAAGCTATGTCGGTGCCTCCAGTTCTTTTCTGGATAATTTCATTCCTGATTTTATCCTTCAAAGAAACTCCGAGCATAGCCCGGTACATAGCACGCTGAGCGACCCTTCAGCCCTTATCCCAATTTATTTATGGTCGGCGCAACATGTCTTTTCTCTCACACTTCTCTATCAGTCGTCATCTCCGTAGTCACACCCTTTCTAACCATATCACCATTCACACAGTCCATCCTTCGTTTCTTTGGTCTCCCCCTACTCTTATAGCCATCCACATTCATACTCAAAAACTTTCCTCACGACCTTTCCTCATTCCTCCGCATCACATGGATATGCGACTATTTTAAAAAGTAGCATTGTTTCATTGAATTATGACTACTTAAACAACCATAATTTGTTTGTCGTATTATTTTCATATTCCGAGTAATTCCAACGCCATTGTTTGTTTTGATTTATTTGTTTTTATTTGATTTGCAATTAATAGTCACAAACTATAGGTAAAGTCAATCGTAAATTCAATACAAAACAAAACAATATGATTCATTTAATTGCCTCACAGGTTGCATGCTGTGTAGGTAGGTACAGCAATCGGTTGTTCTGGTTTTTTTGCCTTTTTTAAATTTCTGCCTACCCTGTCTAAAAACTTTGTGCACGCCACTGTATGTACTCATTTCTTATTCTACCCATTCGGGTAACACCACAAATCGTTCTTAACAGTCTCATCTCAGCTCCATGCAATTGCCTTTCATTCATTCCTTTTGTGGCTCAACATTGCACCATAATTTTGTAGTAATTAATAATTATTGTTTTACATCTATCAACATAAGAACGTACCTATGATCAGCACCATTAGCATATATTGTATTAAGCTATTAGGTACATATATTATTTTTAATATTACTTAAAATATTTTACGACTTACGGTTTATTAAAACCGTAATCAGGTCAGGGTAGTCATATGACTACCCTGACCCTGAATCTGTTAATTTATCGATGAAGACCGTAAACATATGTTTACGGTGTTCATCGATAAATTAACAGATTAATGATAAAAATGACAATTTATTTTTAATGTTTTATTTAATTTTAATTTTGTATTAAGGGGATACTAGTCGCGGGCTCGAAGTCACTGGTGGTAGTGATTAGCAGTTAGACGCTAGTCTACACGCACGACGTTATTGAGTGAGATGAAGGATCATATTTATAGTAAAATAGGCGCGTAAAAAATTAAGAAATGTCCTTCGGAAGATCGGGTTTTACAAAAAATCACTGCATGAATCAATGACTAATAAAGTTCATTGAACTTTTCGATGTTTGAGCTCTGTCGGTATTGACTTTGTTTTGGAAATTTTACACATCTTTTATTACTTATTCACGCCCGAAGTTAGGTTAAATTAGCAAGAAAAACTAATATTTTTTTACTCCTAACTTTTTAGTGGCTTTTTATTTTAGCATTGCTTCCGTACAGACAATATAAATAATGAGACAAAAGCATACCATGTTCAATTTTTTGATGTACACAATCACGCACATCAAGATAACCCAATTTGTCAAATTCCAAATTGTCCAATTGAATATGAACCTTAAGCTTATGTGATAAAATTGAAAATTTATCAAAGAAATTTGACAGATTGGGATAGCTTGATGCGCTGGCGTCCGTACATTGTCAAACAGTGGAGTAATATATTCCCGAAGTTTGTATGGAAAAAGTGTCGATTCACCTTAAAGATGCGGATTGCCTTTAGTTATCATTGATCGAAGATTTATGCTTGCTTCCTGAGAAACCAACCTCTATGGTTTAAAAATAACTCTAAAGTTCGTTTTTTAATCCCAAATAGTTGTTTGACACTTCAAATCGTTTTTTGCTTTTTTGTCTATGAGTTTGACATTACAATTGGGTCTTGTTGCTAAATAATAACAGCCGCTCGAGTCGATCGATCCAGAATGCGGAAGTCAATGCATAAGCATTATCAGCCTATATTGTCCCCACTGCTGGGACACAAGTCCCCTCTTGGTGAGAGGGAGTGGGCCGTGATCTAACACGCGGGCCCAGTGCGGGTTAGTACATGTCACATGTCTTCGAATTTTTGGTTCTAGTACATGCCGATTTCCTCACGATGTTTTCCTTCACCGTTTTGAGAGCAGTCATGAAATAGTATACACTAAGTAAAGCGCTTGCCTGGGTTCGAACCTACGGCCTACAACTCGTATGCCGCGGCCTCTAACACTAGGCCAATACCGCTCTCAGAATCGGGAAGTCAATGTAATGTTTAGTCTTGTTGACGTCTTTGCGTGACAACATTTTTGTCTGATTTTTTGCTACAACAACAATTATTAATAATAATTTTGACAATATTGTCTTTTAACCTTGTTCCACTTTTGAAACAGTCATGAAATACTTGTAATTTTTTTATTTTTGTCACCGTCTGTGTATCGTTGCGGCTAAGTGGCGCTTAGCGAGGCATGGAAAAGGATGGGTGGGTGAGCGGAATGCGTCTTAGTTATTAGTCATTGACTGATTTGGGCCGCAAGGTCGGATAGGTAAAAAGTAGATACGCTAGACATAGTGTCTAGTTTTTTTTTTTTTTTTCTGGGTGGGAAATCATCAAATAACTTCTCCCGCTCTGGGTGGAGCGGGAGGGCGTGTCAGACTTTTACTGACTAAAACCCACCCGTGTTCCCTCAGTTGCCTGTGTGCCAGGGGCGGCGGTATCTCTTTCGAACAACCCGCACCCCCAGCAGGCATCGGCCCTTGCGGGCCCCTCTGTTGCTGCTGACATCTCTTTGAGGCGCGCGTGGAACACAACGCGCCGTCGACCCGGGCTTGGTCCTTACCGGACAGCGAGGTACCCATTACTCGCCGTCCGCAAGCCCGTGCCTACGGTGGCCGGGAATCAGCCTAGGATTCCCGACGCCCAGGGCGTCTCCTGCGAAGGCCACGGCTGTGAGGGCGCATGTACTGCATCTCCCTCACGTGCGCCGCCTCCCTCTTTGCGAGCATAACTGCTTCGCTGAAGGAGGCGACTGCCAGCCATGCCCTCTCGCTCCGTACCATGGCCTGGACCAGGGTCGGACGCGAGAGATCGCCGCCGCCGATCACCTCCACGAGGACACGGCGTTGCTCCGCCCAAGCTGGGCAGACCTCCACCGTATGCTCCACCGTGTCCTCTGGGCGATCTTCGCAATGGAAACACCCGGGCGTTTCCTCCCGCCCTATCCGAAACAGGAACCTCCCGAAACAGCCATGTCCGGTGAGGACCTGTGTCAGGCGGAAGGTGAGGACGCCATGCCGCCTCTCAAACCACTCCTCAAAGAGGGGACTTACCGCCGCAATCGCGGCGTGCCCAGCACTGGGTTGCGACAATCGCACTTTCCACGTCGCCATGAGATCCTGCCGGAGCTCTGTCCGCCGTGCCGCGATTTCCCGCGGCAGCGGAGTTGACATAGTGTCTAGTTCAGGTGCATTTAAATAGCCTCCACGGTTGGCGATGCTTAAAATAATAATAAGTCTTCCAGACCGCAATTCGACTATGGCGGCCAATCTCAGCAGCCATTTGCAATCGAGAGATATTATAGTGCATAAATGCATGCGTAAACACAGGTGCACTCACTCTTCTCTCTCTCTCTCTCTCATAGTCCGATATAACGACAATCAAACACGACCGGAGAGTGATCTACCAACGTGCGCACGGTTACAAAAAACTCCCAGGTCCATTTTAATGAGAATTTAAATTTTAATCACTATCACATAAACATAGTATAAAACAAAGTCGCTTTCTCTGTCCCTATATCCCTATGTATGCTTAAATCTTTAAAACTACGCAACGGATTTTGATGCGCGTTTTTTAATAGATAGAGTGATTCAAGAGGAAGGTTTATATGTATAATACACCGACCTCCACGCGGGCGAAGCCGCTGGCAAAAGCTAGTAATTTTATATAATGAAAATGTTTGCATGCGATGCTGAATGGTGAAATGTGGCAGAACTCTGTATTGTGATACCTACATCTACTTTTGTATTACCCGTGTTTGCAAATAAATTCTATTATTTTCTAAATGGTAATGTTTATTCTGTAAATAGGATATCGGAATAGCTTTTTACATTTCATACTATAAAAAAAAAACAATAAGCTACAATACAACTATTTTCTTATGTCCCTCGGAATGCCTCGCATTTTCGAATACAAACGAGCTTTCCCCCCTTTTTACACGCTTTATATTAGCTTCACTTGTATGTTTGTATGTTTGTTTGTATGTAACCGAATCCTTTGGACGCTATTTTAACCCATTTAAACGGTCAGATTTCATTTAAACTTTGTAGACTATATCGATATCGGGGACCTATGCCAATTAAATAATTTAAAAAAAAAAAGAAAAAAACACGCTTTTGTACTTAGCAAAACTAAAAAGTAGAAAATAAATAATAGTTTAAAAAACTAAAAAAACACGCTTTAAAAACCAAACTAAAAAGTAGAAAATAATTTAATTCTATTAAAAATCGTGGGGTGCTTTTTGAGGTATTTTTATAATCAATTAATATTAAGCACCTCACGCTTTTTAATAGAATTATTTATTTAAAAGAAATAATGTTCACAACTCGATATACTTCCAAGTCGTTGCACCAAGTGCAAAGGGCAACTGATACAAATCCGACGACTGACGAAACACGAAGTTCACCGAGGGACATCAAGAAAATAATTGTACTGTAGTTGGAGTTGACGTAGGAAACGTCAGCTCCAACCAACCAGGTGCAACGGGTCTGGAGAAATCCGTCGCCCCCTACTTCTTAGGACGGCGACGGATGGCGACGCGTAGTGTTCCACACGCGCCTCTCTATGACGTAAGGGGGGAGTTTAACACCTTACTCCCCCCCTATCGCGTGGTGGCCCGCAGAGGCGGGCCGGCACTAGCCGGGGATCGCGGAAGTCACACTAGTTCCCGCGAGACGGAACACCGGTGTGGTTTTAGTCAGTAAGAGTCTGACAGACCCCTCCGTCCTCCCCAGGGCGGAGGACATCCATGAGGATTTTCCACCGCAATCAAAAAAAAAAAAAGGAAACGTCAACCCCAACTACAGTACAATTATTTTCTGATCTGATCTGAGTACCTAATCCTGAGAAGTAATAGCGAAACAAACTCAGTCTCTTTTGAAGTCCAGACGTAAAATTTATCAGATCATGTGAGGACCATGTAGATTAAGTAGTGCCTGAAATAGTCATTTGAGGAGGTTATAGAGGTATAATAGACAGGGAGTAAAGTTCACTCAACCTCCATAGAAAATGAAGTGTGTGTTGTATCTGGTTGGCAACTGCCCTACGATTGATGTCGGGAAGTTGTGTATGTCACCGCAAAATTGTAAATACCGTTAGATTAAAATCTATCTCGCGAGATTGTAAACTGTCGATAAATTGTGAACTGCACCTGCTCGCTGTCCGGTAAGGACCAAGCCCGGGTCGACGGCGCGTTGTGTTCCACGCGCGCCTCAAAGAGATGTCAGCAGCAACTGATGGGACCCGGAAGCGTCGATGCCTGCCAGGGCGCGGGTTGTTCGAAAGAGATACCGCGGCCCCTGGCACACAGGCAGCTGAAGGAACACGGATGGGTTTTAGTCAGTAAAAGTCTGACACCAAACAGCGAGACAAGTTATTTGATGAACCCTCAAAAAAATAAGCTAACGGGCTTGTGGCTAAGTAATAGTAGCCACACAGTTTCATCGACAAGGTTAAGCTACGTCTGGGGCAGTTGGTCCGTGTATGGGTGACCATCTTTATATACCAAGAGCCCTCCGTGCTTCGGAAAGCACGTGAATCTCCGACAGTTGTTGCGAGTCCTCGGAAGCCCAAAAATTTGTAATTTGTCGTGTTACCCAGTTACTGGGTTGTGGAGGTCAGATAGGCAGTCGCTCCATGTAAAATACTGGTATCGACTGGAAGCCTGTCCTGTTCCGTGTGGTGCCGGACGTAAAAGAATAGCACCATCCCATTTCTTCCCGTGGGTGTCATAGAAGGCGACTAAGGGACAGAGAATGAGCAGCAGCGTTCTCTATGCATTTAGCCACCATACAACGATCGCTAACCCGCCTGCCAAACGTGGCGATTATGGCAAATCCCCCCTTTTGGGGGAGGCTTAAGTCCAGCAGTGGACGTCTTTCGGCTGATATGATGACTGGAAGCTGACCCCAACATAGTCTGGAAAAGGCTAGGTAGATGAAGGACTTATTCTTCGTTCGGCCTGAAGTTTTGTCTCACATTCTAAAAAATTCTTAGTTTGTCCCATATCACTATTGATGTTCTGCTTCGTCCCAAATTACAAGTATTTTAAAGCTTCAGTCAACAAAAAATGTAATGTACTTATTTGAAATATTTGAAACAATATTTAAATATATTATAATTTAAGTGAATATTAATTGTTTAATTTCCAATTTAGGTTTTAATATGAATATTATGAAAAAAAAGAAAAAGAAATTATTAAAAATTTAATCATTTATATTAAATATTTTAATATAAAAAAAAAACAACGCCTCAACGGTGACGGATTTCAAACTATCTTCAGTCCCGGGGAGTATTTTGTTTTATTTATAAGATTGTAGTTAGTATTGATAGACTACTGAACACCACAAAATACTGCTCAGGTCTCTGAGCTACGTCCATCACACACTGGCACGGTTTATGTCTCCTTTTGCTTGACAACTAGTGGAAGTAAAATTGATGACGAAAACATTCGCCCAGACAATAAACACAACACTACATATTATACTAAACAAAATAAGCATAGTACGGGTTTCTACTTTATAATTTAATTTTGTACTGTGTTACAAATTCTTCACTTAAAATCAAATTTCTTTGTACCTAATTAAGTTAGTAACAAGGAAAGCAGTGTTTTCTTATAGTATTTATTTTCTGTTTAATTTTCCCATCTAATTCTAATTAACTTTATCTAACTGTAATAGTTTATCTAAATGTATCTAGCTTTTTCATAATAAATTACTTTATTTACTTTTTCTCCAACTACCTCCTACTTATCCACATATTAGAACATCTTTTCTTGCACTGTTATTTAGCTGCATAACTTCACACATTCCAGGTGACTGACAAACATTCAAAATGATGACCCGCAGAGCTACTATCAAGGAGATGGAAGCGAAGCTGAGCGCTACCTTGAAGGAGCTTAAAGCATCTCAAACTGAATGCAAACAATTGCTCCAGGAAAGGGAAGACAGCGAAGTAGAAGTGGAAAATATTAACGCTAAGAACACCTTCCTTAAAAGTGAGCTGGCTGAGCTACACATACTACATATGGACTTAACCAAGCAGCACAGTCAACTACAACATCAAGTGTCAACATTTCAAGTGTGCAGTGACACCCACGAACTGGCTTTGAACCAAATTGCAGAACTTAAACAGAAACTATGTGAGGCCCATAAGGCCTTATCTCTCTCAGAGTCTGTCAAGGTCAGTGAACAGGTTGCTAACACCAATAACCTATTTTATGAATTGGTTGATGGTAAATCAAAATCAGTGTGTGAGCCAGCTGTTACAATAGATTTGACTGGTGACGATACCATGCCATTGTGTCCTATTGTTATGAGTCATAATAAATTAAAGAAATATATTAAAATTAAGAAATTAATTAAACAGTCACAGAGAGCAATTAAAAAACAAGATCTCTTAAAATTAAATCTTTCCCTTAGAAAGGAACGTCTTATCCTTTCAAAAAGTTTAAGTACTTGTACTGTTGAATTAGATGAATGTAGGGAAAAGTATGACATTGATACTAAGCTTCTATACAATGATATTCTACAAAAGGAGCGCTTGCTGAAGGATATTTTTGAGAAATATGAGACTTCACAACATGAACTAAGTGAGCGATTGATTGAGGCTGGGGAACTACTTGATTTGGTGAAGTGCAATGCTGAGAGGTATGAGTCTCTGACTGATAACCTCTCATGCAGCTGTGCCAACCAACCAACACCTTCCCAGCCTCACCTTGACTTGTCTCCCCCGCTGTTAGTTCTTCCAGCAGAGCCCAGTGTTAATATGCAGAATAATAATAAGTCAATATTTTTTTGTGACGAATTAGGTTCAGGCTTTGGCAAAATTTTACTTAATTACCTTAGCCACAGTTTCACCAATCATAGTTACCATAACATAAGCTTTAAACAAATGATTAAAAGAATTGCAAACACCAACCTAGATAATTATTCAACAATGGTTTTGTTATTAGGTAATAGTACTGGTATTACCAGAAAGGACATAGTGGATGGTGTAGACACCTTATTAAAATTAAATATAGGAAAGCTAATGTTGTGTGCTTTACCTTACTCTGATACTTTATCAGATCATGAAAATTATTATATTTATAAGTTGAATAATACTATTCACAGGCTGACATGTTGTCATAGTGACAAATTATTGTATTTTGACACTAATAAATTTGTTAGTGGTTTTAAGTTAACTCAGAGAACTTTATCTCTGTCTTGGGAATGTAGACAAATGATTGCTATGTTGATAGCATATAATAACCGCAATAAACTGCAAAAAAACTCTCGGTCCGACCCGTATAATGCAATTTTAAAAATTACATACTGCCGATACAGAAACTATTGTAATAATCTCATCAAAAAAATAAAAAGAAAATATGAAAGAGAATTACTCACTAAATCAGTAAAAAATACTAAGTTACTGTGGAAAAACATAAAATCAATCACCTATACAAGTAAAGTAAACAACCAAAGTACAGCTTTGTTAAATATCAGACCGACTCCAGCTGAATCAGTTAATTTCGTGAACAATTACTTTGTGAATATTGGAAAAGAATTAGCTGAGCAAATTCAACCCCAGACTAATAAAATCCCCTTTGATCGACCTAAGATTTCCCCTGCGCAAACAAATTCCTTTACGCTCTTGGACACGGACCCTATGGAAGTTGAAAGAATTTTGATGAATTTGAAATCGTCCAGTGCCCCAGGATGGGACAATATCTCTGCTAGTTTCTTAAAATATGTTTGCAAAGATGTGGTTCCCATCATTACCCACCTGGCTAACCTTTGCTTCAAAAATGGCACTTTCCCAGACCCATTGAAAAAATCCATTATTACACCGGTACACAAGGGAGGGAACGGAGATGACGTCAATAACTACAGACCTATCTCGGTCCTACCAGCCCTGTCTAAGATTATAGAAAAACTATCTAATACGAGACTCATAAACTACTTAAACAAATTTAATATAATTTCACCTACACAATTTGGTTTTAGACAGGGATTATCAACTGAAGACGCAGTTGCTGCCCTCAGCTCATTGGTTACCGAGCATCTCGATGCAGGAAAGAAATGCCTGACGGTATTTCTGGATCTAAAAAAGGCTTTTGACACCGTTTCTGTTCCAACCCTGGTGACCAAGCTGGAAAGAGCCGGAATAAGAGGAACCCCTCTTAATTTTTTCAAAGATTACCTGTCCAATAGAAAGCAGAGGGTGAAGATAGGCACATATATTAGTGATGATGCGGATGTGTCATTTGGCGTGCCCCAGGGGAGCGTACTGGGCCCCATGTTATTCTTAACGTATATTAACGACCTCTGCAACTTAAAAGTCAATAGTGCAAACATTTTCTCTTACGCCGATGACACAGCTGTTGTTTTTTACGGAAATGACTGGTCTGATGTTAAACTCAAAACAGAATTGGGCATGGTCCAAATTACCAACTGGCTGAACGAGAACCTTCTCACACTAAATACTGCAAAAACTAACTTCATTTGCTTTACCATCTCGAATCGCTCACAACCAAATGAAGCTTTTAGCATCAAAGTACACCAATGTGATAAAGTTTCAACAAATAAGTGTGGGTGCCCTACAATTAGTAAAGCCTCACAGGCTAAATACTTAGGAGTCATAATTGACCAAAAATTATCATGGTACGCTCATCTCGAGCATGTAACGGGTAGAGTTAGGAAACTGGGATGGATATTTAAAACATTACGACATGTCATCCCTACAAATATAAATAAAAAATTTGGGCCTAAAAACCTCCTTAATGAAGTTTATGTGGCAATTATACAATCAGTTATAGTTTACTGTATCCCCATATGGGGTGGAGCGGCTAAATCGAGATTTATAGATGTTGAAAGAGGACAGCGAGCATTAATCAAAATTATGTATTTTAAAAAGTTAAGGTACCCTACTGAGAGTCTATACCAGATTAGTGGCCTACTTTCTGTTAGAAAACTGTACATTATACATACGGTCCTAAAAAAACACAAGACACTTCATTACGATGCAAACATAATATCAAAAAGGCGAAAGGACATGATTGCTCATATCCCACAAAGTAAAACCAAATTCGCTGCTATACAGTACAACATACGTTCTGGTCAATTATATAATAGGGTAAACAAAGAGATATATATATATACTAAACAAGCTCACGTATGTAAAAAAATCCTAACAAACTGGATAAAATCATTTCCTTATGAAGATACTGAGGCGCTATTGCAAACCACAAACTAACTCACTAGTTTCTCAACACACACACTCACCTACCCACACACGCACGAAACACATGCAAACTCACCCTCATACACACAGTTATACACGCACCTGAATAATGTTTTGCAATTTTTTTGTTTTTTCTCTTTTTTAACTTGTATTTTTGTAAAATTATCTTGCTAAGGAAGAGCGGAGTCTCCTAACACAGGCATTGTTTGCTTAAAAGGAGGCTCCAATCACTAAACGTGTTATTTAAATATGGTTACGAAATAAATAAATAAATAATAAATAAATAATAAATAAAAAATAAATAATATTAATGAGGTTATAGATAATATAACAAATACTAGTGTTAGTGACGAGTCTGTGTTGTCTAGTTATACTAACAACATAGATATGAATTATGAATTGTTAAGTTGTACGAAGGAGGATCCACCTATTATACCAACATCTATGGAGGCCAGTACCAATCAGAAAGAGTATTCTCTTTCTGCTGGAACTCATATGGACATTTTAGACACTTCAGCTGTAGTGGTGGAGATTGCTCCAGATAACTGTTTAAACTAGTTTGTAAGACAACAGAAGTTACCCCGTTAAATAACCAATTATTGTTAGAGAATAATAAAAAGGTATCTTCTGGCACTTTTACTCATAATAATAAAAAACCAAAGGGAGTGCAACATACTTTAAAACTGTTTAACCAAAATATCCAAGGTTGCTCTTCTAAATTACTTGAAATAGAATTGTTTTTGGAATATACCAAGTTTGATGTAATTTGTTTAACAGAACATTGGTTAAAAGATCATCAAATAATGTCAATTAACTATGAAAATTATTGTGTAGTTAGCTTTTTCACCCGAAAACGTATGATACATGGCGGGTCTATAATATTAGTTAGAAAATCTATTAAATCGAAAGAACGAAAAGACATCTTTGGGCTGTCTGTTGAACACACTATTGAATTGTCCTGTGTTGAGCTTGATAAGCATGTTATAGTATGCGTTTACAGACCTCCAAGTTACCAGAACCTATCTGTATTTGATTCTGTAATGGAAGATGTGTTAAAGAAACTTAGTACTAGTAGTAAGTCAATAGTCATATGTGGTGATTTTAATATTAATTTATTTGAAAATAACTCAAATACTGTCAGATTATTAAGTCTATTTAGGTCATTTGGTCTGTCAAATGTTTTCAATGAACCAACCCGAGTGACAGCTTCGTCTGCCACTTGTATTGATAATATTTTTTGTAACTGTGATTACTTACACAAACAAATTGTAAATAAGTTGCCATCTGATCACAGTGGACAAACAATAACATTTTGCTCCTACATGCCTTTACAAAAAATTAAAATTAGGTTTAGACCGATGACATGTAAAAATTTAGAGAAATTTAATAATTCTTTGGCCAGTACATTATGTGTTCAGAGTTTTAGTAACGTATGTGACCCAAATGAGTTCTACGCCGAGTTCTTCTCACTATTAAACAAGAAATTTAATAACACTTTCCCACTAAAGACTAAAACTATTTGCACAACATTCTTATTTAGTGATTGGGCTACTCCAGGTATTCGTAAAAGCAGGGAAAAACTTTTTGAACTTTATGGCCTAAAGCAACAAATGAATAATACAAGCTTTGATCAGTATGTTTCAAAATATTCAAAAACTTTTAAATCTGTGTGCAAATTAGCTAAAGCGCTTTATATTAGCAATAAAATAAAATCAGCTGATGATAAAATTAAAACGACCTGGCAAATAATAAATAATGAAACAGGTAGAAATAAACAGCGTAATACTGAATTTAATTTAGAGACTGCAAATAGCTCCATCAACTCAGATGTAGAAATAGCTCAGGAATTTGAAAACTTTTTCGCGAATATTCCTGTTAAAACTACTGAAGCTTTAAATTCCTCACCCGCGCGTTCTGCTGCCTTACTCAGAAAGAACGTAAGGGCATGTTCTTTGGAGTTTAGATTTCAGCATACCAACCCCCAAGCTGTTATAAAAGCTTTTAAAGATCTTAAAATTAAATTAACAGAAGATCTTTGGGGAATGTCTGTAAAAGTCTGTAGTGCTATTATCAAAACCATTGCGCCCTATTTAGCTTTCATATTTAACACCAGTGTAGACCAAGGAGTTTTCCCGGATCTCATGAAACACAGTAAAGTAGTTCCTTTGTTCAAATCGGGTGATAGTAAAGAACCTAATAATTATAGGCCTGTGTCAATTCTGCCAGTTCTCAGTAAAGTGTTTGAAAAATTGATTCTCAATCAAATGTTACGTCACTTTAATAAAAATGCCATCTTTCATGAACAACAGTACGGTTTCACCAAGGGGCGTTGTACCACTGACGCTGGTGTCACCCTAATAAAGAACATTTTTAACGCCTGGGAAGAAGCAAAAGATGCCATTGGAATCTTTTGCGACCTCTCCAAAGCGTTCGATTGCGTAAATCATGAGACACTTCTGCTGAAACTGGAGCACTATGGGATTAGAAATACAGCTCTTGATTTACTAAGATCATACCTGAAAGACAGAAAAGTTAAAGTTCAAGTAAACGGCATAAACTCATTAGGGTCTGAAATGGCAATGGGTGTTCCTCAAGGTTCAATATTGGGTCCATTCCTCTTTTTAGTTTACATTAATGATTTACCCTATTTACTTTTAAATCAACCGAAGATGGTGTTATTTGCAGATGACACATCATTGATATTTAAAATAGCCCGACGGTCACAAAATCTTGACGACGTGAATAACTGTATTCTTCAGGTCCAAGATTGGTTTACGGTAAATAATTTGGTACTAAATGGCACAAAAACCAAATGCATTAGATTTCAATTACCAAATGTTAGAAGTAGCGAATGTGACATCATATTGAATGGAGAAAAACTGGAATTTGTTAATCAAACGGTGTTCCTAGGAATCACGCTAGACGAGAAATTACAATGGGGACCTCATATAACATCTCTTGCGGGGCGGCTAAGCTCCGCCGCTTATGCTGTTAGGAAGATCAGACAGTTAACAGATGTAGAAACCGCACGGTTGGTCTATTTTAGCTACTTCCACAGCATTATGTCGTATGGCATTTTACTGTGGGGTCGGGCTGCTGACATTGAATCCATCTTTATTTTGCAAAAGAGAGCTGTCAGAGCCATTTATAATCTACGTCGCCGCGAATCTCTGAGGGACCTATTTAAAAGGATTAATATTATGACAGTACCTTGCCAATTCATTTATGAAAATATCATGTATGTAAGAAAAAATCTACATCTTTTTAATAAAATAAGTGATAGACATAATTTTAATACTAGAAACAAAGACAAATTAGATCTACCATTTTCCAGATTAGCTAAAGTACATACATCTTTTATGGGGTACTGTGTTAAATGTTATAACAAAATACCTTGTGATATATTGCAATTAAATGAAAGGAAATTTAAAACTCATATGAAAAGTACACTTTGTAAACAAGCATATTACAAATTAGAGGATTATATCCAAGATAAGAATGCTTGGAAACATGCTGGTCCTGCTCCATAGGACAATCTAGAGTCTAGACAAAATCAAACTGGTTGCTAATTGAATTATGTAATTAATTATATCTATGACATTGATTACACTCAGTGATTACTTTAACTCACACACTGACAGATTACATACTTATTAATATTCTAGGAAATTGTATATTTACTTTTACAATGTTTGTAAATGTATGGGCACCATGTATCTATCATAAAATTAATTTATTTGTAATTGCTTTAATTTCATTCTTTTTACCAATTTTTGGTACAGTAATTTTGTTCTGGATGCATCGTTTTCACACATAATTATACAATGAATGTATGTTAAATATTGTAGTTAAATCATTTTTAAAAGAGTAACGGTGGAGTTTCTTGCCCATTCTTCTCCATACGAAACTACATTTTGGAAGGGGCGACTAGAATCAATTCTATTTTAATGTAAATGTTGACGTTCAAAAGTGCCTTTTAAGTGCCTATTTGAAATAAATGCTTTGACTTTGACTTTGATACACCCGACTGGTGTGACCGATATTTTTTTTTTTCAAAAATATTTTTAATAAGTCGCTTCCATACTTTCATAGATAAAAATAACTTTAGGTAAATTTGTATCCGAATATCCGATCTCTGGTACAAAGATAGGGATTTCAGCTGTATACGCATGAAAGCGTAACAAATAAACAAACTGACGCACTTTCGCATTTATATTATTATTTATTAGTTAGGATAAGTAAGTGTTTTTTTTCACCATTGAACAACCAGACTCAAATTATTTAGTGAGAGTACCAAAGGGAATCAAAAATAATGTTATTCATTTTATTAAGTCCCCATTCGCCCGACTTGTGAAAGGCGAGTGTTATGTGGGACTGGTGCTGACTCTCCACCTAGTTTGAATAAATGACTTTTGATTTTTTGTTTTGATTTTGTGGGACGAGGGCAGCGGGACGAACAGAAATATACGGCTATAGTGTTTACACACGAACTATTTATCAAGTATGAAATTAATACTCACCTACTTATGGATGACGGGCATAAGTAGCCCGCGAAATTAAAATTTTCTTAAGTTTTTTGCAATTTGCAAGTCAGTAATTTACACACGACTTGTTATTAAATAAATGTGTAGGTATATTTATGAATCCATACCAATCATGCCGCGGTTCACCTCTTCCACGGCTCGTTCAATGAGCACGAACAGTGACCACATGACGCACAGCGCAGCCACGCAGTGGAACAGCACTGCACAACACAACCGGCGTCGCTCCACACCCGACATCTCCAGCAAACGCCACTGGAAACAATCATACTCATATCATTCTTTTGCTCGTATCTCAATTTATTTGTGGTCGGCGAAACATGCCTTTTGCTGCCATACTTCTCTATTAGTCGTCATCTCGTTAGTCACTCCCTTTCTACCCATATCCTCTTTCACACAGTCCATCCATTGTGCATAATAACATAAATAAAATCACGCTTGTATTCCTCATGGGTTGGACAGAGGTTCATTCATAGTCACACCCACATTTGTACAGTTATGTTTAGGTCTCATGCAAAAGGAGGCGAGCTTATAGCCATCGACTTGGCACAAATCCAGCCTTCAGGCTGCTACTGGGAATTCGTAATGGAAATACTCAATAACATTTTGGCCGACCTGGAAATCGAATCCAGGAGCTCACGCTTAGCAGTCGCGCTTGCAACCACTAGACCAACGTGGCTGTCATCATTGTACATCTTAGCTAAAAATTATTTAAAAAAAACGGTTTTTGTCATAATATTCAAATATTTTTCCTTTTTTTCGTATCAATAGTACAATCAGACAGAAATAAGTATATAGGCAGCTTAATTGCTAGCTTGCTACTACTTTTAAACATTGTTATGAATGTGCTAAGTAGTCAAGTCTTTTACATCGCTTTTTTAAGTGTGTCTCAAGCTTAATTATACACATTATGAATATTGGCAGTGTCCTGGAAAGATGAATATTTTTGCATTTGATTGACCATACAAGTTATATTGTTTGGTGTCAGTACTATTTTAATTGGTTGAATATAATGGATGTGAGATTATCTTTACATTAAGAAGAATAGAATTAAAAGGGCCTGGTGAAGTTAAAATCCAAATAGATTGTGATTGTGCATACCTCATTAAATGGCTTTATTTTGGTATGCATGATAAAGTTAAACTTGCAGAGTTCACAAGACCTCGTCTCCGATGCAGTCAACCACTGTTGTAAACAGCTCTGATGAACATATTTCAAACTTCCTGCAACAACACATAACTGTGGTATCTGTGTAATTATTATAAGTTGCGGGTAGGCCGCAAATAAACAGTTGGTTCGTTATCTTGGTGTTTCCTTGTGTGCACTCCCGAAAATATACATTAAACACAACTGGCGACGAGTAAAACTAAGCCAAATTACCACTAATAGTTAGTGTTCAGTGTTATTGTGAAGTGACGATAAAATGCCGATCGGAAAAATAGAACAATTCGATTTATCGAGCAAAAAATGGTTGGCATACATACGACGCGTGGAACAGTTTATGGCGCTCAACGAAATCAAACCAGCATTACGAGTGGCTACGTTAGTGACGTTAGTGGGTGAAGCTACTTATGATCTGATGTGTGATCTTTGTGCGCCAGACAATCCGGAGACCAAAAGTTTTCAGGAGTTAGTGAACATAGTTGGCGACCATCTCGAACCAAAGCGCTCAGAGATAGCTGAGCGGCACATATTTAGAATGAGACGTCAAAATGGAGGCGAAAGCCTGAGCGATTATTTGCAAGTCCTCAAACATCTAGCCAGCACGTGCAACTTTAAAAGTGGTCTCGAAGAAAACCTACGAGACCAATTTGTGTCTGGTCTTGTGAGCGATGACATGAGATCGCGGCTCTTCGCCGAGCCGAAACTGACGTACAAGAGGGCAGTGGAGTTGGCCTTCGCACTCGAAGCGGCTGACCGGCACGCTCAAGCGAGCGGCACGTGCAGCGGAGCAGCGTCTGCGACGTCGATGAGTTCCGGAGCGCCGGAGCCGATGCACCGGCTCGCGACGGGACGAAGTACGGCGCGCGCTGCGACCGGCAGCAGCGGCAGCAGCATCGATGGAACGCGCGCCTCGGCGGCGGCGCCCGCGAGCGAGGCACAGCGCGCGCCGCAACGGCCTTGTTGGCGGTGCGGAAAGGGTCATCGAGCAGACGTGTGTCGTTTTAAAAATTATTCATGTGACGTGTGCGGGCAAAAAGGCCATCTTAAAGTTATGTGTAAACGAAATCCCCGTAAGGGTGAGGTGCGGTCGTCGGGGGGAGGTCAAAATTATATGGACAATAGTGATAGCGACTTGGACTCAGATATATTATACACGTATAATCTAAATGTGTGCAATAATAGTGACCGGCCATACAATGTGAGTGTAAAAGTTAACGGTAAGGCGATGACGTTTTAACTGGACACTGGCAGTAAGTTGTCTGCAATTAGTACTCATTCTTTTGACGAACACTTCAAGACGTTGCCGCTTGTCGCTAAGCCTGTTTGTTTACATTCGTATAATGGTACTCGGATTGAAGTGATCGGTTATATTGTGGTTAATGTGGAGATCGGGACACACTCGGCAAGAGATTTAAAATTATTTGTCATTAAAAATGGTGGACCACCTTTAATGGGTAGATCTTGGTTAAGTAAATTAAATATTGATCGAATTCAAATTAACGAATTGATATTGAACTTATCAGACGACAAATTAGTAGATACTTTGCAAAAAGAATTTCCCACTGTGTTTGCCCCGGGTCTTGGCACATGTACCAAACAACTTTCATTAACACATTCGATGCCAAGCAAGAAAAATAAAAATAATTAGTTTGTTTGCCCACAACTCGCATCCGAGTCGTCGCTATAAGTAGTCTCGCTAGTCGGGTCCTGGGCATGAACAGAATCATCAATAGCTACTTATTGCGACGACTCGGATGCGAGTTGTGGGCACACGAATCAACTATTTTTCGACCCATATGCTGGGTGCTGGGCATGGAATGTGTTAAGATTGGGCGACATGACGCCCGTTTTTATTAAAGCGAGATCATTACCACTAGCTTTACGTAAACCTGTAGAACTAGAGTTACAACGACTCGAGGCAGAGGGTACTATTCGTAAGGTGGATTACTCTGATTATGGGACACCCATAGTACCGGTTATAAAGAAATCTGGTGAAATACGTATCTGCGGTGATTATAAGGTCACCATTAATCCAAAATTGATTCGCGACCCGTATCCCATGCCTCGAATCGAGGAGTTATTTGCTGCACTAAGTGGCGGCGAACTGTATTCAAAAATCGACCTTACCAACGCGTACCAACAATTATTTTTGGATGAGAATTCGCGGGCTTGTAGTGCGATAACAACGCATATAGGCACTTTTATTTACCATCGTACTCCTTTCGGTCTGACATGTATTCCCGAGAAATTCCAAAAGTTTATGGAAGAAACACTTAGGGGCTTGAAGGGAACTGCAGTGTTTTTGGATGACGTGGCGATCACAGGCGCCTCCAGGTCAGAACATATTGCTAATTTAAGGGCTGCGTTGTCTCGTTTACGTGAGGTCGGTTTGCGGATTAAACTAAAGAAGTGTAGTTTTATGAAAGAAAGCATTACTTATTTAGGTTTCATTATCGATAAGCAGGGTTTACATCCAGATCCTAACAAAATAAAAGCGATCGTGGATGCACCACCTCCAGAAGATTTGACTCAGCTCAGATCATTCCTTGGTATGATAAATTATTATGCCAAGTTCATACCGCATCTGAGCACCATTTTACATCCTTTACATAGTTTATTGCGCAAACAAAGTGTCTGGGTCTGGTCAGCAGATTGTGTTAAGGCATTCTTGGATATAAAAACGGCTATTCTTAGTAGCAAGGTGTTGGTACATTATAATCCAGAATTACCGTTAGTATTAGCCGTGGATAGCAGTTCATATGGTATCGGCAGTGTGTTGTCACATCGTTTTCCTAACGGCGACGAGCGCCCAATTTGTTTTGCATCTCGGACGTTAAATGCAGCTGAACGATCGTATAGTCAGCTGGACAAGGAGGCGCTCGCGATTATCGCTGGCGTGATCAAGCACCACCAGTATGTTTATGGTCGTCATTTTATTATTAAAACGGATCATAAACCCTTAATTTTTATTTTTGGATCGAAATTTGGATTGCCGCAAACGGCAGCCAGTAGGCTGCAGAGATATGCCACCAGGCTGGCGTCTTATGATTTTGAGATTGAGTTCGTCAAATCGAGTGATAACTGCAATGTGGATGCACTGACAACAAACCAACAAACAACCAACAAATTATAATTACTGAACATAATATGTAAACACTTAAGTTATGCAACAAGTTATTTTTATTTGAATGTCATTTCTGTCATTATGTACCTATAGATCATAATTATAAAGTATAATTATTTAAATAGTTTCCAGTAGACTCTTTAGAAAGAAGGTAAAAAGCTAGGATTAGACTTTTACAATATGTAGGTTTTGCAATGAGTTTTGCCAAGTGTATGTTCTTTACACAAACATAACACAATTCAGCAAAGTAATGTAATTATCAAACC
Organism: Polymixis lichenea; assembly: GCA_949091785.1. Taxonomy (NCBI): domain Eukaryota; kingdom Metazoa; phylum Arthropoda; class Insecta; order Lepidoptera; family Noctuidae; genus Polymixis; species Polymixis lichenea. The sequence goes on from OX420959.1 coordinate 11,053,235, forward strand.
ATGTCAATGTCATATGAAGCTTACTATACAAGATACAGTATTTTCATAATCATTTAGGTGAGACCTTCAATACAATATATTTCACCCTAATTGGTTGTGGAAATAATGTGCTCAGACTTTTTTATAGTCTTCTTGCATGGGTCAGAATTTAGAATAAACAACTGATCATCCATCTTTTTAATTATCAGCATAATTTGTTATTCTTCTTTGCCACTTGATCAAGTAGTCATTTTAACCTGTCGGAATTTTCAATACCTACACTTCTTCTTACCAAACGAATGGTACTTTTCAGACAACTTGTGCCCAAGTAGGTGGCCACATTCATCACAGCAGTAGTGTTCATTAGTTACTTAAAAAAGCGGCCAAGTGCGAGTCGGACTCGCCCATGAAGGGTTCCGTAGCAGCAAGTAACGCGCGAATTGTAATTATTATTTACTTATGCACCTATTACAGATTTATTATTACAAAATAATGGTTCACGGTTTATGCATAAGGTTTATGTTTATGAAACTAAATGTGTTTTATACTTGAGTTGATTGAATGAAAGATAAATTGCGGTTTACGATTTATTACGTATTAAAAAAAAAACTACTTCTAGATCTAGTTCAAACCAATTTTCGGTGGAAGTTTACATGGTAATGTACATCATATATTTTTTAGTTTTATCATTCTCTTATTTTAGAAGTTACACACACATTTTATCACTTTGGAAGTGTCTCTCGCGCAAACTATTCAGTTTAGAAAAAAATATATATTAGAAACCTCAATATCATTTTAAAGACCTAGATATCCATAGATACCCCACACGTATGGGTTTGATGAAATTTCTTTTTGAGTTTCAGTCCTAAGTATGGGGATCCCCCAAAATTTATTGTTATTTTTTCTATTTTCGTGGGAATCTTAATGCGGTTCACAGAATACATCTACTTACCAAGTTTCAACAGCATAGTTCTTATAGTTTCGGAAAAAAAGTGGCTGTGATATACAGACAGACATGATGAATCCATAAGGGTTCCGTTATTGCAATTTGGCTACGGAACCCTAAAAATGCAGATGTATGTACACATACTCTGACACTCCAGCAAGTGAGTCTGGAGTGATGCATCAAAAAATACCTTCAATGTCCCCGATTGAAATTATGTTTTTACTCAAACATTATTATTTGATTAAATAAAATTGTTATTATTTTCGTTTATACATAATAAGTATATTTCTAAATTTACACATATTAGTTTTTACAAAATCATTTTAAAATATAAAAATAGTGGCCCATCGGCATCAGGAGCAGGGTCCAAGATGCAGGTGGTCGGTGTTCTAGACAAAGGAACCTCCTGACTATGCATGCCGTGTCTAGGAGTACTGCTTTCTAAATCAAGCCCTTGATCCAGCCATGCGATGAGAGCGTCCTGAGGTGTTGAATAGAATAGAAAGCATTTATTAGACACAGACACAACACAACAGCAACAAACACATAAAAAAAGAACAATCAACATGACAATAAAATTGCATTAAAAATGTGCTGTGCTGTGTTGGTTGAGGCTCTTCGCTATTAGGCCATTTACTGTACTAAATTTATCAATGAATAAATTTATTAATGTGGGTAAACGCTAAGTATGTAATCAGTCATCATAAAAAGCTATTGATTGCTGATTAATATCAAGTACAAAATGCACCAAACCTGAACGGAAAAACAGTAACAAAACAAATCAAGAATCACAGGAAGTGCTATTTAGCACTGTTTTCAGACAGGATAAACCACACCTATTGCATGCAGCAATGCAGTATAAGGCTAAATCTAAGGTCGGACGACCTATTTACACATGGAACGAAAACCTAAAACAGTACTGTGTGAAATATTTCGACATGGGAATCATGTTTTGGAAGGACATGGCTAGAGACAGAAACAAGATCAAGAAAGCGGCTAGCAATATCTACAAAAAACCAGAAACTGATAGCAGCGAGCATCCTATAAATAAATACCACCGGTCTCTCCACTAGTCCAATGCTTACTCGAGGATGCATATCCAGTAGGCTCGCAATCCTTTCCTATCCTAAGGGCCTCTATCTATCTGACCATTACTGCGCCCCACGGTCTACTTCTTGATATGCAATGGCCTCTGTAACACCATGAAGCATGAGGCTCCAGGGGGCTAGTGCGCATCTTGGTCGATTAATTGAGTCTGATTATATTAAAATTTACTTTATGAGTCAGCATAGAAAAAGTTTTCTTATGATTGCTTTGTCATTTCGCATACCTTGTTAATATTAATACCTACTCAGCGATGCGGATGAGTTTTTCGATGCTTTGTTTTAGTTTATTTATTTTAGTTAAGTTAGGAAATAGGAAATTTGTTATTTTTGTTATTAATTTAAACTACTTAAATAAATAAACATTTCATGCTACGATAATTTGCTGAGCAGTGTACAAAATATGTAATACCGAAAGTTTCAGTAAATAAAAACATTGCTAAGTGTTAGTAGATGTGATGATTTTGCATAGTACATTTATATGAAATTATAATTAGACTTCAAATAAATAAACCAGTTATAAATAATATAAACCTGACAACTGTCACAAGAGGATAATTTATTGTAATTAGCTTACAATATAATATGTGTAAGATGTACATAAATGTATCTAATTATAAAAGCTTGTAAATTATTCATTATTGGGAATATTGTATCTTCTTGTATTACTCATTATATTTGCCTGTTGGTACTGAATATAAAATAGTAGGATATAACAATTCTGCACAATTTACCTCAGAAGTGGTGTCATTATGTTGTGTTTTCCATATGAAATTATTCTTCATAATTAAATTATTGATAAAACTCTACAAGAGTGTATCTCAGGATGTCTATTCTTCTAATTATTTAGTAATAATTAAAATCAAGCACTAGTAACAGTATCCATCCCTTTACAAAAATCATACCTTGAGTTTACGCATATGATTTCTAAGAGAAGTAGGTATACTTGATTGGTATATTAAACCTATGTATGTTTACAGTAAAACATTATGTTATTATTGGTTAGTTTTAGAGATAAAATTATCTGCTAAACTATATAAGTATCACACACTTTGTTTATCAGGCTTATTTTAATGCTATTGATTTTCAATTATTCTTACTAACATCTTAACATTTCCCTTTCACAGTAATTGGCTCTGTTCTTGACTTAAATTTAATATTATTTAAAACTATGTCAAATAACATTATGTAAACACAGAACAGCTGTGTAATTCGCTTGATCCTCGCTACGTGTATTACTTCTTGGTGAGGTAGGTGCATGTCCATGTAAATATATTTTCACTGACCTGAACAATAACATGGTGCCAGGAGGGGGTTGTGAGGTTCGCTCTCGCAATGACATATGCGGCAAATATCTCCGCTGGAGTTGCTACATGACGTGCGGCTGCTCCCTGACCCCGTCCGTATCACCTCTCGGCCACATCCACCTCCCCATTCCCAACTTTCAATATCCGACGAGTTTTTCACATTAATTTGCTGAACAGGCATTGTGGTATACTATATTTTAATGCTCAATTGGGCCTACATAACATTCACAGATTTTCTGCGGATCACATTGGACATCGACAAAGCAAACATCTAAAAACATGTCAGCTCACATCGAAATCTAATATGTAATTTTGTTATGTACAATTTTAATTAGTATGTACACTGTTGATGATGACTGGTTATTCACATTCCTTCCTACATATCACACTGCAGTTATTATGATAATCTAATAGAAACAAAATTCATAAAATAAATCGTCAACCAAAGGTATCGGTGCCCGTGCTGCTACTTGTCATCATCACATAAATCTGTAGGTACCTTCAGTGAAAAGTGATACATGTCGACCCAGATCGGTTTTTATATGCTCTGATTAAACTTATTAAAAAAAAATTAACTTCATTTCTATCTTATCCCCGTTGTTATAAGATTAAAAATGAATGAGATTTTTTTGTGTACATTGATATAAGTAAGCTATTTTTATTGAAATTATTGTGTAAAATAATACTTTTTGATTCATACCAAAGTGCTCCGAACCGATATTTATATTTCTAAAATGTATTTTAATATGACTCGAGTTACCACATCTTACGCGAACCGAAAGCTTTTACTTCAATTAATCCAAAGTGATAGAAATGAAATCCTATCACAAAACATAAAAAAATTGAAACAATACATTCTAGTGAAAAGTGTTACATTTGTACATGAACCATACAAACACAAATTTATTTTCATAAAAATATGTGACTAATGATACAACTGCTAATCAAACAATTTACAAGTAATTTATGTAGCCAATTTTGATGTGATTACAAATTTAATATTAATTCTACTAGTAAGAACATAAGGGAAATAGGACATATGATTACGTGAATAATGATGCTAATATAGTAGAATCAAAACTGCATTGCGTTTTAGAACTAAATTAGCAAAAAAATACGTAGTACACAGTGATACAAGTTCGCGCAGCTCTTACGCACCCCACTCCCTACTTCTCCGCGGGACGCATGGAAAGAGCGCAGGCGACGCGGGATTCTTAGTCTCGGGCGTGCGTCAGGACAGGTGCGTCGTGCGTTACAGCACACAACTACGATGCGTAAGGTAAGACTTGTATCATTTTACACGAATTATGTAACAATTTTGTTATTTAAATGTTTACAAAGAACATGTATTTTATATTGATTTAAGAATTCAATAATATTGTCGTATTATACAGTATTTTATAAATACCTATTTTAAAACAATATTAATTAATTTATAAAAAGAATACCTAAATTTCGAACTTACTAATCGTAAACAGACTATTATGATCATTAATAATAATAATATAGGTAGCCTAACAATGTATTTTAATTCTTATTTATTAAATGCTAACTGAGTATTCAGTAGGTATAATAGGGATAGGCAGACGTTGTTGTTAATCAAATGTCAACAATACTTTTAATCAAAACATAGGTATCTTTGCTCTTTCCTGGTGTAGTTTCATTGCACGTATGCTTGTACGTCTTATAAACATTTTGTAATGAATTACATTTATTGCAATTATAACTATATTTGCGAGGTTTTATTAAAAAAATCAGTATAGCAGTTTCGGTGTATCTCAAAAACAAAAATCAGCTAGTGGGCCTAACTGTTTTCCTGGCTTCATTTTATGAATTTGTTCTTCAAACTGTGCGAGCAAGGGTGGTGGGGGCCGAGGACCCTCTCAAATGTGGTTTTAAACGGTTAAATTTCACTACCAAAACCAAAATTCATGAAAAACCGGTATACCGCATAAACCGGTAAAAACCGGTAAAGCAACCTTTAACCTAAATCGATTTCGGTTTGGGGTCAATGACCGAAACCGGTTAAGAAACCGGTTTCCGAGCCCTGATTCTATCTGCTCTTCTTTCTTTTAAGGTGGAAAATCTAGCCAAGCATCAGCGTCAGTGCGAAATGATAATGTATGGATGGCGACACTGGGCCGTGACGCCACGTCAGCCGCCGAGTGCCACCGTCCATACATTTTCATGTCAGACTGACATGAAAATGACCTTGAATGGTTTTAATGGGACGCTTCGATATTAATTTGAACTGATATTTTTACAGGCTATAATGAAAAAACGAATAGATAAGATTATGGAAGGCGTTCAGCTACAAAGGGATGAAGAAAATATGGTACATGAAGAAATAATAAATGAAAAAAAATCTAATCAGCCCGGAGAGACAATAGAAATAGAATCCTGTAAAAAGACGGCCTTAGAAGAAGTGGATCAATGTGAAGAGGAGATAGAAGAAACCACACTTGAAAAAAACGATCAATATGGAGAAAATATTAGCAGTGGATCAGAGGGTAAGGAAACTGGATTATCACCTAGAATTTTAGATTTCAGCTCGGGTAGCAGTGATGATTTTATACCAAACAGTGAAACCGACTCAACTGAAACAAGCAAGTCGACTGGTAAACCAAAAAAAAGATATACCAAAAAACTGATCATTCCTGAAAGCTCTGATGACTCAGATAGCACGACCACAGGACCAGAGCCTGGATGCTCGCATACAAATAAAAAACAACGAAAATCATTAAAGGAAAGAAGGGCAGATAGAGATTCTAGATTAATTTTACGCAATGCAGGCAAGAGTTATGTTACTAAACTGGGTAAAATGAGACCTGGAAGAAATTTGGGCCCACTAACGGACTGTCGCATGAAATGCAATAGTCGTATATCCCATGACATAAGAGAATTTATTTTTAAGGAGTACTGGGGTTTGGGTTCGTACGATGAGAGAGCAAAATATACTGAACGCTTTATTAAAATTAATAATAAAAAAACACACACAATCGGAGGCAAAGGAAAACGAGAATACAGCAATACATATAAAATAGTTTATTTTAATGAGGATTACAGAATATGTAAAAGTTGTCTTTTGAAAACTCTTGGTGAGAGTAATCGCTTTCTTCAGACCGTGTGTGAAAAAATAAAAAAGTATGGTCGTGTAACTAAAAGCGAAAGGGGGCGTGCTGCCAGCTACAAAAAAATTTCTAACGAGCGACTGAAAGAGGTAGAACAGCATATCAATATATTCCCGGCGTACGAAAGCCATTACTCTCGAGCCAAGACTGCTAAAAAGTACCTTAGCTCTGACCTTTCCCTCAATACTATGTATCAGCTTTATTGTAAAGAAAATAGTAACCCCGCCTGCAAAACTGTATATGGCAAAGTTTTTAAAGATATGAACTTATCATTTAAGAAACCTAGTATAGATACATGCAATAAATGTAACTTGTTACAAAATAAGCTCCAATATTTACAAGATGCTGAACAAATTGTACAAGTACGGGAGCAACTGAGACGACATCAGGAAAGCTACGAAAGTGCTTACACTGAAAAACGCAAAGATAAGGCTTTGGCTAAAAGTAACTCGGATATTAATTGTGTTATTGCATTCGATTTACAACAATGTCTACCTACTCCTATGCTGAATACTCAATCAGCATTTTATAAAAGACAACTATGGGTATTTAATCTGACAATCCACGATTTTACGACTGATTACGCATATTGCTACATGTGGCCAGAATGTAGTGGTGGTAGGGGCGCCAATCAAATAGCTTCGTGCTTGTACGAATTTATCACTGTGAGACTTCCGTTGCTTCACCCAAATGCTAAAACCTTAATCATGTATTCAGATTCATGTTCGGGACAAAATAAAAATTCTATTATTTGCACAGCTTTATTATTTGCACTAAAAGACTCGCCTCAACTTTTGAACATAGAACATAAATTTCTCGTACCCGGCCATACACACATGGAAGTTGATAGTGACCATGCGCTCATCGAAAGAGCAAAAAAAACGAACATCAATGAATATTCACCACCCACGCGATTGGTGTCAATTGGTAAGAAGTGCATCAACTAGAACTAATAAATTTTCAGTAATTGAAATGGCGGGGACAGATTTTTACGATTTTGCCATGTTTGCTAAAAATAATTTTACAGTTAAAAAAACTAATTCTATGGGTGAAAAGTTTATATGGTTGAATGTAAGAGTTATTAAATTTAGTAAAGGAAAATTTCCGGTTTTTGAATATAAAGAAAGTTACGTAGGTGATGATTATTATGTGATGTCTTACGACAAAAGGAATAAAGACTACAGTTTAGTTAGTATTAATGCTGTTCCAAAATGTTACAATGGACCAATTCCTATAAGTGTTTTAAAGAAAAGGGATTTAATATCACTGTTAGAATACATTGATCCAAGTGTTCACGATTTTTATCATAATTTGATAACAAACTCAAATTTGCGTGAAGTAGATCCTGATATTGTTTCGGATAATGAATAGTTGCAGTGCTACTCGTACAACATATCTGTTGTTCGATTTTTGGAGACTGATTTAATACAATTTAAGACTTCAAGATTAATGATAAAAAGGATGAAAAGTTATGTTTTTTTTTATAAGAAAATTATATTGTTATCTGTTGTTTGATTTTTGGAGACTGATTTCATACGATTTAAGACTAATTCGATCTCTGTTCAAGATTAACGATAAGTAGGTTTAAAAGTTGTGTTTTTTTAAAAGGATGTTATATTGCATTGTATAGCGAATAGTTGAAGTGCTACATGTACAACACATCTGTTATTTGATTTTTTGAGACTGATTAAATACGCTTTAAGATTGTTCAAGATTAATAAAGAGGTTTAAAAGTTATGTTTTTTTTATAAGGATGTTAATTATATTGTTTTATATAGCGAATAGTTGAAGTGCTACAACAAATCTGTTGTTTGATTTTTTGAGCCTGTTTTAATATGTTTAAAGACTAACGATACCTACTCTGATAATCAGATTAACGATAAATACCTACTTAGGTCTAAAAGTTATGTTTTAAGTTTGATTTATAAAAATGATTTATTGTTTTGCTACTACTTGTAATTCATAAAAAAGTGTACATTCAAGAATTCTTTATTAAAGAAACGCTTTTTTAATTTAGTTGTTATTTTATTATTATATTAACATAGTTTTACCCTTTCTATGACAAAAACGTTTGAAAATACTTATTACTTGTATCAATAAACACTTCGATGTAACCAAAATGTATCACAATAAATTCTAGCTTGTAGCACTAATCACTTACTAGTTTGAAAAATACATTGGTGTTTAGGGGTACAATTGAATATTTACGTAGGAATTTTAAATAAAACAATGAAAAAAGGTTGCTGATAATCAAAATGATTATATTAGTTTTACGACTTTTTCTCATAACAACTATTAGCAGACAAAACATGCCAAAACACAAGCCTTATAACATTTCACACAAAACGGTAAGTAAATGTGTAAAATAATTCATTTCATTATAGATTTAAATACACAAAAATAAGCAAAGAAAACTATAGTGTACGGTGATATAACTGGCTATTTTTACTAATTACTTAAATTCCGTGCAGAATAATATATTCAAACCAAGCTCTTTATAATCTTTATAATATTATCTACACGTACCACATATCGTTTTTTTATTTTAGAACGTTAGAAAAATAACGAGATTTTTTTAAATCTTTAACCTTAATTACTCAAAACTATGATTTTTCACTTATATCACTTTTCACTGAAGGTACAGAAATATAGGTAACTGGTAAAGTAAAATACACCCAGTGTAGGCAAAGGTACACAGATTCTCATACAAAAAATTAGATACTTGAGAGATATACAGTCTGACATGGAACTAAAGGGATGTGGGGAAATAGAGAACTAAAGCTGAAAGTATATAGAGAGAAAGAGAGAGAACCGAATACACAGGCTGCAGGGTCAGTTTGGTTTAGGTGTACGCACGGCTACACATGAAGCTATACATTTCCAGTATAAGCTGATCTCGCATTGTATAGGGTTTCCGTTCAGTGCGAGATCAGCGTCAACTGGGAATGTATAGCTTGACGTGTAGCCGTGTGTACCACCAGTTTTTTTAAGGATCATATCACAACACACTTATTACGAGAGAGGGACCGGGAGTGCGAATGCCACTAAATGGCGTAGAAAATGCAATGCTCTAAATAGGTGGCACTCGTGGTAGCTTGACTCATAACAACGCACTGTCAGTTTATGTCATATGTTTTTCGGGTTTTCAATGAAAATACCGCAGGTCATAGCGTAAGCACTAACGAGGACTCTACTCACAGACTACATAGAGATACACTCTACTAGTGTTCTCGCCCGAAAAACGGATCAGACAGCAGGTATTTATAACCTGTCTTTTTTCATTTGAGAAGCCAAGTTGTCAATTTCATAAGACAGTTTATTTTGCAATTGGACAATCTGTACTAAACTATTGCATCTCTGTTTGGGGTGGCGCCCCTTAATCTTTTATGATTAAAATCAAGCGAGCGCAAAGACCATCGGTCAAGGTGGCCCATGCTTTACCGTTTTTTCACCCTACCTCTGAACTTCACGATATGTGCAAGTTTCTTACAGTTCGACAACCGTTTATCGTTCAAACAATCTTGCGTAAACATTTTTCATTATACTACAACTCATCCTTGCACGCTCCTACACGTATCAAGACAAATGTCTGTTCTACTCAATATGTAAAAGTAGTCTTTCGCACTGCAACTTTTGTTTCCGTGGCTGTTGTTTATACAACAAAATAAACTCGACTTTAAAAATATAGGCCCTTACTAAATCAATGTGCAAGCAAGTTCTAACCACGTATCTACCGAACTTTGATTACGCTAGCACTGAAAGCCTCTTCTAATCCTAATTGTTTTAAGATAAATGTGTATTCAGCCTGTCCATCACAACACCACACTGCAACCCACCACACCAAACCGCACCATACTACACTGCATTACACCACCACACCTAACCACACCACGCCACACTACACCACGCCACACCACGCTACATTACACTATACTACACCACACCACACAATATCACAGAAACACACAAATACCAAATATATTTTTTATATCTTTACTTCTTTATTTTAGTTTCGCTAATGTTTCCTACCAAAGGTTAAAAATATATTGTTACTATCTTTAAAAGTTATACTCATACACTGTTTTTTTTGGGGGGGGGGGGGCATTACCAGGCCCCCAAATGTGACAGTCCTAGTGCAGATATCAGTCTCTCACAAAGGATTTATTCAAATATTGTAATCTTTAAACAACGTGTCGTTTTGCATCCTCATCAAATTCAAGGAGGTGACTATGCTAATGATTCTCGACACGAATCAATAATAAAATAAGTTGGTATTTTTTTTAATTATTATTTTAAAACGCGGCCCATGTAACCAGTTACAGTGCGGATTCACACGGGCCGCGTTTAAAAAAAAAAAATACCTACTTATTTTATTATTGATTCGTGTCGCGAATCATACGAGGTGCATTCAATAAGTACCTAGCCTCATCGCCAGAGGGCGCTGTAGTTTCAAAACAGTTTTACCACAGTGTAGCACATTCTTTTTTAATTCTTTTTTCAAATTTTCATTCCAATCCCTTCATTTGTTTTAATTTGACAACTTATGGAAGCGAACGTGTCGATCGGTTTTACAAAAATGGAAAAAGAGCAATATCGTTCGGTGATTCGATTCCTATTTTTGGAAGGGAAAACGCGCATCGAAATCAAAGAGCGCTTGGATGCTGTGTACGGTGACTCTTCTCCATCGATGGCCACCGTCAAGAATTGGTTCAACGAGTTTGCACGTGGCCGTACGTCGGTTTTTGATGAACCACGTCCAGGTGCACCGAAAATAGCTGCTACGGAGGAAAACATTAAAAAAATCCATGATCTCGTATTGGCAGATCGCCGATTGAAGGTTCGGGAGCTAGCTGAGACTGTAGGCATTTCAGAAGGAACAGTGCATCATATTCTTCACGAGAAACTCGGCATGAGAAAGCTGTCGGCGCGATGGGTGCCGCGTTTACTCACACCAGAAAACAAGCGCAACCGTGAGACCACATCGGAGACGTGTTTGGCGCTGTTTAAGCGGAATCCAGCGGAGTTTTTGCGTCGTTTTGTGACCGTCGATGAAACCTGGATGCACTGGTACACACCAGAGACCAAGGAGCAATCAAAACAATGGATCCAGACCGGGGAACGTGCTCCAAAGAAGGCGAAAACTGTAAAATCGGTCGGAAAAGTTATGGCCACCGTTTTCTGGGATTCACAAGGTGTGATCTACATCGATTACCTCGAGAAGGGTAAAACAATTACAGGGCTTTACTATGCCGATTTATTGGGCCGATTTGACGCCGAATTAAAGAAAAAACGACCCCAACTGGCGAAGAAAAAAGTGCTGTTTCACCACGACAACGCACCGGTTCACACGTCTGCCGTTGCCATGGCCAAATTGGTCGAATTACGCTACGAATTGCTGCCCCATCCACCGTATTCTCCAGATTTGGCCCCTTGTGACTTCTTTCTGTTTCCTAATCTGAAAAAATCACTCGCCGGGAATAGATATGGATCGAATGAGGAGGTCATCGCCGCCACGGAGGCCTATTTTGCAGAGTTTGACAAAAACTATTTTTCGGACGGATTAAAAAAGTTGGAGCATCGCTGGGCTAAGTGTATCGAACTAAAAGGAGACTATGTTGAAAAATAAATTCCCACTTTTCCAAAATTTTCGTTTACTTTTTGTAGGCTAAGTATTTATTGAATGACCCTCGTAGTTACCTCCTTGAATTTCACGAGGATGCAAAACGACACGTTGTATATTTAAAAGGCGCCTTTGTGCAAAAGAAAATAAATGTTTATTTTTTTATTTATACTATAAAAAGTAAGTCCCAGAGAAATCCGCGAGATTAAAATTTTCTTAAGTATTTTGTAGGTCAGTGTCAGGTTGTATGTTGAAACCGCTAACCAACCGATAAAATAAGATTCGCGACTGACGCAAAAATTAACACCAAGTCCCTATAACCATATCGATTGATATTTCATGAAGTAGCCAACGCAACGGTCCATTAGCGCTACCACCACCTTTGTCCGAACTATAGTCTAAACATCGCTTTTTTTGGTACTGCCGACGATAGAATAAATGGTAACACTGTTTCTAACACTTTCGCATTACATTGCAACCCTTGTTGCCAAGTTCTTTTTTTATTTTTAATCTGTGCGTACGGACTACGGTCTGTGACAAACGGCGGCGTTGAGTTTTTGGCGGGATCGCGTTGGAACATGTCGCACGAATTTTCATTTTCATGGAATTTAGTGAAATAGCGAATTAAATTGTATAATTTTGATAGTGAATTATTCAATTTAGTTACGTGTGAGTGCACAAGTGTAGTGAAGGTGAAAATAAGTGACTAACGTGGACTTTTCGTGTTCCCCCCAAAAACTCCTATTAGGTTGTTGTAAAGTTACTACCGCTTTACAATATTTTTGATTTGACTTGACTGACTAAAGACGACTATGACTGTTTTGTAACTTCGTGCCCGATATCGGGCCATTTACTTGATCTAAAAGAAAAATTACTTGACACTGGCTAAATGCACAAACCGTGTGAAGCCAAAATAAAAAAAAATAATAAAACGGCGGCGTTGCGTTCGTTGCTGTGCTACTAAGTTTTTAATAAAGTTGAAAAATGGGGGTCCCCGCTGAAGTGCAAACTGAAGCTATTTCAATAGTTCATCAATTTCTACTTAATATTGACAAATCGTTAGCCCAAGACTTTTTGAAGAAAACGAAAGCGGTAAGTTCCATCATCAGTCATCATCAAAAAAACCACGTGTGGCCGGCCACCACACGTGCTCGAAAACCTTGCGATAATGTTTTTCCCGTAGACTTGTTGTAATGTTAGGTTCAACTAGTAATTCGATAGCAGTTTCGGTTGGTTAATTCTACGAATATGTGGAATAAAAATCAATCGCCACATGTCGACCGACATTTTAATTCTTCGACGTGACATTTTGTAAAATCTTCCTCTTTCTCTTCGAAGTACCTTCGCGTTATATTTTGATACTTTATCTGGCAGGTAACGATAGAAACTCTTACGTATTGTTTCCTCTATACCCATACGACTAATCCAACGAATTCTAGACCTCTTGAGATTTATTCGTTTATAATAATGGGCAATGTTTTCCCTTTCTTCTAGAAACCTCGTGTCAAGGGCCTGCCTTCACTCACAGAAATAATACAAGAATATAATAAAGTCAAGAAGCCACAAAAAACAGCAGCTGAAAGGTGATTAAAATATTTGTTTTTAAGGTTATGATCACATTGTTTTGAATTTTAAAGGTTAAGAGTAAATCCTTTACCTATTGTTCTAATAAAGAGACACTTCTGCAGGGGTAGTGCTTTCTAGCTCATAAATTTTAAAAAATTAATCATGTCTTATCCGTCGTCGTGTCGTTTTTCGTTGTCGTACTACAATGGGTTGATAAGTCCTATAAAACTAGTACTTACAAACGGGGTGAATCGGGACGAAACAATAAAATGGATTTTTGCATTGCAATTATAGTTGTTATAATACTTTATTGCCAACAAGGGCTCTTAATAGTAAATTGTAATACAGTAATCACTTAAGAATCCTTCTTGGTAACGAACTATATCAAATAATAAGTTTTGTCCCGATTCACGTTTGCATCCCTATTCACCCTGTTTGATGGTATGTACTGTAATTAAGTCCTCTCTTACTAGTTCTGATGACGACTCCAGTGAAGATGAGAAGCCACAAAAACAAACAACTGCACAAGTTAACGGCAAGGCTACTGCTGCAAAAAAAACACAAGACTCTTCAGACGATAGCTCTGAGGATGAAAAACCAAAATCAAAAGTAAGTTTGAACTATTATAATAATTTTTGCCTTGCTAATTTCACACTAATAATGATGAGAACTTGTGAATGAATCTCTATGATTTTATACTTTACTTATTCGTCACTACCTCTGAATACAATAAAAAGTTCAATAAATTAAAAAGTAAATTGAGATCAAATTGCAAATAAATGCGGTTTTTTTTTAAGGTCAAGCCCAAACTAGCAGCTACTCCTGCTAAAAAGGCAGAATCATCAGATGATAGTGACAGCAGTGAAGACAATGCCACATCTAAACCGAAAAAACAACCAGTGAAACCTAGTGTAGCTGCACCTAAAATTGTTAAGAAGCAAGAATCGTCCGACGATGACGACAGTAGTGAGGATGAGAAACCCAAACCTCAACAGAAGACTCCAGCAAAGGCACCTGCTCCAAATGTAGCCCCGAAACAGAAGCCAGACTCGTCAGATAGTGATGACAGCAGTGAAGATGAAAAACCAAAGGTTGTTGCAAAACCTGCACCAAAACCTCAAGCTAAAGCTACACCAGCCAAGAAACAAGAGTCTTCTTCTGACGACAGTGAGGATGAAACACCTGCTCCAAAGAAAGCTGCACCTACGCCTGCAAAAACTCCAGTTAAACCAGCTAAGAAACAAGAGTCCTCTTCTGATGATAGTGACGATAGTGAAGACGAAAAACCCAAGGCACCTGCCAAACCTATTCCAAAAGCCACCCCAGCTAAACTAGCTGCTAAGGCTACACCTGCTAAAAAGCAAAAATCATCATCAGATGACAGTGATGACAGTGATGAAGATCAAAAAGTACCACAGAAGGCCCTCCAGAAACCTACACCCACACCTGTGAAACCTGCTATTAAGGCTTCAGCTAAAAAAGAGTCATCATCTGATAGTGATGATAGCAGTGAAGACGAAAAGCCTAAAGCAGTTCAAAATACGCCAGCTAAAGCTCAAACAAAAACACCAGTGAAAAAGGCATCATCTTCAGATGATAGTGATGACAGTGATGAAGAGCCATCCAAACCTGCTTCAAAGACACCGGTTAGTGCAGCTAAACCTAAACCTGCTGCAAAGAAACAAGAGTCATCAGGTGAAGAGTCAAGTGATGAGGATGAACCAAAACAGAAACCAACACAAGTGAAGGCAGGCCGGCCGCCTTCACTCACAGAAATAATACAAGAATATAATAAAGTCAAGAAGCCACAAAAAACAGCAGCTGAAAGGTGATTAAAATATTTGTTTTTAAGGTTATGATCACATTGTTTTGAATTTTAAAGGTTAAGAGTAAATCCTTTACCTATTGTTCTAATAAAGAGACACTTCTGCAGGGGTAGTGCTTTCTAGCTCATAAATTTTAAAAATTTAATCATGTCTTATCCGTCGTCGTGTCGTTTTTCGTTGTCGTATTACAATGGGTTGATAAGTCCTATAAAACTAGTACTTACAAACGGGGTGAATCGGGACGAAACAATAAAATGGATTTTTGCATTGCAATTATAGTTGTTATAATACTTTATTGCCAACAAGGGCTCTTAATAGTAAATTGTAATACAGTAATCACTTAAGAATCCTTCTTGGTAACGAACTATATCATATAATAAGTTTTGTCCCGATTCACGTTTGCATCCCTATTCACCCTGTTTGATGGTATGTACTGTAATTAAGTCCTCTCTTACTAGTTCTGATGACGACTCCAGTGAAGATGAGAAGCCACAAAAACAAACAACTGCACAAGTTAACGGCAAGGCTACTGCTGCAAAAAAAACACAAGACTCTTCAGACGATAGCTCTGAGGATGAAAAACCAAAATCAAAAGTAAGTTTGAACTATTATAATAATTTTTGCCTTGCTAATTTCACACTAATAATGATGAGAACTTGTGAATGAATCTCTATGATTTTATACTTTACTTATTCATCACTACCTCTGAATACAATAAAAAGTTCAATAAATTAAAAAGTAAATTGAGATCAAATTGCAAATAAATGCGGTTTTTTTTTAAGGTCAAGCCCAAACTAGCAGCTACTCCTGCTAAAAAGGCAGAATCATCAGATGATAGTGACAGCAGTGAAGACAATGCCACATCTAAACCGAAAAAACAACCAGTGAAACCTAGTGTAGCTGCACCTAAAATTGTTAAGAAGCAAGAATCGTCCGACGATGACGACAGTAGTGAGGATGAGAAACCCAAACCTCAACAGAAGACTCCAGCAAAGGCACCTGCTCCAAAAGTAGCCCCGAAACAGAAGCCAGACTCGTCAGATAGTGATGACAGCAGTGAAGATGAAAAACCAAAGGTTGTTGCAAAACCTGCACCAAAACCTCAAGCTAAAGCTACACCAGCCAAGAAACAAGAGTCTTCTTCTGACGACAGTGAGGATGAAACACCTGCTCCAAAGAAAGCTGCACCTACGCCTGCAAAAACTCCAGTTAAACCAGCTAAGAAACAAGAGTCCTCTTCTGATGATAGTGACGATAGTGAAGACGAAAAACCCAAGGCACCTGCCAAACCTATTCCAAAAGCCACCCCAGCTAAACTAGCTGCTAAGGCTACACCTGCTAAAAAGCAAAAATCATCATCAGATGACAGTGATGACAGTGATGAAGATCAAAAAGTACCACAGAAGGCCCTCCAGAAACCTACACCCACACCTGTGAAACCTGCTATTAAGGCTTCAGCTAAAAAAGAGTCATCATCTGATAGTGATGATAGCAGTGAAGACGAAAAGCCTAAAGCAGTTCAAAATACGCCAGCTAAAGCTCAAACAAAAACACCAGTGAAAAAGGCATCATCTTCAGATGATAGTGATGACAGTGATGAAGAGCCATCCAAACCTGCTTCAAAGACACCGGTTAGTGCAGCTAAACCTAAACCTGCTGCAAAGAAACAAGAGTCATCAGGTGAAGAGTCAAGTGATGAGGATGAACCAAAACAGAAACCAACACAAGTGAAGGCAGGCCGCCTTCACTCACAGAAATAATACAAGAATATAATAAAGTCAAGAAGCCACAAAAAACAGCAGCTGAAAGGTGATTAAAATATTTGTTTTTAAGGTTATGATCACATTGTTTTGAATTTTATTAAAGGTTAAGAGTAAATCCTTTACCTATTGTTCTAATAAAGAGACACTTCTGCAGGGGTAGTGCTTTCTAGCTCATAAATTTTAAAAAATTAATCATGTCTTATCCGTCGTCGTGTCGTTTTTCGTTGTCGTACTACAATGGGTTGATAAGTCCTATAAAACTAGTACTTACAAACGGGGTGAATCGGGACGAAACAATAAAATGGATTTTTGCATTGCAATTATAGTTGTTATAATACTTTATTGCCAACAAGGGCTCTTAATAGTAAATTGTAATACAGTAATCACTTAAGAATCCTTCTTGGTAACGAACTATATCAAATAATAAGTTTTGTCCCGATTCACGTTTGCATCCCTATTCACCCTGTTTGATGGTATGTACTGTAATTAAGTCCTCTCTTACTAGTTCTGATGACGACTCCAGTGAAGATGAGAAGCCACAAAAACAAACAACTGCACAAGTTAACGGCAAGGCTACTGCTGCAAAAAAAACACAAGACTCTTCAGACGATAGCTCTGAGGATGAAAAACCAAAATCAAAAGTAAGTTTGAACTATTATAATAATTTTTGCCTTGCTAATTTCACACTAATAATGATGAGAACTTGTGAATGAATCTCTATGATTTTATACTTTACTTATTCGTCACTACCTCTGAATACAATAAAAAGTTCAATAAATTAAAAAGTAAATTGAGATCAAATTGCAAATAAATGCGGTTTTTTTTTAAGGTCAAGCCCAAACTAGCAGCTACTCCTGCTAAAAAGGCAGAATCATCAGATGATAGTGACAGCAGTGAAGACAATGCCACATCTAAACCGAAAAAACAACCAGTGAAACCTAGTGTAGCTGCACCTAAAATTGTTAAGAAGCAAGAATCGTCCGACGATGACGACAGTAGTGAGGATGAGAAACCCAAACCTCAACAGAAGACTCCAGCAAAGGCACCTGCTCCAAATGTAGCCCCGAAACAGAAGCCAGACTCGTCAGATAGTGATGACAGCAGTGAAGATGAAAAACCAAAGGTTGTTGCAAAACCTGCACCAAAACCTCAAGCTAAAGCTACACCAGCCAAGAAACAAGAGTCTTCTTCTGACGACAGTGAGGATGAAACACCTGCTCCAAAGAAAGCTGCACCTACGCCTGCAAAAACTCCAGTTAAACCAGCTAAGAAACAAGAGTCCTCTTCTGATGATAGTGACGATAGTGAAGACGAAAAACCCAAGGCACCTGCCAAACCTATTCCAAAAGCCACCCCAGCTAAACTAGCTGCTAAGGCTACACCTGCTAAAAAGCAAAAATCATCATCAGATGACAGTGATGACAGTGATGAAGATCAAAAAGTACCACAGAAGGCCCTCCAGAAACCTACACCCACACCTGTGAAACCTGCTATTAAGGCTTCAGCTAAAAAAGAGTCATCATCTGATAGTGATGATAGCAGTGAAGACGAAAAGCCTAAAGCAGTTCAAAATACGCCAGCTAAAGCTCAAACAAAAACACCAGTGAAAAAGGCATCATCTTCAGATGATAGTGATGACAGTGATGAAGAGCCATCCAAACCTGCTTCAAAGACACCGGTTAGTGCAGCTAAACCTAAACCTGCTGCAAAGAAACAAGAGTCATCAGGTGAAGAGTCAAGTGATGAGGATGAACCAAAACAGAAACCAACACAAGTGAAGGCAGGCCGGCCGCCTTCACTCACAGAAATAATACAAGAATATAATAAAGTCAAGAAGCCACAAAAAACAGCAGCTGAAAGGTGATTAAAATATTTGTTTTTAAGGTTATGATCACATTGTTTTGAATTTTAAAGGTTAAGAGTAAATCCTTTACCTATTGTTCTAATAAAGAGACACTTCTGCAGGGGTAGTGCTTTCTAGCTCATAAATTTTAAAAATTTAATCATGTCTTATCCGTCGTCGTGTCGTTTTTCGTTGTCGTATTACAATGGGTTGATAAGTCCTATAAAACTAGTACTTACAAACGGGGTGAATCGGGACGAAACAATAAAATGGATTTTTGCATTGCAATTATAGTTGTTATAATACTTTATTGCCAACAAGGGCTCTTAATAGTAAATTGTAATACAGTAATCACTTAAGAATCCTTCTTGGTAACGAACTATATCAAATAATAAGTTTTGTCCCGATTCACGTTTGCATCCCTATTCACCCTGTTTGATGGTATGTACTGTAATTAAGTCCTCTCTTACTAGTTCTGATGACGACTCCAGTGAAGATGAGAAGCCACAAAAACAAACAACTGCACAAGTTAACGGCAAGGCTACTGCTGCAAAAAAAACACAAGACTCTTCAGACGATAGCTCTGAGGATGAAAAACCAAAATCAAAAGTAAGTTTGAACTATTATAATAATTTTTGCCTTGCTAATTTCACACTAATAATGATGAGAACTTGTGAATGAATCTCTATGATTTTATACTTTACTTATTCGTCACTACCTCTGAATACAATAAAAAGTTCAATAAATTAAAAAGTAAATTGAGATCAAATTGCAAATAAATGCGGTTTTTTTTTAAGGTCAAGCCCAAACTAGCAGCTACTCCTGCTAAAAAGGCAGAATCATCAGATGATAGTGACAGCAGTGAAGACAATGCCACATCTAAACCGAAAAAACAACCAGTGAAACCTAGTGTAGCTGCACCTAAAATTGTTAAGAAGCAAGAATCGTCCGACGATGACGACAGTAGTGAGGATGAGAAACCCAAACCTCAACAGATGACTCCAGCAAAGGCACCTGCTCCAAAAGTAGCCCCGAAACAGAAGCCAGACTCGTCAGATAGTGATGACAGCAGTGAAGATGAAAAACCAAAGGTTGTTGCAAAACCTGCACCAAAACCTCAAGCTAAAGCTACACCAGCCAAGAAACAAGAGTCTTCTTCTGACGACAGTGAGGATGAAACACCTGCTCCAAAGAAAGCTGCACCTACGCCTGCAAAAACTCCAGTTAAACCAGCTAAGAAACAAGAGTCCTCTTCTGATGATAGTGACGATAGTGAAGACGAAAAACCCAAGGCACCTGCCAAACCTATTCCAAAAGCCACCCCAGCTAAACTAGCTGCTAAGGCTACACCTGCTAAAAAGCAAAAATCATCATCAGATGACAGTGATGACAGTGATGAAGATCAAAAAGTACCACAGAAGGCCCTCCAGAAACCTACACCCACACCTGTGAAACCTGCTATTAAGGCTTCAGCTAAAAAAGAGTCATCATCTGATAGTGATGATAGCAGTGAAGACGAAAAGCCTAAAGCAGTTCAAAATACGCCAGCTAAAGCTCAAACAAAAACACCAGTGAAAAAGGCATCATCTTCAGATGATAGTGATGACAGTGATGAAGAGCCATCCAAACCTGCTTCAAAGACACCGGTTAGTGCAGCTAAACCTAAACCTGCTGCAAAGAAACAAGAGTCATCAGGTGAAGAGTCAAGTGATGAGGATGAACCAAAACAGAAACCAACACAAGTGAAGGCAGGCCGCCTTCACTCACAGAAATAATACAAGAATATAATAAAGTCAAGAAGCCACAAAAAACAGCAGCTGAAAGGTGATTAAAATATTTGTTTTTAAGGTTATGATCACATTGTTTTGAATTTTAAAGGTTAAGAGTAAATCCTTTACCTATTGTTCTAATAAAGAGACACTTCTGCAGGGGTAGTGCTTTCTAGCTCATAAATTTTAAAAATTTAATCATGTCTTATCCGTCGTCGTGTCGTTTTTCGTTGTCGTATTACAATGGGTTGATAAGTCCTATAAAACTAGTACTTACAAACGGGGTGAATCGGGACGAAACAATAAAATGGATTTTTGCATTGCAATTATAGTTGTTATAATACTTTATTGCCAACAAGGGCTCTTAATAGTAAATTGTAATACAGTAATCACTTAAGAATCCTTCTTGGTAACGAACTATATCATATAATAAGTTTTGTCCCGATTCACGTTTGCATCCCTATTCACCCTGTTTGATGGTATGTACTGTAATTAAGTCCTCTCTTACTAGTTCTGATGACGACTCCAGTGAAGATGAGAAGCCACAAAAACAAACAACTGCACAAGTTAACGGCAAGGCTACTGCTGCAAAAAAAACACAAGACTCTTCAGACGATAGCTCTGAGGATGAAAAACCAAAATCAAAAGTAAGTTTGAACTATTATAATAATTTTTGCCTTGCTAATTTCACACTAATAATGATGAGAACTTGTGAATGAATCTCTATGATTTTATACTTTACTTATTCATCACTACCTCTGAATACAATAAAAAGTTCAATAAATTAAAAAGTAAATTGAGATCAAATTGCAAATAAATGCGGTTTTTTTTTAAGGTCAAGCCCAAACTAGCAGCTACTCCTGCTAAAAAGGCAGAATCATCAGATGATAGTGACAGCAGTGAAGACAATGCCACATCTAAACCGAAAAAACAACCAGTGAAACCTAGTGTAGCTGCACCTAAAATTGTTAAGAAGCAAGAATCGTCCGACGATGACGACAGTAGTGAGGATGAGAAACCCAAACCTCAACAGAAGACTCCAGCAAAGGCACCTGCTCCAAAAGTAGCCCCGAAACAGAAGCCAGACTCGTCAGATAGTGATGACAGCAGTGAAGATGAAAAACCAAAGGTTGTTGCAAAACCTGCACCAAAACCTCAAGCTAAAGCTACACCAGCCAAGAAACAAGAGTCTTCTTCTGACGACAGTGAGGATGAAACACCTGCTCCAAAGAAAGCTGCACCTACGCCTGCAAAAACTCCAGTTAAACCAGCTAAGAAACAAGAGTCCTCTTCTGATGATAGTGACGATAGTGAAGACGAAAAACCCAAGGCACCTGCCAAACCTATTCCAAAAGCCACCCCAGCTAAACTAGCTGCTAAGGCTACACCTGCTAAAAAGCAAAAATCATCATCAGATGACAGTGATGACAGTGATGAAGATCAAAAAGTACCACAGAAGGCCCTCCAGAAACCTACACCCACACCTGTGAAACCTGCTATTAAGGCTTCAGCTAAAAAAGAGTCATCATCTGATAGTGATGATAGCAGTGAAGACGAAAAGCCTAAAGCAGTTCAAAATACGCCAGCTAAAGCTCAAACAAAAACACCAGTGAAAAAGGCATCATCTTCAGATGATAGTGATGACAGTGATGAAGAGCCATCCAAACCTGCTTCAAAGACACCGGTTAGTGCAGCTAAACCTAAACCTGCTGCAAAGAAACAAGAGTCATCAGGTGAAGAGTCAAGTGATGAGGATGAACCAAAACAGAAACCAACACAAGTGAAGGCAGGCCGCCTTCACTCACAGAAATAATACAAGAATATAATAAAGTCAAGAAGCCACAAAAAACAGCAGCTGAAAGGTGATTAAAATATTTGTTTTTAAGGTTATGATCACATTGTTTTGAATTTTAAAGGTTAAGAGTAAATCCTTTACCTATTGTTCTAATAAAGAGACACTTCTGCAGGGGTAGTGCTTTCTAGCTCATAAATTTTAAAAAATTAATCATGTCTTATCCGTCGTCGTGTCGTTTTTCGTTGTCGTATTACAATGGGTTGATAAGTCCTATAAAACTAGTACTTACAAACGGGGTGAATCGGGACGAAACAATAAAATGGATTTTTGCATTGCAATTATAGTTGTTATAATACTTTATTGCCAACAAGGGCTCTTAATAGTAAATTGTAATACAGTAATCACTTAAGAATCCTTCTTGGTAACGAACTATATCATATAATAAGTTTTGTCCCGATTCACGTTTGCATCCCTATTCACCCTGTTTGATGGTATGTACTGTAATTAAGTCCTCTCTTACTAGTTCTGATGACGACTCCAGTGAAGATGAGAAGCCACAAAAACAAACAACTGCACAAGTTAACGGCAAGGCTACTGCTGCAAAAAAAACACAAGACTCTTCAGACGATAGCTCTGAGGATGAAAAACCAAAATCAAAAGTAAGTTTGAACTATTATAATAATTTTTGCCTTGCTAATTTCACACTAATAATGATGAGAACTTGTGAATGAATCTCTATGATTTTATACTTTACTTATTCGTCACTACCTCTGAATACAATAAAAAGTTCAATAAATTAAAAAGTAAATTGAGATCAAATTGCAAATAAATGCGGTTTTTTTTAAGGTCAAGCCCAAACTAGCAGCTACTCCTGCTAAAAAGGCAGAATCATCAGATGATAGTGACAGCAGTGAAGACAATGCCACATCTAAACCGAAAAAACAACCAGTGAAACCTAGTGTAGCTGCACCTAAAATTGTTAAGAAGCAAGAATCGTCCGACGATGACGACAGTAGTGAGGATGAGAAACCCAAACCTCAACAGAAGACTCCAGCAAAGGCACCTGCTCCAAATGTAGCCCCGAAACAGAAGCCAGACTCGTCAGATAGTGATGACAGCAGTGAAGATGAAAAACCAAAGGTTGTTGCAAAACCTGCACCAAAACCTCAAGCTAAAGCTACACCAGCCAAGAAACAAGAGTCTTCTTCTGACGACAGTGAGGATGAAACACCTGCTCCAAAGAAAGCTGCACCTACGCCTGCAAAAACTCCAGTTAAACCAGCTAAGAAACAAGAGTCCTCTTCTGATGATAGTGACGATAGTGAAGACGAAAAACCCAAGGCACCTGCCAAACCTATTCCAAAAGCCACCCCAGCTAAACTAGCTGCTAAGGCTACACCTGCTAAAAAGCAAAAATCATCATCAGATGACAGTGATGACAGTGATGAAGATCAAAAAGTACCACAGAAGGCCCTCCAGAAACCTACACCCACACCTGTGAAACCTGCTATTAAGGCTTCAGCTAAAAAAGAGTCATCATCTGATAGTGATGATAGCAGTGAAGACGAAAAGCCTAAAGCAGTTCAAAATACGCCAGCTAAAGCTCAAACAAAAACACCAGTGAAAAAGGCATCATCTTCAGATGATAGTGATGACAGTGATGAAGAGCCATCCAAACCTGCTTCAAAGACACCGGTTAGTGCAGCTAAACCTAAACCTGCTGCAAAGAAACAAGAGTCATCAGGTGAAGAGTCAAGTGATGAGGATGAACCAAAACAGAAACCAACACAAGTGAAGGCAGGCCGCCTTCACTCACAGAAATAATACAAGAATATAATAAAGTCAAGAAGCCACAAAAAACAGCAGCTGAAAGGTGATTAAAATATTTGTTTTAAGGTTATGATCACATTGTTTTGAATTTTAAAGGTTAAGAGTAAATCCTTTACCTATTGTTCTAATAAAGAGACACTTCTGCAGGGGTAGTGCTTTCTAGCTCATAAATTTTAAAAATTTAATCATGTCTTATCCGTCGTCGTGTCGTTTTTCGTTGTCGTATTACAATGGGTTGATAAGTCCTATAAAACTAGTACTTACAAACGGGGTGAATCGGGACGAAACAATAAAATGGATTTTTGCATTGCAATTATAGTTGTTATAATACTTTATTGCCAACAAGGGCTCTTAATAGTAAATTGTAATACAGTAATCACTTAAGAATCCTTCTTGGTAACGAACTATATCATATAATAAGTTTTGTCCCGATTCACGTTTGCATCCCTATTCACCCTGTTTGATGGTATGTACTGTAATTAAGTCCTCTCTTACTAGTTCTGATGACGACTCCAGTGAAGATGAGAAGCCACAAAAACAAACAACTGCACAAGTTAATGGCAAGGCTACTGCTGCAAAAAAAACACAAGACTCTTCAGACGATAGCTCTGAGGATGAAAAACCAAAATCAAAAGTAAGTTTGAACTATTATAATAATTTTTGCCTTGCTAATTTCACACTAATAATGATGAGAACTTGTGAATGAATCTCTATGATTTTATACTTTACTTATTCATCACTACCTCTGAATACAATAAAAAGTTCAATAAATTAAAAAGTAAATTGAGATCAAATTGCAAATAAATGCGGTTTTTTTTTAAGGTCAAGCCCAAACTAGCAGCTACTCCTGCTAAAAAGGCAGAATCATCAGATGATAGTGACAGCAGTGAAGACAATGCCACATCTAAACCGAAAAAACAACCAGTGAAACCTAGTGTAGCTGCACCTAAAATTGTTAAGAAGCAAGAATCGTCCGACGATGACGACAGTAGTGAGGATGAGAAACCCAAACCTCAACAGATGACTCCAGCAAAGGCACCTGCTCCAAAAGTAGCCCCGAAACAGAAGCCAGACTCGTCAGATAGTGATGACAGCAGTGAAGATGAAAAACCAAAGGTTGTTGCAAAACCTGCACCAAAACCTCAAGCTAAAGCTACACCAGCCAAGAAACAAGAGTCTTCTTCTGACGACAGTGAGGATGAAACACCTGCTCCAAAGAAAGCTGCACCTACGCCTGCAAAAACTCCAGTTAAACCAGCTAAGAAACAAGAGTCCTCTTCTGATGATAGTGACGATAGTGAAGACGAAAAACCCAAGGCACCTGCCAAACCTATTCCAAAAGCCACCCCAGCTAAACTAGCTGCTAAGGCTACACCTGCTAAAAAGCAAAAATCATCATCAGATGACAGTGATGACAGTGATGAAGATCAAAAAGTACCACAGAAGGCCCTCCAGAAACCTACACCCACACCTGTGAAACCTGCTATTAAGGCTTCAGCTAAAAAAGAGTCATCATCTGATAGTGATGATAGCAGTGAAGACGAAAAGCCTAAAGCAGTTCAAAATACGCCAGCTAAAGCTCAAACAAAAACACCAGTGAAAAAGGCATCATCTTCAGATGATAGTGATGACAGTGATGAAGAGCCATCCAAACCTGCTTCAAAGACACCGGTTAGTGCAGCTAAACCTAAACCTGCTGCAAAGAAACAAGAGTCATCAGGTGAAGAGTCAAGTGATGAGGATGAACCAAAACAGAAACCAACACAAGTGAAGGCAGGCCAGGCCGCCTTCACTCACAGAAATAATACAAGAATATAATAAAGTCAAGAAGCCACAAAAAACAGCAGCTGAAAGGTGATTAAAATATTTGTTTTTAAGGTTATGATCACATTGTTTTGAATTTTAAAGGTTAAGAGTAAATCCTTTACCTATTGTTCTAATAAAGAGACACTTCTGCAGGGGTAGTGCTTTCTAGCTCATAAATTTTAAAAATTTAATCATGTCTTATCCGTCGTCGTGTCGTTTTTCGTTGTCGTATTACAATGGGTTGATAAGTCCTATAAAACTAGTACTTACAAACGGGGTGAATCGGGACGAAACAATAAAATGGATTTTTGCATTGCAATTATAGTTGTTATAATACTTTATTGCCAACAAGGGCTCTTAATAGTAAATTGTAATACAGTAATCACTTAAGAATCCTTCTTGGTAACGAACTATATCAAATAATAAGTTTTGTCCCGATTCACGTTTGCATCCCTATTCACCCTGTTTGATGGTATGTACTGTAATTAAGTCCTCTCTTACTAGTTCTGATGACGACTCCAGTGAAGATGAGAAGCCACAAAAACAAACAACTGCACAAGTTAACGGCAAGGCTACTGCTGCAAAAAAAACACAAGACTCTTCAGACGATAGCTCTGAGGATGAAAAACCAAAATCAAAAGTAAGTTTGAACTATTATAATAATTTTTGCCTTGCTAATTTCACACTAATAATGATGAGAACTTGTGAATGAATCTCTATGATTTTATACTTTACTTATTCATCACTACCTCTGAATACAATAAAAAGTTCAATAAATTAAAAAGTAAATTGAGATCAAATTGCAAATAAATGCGGTTTTTTTTAAGGTCAAGCCCAAACTAGCAGCTACTCCTGCTAAAAAGGCAGAATCATCAGATGATAGTGACAGCAGTGAAGACAATGCCACATCTAAACCGAAAAAACAACCAGTGAAACCTAGTGTAGCTGCACCTAAAATTGTTAAGAAGCAAGAATCGTCCGACGATGACGACAGTAGTGAGGATGAGAAACCCAAACCTCAACAGAAGACTCCAGCAAAGGCACCTGCTCCAAAAGTAGCCCCGAAACAGAAGCCAGACTCGTCAGATAGTGATGACAGCAGTGAAGATGAAAAACCAAAGGTTGTTGCAAAACCTGCACCAAAACCTCAAGCTAAAGCTACACCAGCCAAGAAACAAGAGTCTTCTTCTGACGACAGTGAGGATGAAACACCTGCTCCAAAGAAAGCTGCACCTACGCCTGCAAAAACTCCAGTTAAACCAGCTAAGAAACAAGAGTCCTCTTCTGATGATAGTGACGATAGTGAAGACGAAAAACCCAAGGCACCTGCCAAACCTATTCCAAAAGCCACCCCAGCTAAACTAGCTGCTAAGGCTACACCTGCTAAAAAGCAAAAATCATCATCAGATGACAGTGATGACAGTGATGAAGATCAAAAAGTACCACAGAAGGCCCTCCAGAAACCTACACCCACACCTGTGAAACCTGCTATTAAGGCTTCAGCTAAAAAAGAGTCATCATCTGATAGTGATGATAGCAGTGAAGACGAAAAGCCTAAAGCAGTTCAAAATACGCCAGCTAAAGCTCAAACAAAAACACCAGTGAAAAAGGCATCATCTTCAGATGATAGTGATGACAGTGATGAAGAGCCATCCAAACCTGCTTCAAAGACACCGGTTAGTGCAGCTAAACCTAAACCTGCTGCAAAGAAACAAGAGTCATCAGGTGAAGAGTCAAGTGATGAGGATGAACCAAAACAGAAACCAACACAAGTGAAGGCAGGCCGCCTTCACTCACAGAAATAATACAAGAATATAATAAAGTCAAGAAGCCACAAAAAACAGCAGCTGAAAGGTGATTAAAATATTTGTTTTTAAGGTTATGATCACATTGTTTTGAATTTTAAAGGTTAAGAGTAAATCCTTTACCTATTGTTCTAATAAAGAGACACTTCTGCAGGGGTAGTGCTTTCTAGCTCATAAATTTTAAAAAATTAATCATGTCTTATCCGTCGTCGTGTCGTTTTTCGTTGTCGTATTACAATGGGTTGATAAGTCCTATAAAACTAGTACTTACAAACGGGGTGAATCGGGACGAAACAATAAAATGGATTTTTGCATTGCAATTATAGTTGTTATAATACTTTATTGCCAACAAGGGCTCTTAATAGTAAATTGTAATACAGTAATCACTTAAGAATCCTTCTTGGTAACGAACTATATCAAATAATAAGTTTTGTCCCGATTCACGTTTGCATCCCTATTCACCCTGTTTGATGGTATGTACTGTAATTAAGTCCTCTCTTACTAGTTCTGATGACGACTCCAGTGAAGATGAGAAGCCACAAAAACAAACAACTGCACAAGTTAACGGCAAGGCTACTGCTGCAAAAAAAACACAAGACTCTTCAGACGATAGCTCTGAGGATGAAAAACCAAAATCAAAAGTAAGTTTGAACTATTATAATAATTTTTGCCTTGCTAATTTCACACTAATAATGATGAGAACTTGTGAATGAATCTCTATGATTTTATACTTTACTTATTCATCACTACCTCTGAATACAATAAAAAGTTCAATAAATTAAAAAGTAAATTGAGATCAAATTGCAAATAAATGCGGTTTTTTTTTAAGGTCAAGCCCAAACTAGCAGCTACTCCTGCTAAAAAGGCAGAATCATCAGATGATAGTGACAGCAGTGAAGACAATGCCACATCTAAACCGAAAAAACAACCAGTGAAACCTAGTGTAGCTGCACCTAAAATTGTTAAGAAGCAAGAATCGTCCGACGATGACGACAGTAGTGAGGATGAGAAACCCAAACCTCAACAGAAGACTCCAGCAAAGGCACCTGCTCCAAAAGTAGCCCCGAAACAGAAGCCAGACTCGTCAGATAGTGATGACAGCATTGAAGATGAAAAACCAAAGGTTGTTGCAAAACCTGCACCAAAACCTCAAGCTAAAGCTACACCAGCCAAGAAACAAGAGTCTTCTTCTGACGACAGTGAGGATGAAACACCTGCTCCAAAGAAAGCTGCACCTACGCCTGCAAAAACTCCAGTTAAACCAGCTAAGAAACAAGAGTCCTCTTCTGATGATAGTGACGATAGTGAAGACGAAAAACCCAAGGCACCTGCCAAACCTATTCCAAAAGCCACCCCAGCTAAACTAGCTGCTAAGGCTACACCTGCTAAAAAGCAAAAATCATCATCAGATGACAGTGATGACAGTGATGACAGTGATGAAGATCAAAAAGTACCACAGAAGGCCCTCCAGAAACCTACACCCTAATGGAAAACAGAATCCAACAACGAGCAGTGGTCTGATAATATAATTCGTATATTTTGTGGTCAATATTTTTACACAAGTGACAAGGCTCATAAAAAACATATGCCGTAACAATATTAATTTGAATCGGTGACAGGCATGTGTAACAGGCCAGTGCATACATATATGCGACCTCTTCCAATACGCCCCCTTAATATAGTTACGCTGCGTATGATCACTTCTGTACTTGTCAGAACTCGGTACATAAAATTAAATAAATCACCAACACTTCTGTGTCCGACTGTACTACGCTGTACCCAAAAGTAGAATACAAAAACAGAAGAAATCTAACAAAATAAAGTATGCATAACGAAACTAAATTATCTATTACACAAAGCACAAAAAAGAACATAAAACGTCAAAACGTCTAACTACTCATCGCCCCCTTAATAGAATAATTTGACAGGGATAAATCCTTTAAAAATTCTCTAAGCTTCGGGCTGTGAACACTTTTAGTTAAGATGTCCGCTATCATCATATCAGTTGACATGTACCTTATTTCAACTTTGTTAGCTAGTACACATTCACGAATAAAATGATACTTGATATCTATATGCTTTGTCCTATTATGCATCATTTTGTTAGCTGCAATTTTATGCGCCGACTGATTGTCATTATAAATTACTACTGCTTTACTATCCACAGCTGTCAAACTGTTAAGTAAACTACGTAAATAAAGAGCTTCCTTCGAAGCTAGACTCAATCCTACGTACTCTGCCTCTGTGGAGGACAAGGATACTGTCGCTTGCTTCCTACTCTCCCATGACACTATATTTTTACCTATCTTGAAAATTAATCCTGTGAAAGATTTTCTATCAAGTGCCCCTCCCCAATCTGCATCAACATAGCCTCGTAAGTCCAAATCTCCCGACTTCCTAAAAGTAAGACAAAGGTTAGACGTACCCTTCAAATACCTTAAGACCCGTTTTGCACATTTAAAGTGTATTTCGTCATAACACGAATTAAATTGTGAAAGTACACTCACCGCATGTGCTATGTCTGGTCGCGTATTACAGGCTAAATAGTTTAGACACCCTATTATGCTTTGATATGGCAGATTACTATGGGAATTTGTCGATCTTTCTAATTTCATGCCGACTTCCATTGGGGTTGAAACTGGCTTAGCGTCTGTCATGTTAAAGTCATTCAAAATTTCCGAAATGAACTGTTGCTGATCTAGACAAATAACATCTTTATCTCTCCTCAGCCTCATGCCTAAAACATGCCTAGCCGCGCCTAAATCTTTCACTTTAAACTTATCAAGCAAATCGGTTTTTAATTTTTGCTTTTCTTGTTCACAATTTCCAAAGATAAAAAGGTCATCTACATAAATAACAACAATTAACTTGTTATTGTTTTTAAGCTGCTTTTGATACAAACACGGTTCTATTTTTGATTGTACAAAGCCTGAGTTCAACATCTCTTTGTCCAATTCCTTGAACCAAGCATTCGAAGCTTGTTTCAATCCATACAAAGAACGCTGCAGCTTACATACTTTGGTTTCTTGACCTTTGACTACTGCTCCTTTCGGTTGGAGCATGTAAATGTCCTCTTTAATCTTGCCATATAAAAAGGCAGTCGTGACATCCCATTGGTCAATAAACCAACCGTATTCAACAGCTAGCGAGAACAACGTTCGCAGAGTAGAACTTCTAACTACTGGAGAATACGTCTCAGTATAGTCTACACCACGTACCTGTGTGAAACCTTTTGCTACTAATCTAGCCTTATACTTTGTTACCTTGCCGTCACTATCTCTCTTGATTTTGAACACCCATTTGCACTGGATAGGCTTCTTATCGATCGGACGATCCACCAACGTCCAAGTCTGGTTCTCCTTTAGTGACATAAGTTCATCATCGATCGCTTTTTGCCATAAGTCACCATCGGGTCTCGCCAACGCTTCATTAATAGTCAATGGATCATCATCAAGATTGCTCTTGGCATACATAACATTGCATCCATACCGATCGACTTGTCTGCGTTCTCTTACAGGATACCTTCTTTCCGATTCAGGTATTGTGACTTCCTCTTCAGTCAATACGTCAATCTCTTGCTCTGGTACTACAGGCTCAGGTTGTATCTCCTCCGATACTTCTACGTTCTCGTCTATAGCATTACGGTACACATCATCGTGAGCCTCCAAGGGTTCCGATCTGCTTGTAGATCTGTTGGGTAAATTGGCATGAACAGAATCTGTATTTAGGTTTATGATAACTTCCGACTTTTCCACGTTTTCTTTTTGGAAAAAGACGTTTTCGAGAAATTTTACATCTCTTGCAGTTTTCACTTCACCTGTCTTAGGATTCATCAGACGATAACCATTCTGATTATCTGGATATCCAATAAAAATCATCGGTTCCGTCTTCATGTCTAGTTTCCGTCTCTTTTGTTTTGATATCAATCTGTACGCCAAACAACCAAAGATTTTCAGATGACTGACATCCACATCTTTTCCAGTCCAAAGCTTCTCTGGTACCGCATTATTCAATGCTTTCGTGGGGCTTCTGTTCTTTAGGTAAACAACAGTATTAACAGCCTCGGCCCAATACTTCTTGCTTAAGTTCGATTCTGAGAGTAATGTTCTTGCCTTTTCTATTATAGTCCGATTCGCTCTCTCTGCGACAGAATTTTGTTCCGGCGTGTACGGTACAGTCGTCTGGTGTTTTTATACCTGCAGACTTCAAAAATGATTTAAATTTACTATTACAGTACTCTGCGCCGTTGTCAGTTCTCAGACATTTAATGAATTTACTGGTCTCATTCTCAACTTCCGCCTTGTATTCACGGAACTTGTCGAAAGTTTCACTTTTGTTCTTCAAAAAGTAAACATGAGTCTTCCGAGTAAAATCGTCGATAAATAGAAGAATATACCTCGAACCTCCGAACGACGGCTCCTCGATTGGTCCGCAAACGTCGCTAAAAACCAGCTGTAAGACCTCGTTCCCTCTCGTACCTTGGTGTTTAAAGGGACTTTTGCAGGTCTTTCCTTCGATACATGGAATACACGGCTCGCATAAATCGGTACTCTTAAATTCCATACCGGTTACTAAAACTTTCATTTTATTCATATAATTACGCGATAAATGAGCTAATCTTTTATGCCAAATGTTCGAAATATTTTCATTTTGTTTTGACAGTGTCACATTCACGACGTTATTTTTATTTTCTGTCAACTCATAAATTCCGTCAACCTCTTGACATCTTGCAATAATTCGATTCTTATTTTGAATTATGCAACCTCCATTGTCAAAATTCATGCAATAATTCTTCTTGGTCAAATCGCTCACCGAAATAAGGTTCATGGATAAATCAGGAACATGTAAAACGTTTTCTAAAATTAATTTTTCGTTTTCGCTGACTCGTGGCTCAGCATTTCCTCGTCCTTTCACCAACAATTTCTCGCCGTTTGCTACTGCGATCTTCATGTTGCCCTTTTCAGGTTTATAAGACAACAATTTGTTTTTATCGTGGGTCATATGATTTGAGCACCCACTGTCTAAATACCACTTATCTTTGTGTATCACCTTCTTCGTATTCAGGCAGATATTCGCGGTTTTGATCCGCTCCTTGCATTCGGACGCCTTGTGTCCTTGCTTGTGGCACTTAAAACACTTGTAGACGAATTTCTGCTTGCGATCGTTAGTTTTTGTGTTAGATCTTGCATCGTTCTGTACTTTACGTGTAACTAAGGCTTGTTCGTACTCTGTATTTAACTTACTCTGTCTACTTCCTTCTTGTAACAATTTCGTTTTGATTTGCTCCAACGTGATCTGTTGTCCACTATTATCTACCGCCATGATGAGAGGGCTGTACTCAGCGGTTAGTCCACCCAGCAAAATCGATATGATCCAATCATCAGGAATATCAGCATCAATATCGGACAATTGTTGTGTCAGGAATGTAGTTTTGCTTATGTAGCTTTCCATAGAATCGAAATTCTCTAACTTACAGCTGAAAAGCTCTCGCTGAATATGTATACGTCTTCCCCAACCTTTGTCTTCATATGCTTTTTGTAAGCTGTTCCAGGCTTCTTTCGCAGTCTTCGCATTGTAGACGTGGGTAAAGCACTCTGGTTCTAACAACAAACATATTGTCGTTCGTGCCTGCCGGTCTACGTCAGCGTTTGCTACATCTGTAGAAATTACTCCCCACCAGTTTTTATTCTCCAAGTAATTTCGCACCAAGAACTTCCAATTTGGGTAGTCGGACGATCCTTTCAGCTTCTTGATACCACTTATACCAACTTCAGCTGACATAATTAAAATTTCGTAAGTTTTACAGCAAACCACTCATATAAATTATACGCACTATCAGAAAAAACTCCAGCACACTCCTGGGCCCATAACCTAATGGAAAACAGAATCCAACAACGAGCAGTGGTCTGATAATATAATTCGTATATTTTGTGGTCAATATTTTTACACAAGTGACAAGGCTCATAAAAAACATATGCCGTAACAATATTAATTTGAATCGGTGACAGGCATGTGTAACAGGCCAGTGCATACATATATGCGACCTCTTCCAATACACCCACACCTGTGAAACCTGCTATTAAGGCTTCAGCTAAAAAAGAGTCATCATCTGATAGTGATGATAGCAGTGAACACGAAAAGCCTAAAGCAGTTCAAAATACGCCAGCTAAAGCTCAAACAAAAACACCAGTGAAAAAGGCATCATCTTCAGATGATAGTGATGACAGTGATGAAGAGCCATCCAAACCTGCTTCAAAGACACCGGTTAGTGCAGCTAAACCTAAACCTGCTGCAAAGAAACAAGAGTCATCAGGTGAAGAGTCAAGTGATGAGGATGAACCAAAACAGAAACCAACACAAAAAGGCGCAGCTAAGAAGGCCGAGTCTTCTGACGACAGTGATGATAGTGATGAAGATACTCCTCCTGCTAAAGTGGCGAAGAAACAATCCAATGATGAGGTAAATATACGTTGTTATTTTTTGTTAATACATTCCAATGATGTGGCTATGAATGGTGTTGAAACTTGAAAGTAATGTATGTGTGAGTTCTAAACACCACTCAATCAGTTTCTAGTAATAAACAAATAAATAAATTGTAATAATTATATTTAACTTTGTACCAGGTTGATAGTGGATTCCAAACCGGGAAAAAGAGGAAAGCATCAGGAGGAGATGGAAGTGCACCTGCCAAGAAGCCCTACAATAATTTCGTAAAGGTAAACTTGAATTTAAGATACCCACAGGCTAGTTGGACTGATATTTATCACCAATTTGCTGTTAATGGATGGATAAGTGGATGACAATCTCAGCTCTGACTTACAACTGGAGAGGCCTTTATCCATCCAGTGAACTGCTACAGGATAAGGAAGTTGAAATCATACCCTACTAAATTGTGTTGTATCTATTGGAATCAGAGCTGTACATATATTATAATTTGTCCTTGTCTTTGGGAAGTCCCAAGCGCTCTAATATTTTGTAAACACTGAATGTTGGGACAGTCAGTCATTATTCTCATTTGTTTTTGTTACATCTCACTGAGTTTGCTCCAAAATCAACTTTGGGTTCAACGAAGGGGGTGTTTTGCCAAAATGGCGCAATGGTCGTTCCTATTCTTAGTTGAATCGCATTGTATGAACTTTAACACTGAAATAAATTTTAGGGTACAGTCAGTGTCTCAACTCCCAACGAAAAAGAGGATGGATCTGGTAAACCAGCGCCCTTCCGCCGAGTAGCATCAAAATCTGTAGAAGTGATCTGTAGAAGATTTTTATGATCTTTGGGTTGTTGTATTTGTCTTCGTCCCGAACCGCAGAATAACTATAGAAACATGGGAAAAATACTCGAAAATTCTCTTACATTTTTCGTGTCAGCTAGAAAACGCTTTATGCCTTCGAAATACCAGGTTGTCATAACTCGGTAGGAGCACACTTAACATCGATTTGTCAGCTAGAAGACGCTTAATGCCGTTGAAGTACCAGGTTTTCATAACTCGTTAAGAGCTCACCTAATTTGTGTTTCAGCTAGAAAACGCTTTATGCCTTCGAAGTATATATATAGGTTATATATTAGGTTGTCATAACTTGGTAGGAGATCATGCGCAATGACTCAAGATGTTTTGCTGATAGGTTAACGCAACATTTATTGATTTTGAGGCGGTACGAAGTACGCCGGTTTAGCTACTGTTAGTGTGTAATAATACTTTAATAACCCTTTTTTGCCGATTGTACAAAAAAGTAAGTTTGGCTTATGCCAAACAAAAAAATATATAGGCCTTTTAAAAGGAATACCAAATTTAAAATTTAAAAACCCCCGATCCAATCAAAAACTCTAAAAAGTTAAAAGAAAATATATTTATCGGCCTTTTATGTTGGAGGTAATATTTTGACCAAGGCATTGTCAAGTCGGGGGACGGCTACTGAAAATGAGGCCTCCTATGTTTGGCGTTTTCATTTGCGTTTTTATGTCGGGGGTTAAAAATAGGACGAAGCAGGAACAAAATAATTAAAATTATATTATGGGACGAAGGACGCTTACTGTTTGGGAAGACCCAGGATTTTTTGACAAAACTCAGTGGGCCGAACGAAGAATAAATCAGATGAAGACTTTTCTACTAACTGACTACCGTTTCTCGGTAGACAACCTCTTTATTTTCATATCATCTTACACACAGTCCAACTCTCCTTAGAACAAAACTGCAATAGACCCAAAATATCAAGAAAAATGTAATTATATATTATATTAAACGTTAGAAGCTGTTTATAAATAATTCTTTCAGCTCGAGTGACGACGTACGTGCCTGATTATCCGTGCCCTAAATACGTGGGCTGGGTTAGGCTACGTGCAGACTGAAGAAAATTCTGGCGGGTGGCGAAGGAACATTATTTATTACTGTCTTAGTGTTAGCTGACATAATTTATTGCTGTCGTCTGACGTTTCATAAGTGCCCATGCAGGTTTATGTGAAATAAAATATTATGGTTTGATTTGATTTGAACTAGAGAAAAGATGGAAGGCAAGTTCGGAATGTCTCCTGTTCGGCTGTTCCTGTCAGCAGCAGAAATAAAAGTGTATCCAAATTTAACAAAAGCTTTATATTAATTACTTAGGTATGTCTTCTATGGTAACGTAATGCTAAAAGCGCGACAAAATGGTTGAGCTGGATGGTGCTGGTCCACGCGTCGTGTTCGTGAATAGGGATGAAAATTGCCAAAGTTCCCAAAACTCCCGGGAATGTTTCCAAACTTGCCGGCAAGATTGGGTAAGAAACGTAAAAATAGAAAACTACGTTTACTATTATAATTGCTTAGTAGGATAAAATTGCGGTCTGCAGGATGGTAGTTTTTATGCTTATCTTTAATATCCAATCTGAAATTTTTGGTTTTAAATTTATTTTCTTACTGATAAACTAAAGAAAAGAAACAAGCTAACCATGATTGTTCATTGGTGATGAAACCATAACTATTTTAGAGATATCGTAATTTTTTTTCTTCTACGTTCTTATAATTTAACTTCACTTGAATATAAGAAAGTATATAAATCTATATGTATACATATCTGTATGTATAAAAGGGTTAAACCTTGCAAGACGATTTGGTCAGCAACGACAAGTAGACGTTTTTAACCGACTTCAAAAAGTAGGTTCTTTATTCGATCCGAATGTATGTTTGTCTGTATGTTTGTATGTTCGCGATTTTCTCAAAAACTCTGATTTTGAAAATTCTTTTGACGGCACTGTCGGCGACGGTGCAGTGGTTAAGTGACTGTTGTGGGGACGTAAGGGTACAAGGGGTAATGTGAAGAAAAGTTAAGGTGGTAATTAGGTACTCATGCATAGTTATAATTATAAGGGGCCATTCAAGTATTACGTAAGCACTACAGGGGGGCGGGGGGGGTCTTTGCTTTGCTTATTTTTGATGACATGGGGGATGGGGGTGTCTGGATGGTGATTACGTCAGCAGTATTTTTTTTAACTTTTTTGTATTTGTAGAAAATCCAAAAAAGTTAAAAATTTACTAGATTTTGGTTTGAACACATATGGCAAGCAGTGTGCCCTGCCCACTGCCACTTAAGTTTGGCAATTCTTCGGGCTATGTCGGTTACCTTGTTACTCCTGCGGATCTCTTCATTCCTGATTCGATCGCGTAGGGAAACTCCGAGCATAGCCCTCTCCATTGCTCTTTGTGAGACTAAGCCGATAGCCCCGAAAGGTTCTGGAATGGAGACCGCGTACCGGAAGACGTAGAGTGGGAAGGCCTCTCAAGGCAAGGTGGACCGATAATCTTTTGTAGGCCGCGGGAATCCGCTGGATGTGCGAAGCACAAGACCGGTCGAAGTGGAGGAGCCTGGGGGAGGCCTATGTCCAGCGGTGGACATCTTTCGAATTTAGCGAAGGCTCTATGAAAGTTGAGTGAAGAAAGAGGCCATGAAGCTTTGTATAAAATACTACATATTGTCACGGAGAATACGCGCCAGCAAAACAGTGGCGACCACGATAGTCAATATAAATACATTTTAGGTTTTTATTAAATGCTAGTGTATTATTTGATTTTTAATAAAATATACTTAAAACATTAAGAGCGTTCATCCCACGCGGGCTGTCAACAACGCATTTATTCAACGTTTTTCGTGATTATACAAACAAAAGTACTATTTTTTGTCAGCCAAGCTGAAAGGTCATTGTTTATAATTATTTTCAATATTTACTCTTTATTAAAAACATTTCATTGAACTAAGTACTTAATGCAAATAGAAAATAATTGACGGTATGTCGATTTTTATAAGTAAATACCAAAATAACTGTAAAAAATAACATACAAACTAGTAAATACTAACTATCTAGTGCATGGCTGAAAAAATGTTTACTTTTGTTTGTATTTAACGAAATAATCACTCAAAAACCGCTATAAATGCGCCAGTACCAGCCCGTGTGGTATGAACGCTCTTAAATTCACTGGCAGACAGAAGACACAATAGACATAAAACTCTCGTGCTCACCAAGAGACCAATCTAAATAGCCCAATCTCGGTTGGTTTACTTTTACCAGAGCGTAGATCCTATGACCACCTTCCAACTCCATCATCAGGCTGGCACAGCGTTATCAAAACATTGCGTTCTCACCAGACTTACATAAATGTGTATAATTTTAGCCCTATCAGACTTCAGGAAAAAGTTTAAAATCGATGTTATTTCAAACAGATGAAGTTCTTAAAGCAAAGTTCAAAATATTTACAAAACAACACTACACAGTTGTATGCTTTATATTTATTTCAATCTGTATTAATACCCTCTTTCTTTTTTTATAAAATTTATAAGTAAAATTCTTAAAAAACTATGGGGTCAGCTATCCTGAAGTTACCAAAGACATAGTTTAACTTTATCTTCACTTATATGCATGGATAATTAAAAATTAATTATAATTATCAATTAATTATACAGGCTAACTAATAATACGTAAAATTACACCATTACATAAAACCTCACGAGTGCAAAAACATTGCAAATGGCATTTGAAAAACCCTATGTAATCTGGCAACTTTGGAAACATTCCGGCAATATTCCCCAATATTCCCGGCAATATTGGAAACTTTCCTGGGAAGTTTCGGAAACATTCGGCAATTTTCATCCCTATTCGTGAACGGGCTCCGTCTGTTGAGACTGGTCATCTCTTAACTGCCAGTGCTTATTTTTAATCTTATATTTTGAATTGTTTCTTATTTTTATTTTTACACTTCTCACTTAAGAAGCAACAACAATAATGTACCCAGAATTATGTAATATTTTGATTTAAAAGAGTGTCCTTGGAGTTTCTTGCCCATTCTTCTCCACAGAGATCTACGTTTTCCAATGAATGGAGCTTAAACTTTCTGACATTTCTTCTTCTTCCTTTTAACAATTTATAAGTGCCTGTAAATGGTTTTATTGAAATAAATGCTTTGAGCTTGAATTATTGTTTTTTTACTAGTATTTTACCCTCTTATATAAAAACG
Organism: Polymixis lichenea; assembly: GCA_949091785.1. Lineage (NCBI taxonomy): Eukaryota > Metazoa > Arthropoda > Insecta > Lepidoptera > Noctuidae > Polymixis > Polymixis lichenea. The sequence goes on from OX420959.1 coordinate 11,092,809, forward strand.
TTGTTTATAGTTAAGAGATGCTTAAACGTCATAAATGTGTATGTTTAATCACTCGCTAATCATTCTTATTTTGGCAGAAAGATGACATTTCCGACAAATGTCACCATTTTAGTTTAGCGAAATAGAGAAGCCAACATTTTCACTAACGCTATTTTATTTTCGACTAGCTGACCCGTGGCCACTTCGTTGGGCGGCAAACATTTATATATCACACAATAGAATACGACACGTTCGCGGTTCCATACCTATGTTGTAATATCTCTTTAACCAATCGTCCAAATTATATCCAGTGAAAGGGAAAAGTCTTTGGTTTTAAACACTTTAGACGATAAATTTACTTATTTTGATAAAAATTCATAAGTTGATATGACCAATAAACATGCCCAAACGATTTTTTTTTTTTAAATTACCTAAAAGTTAGGCATATGCTGTCGCTGACTCTTTTGTAGGCATTATCAAGTTCCACAACTTTTCTCTAGAACTCAATCATATATCTCTCATCGTTAATGCAGCGTTCGTAAGAAACATTTTCGTTCGACAGTTTTTTCTCAGACTTACTTTGCAAATCCGACAACCACGAAAAAATCTTTTAATTTTTCGGGTTTGATATATACCGTGACATTTTAGTCGTCTTATATCACTTCATGTATCCATTGACTACTAATCAATTATAAAATAAAAAAATAATTTTGAACAAATGCATATCAAAAAAATATTAAAATATCATTCACTAAGACGCATGACGTAGTTTGAAACACCCTGATAAGGAGATGGAATTAATGATGGAATGTAATGGTAGGTAGGTAGATATCTTCTACCGTTTGATACGTAAACATTATTAACAGGGAGGGTGTTTCATAATTCTAAAGCATTTTTTTTTTGTACCTATTATCTTAATTAATGGTAACAATGTTTTAATAGCGCCTAGAGGTATTTTATGACGAATACATTGAGTGGGACCACGTTTGTTAGACGACTAAAATGTCACGGTGTATATGCCTATGACACTCACAAATAGCGTGGCTTTCTATTGGTAAAATCGAATCAAATTTTCAAAATCGGTTCAGTAGATCCAGAGATTACCCCCTACAACCTCACAAACTTTACCTCTCTGCAATATTATATTATTACATTATAATAATTTTATTATAGTACAGATAAATTCCTAATTTTTTTTTTGCACTGTGAACACAGCTTTACACTGACCTTAATAATGGTAGTCTATGATAATATAATATAATCTTATTAACATCAGAAGCCGTTTTGTTCAGACTTGATGAATAATTCTAGTGGGCAGACCCTTTAACTAAAATTATATTACCTTATACTACAGCGTAGCGTCTAGGGAAGGGATGGAGTACCTTCATTGCAGAAAATTCTGGGCCAGTTGATTCCGTAACACATCAACAGTACGAATTAATTTTATTTAGACAGTTCAACAACAACAGTTGTTGAGCAGATTTTCGAACATCATCCTTATCGTTTCAGCCGAAAGGGCCTCCCCCAAGCTCCGCCACTTCGACCGGTGCTGTGCTTCCCGCAACCAGCGGATGATTTTCGAATATAACATGAAGCAATCAAAATCAAAAGTCATTTACTCAAACTAGGCTGAGTGTTCCGTGTGGTGCCGGACGTAAAAGAATAGCACCATCCCATTTCTTCCCGTGGGTGTCGTAGAAGGCGACTAAGGGACTTACTAGAGAATGGGCAGCAGCGTTCTCTATGCATTTTACCACCATACTGCGATCGCCAACCCGCCTGCCAAGCGTGGCGATTATGGCAAATCCCACCCTTTTGGGGGAGGCTTATGTCCAGCAGTGAACGTCTTTCAGCTGATATGATGATGATGATGAGGCTGAGAGTCAGCACTCTTTGAACGTCAAAATTATGTAAGACTGTCCTCCAAAAAACCCGCCCTTCACCAATTGTTTAAATTCAATCAATGGATGCAATGGATTAGCAATACCTGACAAAATGATTTAGATTCTGATTGATAGTGTGTGACACAATTAACGTGCCGGTTGGATTTTTAGCAAGCAATTGAAAACAATAAAACGACCAAAAATGTGAAACTAAGGATAAGTATAGGTCAATTGTTAAAAAAAATAACAATTTTCCTATACTTATCCTTAGTTTCGGTTTTGATTAATTTGAATTACTTTATGTTCGCGACGACGCGTCACTACATAGTTAATTAGTTTGTTTTTGACATTAACGTAGATTCATAGTGATAAGAGTGATAGTGAAACCAATAAACAGTAGTGACTAAGCGGCTAGTATAAGATAACCGTAAGTACCACCCCTGCAAACCTCATTTGAGTGGGCTATATAGCAGTAACTTATAGTTTTAGTTGCGTCCAGGTAACCTAGTACCGAGACCTAGCCCTGGACGTAACTTTCAATAATGTAAACCTAAGATAAAGCCCACTTAATTGAGTTTGTATGTCGTGTTACTTTAGTTAAGTAATTCTTAAGATTTGTGTTTTTGCTAACCCTCTTTCAGGGCGCGTCACGCCCTGAAAGCCATAGTTGTATAGTTTTAAATATCAGATTGTTTTAGGTCTACAGACCAGCCTGAGATATCTATAATTGGATTTGAAATCCGTTCAGTAGTTTTCGAGGAAATCAACTTATAAAATAAATTTATTAACATTTTTCAGAATTTTTTCGGGTTTCCTCGAAACATTCTTTCAGTATGGGAAGATATAGTTGATGTGGGTATCTCAGGAGACGGGGAATTTCATGGGGAATGCAACCATATGTAACATGCCTTGTATATTTTAATAAATTGAGATGTTATATGCATAATTCCGTCATAAATGTAATGAAATCTAGAACAAATAAAACTTAAAAACAGGAAGCAATTTGCGGCTCTCGTTACGGTAAAGATTCATAGTACGATAGTAAACGTGTAATTTCTAGCAACTTGTAGTCATCGGCAAGATTTTATTTAATTCTTAAATTAATTAATAGATATAGTTCAAGTAGTGTTCTGAAATTGCTTCCTGTAAAAACATAAAAACGTGTGTTATTAATCAGGTAAGGCACCCCCCTCCTTAGCGGAGTCAAAAAACACCCCCTTGCTAGACGAAAGTCTGGAAACTATTTCTTTGAGACGAGTCGTAACACTGGTACATATGGTAACGTCATGAAGCCCGGAAGATAGTAGCCGCCCTGAAGATATCTGGAATCTATAGGTGCAGGACGTCAGCGCCGCGCGGACCGGGAGCCCTACACACACAGAGGGACAGGCATACACCCTCACCACACACCCCTCGCGTCCAAGCGATCACGCCCGTCCGGCACATCTGCTGGTCCTTGCGAGCCGGATTTCTTCAGGAGAGATACATGAAGACCCGTCCGGGACATGCCTGAAGCCTTATTCCTGAAGGATTATTCCTGAAGACTTATTCCTGAAGCTTTATTCCTGAAGAGTTATCGGATTCCTGAAGACTTAATTTTGAAGTTTTATCACTGAAGAATTACGTCAGAGCCTGAAGCCTTATTCCTGAAGGATTATTCCTGAAGACTTATTCCTGAAGCTTTATTCCTGAAGAGTTATCGGATTCCTGAAGACTTAATTTTGAAGTTTTATCACTGAAGAATTACGTCAGAGCCTGAAGCCTTATTCCTGAAGGATTATTCCTGAAGACTTATTTCTGAAGTTTTATCACTGAAGAGTTACGTCAGAGCCTGAAGCCTTATTCCTGAAGACTTATCTCTGAAGAATACTTTGAAGTACAGAAGACTGATTCTGATTGAAGATCCGTTTTGAAGATCTGTTTTGAAGATTCCGTTGAAGATCCGGTTTTGAAGATCCGTTTTGAAGATCCGTTTTGAAGATCCGTTTTGAAGATCCGTTTTTGAAGATCCGTTTTGAAGATCTGGTTTGAAGATTCCGTTGAAGATCCGGTTTTGAAGATCCGTTTTGAAGATCCGTTTTGAAGATCCGTTTCGAAGATCCGTTTTCAAGATCCGGTTTGAAGATCCGTTTTCAAGATCCGGTTTGAAGATCCGTTTTCAAGATCCGTTTTGAAGATCCGTTTCGAAGATCCGTTTTCGAGATCCGGTTTGAAGATTCCGTTCAAGATCTGGTTTGAAGATTCCGTTGAAGATCCGGTTTTGAAGATCCGTTTTGAAGACCCGAATTCAACATGCCGGTAACGAGATCGCAAGGCAAGGCCCCTGAAGCCTGGACAGTGGAGGTGAGCAGAGGCCGCAGCAGGTCGGCCATCTGCCATGAGCGGCCACCGAATTCACCATCCACCACTGAAGGAGCCGAGCCACCGCCGCAGTGCCCCCTAGTTCCGCGGACAAGTAAAGACTTACCTGCACGGGCGCGGTCTGAAGAAGCCGAACGCCTATCCACGGTCAGGAAGGGAACCAGAAAGGAAGGAACTTCAGATAGAACATTGAAGCCTGCAGATAGAACATTGCAGTCTTCAGATAGAACATTGCAGTCTTCAGACAGAACACTGAGGCCTGGAGACAGAACACTGAGGCCTGCAGACAGAGCACTGAGGCCTGCAGACAGAATAGAAAGAACACTAGATGAAACTTACAGCCGAACCTTACCGATGACTACCCGGGGTGACGCCCGTACCGAACATAGCAGGCCGCAGTCGACTACGAATAGAACGACGCGGTCACATAGAAAAATTTCAAGAGCACGTGAAGACTTATTGAAGATTAAGTTGGAACTTGCTCAATTAGCACTTCAGAGAGCCGAGGAAGAAGATTCCGATGGTTACATGGATGATAGAAACTCAAACAATGAGTACGTGCGCTCCTGGCTTGAAGAGGCACCTGAGCCTGAGCCGGAGAAGAGGGACAACGCCGCCGAGGGGGACAATAGTGATATAGGCCATGAGCAACAGCCCCCCCCTGTGGACTTCGAAACTATAGTGGACCTCGATAAGCAAGTACCATTGCCGCATCCTACAGCGAATGAAGTGAAGAATCGAATCCCACCAAGGGAAATAGAAGCCAAGGGGGAAGACTCACTCCGTCCGTTCATAACGGAGTTGACGTCCGCTATAGCGTCGCTAGCCGACAGGAAAACAGAACAGGGGACACCGAACCACCCCTCGGCGTCGAAGGTCATCATGACCTTACCGAACTTCAATGGGGCCCATACAGAATGGCTTTCATTTCGTGCCATCTACGAGACAACTCGAAGATACTTCAACGACGTTGAAAACACAGCAAGACTTAGAAGAAGCCTACGGGGACGAGCGCTAGAGACAGTGAGCTCAGAACTCATCGGACATGCCAAACCAGATGACATCATGAGGGAACTCGAGCTGCAGTTCGGCCGTCCAGATTCGATCGCGCAAGCGGAAACAGACAGACTGCGCGGATTGCCGCGCTGTGGCGAAGCACCTAAAGATATCTGCAACTTCGCAAGTAGAGTCAGAAGCGGTGTGGTCACTCTGCGCGCGCTGAAGAAGGATCACTACCTGATCAACGCTGAGCTGATGCGGTCGCTCACCGAGAAGCTGCCGAACTCCCTACGTGTACAGTGGTATAGGACGTACACCGAAAAGTACCAGTCGCTGCCGGACCTTACGCTATTCAGCGAATTCATCACAGAGCAAGCTCGTTTCTGCAGTGCTTTCGCTCCACCTGAGAACATCGGCCCTGCTGAGGCAACAACGAGCAAGCGTGTCACACAAAGGACCCATACAGCTGTAGACAAGTCGGCCCAAAAATGCCGTATTTGCGAGAAGGAGGGACATCAAGCTCCTGATTGCAAGAGGTTCAAAGAGGGATCCAGTGACAAGAGATGGGAGCTCGCTAAGAAGTTTAGCCTGTGTTTCCGTTGCCTGCGAAGCCTTCGTCCCGATCACAAATGCAAACCAAAGAAGTGTGACGTAAAGGGGTGTACAGCCACGCATCATCAGCTTCTTCATTATAATAAGAAGTCCGCTACAGAGAGCGAAAAGCCCGTTACTCAGGAGCAGTCTAACAACGTGGAGTCAAAGGAGACAGTGGCCAGCTCACGAACGACTTCAAGCCACGCCTACCTCAAGATGGTTCCGGTTCGAGTAATTGGACCGGCGGGAGAAGTATCGACATTCGCACTTCTCGATGATGGATCAACCGTTTCCTTGATCGACGAGGACATAGCGAAGCAAGTCGGGGCAGAAGGCCAAATAGACCCTCTGAAAATAGGCGCGATCGGCAATACCACGATCGACACTCCATGTTCGCGAAGAATCACAGTCACTCTTGCGAGCCAGCTGAAGAATAGGGTGCCGTTCAGAGCGCGCACCATACCGAAGCTAAACCTCGCCCCGCAAACAGTCAGTGAAGTGGACGTCGCGCACTGCAAACATCTGGATGACCTGAGGCAACAGCTGATATACGACACTGGCGCGCCGAAAATACTCATCGGTCAAGATAACTGGCACCTATTATTGGCCAGTGAGATCCGCAGAGGTCCGAAGAACCAACCCGTTGCATCACTTACGACGATGGGATGGACTCTACACGGCGCACACACCAGAATCCTGGGTCAGCAGGTGCATTACGTCAACCGTCTCACCGCGAGCAATGAAGACATAGATGAACAGCTTCGCAAATTCTTCGCCTTAGAATCACTGGTCATCAACCCGAGACGACCAGACTCCGATCCCGAGAAGAAAGCGGAAGATATTTTGACTCGTCACACTCAACAGTTAGAAGATGGTCACATAGAAACAGCCATGCTGTGGAAAAATGAAAGCATAGAAATGCCCGATAGTTACGGGACAGCCCTCAAGAGGCTCGTCTCAATAGAGAAAAAACTCGATGGCAAACCCGCCCTTCGAGATAGATACACAGAACAGATGGACTCTCTCATCCAGAAGGGTTACGCAGAAAAGGCGCCCAAGACGAGCACACCGGGTAGAACGTGGTATCTACCCCATTTCGACGTATTCAACCCCATGAAACCTGAAAAGCTCCGCATCGTGCATGACGCAGCTGCCAAATCAAGAGGGCTGTCACTCAACGACTTCCTTCTCACTGGACCGGACTTGCTACAGTCCCTGCCCGGCGTCATGATGAGGTTCCGAAGACACTGCATAGCCATTTCTGGTGACATAGCGGAGATGTTTATGCAGGTGAAGGTGCGAAGTCAGGATAGAGACGCGCTCCGATACCTATGGAGAGGCAATAGAAGAGAGGGGGCGCCGGAAGAATACCGTATGACGTCCATCATTTTCGGTGCGGCGAGCTCGCCGTGCACAGCCATTTTCGCGAAGAATTGGAACGCGAAAAGGCATATAGATGAGCATCCAGATGCCGTGGAAGCCATAATTCGGAATCATTATATGGATGATTACCTCGATAGTTACAAGACCGTCGAAGAAGCGACGCGCATCGCAACTACGGTGAAAAATATTCACCTACAGGCGAAGTTTGAACTCAGAAAGTGGGTGTCAAACAGCGCACAGTTAACGGAAAATATAGATCCGAAACAGATCCGAACAGAAGTCGTCAGCATCGGAAACACTGATGACACAGAGAAGATACTCGGCCTAATATGGAGACCGAATGAAGATACGTTGGGCTTCAACCTCACGCTCGCACGCCTACCAAGAGGCATATTAGATAAAGAGGCGCCCACAAAAAGGGAGGCGCTGAAAATAGTGATGTCTCTATACGACCCGCTCGGACTCGCTTCACCAGTAACCATTCGAGCCAAGCAAATATTGCAAGAGGCATGGAGGCGAGGAGTCGACTGGGATCAGCCGTTAGACCAAGACCTAGCGACTCAATGGAAAAGTTGGGTACAACACCTACTACAGCTCGGAAACGTCAACATACCAAGATGCTATCCGGGGTACAGCGACGCGGTAGAGACGCAAGTCCACGTGTTTACCGACGCGAGTGAGATGGCATATGCGACAGCGGTGTATTGGCGAACTACAGCAACAGACGGCAAGCAACGAGTCAGCCTCGTCATGGCAAAGGCGAAGGTAGCTCCCTTGAAGCTGCAATCAATACCCCGCCTCGAGCTGCAGGCAGCGGTGATGGGAACCCGCGTGGCCGCAGCTGTCATACGTGAACACGACATCAAGCCCGCATCGGTAACCTACTGGTCAGATAGCAAGACCATTTTGACGTGGATCAGAAGAGGAGCGCGAGTGTACAAGCCGTTCGTAGCTCATCGTATAGCCGCCATAGAGGAGAACAGTAGAGTCGAAGACTGGCGATGGGTACCTACGAAAATGAATATCGCAGACGTAGCTACTCGTGACGTGCCACACCACTTCGACTCGCAACATGAGTGGTATCGTGGCCCCAATTTCCTGTATGAGGAGCCATCATCATGGCCGTCAGAGACTCCTCCGGTCGCAGAAGAGACGGGAGAAGAGAGAGCACTCACCGCCGTCGAAGAAACAAACGATCGAAAGCTAACAGAAGCCATACCAGACCCGACAAGGTTCTCCAGGTGGGAAAGACTTCTCCGTGCGACGGCGAGCGTTCTACGTTTCGTATCTCTGTGCAGAGTATCAAGGGAGAAAACGTTCTATAAAAGAACTAGAAAGAACGCTGATCGAGATCCTGACTGGCGACAACAGAAGAAAGCGGCGCCCCCTCTTCCGAAGCGAACCGAAAAAACATCCAACTCTCGACCAAAAGGGCAAATAATAGAAGCAGAGTTCCTCCACGAAGCGGAGAAATTACTAGTACAGGTCGTGCAGCAGCAATCTTTCGCTCTAGAAATGGCGAGACTGCGAGAGCAGAAGACGTTAGACAAAGATAGTCGACTGCGGCCGCTGCAAATTGAAATCATAGATGGCGTCATACGACTGAGGAGCCGTATAGCCGCTACTGAACAAATAGCAGACGATGTGAAGCGTCCGCCGATACTACACGGCGACCATCACATTACCCAGTTATACATAGACTGGACACACCGTAGCCTGCAGCATAGTGGGACAGAACTCACTATCAACGAGGTACGACAGCATTATTGGGTCGTGAAGATGCGACCAACAGCGAAGAGGGTGCTGTCACGATGTCTGCAGTGTCGCATTCGCAAGGCACAACCAACCGTGCCTGCGACCGGCGACCATCCGAGAACGCGCCTGGCACATCACCAGAGGCCGTTCACGTACACCGGGCTAGACTACTTCGGCCCACTGTCCGTCACAGTCGGACGGCAACATCAGAAGAGGTACGTAGCCCTGTTCACGTGTCTCACCACCAGAGCCGTCCACCTCGAGATCGCCGCCAGCCTCAGCGCAGACGCCGCCATACTGGCGCTGCGCCGCTTCGCTGCTCGTCGGGGCTGCCCCGCCGAGATACACTCCGACAACGGCACCAACATGCACGGTGCCGACAAGGAGCTCCGAGAGGCCTCTCGAGAGGAGGCCAGTCGCCGAGGCGTCGTATGGCGCTTCATAACGCCCTCAGCGCCTTTCATGGGAGGCGCCTGGGAGCGCCTTGTTCGCTGCGTGAAGTCCGCGCTGTGCACTGTGCTCCTGGAAAAACACCCGCATGAAGAGGTGTTGTCCACACTGTTGTGTGAGGCAGAGTACACTGTAAACAGCCGACCACTAACACATGTTTCCGTAGACAGCGAAGACGACGAGTCGATCACACCGAACCACTTCTTGCTCGGTGGATCGGCGAGACTACCATCACCCGGCGTGTTCACCGAGCGAGACGTGGACAGCAAGAGACTCTGGCGACGATCCCAGATACTCGCCGATATGTTCTGGCGTCGCTGGGTCAGAGAGTACCTGCCGGAGCTTCAAAACCGGCGGGAGCCGCACACCCGCGGGCCCGAACTGCAGGTGGGCGATCCCATCCTCATCGCAGACGGCCAGCTGCCTCGCAACACATGGCCGCGAGGCCGTATAGTTGCCCTGTTTCCCGGGGCCGACGGAGAAGTCCGGACCGCTGAGGTGCGCACTGCCGGCGGCACCTTGAAGCGTCCGGTGAAGAAACTCGTCCCACTACCAAAGTGAGACGGCGAGCGCCCCGAGGCAAGTGCCTTGAGGCGAGCGCCGTGACGGCGAGCGCCTTGGCGCGACGAGCGCTGTGGCAGGCGCCTTGAGGCGGGCGCCTTGAGGCGAGCGCCGCGACGGCGAGCGCTGAGGCGGTGAGCGCCTAGGCGCGACGAGCGCCGTGGCGGGCGCCTTGAGGCGAGCGCCTTGAGGCGAGCGCCGCGACGGCGAGCGCTGAGGCGGTGGGCGCCTAGGCGCGACGAGCGCCGTGGCGGGCGCCTTGAGGCGAGCGCCGTGGCGGGCGCCTTGAGGCGAGCGCCGTGGCGGGCGCCTTGAGGCGAGCGCCGCGACGGCGAGCACTCAGGCGGCGAGCGCCGCGAAAGCGTGCGCTGAGACGGCGAGCGTCGCGGCGGCGAGCGTCGTGGCAGCAGGCGTCGCGGCGGCGAGCGCCGCGACTCCAGTCATCGCTCACCGGTGCGATGCAGCGCCGCACCGACATCGCTACGAGTCGTCACTGCACTGCACGGCGGGAGAGATGTTCGCGACGACGCGTCACTACATAGTTAATTAGTTTGTTTTTGACATTAACGTAGATTCATAGTGATAAGAGTGATAGTGAAACCAATAAACAGTAGTGACTAAGCGGCTAGTATAAGATAACCGTAAGTACCACCCCTGCAAACCTCATTTGAGTGGGCTATATAGCAGTAACTTATAGTTTTAGTTGCGTCCAGGTAACCTAGTACCGAGACCTAGCCCTGGACGTAACTTTCAATAATGTAAACCTAAGATAAAGCCCACTTAATTGAGTTTGTATGTCGTGTTACTTTAGTTAAGTAATTCTTAAGATTTGTGTTTTTGCTAAACCTCTTTCAGGGCGCGTCACGCCCTGAAAGCCATAGTTGTATAGTTTTAAATATCAGATTGTTTTAGGTCTACAGACCAGCCTGAGATATCTATAATTGGATTTGAAATCCGTTCAGTAGTTTTCGAGGAAATCAACTTATAAAATAAATTTATTAACATTTTTCAGAATTTTTTCGGGTTTCCTCGAAACATTCTTTCAGTATGGGAAGATATAGTTGATGTGGGTATCTCAGGAGACGGGGAATTTCATGGGGAATGCAACCATATGTAACATGCCTTGTATATTTTAATAAATTGAGATGTTATATGCATAATTCCGTCATAAATGTAATGAAATCTAGAACAAATAAAACTTAAAAACAGGAAGCAATTTGCGGCTCTCGTTACGGTAAAGATTCATAGTACGATAGTAAACGTGTAATTTCTAGCAACTTGTAGTCATCGGCAAGATTTTATTTAATTCTTAAATTAATTAATAGATATAGTTCAAGTAGTGTTCTGAAATTGCTTCCTGTAAAAACATAAAAACGTGTGTTATTAATCAGGTAAGGCACCCCCCTCCTTAGCGGAGTCAAAAAACACCCCCTTGCTAGACGAAAGTCTGGAAACTATTTCTTTGAGACGAGTCGTAACACTGGTACATATGGTAACGTCATGAAGCCCGGAAGATAGTAGCCGCCCTGAAGATATCTGGAATCTATAGGTGCAGGACGTCAGCGCCGCGCGGACCGGGAGCCCTACACACACAGAGGGACAGGCATACACCCTCACCACACACCCCTCGCGTCCAAGCGATCACGCCCGTCCGGCACACTTTAGTTAATGGAAAATAATCATTGTTTCCACATTTTTGGTCATTGTATTATCGTATGGTCGTTGTATAATTCATTTTTAGAATCATTACTATGATTATAAGATATTTTATATTTTTGTAAATTAAATAGGTAGGTACTTAGGTACTCATAAAACATTATAATTGAAAAATTAAACTTGTAAGCAGTATTGTTTGATCTTGCCGTTCTTTTCAGCAAAATAACAGCAAAGGTTGATTCGTGGATGGACCACCATCCATTACATGTATAGATACCTCTCCGTGCTTCGGAAAGCACGTTAAGGTCAATCTAGTCGACGTTTTTTCCATACAAACTTCGGGAGTGTATTACTCCACTGTTCGACAATGCATATCAAAAGTTAAACATGGTATGGTTTTGTCTCATTATAAATATTGTCTGTACGGGAACAGAAGACTATAATAATAAGTCATTAAAAAGTTAGGAGCCAACAAAGATTAGTTTTTCTTAATTTCACCTATCTTTGGGCGTGTTTAAGTAACAAAATAAGTGTAAAATCTCCAAAACCTAGTCTGTACCGACAACACTTAACTATCAAAAAGTTCAATAAACTTTATTGGTCATGGATTTATGGAGTGGTTTTTTCATAAAACCCGATCTTTCGAAGGACTTTTCTTAATTTTTCACGCGCCTGTTTGACTGTAAATGGTCCTGTATCTTACTCAATAACGTTGTGCGTGTAGTTTAGCGTCTAACTGCTAATCACTGATACTACCTCTGTCGGACAGGATGCCTGGTGAGGCAGCGTGCTTTTTTAGTCAGGCCCACCAGTGAGTTCGAGCCCGCGACTAGATTCACCTTAAGCTGTTCGAGTCGGCTGTCATGGATCTATGACAGTCTTTATGGATAGTCTATTGGATAGTTATTTAAAAGTAGCTGTTCTATATGAAAGAGAAGATCTTCTAGATCTATATGAAATTGGAACCACACGAGAAGCACAAGCTTTCAAATAAAAAAAGAATCATCAAAATCGGTTCACCCAGTCGAAAGTTATGAGGTAACAAACATAAAAAAAACATACAGTCGAATTGAGAACCTCCTCCTTTTTTTGAAGTCGGTTAAAAATACAAACTTTCACATTTTGAATATTAGTAGGAATAACATGTCATGTTAAATGGTTGAAAGTTTGCAGCCCCTGGTCTAGGGGATTCTCAAGGGTAGATAGATGGGTAGAATGGCATTGACAACGACAATGAAAGATGGCCGCCAGACGAAGGGCAACGTCATACATTGAATTACTCATGCCTTTTCACAAGGGTGTAGGCAAAAAATATTGAATGCCTCGTGCTACGATCCTTACATAGAACACTTTTATTGCCTCGTTCACCTCAATCTACAATCTATACTTAGATATATAATTTATTTATTTATATTTTATAATTATATAATCTTCTTCTATATTAATAATAAAGCTGAAGAGTTTGCTTGTTTGTTTGCTTGAACGCGCTAATCTCAGGAAAAAAAAAACGATCGAACGACGTCGACGTCGACGTTCGATTTGAAAAATTATTTCAGTATTTATTTATTTATTTATTTATTTATTTCAGACATAATATTCGTCCATAGCTACAAAACTCATATAAATAAATTCTCTAATACTCATACTTAAAATATTCAACAACTCGGAAAACTATAAAAATAATTGTCAAAAAACTTATAAAAATTCCGGAATCGTGTTAAAAAAAAAAAAAATTAAAATAAAATGTAAAATATAAAATTGTCAAATTGTAAAGTGATATAAAAATGTCAAAATATTTAAAAACCAAATAAAGATTATATGTATAAAATTGCAAACAAAAGAAATTGATGATTATTTTAAAAATTTTTTTACCTGCCCCAAGCCTGATACACGGGTGCATGTAAGGCTTGCCAGTGCCCTAAGACCCTAAGAAGCCGAGTAAAGAGAAAAAAAGCCACGAATAAGAAGTAATCACACAGGCAGGCGATTCGAAGCGACGGGGTGGGTCGGGGAGCAATAAATTTGACGCGAACGAAGTCGCGAGCAAAAGCTAGTATTTTATATTCGGGGTGCCGGGGCAAACGATAACCGTGAAATTCAGCACAAGATTATACACCCCCTGGCATATAAATTATCTTCGGTTATAAAATCGAGTGATGAATTTCATAGTTACAGTTTGTGCGTCGATGTGCCAGCCACCCTGTATTTTAACATAACTTAATATCACGCCTGTAATCCCCGAAGGGTTATATAGTAGTGCACCTACATTTCGCCAGTTTTGTTATAGTCCCAGATAATAAGAGGCGAGCGTATATCAATCAACTCGGCACACATCCAGACTCCGGGAGGTTACTGGAAAAATTGTATCAAACGAGTCCAAACTCGATGGGGTTGTGTCGTTTTATTGCGAAGTTCCTATGGCCACCTTCCAGTTCCATCATCAGACCCTGGTAACCATTGAAAGACAAACTAATCGTCAAGACGATTCAAACGAGCCCCAACTCGATGAGGTTGTGTCGTTTCATTGCGAAGTTCCTATGGCCACCTTCCAGCTCCATCATCAGATCAGCACCATGTCGTACGCGATTTACACATGTATGCAAAATTTCAGCTCAATCGGAAACCGGGAAGTGGAGCAAATTTAATCAGCAAAATTTGATGACAGACATCGTGACAGGTGAAATTAAATCATCATCATCATATCAGCCAAAAGACGCCCACTGCTGGACATAAGCCTCCCCCAAAAGGGGGATTTGCGTTAATCGCCACGCTTGGCAGGCGGGTTGGCGATCGCAGTATGGAGGTCAAATGCATAGAGAACGCTGCTGCCCATTCTCTAGTAAGTCCATTAGTCGGCTTCAACGACACCCACGGGAAGAAATGTGATGGTGCTATTCTTTTACGTCCGGCACCACACGGAACCTCCGGCACCACACGGACCTAAATAAAAGCTTGTAAAAAGCAATATAATAATATTAAATAAAATCTTTTCTCATGAGGTAAAATTTTTGGAGCTTTTCAAAATCAATGTATGGAGATAAATTGTTTGGAGAACAATAGATTTACAGCTCCTGGGAGCCGTGTTTTTTTTTTGAAGATGTTTTTTTTTGCAACGATATTTTAAGGGACAAAGTATTGTTATAGATTTTTTATAAAACACGACTAAACAAACAGACGGAATCAATCACTGTATGGACGAATGAACTAAGACCTTGGAACATTTCCGTTTTAAAAAAACTTGTTATAAAAAGTTTTTAACTGGTTCTATTTATTTTACAGTATATTTTAATGGTTATAATTTATTTGGTTAGTGTTAATTTTGGTTCTAGTAATCATTAAGTAATTTAAAGTTGCGTAAGAAGAGCTGTTTACGATCATTCTGGAGTTTGCAATTCGGATAATCTGTTGTAAAAATGTATAGTTTTTTTTTTTTGTGTGACTAAGTAATATTAGCCGCACGGATCTATCGATCAGGTAAGCTACACTTTCCACGGATGAAATGTGGAAGGGTGACCAAGACCCCTCCGTGCCTCGAAAAGAACTTTAAAAGCATTTATTCCACGCGGGCTGGCAACAACGCATTTATAGTAGTTTTTCTTGATTATTTAATTAAATACAAACAAAAGTATTTTTTTTTTCAGCCAAGCACTAGATCTTTGGTATTTATAATTGTTTTTTAACATTTACTCTTTAATAAAAACATTTAATCGTTCTATGTACGCAAATAGAAAATAATTGACGGTATGTTGATTTTTATAAGTGAATACCAAAATAACTGTAAAAAAATAGCATACAAACTTGAAAATACCAACGATCTAGGGCATCGCTGAAAAAAATGTTTACTTTTGTTTGGATTTAATGAAATAATTACGAAAAACCACCATGAATGCGCCGTTGCCAGTCCGCGTGGGACAGAATGCTGTTAAGACTGGTGCCATCGTATGTAAAATTGATATGTTTAATTCGTATTTTGTAGATACTTAATAAAGACTCTTCTATTCTATCATCATCTCCTTAGCATTGTCCCATGTTGAAATGAAATGAAATGAACTACCAAACATTTTACTCGTATTATTTATTCTTAAAATTTAAAAGACGGTGATTCAAATGAAATTCAAATCATTAGAGGAGAAGGTGGTAATGTGGCCCCCCACATTGTTTTTGAGGTGTAGTGTAAAAAGTAAAAGGAATACAAATCTAAATAATACATCACCGGTTTTCGTATTTATTTACCTATAAATTATTTACTATGGAATAAAAAAAAATGCGACAGAATATTAAAATATATATGTATTCTAAAAAAACGGTAATTTAACAATGAGATGATGTGAGGGTTATATGGCACCCTAGGGGCCAAATTAAATTTATCGAACATAACGAAAAAAATGTCAGATATAATATTCGCCTTCAGGATCTGCACAGTCGGTATTAGTTCATAAGTTACAGCTCTGACACTGAATCCACTCTTCTTCACGTCTGTCGCTGGAATAACTGGTGACACAATATATACAAATTGTATCTGAGTCCTCGGGTACTAGTGATGGACAGACATTTTCATCACACTCAGACAAGTCGGTTTCTACGACTTCTTTATTATCGGAGCTACTGCTGGATATCACGTCTCTTTGGTACCGGTTACAACTGCTGGCGTCACTTTCTCTATCATCTCGGCTACTTCGATGGCCGCGTCCACGTCCGCGTCCGCGTTCACGTCTACGATTTCCTACTGAGCACAAAGATTCGCACAATTTATTTTTGATTTTTTTTCGATGCTCTGGGGACTACAAAATTTGCTGTAAACAAAAAAATAATTAAAATGCCATTCCTGTATGTTATATGGCCCCCGGGACCATAATGCAAGCAATGTGAGGGGGCCAAATTACCAATATGGTGGAATCTATAAACAAACCTCAATAAATATAAAACATAGAATATTTTGCATATTTACCTTAAAAATCCTGTAGGAAAACGTTAATTAAACATATTGTCCAACTCTCTGCAGCTATGACTTGATATTTACAAAATAATTTAATTTATTGCAGCACAATAACAAAGTTTTGGCGAGTGCAGATTTAAACTAGTTCGTAAAACACGGTGATGTGTCCTCTCTCAGATTTTTTGCTATTATTTCAAAGTTGTCATATTAACGTTCCCTTTAAAAAAAGTTTCACTAGATGGAGTGATTTTAAATAAGAAATATCAAAGGGGGCCATAATACCTGCGGGGACCACATTACCACCTTCTCCTCTACTGTTATTATTTTTATATACAGAACTGATTCTTTAATATAATTATTTAGTATAGAATCAGTTTTACAGATTACTTTCAGTGCATTCTAGAATAGGATAGAAAATTAGGATAGGAAGGAATAGGAACCATTCGTTTTGTGCATTAATTAATTGGACTTAGATCCAGAAATTAAATAAAGTTAAAAGTGAATTAATACTTCTAACAAAAAAGAAGAAACTCGATAGCAAACAATTGGCAATAACTAGGTTTGCCATTTTGAACATTGCCGATGTCACCCGAACTCATCCGAAAGCAATGATCGGCTTGGCCGACTAGTTGGCCATTTTGCAGCCGACTAGGCGGCCAAAGTCATAGTCGGCCCGGCCCATCTCTAGTTTCTTGCAATTTGTAGGTAAGTGTAAGGCTATATGTTGAACAAAATATAATTTACGACCGTAACACGAAAACATTTGCAGACTTTTTTTTTCGATGCGATTAAATGAACTTAAAGGGTTGTATCCAGGGGTGTAGGTTGTTCGAAAGAGATACCGTGGCCCCTGGCACACAGGGAACTGAGGGAACACGGGTAGGTTTTAGTCAGTAAAAGTGTGACACGCCCGCTCCGCCCAGAGCCGGCGAAGTTATTTTAAGATATCCCACCCTCAAAAACAAAAAAAACGAAAGCTTGAAAAAAAAAAGTTTTATAATTGTATTTAATCAAATACAAATAATTTATTTTCTCTTTACAAACAATGGCATGAAACTTTAAAAACTATGTGATACTAGTTTGTGAGAGACTGGTGTCTGAACTAGTGATACCTGTTAAGCAAATCACCAATTTTGATTTTCGATAACCAACGGTTATCGAAAATCAAAATGGTAGTTGTGGTAGGTACCACAACTACCATTTTGATTTTCGATAACCGTTTGCGAGCGTTTCATGCTGCAGAAAGGCTTTGTTCTGTAGAAAAGGCTTTTATTGACACTGAACAAGGCCTCTTGAAAGCATCCATAGGATAAATAAACTTATTTATTTGTTAGCAGCCCACAGTGGTGGATTACGGCCCACTCCCTCTCAAATAGAAGTGTCTGGCGTCTTAGTGGAAACATTATCGTTATGACGGTTGTCTGGTATAACTAAGCATTTATTTCAAATTGGCACAAAGAAAGAAAGAAAGAAAGAAAGAAGAAGTATTTATTGGCTCTCGCACGCATGTAAAAAACACAATAATATTTACCTCAAAAAAAGAAAAGTGAATTTTAAATAAAACAGAGATTCCTGTGCGAGGCCAAAAAGGCCCCTATCTCAGTATGATGCAGCGACATTTTAGCTTTATGCGCTGGCGTCTGTACATAGTGAAGACATAAGTTCCAAGTGTTACCGGACGTAAAGAGTGGCACTATCCCATTTCTTCCCGTGGGTGTCGTTAAAAGCGACCAAGGGACTAGAGAATGGGCAGCAGCGTTTTCTATGCATTTTACCACCATACTGCGATCGCCAAGCGTGATAATGATGATGGCAATCCCCCCTTTAGTGGAGGCCTATGTCCAGCAGTGAACGTTATTCGGCTGAAATTATGAGGCACATAAAAGGCACCTTTGAAGATCCCGGTAGTGCCTACATACCCGCGGGCAAAGCCACTGGCAAAAGCTAGTCTTTCTAATATTATAAAAATGTGAAAGTTGTATGTTTGGATGTTTGTTACTCAATCAGGCAAAAACGGCCGAACGGATGTAGATGGAATTTGGCACACAGATAGTTTATAACCTGGATTAACACATTGGATACTTTTATCCCGGTGGTACGTCCAGGTTTCCTCACGACACTGATGTCAGTAATGTCCGTAGTCTGTGTGTGACCAATTATAATTAACTATAATAGCTCCTGCCCGCGACTTCGCTCCTCGACCCACCTCGTCGCTCGCCTCGCCTGCCCGCGCGAGTCTTCTTTGCTCCGCTCTCCTATTGATCTTAGCGTAATGGTTAGCCTATAGCTTTCCTCCATAAATGGGCTATTCAACATTGACATAATTTTTCAAAACGGACCAGTAGTTCCTGAGATTAGCGCGTTCAAGCAAGCAAACAAACAAACTCTTCAGCTTTATTATTAGTATATACACCGTGACATTTTAGTCGTCTTACAAAGAAGGTCCACTAAATGTATCCGTCGTAAAATATCTATAGGCGTAATTAGAAAATTGTTACCATTAATTAAGATAATAGGTACAAATAATAAATAATGATTTAGAATGATGAAACATTCTATTATTAATGTTTACGTATCAAAGGGTAGAAGATACCTATACCATTACGTTCCATCACTCATTTTATCTCCATATCAGGGTGTTTCAAGCTACTTCATGTGTCTTAGTGAATGATATTTTAATATTGTTAATTATTAATTTTGTTCAAAAAAACATTTTTTTAAATTTAAATGTGTAGTAGACATTGGATACATGAAGTGGGCTGCCGTTGTAAGACGACTTAAATGTCACGGTGTATATATACTAATAATAAATAGATACTATATAGATTACATTATGGTAACACTTCTCAATACTCATTAGTAAATAAACAAATAAATCAATAATAACAGGGCCTTTAAATCGTGACTCACGAAAGCTACTAGTTATTTTAATTTGACTGATCGGCTAATCCGACAATCTGTCAAACTCCTGTCAAAAGTAATTATAATTATGTACGATTCGTGACGTAAGTTGAGTTCTACATTTAAATTCAAGGTGCTAAATTACATAAGACCACGACTTCATTCTCCGAATGTTTCGGCAGAATACATCCGTATGTCGCTAGTTCTAGATCTTCAACGCACTGCTTAAAGGTCAAGAGTTGAAAATCGAACACTTTTATCGACGCACTGGGACTCACTCGCGCTTCACTCTGTTGGATTATGAATGCTCGGTTCAACACCGAAAGTTGAAAATCGAATTTGTTACGTCCGTTTGAACAACGATTTAGTGCCATGTATTGTTACAGGAGGAATCTGAAGTAGTAGATGAGCTGGGAAACTTGGCGTGGATCGTGGGTTCGATCCCAAACAGACGCTTTATTTTGTGAAAAAAAAATCACCAGCTTGGTGCCTGTTGTTTTTGCAATTCCGATTCACTATGAAGATTGGCAGAGTGCTCGACATCGGCTTTGCTTGCTATAATAAATAAAAAACAACCGACTTCCAAAAAAACACTAAGAAGTGAAAAATTACTTCAATTTCGGAAGTCGGTGACTTTGGATATGTATTTTATGAACCAAATTGTCACCGCCTTCCGAAATTAAAGTTATTTTTCACTTTTAGTGTTTTTTTGGAAGTCGGTTGTTATTTTTTTTTCCAAAAATGTTTTTATTTTTCACTTTTTATTGGTTCACATGTGCTTACCCTTCACAGCGTACCGGCGTGATGTTATGTTATGAACTGGTGTAAACAATAGACAGACATGAGATTTCAGCAATCCCAGTCCATTTGCTATCACTTATTGAAGGTTCCGTTGCCTATCTCCGAAGTTCTTCATCAAATCTTCACCAAATTGAAATGGGACCACTCCGAGAAAGTACTCTTCCAAAAACTACCCAAATCGCTTCAAGTGTGCCTATAAAATTTGAAGCGTTCTCTCTATTTCTCCAGGATTCTATCATCAGATCCTGACTTGATGATCATGGGACCACCTGGGAAGTATACTCTTCCAAACAAATAAAAAATCCAAATCGGTCCAGCCATCTTCGAGTACTCGGGGAACATAGATATAAAAAAAACAACCGACTTCCGAAAAAACACTACAAAGTGAAAAATAAATTTAATTTCGGAAGGTGGTGACTTTGTATATGTATTTAAATTTTTTGTCACCGCCTTCCGAAATTAAAGTTATTTTTCACCTTGTATTGTTTTTTCGGAAGTCGTTTGTTTTTTTTGGAAAAAGTTTTTATTTTTCACTTTTTAGTTATAGTACCTACCCCACTAATTCGAAATTTCATCATCCTTGGGGTCAAAACAATGCATATTTATGCGATAGCAGCAATCGCGGTTCATTTACTGTAATTTTTTGAAGAGTTCCGTTGTCTGTCTCCGAAACGCATCATCAGATCTATATGAAATTGAAATGGGACCACACGGAAAGCACGAGCTTTCAAATAAAAAAAGAATCATCAAAATCGGTTTACCCAGTCGAAAGTTATGAGGTAACAAACATTAAAAAAAACATACAGTCGAATTGAGACCCTCCTCCTTTTTTTGAAGTGGGTTAAAAAAAGCTTCCGACGAATTGAGAACCTCCTACTTTTTGAAGTCAGTTAAAAATAGAATAGATTATACAAAGCCAAGTTCGCAACACCATCCATTCAAATCCTCGTGACTGTACAGCACCCAGTACCTACCTGCTTCACTACCCATTCGACCTACGACCTCCAAAAATGTCTATAATTAAACTAAATTAAAGAAAACATAGTTTTAAGACTAATTTAGAACAAAAACAGACATAATTAGGACGTAGTTAGCGTAAAGTTTTGGGTCAGTGACTAGGGTCAATATAGAGCACAAAAAGTGATGAATCAGATTTGTCTAGCTATAGGAGTTTTGACTGTTTGTTTGTCAATCAACTCAACGTTACATAGTTCACTACTGGACATATGCTTCTCCCATTAGGCTGCGCCACAACACTGTCTCTACCGCCTTCCGCATCCAGTCTGCCTTTTTAAGGTCGTCGGTCCATCTAGCCGAAGATCGTCCCTCTTACCGATAGGCGGTCCCCACTCCAGGTTTCGTCTACTCCACCGGCCATCTGCCCTTCGAAAAACATTGCCAGCACACGTCCACTTCAGCTTGCTTACTCTGCAAGCTATCCCGATTTATCCATTCCCCTATATCCCGATTCTTTCCTTCAAAGAAACTCGGAACACAGCCCGCTCCATAGCACGCTGATCGACCTTCAATTTGTGGATCAGCGTGACTAATACTGTTCAAGTTTCGGCTCCGTATGTCATGTTACTACCGTATATTTGTTTGTCAGTCACACTATATCTAAGGCATTGTTCACACTTTAGTGAAACGCTCGTTTGGGCGCAAAATGATACGTGATTGTGTGAGTCATTTTGCGACCAAATTAGCGGTAATGATAATTACAATGTGGTGCACAGTGTTACAGAGTGGATTTCTGATACACCAAAAGATATAAGAGTGGAACAGACCTTGGAGTCCACCCCCTAAGGCTGAAGTCATTAGTTCCGGCCGAAGTTTCGAACGTTTCCTACTTCGTATCTGGGGTATACTCTCAGAGTCCGTCAACAAACATACGACCCCGTCTGAAAGAGTTTTTTCATCAAAACAAGTGACAAATTTAATCTTCCTGTCGGGCAAAAACACATTGGGAGAATAGACAGCTGTTAAATCGTGTTGTCATCCATTGTTGGTTTGGACCCAGTCGCATGTTATGTCCATTCATAATATTAATAATCATTCGGGTTAAAACACTAGGGCCATGGGGTCCGAGTGCTTACTTGGTTTTTCGAGACATTACCAACTGGTTGAGCGACTCTTCACGTAGGCTCTAAATGTCGCAGCATCATTCTGAGGTAGGAGCTTTTTGGCCTCGTGCAGGAGATTCTGTTTTTTTTTTACTTCCAAGAAATTTTGTTTTTGCATTATTGTGTTGAGTTTAGAATGTGATCTAGGTATTATATAAGGTGTAATTTTAATTACCGTTTTTTTTTTTGGGTGGGGAATCATCAAATAACTTCTCGCGCTCTGGGTGGAGCGGGAGGGCGTATCAGACTTTTACTGAGTAAAACCCACCCGTGTTCCCTCAGTTGCCTGTGTGGCAGGGGCCGCGGTATCTCTTTCGAACAACCCGCACCATTTTAATCACCGTTAACCTCATAAGGGGTCATTGTTCTCATCATTATGAACAACTTTTATTATGGGCCCAAACCTGAAATCGCGAAAACAAAATCAGCTGTTCCTTACATTTTGACGAATTATGCGAACATAAATGTAGGGAATAGCTGATTTTTTTTTAACTTTTTCTTTCTTTCTTTTACGTGACCAGAGGGCTGGCCTATTTTTGGCCAACGAATCAACATTGCCATACAACGTGGGAATACTGTCAGCCTTCAGCAGTTTGTCTATTGACAGCGATGCGGATGAATTGTTTTATGCCCTTCTTCTTTCCCCTCTATTTTCTATAAATACATGTAAATATAATAAATATTATTTTACGTCTGTTAGAAAATAAATATTATTTTATGTCTGTTAGCTTCTATATTATGTGAATATTGAAATAAATGAAAATAAAATATACAAAAACATAGTTTTAATATAACATACTTTTAATACTCACAAAATATGGCCATTTAAATTGACTGAATGAAACATAGGCACATATTATTATTATTATTTTAAGTCTGTTAGCTTATAATGTAAACATTCCCCTGAAATAATAAAGTTAATAAACAAAAAACAATACTGTTTTATTCATAACTAGCTTTTGCCAGCCGCTTCGCCCGCGTGGAGGTCGATGTATTACACATACAAAAGAAACCTACGCAGTGAAAATGTATGAAACAGCAGGTTTTTTTGTATAACCGAAGAAATTTTTCTGCGCTGGGGGTCTAGAATGATATGCTGAATTCATCGTTACAGCTTGCGCACTAGTATAAAATGTATCATGTATAAACCTTCCTCATGCATCACTCTATCTATTGATGAAAACCGCATTTAAATCCGTTGCGGAGTTTAAAAGATTAAGCGTACAGACACGAAAAGCGACTTTGATTTATTAGTACAAGAACAAAGTCGCTTATAATAATCTTAAATATTTAAAGTTGTATACTAAATATATTATTAATCTAAGTATTCATACAAGAAAACCCCGATGACATTGCAAGATTAAAATAAACTAACCGTTCGCCACCTAGATTTACTGCTAGACAAATAAAAAATACAGGAAGTTATTTTTTTGTAAATTATGCAGTCAGTTGTTAGAATAGTCAATGAATCTTGTCAAGACAATCGTTACTTATCCAATAGATGACTTTGTCTCGGACTTTAATTGAAGGATAAAATCAGGAATGACGTTTTTACATAGACTCCGGACTCAGGTAGGCCGAAGTTAAGAGAACGTGCTAAGGTGGAGACAGATGACTCCGTCTTGGAGTGTAAATGTGGTGCTGTACCACAAACAATTGAGCACTTAATATCTTGTCCAGCGTGTGCTGTTGTCTGCACGCTACAGGAGCTGATGGACGCTGCTGAAAGTGCCAAGCTCGAAGCCAAGTTCTGGGCTTACTGTAATTAGATTGCTATCGACACGCCAAGAAGAAGAAGAAGGAAGTGTCCAGACCTGGGGAATGCGCCGCTCGCGAGCCACTTGCGAACTGCTCGCGTTTTGCTCGCGTGCGGTTACAGCCTACGTTTGGTGATTTATGCGCCGCTCTAGTGCAACTCCCGCACCCAAGGCACGAGTGGGGCGCGCGTACAGTGCGCGCGCAGCTCGTGCGCACATATCTTCTTTCGCGTTTGAACTAAATATGAGCCTCAGTTGTGAATTTGCTTCCGATGATGTCGAACCATACGACTAAGACGTTGGTGGCAGGTTCCGTTTTTTTAAATAAGACAGAATATAGTACCAGAGTTGAAAGGCCATGAATTAAGCGGCCACTATGCAAACCGCGGGCGGCACGCGCGCACCTCCTGCGCCGCTCGAGTACGGCGCGTAGTTTACGCAGGGGCTGCGTACGAACATAAAATGCACGCGTGCAGTTTGCAAGGGGCTCGCGAGCGGCGCATTCGCCAGGTCTGGACACACCCTCACCGACATGGCTTGCAGAATAAGCAAACTGAAGTGGCAGTGAGCTGGCCATGTTTGTCGAAGGACCGATGGACGGTGGAGCAGACGAGTCCTGGAGTGGAGACCGCGTATCGGCAAACGTAGTGTGGGACGCCCCCCAGCTAGATGGACCCAGGACCTTAAGAAGGTGGCTGGGAGAGACTGGATGCGGCAGGCGGAGGATAGAGTGTTGTGTCGCAGCCTGGGAGAGGCAGACTTCCGAAAAAACACTACAAAGTGAAAAATAACTTTAATTTCGGAAGGCGGTGACAAAAAAATTTAAATACATATCCAAAGTCACCGCCTTCCGAAATTAAAATTATTTTTCACTTCGCAGTGTGTTTTGGAAGTCGCTTGCTTTTCTATTTCACTTTTTAGCCGTGGCCGCCACAATTTAGTAAAACTGC
Source organism: Polymixis lichenea (assembly GCA_949091785.1). Taxonomy (NCBI): domain Eukaryota; kingdom Metazoa; phylum Arthropoda; class Insecta; order Lepidoptera; family Noctuidae; genus Polymixis; species Polymixis lichenea. Next base: position 11,117,895 of record OX420959.1, read on the forward strand.
TCTTGGTAAGTAAGTTACAATGCCAGCAAGTTATCCGAATTGAGAACTATCTCCTTTTTTTGAAGTCCGTTAATAAACAGCACGAAGTAATTATCATCATCATTTTAGCCGAAATACGTCCACTGTTGGGCATTATCCCTTCCCCTACAAAACAGCATGTACAGACGTCAGTACATCAAGCTACCCCAAACTGTCACATTTTCCCAATTGAACATGAACCATACACTTACGTGATAAAGTTGAAAATCTATCAAAGAAATTTGACAGATTGGGGTAGCTTGATATGTTGGCTTCTGTACCATAACGTATAACCTTGACAGTGGACCAGCAAATTCAATAACTCATTAATTAATAACCATAACAAGTTACCAACAGCCAATTAACTATGAATATTTATTTATAGAGCGGATGTTAATAATATGTGGGTACTTCAAGCAGGACATGCGTAACGGATCAGTTTTTTGTGTCCTTGAAAATGAACATAGATTATATTATAATAATTAAACGTGAAATAATATTGTAACTGGCAAATAAAATGGCGATTATAATTCTAATTGCAATCTGCGTGTAGATCAATGAGGTCCATTTTTTTGAGGGTGGGAAATCATCAAATAACTTCTCCCGCTCTGGGTGGAGCAGGAGCAGAACGTGTCAGACTTTTACTGACTAAAACCCACCCGTGTTCCCTCAGTTGCTTGTGTGCCAGGGGCCGCGGTATCTCTTTCGAACAACCCGCACCCCTGGCAGACCCCCAGGGGATGAGATCGGATTTTATACTAAGGACATGCATACCTCGTGCACTTTCGACCCCTAGTTCGGTAAGTACCTACCTAAAATTAATATTTTGATACAGTAAGATACAGACCGTTCACTGTTCGTTCGAGAGTTCCGTGTGGTGCCGGACGTAAAAGAACAGGACCATCCCTTTTCTTCCCGTGGGTGTCGTAAAAGGCAACTAAGGGACTTACTAGAGAATGGGAAGCAGTGTTCTCTATGCATTTGACCACCAAACTGCGATCGCCAACCCGCCTGCCAAGCGTGGCGATTATGGCAAATCCCTCCCTTTTGGGGGAGGCTTATGTCCAGCAGTGGACGTCTTTCGGCTAATATGATGAAGATACAGACTACTTTGGGGTTCGAGAGGAAACTTGGTAGAAAAATAAGTGTCGAGAATAAACTATAGTCAGGGGTCCAGTGGACATATGTCCACTGTCCAATTATTGGGGGTCGAGGGGTCGAGAGTGGACTAAACGATTTTTTGTGGCCTTTCTGTACATCCATCAATATTTATCAGTCTCTTATTGTGAATAGTGGTGGCTCAGTGGTATAGGTCGCAACTAACGAGTTGTAGGTCGTGAGTTCAAACTCAGGCAGGCACTAGAATATGTGCTAATTTCATCACCACTGTTCTCAAAACGGTGAAGGAAAACATCGTGAGGAAACTGCCATGTTCTAGAACCAAAAAGTTGAAGACTGTAACATCTACCAACCTGCACTGGGCCCGCGTGGTGGTTTACGGCCCACTCCGTCTCGAAGATAGGTGGCCAGTGCCCCAGCAGTGGGAACGTTATAGGCTGATTATGATTGCAAACCTTCTATAAGTGTCTTCCTTATACCAGGAGATTTTTATTTTGGTATATGCTTTGTTTCCTTTTTATTTTTTGTGCTTGAGTTAATTTTTCATTTTATTTGTTGGTATATTGGCATGGCTAGCTGACATAAATGACAAATTTTTAAGTTCTGTGTCTCGTAATGTTGATTACTTTGCCTATGTATGTATAGAATCAAGTCTATCCGACTAAACAGACAGCTGTGCTGCTGGGGAGTTTGTTCCGCCACTTCTTCCTCCCAGCTAAAGCACTAGGAAGTGGTGAAGGGTGGGCGTTTTGGGGGACTGTCTCATGTACTTTGACGTTCGCAAAGTGCTGATTCTCAGCCTAATTTGAATAAATGACTTTTGATTTTTGATTTTGATTTTTTGACTCAACATCTCAGAGCAGAAGGCGCAGAGACATAGTGGCACGCTCCCCAGGGATTCGAACTATCTTTGCTAGACGTCAATATGCTACACAATCCTCCTACATTTATAATAAGCTAAACCGTAAATTAGATATATATCCCCTTTTGTTATACGACTGTAAAAAAAGAATAACTGACTGGTTGAAATTCCTAACGTACGATGAAACATAAAATATTCTGAACAGGTTAAGCTAAGAAAAAAAAAACATAATCACGGACACACACAAATGCACACACACTTCCACACACACACACACAACCACACACCGAGAGCTGCTAAATTAATGTTATATTGTTATTTTATTTTTATATCATTTTTAATTTTCTTTCTTTTAAACCGTCTAAAACATTGTTATGCTACCACTTTAAGAAGAGCGAGACAGCTCCGACACAAGTATTTCTGTAACTTACTGGGGCTGCCTCAATTTATGTCTGACACAATGTTTACGATGAAATAAACATTTTTTGTATTTTGTATTTGTATTTAAACCAATAAATGATTTAATTTGATTTGATTTGATTTGATTACTCTTTTATTCACATGCGTTTCGATTTTCACGAATTGACGAATTTATAATCCCATTTTATTAAACTTAACATTATTTATTGTATTGCCTGTTTCAAACTATTCACTGAATTCCTTCTCGACATGATAAACTTGTATCGTTTGATTGAATGTGTTAATAATGTATAATAAATAAGTCTTTATTAATATAACTTAAACTGTTTGCCCTAGATAAGGTAGTTGTATAAGGATAATTTTAAACTGAACATCTGTAACTTGTACCTACTTTATGTGCAAATAAAGAACTATTGTATTCAGTGGCGTGCACTGAGTTTTTAGACAGGGTCGGCAGAAATTTAAAAAAAGGCAAAAAAATCAGAACAACCGATTGCTGTATCTATACAGCATGCAACCTGTGAGGCAATTAAATTAATCATATTGTTTTGTTTTGTATTGAATTTTATAGTTTGTAGGTACCTATTAATTGCAAATCCGGTGTACAACTACTTTTAACGATACTTGTTTTTTTTTTCACCGATAGATAGTTTAGAAAATGTATAATTTTGTCTTTTCTCTTTACACACACCACCTGAACAACTTTCACAGTGAATATTATCTATTTTTCACACTATTTATCAATGTTAAAATCTTAAATACATGCCATCATAGCTCATAATCAAAACAAATAAATCAAAACAAACAATGGCGTCGTAATTACTCGGAATATAAAAATAATACGACGGACAAATTATGGTTGTTTAGGTAGTCACAATTTAATGAAACAATGCTACTTTTTAAAATAGTCGCATAACCAACTTTGTTCGGGCAACTTTGGTAAGTTTCGTAATTGGTCTCGTTGTTAAAAATCGTAAAAAGCCAGTGGCTACCCTGTGCGGTTGTGTGCGTTATTTGTTACATTGTGTGCCACGTATGTATAGGAACGCACACTGAATAAATCTGTATGACCACGAGAGCACACGTTTACACATGAGACAAGAATAGTTCGTGTCTCTCCCGAGGCACTCAGCGGCGCTAGTGCATCGCAATACGAATTTGCGTCAAATTATACGAACGAAAGGGATTTTGTATCGATGATACTAATGATACGACCGACGCTCGACAGGTGGCGCTGATTTATGAATAAATATTTCTTGTTTATTGATAAAATAATATTAGATTTACATATTTATCTGATTTCGGTTGAGTGGGCAGTGTCTTTCTGTCTTTATAGACTGGACGCCACTGATTGTATTATATTCTTGAGTTGAAATAAAAAAGGCCCTTTCGAAAATGGCTACCCATTAAATAAAAAAACATAAACAAGTAAATTTCTTTGTTTTAATTCACGTCAAAAATTACGTCACTGGCTATGTCGAGTGTAGGAACTGTATCAAAACAAAAACTAATATAGTCTGACCTCTAATTCTTCGTAATATAATTGTGAGCGGAGGTCATTCTGGGTTGGTTAGCTTGAATGCGTAAAGCCTTCAATGGTTTGTAAGGGCTGTACAATAGTGAATGCGATGATTTAAAATGCGGTATCGCTTTCCGTGATGTAATTGTAGTGGGTCTTTGATAAGACAAAATACATGCCGACTGCGCCATGTATTGATGTATGTGAAGATATTATATGATACTTTAGTGAAGATATTTTAAGAACTTTTGTGATGATATAAAAGATACTTTTGTGAAGATATTATAAATTATAAGTTACGTTTGTGAAGATATTATAAAATCTTTTTGTGACGATATTGTAAGATACTTTTGTGAAGATATTATAAAATACTTTTGTCAAGATATTATAAGATACTTTTGCCCTCGGCACCGCCTGCGTGGATATCTGTTATCGCGTAAAAAGTAGCCTATGTCCTTCTCCATATCCCAGGCTATATCATTGCCCAATTTCATGACGATCGGTTCACCGGTTTAGGCGTGGAAGCGTAACAGACAGACAGAGTTACTTTCGCATTTAAAATATTAATAAAGTAGGGATTAAATAGGGTTTGTTGAGTTTCGGTGTTTTTTGGGCTACTGGCACGTTTTGTATGTTTTGTAATAAAGTTAGTGATTCCTTAACTTTACGTTGTTTTGCAGCGGGAAGTCCCCTCTTTCAGAAGTGGATTGAGAGGCGCCACGGCGAACTCACCTTCCGCCTGACGCAGGTCCTCACCGCAGACGTTTGTTTCGGGAGGTTCCTGTTTCAAATAAGGCGGGAGGTAACGCCCTGGTGTTTCCACTGCGTAGATCGCCCTGAAGACTCGGTATAATGCTCGCGAAGAGGGAGGCGACGCGCGTGAAGGAGAGGCAGTATATGTACCCTAACGGCCTCAGTCGCCGCAGGAGACGCCCTGGGCATCGGGAATCCCAGGCTGATTCCCGGCCACCGTAGGCGCGGGCTTGCGGATGGTAAGTAATGAATACGTCGCTATCCGGTAAGGTGCAAGCCCGAGTCGACGGCGCTTTGTATTCCACGCGCGTCTCAAAGAGATGTCAGCACCATCTGGTAGGGTCCGCAGGGGCCGATGCCTGCCAGGGGTGCGGCTTGTTCAAGATTCCCTGGCACACAGGCAACTGAGGGAACACGGGTAGGTTTTAGTCAGTAAAAGTCTGACACGCCCTCCTGGTCCACCCAGAGCGGGAGAAGTTATTTGATGATTTCCCACACTCAAAAAAAATGTACCCAAGGCAACTACATATTTATAATCAGCCTATAATATTCCCACTGTTAGGACTCAGGCCTCTTCTCTTCGAGAGGGAGTGGGCCGTAATCCACCACAGGGGCCAGTGCGGTTTGGTAGGTGTCATGTCTTCGAGTTTTTGGTTCTAGGACGTTTCAGTTTCTTCACGATGTTTTCGTTCACCGTTTTTTGAGGACAGTGGTGATGAAATAATTTACACTAATTAAATTGCCCAAACTAGTAAGTCGTGGCCACCATTGCTGTCAGATAGCTGTATGATAAAAATATATTAATTTTATAGCACATCTATCAATACACCACCACCTCAACCCCACTATATAAACCACAAGGCTAGATATTTTGCCTCAGTCGAAGTAGGCGCGCGCCGCGTTTGCCACGATAGGTAATGTTGTAATAATACAATAGTACCTAGTGAAGTGTAGTGTTGTGCTCCAGTTTTCCGACTTTCGAACTTCCGACTTTCGAGTTTCGAGTTTTCCGACTTCCGAGAATAGGGAGCACTGGTAAGTGTTTTATTTTATTTTTAGGTTTTAGATAATTGTAGAATAGAATCCCAACTCCCGTAAAATTTTGGCCTATTTTTTGACCGAAGAATCAGTATTGCCATACAACGTGGCAATGTTACCAGATTTTTGGTCACTTTTTGCTTTCTTTTTAACCGATTTCAAAAAGGAGGAGGTTCTCAATTCATCGGAGCCTTTTTTTTTTTTTTTTTTTTATATTTACTAGTAGGTACATATTAGTATTTTTAAGACCGATAGTTTTAAAATTACTTATGTAAATATTTTTATAAGAATTCCCGTAATTAAAAAAGGTTCTTAATCTAGTCGAGACCTCATCTCAGCGACAATCGATGTAAAAAACTTTTAAAAAATGTCGGAAAATTTGTGTTATTTTAGATAGATTGAGTCTGATATTAGACTACGAACATTCTTAAAAATACGGGAATGACCTCTCTTGATTTTTTCGGAGTCAATGTTTGACTCAAGGTCTGAGCTAGTCGTATACAGAATGATGTCAAATAATGAAACGCAATAACAGTAAAATTAACACATTTTCCATAAAAAAGTCATTTATTCAAATTAGGCTGAGAGTCAGCACTTTTTGAACGTCAAAATTACATAAGACAGTCGGGCACGCCCGCCCTTCACCACTTCCTAGTGCTTTAGCTGGGAAGAAAAAGTGGCGCAACAAACTCCCCAGCAGCACAGCTGTCTGTTAAGTTGGAAGAACTTGATTCTGCACATTCAATATAGAATCAAGGTCAACATACCTATAATAGGTAAGTAATTAACATTATGAAACACAAAACATAAAATTAAATTATTTGCCATTATGTCAGCTAGCAAACGTCAATATACCGATAAAACGTAGTAACTAAACTCAAGCAGACATAAATAATAAAAACAAAACAATAAACGTAAACAGAACTCAATATCCACATAAATACCCATACCTAGGGTTGCCAGGTTGTTCGGTTTTAAAACCGAAAAGCTGGACATACCAGTATGTTTAGCCGGACATTTGGGTAAAAAGGCCGGACACCCTTAATTTTTTAGTCTTAGTTTATACTAAGACTAAAAAATTAAGTTTATACTAAGACTAAGACTGTTTATATGTGTGTGCATAAATGGTTAAATAAATAAATAAATAAATAAATAAATAATAAATAAAAAATTAAGGGTGTCCGGCCTTTATAACTACGATATGAGACGATAACTAAGAGTTTTATAACTACGATAAAATAGTTAAACAAGACTTTTTTATCATTTACCACAAACCTTCTTAAATTCTAAAGAAACAACAGCAAAATTTAATAAATCAGTCTTGTTTATTATCGACAGTGCTCCTCCGCTAGCTTGCGCTAGCAATACAAGGTAGGGCGGGAGGTGCGGAAGCCAACACATGGCAAATGTAAAAAAAAATTGTAAAAAGCCCAAATAAAATCCGGACAGGCCGGACACCATATAATTTAGCCACACACGCAACCATAAAGCCAGACTGTGTCCGGCTTTATCCGGACGCCTGGCAACCTTACCCATACCCATAATACCCAATACCCATAATATGGGAGTACGCGGAAACTATGAAACGTCACCTGCCGCGATCCTTAAATACTCCTTTTGCCACGTTAACGTCCATACATCTGAGGCCCTAGTGTGAATTTCATTAAACCATCTCGATTGAACGCATCAAGCGCGTTCCGCTCCGATTGGTCCGTCACCAATCCAGGGCCAATCGGAACGCCGAAAGCGCTCACTGCGTTTGGTGTAGATGGTTAAATGGGCACACTAGGGCCAAACGTACGCCAGGGGTCCTACTCTCTAAGCACGAGATCCGTAATTTCGGTCGAAGTTACGGGCATTTCCTACTCCGTATCTCTTACGGACCTATGATTAGTTTAGGGCCTAAACTAAAAATGAATTACTACACGATTTGGCAGTTGTCCCTAGTCCATAAATGGTTCTATCCGTCCGAAAAAGTTAATAAATCAGCTGTAGGAGTCACTTTGAAGTTTCGAACTATTTTCAGACGGGCCCGTATTTACATTGACGGAGTTAGGAGTAGCCCCCAGTTGCGAGTACTGTTCCGTGTGTTGCCGGACGTAAAAGAATAGCACCATCTCATTTCTTCCCGTGGGTGTCGTAGAAGGCGACTAAGGGACTTACTAGAGAATGGGCAGCAGCGTTCTCTATGCATTTGACCACCATCCTGCGATCGCCAACCCGCCTGCCAAGCGTGGCGATTATGGCAAATCCTCCCCTTTTGGGAAGGCTTATGTCCAGCAGTGGACGTCTTTCGGCTGATATGATGATGTTTTCCTAAGGGGCGTCTCAAAATCAAAATTAAAAGTCATTGATTAAAACTAGGCGGAGAGTCAGCACTTTTTGAACGTAAAAAAATATACAAGACAGTCACCCGGCACGCCCGCCTTTCACCACTTCCTAGTGCTTTAGCTGGGAAGAATTGGCACAACAAACTCCCCACCAGACATCTGCCAGTTTTTATTTTTTCCCTTATTCCTGTTAATTGTCCAAAAAAGGTTAAATGAATGTTAAATTAGTATGTATGTAAGTAAATTAAAAGTATTAACAAATCATTGAATTCAAGTAACATAGACTCATAAAAGGATTGACAAGAACACACACACATTCACACACATATCACACAAATGTTTGGATTTACCACAATAGTACAAGGGATGGGGTTTGAATTCATGACGTCGACAGACCGTCGCCTTAGATTACTTATGATATTTTTATGATCTTAGATGTCTACCCGGATGTGTTCAATATAAAATTGACTGAATGGCTGCTTAAGGGGAATCTAGTCGCGGGCTCGAACTCACTGGTGGGCCTGGCTGAAAAGCACGCTGTCTCACCAGGCATCGTGTCCGACAGAGGTAGTATCAGTGATGAGCAGTTAGATTCTAGTCTCCACGCACAACGTTATTGAGTGAGATGCAGGATAATTTATAGTAAAACAGGCGCGCAAAAAATTAAGAAAAGTCCTTCGAGAGATCGGGTTTTATGAAAAATTCACTGCGTAAATCTCTGCAATAAAGTTTATTGAATTTTTCGATATTTGAGCTCTGTCGATACCAACTTAGTTTTGTAGATTTTACACTTCTTTTATTACTTAAAGTTAGGTTAGGTTAGTAGTTATATTTGTTTTTTCAAAGGTGGAAAATCATCAAATAACTTCTCCCGCTCTGAGTGGAGCAGAAGGGCGTGTCAGACTTTTAGTGACTAAAACCCACCCGTGTTCCTTCAGTTGCCTGTGTGCCAGAGGCCAGGGTATCTCTTTCGAACAACTCGCAAACCCTGGCAGGACATTATGAGTTTGTTTCCATTAAAAAGTTGACATGTCCTTGTAATTTAGATGCTTTTTTATAATTAATGTAGGATCGCAATACCTACTTTCTTTTTAGCCAATCTCCCTAGCCTTTACCCAACTCTGCTGGGGTCGGCTTCCAGTCTAACCGGATGCAGCTGAATACCAGTATTTTACATGGAGCGACTGCCTATCTGACCTCCACAACCCAGTTACTGGATAACACGATATCCCTTGGTAAGACTGTTTGTCAGAATTTCGGGCTTCTGACGACCCGTAACGACTGTCAAAGAACCACAAATAACAGCCGGGGCTAACGGCTTAACGTGCTTTCCGAAGCACGAAGCGGTATCGGTATTTAAAAATGGTCACCCATCCACGAACCGACCGCGGCAAGCGTTGCTTAACCTGATCGAACAATCCGTGCGGCTGTTATTGCTTAGCCACGAGCTCCTAAAGTTTAAAAATAAACATCACCTAAGCATTCAACCCAAGACTTCTGCAGACTTAGGTCCGTATTACAGAACGTTCCTCAAGTACAGTTTGATCTTCAATCAGTTGATCACAGTTTAAGTATAGAATCAATACTTGAGCATCGTTCTTATTCCAGAACGGTAATCAATCTATACTCAGTCAAATCGAGACTCAGATCGAGCCTCAATCAGAGATGTGTATTGTCTATGCATCAGCCTGTTTTCATTTACGATTTATTTATTTACTAAGTTTGTTCTGTCTGTTCAGTGGATCAAAAATAATAAAATAAACTGTAAGTACCCAATTATTGAGTAAATCAGCGTGATTTTTTCCGGTCCCGAATAGAACAATGCAATGCCCCATTCATTGAAATATATTATGGTCATTTTGAATGCAAAAATGTTTAGCTTAAAAGACTTGTAACTATGTCCATACATAGGTCTGCTGTTTAAAAGGTTAGTATGTCAATTAAATGCACCGCTACTAAAATAAATACCAGCAGTTTGTTTATCGTTTATTTGTTTTGCTGATTTAATTTAATTTTCTCATTTAGAAATGGCACGACGAAAGAAAAATTTTAATACCTACATTAGAAAAAAACCTGCTTTTAAAAATTCTGAAAGATTTTAAACACGTGATCGTTGAATAAATTATTGTAATGATCTACTTCTTCAAGTTTATCCATTTCGATAGTTCTAAATCAATACAACAATATTTAAAAACTCGATAACGAAACAGAAATTGACATAATATGTAAAAATCTACGCTCAAGCGCGGTCTCGACCACACTTGGGTGATTACAGATCCAATCACTGCTTGGGTTCGATTCACGAACTGAGTAACGATCTAAAATAAAGCCAAACTCAGCTAAACTATGATCAACGAATCTATGCTTGAGGAACGTTCTAAAATTAAAACCAGACTCAAAACTAGTTTTAAACAGTGATCAGTGCTTAAGTTTTCTTCCGTAATACGGACCTTAGATAGATATTTTTATAAAATTAGGAAGCGTACCTACCTACCTATCTACTTTTAAATATATTATGTAGATGACATTTCAGAATGCCAAAAATAACTATTTATCAAGTTTCAACGTAGCTAATTACTAATGACGTTAGTTATTATTTAATTCTTTGATAATATATTTTAATAATAAAATAAAACTTGATCAAAATAAAAAATAAATAAAATGTTCTTTCTGCTAGGACACAGGCAGACTCTGTGAGAAGGAGTGGGCTGTAATGCACAACGCGGGCCCAGTGCGGTTTGATAGATGTCACATGTCTTCGAATTTTTGGTTCTAACACATGCTGGTTTCCTCACGATGTTTTCCTTCACCGTTTTGAGAACAGTGGTGAAGAAATAATTCACACAAAGTAAATATCGCCTGTCTGGGTCTGAACCTACGACCTACAACTCGTTACCGCTGCTCCAAATAAACTTGCAGACTAACAGTTGCGTAATTGAGCCTCAATCACAATCCCTTCATTTTGACAATTGAAAAATATTCATTTCGTTATTCAAACACATAAATCAAATTATTATAAATCCAATCGTGATTGTGAGTTTATTACGCAATTATAGCCTGATTATTATGCTTGCTTTGTTTATGTACGTTGTATTTATTGAATACTAGCTGCGCCCGCGACTTCGTCCGCGTGGATTTTTTTATTTTATTTCATTGCTGCTCAGCTCCTATTAGTTGCAGCGTGATGTTATATAGTCTATGTCACTCAGTAAAGATGTAGCTTTCTAATGGTGAAAGAGTTTTCGAAATCGGCCCAGTAGTTTTTGAGTTTATTCGTAACAAACATACAAAAATACGCAGGTTTCCTCTTTATAATATTAGTATAGATATATATCAGAAGATTTTTTCTAAAATAAAAGTAGCCTAAGTTACTCCTTATTACATCAGCTACCTGCCAGTGAAAGTCCCGTCAAAAACGGTCCAGTCATTTCAGAGATTAGCGGGAACAAACAGACAGACAGACAACATTTAAAAAATGTTATTTTGGTATATGTACCGAATATATGCATGTAGCAAAAAGCGGTTATTTCAATATTACAAACAGACACTCCAGTTTTATTTATATGTATAGATAAGTATAGATGTATAGATGTATCATCATCATATCAGCCAAAAGATGTCCACTGCTGAACATAAGCCTCCCCCAAAAGGGGGGGATTTGCCATAATCGCCACGCTTGGCAGGCGGGTGGGCGATCGCAGTATGGATAGATATATGGTCGCAGTATGGATGGAGTATAGATGTATAGATGAAAAAATTACAAAACAAAACTATACCTATTGAACACAATAATTCGTTCATCTATTATTTTCAATAATTTATAGAGGATAAGTTTTTAACCAGTGCGCAAACTGTAACCATGAATTCAGCAAATCATTCCCACCAGACCATTAGACCCCCCAGCGCAGAAATTTTTCGTCGGTATCACAAAAAAAAAATCACCTTTTTTTTTCTTTTTTTTCTGGGTGGGAAATCATCAAATAACTTCTCCCGCTCTAGGTGGAGCGGGAGGACGTGTCAGACTTTTACTGACTAAAACCCACCCGTGTTCCCCCAGTTGCCTGTGTGCCAGGGGCGGCGGTATCTCTTTCGAACAACCCGCACCCCTGGCAGAAAAAAAAAAAGAAATTTTACGTCGGTTTTACAAAAAAAAATCAGCTGTTCCATACATTTTGATCGCGTAGGTATTGCAGTTTTCTATGAAACAGCTGATATCTTTTTGTGTAACCGACGTAAAATTTCTGCGCTAGAGGGTTTAGAATGATATGCTGAATTCATGGTTACAGTTTGCGCACTGGTTAAAACTTATCCTGTATAGATAATAAAACATGTCCTGGAGTTAACGGCCACCATCATATACCCCAATTAGAATATTATGTCATAATCATAAAGCATGTAGGTACACACGGCTACACATCAAGCTATACACTTCCAGTTTACACTGATCTCGCTTTGTACGGAAATCTTGTACAATGCGAGATCAGCTTATACTGGAAATGTGTGTTTGCGTGTGTGTTTGTGTGTGTAGCTTGAAGTGTAGCCGTGCGTACTCAATTTTTACTCATAACCTGCCATAGGACTTCGCTAGTACATTCCCGTGGAATAATTTTCGACATCAACGCGGGCGAATACACTGATAAAAGCTAGTATATTTTATGACTTAAATATCAAGACGTTGATATTTTTATACCTAGGTTAACAGCTTTCATTTTATGAGCGCAATAATGTTCACGCAAAAATTATAGCTTTGCATTTTGTAAAATTAATACAAAAATATCGCATAGCATTGTAACCTATAACATGTACGGGCACGCCACGATTGCGGCGGTAAGTCCCCTCTTTGAGCAGTGGCTTGAGAGGCGGCATGGCGTCTTCACCTTCTGCCTGACACAGGTCCTCACCAGACACGGTTGTTTCGGGAGGTTCCTGTTTCGGATAGGGCGAAGGAAATGCCCGGGTGTTTCCATTGCGAAGAGCACCCTGAGGACACGGTGGAGCATACGATGGAGGTCTGCCCGGCTTGGGCGGAGCACCGCCGTGTCCTCGTGGAGGTGATCGGCAGCGGCGATCTCTCGCGTCCGACCCTGATCCAAGCCATGATACGGAGTGAGAGTGCATGGCTAGCAGTCGCCTCCTTCGCAAAGAGGGAGGCGGCGCACGTGAGGGAGATGCAGTATATGCGCCCTCACAGCCGTGGCCTTCGCAGGAGACGCCCTGGGCGTCGGGAATCCCAGGCTGATTCCCGGGCACCGTAGGCACGGGCTTGCGGACGGCGAGTAATGGGTGGCTCGCTGTCCGGTAAGGACCAAGCCCGGGTCGACGGCGGGTTGTGTTCCACGCGCGCCTCAAAGAGATGTCAGCAGCAACTGATGGGGCCCGCAAGGGCCGATGCCTGCCAGGGGTGCGGGTTGTTCGAAAGAGATACCGCCACCCCTGGCACACAGGCAACTGAGGGAACACGGGTGGGTTTTAGTCAGTAAAAGTCTGACACGCCCTCCCGCTCCACCCAGAGCGGAAAATTTATTTGATGATGACCCACCCAAAAAAAAAAAAAACCTATAACATGTTCAGGACAGGATTAAAAAACATTTTCCAATTTTTTTTCACTTTGTAGTGTTTTTTCGGAAGTTGGCAGTTTTTTTTTTTTGGAAAAAGTTTTTATTTTTACCTTTTTAGTTATGGTTCCTCCCCACACTGATTTGTATAACACTACTTGCTATGTACAAAACAGTGACAGGAAGCAGCAGCATATTATCGAGGTACAGTGGATAAAAACTTAAAGCATGCCCCCCTATCCATTCAAAAAATAATTTTCCAAATCCTCGAAATTATCTATAATTTACGTAATAAACTGAGAATTGAGAACCTCCTCCTTTTTGAAGTTAGTTAAGAATAGAATTGCGAACATCATACAATAATAGATGCCCAAAATCAGTGAATGCAGTTAGTAAATAGGTACCTACCAAAGTTATGGATGGTCTCCTAAGAATGTTTTATGTATATTTCTCATTTTAATGATTATAATTCTGTATAACATACGTCTTACGGTCACGAATCATAATTATTTTGTTCTACATACAGACTGACACCGAATCGTAAATGGGGAAGGCAAGTGCTAATATAGTTCCCAAAACAAGAAAATTACCAGAGGTCGGAGTAGGTAGATTTATTTTATATACTTGCGTCAAGATGTTATAATATGGATATGCCATTTTATCCATAATGTGCGGGAAGTACCGGAAAAAGTTCCGGAATTGGAATTATGGAATAAAATAAAATAAAAAAACATACAGATAGGCTAACAAAATCGTTTATTATATGAATGATTGATTGAATTCAATGAACAATTATTTTCACCATTAGCTAACACTGGTAGCGTAGATTGATATTATTAATACGTTTTTCACCTTAAACACAAATTCGTGCTAATTTCAAAATTCCGGAACAAATATCCCAATAAATATGAAGTTCCGGTATTTTGGAGGCATATCCATATTATCCTCTACGTTTGACGTCAACGACCTTAAATCAATCTACCTACACCGACCTCTGCAAATTACGCATAACCAAGGCGTCAGATGGTTTATTTTAAACATTTTGTAGAAAGTAATTACGAGGACATATTTAACGTTTAAAATTCTGACACTTACCATGACAACTACGTGAATTAAAATATTGAAATCACCGAAATAGTGAAATAAAACCAATCTAACGAATGAACACGAAATTGAATGAATGAACGAAATGTCCAACTGATTGTACGCCGTTTATTTATTGTATAACTACTCCATTTTTTTTTTGGTTACTCCATTTATTAGAGGATTAGAAAAAAGAGGCTCGTAGAAGCAGGAGTGTAAAACATTTTATTTCAAAGTTAATTTATAACTTTTTAGATAGAAATAAGACAATACTAAATACTGCGATAAACAAAATAAAAATCGTTTTGTTTTAAACAATGCTTTATTTATAATAATATCTTCATCACATGTTACAAACTTACTTGATAATTACGTGGTGATTTGGTAGAATTATAGTTGAATGAAAAACGTTCTCGGTATTGTTTACTTCCGCTCCTTTTAGGATTTTATCAACGACACTTTTTAATTTTTAGTTTCAAGTAAAATGATCACAATTAAGGGTGACAGCTAGTGTATAAATAGATTTTAATAAATAAATTTGGTTTTAATCGTAACTGTAACAAGTTTACCTAATGTTCTTTTGTTACAAAGTGTACAGACTCCAGCACATAACCTAACCTAACCCACACTGTCAAATTTTCCCAATTAAACATGAACCTTATGCTTACGAAATAAAGTTGAAAATCTATTAAAGAAATTTGACAGATTGAGGTAGCTTAATGTGTTGGCATCTGTACATTAAAAATAACTTTTTTAACTTCTGTATAATGCTTTTTTAAATGGAGTACCTGTAGCTATGATCACGCCATCTACAATTAGCTTTGCCCGACCTTCCCCATTGAAAAAAACGTAAGATTATTTGAAGAATCAGTCAAATATTTTCCGGATTTTAATGCACTATTGAACTGTAACTAATTCTCAACCAGGGCCTCAAGTCTGCTATTACAATAGTGTCAGAATGGTCTATCAATGATTTTATAATTGTTGATTTTGACAAGTTTGGCAATCTACTAATATAATGGCGTCATTATGACTTTCCAATGGTCAGCCACTGACACTCCATTGAAAGAAATGGCATTTATTGGTAATCTTGTACATAATGACAAATGAATGACTAACTTAGGAGGTATTCTGGTAAAATTTAACACTAATAAATAATATGTAAAAATATATAAATTAATTCGGGCATGAATAAATGTTCAAATTTAATAGTGTTACGAGACCATTGACCGACCAATGATCGACCATTATGAATTTAGCAGATTACGAACTTTTAGCAAAATGGCAATGGGATCGTGTTGGAATGACGAATTTATAAAAATAGCAGACTTGGGCCCCAGAGATCTTGATTGTAAACATTTTTTTTTGTGTGTGGATAGTGTCGTAATTCTTTCCTCCGACAAAATATACAGAAATCGTCCAAGCATGCAGACATATTCTTTCTGAATGTTTTAACGTGTGAAGCTTATTAATTATCGTTAATTAGAAAACTAGGAGGAGCATGTGGCTAAGTTATAAAACTTATAATAGCCGGACGGTTCTTTCGATCAGGTTTTAAAAAAAGATTTTTTGTGTGTTTGTCTGCCTTTTTGTTCCGGTTTATCACCGACACGGCTGGATGACATGTACACGCGGGCCAAGACGCGAGCCCAGCTAGTTCTGCAATATTTTTTTGAAAAAAAAAAACAGATGCCTACTCGTATGTAGGGTGGCAGGGACATTAACGCACATACTGCAACCCCTTGTAAAACTTTTTCTACCTGAATACGGGGCTCTTTGCTACTTTGCATTTTATGTATCTTTTATTTTGTAATGTGCGTTTTGTTTGTGCACAATAAACAATTTTTCTTTTTAATCTAACCATGAATTCAAAACATAATTCTAGACCCACTTTTTATTTTTGGATCGATAAAATCATCAAATGACATCTCCCGCTCTGAGCCCTAATTCACTATGACCACTTCACGATTCCTTACTTCAAAACCACGTCAATTTCTTAGATCACACACGACATCTGCTAATAAATATCGGCAAATCGTCTTGGAACATACAGAATATGACATTTCGATTCCTTACCGTTACATTGGTTTCTATAAAACACGATATTGAGGTAGTTTGAACGTAGTAAGATTCCGCTGGGAATCATTATAACGATACAGAATTGGGGCACCGCGCGGAGCAGGCGGGCGTGTCAGACTTTTACTAACTAAAACCCACCCGTGTTACATCAGTTGCCTGTGCCAGGGCCACGATAACTCTTTCGAACAAATCCGCGACCCTGGCGATTCTTAACCCCCTAGCACAGCAATTTATCGTCGGTTATCAAAATACAAATTGCTGTTTTATAGAAAAGTGCAATAACCGTGCGGTAAAATGTATGAGACAGCGAATTTATCTTATTACTTGACGAAAATTTCAACGCCCCTGCGGTGAAATTTTTTGAGGAACGGTTCAGAATGATGTACCCACCTACAGAATTAATGGTAACAGTGGCGAAAGCACCATATAACACGATTCCTACCGGCTTCCCTTCTCGGGGAGTCGCATCAGCAACTCTATCGCTATTAAAAAATGGCACGTCAATAGTGGCTACTCAATAGTAGCCGAAGAGAAATCGGGTTTAACTTACTGACTTATCAATAAAGAATACTTACTACAGAATAGAATAGAATATTTATTTATTCGAGTAACCAAGACTCAACAAAATTGTAAGTAAACACAGACCATACACAAAACAAGGAAAACAATTCAAGAAACTACGGTTGGTCACCGTTGCGACATCCCATGAGAGACGGCACAACAGTGACCCACGTATACACAGTCCAGGTGACTCGCAACACTACGGGTATTTAATTCCACAAACAACAAAAACGGTTTAAAGTTTCCTGTTAAAATCACGCTCTTTCGAGCCTACTGTACTTCTTTTTACACGTGCAGCCTGTGGGCTAAATGTTCGCAAAGATCGTACAGCGCTCTCCGCGTTCAATATAACAATGCATTTAGGATACTGGTGGGGCTGCCCCGTTTCTGTAGTGCGTCAGGGATGTTCGCAGATGCGCATGTAGATTGCTTTTACGCAACAATGCGTAAAAGATGCGCTTCCCTAGTGCGCAGGGTGTGGGGCAGCTCCAATAGTGTCTTAAGCATGGTTGCGAGTCACCTGGACTGTGTATACGTGGGTCACTGTTGTGCCGTCTCTCATGGGATGTCGCAACGGTGACCAACTGTTGTTTCTTGAATTGTTTTCCTTGTTGTGTATGGTCTGTTTTTACTAACAATTTTGTTGAGTCTTGGTTACTCGACTAAATAAATATTCTATTCTATTCTGTAGTAAGTATTCTTTATTGATAAGTCAGTAAGTTAAACCCGATTTTTTTTCGGCTACTCTCTTAAAAAAATTGACACCTCGCCGCTGAATGGTAAAAGGTTTGCATCGATGTCCCTGCCATCCTGTATATTAAGGTTGCCGGATATTATTATTATTATCCGGCAATTACCTACACCAAACACATTGATGTGGATAAATACCGTAAAACCTATTATTTTTAATTGGCAACACCTATGTAATTTGGCAGTATAACCTCAGTCGAAGCCGGGGGCAAGGCGTAACAATTTGTTATGCAAATTGAAGCTTGTAGAACAATGCGGAAAATAAAAAATGTATAAATAATGATACAGCGTTATTATTTCCTTGTTCTGTGAACATTATAATTATTTTTAGGGTATTGGAATAAGATTAAAATATATGCTAGTCGGTGGCCGTTGGTCCCGGCTGATATTTGTACATCTTTGACAGTCGTTACAGGTTGTCAGAAGAACGAAACTCTGACATCCTTATCCTTGGTGCTGGCGTGATGATATAGAATAGAATAGAATATATTTATTTCAGACAAAGTCCATAAGGTTAGTAACAATTTTGCTTATCTTCTAGTGTTAGTACAGATACAATTACTATTAAAAACTTCAAATTCAGCGTGGAGCTGCATCCACCTTCGCAACATTAGGGAATCCCACCGATCTGCGAATACACTGAGAACACTGTTGGTGCTGCCGCGAACGGGTCCATATTGGCTCACCTAAAGTTCTTTATCCGAAATTGTTCTTCCTAATGATTTGTAATCCGAATGATCACTCTTCCTAAAATTTTTCATCCTAAAGTTTTCATTTATACTATTTGCAGTGCTACCGGCGATGTTCATAACACTCATGTTTCCGAAAATTGTAATTAATAATATCATTAATGTAAATATATTTAAACTCCTACTGTTTTTTATCATAACGCTTTTATCCCTAAACATAATCAACTCAAGAAATACCTAAAAAATTTTTGCGGAGAACGTGCTACAAGGAACATCGTTCCAAAAAGTTTGTTGCTTCTGTTTTTTTTTTTCCTTTTTTTGGCAAAACTACCAGCAATGAATATTCTTGACCTGTCAAATTTAACTGATTGATTTTTTTAAATTGATTTGACCAATATATCTACTATTGTCGGCCATTGCAATTATTTAAGGCTATGACATTTTAATGATTGATATATTTTCTCTCTTTTTGAAAAAACTTGACATTTTATACGCGTTTAATAATTATAATTAATTACTTCTGTCCTTGCTTTGAACATTATTATCTATAAAAAAATAACCTCAGGTAAATTTCAAAATAATCTCGGTATTTCAATTTCAATACTTACCTCTATTCATACGTACAAATAAATAAAATTGAAGTGTCTGTTTGTGATGTTATGTCAAAATAACAGCTTTTTATTAAATGCAAAAGAAAGTATATACGGTACTTGTTTTTTTTTAATGATTGTCTGTCTGTTTTTTACGGCTAACCTCTGAAACGGTAGAAGCAATGTTGACGAGATTTTGACACTGGCAGAAAGCTAATGTTATAAGCAGTAATATAGGCTTTTAATCCTGGTATTACGTTCCCTTGGGATAATTTCCGACATGTACGCGGGCACAGCTATAAACAAATAAAAAAAAACTCAAATTGTAAGTGTCACTTCAAATTGAAAGAAAGAAAGAAAAAGTTTTATTAGACTCGCACAGGAATATCACAAACTTAACTTCAGCTTAACAAAATAAAAATTAAATTAAAAAAAAAGGAAAATAAAAAAACTTGAGAGGTGTCAAGAGACACCCGGATGGAACGAAGTTCCTTTCGATTAATTAGTGAAGGAATTGTAATAAAATTTTAAAAAATTGTACATATACACACACACAAACACACACACACATATATATAAATATATGCACTCTGTCTGTGTCTCTGTCTGCAGAGACACACGCGCACGCCGCACGGCTTACAACAATGTAGCAAAAAGTGTCGTTACAACTTTTGGTCTTAATTTTTTCCGCCTAGCCCCCTTTCAAAACGCGCGATAAGAAACTTCGTTCCAAAAAACAAAGTCCTGTACGAGGCCAAAAGGCTCTCAGGCATGTCAGTATGATGCTGCGACGTTTAAAAAAGTGTCGCAGCGCTGGTATTATTCTGATAGGGCCCGCTGTGATGTCACGGACAGATACAGAAATAAAATAATAAATAAAAATAAGGTAGAAGAAATGTGTAGAATAACCAAAAAAGAATGTACGTAAATAGATTTTTTTTTAACGTAATATCTGTACTTGTCTATGCCTTTAGTATCTGTGACACTATGGCATCGCTGTGACAAGTAATGAGACGCAGGCAAATTGACATCTGCAGGCTAGTTTTCTCATCCATTTGTTTACATTTTCGTAAAAGACTTTTGAAACACACACTACGCAGGCAGACCTAATGATTACTGTGAGATTTACTCGTGATAGGTACCTAATTAATTATCTTCAATCTTAATTAATTTATGGTAAACGTGCTGTCATTACCTATTGTTTCAGTCTGTGTTGTATAATAACATTTCTTATTTATGTAGCTATTAGTATAATGACGCTTGTTATTTCAGGGTTACAAATTTGTAACGTCTGTTTTCTGTCAATCAAAAATATTATTATTATTATTAATATTTTGACCATAACCCATTAAATAAAATAAACAGTAATTACGATTACTCAATCCGACTCTCACCCCTGAGCTTGTGACAGCCTACTTATCCATTTGATATATTTATTTATTACTAGCTGTGCCCGCGACTACGTCCGCGCGGAACAGTTATTTTTTATTTTATTTATTTATATTATATATTTTAATAAAAATAAATAAAATTTCTAAAATAAAAGTAGCTTAAGTTACTCCTTATTACATCAGCTACCTGCCAGTGAAAGTCCCGTCAAAAACGGTCCAGCCATTTCAGAGATTAGCGGGAATAAACAAACAGACAGACAGACAAAAATTGTAAAAACTGTTACTTTGGTATATGTACCGTATATATATTCATATGCATGTAGCAAAAAGCGGTTATTTTAATATTACAAACAGACACTCCAATTTTATTTATATGTATAGATTTACTAGTTTTTGCCAGCGGCTTCGCCCGCGTAGGGGATCGAAAATTATCCCACGGGAACGTACTACCGGGATAAAAAATGTCCTATGCGTTAATCCAGGTTAGTCTATCGGTTTGCCAAATTGTATGCAAATCTGTTCAGCCGTTTTTGCATGATTGAGTAACAAATATTTAAATACCGAACATACAAACTGTCACATTATAATATTACTAGCTTTTGCCCGCGGCTCCACCCGCGTGGATGTCGGTTATAGCGTATGTACCTATATAAAAAGTGGCCTATGTCTTTCTCCATATCCCAGGCTACTCGTATATCTCTGCCAAATTTTATGATAATCGGTTCAGCGGTTTAGGCGTGAAAGCGTAACACACAGACAGACACAGTTACTTTCGCATTTATAAAATTAAGTAGAGATTAGTAGGATAGTAGGATTTTCCGTGGGCAATTACCACGAAGTTAATTTATTTGTGGGCGAATTGACCAATCCAGAAATACATATTAGGCATTTGGCACATTTTGAATTTTATGCAAAGAGAGAATTTCTATTGAGAATTTCCTTCAATAAAACTTGGAATCGAATCGAAGCCAGGGCTCAAATTTCAGCAGTCGAGTTTACAACTACTAGACCAAAAACTCAGTCAAATAAAAAAAGCGTTAAATTAATGCATATTTTTGTACAGTTAACAGTAAAAAAACGCGCGTTGGATAGAGTAATTATAACCAACCTTACTGTGCAGTGTCGGTCGTACAAGGATCTATAATACTACGTAAATATGGCAGTTTAATATACCTTTACATTCATTTATTAAATTTATTTTTGACTGCCCCCGTTGGTCTCGTGGCTGCTGAGCTCCTGGGATCGATTCCCAGGTCGGACAAAGTGTTATTGAGTTTTTTATAAGGAATTTCTTAGTAACACCCCGGATTATGGAAGTTGGCAGTGTAATACCCCGTGCCGTTAGTCCTGCGCCTGGTGGGCTACTCTCTAACTCCGTCAACGAAAATACGGGCCCGTCCGCAAATAGCTCGAAACTTCAAAGTGACTCCTACAGCTGATTAATTAACTTTTTTGGACGGGTAAAACCATATAGAGAGTCTAGACAACTATCAAATCGTGTAATAATTCATTCTTAGTTTGGGCCCCAAACTAATCATAAGTCCGTAAGTGATACCGAGATTACGGACTTCGTGCTTAGAGAGTAGGCCCCTGATTTCTCTCCGGTCGTGTCTGCTTGCCGTCCCATTGGACTATGAGAGTGAGGGAAGAGTGAGTGCCCCTGTGTCTGCGCACCAGGGGCGCAGCCTCCGTACAACTCGATTCCTATCGGCTTTTCTTTAGAAGAAACACTCTTCTTACGACGTCATTACGTCAAAGCCGGTTGTCGCTGAAAACCAGCGCTGGGGCTCTGTCTTGCATAGAGTTGCAGCAAAATGCTGAGCGATAGCCGTTTTGTGTGGATGTGACGCATGTTTCCCTCAATCTTTTTTTTTTTTATTATTATTTTTTGTGTGTTCCTGGTTTTTGCGTCATGTTTACCGCAAATAAACGTTTTTTCTTTCTTTCTTTCTTTCTTTCTTAGTGTCTACTATTGCCAAACAATATGTAACACATGTGTGTGTATCAAATTGCATTACAGATATTTCATACTAGCTTAAAACATCATATCAGGTTACAAAACATTACTAAAATGCCATTTTTTTGTGTCTAAACCAAGAATTCCGACCATAGCTGCCGTTGAATTTATAAAAAAAAGGAATTACTGAACTTTGATGTTATCTAGAGTATAAGAGAACTGAACATTTTTTTTTTCGGCTTCACTATAATAAAAATTGTAGCTTCGCCAGTGCTGCGCACGCAAGCCTGCACTACAATATCTCCGATTGGCCGCCATGGCCGAAATACGGACTGGAGGACTATCTATATTAAATTAATTTCCTTTTTTTTAAAGACAAATTTTTGGCCAGTCATTGAACCAAACAAAAACATCCTGTATTTTTCACGTAGACGGAAAAAGAGGGGTGTTATTATAAGTGCAACTGTGCGTCTGTCTGTGGCATCGTAGCTCCCAAACCGTTGAATCGATTTAGTTTTTTTTTTGTTTTACCAAGAAAAGCCGTTCAATCGTTTGAAGATATAATAAGCTACGCTTGCCGTCCGTGGATGGGTGACCATCTTTTCATACCAAGACCACTCCGTGCCTCATACAACACATTGAACCGTTGGTCCCGGCTGTTATAGGTACACATGGGTCTTTGTCAGCCGTTAATTAAGACAATTTTATTTTGCTTTATAAATCTTATCCATTTTTTTTCTTATTCTCTTTCAAACAATTATTAAAGTACAATTACTCCTTCGTGGTCATGAGTACCAAAAGAGGTCATTGCCGTCATTTACCAACTTAAAAACTCCACTAACAAAGCTCTCTATCAATCAAAAGACAACCTTAAACCAAAAGCAATAAAGTCCATCAATAAATTTTCCGAACTGCAACATGAAAGTTGTTCGTGCAATATCAGTTTCTGCAACTAGGAAATTGATAATGCACTTTAAATCAGGAAAGGTAAGGTTGAATTTGGATTGTTTCCAATAAGGTTATTAATCGGTTAATTGGCTGGTACAAAACTACAGGGTAATAATTTATTCTACGCAGATTTATAAATGAATGAACTATAATTATTGTAGTTTTTAGTTCTGCTAACAACAAAAGCGTGATTTTTCAGTTTTTTAATTATTTTTTTTTTAAATTATGGAATTGCCATCGGTCCTCGATAAGTGTACGGACCGTTTGAAGTGGGACAAAATCAACTCCAAAAAAATTAGTCGGTTACAAACAAACAAACATGCTTGCAAACATACAGGTGAAGCTAATAAAAGCATCTTAAAAACCATAGATGTCATATTAGGTATTGGTATACAGGGTAGGCCTCAGGTCTGAACCCCGTGCGATATTTTTATTTTTATTTTGATTGATTTGATTTTTTTTAAGCAATAGGCTGTCAAAATGTATACAACAGATTTGTTTTAAACCTTCGAACAAAATCAACTGGCAGGGAAATCAACTGGCAGGGTGTTCGGAATCCGCTACTGAATCTATGGGAACAGTTTGCGCGTCGATGTCCCCACTTTGTACGTATTTCGGCAAAACCTAAAAAAAATATTGACATATGAGGGAAGCGGTAGCCCACGAAATTAAAATTTTCCAACGTTTATTGTAGTGATGTACCGACTAGTCGGCCCATTTTTTACTCGTATTATTATGCTTAAAATTTTTAAAGACAGTGATTGAAATGAAATTTAAATCTTTACTGTTATTATTTTTATATAGGACTGATTCTATATTATAATTATATTTATTATAGAATCAGTTTTACAGTTTACTTTCAGTGCATTCTAGAATAGGATAGAAAATTACGATAGGAAGGAATAGGAACCCATTCTTTTGGTGCATTATTTAATTGTACTTAAATTCAGAAATTAAATAATGTTGAATGATATTTAATACTTCTAACAAAAAAGAAGAAACTATAGTAAACAAACGGCAATAAATAGGTTTGCCATTTTGAACACTGCCGAAGTCACCCGAACTCAACCGAAAGTAATAATCGGCTTGGCCGACTAGTCGGCCACTTTACAGCCGACTAGTCGGCTATTTGGCGCATCTCTAGTTTATTGCAATTTGTAGGTCAGATTCAGGCTGTATATTGTGCAAAATATGATTCGCGACCATTTCTTACCTCGAAAAAAAATTTCAATCGAATTTATAGGGTTCCAGTCTCGAAGGTTGCCAACGGGACCCTATCAAAATCAAAAATTATTTATTCAAATTAAGCTGAGAATCAGCACTTTTAGAGCGTCAAAATTACATAAAATAGTCGCCTAAAACGGCCCTTTCTTCACCACGTCCTAGTGCTACCTATTTCTAGAGTACCACTGTCCGCTCCGCCGTTAGTGTGGCACAGGACTGTATCTTTTGAACCGGAATAGGTTGACACCTGATTTTTATTTTAACAAATACAAAAATATATTGTCTATACACTGTGAAATTTTATTGGTTGTTTTCCCGCAGCGAAATGCATTTGTCTTGGTAATACAATCGTTTTATAAACAAATAAAATATTAGAAACAAAAAATGGCAGATTAACGATTGTGAAAAATCACCATGTGCGAGAGTTTATTTTGCTTTGAACATTTATGCATCGCTGTGCCCTTTGTCGGCGGCGCGTGCGATTCGAGTAGTACCTATAAGTTACCTCTAGTGTTACTATTGAGTAGTGTTTTATCGAGTTGATGATTTTTTTTAAAATAATTTTAAAACAAAAAAATCTTTTTTTTTTTTGTACTTTTACTCTATGCTTCGAAAGTACTCCTTATGGCAAGTTGCTCTGCCGCGGGAAAACAACCATTACAATTTCACGGTGTATAAGAAGCGTGCCTTATAAGAAGCGTCGCGAGGACTTGACAAAGACCTATATTATCTCAGCTCATTATAACCTAGACCCAGTTATACTCTGAAGCATAACTACAACCAGATAACTGACACAAGAAATTGATCTAGTGATTTAAGATAATACGAGAGAAAACCGACTAATGGCCGATTCCTATAATTTACGTACAGTTGCTGTTTAAAATAAGGACTCTTGTATCTTTACCAATAATTAAGCAAAGACTTCATAGCTTTGCATAAAAGACCCTCCCATATAGAAGTAACTATCACATGTAAAGTTAGCTTACGAAAATATATTTATGGCCAGTTTGACAATAAAAATGCTACCATTGATAAGCAAAACGGTTATTACACGCTTTATAATAGTTTCATTACACGCTTTATTTAGCTTCACTTGTATGTTTGTTTGTTTGTTTGTATGTTTGTATGTAACCGACTCCTTTGGACGATATTTTGACCCACTTCAAACGCTCAGATTTCATTGAAACTTTGTAGACTTATCGAGGACCAATGACAATTCAAAAATAAAAAATAAAACAAAAATCACGCTTTTCAAGCAAGCAGAACTAAAAAATTATAAATAAATAGTTAAAAATTAGAAAATAATTTAATTCTATTAAAAAGCGTGGGGTGATTGATATTAATTGATTATAAAAATACCTCAAAAAGCACCCCACGCTTTTTAATAGAATTAAATTATTTTCTAATTTTTTAGTTTGGTTTTTAAAGCGTGTTTTTAGTTTCTTAAACTATTATTTTTACACGCTTTTTATTAGCTTCACCTGTATGTTTGTATGTAACCGCCTCCTTTGGACTTTATTTTGACCCACTTCAAACGGTCAGATTTCATTTAAACTTTGTAGACTTATCGAGGACCGATGACAATTCATTAGTAAAAAAAGAACAGAAAAATCACACTTTTGTAGTTAGCAGAACTAAAAAATAGAAAATAATTTCAAAAAAGCATGGGGTGCTTTTTGAGGTATTTTTATATTCAATAAATATCAAGCACCCCACGCTTTTTTTAAATTATTTTCTGCTTTTTTAATTGCCTTTATAAAGCGAGTTTTTTAGATTTTTTTTTCTATTAAGTATTTTTGTTTATAGGAACCGAGCATAAGTGACTCTCACCCAGTTGCACAAACACAAAGATTAATGCCTTATTACATAATGGATAATTAACGCTAATGATTTCATCAATTTAATGATGTTGCACAAAATATCTTTAAGGCGCTAATGTTGGATGGGTTACAT
Organism: Polymixis lichenea; assembly: GCA_949091785.1. NCBI lineage: Eukaryota > Metazoa > Arthropoda > Insecta > Lepidoptera > Noctuidae > Polymixis > Polymixis lichenea. Next base: position 11,144,734 of record OX420959.1, read on the forward strand.
AAACTGTGGCAGATTACCTCGTGTGACACTTGATTATCACGCGGCCCCAGTGCGGGTTGGAGGCTGTCACCCATCTTCCAAGTTTTGGTTCTAGGACCTGCCGGTTTTCATTGTGTTTTCCTGCACCGTTTTTAAAGTATAATACCGGTAATAAGCTGCATCCGGTTAGATTGGAAGCCAACTACAACATAATATTGAGAAAAGACTAGGCAGATGATGACATAAGTAAGTTTCAATGACGGTACATAAGAATAAAGAAAGAAGAAAATTTCAATATATTTGTAACAAAACTTTAAAAAATACTGATACACAAATGCTACTATTACGTACGTAGTAGTACGTCCTTAGATGAATATTTTAATGATAAACATTAATAATAGAAGAAATGTGTACAGTATATATACGTTAACGAAATTACTAATACAATAAAAAATAATATAAGAATCATAATTGATAACAATAATTAATAATAATCACGCGATTTATAGGTATGTATAATATTTATTAATGATATGGTAATTATTAATAAATAATATTATGATGATAAATATTATAACGAAAATAATAATGAATTATAATAGTAATTATATTAAAATAAATTATATAGCTGTAATAATTATTCATAATCTCCTAAAACAGGGCTTCGTCTACACTTTCGCTGTGCTCTACAGGGTCCATAATGATCTCAGTTATACACCGTGAAATTTTAATGGTTGTTTTCCTGCAGCGAAATGGTTATGTTTTGGTAATACAATCGTTTTATAAACAAATAAAATATTAGAAACAAAAAATGGCAGATTAACGATTGTGAAAAATCACCACGTGCGAGAGTTTATTTTGCTTTGAACATTTATGCATCGCTGTTCCCTTTGTCGGCGGTGCGTGCGATTCGAATAGTACCTACAAGTTACCTCTAGTGTTACTATTGAGTAGTGTTTTACCGAGTTGATGAATATTTTTTTAATCATTTGAGAACCAAAAAATCTTAAATTTTTTAACTTTTACTCTATGCTTCGAAAGTACTCCTTGGGGCAAGTTGTTCTGCCGCGGGAAAACAACCTTTAAAATTTCACGGTGTATAGTTACCACCTAAGTACACATTATGGTAAAGCAATAAAGATATTTTGTATTGAGTATTAAATCAGAAATGAAGGCTGAGACCAATATAGAATCAATTTCTTCTAACTGAACTGACAGTTGTGCTGCTGGGGAGTTTGTTGCACCACTTCTTTATTCCCAGCTAGCACTAGGAAGTGGTGAGTGGCGGGCCTTTTTTTTTTTCATAATGGCATCTCGAAGGTCAAGCTATGAGGTTGTCGGCTGCTTAGTCGGACTAGTCTGTCGTAATCTTAATAAATTAAGGGTACCAGCCAGGGCTTAAAACCTTAAAACTAAAGCCACTGCTCGCTAAGGGCACCCTGTGGGGTACAGATCTTAGCTTAGGGCATCGCTGGTAGAAAAGGTCAGACTGGATCGGACTGATAGAGTGGCGGATCTGCCGGGTGACTTATGTATTTTTGAAGCTCAAAAAGTGCTGACTCTCAGCTTAATTTATATATAGGTATGACTTGAAAAATCTAGTTATATAATCAAATTACGCTAAATTGGCCGTGTAGTTTTCATAAGGTCTAAGCATGATCGTTAGTCGATTGGACTGTGGTTACATTAATCATTTTTGCGTCATTTGTCATGGAATGGCGCAGTAGTGATTGGTGAGTTGACTTTTATATGTGTTGTTCTGGGTAGTTTTAAGTATTTATTACTAACACTAGTCGATAAGAACATTGTTACTAACAAAATAAAACGTTTTCCAAAAAAAAGCAACCGACTTCCGAAAAAAAACTAACTACAAAGTGAAAAATAACTTTAATTTCGGAAGTCGGTGACTTTGGATATGTATTTAAATTTTTTGTCACCGCCTTCCGAAATTAAAGTTATTTTTTACTTTGTACTGTTTTTTCGGAAGTCAGTTGCTTTTTTTTTGGAAAAAGTTTTTATTTTTTACTTTTCAGTTATAGTACCTACCCCACTAATTCAAAATTTCATCATCCTTGGGGTCAAAACAATGCATATTAATGCTATAGCAGCGGTTTATTTACTGTTATTATTTGTGAGTTCCGTTGTCTGTCTACGAAACGCATCATCAGATCTATATGAAATTGAAATGGGACCACACGGGAAGCACCAGCTTTCAAATAAAAAAATAATAATCAAAATCAGTTCACCCAGTCGAAAGTTATGAGGTAATAAACATTTAAAAAAAAACATACAGTCGAATTGAGAACCTCCTCCTTTTTTTGAATTCGGTTAAAAATGGACACCATGGTCTGAAATAAAGTACTTATTTTATTATTATTTTTTATTATTTTAAATATAAATGTTTAGATCCTATGAGATCTACACAGGCAGTCAGGCACGTGCGAACTACACAACTTACTGACGTCACGCACAGAGATGATGAGTGACGTCTTTACGAAAAGAACAAAAAACCGTCGGGTAGTGGCCCACCAGACACAACACCCCCGTCTGGTTGTAGGATCCTCTTTTTGCCTCCCCCATGCTTCTAAAACCTTATTTTACAATAAATTGCAACTCATAAGTTCTCTTGCACAAACAAACCACAAACTATAAAAGACAATATCGCCACACAGAGGCGTATAATAATAGCTTGCCAATAAATACAGATAGACGGGCGCGGTCGCGTGCACAAGTAGTTAAATATGTATTCAAACTCAGGACCAAACGTTGCGAAATCTATCCTTGAGATAAATGCCTAACCGTTCTAGTAGGGTGACTAAGTAACTGGTCAATAATTAAATACACCACTTGAATTTAAAAAAGACCTACGCTTTCAACAATTCACATCCATTCGCCCATTTGTATACATCCTACATATTATAAAACAAAGTCCCCCGCCGCGTCTGTCTGTTTGTCGGCTTGCGATAAACCCAAAAACTACTGAACGATTTTCATGCGGGTTTCACCAATAGACAGATGATTCATCAGGAAGATTTTCGGTGTATTATTTGTTAAGGTTTTGTGAAAATCGGTTAACGCAGGCGAAGCCGCTGGCAAAAATAAATAAAATAATACTACAAACTGATACATGACTTCCATTTCAGAAGTCGGTGTTTTAGGTTTTACTTTATCATTTCCCAAGGTCTTCCGAAATTAAAGTTATTATTCACTTTGTACGTTTTTTTCAAATTTCACTTTCAAACAATAGATCTTTTTTTTTTCAAATTTGTTCATAAATGAAGAAGTTTCGAGGTAAAAAAAAACTTTGTAACAAAAAAATTAAACCGCCGAAAAAACTGAAGTCAGTGACTTTAGATATGTTTTTACACGCTTTATATTAGCTTCACTTGTATGTTTGTTTGTTTGTTTGTATGTTTGTATGTAACCGACTCCTTTGGACGCTATTTTGACCCACTTTAAACGGTCAGATTTCATTTAAACTTTGTAGACTTATCGAGGACCTATGACAATTCAATAATTTAAAAAAATATAGAAAAAAACACGCTTTTGTAATTAGCAAAAAAACTAAAAAACACGCTTTAAAAGCCAAACTAAAAAGTAGAAAATAATTTAATTCTATTAAAAAGCGTGGGGTGCTTGATATTAATTGATTATAAAAATACCTCAAAAAGCACCCCACCTGTTTAATAGAATTAAATTATTTTCTACCTTTTCGTTTGGCTTTTAAAGCGTGTTTTTTTAAACTATTATTTATTTAAATTTTATTTCACCGCTTTACGAACTTAGTAAGGTTAAACCAAAAAAGGTTTATTATTTTTTGCTTTTCAGTTTTTTCGGCGGTTAAATTTTTTAATTTTATAATATTGGTGACTATAATCTGCTAATTACTACATGCCTAATTTTAGATTACTTACATTTTGTAATACACAACTCGGCATTAAAATCTGCGAGTGAAAAATTAATCATCCCCACTTTTCCTACCCTTGGGTAGAAAGTACCCTTGGGTAGTACACTTGAAGGGTTGGAATTTTTTCCAACCTTTCTAACCAAATTCGGGGAAAGCCTTTAAAAAAAAATATATCAAAATCGGACTACTCTGTAAAAAGTTATGCGTGGTCATACGTAAAAAAAATATACGCGTCGACTTGAGAACCTCCTCCGTCTTTTCGTCGGTTAAAAATACAACCGAAAAAGAACCTCCTCATTTTTTTTAAGTCAGTTAAAAACTTAAGCCGTCTAATGAAAAATCACACTCTAAAAAGTGTGAAACAAGAATATATTCTCATCTGAAATTATAATGCATTGTTGTGTATTTAATATTTATCGTGTATTAATTAAAAAATATAGAACGTCTACGTACTATATTTTAAAACACACTCATAGTGATGTTCAGAGGATAGCCGTGGTTTTATGGTACTTTGCCCTAAAGCTTAAGATCACTTACTACTGTTAGAACGAATAGTTTTTTTAGGGTAAATGGGATACGACCACGGCTTTCTATTTTTTCTAGTACATGACTTTACGTCCTCTAAAAGGCGTCATATTCAATTTAATGTGACCTCACATAACCACGCCTTCCCAGCTAAAGCACTAGGAAGTAGGGAAGGACACGCGTTTTGGGAGACTATCTTATGTAATTTTGACGTTCGAAAAGTGCTGATTCTAAGCCTATTAGCAGCTGGTCCTACTATACACCGTGACATTTTAGTCGTCTTACAACGGCAGCCCACTTCATGTACCCAATGACTGCTATCTACTACCATATATTTAAAAAAAAATTTTTTGAACATGTGCATAATCAAAAGCATTAACATATCACTAAGACGCATGACGTAGTTTGAAACACCCTGTTATGGAGATGGAATTAATGATGGAATGTAATGGTAGGTAGGTAGATATCTTCTACCGTTTGATACGTAAACATTATTAACAGGGAGGGAGTTTCATAATTCTAAAGCATTATTTATTTTTCTTTGTATCTATTATCTTAATTAATGGTAACAATGTTTTAATCGCGCCTGTAGATATTTTATGACGGATACATTGAGTGGACCACTTTTGTAAGACGACTAAAATGTCACGGTGTATATATTAATATTGTAAATGTGAAATCTTGTATGTTTAGATATTTGAATGTAACAACATCACATCAACATCGGTCGGACGGATCTGGCTGAAATTTGGCACACATATTATAGTTTATAACACGAATGAATACATTGGATACTTTTATTCCGGTAGTACGTTCCCGTGGGATCTTTTCCGACCTCCACGCGGGTGAAGCCACTGGCAAAGCTAGTTTACAATCAAATCTAAAAAAGGGCGAAAACATAGAATCTTAAGAACTTACCAACTGAGTATAATTTCATTGAAACGACAACGCTACACGGTCAGCTAGAAACGTGAGTGAACTTCATATAGCCGCCATCTTGGATGCCAATAAGATGTAGGTAAGAAATTAATATATATCAATGAGGGTTTTCATGAACATTCAAGCCACCAGTTGGCGCCACTTTGACAAGAGGTCTTCCAGTCCGACAATAAACTTAAAATATTTGATGTCTTTCGTTCACCATTCAGCCCTTATACGCTTTGACACTTTTGACAGGTGCCAAGACCTGACGGCTCAGTGCTGCCACCTAGTGACCGTCATTTCAGAAAACCCTCATTGGCCTAGCCTTTTCTTAACTATGTTAAGTCGGCTTCCAGTCTAACCAGATAGATCTGAACACCAATATTTTACATGGACCGACGACCTAGTGAAGGCCGCGGGAATCCGCTGGATGTGGGAAGCACAAGACTGGTCTAGGTGGAGGAGCCTAGGGGAGGCCTATGTCCAGCAGTGGACGTCTTTCGGCTGAAATGATGATGATGACTGGCCATCTGATCTCCACAACCCAGTTACGGGGTAACACGATACCCTTTGGTAAGACTTGTTGTCAGACTTTCGGGCTTCTGACTATCCGTAACTAGGTACTGTCAAAAATCCACGAATGACAGAGTCGGTACCAACGGGCTTAGGCTTAACGTGCTTTCCGAGGCATGGAGGGCTCTCTATATGTAATGGATGGTCATCCATCGACGAATCAACCTCGTCAAACGCAGCTTAACCTGTGATCGACCCGTTTTTTTTTTCTGTGTGGGAAATCATCAAATAACTTCTCCCGCTCTGGGTGGAGCAGGAGGGCGTGTCAGACTTTTACTGGCTAAAACCCACCCGTGTTCCCTCAATTGCCTGTGTGTCAGGGGCCGCGGTATCTCTTTCGAACAACCCGCACCCCTGGCAGGCATCGCACCCCCCCCCCGAGTTTTTTATTATTAAGCCAGAAGCTAGGATTCTAGATATGTGTCAGAAATGTAGGTACGTATAATATTCTAGACGCCATATTGGATTAATAAGCGAGATGTAGGTCAGAAATGTACATTATTACTTCACGAGTATGTGACATTTATGGAATTACAAATTAATTTATGGAATAAATAATGAAAAGAAATATATCCTACGTGAAGTAATCGGGTGCGTTCAAGTGCGTAGAAGCATATAAGATTAGGTACGGTCAACTGTGGCATCTTTACTTTCCATGAGCAACTGTATCAATGAGAACTGTACTTAAATTTCACTCGATAACTAAAAATCTGTTGCCGCTATTTAATATCGACGCGATACAGAAGTAGAAGAATCTACTGATTGTTACAAATTTTTAGTAATCAAGAAATATTTTAATTCAGTTCTCATTGGTAAAGTTGCTCATGGAAAGTATAGATGCCACAGTTTGCGGTACTATCATAAATTCATAGTTTACGCCGGTTTTGAGTGTTCTAATGTTTAGATTTCGTTATTTTGTTTTTGCGTGTATTTTTAATACGTCATTGGTTGCACCCATTTCAATTAACTTGGGACATGGGCAGGCAGATGATGATGTACATATAATAAAATAATCATAAATAAGGTATATCAATCTCATTGTCCAAAGCCAGTAGCAATAATCTATGGTTACAAACAATAGAGTTTCTTACGTACTTTATGGTCGAGGAAACTAAAGAAAACTATAAATTATTCCATTAAAGTTATTAAATTTAATAACTTTGATATATGGCGATAGAGGAGCTAATGGATAAGTAAAACCAGCCGCACGGGTCGAGCAATAAGGTTAAGCTACACACGCCGCGGTGGACCGTGGATGGGTGAACCCTTCGTGCCGCGGAGAAATCGTTAAGCCGTACGTCCCGGCTGTCGTTTGTGGATTTTTGACAGTCGTTACGGGTTGTCAGAGGCCAGTCTTACCAAGCAGTATCGTATCACCCAGTAACTGAGTTGTGGAGGTCAGATAGGCAGTCGCTTCATGGAAAATACTGGTATTCAGCTGCATCCTACTAGACTGGAGGCCCACCTCAGCATAGTTGGGTAATGGCTAGACAGACAGGACGAAACCGCAGGCACGCACGTCCACGTTAGATAACTCGCTCCTCCCGCCGACCCATCCTGTAAGCCCGTGCGCGCTATCAATTTGTTTTCGCTTGACTTTCATACTTTTTACTCGGTTCCTGAAAGCCGTAGCGTGATGTTAAATAGCCAATAAGCCTTTCTTAAGGGGAACCTAGTCGCGGGCTCGAACTCACTGATCGGCCTGGCTAAAAAGCACGCTGTCTCACCAGGCATCGTGTCCGACAGAGGTAGTATCAGTGATGAGCAGTTAGAAGGTAGTCTACACGCACAACATTATTGTGTGAGATGCAGGATCATTTATAGTACAACAGGCGCGTAAAAAATTAAGTACATTCCTTCGGAAGATCGAGTTTTATGAAAAAACCACTGCATAAATCAATAAGCGATAAAGTTTATTGAACTTTTCAATATTTGAGCTTTGTCGGTACCGACTTGGTTTTTCAGATTTTACACTTCTTTTATTACTAAAACACGCCCAAAGTTAGGTTAAATTAGCAAGAAAAACGAATCTTTGTTGGCTCCTAACTTTTGAATGGCTTTTTATTTTAGTATTCTGTTTCCGTACAGACAATATTAAAAATGAGACAAAACCATACCATGTTTAATTTTTGATGTACATTGTCCAACAGTGGACTAATACACTTCCGAAATTTGTATGGGAAAAATGTGGACTAGGTTCACCTTAAGAATTGAATTTTTACAATACGATTTTCTCAAATACGGCTGGTAGTTCCAGAGATTAGCGCTTTCAAACAAACTCTTCATTTGTATAATAACAAAGTATTGTATAGTCAGTGATATACTAAAAACCCAAGATGCACAGTCTCCAACAAAAGTAACACTCAAAACTGTGCCCAATAATACGTCAGTTATGATAAAAAAAACATATTTTTTTTGCAAATTCAACCTTACACGCATGACTTAAAGTGGTTTAGACTGACTGAAAGATGACTGGCGATACTATTGACACCTGCGCACATTGCGCCCTTTTTATGCGGACGTTATTGAGACGCTGATTGTGTGTCTTAGGTTTTTTGTATATCAAAGAGTATAGCAATAATTATATATCATTAAGGTACGCTTACACGAGCAACTGAAATTGCTCTATCCTAGTCAATTCTCGTCAACTATGACGTCACGACTACATCCAGCAATTTAGGGCAATGGCAACATGTAGCAACCTGTTGCCAGAAATATGGCCACACAATATAGAGCAATTTAAAAAAAAACTAGGCAATACGCCAGCCCCCGCCGCCTCTGCCGCCGAGACGTAGTGGTACATACAAACAAGATAGAAAGAAAATTGTCTTCAAATTTGCAAACCGATTGGATATTCGGCAACTCATGAAATACATGGAGCAATCAGAAGCAATATTCCCGAAACATCCGCAATTTATTGTTGTTGCTCCACATTGCTCCACTTAATTTATCCAGATTGATCCACTAGTGTTGCCCAGCAATAATTGCTTAAAAAATTGCCCGTGTAAGACCTTTAGGTGTACTTGACAGATGTTATAAAAACACGTACTTATGAGAACTCGTGTCGAGATGACAACCCAAGGTTGGTTATTCTAGTTTATAAAGGTGATACGTCATTATGTCAATGGACACATTGACACGTTGACATTTTGATTAGGAGTGTCAAACGTCCGCATTCAAAGGCATAAATGAAGGTTAATGGGGCATTAACTTATGATGAGTAAATGGGTCATTAACGTATAATAAGTAAATGGGTCATTAACTTATGATGACTAAAAGGGTCATTAATTTAAAATAAATTAATCGGTCATTAATTTAGGGTAAGTAAATGGGTCATTAAGTTAAATTTTATTATGTAAATGGGTCATTATCTTATGGTCAGTCAGATGTAGTTAGTATTAATTTCACACCACATTTCAGTTTTTTGTTCGTTTTGAGAACATGCGAAATCTCTGGGACCTGCACTTACAGTCAGGTCGAGTGCCTACTACATTATCAGTCATAAGTCCAATGATCGGAGTAGGTAGAGAGTCATAATAGTGATCATAACTTAATAGGTATTTCTAGTTAAAGACAGAGTGTTTTCTAGAAAAAAAAAACTTTATAGGAATAGTGGAGGAGAAGAGAAATTGAATTATCTTATGCTTATGCTAGGGACTTACTAGAGAATGGGCAGCAGCGTTCTTTATACATTTTACGACCATACTGCGATCGCCAACCCGCCTGCCAAGCGTGGCGATTATGGCAAGCCCCCCCAAATTGGGGGAGGCCTATGTCCAGCAGTGGACGTCTTCCGGCTGATATGATGATGATATGAAAATATAATTCGCGATGTAACAACGTCATATTTGTTACATCGCGAATTATATTTTGTTTTCCAGAATTGAAAAGCCATATTTATTCTTACGTTTTTTTGCAATTTGCAGATTAACTGACTACTAGTGCTCCCCCCTTACGATTAAAATTTCTGAAAATGTCGAGCTCACATACTGATTTTCCCTTGTTTTCTAAAACCAAGCGCTTGCAGCATTGAGTGGGTTCATAGACAATCTACGAAATTGAGAAAGGAGGATTTTTGCAATGCGTTGCTGTGCGGTTCGTCGGATTATTTCTAAGATTAAAATCTTTCTCAAAAAAAAATGTAAATTGTTACCTACTTATGCGTGGTACAAAAATTTTCAAAAAATACGCATCGACGTGAGGACCTACTCCTCTTTTTTCGTCGGTTAAAAATAATATCGCCATTCGTGGGAAGTGTTGCCCATCGCCAAAAATCTTTCCTCTATACTTACAAAGTAACTACCTATTATAAAGTTTGTAAGATTACTGGTCACCCTAACACTCATACTATTCGCTCCGATTCCAAATTGATTAATTAATTGCTGTATACGTTTCGATATCTAATATCTATCGACAGTAATAAATTAAAAATAATATGTATGCCACGATTTTATGTTATTAAAAGTTCCGTGTCGTGCCGGACGTAAAATAATAGCACCATGATATTTCTTCCCGTGGGTGTCGTAGAAGGCGACTAAGGGATTTATTAGAGAATGGGCAGCAGCGTTCTCTATGCATTTGACCATCATACTGCGATCGCCAACCCGCCTGTCAAGCGTGGCGATTATGGCAAAACCCCCCTTTTAGTGGAGGCCTATGTTCAGCAGTGGACGTCTTTCAGCTGAAATGATGATATGAAAGTCTATGATTGTTAAGATTAATAATTATGTACGTAGAGGAGAGCAGTGGTGGCCCAGTGGAGAGCAGGCCTCAGTTTAGGAGTTGTAGGTCGTGAGTTCAAACCCAGGCAGGTGCTTTACTTTGTGTAAATTATTTCATCACCACTGCTCTCCAAACGGTGAAGGAAAACATCGTGAGGAAACTGGCATGTCCTAGAACCAAAAATTCGAAGACATGTGACATCTACCAACCAGCACTGGGCTTGCGGGTGGATTACGGCCCACTCCCTCTCACAGAGAGGAGGCCTGTGTCCCAGCAGTTGGAAGATTATATTAAGGATTATGGACGTAGAGGAGGGTCTTGTGGCTAAGTTATTGCAGCCTCTCGGGTCGATCAATCAGGCTAAGCTACGCTTTTCGAGGTTAGTCTGTGTATGGGTGACCGTCTTAACAAACCAAGATAAGAAATAAATAATTAAAGCAAAAACGTAAACAGAACTTATTACCTAAATAAAAGCCTAAAGACATAAAGGTCTTGCTCGCTTACATACTAAAAAACCAAACTAAAAAAGCAGAAAATAATTTCAAAAAAGCGTGGGGTGCTTTTTGATGTATTTTTATAATCAATTAATTCATCATCCCACGCTTTTCTGAAATTATTTTGTGCTATTTTAGTTGGGCTTTTAAAGCGTGTTTTTTTCGTTTTTTAAACTATTATTTGTTTTCTATTTTTTAGTTCTACTAACTACAAAAATTGTGATTTTTCAGTTTTATTTTAAACATTTTTTAACATTAAGGAACAAATTTATTAAATTATTGAATTGTCATCGGTCCTCGATAAGTCTACAAAGTTTAAATGAAATCTGACCGTTTGAAGTGGGTCAAAATCAAGTACAAAGGAGTCGGTTACAAACATGCTTACAAACATACAGGTGAAGCTAATAAAAGCGTGTTAAAAGGTTAACTTATAAATAATACCCAGTAACTGTGCTGTGGAGGTCAGATAGGCAGTCGCTCTATATGTATAACAGTCATATTACAGTAACAGACACAAAGTAATAACAGACGTCATGAATCAATCAAGGGACATTCGGTACCTATTCTCTTGATTGATTCACGATTACCCAAAAAACACCATAAAACTAACCGATTAGTACTCAACTTTAACTGCTAGGTCAAACACAATGACTAAACGCCGAGCGATTGTAGTTAAAACACGTAACTAACCAAGGTTCAAGTGTTGTAACCGCTGGTCATTCACTGGTGGTAGCCGTGACCTTGGTTTTAGAATTACTGTTATACAAGATGTTATAGTCTATTCGCGTTAAGAAAATAATGACTCATGGTTGTCACTCAGCTTTGCCACGCCCCTTGACCAATTAGCTCATAGTAAATTATTGTGTACTAGCGGCCCGTCAGGCTTCGCACGGGTGGACATTTTTTTTTACATTTTGGGATAAATAAAGATAATTTAACTTATAAGTTTGCTAATTAAAATGTGTCCAAATGTTCAAACGCACACCCCTCTCTCGCACTTCGGTACCCCCTCTCGCCGCGTTGCTCGCTGCGCTGCGCTCTGCCCGGAACCACACCGGCCTACCGTCAGCGTATATTTTTTGTTCATATTGACATTTTTAATTTCGTAATATCTTTTGAATGGAAGGTCCGATTTCAATAATTCAAAAAGTAATCAACAGGTATTGAAACAGTATTGAATACGATATAATTTATTTGGATAAGAATTAATACAAAGGTATGGATAACATGGTCTGATTTTGATCGGCATATCTATCAACTTTTAAAATGTAAAAAAGTAGTTATAGTGACATAACTACAATAGTTGGACATAGGGACTTCCGAAGTTTTTTGTAGATATTGATATGTTCTATATTAATATTTTTTAATAAATAAAATATTTTTTTAGTAATCAATATAGCCTATGTTTTTTTTTTTTTTTTGGGTGGGAAATCATCAAATAACTTCTCCCGCTCTGGGTGGAGCAGGAGGCCGTGTCAGACTTTTACTGACTAAAACCCACCTGTGTTCCCTCAGTTGCCTGTATGCCAGGGGCCGCGGTATCTCTTTCGAACAACCCGCACCCCTGGCAGGCATCGGCCCTTGCGAGCCCCTATATAGCCTATGTTACTTAGTGATAATGTAGCTTTCTAACGGTAAAAGATTTTTTGAAATCGGTGCAGTAGTTTTTAAGTTTATTCGTTACATACAAAAATACAAACCTTTCCTCTTTATAATATTAGTGTAGATGACTGAAGGGCTTACTTCAACTAGTCAATTTGAACACGGCTTTCTAATTTAACGATGAGTCACTATTTTCTTAACGCGAATAGACTATAAGAGCATGGGTACATGAGGGAGATGCGTACATGCGCCCTCACGGCCGTGGCATTCGCAGGAGACGCCCTGGCCGTCGGGAATCCCAGGCTGATTCCCGGCCACTGTAGGCACGGGCTTGCGGACGGCGAGTAATGGGTAGCTCGCTGTCCGGTAAGGACCGAGCCCGGGTCGACGGCGCGTTGTGTTCCACGCGCGCCTCAAAGAGATGTCAGCAGCAACTGATGGGGCCCGCAAGGGCCAATGCCTGCCAGGGGTGCGGGTTGTTCGAAAGTGATACCGCGGCCACTGGCACACAGGCAACTGAGGGAACACGGGTGGGTTTTAGTCAGTAAAAGTCTGACACGCCCTCCAGCTCCACCCAGAGCGGGAAAAGTTATTTGATGATTACCCACCCAAAAAAAAAAATAGCAGGGGTGGGTCCGTGACTAACTAGTTGCAGGTCTAGTTTGAACCCAGACAGGTGCATTCAATGAATCAATCAACTCAGCCTATCGCAGGCCCCTGCTGGACAAAAGCCTCTCCCAGGCTGCGCCACAACACCCTATCCTCCGCCTTCTGCATCCAGTCTGTCCCAGCCACTTTCTTCAGCGTCCCTCTAGCTGGGGGGCAGGCGCTTTACTCTGCGTAAGTTATTTCTTCTGCCAAGGGTGCGGGTTGTTCGAAAGAGATACCGCGGCCCCCTGGCACACAGGCAACTGAGGGAACACGGGTGGGTTTTACTCAGTAAAAGTCTGACACGCCCTCCTGTTCCCCCAGAGCGGGAAAAGTTATTTGATTATTTCCCACCCTCAACAAAAAAAGCCGGTGCTCTCAAAACGGTGAAGGAAAACATCGTGAGGACGGCATGTCCTAGAACGAAAAATTCGAAGACATGTGACATCCACCAATCAGCACTGGGCCCGCGTGGTGGATTACGGCCCACTCCCTCTCACCTAGAGAAGGCCTGTGTGTGCAGTGGGAAAATTATAGACTGATTAGCAGGATAGCCACCATAGTTATAAGATTTTTTACATTTCTATGATAGCCACTTATCCGTTACTTGCTTTAGCCAGCGACTTCACAGGCGTGGAGGACGAAAATTATCCCACGGGAGCGTACTACCGAGGTAAAAAGTATGCTATATGTTAATCCAGGTTGTAAACTATCTGTGCGCCAATTTCATCCACATCCGTCGAACCGTTTTTGCGTGAATAGGTCACAAACATCGAAACATGTAAACACCCAAACTGTATGTAGTAGGATTGTTAAAAAAAAACTCCCTTGGTTTACTTTATTATGTTTTTTTTTTTCATATCTTTTGTTTACTTACGATATAAAAAGTACTACAAAACACCATAGGAATAAAAACCGTGAAGATACGTGGTTGTTAGAATCACGTAACAACAAGGTTTACGTTTCGTAACCGCTGGTCATTCACCGTGACCCTGGTTTCGTTACCATTATTATTCAAGATTATACAATACTATAGATAGCTTTAGCCGGCGGCTTCGCACGCGTGAAGGTCGGAAATTATCCCGCGGGAACGATAATACCGGAATAAAAAGTATCCTATGTATTAATCCAGGTTATAGTCTATCTGTGTGCCAAATTTGATCTAAATCCGTTCAGTAGTTTTTACGTGAAAGAGTAATAAATCTCCATCCATCCATCCCACCCTCACAAACTTTCACATTTATAATAGATACTAGTATCTATCATTTGCCCGCGGCTGCGCCCGCGTCGATGTCGGTTATCGTAAAAAAGGAGCCTATGTCCTTCTCTATATCCCAGGCTATATTTCTGCCAAATTTCATGACGATCGGTTCAGCGGTTTAGGCCTGAAAGCGTAACAGATAGACAGTTAATGTCAGTTAGTGTCCGATGTTAATTGTTTGATGGACCGGGCGACGTCATTACGTCAAAGCCGGTTGTCGCTGAAAACCAGCGCTGGGGCTCTGTCTTGCATAGAGTTGCAGCAAAATGCTGAGCGATAGCCGTTTTGTGTGGATGTGACGCATGTTTCCCTCAATCTTTTTTTTTATTATTTTTTGTGTGTTCCTGGTTTTTGCGTCATGTTTACCGCAAATAAACGTTTTTTCTTTCTTTTTTTTCTAGTTACTTTCGCATTTATAATATTACTAGCTTTTGCCAGCGGCTTCGCCCGCGTGGAGGTCGGTGTATTATACATATAAACCTTCCTCTTGAATCACTCTATCTATTAAAAAAACCCGCATCAAAATCCGTTGCGTAGTTTCAAAGATTTAAGCATACATAGGGATATAGGGACAGAGAAAGCGACTTTGTTTTATACTATGTAGTGAAGTAGGATAGTAAGATTAAGTACAAAAGTATAGATTAACAAACCATATATTTTATAAACATTTATTAAGCATCCCGAATTCTGTATTTATGCCCAGTTGATGGCAAAAGGCTCGTCCCTTACAA
Organism: Polymixis lichenea; assembly: GCA_949091785.1. Classification (NCBI taxonomy): domain Eukaryota; kingdom Metazoa; phylum Arthropoda; class Insecta; order Lepidoptera; family Noctuidae; genus Polymixis; species Polymixis lichenea. The sequence goes on from OX420959.1 coordinate 11,160,097, forward strand.
CCTAAACATAACTAGGTCGTGAAGTCGGAGTCTTTGGATGTGAATTTTAGATTTTTCCCACCGATGTCCGAAATTCAAATTATTTTTCATTATGTAGTGTTTTGGTCGCTCACAATGGGCCTCATACTCGTAAGAAGGCTTAAAGTCATCCAAAGGGCAATGGAGAGGGCTATGCTTGGAGTTTCAAAGTCGTTTTCTCTGTTTTACTAGTATCTATCATTTGCCCGCGGCTCCACCCGCGTCGATGACGGTTATCGCGTAAAACGTAGCCTATGTTCTTCTCTATATCCCAGGCTATATTTCTGCCAAATTTCATGACGATCGGTTCGGCGGGTTAGGCCTGAAAGCGTAACAGATAGACAGTTACTTTCACATTTATAATATTGTATAATCACTACATAGTATAAAACAATGTCGCTTTCTCTGTCCCTATGAGTACAATCATGTGTTTAAATATCGGTCACTAATTACCAGTCAGTCACCCTATATATTAGTATGGGAAGTGATATGAAGTTTCGAATGACGTTATTTCGACGCACGCTATTTCGAAAAACTTTGCGAGTGGTACGCCAGTTTGAAAACACGTTGAGTCGAAAACCGCTATATCGAATGACGTTGATGCGAAAAACTGTCTGTATGGTACGCTAGTACGAAAGTCTTGGTACCGAAATCCACTGTGGCGAATAGCATAGCGAATAGCGTCGGGTTCGCGAGTTCGATGTCCAAATTAAGATTGGAATATGCTATTCGCCATAGTGGATTTTAATAACAAGAGTACTACTACTACTAGCGTACAAATCAAACAGTTTTTCGAATGAGCGTGTTCGTGTGCAGTTTTCGACTCAATGTGTTTTCGAACTGGCGTAGGTACCACTCGTAAAATTTTTCGAAATAGCGTGCGTCGAAATAACGTCATTCGAAACTTCATATCACTCCCATTAGTATGATAGTTGCGAGGCCTATGTCTCAGCACATTTTCGTTATGCCACAATAACAGTTCCGTCAACCGGGGTCATTCACTCAAGCCATGACCTTACCTAAGGTTCGCCTACAAACTTATGTAACCAGATATTTTTAATAAATCAAGGTCGAGTGGTTAGTGAATGGTGGATGACGTTTTGTGTGACGTCAATGAGCGCGTGCGCAGGTGTCGACTGTGAAGAAATGGCTTTTATCCGGTAGGTACCTGATTTTGCCCGTGGCATCGCCCGCTTGGAGGTCTGAAATTATACCACAGGAATGTACACCAGGATAAATCTTATGTCCCAACCTTTTTTTTTGTTTGTGAAATCATCAAATGACTTCTTCCGCTCTCGGCGGGGCGGGAGGTCGTGTCAGATTTTTACTGATTAAAACCCACCCGTGTTTCTTCAGTAGGCTTTAGGGCCACAGTAACTCTTCCGAAGAAATCCGCGACCCTGGTAGGCATCGGCCCTAGCGGACCCCTTCAGTTATTGCTGACAACTCTTTTAGGCGTGCGTAGAACACAACGCGCCATTGCTCGCCGTCCGCAAGCCCGCGCCTACGGTGGCCTGGAGACCGCTATGGATTCCCGACGCCCAGGGCGACTTCTGCGGCGGCTAGGGGCGCAAGGGCGCAAGCCCTGCCTCTCACTCACGCTGTCCGCCTCCTTCTTCGCGAGCATTACTGCTTATATATTCCATACCCCAACGTTCTCAACCTAAAGTCATTTTAAGAACATAAGACATTTTGGAGCATGTGTTAAAGTGGATCTTGTTGACATTTTTTCCATACAAACTTCGGGAGTGTATTACTCCACTGTTCGATAATGTAAATCAAAACTTAAACATGGTATAGTTTTGTCTCATTATTAATATTGTCTGTACGGAAACAGAATACTAAAATAAAAAGCCATAAAAAAGTTATGAGCCAACAAAGATTCGTTTTTCTTGCTAATTTGACCTAACTTTGGACGTATTTAAGTAATAAAAGATGTGTGAAATCTCGCAAACCAAGTCGGTACCGACAAAGCTCAAATATCGAAAAGTTCAATCAACTTCATTGGTCACTGATTTATGCGGTGATTTTTTCATAAAACCCGATCTTCCAAAGGACTTTTCTAAATTTTTTACGCGCCTGTTTTACTATAACTGATCCTGCACCTCACTAAATAACGTTGTGCGTGTAGACTAGGATCTAACTGCTCATCACGGGTACTACCTCTATCGGACAGGATGCCTGGTGAGACAGCTTGCTTTTTAGCCAAGCCTACCAGTGAGTTCGAGCCCGCGAATAGATTCTGGAAATAGATGTAACCTGCTATTTCCCGTCATTAATAAAGCCTTTTTGAACTTTTTTTCAAGGTTTTTGAAACGAAAAGTCAAAAAAGGCATTCGAATTTATTTATCGGGAGTTAATGGCCTGACATTACATTTTGCAAAACATAAAATGCCTCTTTGATATCGCTCTCTTTCACTACACGTTTTCATAATCTTGATATTTTGTCGCGTAACTAATTTCGGAATTAATATCGTCATCTTGTTTTTTTAATACAATTTTACAAAATGTTAACCAACCCTGTCTATGGCATTTAAGCGCCAAGAGATCACTGAATCATTCATCATTTTATCCGCATTTTGTGAACGTCACAAAAGACTTTTGCCAAAATGACCTCTTTCCATGTTATTTTAAAATTACCTGTATTTTAACATAATTCTTTCTTTGTTCCAGATCAAAATTGCCAACCAAAAGAAAAAAGATTATGCAAAAATCTTAAACATGGCACCACAAGAAAGAAACTCCTACGCATCAGAGGATGATTCCCAAAGCACGACAAATAATTTATCAAACATAGATTTAAGCGGCGGTTTCGTCAACAAAGCCTACGAGAATGACAGCTCCGATGTTGCCACACAAAAAAATGTGTCAACGGACAATGTTGACAAGAAGAAAAGTACAGATTTTGACGATTTGTTGCCATATTTGGGAGAATTTGGACTGTACCAGAAGATATTATTTTTATTGATGATCCCTTTTGCATTTTTTGTGGCATTTGTTTACTTTTCACAAATTTTTATGACGCTGGTGCCCGAGCAGCACTGGTGTTGGATTCCTGAGTTGGCGAATATAACTGTGGAAGAGAGGTGAGTCTTTTATTTAACCAACTACGGCGAGCTGCTATGTATGTTTGTGTATATATGTATGTTCATCCGTTCACTAATTACTTGTAAAGTACTTATCGTAATTTGACAAATAAGGAGTAGTTGAAAGCGTCTTGATTGTCCGCTGGTGAAATGTTATGCGACGTCACATTAAATTGAATATAGCGCCCTCTTTAAGAAATAGAGTGCCGAACTAAAAACTTAAGTTCAAAAACTATAACCCGACTACTGGAAAGTCACGCTCTAAAACTACGAAAAAAAAAAAAAATTAACGGTCGTAAAAACGCATACAGTGCTCGCTCAACGTCAAAACCTATGTACACTATTTAACTTGTAGACACCACGAATTTCCCTTTTTCTTTAGGAAGGTGGCGACTGTAGCTAGAAGCACAATTTCGAAAATGCCTCGTTAGTTTAAAAAACAAAATGCCTAGCATAACTGTCATTTTTGACAGCCCACACGTTGATATTATTAAAGGGCATAGTCTTCGGAATGGGTGTAAACAGGCTCAAAAGTATTACAGCCATTGAAATACGAAAAACTCAAGAAGCTGTCTCAAGTTGATGTCCCTGCCACCCTGTTTATTATAATTTTCTGCCGCACTGAAACAATATTGTATACACGCCGAACGTAGTCGCACGTTCGGCATGTATATAATTATAATATTGTTTCTGTGCACACACCGAAAGATGCTAGTCTCACCACCGTCATAGTTAGAAACCGATAGACGTCTAAATTACCGGTATAAGAATTGTTACTTTTACCAATACTTTATATAGTATTTATACTATAAATAGTATTATAGTATGCCTAAAGTCAGTTAACGTTATCTAATTACTAGTATTAGTCTATTCCTAGTAATTAGATAACGTTAACTGACTTTAGGTATCGGTATTATTATCGTTACATTTTTTACTTTAACATAACGGTAATTGGTAACGTTATCGAAAAAATACCGGTAAATCGGTGCCGTTGACAACTGCGCACATTGCGCCCTATTTATGTGGACGTTTTTAGGACACTGATGATGTATCTTGGGTTTTTTGTATTTTAATGATTACAGCTCAATTCGTAATGTATGCAATGTCAACAATTGCTTCAAATCAATTCGACCATGTACCGAAAAATTTAAAGTGCACCAGTTTTTATCTCACGCCCATACACGGATGGAGTGATTACAACATAAACAAAATCGTCAACTAATCGACGCCGTCCGGTTTTATTTTATTTAGGGCAGAATTAAAACTATTTTAGTACGCAAGGTTGCATAATTAATTTTAATGAAATGTAATGTATACATAGGTAGATGTTATTGAGAAGATCAATCAAATAGTGGATTTTACCATAATAGAGAACAAGGCCGGATCTGAACTAGACAGAAGCACGCTCCCCTCCGCCCTCAGACGGTTTTAATACAATAAAATCAAATTGTCTGAATGGACCAGAAATCTTCATATCCGTGACATAGCAGACAAATTGGAGGAGTGTCGCTTACGTTGGTATGGGCACGTTTTACGGAAACCGGCAAGCTACGTAGGAAATAAATGTCTGGCCATGCCGACTAGAGATGATGAATATAACCATCAACCATTAAAATTAAACAATATTTAAAATTAACTATGATATTCGATAAACAAAATTAACATTATCGAATAAAAATATCATTTCAACTTCTTAAAAATATTCACTCCGTTACGTGCATTCAATTGTATGCTCTATCTCTCTAACGATAAAACACATTTACTATTGGTGATATTTTATTCTAAACAAACGCAAGTGATATTTTTAACAAATATTTCGGTCGGTTAATGGTTGATTGATCTGACCTATTCAAGGTTAGTTTTGTTTTGTTATTCGAATAACAAAGCCGTGTCGTCGCGTTGTATTGTTTTAGATGAAAATGAAGATTGTGAAGCTGTTTTAACAAATGCCGAGACGAAATAATGATATTCTCACGTGTTAAAAATATTCGAATATCTAACCAAAATAAATGCTAGTCAGTCCTAAGCCTGTTCAAGAAAGGAAAGTTCAGGAAAGTTCATTGAGTTAACAATTTCAACATGCATTAGTAGAATATTCAATCACTAACCATGTTGCAGTTAACTACTTGAATAAAAATATTAACTAATATTTTCAACCAATAAATTTATCGACATTTTTTTTTAACCATTAACTAATAACCAATAAACAATTTCAACCAATATTCTCATCTCTAATGCCGCCGACTCCGCCAGGCCCCGGCAGAAGGGGAAGACCCAAAAAGCGCTGGCTTGACATCGTAGCGGATGACATGCGTGCCAATGAGCTCCCCACGGGGGATGCAAAAGACCGTCCGAAGTGGAAGCTTTAGAGTAGGAAAGCGGACCCCGGGCTCCGAAATGATACAACCGAGAAAACGCGAAGATGATGACGATGACGTACGAGTGTGTGTGCGTGCGAGAACCACGTACGGAACTCGCGTTCGCACGCGTTCTAAGAAAGTAAAGCATCTGACCGGGTTCGAACCTAAAACCTAGAACTAACGGTAAGTCGGCTAATTAACGGTAAGTCGCAGCCTTTATCACTGGGCCACCCCTGCTCTATCGATGTACCGAGAGCGAAAATTATTACACTGCACATGAAGGCATAAAACTAGGTAAATATTGTGTTTGATACGTCTATTTGCTATTTCAGAACCGTTCGAATTTGCGTTACGTTACGTTTACTCCGCGCATCTGTGCTAAAACCACAGTATATAAATCCTTATCTATAAACGAAAACACATGTGTTTGGTTGACAAGCAGATATTTATCAAAAGTTAATGAGCCATTAGCTTAACATTAATTCTGGTTGAAGAACCATTAAGTGACTATTGTAGGAACTCACTATATTAATTCACTCAAACAGAAATGCAAACCAATCTCGTTACAGACACATGCAATTAATTTAGTTACATACAATGAATTGAGGGGCTTATGGCTAAGTAATAACAGTTGCACCGGTCGATTTATCAGGTTAAACTACAATTGCTGCGGTTGGTCCTTGAATGGGTGACCATCCTCACGTAGCAAGACCCCTCCGTGACTCGGAAAGACGTTAAGGCGTTGGTCCCGGCTGTCAGTCGTAGATCTGTGACAGGCGCTACGGGTCATCAGAAGCTCGTAAATTTGACAACCAGTCTTACCAAGGGGTATCGTATTACCAAGCAACTGGGTTGTGGAGGTCAGATAGGCAGTCGCTCCATGTAAAATACTGGTATTATTTGGGAAGAAACTCAGGCAAATGATGGCAATAGTTGAGTTCCTTAAGTTCTGAGTTGAGTTGGACGATTACTGACAAATGCGTGCACTAACAAGACTGGTCCTGTGTGGTTCTGTCCTCAAAATACTGTTTCAGATACCAATCTACATAATCTTCACAATATCTGACCAAGATAATGTCTGGACTATAGAGGTATGAGGAACAGGGTGTGAAGTTCACTCATACTCTATAGTAAAGGGAGGATCCTCCGACCAGACGGGTGTTGTGTCTGATGGGCAACTGCCCGACAGTTGATGTTGTAATGTTGTATATATGCTGATCGCGCGGTAAACTCTGCTTGCGCGATGTAGTTACGGTGTGACGTCAAGTCTTGTGCAGTTCGCATATGGCATTGTAGATGGCGCCACTTCACTTTTTGTGTTTCTCAAGTTGTTGATTTGTAGTTCGTATGTGGCATTGTAGATGGCCGCCACAGGACTTTAAAAGAGACTGTGACTTCAGAGTTCAGCCTTTCTTCTCAGAGTAGTCAGATATGAAACTTATCATTTACAGTTGGGGTGAGCAAAATAGTACCTATAGTGTACCCAGAATTCACCAGTTATGTTTTAGTCCGAGTACAAATCCAAAGTCTTTGATCAGTGTGTGTTGCCAGTGATGATCTGCTATGGCACAGAAACGTGGCTGCTCACAATAGGCCTTATCAGAAGGCTTAAAGTCACCCAAAGGACAATGGAGAGGGCCATGCTCGGAGTTTCCCTACGTAATCGAAGCAGGAATGAAGAGATCCGCAGGAGAACCAAGGCAACTGACATAGCCCGTAGAATTACCAAACTTAAGTGGCAGTGGGCAGGGCACATTGCTCGCAGAATAGATGGCTGATGGGGCCGAAAGGTTCTGGAGTGGCGACCGCGTACCGGAAGACGTTGATTGGGAAGGTCTCCCACAAGGTGGACCGATGACCTTGTGAAGGTCACGGGAATCCGCTAGATGTGGGATGCGCAAGACCGGTCGAAGTGGAGAACCCTGGGGAGGCCTATGTTCAGCAGTGGACGTCTTTCGGCTGAAATGATGCTGTTGATGATGAGCACAAATCCAGACTGCAGGCTGACACTGAGAAATCCCTGACTTAAAAACCCAATAGCTTTTTGCCCGAGCTTGTTAGATCGACGTGGTAGTTTTAATTTATAATTAATTATTGGATGATAAAACTGTAAAGGTTATTTCAAGTTAATGAGCCATTAATCATTTAACCGTTGAGTACACGTATAATTAATCTTCTATACACCGTGACATTTTAGTCGTCTTACAACGGCAGCCTACTTCATGTATCCAATGAGTACTAATCATTAAAATATATATATATTTTTCGACATATGAATAATAATATAAAAAATATCATTCGTAAGACGCATGATGTAGTTTTTAACATCCTGTTATGGAGATGGAATTAATGATGAAATGTAATGGTATTATGGTATGTAGGTAGAAATCTTCTACCGTTTGATACGTAAACATTATTAACAGGGACCGTGTTTCATAATTCTAAAGCAGTGGTGCCGATTCTCTTATACACCGAACTAAACTAACTAAACTATCACTAAAATTCCTTACTTCTGGCTATGAGAATCTTAAAGCTATTTCTGCAAAAAAAGATCTCTAAATTTAAAAATAATTTTGACACAACTAAAATCGAATTTAACAATCGCGACTCTACGTGGTATTTTTCGGCTTCAGAACGTTGTACTTGTTTGCCCAAACCCGTAATTTTTTTTAGAGCCGGAGTCGCGCAGGGGGGGCAGCCTCGACGTGTTTTTAATGGATTTTTTTACTTTTTGTATGGGAAATATGAAAAATTATTACCTACATGTTGAGTTTTATAGGTCTATGGGTCTTATAAAGGGGGTTGAAATTTTCATTATTTTTGCAATAGGACACACACCATTTTCGAGATATAAGCAAAAGAAAAGAAAAAAATGATCCAGTACTGTATTTGCGCCCGAAGTCGAGGTGTTGATATGAATTTTAATTCTCGTCAACAAATTTTATTCCATACCTTTTTAATCGCGATTAAAAATAGTCAGATTTAGTTAGACTATGAAAATTTTATGTTGCATAGAATAATGAAATTGACAACAACAGAATAGCAAAATTACCATTTTCACTAAATTAAAAACTCAGTGCAGTCTTAGTGCTGTCAAACTAAAATATAGTTATTTTGTGTCACTTTAGTCAATTTCAGAATGGGATCGTCGTTTGACAGGAGTAAACTAAATTTTGTTGATTTTTAGTTTAGTTTAGAGAATTTTGTGACAAGAGAATCGGCACCATTTACTTTTCTTAGTACCTAGTATCTTAATTAATGGTAATATTTTTTTATTCGCTACTGTAGGTATTTTCTGTCGGATACATTGAGTGGGCCACCTTTGTAAGACGTCTAAAATGTCACGGTGTATATAAAAATGAATCCCTATTTCCCTCGGTCACGGCATCACACGTGAACGGCTGGACCAATTTTGCTCATTCTGTTTTGGTTATCTTTGTTATTGTAAGGAGAAGGTTCTTAATAAATAAAAACATAAGAAAATTGCGCGTAACATATATATGTCACCGTAAAATTGTAAATCCCGTTAGATTATAATCGATCTCGCGAGATTGTAAACTGTCGAAAGATTGTGAACCGTAACATACTGCTTACAATTTAACGCTTTACTTTTTGGTACATTATAATCTATCGAAGTGAAACCGTCAAATTGTGAACTGGTATCAAGACGGATAGTATCTTGCGCTATTGCTAAATAGTCAAGTAACTGCCATTAACTTGGAAGTAGCGCTAGCCGGGCGCTGCCGCGGCACTGCTCGCTTCGCTCGCTCGGCTCGCGCGTGGTTTGTCGCAATCCTAACCTAACCTAACCTATTCGCTCGGTAAGCAGTATGGTGCAGTTCACAATTTATCGACAGTTTATAATCTCGCGAGACAGATTATAATCTAACGGTATTTACAATTTGATGGTGACTTAAATAATGCGATTTCAAAATTCATAGCTAAGACAGGACAACGTCTGTCAGGTCAGCTAATACAGTATGTATGTGATAAAAATACATTGTAACTGGAGTATTACTTTATCCAGCAATTATAATTTTATAATTAATTTAATATAATTCAAATCATTATTAAATTATGCGCATTATTCATGTCTTCTGTCATTTATGACAGCAGTATTACGCTTTTAAATCTTTCAACATACGAAGCATGACCGTTACGTTACGCATGGAATTAGTATGTGTCAGCCTCAAAAAAATGAATACATAGATATGAAAATATTTGATTGTCTACAATGTGTGTTCCTTAGTAATTATATAGTCCTCCAAACCGTATTTCGGACATGGCGGCCAATCTCAACGGAGACTAGCATTCGGCGCGGGAGATATTATTGTGCACAAGCGTGTGCGCAGACACAGGTGCACTCACTCTTCTATCACTTACATAATCCGATGGTATGGCAATCCGACACGACCGGAGAAAGATCAGGCGTAGGAACAACGGCTTAGCGTGCTGTCCGAGACACAATCACACCGCCAACATCCAAACTCCGGGCTGTTACAAAAAAAATCTTACCGGAAAAACCCAATAAAAAAACACTGCCCGACCTGGGAATCGAACCTAGTACCCCACGCTTCGCAGTCTCCCAAAATACTGTGTCAAATAGCTACATTAGAACCCAATGTTTTATATTTATTTATTTATTTATTGATAAGGCACCTTGAACGACTTATTCACTTATACAAAAATCACAAACAGTTTTAGGAATTGTGAATTAGTCACTTACAGAAGAGCACAGCACTAGCAGAGTAATTAAAAGAACGTACAAGATATCGTTGGTTGGATTACATAAAAGTTATAAAATAAAATAGAGTTTAAGAAAATATGAGCAATGTTCACAACTAAGATCGGAATACAAAAATACTTAAAAATTAACAATGTTAAAAATTAAAAATTGTACATGTCTTATGGCTGACACAATGACGGCTCCCGCAGACAGGCGCCACGCGACAGGAAATAATATGGAAATAAAATTGTTCTACCAGAATCGCGTCACACCGTCGCTTCATGCCTGTCTTCGGGAGCCTTGATCCCAGCCGATTTACACATAGGCCTCTCCCAGGCTGCACCAGGAAACTCTCTCCTCTGCCTTCCGCATCCAGTCTGTCCCAGTCAACTTTTTAAGCTCGTCGATCCATCTAGCTGGGGGGCGTCCCACACTGCGCTTACTGATACGTGGTCTCCACCCCAGGACTCGTCTGCTCCACCGTCCATCGGTCCATCGACAAACATGGCCAGCCCTATCTCACTTCAGTTTGTTTACCCTGCAAGCTATGTCGGTAATTCCGGTTCTTTTCCGGATAATTTGTTTACTGATTTTATCCTGCAAAGAGAGTCCGAGCATAATTGGCTGAGCGACTTTAAATAGGTGGTCGAGCCCGACTGTCAATGTCCACAGAGCTGCACATTGATACAAAATTATTGAGCAAAGATTGGAGACAATTAAATTCATTCTTGTCAAGGTTTACATTCGGGTATTAATCCGATACGATCATCATCATTCCCAGCCTCACTTCACCCACCGCTGGGCGAAAGGAGGAGGTTCTCAATTCGACTGTATTTTTTTAAAATGTTTGTTACCACACAACTTTCAACTGGGTAAACCGATTTTGATGATTCTTTTTTTTATTAAATATTACAAAAAAAAATCAGCTGTTCCATACATTTTGACTGCGTAGGAATTGCACTTTTCTATGAAACAGCTGATTTTTTTTTTGAAAAATTTCGGCGCCGGGTCTAGAATGATATGCTGAATCCATGGTTACAGTTTGCGCACTGGATAAAAAGTTATACTGTATGTGGCGTGATGTTACGTTAAAAAAAAAAATAGCTGCAGCCCGTGGCTTCGCCTGCGTGGATGTCGAAATATGTTCCACGGGACACTACTACTAACGGGACAAAAGGTAGCTACTGTTACTCCTTATGACATCAGCTATCTTCCAGTGAAAGTGCCCGTCAAAATCGGTTCAGCCATTTTGGGGAAAACCGGGAACAAACAGACAAGCAAACGGACAAAAAAAAATTAAACTGTTTTTGTTTTGTCATTAGTATATCTCTGATTTTGCATCACTATCAAAATCAAAGTGATCTATGTTTTCGTTACAATGAGGTTGCTTTTAAGTTGTATCGTACACAGGATAAGTTTTTATCCAGTGCGCAAACTGTAACGATGAATTCAGCATATCATAAAACCGACGTGTTTCTACGCTAAGAGGTCTAGAATGATATGCTGAATTCATGGTTACAGTTTGCGCACTGGATAAAAACTTACCCTGTATAGTTAGGTAATAGGTAATAGGTAAAACGGGCTGTTTTCCGCAACTCCACGTCAAGGCGCGTATTTTGCGTATGGGTGGGAGAATGGGTTATTCGATCCACCCCAGCTCCTCGAGAAAGGCCAGCAACGCCTTGGTGTTGCTGACAATCTCACGTAGGGTACCTGGGTTACCGAAGTATTTTGCCCTGTAATTAGCGACCACCGGGCAGTTCAACAGCACATGAGCCGCTGTCTCGTCGTCCTCCATGCAGGCTCTGCACAGCGGACTGTCTGTTACTCCTAAGACAAAGAGGTGTTTGTTAAATGATCCGTGGCCAGTTACGGCTGCTGTAACTGTACGCAACTGTCGTTTAGTTAAACGGAGAACCTGTTTCGTGACGCGAGCATCGAACGCAGGAAGTGCTTCCTTAGCCTGCCTGCACTCACTTAGGTCCAACCATATTTTGTGGTGTTGATCCCTGGTACGTTTCCTTACCAGAGTGCGTAGATACCCGAAGGGGAGTGGCACAATGGGTTCTGGTCCCACTGGTGCCATGCTCGACCCCCTCCTGGCAAGTTCATCGGCTGCATCGTTGCCTAGCGAATTGCTGTGTCCTTTGATCCACTGAATGGTAATGTTGTTGAGGCTACCTACCTCGTTGAGGCGCTGGTGGCACTCGTATATCAGCCCAGAGTCAACTGTGTGACTGTTCAGCGCTTGCAGAACAGCCATGCTGTCCGAGAGTATGCGGATCGAGTGGTCCTTAACTACCCTGGCCATGATGGCAGACGCTGCCAGGGAGATGCCCATGCATTCGGCCTGGAACACTGTGTTATGGACTCCCAGTGGTGTGGCTATGTGGATGTTGAGGTCCTCCGAGAAGACTCCAGCCCCTGTGCCACTACCTGTTTTTGATCCGTCCGTGAAGATACGCAGCTCTGCGGGGCGCAAGCCTTCGCATCGTCGATCCTCATGCAGCTGGATTCTATATTTTTTATCAAAGATAAATTGTTTGGGCACCCGGTCATTTATTGCCCTCGTAATGGGTAACTCGCTATTGAGTTCCTTAAGTAGCGCGGTGTGTTGTGTGTCTCTTTTACTCCAGAGATTTATAGCCTTTAGACGCGCCGCCGCCATCGTTGCTTCCTGTTGTATGAACAGGTGGAGCGGCGGCAACCCCAGCATGGCCTCGATCGCTGCAGTCGGAGTAGTCCTCATGCAGCCCGTGGTCGCGACGCAGGCTAGTCTTTGCATGCGCTGTAGTTTGTTGGCGGCTGTAGTTAGCTTGGTGCGGGGCCACCAGACCACGGCCCCGTAGGTGATCATGGGGCGGATCACTGCGGTGTACAGCCATAGTATAATTTTGGGTGATAGTCCCCACTTCTTACCTATCATTCTCCTGCACTGCCAGAAGGTGATGCAGGCCCTGTTCAGCTTGTTGTCTAGGTGACTGCTCCAGTTTAGCTTATTGTCCAAAGTGACCCCGAGATACTTGACTTCGTTGGCCAACTGAAGTTCTGTATTGAACAGTTTCGGTAGGCGAAAAGGGCCTAATGCTCGTTTTAGGGTGAACATGACTAGTTCAGTTTTGGTGGGGTTCACTGATAGTTCAAATTCCCTGCACCATCTCTCTACGATACGTAGTGCTTGCTGAGTGAGGTTACAGATCGTTCCCGTTACCTTCCCCGAAACAAGGATTGCAAGGTCGTCCGCATAGCCTATTGTGAAGTAATGGCTGGCGTTGAGTTTGGTGATAAGGTCATTTATCACCAGATTCCATAGAAGGGGGGACAGCACCCCTCCCTGGGGGCAGCCTCTGGCTATCATGGCCAGCTGCTGTTCATCCTCAAGGCGAACCATTCGTTTGCTAAGCATGTTAGTAATCCAGTCCGTTAGTACCTGTTCCACCCCATGCCTGGAGAGGGCGCTACCGATGCTGGAGAAGTTGGTTTTGTCGAAGGCTCCTTCGATGTCTATGAAAGTGCCCAGGCAGGTGCCTTTTTGGTGCATCACTTCTTCTATCTGGCTGACCACTTGATGAAGAGCAGATTCCGTCGACTTACCTGAGCTGTATGCGTGTTGGTTACCGTGAAGTGGTATGTTTTTAAGTGCGCCATCTCGCAGCTCCCTGTCGCATAGCCTTTCCAGCGTTTTCAATAGAAAGGAGGTTAGGCTGATTGGTCGGTGGGATTTGGCGTTAGTATAGTCACTTTTACCTGGCTTTGGAATAAAAATAACTTTCACTTCCCTCCATCCCTTGGGAACGTATCTAAAGGCCAGGCACGCTCTCATTAGAGGCACTAGTCTAATTGCGACCGGGGTTCCCCCCCATTGCAATAAAGCGGGGAACACTCCATCGGGGCCAGCTGCCTTGAAGAGATGGAAGCTTCGGATGGCCCATTGGAGTTTCTCCAGTGTGATCACCCTGTGTGCGTACCGCCAATCGTTTTCTGATGGTGTTTGAATAACGTCTTGCCAGTCAATTACCTGCTCGAAGACACATCCAGGGAAGTGAGTTTCAATTAGGACGCGATTTACTTCTTCAGGCGACGTCGTGAGTGTGTTATCAGGTTTGCGGAGGGTAGTGGGCCCTGACGTATGCCGCTGCGCTAGAACCTTCCTTACCCTGTTGGCTTGCTGGCAGGATTCGATGCCGCCGCAGAATTTACGCCAGCCCGTGGTACTCCTGTATCTGATGCATTTTTTGTAGCGGGATTTGGCTGCATAGTAGCTATCCCAGTCCACGTCCGCACATGTGTTCATGGCTCTATTTAGTGCTTTCCTTACCTTCCCGCGCTTGCGCTCCAGGTCGGCGCCCCACCAAGGTTGTTTACCCGGTGTGCTGCGCGGGGTGGTTTCAGGGCAGGCAGTATGATAGCTGTCTATTATTGAATTGGTTATCTGGCTTACTTGTGCCTCAATCAGTGTTGTGTCCGCAAAAGGCGGCGGACCGGTTGGTGTTGCAAGCTTAAGTTCCAGGCTGCGTGTATAGGTGCCGCGATCCGTGTTGCGCGGGTTGCGACGTGGTGTTACCGGCTGAGCGCAGACCTGGATGTCGAAGCGAATCCACCTGTGATCAGAGCAGGAAGCCTCCTTGGAGACCTGCCACCCCGTGGTGATTTCCGCCGCGCCCTGCGTTGCCAGGGTAAGATCTATGATTGTGCGGCTTCGCCTTGTTACAAATGTCGGTTCGGCACCGGTGTTTAGTAGGGATAGGTTAGTCGAGAATAAATAGTCAACCAAGGCCTTACCCCTTTCGTTCTGTGTGTCCATGCCCCACAGTTGGTGATGAGCATTGGCGTCGGCCCCTACGACGACCTCAAACCCATGACTCTCGCAATAGCTCACGAGACGGGCGAGGTCATGCGGGGGCGGCGCCTCCGCCTCAGGCATGTAGGCCGAGGCAAAGACGATCACCGACTCCACGGCATCGACACGTATTTGCAGCTTAGCTGCAGAGACATCTCTGCAACAGAATTCCGTTAAGAGCTGTGTTTTGAGGTTACCTGTTACATAGATGCACGACCTGGGCTGATCGTGATCAGTGGTGACCAGTAGCTTACCTCCAAGATTGGAAAGTCCCTGTATGTGGCCGGCCCTAATCCACGGCTCCTGGATCAAGGCAATGGCCGTGTGTTGAACCTCCAGCCACTTGCGGAGCTGAGCCGTCGCGGTCTGACTGTGGTGGAGGTTCGCCTGGAGGACTTTACAGTTTGACGAAAGGCACGCCATCGCTGGTCGTCCCCTCGTCGTCTTCCCCCAGTGTTAACCCGGCAAACAGGTCGCCCTCGCCGAAGCCGTCCTCCCCTCGGCAGGAAGCTGGCGACAGGGTTATGTCGTCCAGCTCCTCGCCCAGGGAAGGAGCGGCCCCCGCGGTGGCGGCAGCAGGGGCGGCCGACTCTGCTACAGCAGGTTCGGCCACGGGTGCTTCCGGGTTGTCTGGTGGAGGAGTGGACTCCCCCACTGGTGTCTCTGGCCGCTGCGCCGTGGCGTCGGAGAAGGTTTCCGTAGACGGGTCCCATCCGTGCGGGGCATCGGTGTACCTGCCGTTCTGGCCCTGGAATCGAATGTACACCGACCCCACTCCTATTGAGAGCCGGCGCTCGGCCCTCATTAGGGCCGGAATCTGGTCCGCAGGGACACCCACCACGACGAACCACGCCGCGGCCTGCTTATTGACGTGCAGGAGTACCCACCTTTTGATGTCGACCGATGGGTTTTGGTAGCTCAGAGCGCGCCCGATATCGGTCGGCTCTTCGAAGACCCCCTGCTCGTCTGGTATCACGATCCCGCACCGTGCTCGTCTCTCAATCTCCGACTGGCACTTCACAACTAGCGAGGTGCCAGTGAGGAGGGACAGTGCGGGGACAGCTTCTCTCAGCCAGGCTAGAGTGTGGTCGTTATCGCACCACAGTTTAAGGGCACCCCCGGCAAACACCGGCTTGGCGTTGAATTTCGGCCCTGGGGTGTCTGGTTTAGGGGACCGGGCCTCCAGGATGATCTGCTTCTGAATCGCAGTGAGCACCCGGTCCGAAACGTCCTTGCTGAGGATCCCCGTGCGGTCGCAAGTAATTGCGACGTTAAGGGTATCGCTGGCAGCTTGGGCGTAACTCCGTATAGCGACCCGCTTGGATTGGTCAAGACGCGGCCGCTTATGATCTCCTCGAGGTGTTGAGGTCTCGTTGAGAACTCGCTTGGCCGCGGCCTGATCCTTCGAATCGGGTCGCTGTGTTGTCGCAGCCGGTCTCTCCGGGACAGTGGGTGGCCGCCGACTGGGCGCAGCTCGACTCGGGCCTGCCTCAGTTTGCGACCGCTTCCCAGTGGAGAAGTTCAGCTGGCCGCTGGTTGGTTTGACCGGACCAGCGGCAGGGTGCTGCGGGTTATTAGACCCCTTTCCTGGCCTCCTGTGAGCCTGACGAGCCTGACGTCTCTCCTTCCTTGTCGGCCGCCCGCTCTGTGCAACAGATGAGCCTGAGGGGTCTGTGTAAGGGCGAAGGGCTTGTTGAGTGCGTTTGCCCTTGCCCTTACCTCGTTTTCCCACGACCTGCCATACGCGTGAGAACGCGTCCTCGGTGAGGCTGGCCGTTTCCGTTAGGCCCCTTCCAGCCGCCTGGTGAGAGGAGGTTGGAGGTGCCGCAGGAGTGGGAGGGTGCTTCACAGTGCTGGTGTTACCCGGCACCGGAGTTCGTGTGGCGTGGGTCGGACCGGCAGTGGCATTAGTCGCCGCCGTCGTTCCCGCCTGGGTTTTAGAGGGGTCGGTACTGGTCCCAATCAGCGCCGACGCCCTCTGTTTTTTCTGGGACTTCTGTTTGGTCTTGGCTGTGGTTCTCGCCACAGCCGGACCAGCGCCCGCACTGGTTCCTGCGGCGTTAGCCGCAGGGTGACCAGGGGCGAGAGAAGTGCGAGCACTTCCCTTGGGAGTTTCGACGGCTTTCGCCTCCACTCCGTTGGTGTGGGTTTTAACTAGCCTTGAGGCATCCATGTTAAAAGTTCTGTTCGATTCGTCTCTCTGGCTCCCACCCACCATGGAGCCCGCACCTGGGAACGTCTCACTATGAAATTAGCTCGAACGTTAGGACTACCAGAGAGATATAGGTGCGCAAGGCTGGTTTACAGTGCGACATCGGGCGCTCGATCAGGTTGGCCCCCAACGAGCTGAACAACCTTCACTTGCGCCGTCAGCATGACCTTTACCTACCGCTTCAGTCGTCCGAGGACAACCTCAGCGGACCTCACGCACCTCGCCTGTGGCCCTCTGACGGGACACTGTGGCCGTTTCCCTACCCCCGGCTATTGGGTAGGGCCACCGTTTCGCTTGAAATCCAGACCAAAGGGGGCGTGTTGCCTCGCGGGCACATTACAACCAGAGCCGCTCGGCTCAACCCCCCAGGACTCCTTCATCCCCGCTCACGGCGCTCAACTGCGCAGGTCCTAGCGCAGGTGACTAAATGCTCCTACTCGCCGTCAGCTGTTTGTAGTGACGGTCGAGCCCGCCACCGCCCAGTCACGACGGGGTCGCGGTTAGGAGCGGAAGTACGAGGAGTGGGAATGGAAGGAATAGGGATGTAGGTGGGATGGAGTGGGGAGTTAATTGGAAGGGAATGCACTGGCGCCTGGTGGTTTTTGTTACGTCTATTTCTTAAGGAATTAGACCAAGAAACGGGGTGGCAACCTCGGGAAGGTACATCCACCAGACTTGCCTTGAGGATCTACACGACTGCAGCGCTCCCCCTCAAGACCCCGCCACCCTGCTGCTTCTGAAGGAGGCGGCAGGGTAGACCTGCATCTATACTACCAAGCAAAGCAAAGCGAAGCAAAGCGAAGCCTGTCGTTGTGCAACCGTGAAAGCATAAATCCAGACCCTCCCCCTGTATAGTTACGTTCTTATGCATTCAGTAAGAGACCATTCAAGTTTTACGTGAACACTACATGGGGGCGGGGGTCTTTGCTTTGCTTATTTTTGGTGACATGGAGGATGGGGGCGTCTGGATGGTGATTACGTCAGCAGTATTTATTTTTGACTTTTTTTGAATTTTCAAAAAAAAATAGTCGATTTTGGTTTGAACACATATGGCAACCCTACATGTCTATGAATGGCTCGAAGAAAACGATGAGGACATTCCAAAATCACACGAAAATGGGTAGAAACACAACATTGCCCAGCAAATATCCAATGTCTTCGAATACTTAGTCATGGATTCGTGTGTCATGGACTGAAGACTGTTAATTTAAATTAATGTACCAAAATTGTAACAGAAGTGTGTGTTGTTGGTTAATATATAAAGATTATAATAACTGAATACCATCTCAATAAAATTTGTTTAAATAAATATTATAAGCGTTAAAATCCTCTATTCCAAGCCTATTCCTTATTTCTAGACTTATAACTGCTGTTCATGAATCAACAAATAAACCAGAACACATTTAAAAATGCATGGACCAATGTTTACGTGAGCATGGGAGGGGGTAAGAACTTTGCTTACTTTTGCTGCCGAGGGGGGGGGGGTTAATAATTGAAAAATATCTGCTTACGTAATACTTGAATGGGGCCCCTAAAAGCTATTATTTAAACTATACAAACACGCACTTTATTTAATTTTATTTGTATAGGTAGGCAGATCTACTGAATGCATCTAGCACTTTTAACAATAAACACATTATAGTTCTTATCTAAATAATGATTGCAAAAAACGTTTTGGTAATGCAAATAGTTAACTCGAACGGCGGCCAAGAAGAACAAGTTAATTCTTAAGTAAAAAATAATGTTAAAACTTAATTATAATTAAGGATTTCCGCAGTAGGTATATTGTATGCTTATTTAGTTATCTCCACGCTGATATGATTTTCTGTAGATATGCCTATAAATGTCGACAATTTGTGTAAAATGTAAATTGAAAATCGAGTACGTGGGTACGTATTGCGAGCACAATCACCATATACTTAATATTCCCACTGCTGGGACACAGGCCTCCTCTCTGTGAGAGGGAGTGGGCCGTAATCCACCACGCGGGGCCAGTGCGGGTTGGTAGATGTCACATGTCTTCGAATTTTTGTCTCTAAGACATGCCGGTTTCCCCACGATGTTTTCCTTTGGCTATTACTATGATTTCCCTTGTAGAAAATCACTTTATTTTTTGACAATACTGGGAAAGCGGAAATACTTGGTTCCGTGTGGTGCCGGACGTAAAGAATAGCAATATCGCATTTCTTTCCGTGGGTGTCGTAGAAGGCGACTAAGGGACTTACTAGAGAATGGGCAGCAGCGTTCTCTATGCATTGTACCACCATGCTGCAACCGCCAACCCGCCTGCCGAGCGTGGCGATTATGGCAAACCACCTCCTTTTGAAGGAGGCCTATGTCAAGCAGTGGACGTCTTTCGGCTAAAATTGATGACTGGGAACGACCCAGGACTAAACGCACACTAGTAACTTTAGTTAATCCTAAAACGATAAAAAGTGCATTTATCATAAAAATTAAATTTAAATGAAGATAAAAACGCGATCGTAAAAAGAGAATGACCGTTAAGTGCATATAAATCAATCGTTTGTTAAGAAACTATAATAACTGAAAATAAAATAATGTAGGTAATAAATAACTATGAAATATAAGTTGCTGGTAGTCAAATATCAATATGCCCCAAAAATGAGCTATTAATCTATAATCGACTGTGCATAAGCGAAGGTATTTTTTGAGTATATTTTTCAAGATTATTTCTTTGAATTAATTAATGAAAATACAGTAGAATCTCACTAATCCGGCACTTCAATCGACCGATACGTCCAATAATCCGGCGCCCTCCGCCCACGCAAAAGGTTTTCAAACAAGGACTACAAGTTGCAAAAAAACAGACCTTAATCAAGGATTATTTTAAAACTATGTCATTATTTAGTTGTGAGATATGTTACAGTTAAAAAGACGTTTTGAACATTAATACAAATACATCATAAACTCTTTATGAAATTCTATATTTTGTTTATTATGAATTTTTCTATATAATCCAATTATCCGAACATTCCAATAATCCGGCACCCTCTGGTTTTAAATAGTGCCGGATTAGTGAGATTCTTCTGTAATAGTTAATGAATACACAACTATAACCTACCTTCTAAATAAAAGATCAAAAACATTAACAGATTTGTACCTATGCATGTATATAGGTAGGGCGACTGGTAATTAGTGACCGATATTTAAACACAAGATTGTACTCATCATAACAAACAACTTTCCCAAAGAAACTATTTTTTTATTTATCTACCTTATTAACCCCAATTTTATTACCCCAATAGAATATTGAGTACTTAACAAGAATAATATAGCCAAGAATAATAATAGAATGGGTCCCGACTGCTACAATTTATCTGCTTATAAGCATCGCCTTAGCAACTGGCGATTCTTAAGTTAAGTGCAATCGGGTACAACGACTTTCTTGTTTTAGGGCTTTTCCATGAATACTCAGAAAAGCAGTCGGGCTTTTTAGTTTTTTAAATTACCGTTTTTTTTTTCGGTGACACGAAGTTATTGAAATGAAATGAAATGTTTATATAAGTAAATGATAAATGATTTTACTTCTGTGAATAGGTTTGTACAAACACTTTTACACGTCAATCATATTTTTAAAACTATAGTATACTATCAGATCATGTGAAGACCAAGTGGATTGGTGTCTGAAATAGTCTTTTGAGAAAAGAACCGCACAGATTGAGTGGACCTGTCCAATCAGTGCACGCATTTATCAGTAATCATACAGCTCAACTCAGAACTTGGGGAGCTCAACGATTTGACGAACAAGACCAAAGAAATGACATTTGGGTAGGCCGCATAAATTACTCAAACTGCCAGACCATGACTAAATGAAGAAAAAAGAAACACACCCACACAGTCATCACATTCACAATAAAGCAATAGCTATAATACTTTACAAAGTAAATATTCATGTCATTGTTTAAATAAAATTCATAATGTCAATGTCTTTATAAACAAAAAATATGAAAATAATCGTGGTTAGATCATTTGAGGACCATGTAGATTGGTGTCTGATATGGTCTTATGAGGAAAGAACCACACAGATTGAGTGGACCTGTCCTGTCAGTGCAAGGAGCACAACGATTCAACGAACAATACCAAAGAAAGGGCATCTTGGTAGGCCGCATAAAGTACTCAAACTGCCAGATTATCATTAAAAACTAACTGAGAGAGAGAGAGAGAGAGTAAAAACAAAAAAAAAACCTATGACCCACATAGTCCTCCCAGTCACAATAATGGAAACCATAATTATACTATCAAAGTGTATATAATAAACCATCAAATGTAAAAGAGTATAAGTTTGCAAAAAAAAACAACATTCAGTATACCTACAAAAATTGGAGCAGGTGTAAGTAGAGCTTACATAAATAAACATTTCAAATTATATACCAAATTAAAAAAAGAATCCTTAAAACAAAACGATCCTACTACTATCACACTGATCCTACCAATATCATACTGATCCTACCAATAATATAAATGGATCAGAACATAATTAGTTCACCACCATACAATAAGTGGTATACGAATATATAAAAAAAAAAAAACAAAAAAAAAACAGATTCCCTCAACACAACATGCTTCAAGTAACAAAACCACCAACAGTAGTTGACCCAGAAAAATCTTCCCATCCCATCTTCTGAGCACGGCGGTAATGGCGCGGCTCAAACGGCGCAAATATAACAACCACAATCTTATTGAGAGCAATATGTTTGAGCTATTTGGGGTTGAAACACTAGGGCCCGGGCCGGGGTCCGAGTGCTCATCGAGTATTTCGGGACATCGCCAAGCGGGTGGTCGACTCTTCAAGTAACCAGAGGGTTGGCCAATTTTTAGGTCAAAGAATCAGCATTGCCGTCCAACGTGGCAACAATGCCAGCCTCTTGGGCACTTCTTGGGCACTGACAGCGATGCGGACGAATTGTTTAAACTTGTACATCATTTATTTATTTTAGTGTTACAAATTAATTAATTAACTGAAATAAAAAATCTTATTAGATATGTTATGTTCATCCTAATGAAATAGGATGTCATTTTTTACCTAAAAGAGTTACAAAATCACAAAATGACAATTTCAGATAAAAATGACATCACTTAAATAAAAACCCACAACTTTTAAGTTGAAATTGTTACATATATTTAAGTGCTGAATGCGGATATGTTGGAAAATGATTGTAGTTTAATTATTTTTAGGAATCACCTTGATAAGTTGAGTACTTTCGATTATATTGACGTAATTGGGTGCTAATAGAAAAAAAAAAATTGTTTGTGTTGCGGATCTTAAAAAAAACCGGTCAAGTGCGAATTAGACTCGCATACGAAGAATTCCGTACTACAAGGCAAAAAACGCCCGAACAAACACGTTTCTTGCATCTTCGTACAAGAAACGTGTTTGTTCGGGTGTTTTTAAAAGTTAAACATTAAAGGGGTCTCCACCCCTTTAATGTTTAACTTTGTTTTTATTTTTATCATTTACTAGCTTTTGCCAGCGGCTTCGCCCGCGTGGAGGTCGGTGTATTATACATATAAACCTTCCTCTTGAATCACTCTATCTATTAAAAAGACCCGCATCGAAATCCGTTGCGTAGTTTTAAAGATTTAAGCATACATAGGGATATAGGGACAGAGAAAGCGACTTTGTTTTATACTATGTAGTGATAGTGATTGTTAGAGCGGCAACAGAAATACACAGTCTCTGAAAAATTCAACTGCCTCCCTATTATGGATCATAAGATAAAACCGCTGACTGACGGATGGACGGACGAACAGCGGACGGCTAGTAATAGGGTCCCGTTGGTAACATCATCATCATCATCATCATCGTCATTTCAGCCGAAAGACCGTCCACTGCTGGACATAGGCCTCCCTAAAGCTCCACCACTTCGACCGGTTCTGTGCTTCCCACATCCAGCGGACTCCTGCGGCCCTCACAAGGCCATCGGTCCACCTTGTGGGAGGCCTTCGAACTTTACGTCTTCCGGTACGCGGTCGCCACTCCAGAATTTTTCAGCCCCATCGGTCATCTGTTCTGCGAGCAATGTGCCCTGCCCACTGCCTCTTAAGTTTGCCAATTCTTCGGGCTATGTCGGTTACCTTGGTTCTCCTGCGGATCTCTTCATTCCTGGTTCGATCACGCAGGGAAACTCCAAGCATAGCCCTCTCCATTGCCCTTTGGGTGACTTTAAGCCTTCTTATGAGGGCCATTGTGAGCGACCAAAACACTAAAAAGTTAAAAATAATTTTAATTTCGGACGTCGCGTTGGTGGCAAAAATCTAAAATACACATTCAAAGACTAAGTTATGTTTAGCTTGTAAGGGGCGAGCCTTTTGCCATCAACTGGGCATAAATACAGAATTCGGGATGCTTAACAAATGTTTATAAAATATATGGTTTGTTAATCTATACTTTTATACTTAATCTTACTATCCTACTTCACTACATAGTATAAAACAAAGTCGCTTTCTCTGTCCCTATATAGGGACAGAGAGATTTAAGCATACATAGGGATATCCCTATGTATGCTTAAATCTTTAAAACTACGCAACGGATTTTGATGCGGGTTTTTATAATAGATAGAGTGATTCAAGAGGAAGGTTTATATGTATAATACACCGACCTCCACGCGGGCGAAGCCGCTGGCAAAGCTAGTAATATTATAAATGTGAAAGTTTGTGAAGATGTTTGGATGTTTGTTACTCAATCACGCAAAAACGGCTGAACGGATTTGGATGAAATTTGGCACACATATAGATTATAACCTGGATTAACACATAGGATAGACACTTTTTATGCCGGTAATACGTTACCGTGGGATTTCTGACCTCCACGCGGCCGAAGCCGCTGGTAAAAGCTAGTAATAATCTATATCTGTACATCTATACATATAAATAAAATTGGAGTGTCTGTTCGTAATATTAAAATAACCGTTTTTTGCTATATGCATTTGAATATATATACGGTACATATACCAAAATAGCATTATTTACAATTTTTGTCTGTCTGTCGGTCTGTTTGTTCCCGCTAATCTCTGAAATGGCTGGACCGTTTTTGACGGGACTTTCATTGGCAGGTAGCTGATGTTATAAGGAGTAACTTAGGCTACTTTTATTTTAGAATTTTTATTTGTGTTTATTGATATATAAATAATAGTAAAAGAACTATTCCGCGCGGACGAAGTCGCGGGCACAGCTAGTAATATTATAAAGAGGAAAGATTTGTATGTTTGTAACGAATAAACTCAAAACTACTGGACCGATTTCGAAAATTATTTCACAATTAGAGTGCTACATTATCCTTGAGTAACATAGGCTACATTAATTAATTATTAGACAAAAATTAGGTTCCAACCCGTGCGAAGCCGGGATGGGACGCTAGTTATATAAAAGCTAATGACCATTATATAGATGAATTATTTATAGCCATTATTATTGATTGATACAGTGCGCAGATTGTGTCAATTATATGATAAGTGGTTTTTGTATTTAAAAATATATAATTACAGATTTAATTATCATTATTCATTTTCGGTGGAAATCTGAAGAAGTCAAAACTAATCTGCGCAATTAGCGACAAGAACTATAATTAATACCTGAAGAGGAGTAACTTGGGACAGGCCAACTCAAAGCTACAATGGCTCTTTCTTCAAAAGAAGCCTTCCAGATAAATGGGGTCTTTTTTTAAGTGTGGGACATCATCAAATAACTTCTCCCGCTCTGGGCGGAGCGGGCGTGTCAGACTTTTACTGACTAAAACCCACTCGTGTTCCAACGGCGAGGTGTCTATTTTTTACTTTAATTCTAAAATCAATAAAGGAATGTAGAGAATTAAATACAATAACATTTAACAGCTGAAAACCAAATAAAATGTGTAATATTCCTCCATGTCGTAACCCGTTGTACGTCCCCCCCAGTGGGGTTCCCGCATTGTCGTTGCTCAGTAACCGTGGTCACCCTCCCACGGTGAAGCGAAGAGGAACCCCAAGGAGGGGCCGCTCGTGAGGGCTTTTGCCTCCAAGCCGACGACGTAGCGGCCAAAAAGTAGGTTGCGGTGAGGTGCATCGCAACTGAGGCGGGCCGCGATGTCGAATGGGAGGCATCGCGGCTGAGGGTTACAGGCTGCGGCGGAGGAGGAGTGCCGGTACTTCTGAGTAGCGCTCTTCCCTTCCGTGGCCTGGACGGGACCGCCACCGTTCGATGGCGGACGCGGTGGGGCCGCAGGGGAAGAGGAGTGTCGGTATAGCGTTGGCCGCTCTCCCTATCCCCTGCGGCCGAAAAGTGGACGGCGCGTTGTGTTCCACGCGCGCCGTCAGAGATGTCAGCAACAACTGGTGGGGCCCGCAAGGGCCGATGCCTGCCAAGGGTGCGGGTTGTTCGAAAGAGATACCGTGGCCCCTGGCATACGGGCAGCTGAGGGAACATGGGTGGGTTTTAGTCAGTAAAAGTCTGACACGCCCTCCTGCTCCATCCAGAGCAGGAGAAGTCATTTGATGATGTCCCACCCTCAAAAAAAAAAAAAAACCCGTTGTACGTAACCCCCTTGCTCTCGTCCATATGAAGTGGTGCCACGTGACCAACGTGCCAAAGTGACATCATTACGGGATCCGCTGTTGTATGAATTTTTATTTCCTGATTATGACGTTTTGGGGCCGGGTTGATTTAGAACATTTTTGTCTGTTGTAATACAAAGCTAAAAATAACCGTTTTCGTTGTTTGAATGTTATGGTGAATTAAATACTACGGATATTTGTAACTATAACTATATGTGTAACTATATTTTTTTACCATAGTAGCCACTATTGACGTGCCATTTTTTAATAGTGAGAGAGTTGCCGATGCGAAACCCCGAAGGGAAGCCGATAGGAATCGTGTTATATGGTGCTTTCGCCACTTCCGTGTTGCTTCAGTTGCCTGTGTGCCGTGCAGGGACCTCGGTATCTCTTTCGAACAATCCGCACCCCGTGCAGAGACTCATGGGTCTTACAATAACCATGACTGCTGAGCATGACGTCCTAGATACAATTTCTGCCAGAATATTATTGGGTTGGTCCCCATCAGGATTTTTTTAGTAGCAGCCCAACGAAAAATGTGCATGTACTATAGATACACCTCTGCCTAACTCTCCGGGGTATACAGTCGTGATGTTATGCAGCTAATTTTATAAACATTTATGGAGACATTTTATCTTGTTCAGTCGTCGACTGGTTTTTATCTAGCATGTAATTTAATTGTTAAGGAACGATTTTTTCTGTTTATGTTATGCGACTAATGGGAGCCTGAGGTTTTAATGATGATATAAGGATAAAACGTTAAATACTTATGTCAGTACGTAAACTTAAACCTTATTTTATACATATTTTTTACTTTAGAAATCTTTTACAACGCATTGTCATAATCCGGCTCGAGGAATTTGCAAGACCTAAAAAGTCAAACCCAACGCATTTATTGTTATTAAAACGATTGGAGGCACTTTTGAATTATCAAGGGGTTGGTAAGTAAGAAAGTTTTTCATTTTTCTGCGTTGGTTTGGAGTTTTTGGTCCTGTAAACGGTCCTTCGAGCCGGATTGTGACAATGCGTTATAGTTAGTTAGTTAGTTAGCTAGTTAGCCTATGGAGAAGAACAGGCAAAAAGCTCTACAGTTACTCTTCTGGGAAAATAATAATTGGTAAATTAATTTGTTGAACAAATGTAAAAGACTGTTTAAACAAGGTAAATGAGAAGTCCGAGAAAACGATAAATGAAAAAACTTAATCGATTGTTAATTCGTGATCAAAAAGTTTAAACCTCGTGATCACAACAGTTTTTTTATTAATAAAGATCAATTCTATTGATAAAGATTCCTATTACAATAGTTATCGAACTCTGACGTCAAAAGATTAAACCGCAAATAGAAATACCCATACAGGTACAAGTAACAGCAAAAGTCAATGTTGCGTATTGATAACGTGACGGTTAATAGGGGAGAATGGAGAATGAAATTAAAGCTATTCCACAGATGGCTATGCCATCGGAATGGCCTGCACCTGGTGACAGGGATCATCACGGGTCACTGCTGTTGCGCATATGCTCTTTGAATCCACATTCGTCACCCAGATTAGAACCGAACCCCTCAGGGCACCCAGATATTATACACATGTTCTTAACAGACCAGGAGATAAAATCAATAATAAAAGCTTCTGGAGGGATGTGGGCTGGTTGTAATAAGCATCATTGGCACCATGGCCCACGCACAAAGGTCCACCTGAAGGACTAAGTGCTAAACTAAACCCTCTCAAAAACATAACATTACATAATATAGGGGGAATGGAAGAAGAAAATTTGTTGTAAAGACCCCAAGTAACATGGGTCAAGGGCAGGAAGATGGTGATGAAGTAAGGAGTTTTATAAAAATGTGTCCATTATTTAAATTGATGTTGACTGTACATAACTTAGTTTTTATTCAAGTAGGTATTTAACTATGGGTTTACAATAAACTTCTTAGAAGAATGCGTATAAATAGCTACGTTTTTATGTGGGTATGTGAATACAATATTGCTGATTATGTATCCGGATCCATGAAAACTAAAGGAAAAAGATGATTTATTTATTTATTTATTTATTTATTGCATTCCATATTGTAAATAAGATGTAACATAGGGCTTAAAGCTAGGTACAGAAATATGGACCCTGTAAGGGCATAGCAAAAAGATAAGATTAAAATTAAGATAAGAATAGAATAAATTAAATTAAATTATTAAATTACATTACATAATAATGATTCTAAGTATTACAATTAATCTATGACATTATACAAGACATTAATCAATCATTCATTACATTATATTAATTCACTACATTTTAATAAAATAAATCCATAATATCAGTCCATGCATTCGTTTCAGTCATAAAAGTAGTTTACATAGTCATTTTTTTTTTTTTTTTTACATTTTCGTCAAGCATATTATTATAAGGTCGATCGATTCACATTCTGTCAGTTTTAAATTCCTCAACGGTATAGTAGCCTTTCTTTATTAACAGAGATTTCAACTGTTTCGAGAATTTTGAGTCATTTGGTAGAGATTTTAAACTTTCTGGTAGTTTATTAAATATGTTAGCTAGTCTTGAGTATGGGCTTTTCCCGATAAATTTTAAGTTTGTGATGGGTAGTATTAATCTATTCTTGTTCCGTCGGTTATAGTTTTCATTTAGCTCGATATTAGATTTGAAGAGGTGCCTATTTTTTCGAACGAATATACAACTTTGCATTATATATATTGCTGGTAGTGTTAGAATTCGTTGTTTAATAAAGTGTGGCCTGCAACTCTCTCGTGGACCTATGTTCATTAGTATTCTGATACATTTCTTTTGCTGAGTGAAGAGGTCCAAAAAGTCAGTACTTTCTCCCCACAGAATAATACCATAATTCAGCCAGGAGTAGGCATACGCATAATAGGCAGATAAGGCGGTTTTATAGTCTGTGTTGCATTTCAATATAGTTAGCGCATAAATAAATTGGGACAATTTTGCTCTTGTACTTTCTATATGTTTCTTCCAATTTAGGTTTGAATCTAATGTTAAGCCTAACAGTGTGAATTCGTTTACCTCTTCTAATTGAATTCTTTGCGTTAATATATTTAGGTTTATTGGGGTTCTTTGATGAGTTCTGAATTGGCATATTTTAGTTTTAGATAAGTTTATTTCTAAGTTATGTTCGTTTAACCATTGCTCAGTTTCTGTGAAAGTTTTAAAAATAGCTAAATGATCAACATTCGCGGGCGTTTTAAATAATAAAGAAACGTCATCAGCGAATAAAATACACGACGAACTTATCTTTTTTGGCAAGTCATTTACGTATATTATAAATAAGGTACATCCTAATACACTGCCTTGGGGTATTGAATGATTAATGGTAGCCATGTCTGATCCTATGCTGTACATTTCCTGGTTAACGTTATCGTAATACTCTACTTCAACGAATTGAACTCTGTCTTGTAAGTATGATTTGAACCAATTAAAAGCTTGCCCTCTAATACCCGATCCGTAAAGTTTTTGTAATAAAATTCTATGTGACACCTTGTCATATGCCTTCGTCATATCCAGGAACAGGCCAATAGCGTATTTTCGTTCTTTAATGCAACTGTAGATTTCCTGTACGTAGTTGTATACCGCTAAAGTAGTTGAGCATTTTTTTCTAAAACCGAATTGGTTTTTATCCAAAATATGAAATTTTTCTAAAAATGTGTTAACACGGTTCGCCATTGATTTTTCGAAAATTTTTGAGATAGTGGGTAATAATGCAATGGGCCTATAATTACCCGGATTTTCTGAATTTCCTCCTTTTTTCGCAATTGGGCGTACTTTCGCAATTTTGAGCTTTTCTGGGAATCGTCCCTCGTCGAAAGAAATATTTATTAGTTTAGTGAGCGGCGGTGTTAACTCCTTTATGCATTTTTTAACTAATAGCGGCGGAATATCATCCACTCCAAAGCTACGTTTATTCTGCATTCCGCGTATAATATTAAAAACCTCGCGTTCGGTTACCGGTTCGATGTACATGGAGTTTATTGCGGGCGTATGCACCGAATGTACCGATGGCCCACACGGCGCTGGCGCCGCCGCAGCTCCCGTACTTTTGTTTGTATCTACACCTACCGATACGAAATAATCATTAAATGTCGTGCAAACTTGTTGCGGTGATTTTATCATTGTGTTATTTAATTTCAACGTAATGTTCTTTAGATTTCGTTTAGTTTTATTTGGTTTAGTTATGTTATTGATTAGTGACCACATCGTTCTTGTTTTATTTTTTGAGGCATTCATCTCTTTTATGTAATTTAGTTTTTTTGAAGTTTTAATACATCTTCTTAACATTTTAGAGTATTCTTTGTAGTGTTTTTTAAATACGGCGCTATTGAGCTGATTCAAGATAATTCTAGTCAATCTTTTATTTTTGCATGATTTTTTTAGTCCCTTAGTAAGATAATTGTTTGTTTTATTTTGCATTATTTTTATCCGTTTCTTTGGTATGTATTTATTCAAATTAGATTGTAAGATGTCATGGATTTTATTATAAGTTTCGTTTATATCCAAGTTTTGGTTAAAAATGTAGTCCCAGTTAATTTTATTTAATGCCGATTGGAAATTTGTCAAATTAGTGTTATTAAAAATTCTTTTAGTAACGTAGGGTGTCGTTTTTAGACTTTGCGTTTCCTCGTTCCTAAGGCTGTATGTTAAGCAATTGTGATCAGAGATACCATTATTATTAACAGTTAATTGAAATTCTGTGCTACTATTATTTGTAAATAAAAGATCTATACAAGTCGATGTTGATTTTGTGGTTCTTGTAGGAGTTTTAATGATTTGGTGTAGGTTTAGTTCTATCATGATATTGCTAAGTCTCTGGTAATCTTTTGCTTTTTTAAAGTAATCTAAGTTAAAATCTCCAGTAATTATGAGGCGTTTGTTTTTATATTTTAGTGTAATGAGCTTAAGTAGTTGATTTAAAAAGTTAAAGAACTGTTCTATATTGCGATCGGGCCTGTATACAAGAAT
Source organism: Polymixis lichenea (assembly GCA_949091785.1). NCBI lineage: Eukaryota > Metazoa > Arthropoda > Insecta > Lepidoptera > Noctuidae > Polymixis > Polymixis lichenea. Next base: position 11,190,871 of record OX420959.1, read on the forward strand.
AATAATTAGTTTTGGCGACTTAATTTCTAAGGCACAACATTCTACAACATATTCAATGGAAAGATTGGTAATGTCGGGTAGTTCTTTACAGTTCAATCCCGTTCGTGTCAGAATGGCAGCTCCACCACCTCGGTGGTTTTGTCGACAGAAAGCCGAACTGAGCTCGTATCCACTGACTGTAATTATTTCTTTTTGGTGATTTCTTATCCACGTCTCGGTAAGGCAGACTACATTATAGGGTTCATTATCTAGTAGGCTCTCAAGAATATGGGTTTTGTTTTTGAGACTTTGCACGTTTTGAATAAATATTTTAAAGTCGAAAAGTATGATCTTCGGGTTCTCTACGACTTCCATCACCGTGGCTGTTTCTGCGCTGTGGAGTAGCGGATGTGGTTGTAGCGGATGTGGTTTGTGATGCAGTCTGGGTGTGGCTTATGAATGTGTTTTCAGGTGAATTATCGTTGTTTCTTCTAGACAGATTTCGTTCTTCTCTATATTTTCTTCTTTCATTTAGTGCGTCTGAATCGAGATATTCTGAAATATTAAGTCCTTGTCCTTTCAAAAATCTTGCCTGGGTCATGATATACTTTGTCATTCTTTTGCTGATGAGCTCTATTTGTACTGGGCGTTTTAATCCATTTCTACCTATGCGGCGTAATTCTTCAATATAACCTGTTAGGTCAATGTTCAGCGTGTCTTGGAATGCGTATATTATCCTATCTTCAAGGTCTCTTTCAGTTTCCCGATAGTACTCATTTAGGCCGTAAATAACAAATCTTTTTGTGTTGTCGCCTTTTTGCGTACCTTGTTTTTGTAACTTTTCTATTTCGTTCTTGAGTTTGTCGTTTTCAATTTCCAGTTTCCGTATCTTTTCGTTAACATTTGCTATGTTAGTATTGATTGAAGTCTGTTCCAAGAGTAAGGCCTCTGTTGTATGGGTGAAATTAGACTGTAGTTTATGTATTGCTGTATTTATTTCACTTTGCACTGTACCTTTTATTTCGTTTAATATTGCTGTTTTATTATATTCGAGTTTTTCATCTATGATAACTATCTTCCAACCATAGAATCGATGTAGAAGAACAATGGACCGAGTACTCTTCCCTGGGGCAACCCTGGTATAGGTAGTCACCCTTGGCTCTGAAAATGTTGGGTTTATATATGTTGTAAGATTTTTATTGCCTATAATTAAGGATAACTTTATATTGCCCTGCAATCCAGTTTTTTCTGATATACCCAAGTTTACGTTACTCTCTACAAAGTGGAATGCCTAGGTAAAGTTTATAAAGTCAACAGCTTTTATGGAGTGGTTATCCATATATTTCTATATTTTTGAAATAATTTGTTTTATTTGGTAAGGTCACCGTGTCGTGTCGTGAGAAAAGTTTTGAGTGTGAATGTCGATGGCTGTAAGATTAGGGGTATGCCAAAATAAATATTGATGGACTTTATGAATGATGATATTATGATTATAAAAATGGTGACTACCGAAATGACGACTAATAGAGAACTATGGAAGAATAATAAATGTTACGCCGACACCAAAAAAAATGGGTAAGGGCAGGAGAATAATGAAGATGATTTGGTAAGTTCGCCATGTTAAAATGAGGAGATCAGACAGGCAGTTGCTCTATGTAAAGTACTGGTTATCACCTGTACATATTAGAAGCCGACCGTAACATAGATACCGTGGTCCTTGGCACATAGGCAACTGAAGGAACACGGGTGGGTTTTAGTCATCCAAAGTCACACGAAGAGCGGGAGAAGTTATTTGAAGATTTCCCAAATTCCCACCCTCAAAAAAACAACCCCAACAGATTTAGATATGTTAGTATGAACGTGTGTGAACGCCTGACGTTTTTATAATACTACTATCACAGAGGTGTTGTCGACGATCTAGTGTAGGCGCTCTCTCTCACCGGCTGTGACGCGTGTCAATTTGTTAATTCTTATTTTTATGCTTAACTAAAATAAACACAGTTTTTAGTGTAATCAAGTGCTTTATTTATATACAACAGGGGGTAAAAGGCTATATAGATAATGGTGAACTCGCCATGTATAAATTTTAATTATTTCTAGCCAAGGTATAGTTCTTTTTTTATCAGAAAGGGGAAATTGTGTTATTTATAAATAGCACAATGCCCCCTTTTCTTATAAAAAAGACAATACATCCGTAGTCATGCGGACGTCCGTCCCGCAGAAGGTTGTAAGTGTATTTAAGTGGTACAACTGGCGGAACGATTACACGCTTGTTAGCTACGTCTCTATTCGGGTAGAGAGACAAAAAGAGCGGAATTTGTGAATTTAATTGGCTTCTAGCGTGTCGGCACGAGCTTTATGAGAAGATTAGCCAGACAAATTAAAAAAAAAACAATGCATTTATTTCAATTGACTATTTACAGGCATTTTTGAATGGCTAATATTTAACTGATTTTCTAGAAACATATTGACCTCCTTTTTTTAAAATTGATAAACATTCATAAACCATTTGAGCTTCTAATGATGTACACTTTTTATCCGACTACGGCGAAGCAAAGAGGAGGGTTATGATTTTAATCGGTATGTGGGTATGTATAAAACGTGTTACATAAATAACTCAAGACCTTTTTTTTTTTGAAAGGGCATCTCGTAGTTGGCTTTGAGAGGCCGTAACTACTTAACTGGGCTTTCCTGTGGGGACTAATAGTTTTTAGGCTAAGAGCCTCCAGCCAGGGCTTACAAACTAACACTTAAACCTATAGTGACTGCGCAATGAGGGCACCCCCTGCGGGGTACGAGCCTCGGCTCAGGGAGTCACTGTCAGGGAGGGCAGCAAGTGGGGACAGGCTGGATCAAATAATTTCTTTATTATTAGATCTTGGGGATTTTAACTCTACTTGCTCAGTTTCGGCGCGGGCTGGCACTTCTGCGGGCAAGGGACGGTTGAGGGGGATTTCAATTACTCGGGGTCTTCGCGGGGCGCGAGGACCTCGGCGGCGAGGTCGGAAGGACGGTTTTTTTGTTTCTGTATGCTGTGCTGGTGGCCCTACTACTTTCTTGAAGGAGAGTGATGGGGTCATCAGGGTCGGAGAGGAATAAACGCAAGACCTCATATACCCCAAATAGATAAAGGTATGATAACGGATTCCACTGCATGCAGCAGTGCTGCCACTGTGGTGCTGCGCAGCAGTGCTGCCTGCCGTGCTGCGCAGCAGTGCTGCCTGCCGTGCTGCGCAGCAATGCTGCCTGCCGTGCTGCGCAGCAATGCTGCCTGCCGTGCTGATTCCGAGCTAGGCAGGAGTGTTGCGCTGACTGCGCTACTGAATCAGAGAAATTCATATTTTTGTTGCCAATTTATTTGTCAAAATTCACGTAGGTTCTATCGCTGTGGCGGCAGACACGTCACTACTGGTCTATCGTGGTGGTGGGGCGACACTGCCGCGCAGCAGTGCTGCCGCTGCATTGCTACCGCGACATTGCTGCGTAGCTCGGAATGTAATCTCATATAAACTTTTAGAGAATATATGGGGATCAGTAGTGCTGCGGCAGCAGTTGTGTGTAACGGAGCTCGGAATACCTTAATTGAGTTAAAAACATCATACAATGACCAAAACTTATCGAACGTTTTTTTTTTTGGTTATTGTTTAAAAAAATGTATTGACCCTAGCATTATCTACTTTATACATTTAAAATTGAGTCGTATTGCTTTGAAATAAAGATTGAATTTTCTTTGGCTCAATCGGCGGTAGGTATGGCAAAACACATATAAAAAATACGCCTATTCAAACTTACTGAAATCGATTCAGTAGTCAATTAGGAACAAAATACTTTAGGTCTTGCGTTTATTCTGTTAAACTATATGTATGTTCACCTATTCCGTCCTATGTTCTTCTAAACTACTTATTCATCATAATTTGGCAAATGCGGTATCGTTCGAAACGTCTTGATCGTCTGCTAGTTGTAGGATATGTGACCAGTAGCGGATTTAGGCTTAGGCCCGTGAGGCCTGGGCCTGCGGCGGCAAATTTTGAGGGCGCCAAAATTTTGAAGACGACTAAATTTAAAAATCGATTTGATTTTCTGTAAACTAAAACCAAATTTTAAAGTGTATTTTCTTGCGCTCTTACAATCTAAACAGTACCATTTCAAGGGTAGAATTTCTTTGTTAAAATAATTAATCAGGAAAGTACTAAAATACGAAATATTAGATATTTACAAAAAGATTTTCAAAAGTATTTTGATTTTTTGCCTTAAAGTTACGAAAGAAAACGGGTGCCATATCATCTTGGGCCTAGGGCGCCATCAAACCTAAATCTGCTACTGGATGTGGCGTCATAATAGAATATAGCGCCCCCTATAGTACACGAAGTCATAAATTAAACCTACCATAACAGAACAATACATTCTAAAAGTATTAAGTGATCATAAACTTTAGCCCAAAGTGACATACGACCACGGCTATCCTCTGAAAACCACTTTGAAGATGTGATGAATACATTAAAAATTATGCTATTTGTTTATTTAATCGATAAACCTAAAACAGGGCATGAAATACTTCGACATGGGAATTAAGTTTTGGAAGGACATGGCTGGAGAAAGAAATAAGATCAAGAAAGCGGCTAGCGATATCTACAAATAAACAGAAACTGATAGCAGTGAGAACTCAGAAGACGACTATGAAAACAACAACACAGAACATAGCGAAGCAACGGCATAGAAAAGAGCTAAGAAAACAGTTGAACCTACCCAAGAAGCTTGACCTGAATCAACATTATGGCGACGTCGTATAAAATGCCCTCCTTTAAATAAATGCCACCTCGCTCGCAATCGTTTTCTGTCCTAAGATCACGTCTCCCAACCATTACAGCGTCCTCCGGTCTACTACTTGATATACAATGGCCTCTGTAGCACCATGAAGCATGAGGCTGCAGGGGCTAGTGCAAATCTTGGGGTTCATTCGATTAATCGAGTCTGGTCAAGCCACGCTGGGATGGGTGCATTTCTTAAATCCATTAATTCATTGTTTATTTAATAAACGATAAACATTGAATAGTATTACATAATAATTACAGATGAAAAAACATTCTTGTTTCACACTTTTGAGAGTATTTTTATCGGGTTTTAGTTATTGTACTACTTTAAACTGATAAGGAAGGCGGTGACTTTGGATACCTATGTATTTTAATTTTTTGTCACCGCCTTCCGAAATAAAAGATATTTTTCACTTTGTAGTGTTTTTCCGGAAGTAGGTTGTTTCTTTTTGGAAAAGTTTATGAATAATAATTAACTAGCTTTGCTTTTGCTACAATTATGGGTTTATCATTATTAACACACACAAATAAAGGTTTCTTTTGTACACGTAGTTACAGTAGAACACTGACGCCTAGGTCACAGGGTTCCCCTAGTTTAGGAGACAGGGTTTTTCACTATTTGTGCAGCCTTTTCCCAAAAACCAATTTAACCTACCTATGTGAAATGTATTGGTATTGTATTCAAAGGTATTTTTGTATCAATAAACTTCTTTTTTTTTGCTAGATGTGTGCCAAAACATGCAAACTTTTACATATAAAATATTATAGTGAGTAGAGTATTATAATATAACAAATAACATCAAACACATTCCATTTTTTTTGTTAATCAATTATTTTGTTTGCAATGAATGTTCATAAAAACTACCTATTCTAACTTTTTTGCCAGTTTAAAGGGCACGGAGACGTTAGCGAGACCAATGCCGACCTCATCACGAAGTAGAATGTGTGTTGTTTATTTACAGAAGGTTACTCTTGGTAGTACACGCGAATATAAATCATTAACTAGTTTTGTATCTAGTGGTTGTCGTTATTACACTTGAGGCTATTTCCTATAATTAAAATTAGGGTTATTTGTTGCAAATGTTAGACACTAATAATTATTGGGATGTAAATTAAATCTCGATCAGGGTTTCAGTGTTCTGCAATCAAAGGTCATATGAGTTACTTTAAAACATTGTTTATTTTATCCTTCTAACCTTCTCGCCAAAACACCACTCACCCGGGCAATTCGGATTCATAACGAACTTCACTTGAAGATCGATGTATTTACTTACATGCCATTTGAGTGGATTCGCAAAAAGACTGTTGTTTATTTTATGTTATAGTGTAGATTAGACTTTATGTTGTTGTTTTTTCTTATTTTTTATATTTTTAATATTGTGTTTGTTAGGTTTTTCATAGTTTTAAAATGTAAGTAAGTTAACTTTAAGACCACGCTATCGCATTAGGTATACACCTGTAGGTAATGATAATTGTAAGAGAGATTTTAATAATTAATATAAATAAATTTTATTTGACAGTTTAAACCAGATTTTACTTTTTTATTTTTTTATTAATAAAATTTTCATTTATTGTTGAATGTTAATTATACGCTATTATTGTATAGAATCAAGTTATTCCAACTTAACAGACAGCTGTGCTGCTGGGGAGTTTGCCACGCCACTTCTTCTCTCCAGCTAAAGCACTAGGAAGTGGTAAAGGGCGGGCGTGCCGGGGGACTGTCTTATGTAATTTTGACGTTCAAAAAGTGCTGACTCTCAGCCTAGTTTGAATAAATTACCTTTGATTGACTGATTTGATTTGATTTAAATGTTGGGTTGGACGGTAAAATTGAATAGGCCTAAAGCGACATACAGACGCCAGCATATCAAGTTACCCCAATTTGTCAAATTCCTTTGATAGAATTTCAACTTTATAACATAAGCATAAGATTCATGTTCAATTGGGAAAATTTGACAATTTGGGGTAGCTTGATGAATCAGCTTGTAACGTTCCCACTGCTGTGACACTGACCTCTCTGTGAGAGAGGGAGTGGGCCATAATCCACCACGCGGGCCCAGTGCGGGTTGGTAGATGTCACATGTCTTCGAATTTTTAGTTCTAAGACATGCCGATTTCCTCACGATGTTTTCTATCAACATTTCGAGAGCAGTGGTGAAGAAATAATTTACACAACGTAATGCGCTTGTCAGGGGTTGAACCTACGACCTATAAACACGTAAGGTGCGGTCGTTTCCACTGGGCCACCAGTGTTCTTTTAGTGATAAAGTCATTTATGTGTCACATTTGGTGAGTAACAGTATGTTCTAGCGGTACGATGAGCTTCTTCTTAGCGTATCGAAGGACGTCTATATCACTATCATCACTACATAGTATAAAACAAAGTCGCTTTCTCTGTCCCTATATCCCTATGTATGCTTAAATCTTTAAAACTACGCAACGGATTTTGATGCGGGTTTTTTTAATAGATAGAGTGATTCAAGAGGAAGGTTTATATGTATAATACACCGACCTCCACGCGGGCGAAGCCGCTGGCAAAAGTTAGTTTTACTATAAATGAGAAAAAAAAAAAAAAATATTAATGAGATAGCTTATACAAAATGCAGTCGGAAAAGGTTAGTTTTAGTTCATGAAATAACAAAATAATTTTTTAAATTCAATTAAAAGATTTCAGTTTTTTTATCTGTTTTTGAACACCATGAAATAGTAGCCGCCATGTTATTACGTCATACGGTTGTTTTAACTAATCAACTGAACAACTTTGTACTTTTATTATTTTCGTAACTAAAGTAATTTTTATTGAAATAATTTCTTACATTTAGAAACAGCAAACCAACGATAAGTAGAATAATATCTAATTTTTTTACTATAAACAGTTATCATACAAATTATCAACGCATTTGTTTATACTGAAAACTGATGTCATACCCACGCTTGGGCGGAGCACCGCCGTGTCCTCGTGGAGGCGATCGGCGGGGGCGATCTCTCGCGTCCGGCCCTGGTCCAGGCCATGGTACGGAGCGAGAGTGCATGGTTAGCCGTCACCTCCTTCAGCGAAGCAGTGATACTCGCAAAGAGGGAGGCGGCGCAAGTGAGGGAGAGGCAGTACATGCGCCCTCACGGCCGTAGCCTTCGCATGAAACGCCCTGGGCGTCGAGAATCCCAGGCTGATTCCCGGCCACCGCAGGCGCGGGTTTGCGGACGGCGAGTAATGGGTAGCTCGCTGTCCGGTAAGGACCAAGCCCGGGTCGACGGCGCGTGGTGTTCTACGCGCGCCTGAAAGAGATGTCAGCACCAACTAATGGAGCCCGCAAAGACCGATGCCTACCAGGGGTGCGGATTGTTCGAAAGAGATACCGCGGCCCCTGGCACACACTTCTCCCGCTCCACCCAGAGCGGGAGAAGTTATTTTATGATTTCCCACCCAAAAAAAAGCAGTTTATTAGCATTCTGGAATCGAATTAGGATACTTTACAAAAATGGGTGTAATACCCTATTAGGAACAAACTACTTTAAGGTCTCGCGTTTATTCTGTTATACCTTGTTTATTCAGAAACATTGGCACGTGAATTTATAGAGGCTGGCCATCCCTGGGTTAGAACATCGATCTGTCCCCAGCCGGTCAAAACATAACCTAAATTACTAATCTGCAACCTTAACTAGAGGTCACCTAAACAAAGCGAAAGGTCATTGCATTCCATTCACGGCCGTCTCTAATGGTGCGAATAATAAACGGGCAAAACTATTGAAAGCATTTTATTTCCTTAATTAATTGTTCAAATCATTTTTTGGCGAGAAAATAAATCGGTGATGTTGATATCCGGTTTTTTTTTTTGTAATAATTGATACTTAGTTGTAGTGAATTGTTGGTTTAAGTACGTGGTTTTCTATTTAGCGCTGCTTGTCGCTAAATAACTGCTCGATCAGGTTATAATACACTTGCCGTCATTGATCCGTGCAATGAAATGATATGAAATGTATTTATTTGCCAGAACATAGGTACTTTACTTACATATTAACATGGTAAAATAATTTTAGTCTCAGTACACCGTGAAATTTAAATGGTTGTTCTCCCGCAGCGAAATGGTTTTGTCTTGGTAATACAATATTGTTGATGAATGTTATGGTGAAATACCCGTAGTGTAACTATATTTTTTGACAATAGTAGCCACTATTGACGTGCCATTTCTTAACAGCGATAGAGTTGCCGATGCGAATCCCCGAAGGGTAGCCGGTAAGAAGCATGTTATATGGTACTTTCGCCACTGGTATTTAGGAATTTCGATTTTATGCCGTGTTCTATTATGTGACATAAAGTTCGGGCAAATTATCATTCGGACAAATGATTATTAGAACAAAAACAGCAGTGGCACTCTGGGAGTGCCGACAGAAGTGAAAACTTGAACAATTACGTGTAAAAGACATCAACGCGCGACTCATCCGTGTGCTCGCTGAAAAGCGTTCGGTGTCGATGACGCGAGTTCCATTATTTTTGTTCACCCAAAAAGTGCTCAACGCACCTAAAGAAATTATAACTTCAAAAAAATACTGAAAAATCACGCTTTTGTAGTTAGCAGAACTAAAACATTTAAAATAAATAATAGATAAAAAAAATAAAAACAACTCTTTTAACTAACAAACTAAAAATTAGAAAATAATTTCAAAAAGCGTAGGGTGCTTGATATTAATTGCTTATAAAAATACCTCAAAAAGCACCCTACGCTTTTTTGAAATTATTTTCTGCTTTTTTAGTTCGGTTCGGTTTTTTTACAGAGTTTTTCAAAAATTTTAAACTATTATTTTTACGTACCAACGTTATGCCGTTGGTCCCGGCTGTCATTCGTGGATCTTTGACAGTCGTTACGGGTCGTTAGGAGCCTGAAAGTGTGACAACCAGTCTTACCAAGGTGTATCGCCTTGCCCAGTTACTGGGTTATGGAGGTCAGATAGGCAGTCGCTCTTTGTAAAATACTGGTATTCAGCTGCATCCGGTTGGACTGAAAGCCGACCCCAACATAGTTGGGAAAAGGCTAGGTAGGATGAGTTGTAATAGTTTGTTCGTTTACGTGGTGTTTCTCAAGATGTATCAATTGTGACCGCCTTGTTGGTCTAGTGGCCACAAGTGCTACTGCTGAGCGTGAGGTCCTGGTTTGGACGCTTGGATGACACCGATTTTCGGAATAGGGTATTACACTTATTTTTGAAAAGTGTCTTAATTCGATTCTAGATACGAATGAACCACTAAAAAATACTACATATTTATTTTATCAATTAGTGCCATAAAAATAAAATAAAATTTTACATTTTAAAATTTCGACCTTTATTTGACCAAAATGCTGGACGCAGTGGAAACCATGTTGTTCTGTGGGTATGACGTCAGTTTCTTAAATAAACAAATGCAATGATATTTTATAAGACAAATGTTTATAATTTAAAAAATGAGTTATTTTTCTACTTATCGTTGGTTTGCTGTTCCAGAATGTAAAATGTTATTTAAATAAAAATTACTTTGGTTACGAAAATAATAAAAGTACAAAGTCGCTCAGTTGGCATGCCGTATGAAGTTATAACATGGCGGCTACTATTTCATGGTGTTAAAAAAACTGAAATCTTTCAATTGTATTTTAAAATTCATTTTGTTATTTCATGAACTAAAAAAAACTAAAATTTTCCGACTGCATTTTGCCTAAGCTATCTCAATAATATATTTTTAGAATTTTTCTCGTATAGAGTAAAATACTCTAATAAGGATTTAAAGTTGAAAAACTTTGTTATACTCTACCTCCTTAAAGAGGATGCGCCAAGATAGCCTCCTCCTATTAAATAAAAATTACATGAAGTTGTCATTAAATGAGATTATATGAACGTAGGGGTTGTATTGATGATTATAATTCTTTACTTTCTTTTTTCTTATCTCTTTGTTTCGGCTCATTTCCGAAACGGCTGAACCGATTTGCAATTTAACAGGACTTTATAAGGAGTAACAAAGGCTACTTTTTGTCCTGGTAGCACTCCAGGTATACCGTGGGATAATTTTCGACATAAACGCAGGTGGATCCGCAGCAGTAGCTAGTTCACTAATAAAATGATTGATCGTCAAACTTTTTTACCCGACTTCAACCAAGAAGTATTCTGCTTTTTTATTAAGGAAGATCGAACGATCACTAATTTATAACTAGACTCGATATTTTACAACACAAAAAGTACAACTTAACAAAAAAGGAACAAAACGTCTTTTTCCTGCAAAAATAAATTGTTTATCTTTTTTTAAATGAAACATGCTCTTTTCACACGCATTTTAAATGAAAATATACAAAAAAGGACATAAGAATTTCTCTTTAAATTTCATAAAAAATCGAAATCAAAAGTTATTAATTCAAACTAGGCTGAGAGTCAGCTCATTTTGAACGTCAAAATTCACCACTTCCTAGTGCTTTAGCTGAGAAGAAGAAGTGGCGCAACAAACTGTCCAACAGCACAGCTGTCTGTTAAGTTAGAAGAACTCAATTCTATACAATAGTAGGTAAGTATTTAACATTACGAAACACAAAAAAATATTAAATTTGCCACATGTCAGCTAGCACACGCCAATATACCAACAAAACATTGAAAACTATAGGTACTCAAGCAGAAATAAATAATAAAATAATTAAAAAAACGTAAACAGAGCTTACAACCTAAATAAAAGCCTCTAGGCAAGGGCGTGCCTGCTTACATATGCAATTCTGCATTATGTAGATATAGCTATAACTTGAAGTAATAAAAGTTAACCGGTGACGTACGTACCATAACTTATAAAGTCTAAAATTAGGACCTTTGGAATAAAATTAATAAACAGTTAATACAAATATAAGGTCATTCAATGGGATTATATAAACTTAGAGAGCTGTATTGAGGAATATAACACTTTAATGCGTGTGTTTTATGGTCGTGAATCATATTTTCTTCAACATACCTACAGCCTAACACTGACCTGAGAGTTGCATGAAACGTAAGAAAATATGAAATTCATATTCTATATGATATAATTCAATCTTTGGCCAAAGAATCAGCATCGCCATACAACGTGGCAGAGCTGCCAGCCCACTTTGGCACTTGGGCACTTTTCCCATTGACAGCGATGCGGACGAATTTTTTTATGCCCCGTGATTCTTTTCTCTCTGTTTTTATTGCCATATCATTCTACACCCAGCGCAGAAATTTTTCGCCGTTTATCGAGATGAATAATGGATGTGAATCGTTATTTGAATGTACGGACTATTTAATTTGGTAGTCAAAGATTTATTTATTGTCTTTAGAAAAATAATATTTTTCGTCGGTTATACAAAAAAAAAATCTGCTGTTTCATTGAAAAGTGCAATACCTACGCGGTCAAAATGTATGGAACAGCTGACTTTTTTTGGTAACTTTTTTTGTCTAGAATGTTATGCTGACTTCATGGTTACAGTTTGAGCTCTGATTAAAAATGTATCCTGCATACATTAGTATTATTTTTCTGAAGTGAACAAACCTTTGACTAACAAATTAAATAGTGCGTATAATCAAATGACAATTCCAAGAAGCTTATAGATAAAAGTGGAGGCCACACTCCGAATAAAAAAGTAAAGACAACCTGTGGGCTAGCGCTCTCATTCTGAATACATACATAAGAGAGAGAAAACACGTATCACTGTCTCGTTCTTATGTATACATTTAGAAAGAGAGCGTCAGCCCACAGTCGTCTTCACTTAGGTATTTAGAGTGTTGCCTCCACTTTTATCTATAAGCTTCTTGGACAATTCCCATTATTCTGACAATAACGACCTTCGTATAGTTTTTTACATTAGTACCTGGATGACAAGTAAATGATGTGATCTACTATAATTAGAAGCGCACACTGTATTTGTCCCAGCTCTATGTATACTTGCATATAATTGTGTAGCCTCTGTATTGTGATCCAATAACTAATGGCCGATTCCTATACTTTTCGGAGAGTTGTAGGTTAAAGTAAATAATAGTTTAAAAAACTAAAAAACACGCTTTAAAAACCAAACTAAAAAATTTGAAAATAATTTAATTCTATTAAAAAGCGTGGGGTGCTTTTTGAGGTATTTTTATAATCAATTAACATCAAGCACCCCACGCTTTTTAATAGAATTAAATTATTTTCTAATTGTTTAGTTTGGCTTTTAAAGCGTGGTTTTTTGTTTTTAAAACTATTATTTATTTACTATTTTTTAGTTCTGCTTGTTTGAAAAGCGTGATTTATAAGTTTTTTTTTGTTTTTTTTTTTTTTTAATTTTGAATTGTCATCGGTCCTCGATAAGTCTAAAAAGTTTCAATGAAATCTCACCGTTACATACAAACAAACATACAAACATACAAGTGAAGCTAATATAAAGCGTGTAATTAAAACTCTTGTACTTTACGAATAATCGCACAGTAGACCATTTCAAAGTAAAATCTAAAGCTATCGTAGGTAATATTAGCTTACGAAACTATTTATTTGCCCAGCTCGGAAATAAAAATTGCCACCATTGAAAAGCAAGACGATCCCTTTTTGTTTATAGGAACCGAGCATAAATAAACAAGATCCGTCATTATATCACAGTTATATGAAATGAGTGTACGACTAAACGCCGACAGACACTACGCCGACAAGACTTTACTTCGGGACTCTTCGCCGACAGGACACTTCACCGACAGGACTCTTCGCCGACAAGGCTCATCCTTGCGCTATTACTAAATAGTTAAGCAACTGCCACTAACTTGGAAATAGCGGTCGCTCGGCTCGCGCGGTTAGTCGCAATTCTAACCTAACCTAACCTATTACCTACCTAATGAGCCCTGTCGGCGAAGAGTCCTGTAGGCGAAGTGTACTGTCGGCGAAGAGTCCCGTCGAAGTAAAGTCTTGTCGGTGTTCAGTCTGTCGGCGTAGTGTATACACTGATATGAAATAGCTGTTACAAGGCTATTCAATATATTTTGTCTATTTTCATTCGTATTCATAAAATCTATCTCTTGCTTTCAGACGAGCTCTAGCCATCCCGCCTTCGAATGGTCCCTACTCCCACGACCGTTGTAAGATGTACTCAGCAGACTTCAGCAAAGCCCTAGCTGAAGGTAGAACAACTCCTGATGATGAGTGGGCGGTGGTTCCTTGTCAGAATGGCTGGGAGTACAACAAGAGTGACGTGCCATACGATACTATTGCTTCGGAGGTTAGTAAATACTTTTTCATTTCTCTTAATCGGAAAGTAGTCTTTGATCCGAGCGGGTGGAAGACGCTGTTCCCCAGCCTTTGGCGGGAAAGACTCCTAGTAATTGCTTCCCTCTCTATTGCGGGAATTAATGTAAAAAAATAGAACTAAATTTGGTTAGGTAGTCGGCTACGAAAATTTTCATAATTAAGAAAAATATTGATTAAAATAAAGTGAAAAAAAAAAAAGTGCTGCGGTCTTGCGAGGGTATAAACAGCCAGAGTAAATTAAAAAAATTACCTATTAAGCGGCGATCCGCGGTGGTGACGCATGGTGTTACAGATAAAAAAAACGCTTTAAAAACTAAAAAATAGAAAATAAATTATAGCTTAAAAACGAAAAAACACGCTTTATAAACCAAACTAAAAAAGCAGAAAATTATTTCAAAAAAGCGTGGGGTGCTTTTTGAGGTATTTTTATAATCAATTAATATCAAGCACCCCACTCTTTTTTGGAATTATTTGAAGTTCTGCTAACTATAAAGAGTGATTTTTCAGTTTTTTTTTTACATTAGTTATACATACTATATCATTCCGTCTCTCTCGTTAGTATTGTTATAAAAACAAAGTAAAAAATTATCTCTGGTCTCCATACAAATGTTTTTCGGCGTCTTTGCCCTTCGTGAGCGAATCTGACTCGCACTTGGCTAGTTTTTTTTTTAATCTTTTACCTGCGGTCACTTGACAAACAGCTTAATGACATTGTGTGGACTCCTGTATGGCACTTGATACGGCCAATGTCCTTTATTTGTACATTTTGGTCGAACATAATTTTTTATTCTACCAGCAAATTACTGTTACAACAACATCAGATCTGACAGTTAAGGTTATTAAAATCATGAGGAAAACATCGTGAGGAAACCAACATGTCCTAGAACAAAAAATTCGAAGACATGTGGCATTTACCAACCCGCACTGGGCCTGCGGGTGGATTACGGCCCACTCCCTCTCACAGCGAGGAGGCCTGAAAAATCAAACTTCTAAGTCAATACAATCAGTTATTTTAATCAGATAACTTAATCAAACAGTTATGTTTGTCCCTCAGTACAGTTTATCTTTTCATTAAAGGAATGGTTACCTAATTACAACATTAGTTATCTACCTAATAAGTTAAGTTTGTACGGAACACTTGGTGCGCGAGTCCTACTGGCACTTGACCGGTTTTTTTCGACAGTGTCGGACTTTGACTACCCTTGAGAGGAGTCAAAGTCAGAAACTCTAACAACCAGACTCACCAAGAAATATCGTGTTACCCAGTAACTGGGTTGTGGAAGTCATATAGACAGTCACTTCATGTAAAATGCTAGTACAGAGGGCCTTAGTGTGAGTATCGTTTAACCATCTCGATCAAACGCTTCGAGCGTGTTCTGCGCTCCGATTTGCCCTGGATTGGTGACGGACCATTCGAAGCGCCGAACGCGCTTGAAGCGTTTGATCGAGATGGTTAAATGAAACTCACACAAGGGCCACAGATCGCGGCACGTAAGTTGAACCAAATTGGAGGATTTTTGTTCAAACTTACGTGTCGTGATGCGTAAATTATTTCCAAACATCAGTACACGTTACATCAATGACTATACTAGAAGTTGACCTCATTATTTTCCGTGCGAGGCAACGAGTGCACGCGCTCCTACCTTCGGTTGTTTGTTCTGATTTTGGTTCAACTTACGTGCCGCGATCTGTATCAGCATTTTACATGAAGCGACTGTCCACAATAGGACGTTCATCCTGTAAGACTGTATGTCGAGCCCGACCTTGTTGGGAAATGGCTAACCAGTTGATGATGATTTTTTTTCTAAAATGTATCTCCTTATCTCCTTGCAGCTGGATTGGGTGTGTGAGAAGGACAATTTAGCAGCAACAGCACAGGCTATCTTCTTCTGTGGGGCTATAGTTGGTGGTCTGGTCTTCGGCTGGATTGCCGATAAGTACGGAAGAATACCTGCGTTAGTTGGTAAGTTACAAGGTTCAATTTTGTTCATTATTATATTCAGAGATAAAAAACTATTCTGTGTTAGTACAGGTTATAATCTAACTGTGTGCCAAATTTCATCTAAATCAGTTGAGTAGTTTTTGCGGGGAAGAGTAACAAACATCCATCCGTCCATCCTCAGAAACTTCCACATTTATAATGTTAGTAAGATGAAGGATTTTTTTACACAACAACGGTACAACAGATCTACGTTATCTCGAGATACATACATTTATGTAACGGAGAATTGCATTGGCATTAAATGCCAGAAAAAAAAACACACTTCTTTTCGAACAGATCCCGCGGCAAAGCCGGAGCACGGAGTAAAAAAAAATAGAATCGAGAAACTTTTATTGAATAGTTTAAGCAATCTCAAGCAGTCGGGCTCATTTTCTTACACTTTTATTGCTTCCGACTGCATGCGATTGCATAAAAGAATTCAAACAAAAGTTACTTGTTTCCATTTTTTTTCAAAGTTCAGTTTTTACGCAGTCGAATTGTAGGTTTTTATTTTAATTTATTAATTATTTTACACAAAAATAATTAAACTAACGAAAAATCGTTATTGTAATTATTTTTGACTATAATAAGACCTATTTATAAAACTCTTTTTTTGATACCCCACTCAATAGGTTTTGAGAAAAAAAGATTTGAATATAGCGCCAAAAATCGGCAATTTTAATTTTCATAATTTTAATATTATGAATTTATGACACTCTCACAATTAAGACGAGCTCTCAAGCTAAAATCCAACAAGCCGTTTAGGCTACAGAGCGTGCTAAAGAAACATACATGCATACATTCACTCGAAAAACATTACACTCCTTCTAGCGTAGTCGGGTAGATACTAAACTGTTAAAATCGTTTACTTCCAGGCACCAACCTCCTAGGATTCATAGCTGGTGTGGGCACGTCCTTCTGTCACAGTTTCCTGACCTTCGCTCTCTGTCGGTTCTTCGTGGGACTGGCTTTCGACAACTGTTTCACTATGATGTATATTCTTGGTAAGTTATAACATAGTTTAAAGATACTTCACTTTGTGGCTAAGTAACGAGAGCCGCACGGGTCGATCAATCAGGTTAAGCTGCGCTTGCCGCGGTTGGTTCGTGGATGGGTGGGGGGAGCAGTAGTGCTCTATTCTAATACTGGTTGCTTCTTATTTACTGTATAATGATATTAAGAAATGGTAGGCAGAAAATGACTGTACTGTAAGAAGGTACCCCTTGGGCGCTCCACGATTGCGGCGGTAAGTCCCCTCTTTGAGGAGTGGCTTGAGAGGCGGCACGGCGTCTTCACCTTCCACCTGACGCTGGTCCTCACCGGACACGGTTGTTTCGGGAGGTTCCTGTTTCGGATAAGGCGGGAGGAAACGCCCGGGTGTTTCCATTGCGAAGATCGCCCTGAGGATACGGTGGAGCATACGGTGGAGGTCTGCCCGGCTTGGGCGGAGCACCGCCGTCTCCTCGTGGAGGCGATAGGCGGCGGCGATCTCTCGCGTCCGGCCCTGGTCCATGCCATGGTACGGAGCGAGAGTGCATGGGTAGCCGTCGCTTCCTTCAGCGAAGCAGTGATGCTCGCAAAGATGGAGGCGGTGCACGTGAGGGAGAGGCAGTACATGCGCCCTCACGGCCGTAGTCTCCGCAGGAGACGTCCTGGGCGTAGGGAATCCCAGGCTGATTCCCGGCCACCGTAGGCGCGGGCTTTCGGACGGTGAGTAATGGGTAGCTCGCTGTCCGGTAAGGACCAAGCCCGGGTCGACGGCGCGTTGTGTTCCACACGCGCCTCAAAGTGATGTCAGTACCATCTGATGGGGCCCGCAAGGACCGATGCCTGCCAGGGGTGCGGGTTGTTCGAAAGAGATACCGCGGCCCTTGACACACAGGCAACTGAGGGAACACGGGTGGGTTTTAGTCAGTAAAAGTCTGACACGCCCTCCCGCTCCACCCAGAGCGGGAGAAGTTATTGGATGATTTTCCACCCAAAAAAAAGCTCTCTACTCATTAAGCACGCGTCAATTCGCTCAAACGAGACATGTTGCTATTGTTCTGCTTATAGGTACTGCTGAATAAATCCCTGTTGTTCCTTCTACCCACGTTTTCAGAATCGGTATACATACGTTATAAAGCATGTCATTTATAAAAACTGTTTAGCAAAAATAATTAAAATAAATATTTAATTATGAATATTTGTAATGTTTAACTGATTTTGATTAGATCAAAGAAAGCCGCCAAGCTCGTAGTCTATTGTGCGAAATAAGGATACATGTAAAATCAGATACTGTTAACATTTTTTTTGAATATGTCGATTTTAATAGTTATTTGATGTTGAACTCTCGACTAGCCAATGCTTATTTTTTAAATTATAACTTCGTAAATGTTGTGCTTGTGGGTAAGTGTATACGTCCCTAAAAGGAACAACAGGGTTTTTGTTACATATTGTATACTTATTATACCTATACACCGTTATTTTTTTATCATTTTAATCCTTTAAAAGGATCATCGTAATCATCATTATGAACAACTTCTACTATGGGATCAACCCTGAAATCGTAAAATAATAATCGTAAAAATCAGCTGAGCTAAGCGAACATAAATGTATGGATCAGCTGATTTGATTATTTAGCATTTTATTCAGCGTAGTGAAATTATACTTTATCGTGTTGTAAATAAATGAGATATTCTGTTGCTATCTTAAAAAGTGCTCGCAGCGTCGCGTCTCGGTGTGAACTGACCCTAAGCCTTAGGAAAGTATTTTTGTCACTTATTTCTTTTGGGAAGTCACGAAATAGAATAGATTATCTGTATTTGTATTAAAAAATGGTTTATTAAAAAAAAATTATACAAGTACGGTCAATTGTGGCATGTTTAATTTCACTGTTAAAGTTGCTCATGGAAAGTAAAGATGCTACAGTTGACGGTACATGTTTAACATACATATAATTGGCAAAAAGTGCCGACTCTCAGCCTAGTTTGAATAAATGACTTTTCAATCGAGATCCAGTCAGCTGCAGATTTTATTTTTGTTCAAGATTACTAACAGCTCTTTCTTTTCTTTCAGTGTTAGAATACGTTGGACCAAAATGGCGTACATTTGTCGCCAACATGTCCATCGCACTGTTCTTCACCCTGGCTGCATCGCTCCTACCCTGGATTGCACTGTGGGCTGATGATTGGCGAATGTTTGCGATGGGCACAAGTCTTCCGTTCGCATTGGCCATTCTGACGCCGTGGTTGGTTCCTGAGAGTGCAAGGTAAGCCCTATTTTACTTTTACGTGTAGGTATATCTTCTGAATAGTAGGTATATTTTTCCAAATTCTGTTGTCACACACTTTATACACGAATTCAAAGTAACGTACGTAAAAAATTACAACTCTGCACTAAACTGTTTTATATGGTTTTCAGCAAATAGCCAAGCGTCAGCGCAGCGGAAACTTGATTATCTCCGCAGTTTAATATCACACAAATTTCATTTAAAGATACACATTTACCTCTCGTTACACACTAATTATTGATTGCTTTTTTTTCTGGTACGTTCGGATAGGAAAAAAAAGTGCCGCTGGGATGACGTAGTTCCAGCGGAAATTGCTTTTGTTGAATACCTCCCCAATGGTCGGATGCACAAATTTGTATTTACCATACACAATTACACAACGTCATACACTAAATATCTGCTAAACTGAAATGAAGATTTTCGACATTTTTCTGCTGCGACTACGCAAACAAGAAAAAAGGAAAAATTAAATAAGGACGTCATCACAACACAAACATTTACAAAATCTCACACACCACACACTGCATTTATTTGGCTAGGCCCGTAAATGTGTTTGAAACCAGTAAAGAGCTGAAAGAAAAAACATATACCCTAAAAATAATAAAATGAATAATAATTATACATTTTTCATGGTAGTTTTCCAGCAGAAAATAATGTCAAGGAGTTGTGTCTAGTCGCGCAACGAAGTAAATTAAACTATTATCAATTTCAGATGGCTGGTGTCACAAGGAAAGATAGATAAAGCTTTAACAATTATGAAGAAGTTTGAGAGAATCAACAAGACTAAAATCCCCGACAAAGTCCTCAGTGATTTCACGGTAAGTGTCTACCGTGTGTACCTTTAGCTTTAAAGTTTCTGTCTGCCCAATAATTTAGCGTTGCTGCCAAACTGCCAACGGACCTAAAAATGAGTTATTTTTGGTTGGGACGACTAGTAATGGGTAGCTCGCTGTCCGGTAAGGACCAAGCCCGGGTCGACGGCGCGTTGTGTTCCACGCGCGCCTCAAAGAGATGTCAGCACCAACTGGTGTGGTCCGCAAGGGCCGATGCCTGCCAGGGGTGCGGGTTATTCGAAAGAGATACCGACACACAGGCAACTGAGGGAACACGGGTGGGTTTTAGTCAGTAAAAGTCTGACACGCCCTCCTGCTTCACCCAGAGCGGGAGAAGTCATTTGATGATTTCCCAACCAGAAAAAAAAAAACAAAAGAAAATGGGCAGATTCTTAAGTAGTCAGATTTCGTTTATATGAGGAATAAAATTTCGTCTGGATATTTAATTAATCATAATATATTTATTTACATGATTATGTAAAAAAAAATATCATCATCATCATTTCAGCCGAAAGACGTCCACTGTTGGACATAGGCCTCCCAAATACAGATCTCTTCCGGAGATTCTTAGCGCCCCTAGCCTCACCGTAACCTTGGCCGCTACCGTAGCCAAGGGTAGGCGGGCCGCCATGTACTAGAGGCCGTTTTGCAAGGCTGCTTGTAATTTTTGGGGGGGTTTTGCCATAATCGCCACGCTTGGCAGGCGGGTTGGCGATCGCAGTATGGTGGTAAATATATAGAGAACGCTGCTGCCCATTCTCTGGTAATTCCCAACTGGGACAAAAAAATATACATAGTAAAATGGTAAAAATAAAATTTAGTAACTATTGCAGTTTGACGGCGTTTTTTTAGATAGGTACCTAGGTATAGAAAATAACTCCGACTATAAGAAGTACTCTAATATTTATTGTTAAGACATAAATAATTTAACCAATAAAAATTTAACCTTTATAATAGGAGTACTAAGGGTTATATTTTATTAGTTAGTCAGAAAAATAGGTGAGAGTAAGAACTGTCTCCTAATTTTTGTGCAAGAAAGTGACGATATTTATAAAAAAATGCCTGCCACCGAAGTTGTCATCATTTATATACCATCCCCGCGTCCTAACCAAAGGAAGACGCGACGAAACGTTCGAGTTCGTCGAACAAATGAACGCCACGATTACGTGTTCGTTCAACGACGACTTTGGTTAGGACATGGCCTGTCACCAGAGGCCTCAAGATAACGTTTTAGGGAATGTACTAAATAAATAGATTGAACTGGAGTGAACTCTCAACTTAAAATCTAATTAACACTAAACATCTTTCCAGGAATCGTCTCTCAAAACCATCAAAGAATCTGAAGCTGAATGCAGAACCTACTCCGTGTTGGATCTGTTTAAGACTCCAAGGTTGAGACGGAACGCCATTCTCCTCATCGTCATCTGGATGGCCATATCTCTAGTCTTCGATGGCCACGTCAGGAACGTGGGCTCCTTGGGACTGGATATCTTCCTGACGTTCACCATTGCTTCAGCTACGGAGTTGCCTGCTGACACTTTCTTAACTGCTGTTCTAGATAGGTATGTTATAAATGATTACTTTCGTTTTAATCGACTCTGAAAATAAGGTGGCTCAATCAATCTGGCGACTTTGTCTCAACACTTTTGGGGTTAGTTTCCAGTCTAACCGGATGTAACTGAATACCAGTATTTTACATGGAGCGACTGCCTATCTGACCTCCACAATCCAGTTACTGGGTAACGCGATACCCTTTGGTAAGACTAGTTGTCAAACTTTTGGGCTTCTGACGACCCGTTACGACTGTCAAAATCGACAAACGAATTAAAGTGTTTTCCGAGGCTTGGAAGGGTCTCAGTATGTAATGGATGGTCCTCCATGCACGAACAGAATGCTGTTATTTGACCGGATTGTCACTCGTCAGTGTAATTTAAAGTTTTCAAAAAAGTTGAAATGAACAAAAAAAATGTTTGTTTTTATGCCATTAGTTGCCAATATCGATACGTAACTCGTGGTAAAAGTATTTCCAGCTAATTTAATTTGACCCTTTATGCAGCTTCCGGAACCAAAAATAACTTTGTAACTGTTATAAATGTGTAAAAATATGGTCTAAGATTTTGTCTACAACCCCGAAATTAACTCTTGTGTCTTCACAAGCTATATGAGAATATTTCAAAACAGCTGTTACTAGGGCTGACTGCTTAGAGTGCTCGGAACGTATTATAGTCCGCCAGACCGTATTTCGGCCATGGCGGGCAATCTCAACGGAGACTACCTTTCGGCGCGGGAGATATTATAGTGCAGCGTGTGTGCGCAGACACAGGTACACTCTCTCTTCCCTCACTCTCATAGTCGGATGGGACGTCAATGAGACATGACCGGAGCGAGATCGAGCTTTCCGAGGCACAGGGGTATCACACCACCAACTTCAAAACTCCGGGCTGTAACTAAAAAAAACCTAATGGAATAGTAATAATAATTTATTTCCAAAATTCAGTACACGTTACATCAATGAGGTCTCAACCCCTGAACTAGGACATCCTATATGACAGGGGTCGAGGTTTCTCCAGTTACATGCATCAGCTTGAGAAGGTTTAGACTATATGCAATGCAAACTTAGTTTAAACAATAATTAAAAGGGAAATAAAATTGGAATAAAAAAAATAACATGCAAAACCTTAGTTGATTAGAAAAAATAACAAATATATTGTTAATAATTCTAAAATACATTGTTTCCGATTAGAATAGGGGTAGCAATATGTGTGGTGTGTTGTGTGATGGGTGTGTGGATGTAGGTGTGTACACAGGGTGTAACAGAAACCCTATTGTTATCCTTAAGCACTAAAGATAACAGCTGGTATAGAATCACTATACATAATTTCAGCTCAAAATAAAATACTCTAAGAATTGATACCAAATTTTCGGTTTCATATGTTTCTTAAATTCAAATCATAACAAACGTGTCACCGCACTACGTAGGTCAATAACTTTCCACGTTATTTGCCAATATCACGATAAATCTCTTACGAGTGATGTGTTGGTTTCAATTTGTTCTGATATCAATGTGTTAAAAAATCTCATAACTTCCGAACATGTAGAGATAAGATTAAAAACCCTTCCAGTATCGTTTGATATCATCCAAAGAAGCCGTGCCCTTGGTATGAATATACCCTTTTCGTTACACGTTGTATGTGTGACTGAGTCTGTCGACTAGGTTAGGATGTTTTCAGTATCATCATCGAGCTTTCCAGCCAAATTACGATTTCCCTTTTATAAGGACATTTTTCACGTCTCTAACAGATTTGAAACCAATAACACCCCGGATCGTGAAAAGTATTGTCACTTGTTTCGACGTATATAATAAAATGGATTTTGTTGTCTTTTTTCAGATGGGGTCGTAGATGGTTGGCTTGCGGTTCCATGGTCATCAGCGGTATCTTCAGTCTTCTAGCTACCGCTGTGCCAGTTGGTAAGTGTGGTTGCTTTGTTTGTTATTTAGTAGATTGCCAATTGTTTTGATATTTCAAGACTTATTTGTAATTAAGACTAGGTATAACATCTTGCAAATGTTGGTATTCCATCATTCGTAGTTTAAAAGTTTGTTCCGAGTCGAACCAGATGTATCCGTATCGCTATACCACAAGAGGGTCTATGGTGTTTTCTTAAGGTGAACCTAGTCCACATTTTTCCCATACAAACTTCGGGAGGGTATTACTCCACTGTTCGACAATGTACACCAAAAATTAAACATGGTATGGTTTTGTCTCAATATTAATATTGTCTGTACGGAAACAGAATATTAAAATAAAAAAACCATTGAAAAGTTAGGAGCCAACAAAGATTCGTTTTTCTTGCTAATTTAACCTAACTTTGAGCATATTTAAGTAATAAAAGAAGTGTTAAATCTGAAAAATCTATTCGGTACTGACAATGCTCAAATATCGAAAAGTTCAATAAAGTTTATTGGCCATTGATTTATGCAGTGGTTTAAAAAAAAACAATCTTCCGAAGGACTGTTCTTAATTTTTTAAGCGCCTGTTGTACTATAAATGATCCTGCATCTCACTCAATAACGTTGTGCGTGTAGACTAGCTTCTAACTGCTCATCACTGATACTACCTCTGTCGGACACGAAGCCTGGTGATACAGCGTGCTTTTTAGCCAAGCCCATCATTGAGTTCGAGCCCGCGACTAGGTTCCCCTTAAGTGCGTATTACAGTGTCCATTTTTTAGGAAATCGGAAAATGTAATCAGAGTTGGACTTGTTGGATCCGATTTAGTGAGATTGAAAGGTCCCGACTGCACTACTTTTATTTACTAAATTGTTGCATCCCAATGTAGGTCTACTTCATAAGCGCATAAGAGTCATCTGTCCGATTTAGATTTTAATTTAGTCCAGTGTCATCACTAGCTTCCAATTTCCTAATTAGTGTGTTCCTAGTTACAGTTTCTACAAATTGGATAGTGGTATACGCTTTTAGACTTTTGTGTCTACCTTAAATGTGGGAAATAAATGAATTTGAATATAATTATCACAAGGCTAAACCAGCGGAAGTACCATTAAGACTTTTATGCTTATATTATAATAGTAGGTTGTAAACGACAATAGCAGTAGTTCCATCGCAAAATTGTGGTGCATTTATTGAGAGATTTCTAATAATTTTATCACCTGCCGTGTTTTTCTGACCCTAATGAGGAAGGCCAAGCTTATCTACAATAATCTGGCTGATCGTAGCTAGGTCATTACGGCTTACAGAAAATTTGGATTGATTTCACTATTTCGGTGCTTTCAATATTTTAAATTAAGTATTTGACATGGAAAATATCAGAATTTGAAACTTTAAATATTTCCTCGTAATGACACAAACAGATTAATTTTAAAAATTATATAGAAATAAGTAACTTTAAGCCACGGAATATTTAGGAACACAATAACGCGTCATTTACATAAAAATAAAATATAACCACCCCACGCCTTGTATTATTGGTTTGTGTTGGGAATTAGCTACGATAGCGTCATTTTGAAAGTTGCCTTCTGCATTGTCTAACAGTAAAATTATCACAACAATAACCTGCGCACCCTCTCCTACCGATCTTACTTATAATTCACAATGAATTATTGTTGTAATTTTTTATACTTTTTTATCATTGTTCCACTCAACCAAAGCACCTGCAATCTTATCTCTTCACCACCATTGATTGACTGGTAGAAAATAATGCCTAGGGCATTAGTCCGCCTTTGTACTTTTGTGCTCGTTAAGGTTCAATAAATAAATAGTAATAATGGCAAACTTCTTTACCTTAAACAAAATACTACGTTCTTTAACACCTTTTGTCTCCACCAGGTGGACCCTCAGCCTCCCTAGCCATCCTCGGCCGCTTCGCCGTCAACATATCATACAACATCGGTCTCCAGTACGCCGCAGAACTGCTGCCCACCGTGGTCAGAGCTCAGGGCGTCGCGCTCATCCATATCATGGGATATGTCGCTTCCATCGTGGCTCCGTTTGTTGTTTATTTGGTAAGTGCATTCAGTATGGGCACCGGGCCTTATTAGAAGGCTAAAACTCACCCAATGGAAAGGGCTATGCATGGAGTTTCCCTACATGATCGAATCAGGAATGCAGAGATCCGCAGGAGAACCAAGTTAACAGATATAGCCCGGAGAAGTGCCAAACTTAAGTGGCAGTGGGCAGGGCACATTGCTCGCAGAACAGATGGCCGATGGGGCTGGAAGGTTCTGGAGCGACAACCGCGTACCGGAAGACGTAGAGTTGAAAGGCCTCCCACAAGTTAGACCGATAATCTTGTGAAGGCCGCAGGAATCCGCTGGATGCGAGAAGCACAGAACCGGTCGAAGTGCTTGGGGGAGGGGTATGTCGAGCAGTGGACTGCTGTAGGCTGATGATGAATGCAATCAATGTTTTAAAATCAACTTACAATCTTCTTCCAGGCTAATGTATCCCAAGAGCTTCCACTCTTAATCCTGGGCGTGCTGGGAATAGCTGGAGGTCTACTGTGCCTGTTTTTGCCAGAAACAATGGACACTGATATGCCTCAAACTCTTCAGGATGGAGAGAACTTCGGAATGAACCAGAGGTTCTGGGACAATCCTTGTTTCCCCAGGTAAGGACTGAATGATTTATTTAAGCGGTAAGCCCCAGAGTAGCACTGGGCATCGGATTGATAGCATTCCAATCTAGCCCGTCCCTTGCTGCCCTCTACCAGCGATACCCTAAGCCGAGCTCCGTACCCCACGGGGGTGCCCTTAGCGAGTAGTCCCTCTAGTGTTAAGCCTTGGCTGCAGGCCTGAATTTATTACGGTACCCACAGGCAAGTCCGGTTAAGCTGCCGACAACCTCATAGGTTGACTGGCGACATGCCATTCCTAAAAAAAGGTAGCTCGCCACGTCAGAATAACTTTATCTAACATATACCCGACTAAGCAGATGCAGCTGAATACCAGTATTTTACATGGAGCGACTGCCTATCTGAACTCCACAACCCAGTTACTGGGTAACACGATACCCCTTAGTAAGACTGGTTGTCGGATTTTCGGGCTTCTGACGACCCGTAACGACTGTTAAAGATCCACGAATGACTGCCGGGACCAACGTGGAGGAGTCTCAGTATGTACAGTTGGACACACATCCACAGTCCAACTCCAGCAAGCATAGCTTAACCTGATGAATCGACACCTCTGCCTAACCCTTCGGGAAATACAGCCGTAAAGTTATGTTATGTTTATCTTACCAAATCACGTTGCTTCTTACAGGAAAAAGGAAGAAGAAGAAGAAGGCGACCAGCCAGGCAGATACACCAAAAGAGCATCAGTCACTACCACCAGCGAGCCCCAAGAGTTCGTCAGAGCAGTTCCAAGCGCCATCGGCTCTAGAGCATCCATCAGGGCTTCTATCAGAGCCTCAACTAGAGCTTCAGCAAGAAGACGCGAGATCAGCAAGGATAGGAACGTTGTTTGAGCAGGCAATGTTGAATGTAGCTTTTAGCCAAAAAAATTGTACAAAATTGGGTTTGAGACCCTGCGCCAAGACTGGGATAGTTGGTAGAATTCGATGGTTTTTGGAAATGGTTTCGTATGATCTCAAATGGATATTGGTGGGTCGTTGATATTAAAAAAAAACCCAAGATAAACAATCCGCGTCCCAAAAACATCCGCATAAATAGTGCGCAATGTGCACTGGTGTCAATAGTATCGTCAGTCATCTTTCAGTCAGTTTGTTTGGAAATGGCTTTGTAAAAACCGCTTTATGTCATGCGTGTAAGGCTGAATTTGCAAAAAAAAATAATTTATCATAACTGGCGTATAATTGGGGACAGTTTTGGGTGTTACTTTTGTTGAAGACTGTGACATCTTGGGTTTTTGTATATCAATGTAGTGGGTCCTATTTTTTTCTGAAGAATGCTTGGTCTGTTATTCTGCTGTCAAATCTCCGAGTTGGTTGTTGTCATTGGTTGTAAAAAATACAACAAATTCACAAAAAGTTGATTTATAGCATTTGGCAGTAGATTAAATAAAATGAGGTTAAGTGATGGCACTTTTGACAGGTGTTTGACGTTTGTTTTTTTAATGAAAGAGACAAATGTACCTCTGTCCGCTCTGTCATCAGAGACATGGCTCAAAGCTTCTGGTATTCCAACAACGAACGGTAACACAACAACGACTGTCCATATACTGTGTTTTTTTACACTTAAATGTCAAATAATGGTGAACGTTCGTGATGTTCATGTGAAAACCAAATCTTATGTGATGACACTTATGACAGGCGTTTTGACGTTTGTTTTTTTTAAGAAAGTGATATACTCTGTGTCGGTCTGTCATCAAAGTCAGAAATAACCCGTTTTGTAAAAGCTTAAGACGAGGGTAAAAATATAGGACTGAATTGAAAAGTAATACAAATGAATATATGCGCTTTGCACTAGGGATGAAAAGAATCGTAAAGACTTTTAAGTCTTAAAAATGTACTAAAAATTGGCATTTATTAGGACTCGTCTTAATAAACTTTTAGGATTATTTGATCTGAATTTTTCCCGTTTTGTTTCTCAATTCAAGATATTATAACTATTTTAAAAATAATTTATTATTATTTTAATGCGAAGTACAAAGAATATGTATATATTTTTAATTTGCATTTGTGAAATAAAATTGTTTTTCTTTTGTATTTATTTGTTTGACACAATGCAAATAGAATCCGGGCACATATATTTTTTTGAAATTTAAATTTTTGATTTTATAATATTTTGTTGTCATGTCAGACAATTTAGACTAAATCGTATTATTGTTTTAAAATAAATTTAAAATGATATTCGTCTTTAACAGCTTAGCAGCGATGCGCTCTCTTTTATACGATAAAAATAATTTGTGATTATTTTTTCTGGCATATGCTACTATGTATCTCCCCTGTCGTCCAGAGGAAAGATTTATAGTTAAATTAATTTAATCATTATTTTTGTACATAAATTCTTGCCTTATTAATTTAAATGTGATAGTTACCAATGTTAAATTTATGTTAAGTACATATTGTCGTGTTTTTGGGCATGTCTTAGAGTTTAAAGTTAGTCTGAAATAATTATCGAATGGAAATAATTATTAAATTCAGATGAAAACAAAAAGAAACTGTTTTTTAAAGCAATAAGTAAGATATCAGCTATTTCTTTTTTCTCTACGGCCAGTAATAACAATAATAAAACGATTTCAAGGCTTAATATTTTTTCTAAAATTATTAATAGATAATGTTTAATTTTATTCAGATTAAGTTTATAGCTAAGACGCCTATATAGGTTCATACCTATTATGTATAGTAAAAGTAAGTTATTTAACTTAAGTTTTACTATAAATTGCTTGTAAATAATATTATTTTAAGTTTCAAAATGTGATTGTATATTTCAAAGTATGTGATTATATTATTTCTTTTAATTTATTTTATTTATGCTTATTGATGTTCAAGTCACTTTGAAATGATATTGCTCTTAATTCTACACTATCGTTCCGTAAATCATGGATGCTTTTAAGCATTTACAAGTATCATTGTCTATTATTATTTTATCCAAAAAATAATGACAGTAGTTAAAAAAAATCAATTTAAACAAACGTCATTTTTCTTTAATTTAATCTTATTATCTATTAGGAAAACTCTTAAACAAGCTTTAAAAAAAGTGGATTAAAGAAACATTGTGAACCCAAAAAAACAAAAAAATAAATAATTTGAAATACTACAATAATAACTACGTGAGTTAAAAATTATTTTCAAAACTTTTTTCTCAATATTATAAAATGTTGAGACGACGATACGACGATAATTTAAACATTCATAAAACGAACATGTAACTTACTTCTAGAGAGCAGTGGTGGCCCAGTAGTAATGGCCGCGACTTACGAGTTGTAGGTCGTAAGTTCGGACCCCGACAGGCGCTTTAATTTTTGTAAATTATATCATCACCACTGCTCTAAAAACGGTGAAGGAAAACATCGTGAGGAGACCGGCATGTACTAGAACCAAAAATTCGAAGACATGTGACATCTACCAACACGCACTGGGCCCACGTGGTGGATTACGGCCCATTTCCTCTCACCGGCCTGTGTCCCAGCAGTGGGCTGATTATGATTGAACTTACTTCTGCCCGCAACTTTTCCCACCGCGTCGCATCGCATCGGCCGCACTGTTACTTCGTTTTTCGCTTAGCATTTTTTCTTTTTGCTCGGCTCATAGGGGTCCTATCGTAATGTTTATTAGCTTTGCCCTCAAGAGTCGGGCTAACAAATACTATTTTTTTTAAAGTTCGGTTTTATTTCAAATTCAATGTTGATAGTTACAAAATACCTATTCATATGCACGAGTATTGCCAATAATATCAATTACTGTCGTATTGTTGTCTCCACAGGGTATACATATAATAAAATAAGTGACAATTAGCAGTATTTTTGTCATTTTGTATAATTGCTGCCATCTCTGTTCGGTGCAAAAAAAATAATGTAAAAATAGTGAAAATTCTGTGATAAAAACGGACAATACCTTACTTATAATAAAATGAATATTATTCAAGCTTATAACGTATTTTATTTTACACTAAGTCTCAGTTTCTTTCAAGATTTTTCATATAAGTAAAATAGAGAGAGAATACAACGTTTACTGACCCTTTATAAAGGCTTCCTCAGACAGGCGCGACGCGACACTTGTAGAAAAATTTCCATCATTGTCTGCTGCCTGTTTACAGGAGCCTTTATTCACTGCCTGGTTGGTGTAGTGGTCGCAATCGCTACTGGTGAGCATGCGGTCCTGGGTTCGATTCCCAGGTCAGGCAGTGTTATTGCGTTTATCTATCTGGAATTTCTCAGTATCGCACTGGATCTTCAACGCACGGCTCAGCGCCGAGAGATGGAAATCGAACACTGTGTTTTTTCGAAGCTCTGAGACTCACGACGAGTTTTCTCTACTTCTGACACTTGGGGTCAGAAACAGTTTTACAGAAGTATTCTCATTAAATCTTCTATCTATACAGTCTATACATACATACATATAAATAAAATTGGAGTGTCCGTTTGTAATATTAAAATAACCGCTTTATACTAAATGCATATGGATACACATACCAAAATAAAAAAAATCATAATTTTCGTCTGTCTGTCTGTTTGTTCCGGCTAATCTCTGATACAGCTGGACCGATTTCGATGGAACTTTCACTGGCAGATAGCTGATGTAATAAGGGGTAACTTAGGCTACTTTTAGTTCAGAAATTTCATTTATTTTTATTAATATAAATAAAAAAATAACCAATCTGCGCGGAAGTCGCGGGCATAGCTAGTTCATCAATATAATCCTCTAATTTAATTTAATCAGTTATGATTAAACCGACCGACAGCACAACACAATGAAAATCGGAATTTCAACACAATGTACGTATTTTGTTATGCAATAAACTTACAAGTCATTTATTTCAAAAATATACGTACACTGTGTTGAAATTTAAAAAAAAAACTTTAAACAATTGCAATTAAAATAAATTTCATGAAATACATTTAGAAAAGGAAAAGTCAATAAAAACAATAACGGTCGATTAAGAATTCAAGTACAATAGATCATAAACAATAAATGTCAAAATAATAAAATCAATCGTAAGTTACAAAGTCATATTATGTCATCTAGGAATTCATTGGTACTGTAATAGCCTTTCCCAAATAAATAGGTCCTAAATTTATTTTTAAATAAGTTAACACTATAAATGGTATTGAATTCTATAGGTAAGTTGTTGCATAAAAAACTTCCGAAAAAACACTACAAAGTGAAAAATAACTTTAATTTCGGAAGGCGGCGACTTTGGATATGTATTTAAATTTTTTGTCACGGCCATCTGAAATTAAAGTTATTTTTCACTTTGTAGTGTTTTTTTCGGAAGTCGGTTATTTTTTTATTTTTGGAAAAAGTTTTTATTTTTCACTTTTTAGTTATAGTACCTACACTAATTCGAAATTTCATCATCCTTGGGGTCAAAACAATGCATATTTATGCGATAGCAGCAATTGCGGTTCATTTACTGTAATTTTTTGAAGAGTTCCGTTGTCTGTCTCCGAAACGCATCATCAGATCTATATGAAATTGAAATGGGACCACACGGGAAGCACGAGCTTTCAAATAAAAAAGAGTCATCAAAATCGGTTCACCCAGTCGAAAGTTATGAGGTAACAAACATTAAAAAAAAACATACAGTCGAATTGAGAACCTCCTCCTTTTTTTGAAGTCGGTTAAAAATACAGACTGATACCTCGGTCTATGTTTGACAACTTTCCATTTCGGTTGAATACTGTTGGGCAAATCTTTCCTACGTGTGCTAGCTCCAGTTTGTCTTTGCTCATCAGTCTCAATTTTGTGCAAATTTTTAACTAAACTGGTTGGCAACACTAAAATGTAAAGGCAAGGCACTGTCAAGATCTTTAGTCTAATAAAAAGGTATTTACCAAGAAGCGTATAGATAAAAGTGGAGGCAACACTCTAAATACCTAAGTGAAGACGACTGTGGGCTGACGCTCTCTTTCTAAATATATACCTACATAAGAACGAGATAGTGGCACATGTTTTCTCTCTCCTATGTATGTATTCAGAAAGAGAGCGCTAGCCCACAGGTTGTCTTCACTTTTTTATTTGGAGTGTGGTCTCCACTTTTATCTATAAGCTTCTTGGTATTTACATGCATAGTCCTTAGAGCTCTTTTCTGAATCCTGTTGAATGACTATTTAACACATCAACTTGAAATAAATCACTAGTTACCTCCCCGTTGCTATGGAAAGAATAACTGTATATGTCTTCATAAAAACGCGAGTGTACGGGTCGCTCCGTGCTCGGACAGAAGAGGTGCCAAGTTGGATGGAAATAACTTTGTCTATACTTGGTAGAACAGAGATAGAATTGGTCATGCCACGCCTGCTGACAGTCAAAACAACATCTCAGAGTCTGTTGCTATGCTGTTATCAGTTAAACTAATTACGATCTTAATGGATGATATCACACTGTACATGCGATGCGCGGATGTTTTTATAACGTTCATAAAGTGAATTGTATGTTTGAAGATATTAGCTCAAAGTTATACACGTTACGATGATGGTGTCGCAGTTTCATGCCTGGTATTGCGTGACTATGGGCCATCAAGAATTGAGATCTGATGATATCTTCTTGGATTTTATTCTACTAATACATAATGAGGCCCATTGTGAGTGATCACGTTTCAGTGCCATATGTCATCACTGGCAACACGCACTGGTCAAAGACTTTCGTCTTGGGAGCATAGTATAATAATTAGTAACGTACATAATATTGGCAAATTATATAATTCATTCACATCATACATCATTAATTGATAAAAGACTAGATACACTATGTATTTATCAAGACACAAATAACCATAGCAACCAATTCCAAACAAAGCTCAACAATTGGTCGTCGTCTAAAAATAACCTTTGACTCAAACGTATTTTATTAAAAGACCAAATAAAATATAGAAGTGTCGCCGTCATTATTTCTGCCGAAAGACGTCCATCCTGGCACCGCCACTTCGACCGGCTCTCTTCTTCTCGCTCCCATCGGATTTCTGCCCTCACTATGCAGTGACACCCACAAGGGTATGGGGACACCCACAAGGTAGACCGAAAACCTTATCGGTCTACCCTGTGGGTGTACCCTGTGAGTGTGACTTTTCTCATCATGTTGGGGTTACCCTCTTCAGGACATAGTTCTTCCCCAAGACAGGACCGGTTCTGTGCCTCCCTCATTCAAAACATTCCCAATCCCACGATCTCCACCAAGTCCATGGAGCAGCTTGGGAAGTAGCTTTTATATTCCAACCCAGCTAGCCTTTTTGTTTGTTCCTGGGTGGAAAATCCTCATGCATGTTCTCCGCCCTGGGGGGGCGGAGGGGTCTGTCAGACTCTTTCTGAAAAAAACCACCGTGGTGGCCACTTCCCACACTTGCACCGGGGATCATGACATCTTAAGCGACTTCCGCGATCCCCGGAGCCTAGCTAGCCAATTCCAACTATGGTGTGGTCGGCTTCCAGTCTTACCGGCATCAGCAGAAGGTATTATATCGAGCGACTGCATATCTCACCTCTACAACCACATCTTTGGATAAAACTGTGGCGCCATCTACATCGCCACATACAAATTACACATCACACGTCAGTCGCCACTCTGCCAAACTCTTCGGGGAATAGAAGCGTGATGTAATCAAACTACTTACTGCAACAACTAGCTGCACACAAAGTCACGGTTACTAAGGGACACAGCGGGCACAATCATGTGTACAAGTGTCTTAATTAATGATGTTGTTCCATTGATTCGCGTGTTGCAAAGACTAAGATCTGAACGCAGGCGCAGATAGGCCAAAAATATATTAAAGTAGATGTTGAATATGAAGCTCCAGGAGCGTTGCTGATGGTCTACCAAAACTACTTGGTTTCGATAAAATATGACACAAGTAGATATTCCCATTTTTTCACGTGGGTGTCGATAAAGGCGACTAAGGGACTTACCAGAATGGGCGCTCTATATGCATTTTACCACCAAACTGAGATCGCCAAACTTAAGTGGCCGAGCACATTGCTCGCATAACAGATGGCCAATGGAAAGCTTCTGAAGTGGCGACCGCGTACCGGAAGACGTAGAGTTGGAAGGCCTCTGGCAAGATGAACCGATGACCTTATGACAGCCGCAGGCATCCGCTGGATGCGGGAAGCACAGAACCGGCCGAAGTGGCCGAGCTTGGGGGAGGCCTATGTCCAGTAGACGTGTTTCGGCTAAAATGATGATGATACTGAGACGTACTGTATTTGTTGAGGTAGCTGATTTATTTGCCAATATCTAACGAGACGACAGATATGTGCACACGTTCAAGGTGTCCGCGAGCGAGTGAAAGGTGCGGAGTGGGAGGTAGGCGTATAGGTCGTAACAGCTAAATATGGGGTAGATACCCCAGTCTGTTATCATCAGATGATGATAACAGACTGTAACTATGACAGACAAACTGAAATAACAGCTACTGTTCCTCGAAATAATAAAATCCCTTACACACGACAGTCACAAGCTTTCTCTATTCCTGCTTATGACAGTTACCTTAGTTAGAATGTGAAAAAAACTGTTACACTGTGACACCCTGTTATATCGTCACAAGCTATTTCCTTTTCTCGCATAGGTGTTGCACTTTAGTTAGAAAGAGAAGTTGTACTTTGTGTACATACATGGAACAGGAACAGGTGGGACAGATATGCGATTTTACCTGTTACAACGCAGTCCTATTCCCACATATGAAATAACAGCCTGTTATTTTGTAACAGGTTTTTGGAACTGTTATTTACGTGGACCAGGAACAGGCGGAACAGATATGCGATTATAACAACAACAACCCACTCCTAGTGCAGGAAAGCTCGCGATCGCAGTGAGGAGTTTGGCCCGATCTGACGTCAGGAACAGTAGAAGCTCCAGGATAACCCGCGAAACTCAAAATGTTATTAAGTTTTTTACAATTTGCAGGTGAAACGTGCCAATTGCCTAATATGCATTTCTAGAGTTGTTGTTTTCCCCACAAGTAGATTAACGTCGTGATAGTCGCCTATAGAAAATATTTTATGATTTAAAAGACTACTGTCAAATAATTTTTTCATTCATTCTTAGGTCAGGTTCAAACTAATCTTACGTCCGTAGGTGATAAGGAGTAGGATTTCGGCGACTGGGACCGCAATTAACTGGAATTGCGGTCCTAGTCGCCGAATCAATTTAATAGAATAATAAAAAATCCGGCAACTGAGACTATCCATGAACGTTTATAAAATTCTATTTATTGTTCAAGCCAAAAATAGTACAGTCAAAAGAAAAAATATTTAAAGTAACAATTAAATAAATAAACTACTGTATAGTACGTTGATTATTTTCAATAATTATGATAACCCCTATGTTTCGTAAGCTCCTACCAAATTATGACCATCTGGTACTTCGAAGTCATAAAGCGTTTTATAGCTGTCACACAAAATGTATGAGAAAATGAATTATCCTCGTTTTTTCCCGTGAAATGACTTTAGTTTCATTTTTTTTTTGTTTTTTGAGTTATAAATGGTGTAACTAATCCGACTTTGTTTTATTTATACAGTATACGTTTTTATCCAGTGAGCAAGCTGTAACCATTAATTCAGCATATTATTCTAGAATTTTTCGCCGGTTATATAAAAAAAAACAGCTGTTTCATACAAAAGTGCAATACCTACGCGGTGAAAATGGCAAAACGCGTATTTTTTCAAAAACATACACATCTTCAAAGTCATTGACATCCAGTCAGTAGTCAATTAGGAACAGAATACTTTCAGGTTTTCCGTTTATTCTGTTAAATCTTGTATACACAATAAGTTTTTACCCAGTGCGCAAACTGTAACCATGAATTGAGCATATCATTCTAGACCCCCCAGCGTAGAAATTTTTCGTCGGTGATACAAAAAAATCAGCTGTTCCATTCATTTTGACCGCGTAGGTTGTACTTTTCTATGAAACAGCTGATTTTTTTTTTTGTATGACTGACGAAAAATTTCTGCGCTGGGGGTCTAGAATGATATGCTGAATTCATGGTTACAGTTTGCGCACTGGTTAAAAACTTATCCTGCATAGATATAATTAAATGATGTGTTCTAATCAATTTTCCTTAATTATTGCTTTAAACAATTTCTTCTTTTTCTTGTTCTCTGCCGGATCACCTCATTCCGTATTTGAGGTTCGATTAAATACAAACCTAACAAAATCTCTCAGTATTCTGCCTACACCAACATCAATCTAAACACGTCAATATCGACTCTTTCAAACTAATCTGTGTCTATTTGAACTCACAGTATTACTTTCAATCAAGTTTTATTACTGACGGTACAACGCAAAACATCAAAGGACTTCATGAGAACAGAATAATAAACATCTAAACCAGAATATTATAACATAATCCTCCTGTCCTTATCAATTTATTTGTGGTCAGCGCTACATGTCTTTTCTCCCACACTTCTCTGTCAGTCGTCATCTCCGTAGTCACACCCTTTCTAACAATATCATCAGTCACACAGTCCACCCATCGTTTCTTTGGTCTCCCCCTACTCTTATAGCCATTGACATTCGTCCTCAAAACTTTCCTCACGACATGACAACCGATTTCCATAAAACTTATAAACAGGGTGAAATTAAATTAGCTGGCAATACTTTACCCACGTGTTGAACGGAACAAAAAAACAAAGTTTTTTATCATTCGCTGAGCTAAGGTTTAATGCCCGTTATCGGTCAGCTGTTTTGGAATTTTTCTTGGAATCGTAAGAAATAGTTTTGTCATCATCATCATTTCCGCCGAAAGATATGCCACTGCTGGACATAGGCCTCCAGGCCTCCCCCGTGATTGGGGAGGCACCAGCCCGCCAAAATCAAAATCAAAATCAAAAGTCATTTATTCAAACTAGGCTGAGAGTCAGCACTTTTTGAACGTCAAAATTACATAACACAGTCCCCCCAAAAAGCCCACCCTTTACCACTTTCTACTGCTTTAGCTGGGAAGAAGAAGTGGCGCAACAAACTCCCCAGCAGCACAGCTGTCTGTTATGTTGGAGGAACTTGATTCTATACAATAATAGCATATAACCATCATTCAACGATAAATGAAAATTTAATTAATAAAAAAAAGAAATGGATGGTGGCTCTGATTGTGAAGGCCGCTAGTTATGTCCCCAGTAGGATTAGTACAATTCGCCTGCCGAGACACATTCCCTCCGATCCCGATGACCCTATTACCCTCCTTTAAAAAAGCAGTAGGGCCACCAGTACAGTTCACACACACAGACAACCGTCATTCCGACCTCGCCGCCGAGGTCCTCGCACCCTGCGAAGACCCCGCTTAAACGATGACGCCCCCGGGCCCTTGCTCGATGAAACTCTGATGATGCCAGCCCGCGCCGCAGCTGAGCCTGTAGATTTAAACTCCCTGTTCCGACTTGCTACCCCCCCATGAGTCCCCTGAGCCGAGGTCCGTACCTCACAGGGGGTGCCGTCAGCGTGCAGTCGCTTAGTAATTTAAGAAATATGCCCCTGGCTTTGAGTTAGCTTGAGGCAGCCACAAAATAGTCCAGTTAAGTAATTACGACCTCTCAAGGTCAACTACGAGATGCCAAACACAAAAAAATATGAGTTCCATTAGAAAAGAAAAATTCATGGAAACTCTTTGGTCATTTTAACTTCTTGGATTTGCCCTGTATTTTGCAAAAAAATTGGCAAAAAAGAAATGTTTTTTTAACATTGTTTTGTAAAAGAAAAAAAATGTTAAAATAAGATTCCATTTTTAAATTTCGGTATTGTGTTTTTACGGAATGTCAATATAAACTCTTTTTGAAATAGGTATATAATTCGAATTTTGAGAAATGAGAGAAAATCTTAGGCAGAAAGAGAAAATTAAAGACGTTTCATCCTAAAGTTATTTTTAAAACAAAAGAGCCACGACCTGACTGGTTGATAATGTTGTAAACAAGCACCGAAAGTCAGCCTCGAGTTTTTGGCGGGATCTCGTTGGAACATGTCGCACGACTTTTTATTTTCATGAAATTTAGCAAAATAGCGAATAAAATTGTATAATTTTGGTAGTGAATTATGCAATTTAATTACGTGTGAGTGCACAAGTGTAGTGAAAGTGAAAATAAGTGACTAACATGGACTTTTCGTGTTCCCCCCAAAAACTCCTAATAGGTTGTTGTAAAGTTACTACCGCTTTACAACAACTTTGACTCGACTGACTAAAGACGACTAAGACTGTTTTGTAACTTCGTGCCCGATATCGGGCCATTTACTTGATTGAAAACAAAAATTACTTGACACTGGCTAAATGCACAAACCGTGCGAAGCCAAAACCCAAAAAAAAAAAAAAAAAAAGTCAGCCTCTTTGAGATATATTGTGTGTTATCTGTTCTAATTAGGCAATTCCTATCATGAGCTGAATATAAGAATTGGTTGATGTGTCATGCATATTTTGTCCTACGATATTAAATAACTACTGATGTATTAAGGTGGATGTGCTAAGGTATCACTTATTTTTTTTTTTATTAAATAGTAATTCAATGGGATTAAATGAACTTAGAAGGTTGTATACCAGGGGTGCGGGTCTGCCAGGGGTGCGGGTCTGCCAGGGGTGTGGGTCTGACAGGGGAACAGGTCTGCCAGGAGTGCGGATCTGTCAGGTATGCGGGTCTGTCGGGTCGCTCGAAAGAGATACCGTGACCCCTAGCATACAGACAACTGAAGGAACACGGGTGGATTTTATTTGACACACCCTATCGCTCCGCCCAGAGCGGGAGAAATTATTTGATGATTTCTCACACTTAAAAAAAAACCTCTTTCTCTTTCGTTCTTTTAATTCCATTGAATGACATGAAATATATTATACAACGTAGCATTGACCCTTAAATTGCGAAAAACGTAAGAAAAAATGAAGCTTTAAAGAGCTCCCAGCTATCGACCTTCACCTTCGATCGACCCGCGCGGCTGTTATTATTCGTCTTCACCAGATATGATGACCTTAAGAATAATTATTCCATGGTTCCATGGAAAGTTATTATTCAATGGAATAAAAGCGATTCACTTTGAGCCATCTCAATTTCGACATTCGAAACTAGGAATACCCGGACTTAACTAAAAAAAACACAATAATTAACAACAACCATATATAGAACTAGTAGAATCTTATATTTACTTAAACAAACCGACTGACCGGTCCCTAGTAACAATTAATATATGACTAAATGTCTGAAACGTTTTCATTCAGGCTGTAACATCGCGCGCCTTTGCACGTTCCGAAACGCTGTATTTTCTCTGTGATATTTTTAGTCTCTGGCATAGCGTCTTTGGCGGGAACGACGAAAAACAGTTGGTGAGTCATTAGAACTTGTTTATTTGATAAACTAGACTAACTGTGCCCTCGGGTTCGCTTGTTTTTTTTACCGGTAAATTATTTGTCTGTAAAATAATGTCTGGTGTAGTCGAGATAATTCAAAAAACCATGAAAAACACTGAATAAACCAAAAAACATCGAATTTAAAATTGTCTTACGTTTTTTATATGTAATGGCTGGTCATCCTCGATCTGACCGCGGCAAGCGTAGCTTAAGATGAAAGTTACAGGGAAGCCATCGAAACCCAATTTTCTTACGTTTCATGCAATTTTTAGGTCAATGACAGGTTTTATGTTGATTAAAATATTTCATTACAAAGTAATTCAATGGTGTTAAATGAACTTATAGTGTTTTATTCGATCTCATTAAAATGACGGGAAGAAACTGGATAGCCATGACACAAAACCGCCAAAAGTGGAGAGATTTGGAAGAGACCTACACTCAGCATTGGGTGGCCAAGGGTTGAAGAAGAGAGAGAGAGTGTTTTATTGATGATTTTAATTAATATAATTCTGTAAATACATAATTATGTGGTTTTTTTGCGTACGGAGAATCATAAAATAAATTCTCCCGATCTGGGCGGATCTATGTATAGGGCGTCTCAGACTTTTACTTGACCCTTTGGTCCTTACCGGACAGCGAGCTACCCATTACTCGCCGTTCGCAAGCCCGCGCCTACGGTGACGGAAATCAGCCTGGGATTCCCGACGCCAAGGGCGTCTCCTGCGGCGACTAGGGCCGTGAGGACGCATATACTGCCTCTCTCTCACGTGCGCCGCCTCCCTCTTCGCGAGCATGACTGCTTCACATAAATAAGTGTAATGCTGGTCGCGAATCATATTTTGTTCGACATACAGCTTGACACTGACGTACAAATTGCAAAAACTTAAGAAAATTGGGTTTCGATGGCTTTCTTCTAACTTTCAGCTTAAGCTACGCTTGCCGTATATGTGCCTTCACGGCCTTAGTCGCCGCAGGAGATGCCCTGGGCGTCGGGAATCCCAGGCTGATTTTCGGCCACCGTAGGCGCGGGCTTGCGAACGGCGAGTAATGGGTAGTTTTTCCTTCGTATTTAAATTGCACTAGCTTTTGCCAGAGCGGCTCCGGCGACGTGTAGTTCGGAAAATAACAATTATCGTCATATTTCAAACAATTTACACAATACCTTAACAAATTGTACACCTAAATATTCCTCATGAATCACGGTGTATTGGTGAAAACCGCATAAAAATCCATCCACTATTTTCTGAGTTTATCGCGAACAGACAGACAAATACGGTGGAGGACTTTGTTGTATAATATGTAGTGATAATATTTGTAGACCAGTAATATTAATTGGTGTCAATCAAAATTAATGATAACCTCAAACACATGCATCAAAATATATGTAGTACAGTCACCAAAAGAGATAAGTAACCACGGTCGACCGATACAGTTGAAGTTTATTAAGAAACTGATGGATATTATCGAATTAAATTTAATTCGAATAATGAACTGTTTGTTTTCTATTAATGAAATAAAATTTTGGTTTTAAAGAGACTGTGGCCTCTGTGTTTGTTTCGGTCTTTCTTAACCATTGATATACAAAAACCCAAGATACAAAATCAGCGTCCCAAAAACGTCCGCAAAAATAGTGCGCAATGTGCGCAGGAGTCAATAGTATCGTCAGTCATCTTTCAGTCAGTCTTTTTGGACATTGCTTTGTAAAAACCACTTTAAGTCATGCGTGTAAGGTTGAATTTGCAAAAAAAAATGATTTTTTCATAACTGACG
The DNA here is from genome assembly GCA_949091785.1 of Polymixis lichenea. Lineage (NCBI taxonomy): Eukaryota > Metazoa > Arthropoda > Insecta > Lepidoptera > Noctuidae > Polymixis > Polymixis lichenea. The sequence continues at coordinate 11,232,200 of OX420959.1, forward strand.
TATAGTTGGGGACGGTTTTGAGTGCTTGTGACTTGTTCGAGACTGTGCATCTTGGGTTTTTGTTTATCAATTTTCTTAATATTAATGACGTGTTAAACTGTTTTTTGAACCAATGTAGACACATAAATAAATGTCATTAATCATTAATTTGTCTAGATAGAAAATAAACATTGTTATTAAGCATTGGTTTACTTACCAATGGTAGCATTTTTATTGCAGAACTGGGCAGATAAATAGTTTCCTAAGCTAATTTTACCGGCTAATTCCATATGGGAGGGTCTAATATGTAAAGTTATGAGGTTTTTGCTTCATTATTGGTAAAGATACAAGACTCTTAATTTTAACCTACAACTGTACATAAATTATAGGAATCAGCCATTACTAAACATTATTTTTTGAATGCTGACTAAACAAAACTAAGGTTAGATAGACGCTGAATCAATAACATACAAGCAATTTGAACTTTGATCAATTGTTTCGATCAACTGGAATGCTAGCACAGCTGATTTAATAAAGGCTCCCGCAGACCGGCGCGACGCTACTCCAGTAGATCAATTTCCATGATTTTTAATACGCTTTAATTAGCTTCACCTGTATGTTTGTAAGCATTTCTGTTTGTTTGTAACCGACTCCTTTGGACTTGATTTTGACCCACTTCAAACGGTCAGATTTCATTTAAACTTGGTAGACTTATCGAGGACCGATGACAATTCAATAATTAAAAATTAAAAAAAACTGAAAAATCACGCTTTTCTATTAAAAAGCGTGGGGTGCTTGATATTAATTGATTATAAAAATACATCAACAAGCACCCCACGCTTTTTAATAGAATTAAATTATTATTTATTTTTTTTAGTTTTTTAAACTATATCTTTTCTATTATTTAAATTGTTATAATTATGTCGCGTCGCACCTGTTTATAGGAGCATTTTAGCTATTCTAGCTTTTGCCTGCGGCACCTGCAAAATATAACTAAATTACTACTTACTAAATCCTTAATTGTTTTAAAATTAATATTGTCGTGGCTAAGTAATATGAACAAAAAATCAAAATCATAAGTGATTTATTCAAATTACACTGAGAAGCAGCACTTTGCAAACGCCGAAATTACATAAGACAGTTCCCCGGCACGCCCCTCTTTACACTTCCTAGTGCTTTAGTTGGGAAGAAGTGGCGCAACAAACTCCCCAGCAGCACGGAATAAGAAACAGCCGTACAGGTCAATCCATCAGGTTACGCTACGCTTGCCGCAGTCGATCCGCGGATGGGTAACCATCTTAATATACAACGATACCTCCTTGCCTCGGAAAACACGTCAAGTCTTTGGTCCCGGCTGTCATTCGTGGAACTTTGACAGTCGTCACGGAAGCCCGAAAGTCAGACAACCAGTCTTACCAAGGGGTATTTACTACCCAGTGACTGGGTTGTGGAGGTCAGATAGGCAGTCGATCCATCTAAAATACTGGTGAATCCAACCGGTTCGGTCATCGGTTAGGCTGATAGCCGACCCCAACGTAGTTGGGCAAAGACTAGGCAGATGAATGATAATGTAAAGCAAAAACATAGTTATACAACCTGTTTATTTATTCTGTTTAATTATTATATCATCTGTGATTATAATTTAATTATTACGTTTATTTATTCTGTATAATTATTATATCATCTGTGATTATAATTTAATTATTACGTTTATTTATTCTGTATAATTATTATATCATCTGTGATTGTAATTTAATTATTACGCTTCAAATAAAAACATAGGCAAGTCTACGAGTTGTCTTTTACGCGTTATCTTTACGAGGTTGTTACATAAATGTAACCGAAATCTCGGTTGTTTTACATGAAGGTAGGCGACGGAGTAGGTGCTACCATATTTTTTGGTAATAAAATAAAATCGGTACTGTTAAAGAACAGTGAAACTACAAGGTCCATCAAAAAGTTGTGATCAAAATGGATGTGTTCCCATTTTATATTTTGTGTATTATCAAATGTTCAAAGAAAAGACTTACTCAAAAGTATCTCACAAAAATAAAATAGTATCATGATGCAATATTCGTAAAACAGAGCTCAAGAAAATAATGTTTTCGTCGCATAAGTTACTCTCAAAATTTTGAGCGTAAACTATTAGAATTATACCTATTACGGCTGGGGAGTGTGTTGCGCCACTTCTTCTTCACAGCTAAAGCACTAGGAAGTGGTGAAGGGCGGGCGTTTTGGGGAACTGTCTTACCTATGTATTTTGACGTTCGAAAAGTGCTGATTCTCAGCCTAATTTGAATAAATTACTTTTGATTTTGATTTGATTTTGATTTTGATTTATTATATTTACTTGAAAACAACGACACTAAAGACACAATCCACTTCGCTGTGCAAGTATTTTTTTTTATTTAATTAAAACTGCACTGTTAGTTTTATTTTTGTGGTCATTCGATTCTACTAACTTCAAACGTATCGCTGTTTTGATGTCAATAACTAAAATTTTTCTTTTTGCCGCGCCTCTATGTGTATTGTGAATTCTCAAGCAAGTGTAGTGAGCAAAATAAAAGTTATTTATTCAAATAAAGTCTAGTCTGGATGCAGCTGAATATACCAGTATTTTACATGGAGTTACTGCCTATCTGATCTCCACAACCCAGTAACTGAGTAATACGATACCCTTGATTAGGCTGGTTGTCACTTTCGGGCTTCTGACGACTATCAAAGACAGCCGGAACGAGGCACGGAGGGGTGTCGAAATGTAAAGATGGTCACCCATCCACGGAGCAACCGCGGCAAGCGTAGCTTAACCCGATCGATCAGTGCGGCAGTTTTTATTTAGCCACAAGCCCCTCAACGGGAAAATAACACACTTAATATATTATTTACCGCAAAGAGGTGACAGAACAGTTCTATAATAGTTGGATACGAGTTAGTCAAATAACTTTATTTACTGTACATGTTTACATTAGACTTTGCACGTCAAAAATATACATATTATTATGCGGTAATTTGTTTATTCTTCGTATGAGATCACTCTAATAGTTTAGTTAAAATAGTTCTAGGTTCTCTCGCGGCTTCACCTGCGCCATCATCGTCAACTAAAGCCCGATTTAACCCACTGATGGGCATAGCATAATCAGCCTTTAAGGTTCCCACTGCTGGGCATGACATAATCAGCCTTTACATTTCCCACGGCTGGGATACAGACCTCCTTTATTCGAGAGGTAGTTGGTGGGTTGCAATCCAACACGCGGGCCCAGCGCTGTTTAATTAATCTTAAGAAGTGCCGTCTGCGGTCGCGTTTGGAACTGCACCTTGAGACATCCATCCAATCAAATTGACGTAAACAAGGTCAGGGCCACGCCACGCTATCCACTAGACTGTTGCTAACCAACCTATCAAAAATAGAGTGTTCTAATTTTAAATTCCACGCATGCGTACGCAATCGAATTGGTACGTCATCAGAGACTTACACGTGGCGTAGATGACAAGTCAGGGTCATGTTTGGTTTGTTTTGTGAACACGCGTTATCATTACGTCTGTGTTCCCTGGTGTAACAGTAGGCATATAATTTGTTTATAAATGTGTATCACGTAACTCATCAAGAATGAAGACTAAGCGCACACAGGCAAAGACATCATCATCATCATTTCAGCCGAAAAACGTCCACTGCTGGACATAGGCCTCCCCCAAGCTAACACTTCGACCGGTTCTGTGCTTCCCGCATCCAGCGGATTCCTGCAGCCTTCACAAGGTCATCGGTCCACCTTATCGAAGGGATACTCATTTGTTTTTCAAAGTAAATCATGCTGAATAATGAGGTCAAAATGAAAATCCAAAATGGCGGCTGCGAAATGTAAAAAAAAATCGTGAGGTAAAATTAAGTTTGAGGAGTTTAAAAGAACGTTACATTCAGAATTTAAAAAAAAAGCCTAAGAAACTTCGTTCCTGATGGCTACACGTTTTTTGTTTGTTTGTTTGTTTAAGCGCGCTAATCTCTGGAACTACCAATCGGATTTGAAAAAAAATATTTTTTACAATTGAAAGTCCAGTTCTTAAGGAAGGTATTTATTATCACGTTATTTATTACTCTTAGGAGCCGAGCAATAAGGATAAAAGTCAGTGGACGAAATATATGCGCGGGCGGGCAATAGGATGCAACAAGGTGGTTTTTTTTTGAGGGTGGGAAATCATCAAATAACTTCTCCCGCTCTGGGCGAAGCAGGAGCGCGTGTCAGACTTTTACTGACTGAAACCCACCCGTGTTCCTTCAGTTGCCTGTGCCAGGGGCCACGGTATCTCTTTTGAACAACCCGCACCCCTGGCAGGCATCGGCCCTTGCGGACCCCACCAGTTGGTGCTGACATCTCTTTGAGGCGAGCGTGAAACACAACGCGCTGTCGACCCGAGCTTGGTCCTGACTGGACAGCGCGCTACCCATAACTCACCATCTGCAAGCCCGCGCCTACGGTGGCCGGAAATCAGCCTGGGATCCCGACTCCCAGGGCGTCTCCTGCGGCGACTAGGGCCGTGAGGGCGCATATACTGCCTCTCCCTCACGTGCGCTGCGTCTCTCTTTGAGAGCATTACTGCTTCGCAGAAGAAGGTGACGGCTACCCATGCACTCTCGCTTCGAACCATGGCCTGTACCAGGGCCGGACGCGAGAGATCGCCCCCGCCAATCGCCTCCACGAGGACTCGGTGGCGGCGGTGTTCCGCACAAGCCGGGCAGACCTCCACTGAAACAGGAACCTCCCGAAACAACCCTGTCTGGTGAGGACCTGCGTCAGGCGGAAGGCGAGGACGCCATGGCGCCTCTCAATCCACTGCCGCAATCGTAGCGTGGTCGAGTGCCGTAATTCCACGCCGACGAAGTCGCGATCGCTTAAAAATAAAGTCGCAAACTAGAGGTAGGAAAATAACAAAAGCGTAAATAACAATCAATGCATTGAAATCAGAACTACTAGCACAATTGATTACTAATAAAAACAATTGAATGTGCTTTAAAACTTGTCTTGCATAAGTACCTACTTTTTGCGTCATTTATAGTCTACGTACTTACTCATTTTGTGTGGGGCAGTCAAATTGAAATCAAAATAATTTAATTCACATAAACCCACATGGTCGCTTTTAAACGATGGTTCCAATTGTGTCTTTTCTGTGGACAAAAGCCTGCAAGAAACTCCACGGATACTCTTTAAAAATAATTGGCAATCAAGCAACGTTACCAAGGGGTACCGCTTTACCTAAAAACTGTGTTGGGATGTCAGAGGTCAGATGGCAGTCGCTCGATATGAAATAGTGGTATTGAGCTGCATCCGGTTAGACCGTAAGCCAACCTCAATATGGTTGTCAAAAGGCTATGCAAAGGAGGAGGCAAGCTGGTGAAACACCTGATGGTATTTACCATCAGGATTCATTTGGATCGCAGGTGTGTTGTAATCCTCGAGACAAATCTGAAATGTCTCATGTGGCTACTACACCGGCACCCATACTCATCAAATGATGATTTTATTTCTGTAACTAGGTTTTTACAAACACTTTTACACGTCAATCATATTTTTTAAACTAGATGAGGTCGGCGTTTCATAACTGACTACTCTGAGAAGAAAGGCCGAAACAAACTCACAGGTCACAGTCTTTTTTAAAGTCCAGACATAATCTTGGTCAGATCATGTGAAGACCATGTGGATTGGTATCTGAAATGGTCTTTTGAGGAAAGAACCACACAGATTGAGTGGACCTGTCCATTCAGTGCACGCATTTATCAGTAATCATGCAGCTCAACTCAGAACTTAAGGAACTTAACAATACTAAAGCAAGGTCATTTGGGTCAAAATGGCACACAATATCGCTGGGTCAAATATAGGTAATACATAGTAGGTATTACAATACATGTTAGTTCCGCCATATTTCACTATTCCGGCATGCAAACATTTACACAATTGTCCAGTTAAGACAAAAGCCAGATGCATCGATCCAGACCAATGCAGCAATTTTTTTCTCGGATAAAACTCAGTCAGATTGTAGTAGTTACGCTTATCCATTAAACAATTACGTAGTCTACTCTTAAACAACACTGTTGTCAAATCTTTTCAAGCAAGCAGTAGTCCCCCGGATGAGCTCGTTCACAAGGAGCTTTACTGCCATGAATGACGAAGACCATCTCATTAATGGAGTTGTCATATCGCGACTGCTGGTTTCGATCCCAGGGCCAGTCGGTCTTAGTTTTTAATTCTCAGTAGTAACTCAGAGTTTAGATTTAAAACTGTTTACAATATGAGAAAAAAATCTAACAATGTATTATTGAGATAGCTTAGGCAAAAAGCAGTCAGAAAATGTTAGTTTTAGTGTATGAAATAACAAACTAAATTTTAAAATTCAATTTCAGCTTTTTTTTTCCATCTGTGTTTGAACATCATGAAATAGCAGCCGCCATTTTATTACGTTATGTCGCTGTTTTGACTAATCAACTGAACAACTTTGTACTTTTATTATTTTCGTAACCAAAGTATTTTTTATTGAAATATTGTCTTACATTCAGGAACAGCAAACCAACGATACGTGGAATAACAACTATTTTTTTAAATTATATACCATTATCATACAAAACATAAGCGCATTTGTTTACACAGCAAACTGACGTCATACCCACAGAGCAATATGGCGTCCATTGCGTCCAGCGTTTTCGTCAAATTACGCGCGACATCTGAAAATGTAAAATTTAAATGCATTTTTATGGCACTAATCGATTCAATAAAAATGTTGTGTTTTTTAGTGGTTTATTAGCATTTTAGAAACGCATTAAGACTTTTGAAAAATGGGTGTTACCTATTGTGCAAAGTAGCAAGATGATCATCATGTGCCTGCCTCTTCCATACATGGAACGACTGCCCATGTCAAAAAAAAAAAAAAAAAAACAAAATCAAAAGTCATTTATTCAAATTAGGCTGAGAATCAGCACTTTTCGAACGTCAAAGTACATGAGACAGTCCCCCAAAACGCCCACCCTTCACCACTTCCTAGTGCTTTAGCTGGGAAGAAGAAGTGGCGGAACAAACTCCCCAGCAGCACAGCTGTCTGTTTAGTCGGATAGACTTGATTCTTTACATACATAGGCAAAGTAATCAACATTACGAGACACAGAACTTAAAAAATTGTCATTTATGTCAGCTAGCCATGCCAATATACCAACAAATAAAATGAAAAATTAACTCAAGCACAAAAAATAAAAAGTAAACAAAGCATATACCAAAATAAAAGTCTCCTGGTATACACCTGGTGGCATGTGACCTCCACACCCCAGTTACTGGATAATACAATACCCCTTTGGTAGACCGGCAATGATGATAGCAAGAAAAAGCAAACGACTTCCAAAAATACTTTTTCCAAAAAAGAAAACCGACTTCTAGAAAAACACTACAAAGTGAAAATAACTTTAATTTCGGAAGTCGGTGACTTTCAATTTTTTGTCACCGCCTTCCGAAATTAAAGTTATTTTTCACTTTGTTGTGTTTTTACGGAAGTCGGTTTTTTTTTTTTTTGCTAAAAGGTTTTTTTTTCACTTTTTAGTTTTTGTGCCTACGTCACATCAATTCGAAATTTCATCATCCTGGGGTCAAAAAATATGCATATTTATGCGATAGCAGTAATCACGATTGATTTTCTGAAGAGTTCCGTTGACGCATCATCAGATCTATATGAAATTTAAATGCGACTATTGCGGAATAAACCCCTTTCAATCCGTCTATACAAGGTGTTACCAAGGGCACGGCTTCTTTGGATGATATCAAACGATATTGGAAGGGTTTTTTAATCCTATCTCTACATGTTCGGAAGTTATGAGAATTTTTAATACATTGATACCAAAAACCGAACTTTACAAATTGAAATAAAAACATCACTCGGAAGAAATTTATCGTGGTATTGGCAAGTAACATGTAAAGTTATTGACCTACGTAATGCGGTGACATGTTTGTTATGATTTGAATTTAAGAAACATATGAAACCGAAAATTTTGTTTCAATTCTTAGAGTATTTTATTTTGAGCTTAAACTATGTATAGTGATTCTATACCAGCTGTTATTTTTAATGCATAAGGATAGCAATAGGGTTTCTGTTACACCCTGTATATGACGGATTTAAGCCCCAAACATACATTAAATATATACAACGTGTCGTTTTGCATCCTCGTCAAATTCAAGGAGGTAACTATGCTAATGATTCTCGACACGAATCAATAATAAAATAAGTAGGTTTTTAAAATAAAAAATCGCAACAAGTAATTCGAGGACTGGTTTGTGCGACGAAAACTGTTTGAACCCAGGTTAACCAGTTACAGAGCAGTATCACACGGGCCGCGTTTTAAAATTAAAAAAAAAAAAAAAACAAAAAAAATACCTACTTATTTTATTATTGATTCGTGTCGAGAATCATTAGCTTAGTTACCTCCTTGAATTTGACGAGGATGCAAAACGACACGTTGTATATATATAAATGTCGAATTGATGACCTCCTTCTTTTTGAAGTCGGTTAAAAATAATACACAGTGAAAAATAACTTTACGTAAATCGGTTTCTTCCGTTTTGTATTTTAGTTTTTTGCCACATTTCATCATCTTTTTCCAGCGTTTTTGCCAATTTATTTGTGGTCTGCGCATCATGTCTTTATCCACCGTTTCTTTGGTCTACCCCTACCCTTATAGCCGTCGACATTCATACTCAAAACTTTCCTCACGACATTTTCAAAGCTATAGGTAATGCTATGGTAAGATTTATAGATTGTTGCCATCGCGGGAAAAACCTCGCATAGGAGCAAGGGCATCGGCACAAGAAAACAGAGGCCTAATCCTATCAGGCTTAGCATGACGCTTTTTATTTCTACGACAAATAGACACAGCTCTTTCTATATAAAGTGACATTTCGTTTCTCCATTTTTGACATCGCATTGTAGAAATCCTTCTAAAATCTGTCACTTTATCTTTCGTTTCTAACGATCTTTTTCTAGGTCCTTTTTTATGTAGGCTATTTCAGAAGGAAGTTTTCCCCGAACTGTCAAAATCACACTGACAACTGACATGTTGTCTGAGGTGTGTAATCGCCATGCTAAAGTCTACACGGAACGCCATTTTCGTCTGCACTTCCGTCGCCAAAACGGTGCTCGTGCTAAGCCTGCAGCGGTGTGTCAAGTCGGGCTGTGAACGATGATGAAGATTTACAGAAATCTAGAAACTTTAGAATCATGGGGTCCGAGTGCCCACTTAGTTTTCCGAGACATTTCCAAGCGGTTGCTCGACTCTTCACGTGACCAAAGGACTAGGCCTATTTTTCGGGTACAGAATCAGCATTGCCAAACAACGTGGCAACGCTGCCAGCCTTTTGGGCACTTTTCCCATTGACAACGATGCGGACGCATTTTTTGATGACTTATGATTTTTTCTTTTATACTTATACCTGTACATATTATTATTTTAAGACCGTAGTTTTTAAATTAAGTCCTTGAGAAAATTTATAAATTATAAACTGTAGAATTTGCTTATTTATTGTATTTACCTAACTATCTACGTCAACTGGTGATAACCAGTTAGATTGCTGATAAGCATCTTAACTAGTATTAAGGTATTAACTTTAGAGTCATAATTGAACAATTTAAATGCGCAGTGGCAAAACAGTACCTATTATTTTAGTTGTAGCTAAGTTCCGTACTTTTTATTTATTTTAACTATTTATTTTATTTATTTTTTATTTATCCAGTTACTGGGTTGTGGACGTCAGATAGGCAGTCGCTCCATGTAAAAAACTTTTTCCAAAAAAAAAAACAACCGACTTCCGGAAAAAAACACTACAAAGTGAAAAATAACTTTTATTTCGGAAGTCGGTGACTGAGCGATAGTCGTTTTGTGTGACGCATGTTTCCCTCAATCTTTTTTTATTTTATTTTTTGTGTTTTCCTGTTTTTTGGGTCACGTTTACCGCAAATAAACGTTTTTTCTTTCTTTCGCTATCTAAGACGATAATTAAGATTAAAATTACTCCATTATTACCTTGCAAATTTTTCGTACGGAACCCTAAAAAATCTCTAAGAAATCTGCTCCTCAACAAAAGTCGAGAATACCATTTAAATGAAAAGCAAAGAAAACTTTTGATACATACATCACTGTTGTAATCCTATTTAAGATGTAAATACTTCAGTTTTTTTCTAAATAAAAGGCTACATGTTAGGAATTTCAAATCAGTTAGATGCCAGAGCTCGATTCGATCAGTACCTAATAAACGAAATAAAGTATATTTTCATTAAAGTTTATTCTTGTTGTATTTTAAATTAACGTTTATTGCAAATAAGTGTGAAAATATGTAAGTTTATATTAATTATCTATTTTTACCTACCAACATTTTTTTTTAATGTCGAACTAGGAACGCCCCTCGGCTTCACCCACGTAGTTCCCGTTACCGTAGGAATACGGGGATAAAATATAGTCTATGTCATCCGAGGATAGTGTAGCTTCCAAACAGTGAAGGAATTTTTCAGATCGGTTCAGTAGTTTCGTAGCCTATTCAATACAAACAAACAATCAAATCTTTCCTCTTTATAATATTATTATTATTATATTATTATAGATTATGACCCAGAAGTTAAGGGACCTGGATGTCTAAAATCTAGCAAATTGTTGTATGTTTACAACTCTACTTTCATTTACAAACTTCCATAGTTATAATAGATCAGTTTAATCTACGCTTGCCGCGGTTTATCTGTGTATGGGCACGTATGGGTGATCATCTTTACGTACCAAGATCTCTCCGGGCCTCGGACAGCACGCTATCCTGTTGGTCATGGCTAGGGTTACCAGATCGCAGGAGTTTTCCTGACATGTCCGGAATTTCAGCTGTCTGTCAGGGAAACAGGGAAAATTGGAAACTGTCAGGAATAAAAAAAAGAGAAAAAAACACCAAATTGAAATGGGACCACTCCGAGAAAGTACTCTTCCAAAAACTACCCAAATCGCTTCAAGTGTGCCTATAAAATTTGAAGAGTTCTCTCTATTTCTCCGGGATCCCATCATCAGATTCTGACTTGATGATCATGGGACCACCTGGGAAGTATACCCTTTCAAACAAAAAATAATCCAAATCGGTCCAGCCATCTTCGAGTAATCGGGGAACATACATAAAAAAAAGGTTCCGACGAATTGAGAACCTCCTCCTTTTGGAAGTCGGTTAAAAATATATGAAATCCTACTAATATTATAAATGTGAAAGTTTGTGAGGATGTTTGGATGTTTGTTACTCAAACACGCAAAAACGGCTGAACGGATTTGGATGAAATTTGGCATATAGATAGTTTATAACCTGTATTAACATATAGAATACATTTTATCCCGGTAGTACGTTCCCGCGGCTCCGTGCGGCATCCCACACCCCATCACACCGCATCTCTCAAGCATAAATTCAAGCTTACCCGCGAGTTTTTAAAATAAGATACTTTTTCTGTCAGGAAATTTATTGCTAAGGCAGGGATTTTTCCAGAAAAAACTTATTTTCGGATCTGGTAACCCTAGTCCCGGCTGTCATTCATGGATGACAGTCGTTACGGGTAGTCAGAAGCAAAGACTACAATAGGTCAGAAGACTGATAGTCTCACAACAAGTCTTACGGAGTATAATGTTACCTAGTAGTGGAGATCATATATATAGTTACTGCATATATAATACCGGTATTCAGCTGCATTTGGACTGGAAGCCGACCGCAACATAGTTGGGAAAAGGCTAGGCAGCTGATGATATTGAAGCCGCGGGCAGCCAGCCAATGCTTTAGATCTTACCCCCAGGACACGAATCCTGCTTGCATGTGTTTAGCTTTTTACATGCTTTTTATTAGCTTCACCTGTATGTTTGTATGGTAATTTGTAACCGACTCCTTTGGAGTTGATTTTGACCCACTTCAAACGGTCAGATTTCATTTAAACTATGTAGACTTATCGAGGACCGATGACAATTCGAAAAATCACGCTTTTATAGATAGCAGAACTAAAAAATTAGAAAAAAAAAGAATATATTGAAAAATCTAAAAAAACGCAACTAAAAAGCAGAAAACAATTTCAAAAAAGCGTGGGGTGCTTGATATTAATTGATAGTAAAAATACCTCAAAAACACATGTAATTTAAATAATTTATTTATCTTTGCCCCCAGCTCAGAGTTCTCAAGTTGAAGTCTCAGGACTCAGAAACCACGTCAAGAAAAGTGTCTTTTAAGGCTAAGACGTTGTTCGAGAATGGAATCACATGAGAAGAACGTGTTCACGGTGGGGACCCTGGACCTGGATCCCACTAGAACTGTTATTATGGAAATGAAAACCGGAGGTGAGTTGCTAACTATCTTATTAGTACGTAATAAAATGGCGGCGGACAATTATGCACTGAAGTAATTATAATTATATTGTTAATTTTACTGTTGTTATTCTTAATTGTTTTTAATCATTCGTATGCCAATATTGGCAAAACGTAGCACACTACCTTATTTATAAGATCTTTGTATGAAATTACCTATGTATTACAAATAAAACTATTAATATAAATATAATAGTTTTATTTATAGTGTTAGTTGAAAATCCAGTGGCCCGATAATACTATCGGGCCACTGGATTTTCAACTCTCGGCGCTTAGTCGTACGCTGAAGATCCATTGCACGAAAAATCCTGCCGCGATTTTATTACGAGGGCTTACAAAAACCCTTTTCTTTCACAGCAAACGGCATCGAAGCCGGACCTGCTCAGCCGAAGCACCAGCTCAAGGACTTAGACGACCTCCTCCCCTACGTAGGGGACTTCGGCTGGTACCAACGAATCCTGTTCCTCCTGATGATACCGTATTCCTTCTTCTTCGCATTCGTGTACTTTGGGCAGATCTTTATGACTTTGGTGCCTGAGGAGCACTGGTGTTATGTGCCGGAGTTGGGGAATATGAGTGTGGAGGAGAGGTAAGGAATTTATTCCCTCATACTGTTACTTATTCCCCGAGACTAAATGTGACGGAGAGCAGTTTTCGCCCAGTGGTAATGGCTGCAACTGACGAGTTGTAGGTCGTAAGTTCAAACTCTGTCATGCGCTTTACTTTGAGTCATTCCGGCATGTCCTAGAACCAAAAATTCGAAGACATGTGACATCTACCACTAGGCTCGCGTGGTGGATAACGGCTCATTACCTCTCACAAAGAGGAGGCCTCTTTCCAAGCGTTATGAACATCATCGGCTGATTATACAAGACTAACTGGCTCGTTAGTCTAGTGGTCGCAAGCGCTACTGTTGCGCAAAGTTGCCGGGCAAAGTATGATTGAGTTTTTCTATCTGGTGTGTCTCAGTACCAGCCCGGAGTCTGGATTTGTACCTGGTTGATGACATGTCCCCTCCGTGCTTCGGAAAAGAACGTTAAGCCGTTGGTCCCGGCTGTCAATCGTGTATCTTTGACAGTCGTTACGGGTTGTCAGAGGTCCGAAAGTCTGTCAACCAGTCTTACTAAGTGGTATCGTCATCATATCAGCCGACAGACGTCCACTGCTGGACATAAGCCTCCCCCAAAAGGGGGGTTTTGCCATAATCGCCACGCTTGGCAGGCGGGTTGGCGATCGCAGTATGGATGTCAAATGCATAGAGAACGCTGCTGCCCATTCTCTAGTAAGTCCCTTAGTCGCCTTCTACGACACCCACGGAAAGAAATGGGATGGTGCTATTCTTTTACGTCCGGCACCACACGGAACGGAAGTGGTATCGTATTACCCGGTAACTGGGTTGTGGAGGCCAGGCAGGCAGCCGCTCCATGTAAAATACTGATATTCAAGGGCTTACGTTTACACTAGAAACCAAACCCAACATGGTTGCGAAAAATGCTAGGCAGATGACGACTGAGTATCATCATAAATTCTCATCCTTCTAACCCACAGACGCCACCTCTCAATACCCTTGATAGACAACAAGTACGATAAATGCTCAGTCTACGACGTGAACTGGACATCTATACTACAGAACGGGACCCTGGAGCCCAACCCTCAGTGGACGGTCAAGAAATGCGAGCTCAAGTGGGAGTTCAACTACAGCGATGTGCCTTATGAAACTATTGCTTCGCAGGTAAATATCATCATGATCATCATCATCATCAACCTTCCGCAGTACACTGCTGGACATAGGCCTCTCCAATTGCACGCCATTCATCTCGATTCTCGACATCTCTCATCCAGCCGCTACCAGCCCCCCCTACGAAGATCGTTGCTCCACCTTTATTGCCAGCCAATTATATTGACACAGAGCGGCTTCTTCTTTCTGGAGAAAAGTCTTACTAAATAAATGCAACTATTCCCCACATTCTGAACACATACACTTCACACACATCTCTAACACCTCTCACCACGACACATTACATTTTTTCGTTTGTATTTTAGCTTTTGTGTACTCCTCGTTGATTTTATTTTTTAAAATTTCATGTATTATTTGTGACCATTTTTTGCTTTTTGTATATTTGCAATGCCTTAAAATATATGAACCAAGGGTTGGGACTTGTGCCCTTAATACAAGTTATCCTGATAACTTAGCAAGGGCGCAAGTTACGACAACTTCTAGTGCTATGCTTACATTTAAGTCATATGTATGTAACGTCAAATAGCTGTAATGGTTGATATGAATAAATACTACTAAAAAAAAACACTTGAGAGGTGTCCAGGGACACCCGGATGGAGCGAAGTTCCTTTCGATTAATTAGTGAAGGAATTGTAATAAAATTTAAAAAATTGTACATATAGTTACACACGCACATATATAAATAAATATATATATATATATGCACTCTGTCTGTGTCTCTGTCTGCAGAGAAACACGCGCACGCCGCACGGCTTACAACAATGTAGCAAAAAGTTTCGTTACAACTTTTGGTCTTAATTTTTTCCGTCTAGCCCCCTTTCGCAACGCGCGATAAGGAACTTCGTTCCCAAAAATACTAAAATACCTAGCCTGAGATCCTACCTTACAATTGCTGATTCGCGGTCTCCACTCAAGAACACGTCTAATCAAACAGTCATCAGTTCTACGACTAATATGGCCGGCCCATTGCCACTTCAGATTGCTAATTCTGTGAGCTATATCGACAACTTTGGTGCTCTGCCGGATCACCTCATTCCGGATTCTATCTCTCAGAGATACTCCGAGCATAGCGTTCCAGAGTTCGCTGAGCGGCTTTTAATTTATGGACTATATATACAACGTGTCGTTTTGCATCCTCGTCAAATTCAAGGAGGTAACTATGCTAATGATAATGATTCTCGACACGAATCAATAATAAAATAAGAAGGTTTTTTTTTGTTTTTATTTTTTAATTTTAAAACGCGGCCCGTGTGATACCGCACTGTAACTGGGTAACCTGAGTTCAAACAGTCTTCGTCGCACAAACCAGTCCTCGAATTACTTGTTACGATTTTTTATTTTACGGCTATGAAAATACAGTCGAGAACGCAATGGTAATTGAACCATTGCGTTCTCGACTGTATTTTCATAGCCGTAAAATAAAAAATCTACTTATTTTATTATTGATTCGTGTCGAGAATCATTAGCATAGTTACCACCTTGAATTTGACGAGGATGCAAAACGACACGTTGTATATTAGACATATTCTAAAAACAAAATATAAGAGTTAAGGTGTATTTTCGGAGACCAAAAACGAGCTTATGAGCACCGTAAATGCGTTCAATCTGTGTTCTGTGTTACAATTTAAAAAATAACCATCTCTTTTTCTCCTTAAAGCAAGGCTGGGTGTGTGAGCGAGACAACTATCCGGCGACAGCTCAAGCTGTATTCTTCTGCGGTGGTATAGCTGGAGGCTTTATTTTTGGATGGGTTGCTGATAAATATGGAAGGATTCCGGCTTTAATTGGTAAGTTCACAGTCATTATTGAGTTTATCAACGTTTTTGTTATTGTTTACTACTAAACTACTTTTAGTAAAATAATGTTAACGAAGCTTAAGTATTTATGTGACAAAATGTGATCTACTTTTAGTTCCAACTTTATTTCTATTAATGTAAAGTTCTTATTACAAAAATGACAACTTAGCATCTGGCTAAGTTGTCAGTTTCGAATAAAACCTGAGTTTCGATTTCTGTTAAGTTCCTATTTCAAAAATAGGCTCGATGGTTTAAACCATGCCTAAAGAAAAGCCGTGTTTTATTTATAAAAAAATATGCTCAAGTAAAAAATACTGTACTTAAGACGCGGTATTTTGAAAAAGGGTACTTGACAATAGCGTATCGCGGCAAGAAATAAGTTTCAAAATACCGATGCTTTTGATTTCTAAGTTCTTTCCGTAAGTCGTGTTTTAGTTTTGTAAAGGCTGGTTTACACAGGGCCAATGACTGACTTACTTATGGACTGACTTCAAAATATTCGTCTGCGAATATACAAGTCAGCGCTGACTTCATACCGCTGTACTGACTTCAAATCAATTTACATTGAGTTTTTTTCGGGTGAGCGCAGACTTGTCTCGAATTCGGAATCAGTCACTGACCCTGTATAAACCTGCCTTAACTTTTATTTTTTTATATCTTTTATCTTATTTTTATATCTTTTATTTCTATATATTTTGCGACAAAAACAATAATTGTATCAAACAAATGAAGGATCAAGGCTCGCGAGGTTTTCGACATGTAGGATGTGGACTCGGCAATCATTGTGCCGATAGTCGTAACAGCCAAAGGCTTGCTAGCCAAGAGCCTCGACCAACACCTGAGGAGGCTCTCGTTGGGCAGCTGGATCAAGGGCTTGATCTAGAAAGCGGTAGTTCTGGACACGGGTCGCATTGTTACGACGTTCTTCTCTCTGGAGCCCTGACCGCCGCGCGGTAGCTTTGGCAGTTTCCGATACAGGCTACTAGCTAGCTACTTTTATATTTTTATCGTCAATCAAACTCCCTAACCCTTTCCCAACCATATTGAGGTCGGTTTCCAGTCTAACCATTGAGCTGAATACCAGTATTTTAGCGTCAAGCGCCTGCCTATCTGACCTCCAAAACCCAGTTCCTGGGTAATATGATACCCCTTGGTAGGACTGGTTGTCAGACTTTCGGGCTTCGGATGACCCGTAACGACTGCCAAAGATCCACGAATGACTGCCGGGACTAAAGGCTTAACGTGTTTTCCGAGGCACGGAGGAGTCTCGGTATGTAAACATGGTCACCCATCCACAGACTAACCCCGGAAAGTGTAGCTCAACCTCCTATATTTTAAATATAGTTCATATTATGTATTTTTTTAAATTAAGGTTATAATAACTGTATTATAAATTGTTTCAGGTGCCAATCTTGCTGGCTTTGTGGGAGGTCTTGGCTCAGTGTTCACAAACGCATTCTGGTCATTCTGTGTGTGTCGCTTCATCGTAGGATTGGCGTATGATAACTGCTTCATCATTA
Source organism: Polymixis lichenea (assembly GCA_949091785.1). Classification (NCBI taxonomy): domain Eukaryota; kingdom Metazoa; phylum Arthropoda; class Insecta; order Lepidoptera; family Noctuidae; genus Polymixis; species Polymixis lichenea. The sequence goes on from OX420959.1 coordinate 11,249,615, forward strand.
TGTATATTGTTGGTGAGTACATAAACTTATATTTTTTATGATCTCCTTGGAGTAAATCAACTAAATTGTATTTTATATTCCAATTTCTAATTTTCTAATTCTATCTAGTTTTGTTTAATTTTATATAATTATATTAAAATTAAAATTCATTTATATAATTGAAAACTTTTTAAATTATTCAATAATATATAAAAAAATCATACAAAATTTAATACAATATACTTAAATACAACATCAACACACAAATTAGATAAATCAAATTCAAATTCATATCAACTGATATTCATCATGTCAGCCGAAAAACGTCCAGTGCTGGACATAAGCCTCCCCCAAAAGGGGGGATTTGCCATAATCGCCACGCTTGGCAGGCGGGTTGGCGATCGCAGTATGGTGGTCAAATGCATAGAGAACGCTGTTGCCCATTCTCTAGTAAGTCCCTTAGTCGCCTTCTACGACACCCACGGGAAGAAATTGTATGGTGCTATTCTTTTACGTCCGGCACCACACGGAACATATTAATGTTATGTAATTTTTACATAAAATTTGGCTTTTATGTAATTTTGTTGAAGTAATCTTTTTATTTTATTTAGTTTTATATAATTTAGCCGAATTCCACGATTGTATGTTTAATTTATTTATCATTATTTCAGTAATAAGTAACTTATGTTTACAGTTTGTTCCACACATGCATGTTGTATATATGTGGTGTAAATTATAAATACATATACCTACGTAAATAAATGAATAAAATGTATATGTATTACCAATTCTCTTATAACATATTCTTATTATCTCTCATAATTATATTCTTCATAATATAGAACAGAGCGCTACGCAAGGATTTTTGAATATACCCCCCTAATTCCCTAAAGGGGTTAAAAAGAGCATGAAAGATTGTATTGTAGTTCGTCATTTTTGTCGATGGGAAATTCGATTACGTACCTACTCGACTTGAACTGATCACATAATAAATCTCATAATGGCCTGCATCATGCTCCCTACGTAATCTGACTGAACTATCTACAATCTGCATGAGCATAAACATAATATCTTAATACCCTTTCTTCCAGTTCTCGAATACGTCGGCCTAAAATGGCGTACCTTTGTCGCCAACATGTCGATAGCAGTCTACTTCACATTCGCTGCCTGCCTCCTACCCTGGATAGCGTTATGGGTGGCTGATTGGAAGATGTACACGTTAATCATCAGCGTTCCTTTGGCATTGGCTGTACTGACTCCTTGTGTTGTGCCGGAAAGTGCAAGGTATGTTGTGGAGTCCTGCTCCACTCCTTTATGTTTTGCGTGTTGAAGACATTGATATACACAAAAACCCAAGATACACAATCAGCGTCTCAAAAACGTCCGCATAAATAGTGCGCAATGTGCGCAGGTGTGACTAGTTTTGTCAGTCATTTTTCAGTCAGTCCTTTTGGACATTGTAAAAACGACGTCATGTGTTTAAGAGGAATTTAGTCACGGGCTCGAACTCACTGATGGGCCTGGCTAACAAGCACGCTATCTCGTTATTGAGTGAGATCTATAGTACAGCAGGCGCGTAAATAATTAAGAAAAGTCCTTCGGAAGATGGGGTTTTATAAAAAAAAAAAACACTGCATAAATCAATTATCATTAAAATTGATTAAACTTTACAATATTTGAGCTTTGTCGGTACCGACTTGGTTTTGGACATTTTACACTTCTTTTATTACTTAAACGGTGATTTAGCAAGAACAACGAATCTTTGTTGGCTCCTAACATTTTAATGGCGTTTTATTTTAGTATTCTGTTTCCGTACAGACAATTTTAATAATGAGACAAAACCATACCATGTTTAATTTATGATGTACATTGTCGAACAGTGGAGTAATACCCTCCCGAAGTTTGTATGGGGAAAATGTAGACTAGATTCACCTTAAGGGGAATTTAGTCGCGGCCTCGAACTCACTCATGGGCCTGGCTAAAAAGCAAGCTATCTCGTTATTGAGTGAGATCTATATATCAACAGGCGCGTAAATAATTAAGAAAAGTCCTTTGGAAGATCGGGTTTTATGAAAAAACCACTGTATAAATCGATATTTGAGCTTTGTCGGTACCGACTTGGTTTTTGATATTTTACACTTCTTTTATTACTTAAACACGCCCAAAGCTAGGTTAAATTAGCAAGAAAAACGAATCTTTGTTGGCGCCTAACTTTTTAATGACTTTTTATTTTAGTATTCTGTTTCCGTACAGACAATTCTAATAAAGAGACAAAATCATACCATGTTTAATTTTTGATGTACATTGTCGAACAGTGGAGTAATACACTCCCGAAGTTTGTATGGAAACAATGTCGACAAGATTCACCTAAAAATTTGCAAAGTTTTTATACATAACTCGTATAGTCGGGGACAGTTTTGAGTGTCTGTTACTTGTTCGAGACTGTGCATCTTGGGTTTTTTGTTAATCAGTGGTTGAACAAAATGATTTGGAATTTGGAGGGTAGTTTAAGCTGTTTTTTTTAAAGTTTTGTGAAATTTGGGTTTGGATTTTTTGAGCTTCTGGCTAAGTTAAATAATCGATCGGATCAATAGACGCTTACCGCGGTCGGCACGTAGATGAGTTATCATCATTAGATAGGTACCAAGACGAGGGGTCTTGGTACCTATCTAATTGATATAAAAAATATAAAATTGAAATAAAAAAATATCAAACAAACCATAATTCCATTTCAGATGGCTAATTGCTCAAGGACGTATAGAAGAAGCGATCAAGATCATGCAAAAATGTGAACGTATCAACAAGAAGAAGATTCCTGATGCAGTTATTAATGAATTTAGGGTAAGTTTTTTTCTTTTGAAGGCAGTATTTTCTTCTGCTTCTTTATATATAAGAAGTTGAGTTTCTTTTCTATTATCCTGTGTTCTGTTATTTGAGTACTAGCTTCTGGGGAGCCACAGGCAAAAGCTAGCATACCATTCTAGACTCCCCCGCGTATAAATTTTTCAGCTGTGCAGGTATTGCACTTTTCTATGAAACAGCTGATTTCTTTTTGTATAACCGACGAAAAATTTCTACGCTAGAGGGTCTAGAATGACATGCTAGAATTCATGGTTACAGTTTGCGCACTGGATACAAACTTATCCTGTAGATAGAGAAGATTTATATGGCTATAACCAGCCTTTCTTCTATAGGAAACCGCCACAGAAATAGCTCGAGCCGAACAGGAGTTCAAGAACTACAGCGTCCTAGACCTGCTGAGGACCCCTCGCCTGCGTCGCCACAGCATCCTGCTGGTCGTCATTTGGATGTCCATCGCCATGGTCTTCGATGGCCACGTCAGGAATGTGGGGTCTCTAGGCCTGGACATGTTCAAGACGTTCACTGTCGCGACCTTCACGGAGTTCCCTGCTGATATCCTGCTGATCCTGATCTTGGATGTGTGAGTATTTGTTTTCATTTTTATGCCAACCATGAGCTTGCACCTCTCCTGGATAAGTAATAACAGCTGCACGGATCGATAGATCAGGTTAAGCTACACTTGCCGCGGTTGGTCCGTGGATGGGTGACCATCTTTACATAATAAGACCCCTCCGTGCCTCGGAAAGCACGTTAAGCTGTTGGTCCCAGCTGTCATTCGTGGATCTCTGACAGTCGTTACGGGTCGTCAGAAGCCTTAAAGTCTGATAACCATTCTTACACAAAGCCTATCGTATTATCCAGTACCCAGGGTTGTGGAGGAAGTTGAAGGTCGCTCCATGAGAAATACTGGTTTTCGGCTGCATCAGATTAGACGAGACGTCGACTATTTTTTTTTCTTTCAATGTAGCAATACGTTGCTTGACTCCTTTACAATGTATATTTAATTAATAAGAGAGTTTTGACTAACATTCATCGGTTGACCGGGCTGTAAAAAGTTATAATGAAAGTTATTTCAAACGGAGTTATAGGTAATTTAAAACAACTCTAGCAATAGTGTCAGTGTCGTAACCAAAGAGAATTAAACCACGTAACGCAGATCCATTTGTATTGTCTTTGGTCCCTCATCAACACGCAATGGGCGAAATTGTATAACTTGAATACGAGGCTTTTGGCTACTTTGTATGAGTGCATTTTATTTATCTTTCTAACCGACTTCAAAAAGAAGGAAATCAATACGACATGTTTATTATATACATATTTTTTTAATGTATGTTCGTGCATAACTTCGGCGGCATGTATAGACGAATTTACAAAATTCTTTTTTTGTTCAAAAGGGGTTTTTTTCCGAAATGGTCCCATTTAAATTTCATAAAAGTAGATTAATTTGATGATGCGTTTCGGAAACAGACAACGGAACTTCTCAAAAAATTATAGCTAATCAACCGAGATTGCTGTTATCGCATAAATATGCATTGTTTTGACTCCAACGATGATGAAATTTCGAATTGGTGTGGGGCAGGTACTATATAACTAAAAAGTGAAAATAAATACTTTTTTTTCAAAAAAAAAACAACCGACTTCCGGAAAAACATTACAAAGTGAAAAATTACTTTAATTTCGGAAGCCGGTGACGTTGGATATCTTACCTGTTTTAAGTTTTTGTCACCGCATTTTGTTGTAATGTGCGTTTCATTTGTGCAGAATAAACAATTTTTCTTTCTTTCTTAAATAGCTTTTTAATGTTCACGTTTTTGTTTTTAGGATCGGACGTCGTTGGCTCGCATTTGGTACGATGGTCCTCAGTGGAATATTCAGTCTACTAGCTACCACTGCACCCATCGGTAAGTTTGAAATTAATAATACCTTTTAGTATGATGTATTCTTTGTCTCAGCGTGTCGAAAGCAATCTAAATACAGTCAGCGCAGAACTTGGCTACGAGCTTGACACTTTCAGTAGCGTCCATCAGCTCCTGTAGCGTGCAGACAACAGCACACTCTGGACAAGATATTAAGTGCCGCATTGTTTGTGGAACAGCACCACATTTACACCCCAGGGCGAAGTCATATGTGAATCTTCGCCTGAGCAGGTCCTCTTTACTTCGGCCTACCTGAGTCCGGAGTCTATTTAAAAACTTCCGGGAAAGCCAAGGTAACTTATGACCAGGTGTGACTTTTTATGCAGGTGGAAAGAACGGGTTTGGTAAGGAATCACCAAACCAGTATGTATTATTAATTTTTTCATGACTATTTCTGTTGCAACTTATTTTTTAAGTAAACCCACAAATCTGCCTAGCCTTTACCCAATTATGTTCGGTCGGCTCCCAGTCTAACAGGATCCGATTATGGAGCGACTACCTATCTGACCTCCACAACCCAGTTACTGGGTAACACGATACTCCTTGGTAAGACTGGCTGTCAAACTTTCGGGCTTCTGATAACCCGTTTCGACTGTCAAAGATCCATGAATGGATTTGCATCTTCATCTGATATTCTTTATCTAACCCCTTTCTCTTCTTCCTCAGGAATCGCCTCAGCGTCTCTAGCCATAGTTGGCCGCTTTGCAGTCAACATATCTTTCAACATTGGAATGCAGTATGCAGCTGAATTACTACCGACAGTGGTCAGAGCTCAAGGCATCGCGTTGATACACATCAGTGGCTATGTGGCTACTATTCTGACACCCTACATCGTTTATATGGTACGTGATAGAACATTATGATAGTAGATCGTGATAGAAAATGGTGATAGTTGATGGTGATAGCAGATCGTTATAGTATATGGTGATGGAACATGGTAATAGAATATTGTGATAGAAAATCGTAGTAGCAGACGGCGATAGTAGATCGCGATCGAAGATATTGATAGTACATAGTTACTTGTAGGCAGGTTTGCATCTTTAAGTACAACATTGAAATATACAGCAGAATAACTCCCAAATGTGGGCAAGGTTAACGCTACATCGTTTATATAGTACTAGCTTTAGTCAGCGGCTTCGCCCGCGTTAACCAATTTAAATAAAACCTTAACAAATTATACACTTAAACCTTCCTCATAAATCACTCCGTCTATTGGTGAAAACCGCATGAAAATCCGTCCAGTAGTTTTAGAGTTTTTTGCGAATAGACAGACAGACGCGGCGAGGGACTTAGTTTTATAATATGTAGAGATAGTGAAGTGATAGTTGATGGTAATAGTATGTCGTGATAGGAGATGGTGATAGTTGATGGCGATCGTAGTTGGTGATAGTAGATCGTGATAGAAGGTTGGTGATAGATGATTTCATCGTTGATTTCAATAGCCAAAAAAATAGATAGTGATAGTAGACAAATAAAATACATATTTTGATATCCTTTTCAGGCGACCATAGCAAGAGAGATCCCTCTACTGATTCTCGGCGCTCTGGGCATCTTTGGAGGTAGTCTATGCCTATTTCTACCCGAGTCTATGGGCAAAGAAATGCCTCAAACAATCCAAGATGGAGAAGAATATGGACTTGATCAGAAATTCTGGGATTTCCCATGTTGTAATAGGTAAGTTTTTTTTTATGTTCACATTGTAAAAAATATTCCAACCATTGTTACAATCATTCTCTTGCACTGACCCCAGTTTATTTACTGACAAATGCGTTCACTGGTTGGACGGGTCCACTCAATCTGTGTGGTTCTTTCCTCAAAAGACCATTTCAGACACTAATCTACATCATCTTCACATGATCTGACCAAGATATGTCTGGACTTTAAAAGAGACCTCTGAGTCTGTCAGCTCTTTCTTCTCAGAGCAATCAGATAAGAAACGCCGACCTCATTTATTTTAAAAAATATGATTGACATGTAAAAATGTTTGTACACACGGGTACACATCAAGCTATATATTTCCAGTTTATGCTGATCTTGCACTGTATGGTAATCCTATTCAGTGCGAGATCAGCTTATACTGGATGTATATAACTTCATGTGCACCCTTTTGTTCAAAACTACTGATAGAAATGAAATCATTGATCACTTCTCTATTAGTCGTCATCTCCGTAGTCACACCCTTTCTAACCAAATCATCATTCACACAGTCCATCCATCGTTTCTTTGGTCTCCCCCTACTCTTATAGCCATCGACATTCATACTCAAAACTATCCTCACGACATGTTCCTCATTCTCTCCGTATCACATGCCCATACCCATGACAACCGATTACCACAACAACTTTTCAGTTATCGGTGCCACTTTCAGACTTCGTCTTGTGTACTAATTTCTTATTCTGTCCATTCGTGTAACACCACACATCAATCAACTCAGTCTATTGCAGTCCTCTGCTGGACATAGGCCTCACCCAGGCTGCGCCACAACACTCTATTCTCCACTTTCCGCATCCAGTCTGTCCCAGCCACCTTTTTAAGGTCGTCGGTCCATTTACTGCGCTCGCCAATACGCGGTCTCCACTCCAGGACTCGTCTGCTCCACCGTCCATCGGTCGTTCGACAAACATGACCACTTCAGTTTGCTCACTCTACAAGCTATGTCGGTAACTCCGGTTCTTTTCCGGATAATTTAATTCCTGATTTTATCCTTCAAAGAAACTCCGAGCATTGCCCGCTCCATAGCGCGCTGAGCGAACTTAAATTTTGGACCAGCCAAACTGTCAGTGTCCACGTTTCAGCACCGTATGTCATCACGGGCAGGACGCACTGGTTGAAGACCTTAGTCTTCAAACCATACATACCTTTTAGCATTCTCATCTCAGCTGCATGCAATTAATTGCCTTTTATTTGTTCCTTTTGTAGCCCAACATTCAGACCCATGCAAGACAGCAGTCTGTTTTATACACCATCTAACATAATTAACGCAAGACCTCATACATCTCAATTAGAGTATTGAGTTAAAAGCATTATACAATGACCCAAACTTATTTTTTAAACATTAATTTATGCATTTAAAATTGACACTTATTGCCTTAAAATAAAATTTAATAATTTTGGGCTCAATCGGCGCGGCGTAATAATAAAAAAGTACCTAAAGTACAATCGCGTTAAGAATGCAGTGAGTCATCATTATCCGTCGGCCTAGCCCCGCCCCCCAACCAATCAAATCTTTTCAAATTACAATCAAATCTATTCATTAAACATAATCTTTTAAAATATAATTAGTTTGAATTTAACACCACTGTGAATACACCTTTATCTTGCAGTTGCACTGATGACTCACTGCATTCTTAACGCGAACGAACTATACACATATTAAAATTAACTGAAATCGATTCAGTAGTCAATTATGAACAAACTACTTTCTGGACTTGCTCTTATTCTGTTACACCTTGTATGTTTCCCCTTAAGTTTAAGGGTAATGCGGGAGTCGCAGATTGTTCCCGTGACCTCCCGGCATTTAAATACAGTAAAAAAAACCTGTCGATTGTAAATCGGATAGCAATCCGACTCACACTTGACCGGTGTACAAAAAAAACAATAGTGATGCATTGTTTATTTTCACATGCCGCGTGGATCCGTTTGTTGGAAGTTCGCTCGATATAAAATACTGGTATTCAGCTGCATCCGGTTAGACTGTAAGCTGACCCCGACATATACACCGTGATATTTTAATGGTTGTTTTCTCGCAGCGAAATGGTTTTGTCTTGGTCATACAATAGTTTTATAAACAAATATAAAATTCTCGTGTCACAGTTTTCGTTGCCATACTCCTCCGAAACGGCTTGACCGATTTTGATGAATTTTTTTGTGCTTATCCGGTATCTATGAGAATCGGCCAACATCTATTTTTCATCCCCCTAAATGTTAGGGGTAGTCCACCCCTAAATAATTTATAAGGCAAAACAACGTTTGCTGGGTCAGCTAGTAAACAAATAAAATATTAGAAACAAAAATGGCAGATTAACCATTGTGAACAATCACCACATGCGAGAGTTTATTTTGCTTTAATCATTTATGCATCGCTGTTCCCTTTGTCAGCGGTGCGTGCGATTCGAGTAGTATCTACCAGTAGTGTTTTATCGAGTTGATAATTTTTTTTTAAATTATTTTAAAACAAAAAATCTTATTTTTTTAACTTGCTAACTAACTATGCTTCGAAAGTACTCCTTATGGCAAGTTGTTCTGCCGCGGGAAAACAACCATATCATGGTGTATAATGTAGTTGATCATGTAACCAATACTTTATAACAATATTTTGTTTGAATCTATCCTACTATGCTATGAAATGGCTGGCTTAATGGCATCTAGGTAAGTCATATTTCTGACTGACCGACTCGGATCTAGCTCGCTGTCCGGTAAGGACCAAATCCGGGTCGACGGCGCGTTGTGTTCCACGCGCGCCTCAAAGAGATGTCAGCAGCAACTGGTGGGGCCAGCAAGGGCCGATGCCTGCCAGGGGTGCGGGTTGTTCGAAAGAGATACCGCCGCCCCTGGCACACAGGCAACTGAGGGAACACGGGTGGGTTTTAGTCAGAATTTTTGGTTCTAATACATGCCTCACGATGTTTGCCTTTACCGATTTTGTGAGCAGTGGTGATAAAATTATTTCCACCAAGTGAAGCGCCAGTCCGCCATTTCTTCCCGTGGGTATCGTACAGCGGCAAGGTGTCAATTTTTCTAAGAGAGAAGCCGAAACGAAACTGTTTTAAAAAAATCGACTATTGACGTGCCATTTTTCAAAAGCGGTAGAGATGCGAATCACCGAAGGGAAGCCGGTAGGAATCGTGTTATATGGTGCTTCCGCCACTGGTGTCGTAGAAGGCGACTAAGGGACTTACTAGAGAATGGGTAGCAGCTTTCTCCATGCATTTGACCACCATAGTGCGATCGCCAACCCGCCTGCCAAGCGTGACGATAATGGCAAAACCCCCCTTTTGGGGGAGGCTTATGTCTAGCAGTGGACGTCTTTCGGCTGAAATGATGAAAGCGCCAGTCTGGGTACGAACCTACGACCTACGACTCGTGAGTCACAGCCGTTACCATTGGGCCACCACTTCTTATCCAGAAGTGTCTGATTTTGAGTTTGAGTCGTAATAAATAATAGTTTAAAAAAACTAAAAAAACACGCTTTAAAAACCAAACTAAAAAGTAGAAAATAATTTAATTCTATTAAAAAGCGTGGGGTGCTTTTTGAGGTATTTTTATAATCAATTAATATCAAGCACCCCACGCTTTTTAGTAGAATTAAATTATTTTCTACTTTTTAATTTGTTTTTTAAAGCGTGTTTTTTTTTCGTTTTTTTTAAACTATTATTTATTTTCTATTTTTTAGTTTTGCTAACTACAAAAGCGGGTTCTTTTCTATTTTTTTTTTAAATTATTGAATTGTCAAAGTCTACAAAGTTTAAATGAAATCTGACCGTTTAAAGTGGGTCAAAATAGCGTCCAAAGGAGTCGGTTACATACAAACAAACATACAAGTGAAGCTAATATAAAGCGTGTAAAAAGGCTGCGTAGATGAAAATGAAATCGATAACAGTGTCTTGGATAAACACTAAATTGTACTTAAAAACGGGCGCATACAGTTCAATTTTCTGTAATTATAATTCATCATCATCATTCTCCGGCATTATCCCAATTTATTAGTGGTCAACGCAACATGTCTTTTCTCCCACACTTCTCTATCAGTCGTCATCTCCGTAGTCACACCCTTTCTAACCATATCATCATTCACACAGTCCATCCATCGTTTCTTTGGTCTCCTCCAGTGTTGCCAACTCCAAAAGTTAAAATTATCGAGTTCCCACGTCGAAATTACCGTATTTAGGGCAAAATTATCGTAAAAAAAAACGCGGAAAAGAGAACAAATAAAACATTCATCTAACATTGTTAACAAGCGACAATGATCTGTGTTCAGGCGTGCCCACGACACATAAAACTAGCTAGAAGCAAATATAAAGTTATCTGAGAAAACCACAAGAATACAGTGTAAAACGCGGGAGTCGCGGTCAGATAGAAACAAGTGTTAATATTTTCATGGGAAGAAATTTTCGCGTTACGTGAACTTTCTGCGTTTTATTTGGTCTGACGAATACGTTTAGTTCATGGGTTTTTTTTTCAAAGCTCGAAATTTGCCCAATTATCGCACGCCCCCATAATTATCGTACCGGTTGACAACACTGGTCTCCCTCTACCCTTATAGCCATCGACATTCATACTCAAAACTTTCCTCACGACATGTTCCTCATTCCTCCGTATCACATGCCCATACCCATGACAACCGATTTCCACACAACTTTTCAGTTATCGGTGCCACTTTCAGACTTCCTCTTGTGTACTAATTTCTAATTCTATCCTTTTCTATAATTTTTATTAATTTTGATTTATTTTTGTTCACAGGAAGAAAGACAAAAAGAATAAAGAAGAAACCCGTTTTTGAAAACATAAATAATTCTACTACTGCATATTGTTTTTAGATAATGTATGCTTAACAAATTATGTGTTTTATGACATATATATTATTTTAATAACATATTGACAATTATTTTTACATTTTTTTCTATTGAGAAATATATTACTAAAAATTATGTATGTTCTTATTTTCTTCACGGTTTTTTTTTTCAACCATAATTAATATTAACAGACTATCAAATTAGTCCTGTGGCGGCCATCTACAATGCCACATATGAAACTTCAAATCAACAAATGTGGAAAACACAAAAAGTGAAGTGGCGCCATCTACAACGCCATATGCAAACTACTCAAGACTTGACGTCACACCGCAACTACATCGCGCAAGCAGAGTTAACCACGCGATCTACATATATACAATATCCCGACATCAACCGTTGGCCCCCCCCTAGGCGAGTAGGTGTGCGAAGAGCACTCCCACCCCCTCCCAAGGGAGAGGGGGGGAAAACCCCAAGACGGGTCCCTATTTTGGGGACCGAGAGAACCACCCCTCGGTCATGGGGCCCAAAGCCCCGAAACCGATTCCTCGCGCCCCCTGCGGGGGCGCAGAGACGGCCACCGGAGAACCGTTGGGCAGTAGCCCACCAGACACGACACCCGTCTGGTCGGAGGATCCTCCCTTACCATAGAGTATGAGTGAACTTTACACCCTGTTCCTGATACCTCTATAGTCCTGAACAATCACCAATGGTTTAGGAAAATAGCGTCAGCAATTCTGAATTCGTGAGCACACTACACGTTTCCACTGCTCAAACACACGTCTCCTCTCTGTCAGAGGAAGCGGGCTATAATATGTCTCCGAATGTTTGGTTCTAGGACATGCCGATTTGCTCACGATGTTTTAAATTTCTTCACCGTTTTGAGCAGCAGTGATGATGAAATAAATTACAGAACGTAAAGTTCTTGCCTGGGTTCGAATACACGATTGTCGAATACGTAAGTCCACGGACCATTACCACAGGGCCACCACCGCTCTTACCAACAATGTACGCTCAACACGCGGTGATCAGATGAAAAATACTAGCCCGCAAGCCGATACCAACACATTTGAGAACAGGCTAGGCAAGTAATGGAGCCAAACCTTGTTTAACATATCCCAGGCTGATTCCCGATCACCGTAAGCACGGGCTTCCGGACAGCGAGTAATGGGTAGCTCGCTGTCCGGTAAGGACCAAGCCCGGGTCGACGGCGCGTTGTGTTCCACGCGCGCCTCAAAAAGATGTCAGCACCAACTGGTAGGGCGGCATGGGCCGATGCCTGCCAGGGGTGCGGGTTGTTCGAAAGAGATACCGTGACCCCTGGCACACAGGCAACTGAAAGAACACGGGTGGGTTTTAGTTAGTAAAAGTCTGACACGCCCTCCTGCTCCACCCAGAGCGGGAGAAGTTATTTGATGATATCCCACCCTCAAAAAAAAACATTTAACTTATCATAACATCACTCCATTGATACATAAAACGTCAGATTCGGGTAGAAGTGTATAGAGCATAGCACGCCCTCATATACGTTCAAATTGCGTGTAAGTGGGGCGAGCTTATTGCCATCAAGAGGACAAATTCAAAGGCTCACAATCAGCCTATAATATTACCACTGCTAGGACACAGGCCTCCTTTCTGTGAGTGGGAGTGGGCCATAATCCACGTTTTCGAATTTTTGGTTCTTGGACATGCCGGTTTCCTGACGATGTTTTCCTTCACTATTTTGGGAGCAGTGGTGATGAAATTAAATAGGTACCCAAAGTAAATCGACTGCTTGTGTTCGAACTCACGACCGTAAGAATTCAAAAGTCGGTGCCACCACTGCAATGAGGCTGCTAATGAGAAATCCATAAAGGTAAAACTCAATAAGACTGCCACACCAGAGAATCCAACAACACATTTCATATTCAGTAGTCATGGTTGCGACCACCGTCCAGAAGTAATGCTTTCTAAATCAAGCTCTTAATGCAGCAGCCCAACGAAATCCGCCCTAGCTGTTGGTCGAAACTCTTGCCAATGAGAAGTTGCATGAATATTTAAGCCACCAGTTGGCGCCACTTTGACAAGAGGTCTTCCAGTTCGACAATGAACTTAAAATATTTGATGTCATTTGTTTCATTATTTCGTTCACCATTCAGTCCGTAGGCGCTTTGACACTTTTGACAGGTGCCCGGATCTGACATCTCAGTGCTGCCACCTAGTGAACGTCATTTCAGAAAACCCTCATTACGAATCGATATCTTTACGGTCCCTATATTTAATTAAATGTTATTTTTGTGATTAGTATATCTGACGAATTATTCGTTTTGTTGGTTCCTAAATCTGACGAATTGTTCCTTTTATTCGTTCCTGTAGTTCCTAGAATTGCTCTTTTAATTGGTTACTATATATTTGGCCCGGATCTGCTAGTGAACGTCATTTCAGAAAACCCTCATTATGATATTGGCAGTCACGACTATCGGCACAGTGATGGTTGATTCCACATCCTTATCTATGTAGCTATATATTAAATCTTCTAGGCACGCTCGATCCATCATAGACCTCATCAATCGCTTTCCATAGTAATGAAAAAAAATACGTGAAACAAAAATTTGTTCCTCTTTTAACGAAAACTACGCGGACGGAGGCGTATGAAAAACACCGTTTATATGGAGGAGTGCAAAAAACTTTTTCAAAAAAAAAAACAACGGACTTCCGAAAAAACAATACAAAGTGAAAAATAATTTTAATTTCGGAAGTTGGTGATTTTGGATATGTGTTTGAAAAAATTGTTACCGCCTTCCGAAATTAAAGTTATTTTTCACTTTGTAGTCTTTTTCCGGAAGACAACTTTTTTTTTTTGGAAAAAGTTTTTATTTTTCACTTTTTAGTTATAGAACCCCCCCACCACACCAATTCTAAATTTCGTCATCCTTGGGGTCAAAAAAATATCCGATAGCATTCCGTTTTTGTCTCCGAAACGCATCATCAGATCTATATGAAATATAAATAGGACCATTTCGGCATAAACCTCTTTCGAACAAAAAAATAATTTTGCAAATCCGTATGTCTATTTAAAACGGAGTTATGTCCGAAAATAAAAATACATGTCGAATTGATAACCTCCTTCTTTTTGAAGGCGGTTAATAAAAAGCTCATATTTTTATATAATTCAAACATAAAATTTAAGTAAATTATATGTATTATAATATACGTTGGTTACGGTTATTGACTATAATTCGATTCGCTTCGACCACTAGTGATTATTATGACGTCACTAGACATTTCTCAGAACCCGGAACTGCAAAGCCGAAGATAGAAACAAAGATACCAGCGCTGGGGCTCTGTCTTGCATAGGGACGCAGCATAATGCTGAGCGATAGCCGTTTTGCGTGGATGTGACGCATGTTTCCCTCAACCTTTTCTTATTTCTTTTTTGTGTTCCTGTTTTTTTTTGCGTCATGTTTACCGCAAATAAACGTTTTTTCTTTCTTTTCTTTCTTAAATTGGATTATGAATTTGGGTACTTTGTCGACTAAGTGTCCTTTTGATTTTGTAGTTATTTGTAAAGTTAGTTCGAATTTAATTTTGTACCTAGTATGAATAGTTGTGTTAAATAAAGAAAAAAACATTTGTAGAGGATAAAAGAAATACAGAGACTTGTACGAAGCCCCTGACCTATTATCACTGTAATTTGAAAACATTGTAAAACCCAATTATTTTTAAAAGAGTAACCGTGGAGTTTCTTGCCGGCTCTTCTCCATAGGAAGCGACAAATTGGAACCGTGCACCTAGCTTCTGACGTTTCATAAGTGCCCTTGCAGGTTTATGTGAAATAAAATATTTTGATTTGATTTGATTTGATCTCAGCATGATGCTTCGATGATGTTAGGTCATACGAAGACCTCCCAGCCGAAATAGCCACAACTATGCTTATCGTCATCTCAACAAATAGAAGTAAAACCATGAATAGCCGTAAAAATTAACATTGTTTATAAGAAAATAAAATAAAAAATGTGAACTATAATGAATATCCGAACCCGATACGACGGTAAACGTAAATATTTTGCTTTTGAAAAGTAGGGCGGGGAAAAGGTTGCCGGTTGGTAGAACTGAAATAAAGTATCGATACTTTGGATCAGAATATCGGACAACCAGTCTTACCAAGAGGTATCGTACAACCCAACTGGGTTGAGGAGGTCAGAAACGCAGTCGCTCCATGTAAAATACTGGTATTCATCTGCATCCGGTTAGACTGGAAGCCGACCCCGGATAGTTGGGAAAAGGTTTGGCAGATTGACTAAGTCCATGTAAAGGCATCTATACTTACCATTTCAAATTAGACATCAGAAGGTGTTCCATCAAAGAGTTATACTAGAAAACATCTTCAACATATTATATTTAAAAAAAAAACTTTTTATTTTTTACTTTTATAGGTCGTAGGTTTGAGCACTTTACATTGTGCAAATTATTTTATCACCACTGCACTCAAAACGGTGAAGGGAAACATCTTAAGGAAACTAGAGATGGGTCGTCGACGTATTTGGCGTGGACGAAACTAGACCGTTCAATTTCGTTTGTCGACTAGTCGATCAACTAGTCGAATTCGTCGACTAGTTTACGCATTAACTTTGTAAACTTTGCGACAGAGTCTAAGGCGGCGTCGAGGCGCAGCGGTGACGTAGGCGGTAGACTAGTCTCCCCCCGACTGAACGTCAAAAAATCAAAACAAAATGAAAGCATAACAAACAAGTAGAAACCGGTTTGTCTCGCATCTTCCGACCAATCCATTTGAAGTTCAAATTTGTTTGCACGATTATTTTATTTCAACGGACGAATGAATCGAATGAGTTCTCGCGTCGGTCGTCGCGTTCTGAGTTTAAGTTAAGCCGTCCAAGACGTCTACGGATTCGACTAGTCCACCGATTATCGGTGACCCGTCGATTCGTTCACAGTACGTCGACGGTCGATTTAACTAGTCCGTTCATTCAACGCCCATCGCTAGAGGAAACCGATGGGTTTACTCAGTAAATGTTTAGCTGCATCCTGGTTGGACAAGAAGCCGACTCCAACATAGCCGGGTGTAGGCTCGGCCCTTTATCGATAGCCTTTATCAATGTAACACAACACAAATCACATCACTAAACCGACAGAAATTTACAAACAAAACCACTCGAATTTCACTGAAAACACATAAGTGGAATTCTTTTCATTGACCAGTCAGTTACAGACAAGCTATGTCCTTACTATGTTGACCAAAATAATAACACTGATCGTGCTGACCAGGGCTGTTCGGGGCAATATTTTGGATACCGATTCAAACTATCAGAAGCCGAAATTAGAACGAAATAACATCATCAACAAAGGAATCTGGGTTCGGAATAAGCATGATAACTTATTCGATAAGACAAGGACCGGAAACTTCATTTTTAGGGAGAATTCTCTTGATGTGGAAAACTTACTGCAGAATAATTTCGACCCGTTCGGCGCTACCTATGGAGACGATTCTCCGAATGTCTCTAATTACGTTAAAAGGGCCAAGAGGGCGATACGGCGTAAGTATTATTATTTATTTATTTATCATCATCTGCCTAGCCTTTTCCTAACCACGTTGGGGTCGGCTTGTAGGCTAACTGGATGCAGCTGAATACCAGTATTTTACATGGAGTGACTGCCTATCTGACCTCCACAACCCAGTTATTAGGGATTACGATACCCCTTGGTAAGACTGGTTGTCAGACTTTCGGGCTTCTGACGACCCGTAACGACTAAAAATCCACGAATGACAACCGAAACCAACGGCTTAACGTGGTTTCCGAGGCACGTAAGGGTCTTAGTATGTAAAGATGATCACCCATCCACGGACCAACTGCGGCAAGTGTAGCTTAACCTGATCGATCGACCCGTGCAGCTGTAATAACTTAGCCACAAGCTTATCATACTTATCGTATTACTATCTTCTAATATCTGGATGTCCGAACTCAGCCCGGCTTTTTTTTTTTGTTTGACGTTTTCTAAAAATGAAACCTAACTAGATCGATTTATCGCCCCCGAAACGTTCGTCTAGTTTTCGCAGGCGCTAGGTACTGCTGAGCAAGATATATTGAGTTTGATTCCCAGGTCGGGCAAAGTGTAATATTGGGTTTTTCTATCCGGAATTTCTCAGTAGCAGCCCGGAGTCTGGGTGTGAGCCCGGTTGATGGCAATAGGCTCACCCCTATTACATGGGACTTAGACATAACTGGAGAAATGTGGGTGTATTTATAGGTACCTTGGAGGAAACTTACATCTAGAAAACGTAAGGACTATTATTGCTTGCAGCGCTCAGCCGATATAGTACCGCTTGCTAACAGATGCGGTTATTGTGTGCACGGGATTTTGTTTTCCAATCGGTCAAATGTAAGTTTCCTCGATAGTACACCTCTGCCCAAACATAAAGTTATTTTTCAATTTGTAATTAGTATTATTTTACAGACATAACTTTTTCACAGACAAAAATCATTTATCATTCTAGGCGTCCTACTTAAGAAAGATTTTACTAAGGCCAGAGGAGCAAATCCCATATCCATTAGACCGTTTGCATTTTAATCTTAGTCCCCCACAACTCTAACTCTGATTTCCCCACATTTATGAAGAGCCGAGATAAGATTGGGACTATATTTTTAACGGCTTTAATAACGGGACTTGGGCCTTTAGATATCTCAATTTGTAAGGCTATTTCCCAAATATGTCGAGGTCTGCTCCTAGTCTAACTGGATACAGTTGTAAACTAGTATTTTACATGAAGCAACTGCCTTTCTAACCTCCACAACCCAATGACTGAGTAATACCACGACCCTTGGTAATTAAGACTAGTTGTCAGACCTTCGGGCTTTTGACGACCCGTAACGACGGTCAAAGTTGCTGGGATTTAACATGCTTTCCTAGGCAAGGGACCATCCGTGCCTAAGAAAGCATGGTAAGCCTCGACGGTCCAACCGCGGCAAGCCTAGATTATCCTGATCGATCGTCCCGTCTGGCTGTTACTACTTAGCCACAAGCCCCTCCGTAAACGGAGCCTTAACGACTATAATAAATTCAATGGGTACACGGGTGAGTAACTACTTGGGGAGACCATAACCTGGAATAGGACATAGGACACTTTTCATCCCTTAAAACTTCCGACCTCGACGAAAACTAATCCCTACTAATATAAAAAATGCGAAATTAACTCTGTCTGTAGGTCTGTTGCGGTATCACGCTTAAACCGCTGAACCCATCGTCATGAAATTTGGCAGAGATATAATAACCTGGGATACGGTGAAGGTCATGGGCTACTTTTTCAGGCGATAACCGACATATACGCGGGCGAAGCCGCGGGAAAAAACTAGTACTAAATAAATATAATTGTTACAGGCATACGGCAACAGCGTATTACAAAGAGTTTAAAGAACTGCATCGGAAAAGGATGCAAAACTTATATCCTTGAAGAGCAAGACGAAGAAGGAAAAGACCCCGTGAAATTAAATGACAAAGATGGACCCTCCTCAGTATTCAACGATTACCCTTACGAGGTCGCCATTTTACTAAACAATAACAAAAGACAGATAAACGCAACCAAAAATAATACAATAACCCTTGAAAATGACATTATTAAGAACGGGAATAATTTAAGCAAAATCAATAACACAACTCAAAAGCCTGAACTGTTTTTAGCAACAGATTTCAAAGAAAATAACGATACAATTGTTACAAATGTAACCGCACCGAAAAGAAGTAAGAAATACGATTTTGAAAGTGAAGTAATCAAGAAATTTGAATTCGAGGAAAACATGAATAGATCTCAAGAAAATAATGAACACAGAGAAAGTAAAATAATAGATAGAAATATATTTGATAAAGACAACACAGTTTGGCATCAAAACGCTCCTATACCAGATGTAAATGTCTACAAAGTTGTTCCTAAAGAACCTCAAAAGAGTAAAGCAGTTACTGAAAGAGGACTAATTAAAGTTATATCAATGCTAACAAAGACTTTCAAGAAGATAATGAAGCAACACAAGGAAATTAAAGGCGTTCATGAACGAATAACCGATGTAAATGATCAATTTCTCAAAAGGGCAGGAGCAATTACTACCAAATTCCAAGATTTTGATGTAAAATATTTATATCTGTTGAAATTTTATGAAAAACTGAAAATCTTTGACGCGAAACTAACCACCAAACAAGAGTATTTTAAAAACAAAGAAAGGGAAATGGCAAATAATTTCAAAGAATTTGAAAATCAGCAAAAGAAATTCTTACAACAGCAGCGTCAGTTCTATAATATACAGAAGTTGATGCTCGCGCAAAATGAAAAGATCAACGCCAAGCAAAATGTGATAGCAAAGACTCAGAGCGAAATATCTCACAGACAGAACAATTTCGCTAGAATATTAAAAAAGGCTAAGCAACTTTACCTAGAGAGCAGAAATCCGACAGCCAAACTAAATTCAAATGTAATAAAACCATTCCACAATCCCAAGCCGACGGTGCCTAAAGTACAGATTATAAGTACCACGACCCCATCAACAGAATCAGTTAAAATAAACCTCTTTTCAATTCCAACCTCCAATAAAATTGTAAACCAAGACGATATGATAATAAAAGAAAAAGATGATCAAACTATAGACGATTTAGTATACAAATACTACTTCAACAACACATTTATTGATAATATAATGAAGAACAATGTTCTGACTAGTCTAATGGGTATCTCTAACAGTCCTGGTATGCCTCCGAATATAAAAAATAAAAGGAATGAATTAGAAACGACTATATTACTACCAGTATATGAGAACAATGAATCAGAAGCAATCGAAAGTAAGAATAGAGAGCGAAGATGGATCAACCATCATTCCAGACACAAGAGTAAGAGGCGAGAACGTGGAAAAGGAGGAGTAGCAACTATAATCAACACTACAGATGCTAAAACTAGTAAATATAAAGTAGTTAATAATATCGCAGAAGTCGATGGAACTCCTAAACTAAAGGATGAAGAAGATATCAAAATAAAAAACGATCCTTTTTTAAATATGGCGACGAATTTTTGTAATGAAATTCGTCAAAATGATAACTCGCAAACTTTAAGATGGTGTGTTGAAAAGGCTTTGAGGAGGCTACAGTTTCTTGGTGAGTGTTTTATTATATTTAACCCACCAAAACCACCAAAAACACCCATTACCCATTTCAAAAAAGGAGGTTGATTTATATAATTACTCATATACATGAACAGAGGCAGACTCAATGTCGTATATTAATATTCGTGGCTTTACGCTTATCTTATTCAATATTATTATTAGAAATGAGCTTATCCTCTATATCGATATATCGCCGCTATATCGCTATATCGGTAAAACAATTAAAACCGAGTTACCTTAAAGGATAGCTATATATGGTAATTGACGTGCGATTAGAGTAGCTTTGAAAAGATCTAGCTGATATAATTTTGATGATGAGACAATTTCTCTTTGATTCTTCAAACCGACTCTCTTCTATGCTGGCAATATAACTAAAACCTTATCCAATATTTCAGATATGAACACTGTACCAACGTTAGCATTAAAAGTTCCAAAGAGCACGGTTCCAGCGACCAATCTTCCACCAAAATCACATAAAGCACATAAACACAAGGGGCACACTAAATTAAAAGCAAAAAAAAATACTATATTAGAACCGTTATCTACCAAATTATATACTAAAGTGTATAACGAACCGAATACTGTTAAAACGGAACTATCTACTGCTAGTACTGTACCTGTTACTCAAACTAAAGTTACTGGTAAGAAATCTTTTGTTATTATATTTAAGTAGCACACCGAACTGGCTCCGTATGGGTGTACAGTGTATGTAACGGAGGTCGTTTAACTATAGACTGTCTCCCGGTAACGTAGACGGCAACGGGGCATACCAGCCGACCGCCCGTTCCGCTGCGAGCGATAAATAATTTTAAATCTGTGACATTTTCTATATATTAATTTTAATGGTATACTGTGAAGGGTTTTTTATTTGAGGATGGGAAATCATCAAATAACTTCTCCCGCTCTGGGCGGAGTGGAAGGGCGTGTCAGAGTTACACTGACTAAAACCCACCCGTGTTCCTCCAGTTGCCTGTGTGCCAGGGGCCACGGTATCTCTTTCGAACAACCCACAACCCTGGCAGATACTGTGAAGGGTTATTTTAATTTCCATTATATGCACAACGTATCTGACGGATTATTTGCATAAGGAGTTTATAAATAAACCATTATTTTTCAATAATATGTAAAAGATAAAAATGATTACTGTGGGTTATCCTTGTATACCATTACGAACTTTTCTGTAGACCTTTTTTAAATAAAATTTCGGAGTTCATTATTCTGATCTATTTCGTAAAGCCAGCGTTGGCAATGTAAGCTCCCAAAATTATGATTTTTACGTAAATGAAATCAGCCATTGGGACACAGGCTTCCATGTTTGTAATATATTAGTAAGCAACTAAGTGAAAATCATTGCTTTTAGCTTCTCCAAGTACGGAAGCGCCATCATCGTCAACTCTCATAACCACGAAGTTTTCTCCAGTGACACAAACTGAAAATGCGACAACTTTAGATGACAATGCATTTTTCCCAGGTACGTTACATAAAAAGTTGTCTTGTTGTCGTAGGTGTAAGGAGCAATATTGAAGTGTCGAATGAATTTCATTTTCTTCGTGGCGTTATACCTTCATACAGGGTGACAGACACCGACGCTCGAAATTTTTGGCCAGTTTAAAAAAAAAAGCTGTTTCATAGAAAAGTGCTAGTGAAAAAGTGCATAGAAAAATACTTCATCATCTGCCTAGCCTTATCACAACAATATTGGAGTCGACACATGAAGCGACTGACAATCTGATCACCATAACCCAGTTACTGGGTAATACAATAAATACCCTTTGGTAAGACTGGTTGTCGGACTTTCGTGCTTCTGACGACCCGTAACGACTGTCAAATATCCACAAATGACAGCCGGGATTAATGGCTTAACGTGCTTTCCCACGCACGGAGGGGTCTTGAAATGTAAGATGGTCACCCATCCACGGACCAACAGCGGCAAGCGTAGCTTAACCTGACCGATCAAACCATACGGCAGTAACAAGCCCTGAAAGCGCAATACTTAGGCAGTCAATATATAACGAACAAGTTTTTATTTTAACTGACGAAAAATATCAAGCCAGGGTTAGAGAATCTTGTACTGGTCAGAATCCCTGTCTCCCTCTATAACTAGCGGATCAATCTTTCTTGCAGTTTTCAAGTGTTTATTGGAACGACGTTCCATAGGCTAAGGTAGACTGCGAAATTCATTTAAAAATGTATATTTCTTTCTCTAATAAATATTTCAATTTTCAGACAATGAAAAGCTCGAATCAAATTTAAAACAATATGGTAAGTGTATTTCATTCAAATTATTCGCTGTTACAAGACGTAAGATTTTGATAGTAGTTTATGAAACTGTTGCGTCATCGTCAGATTACAGCAGTCCACTGCTGGACATAGGCCTCTCCAATTGCACGCTATTCAGCTCGATTCCCGGCAACCCTCATCCAGTTGTTGCCAGTCACCCTGCGAAGATCGTCGCTCCACCTAGCCTGAGGTCATAACAGACAGGACACACTGATTGAAGATTTTAGTCTTTTGGCTCTGCGGAATACGCGACGAGAAGTCTCGTTATTCGCCGGACCAGGGTCGGACGCGAGAGATCGCCGCCGCCGATCACCTCCACGAGGACACGGCGGTGCTCCGCCCAAGCCGGGCAGACCTCCACCGTATGCTCCACCGTATCCTCAGGGCGATCTTCGTAGTGGAAACACCCGGGCGTTTCCTCCCACCTTATCCGAAACAGGAACCTCCCGAAACAACCGTGCCCGGTGAGGACCTGTGTCAAGCGGAAGGTGAGGACGCCATGCCGCCTCTCAAGCCACTCCTCAAAGAAGGGACTTACCGACGCAATCGTAGCGTGCCCAAAATATAAAAAAAAACCGTGGAGAGCTGAATGGAGGAAGATTTTTAAAAGTATTTTCTCTTTCAGATATGAAGCCCGATACTGAAGGAAACGTATACTTCGAAGGAAGTGTTCATGCCAGTGATATACGTAAGATATCAATACATTTTAATGTACAGACACCAGCACGTCAAGCTACCCCAAACTGTCAAAGTTCTTTGATAGGTTTTCAACTTTATTACATATGCATAAGGTTCATGCTCAATTTGGAAAATGGAACAGTTTAGGGTAGTTTGATGTGCTGGCGTATGTACCTAATTTTTTTTTAATTGTCAATTAGTTTTGTCAGTAATCTAACCATCCGTTAATGCCCGATTTCTATGTCTTACGGACCATTGTTACTAACACTTGTCACTTAACCACGGATTTGTTGGAAGTAGAAACTAGAAACCAATCAAATTAACTATGTATTCGTTGGGTTTAGGAACCAATAAGAAAACTATTTTATTGGTCAATGAAACTTATACACAAAAAAAAAAACGACAACAATGGAAACAATTTGTCGAATATCCCAAGGACCCAATAAAAAGAACAATTCGTCGAATATAGGAATCAATAAAAGGAATAATTAATCGAATATAGGAACCAATTAAAAGAGCAATTCTAGGAACTAAAGGAACTAATAAAAGGAACAATTCGACAGATTTAGGAACCAAAAAAACGAATAATTCGTCAGATATACAAATCAAAAAAAGAACATTTCATTAAATATAGGGACCGTAAAGATATCAATTCGTCATGAGGGTTTTCTGAAATGACGTTCACTAGGTGGCAGAACTGAGACGTCAGGTCCGGATACCTGTCAAAAGTGTCAAAGCGCCTACGGACTGAATGGTGAACAACAGAATGAAACGAATGACATCAAATATTTTAAGTTCATTGTCGAACTGGAAGACCTCTTGTCAAAGTGGCGCCAACTGGTGGCTTGAATATTCATGAAAACCCTCATTTAAATAAACCTGAATGAGACTTGAACAAACCAGGGATGCATGGTATAAAAGCGAGTAGCCCTATAATAAGCAGTGAGTGGAACAAGGCTGTCAGTAACGATAATAGGAACCGGGTACCCACCTTGTTAAAAAATTTACAACGATTCGTAATCGATATAGGAACCGGGTAATGGCCCACTCTGTTAAAAAAAGAGATCAATTATTTTCCACAGTTGACAGCGATATCGATCAAAGCCAAGGTATGGACGATATTATGCCAGGGCTTGAAAGTAATTCCCGCATTGAAATGGACCCCCTTGCGTTTGACCTTCAGGCCCAAAGAAGGGCTATTGTGAGGAAGTAAGTATACTTTGAGCTGTTTTGAGCAACAGGGGGGGCAGGACTAGATAAGGGCAATTTTTTTGTCTTTAATATTGTTTTTTGTTTGTTTTTTATTGGTTTTGTATATTTTAATTATGTATTTTTAGTCGTTTCATTGTTGCTTTTTTGTTTTTTGTTGGCTTTCTAACACCCAGTTGCACAAAAACAAACATTAATGACACATTACATGGATCATATTCATAACACTTATGATGTTATTAATTAAATTAAATTAATTAAATCATCATTAGATTTAATGGTTCTTTAATTTAAATTTTAAATAATGAACTGTCAAACAATTTTTTTTGCACAAAGCAAGCACCGTTAGCGCCTTAAAGTTGTTTTGTGCAACATCATTATGTTGCACAGAACAACTTTAAGGCGCTAAAGTTCATTATTTAAAATTAAAGAACTATTAAAGTCTAGTCTAATGTTGCTGTCTTTAACAAGTTAATGGAAGATTAGTATTTAATGATGGAGTTAAAGTTCGTTTCTGCAACTGGCTTTTAACTGTTAATTGCATTTTCTAACATGCAACGTAAATATAACCTACCTAAGTCGACGTTGACGTTGAGTTGTCATCATTGACGCGAGCGTAATAATATTGCGGAGGGATTTCTTTGCGCACTGGATACTCAATGCACTACTCAGCGCCTACTAATTAAAATCGAATAGTGATTTTTTTTTTGACGCGCTGAAATGCACTTCGTTGGATTCTCGAAGCTCGGTGCAATATCGAGAGTTGAAAATCGAGTGCGCGATAAAATCCCAACGCGATATATTGACGTGCGTGTGAACGTTGAGTAACGTAAATTCTAATTATTGATGGAATCGAAAATACAACGTGTGACGAAATTATTATTTGAAACCGATAAATGAAAACAACTTATTAAGATCAAGTGAATTTGCGTGACTTCGTCTGCGATCCCAGATCAAAAGTAGCTTATCTCCTTCTCTAAGATAAGGTCTATTCACGTGCAAAATTTCATCCAAATTCATTCAGTTGTTTTAGCGTAAAAGCGTAACAAAAAACATACGAAAAAACAAATCTCTGTTGATAAGATTTCTTTGAGAGTATTTTCAAATGTTACTGTGGCGGCATCTACATCGCCACATGCGAATTACGCATCAAGACCTGACGTCACACAAATCCTGCATCGCGCAAGCAGACTCACCGCGCGACTGGTATATATACAACGTCCCGACATCATCCGTCGGGCAGTAACCCAGCCGTCTGGTCGGAGGATCCTTCCTTTTCCATGGAGTACTGATGAGTGAACATTACACCCTGTTCTTCATACCTCTATATTACGTTAACTCCGCGCATTCCTGCTAGACCCAGGTGTGGTTAGGATTCTCTAAACTTATGTAAGTTTAATTTAATTTAATGTAAATTATGAAATAAAAATGTATTTTTTTCTTGTTACAGACTGAACGAGAAGATAAAAATGTCACTGGGTTAAATAACAAGCCATTTAAAAGCAAAAATTAATCTTAAAATTATAATTTAACTTAAAATAATGAAGTCTAAAATAATTATACATTTTGTACCTATTATGTAAGTTAAAAATAACTGGGAAATTCGTAAGTCCTAAAACAAGAGGGGTGTTAGAAGAATAAATCAATCAATTTAGAGATGGAGAATGTTAAAGAAAAGAATGTAACAGTAGAAAATAGAAACCGGATAGACATTAATTTGAATTAAGAATATCTGTGGCCATTGCTCCGCAAATATCCATCCATGGCCCTTGCACCGCAAATATCTATGGCCCTTGCACCACAAATATATATGGCCCTTGCATCACAAACCACTAAATTCGCTAAACGCTGAACATTTCAACATCGTTCTGTTTCTATCAATCGTTTAAGGTGACAGAGACTCAATGATGTTAAATTTTAGCGTTAAACATATCATATACTAGCTTTTGCCAGCGGCTTCGCCTGCAAGTAGATCGGAAATTAGCCCAAGGAAACGTACTACCAGGATAAAAAGTATCATATGTGTTAATTCAGGTTATATACTATCTGTATGCCTAATTAATTAAATTTCATCCTAATCTGTTTAGCCGTTTTTACGTGATTGAGTAACAAACATCCAAACACATAAACATACAAACTTTCACACATATAATATTAAAAAGATTTAGTGGTTTGTGGCGAAGGTGTGCTTAAAAGTGGGTAATATGAAAAATTTATCACTCTATTTCAAAATTAAACACGCCTAGTAATAATCTCCTAGGGGCAAAAATTATGTTTTTTAATGCAATAGTCCAGACAAAAAATTATGCTAGCGTAGCACAATTCCGGCTTGAAGAAATGACTAAGGAAAGAGAGCGAACAGAGATGTACTGGATGAGAGATAGCATAAGAACAGAAACACATGGCGAAGTGGAAGAGTATATAGACAATTTTCTAGTAGTGTAAAGATGGGAGCAAACATGAATTTTAACAAAAACGTGTGCAAAAAAAGTGGTCTTATGTCCCGAGCTGGCTTCTACAGCTCGGGACATGACATCCAGGTTTGGGCATACCAATTAGTTTAATTATTATCAATGTAAATAAATGTTTGATGTTTTAATTTATTTATAGTTAATAAAAGAATAAATATCTGCTGACTACGATGCAGTAGGTATGTATTTGAGTAATATAAAAAATATTTCATATATTTATTAAAATATTTTTTTCATACAAAAGAGAACAAGCAATTAAAACAATTATGTAAAATAATGCTTCTTTGACCTTGCAAGACACTATTCCCTTAAGGGACTAGAATAAAAAAGATATTTTGTGTGAATGTAACACATTAACGTCATTTAAATAAAATGGCCTTTTTTGCGATTCTTTGGCCAATGATTCCTAAATAAGCTTGAAATACATGTTTTGCAATTTAAAAAAAAAAATCTTATTTTTAATGTGTACGTATCTATTGTAGTTGTGAACAAAAAATGCAATTTTATTATTTTTAATATTAACATCAAAAATTATTGTCGTATAATAAATGTCGTGCATAATATTTTGTTGTGTTTCAATTGTTTTCCTTCTCTAATGAAGAACACAGGTTTATTTTTCGACAACAAATAGTTAAGGTAACATAACAACATCATGCCTGTATTTCCCGTGGGGTAGATAGAAGTGTTCCTATAGTATACCCACATTTCACTAGTTACATTTAAATTGCCA
The DNA here is from genome assembly GCA_949091785.1 of Polymixis lichenea. Taxonomy (NCBI): domain Eukaryota; kingdom Metazoa; phylum Arthropoda; class Insecta; order Lepidoptera; family Noctuidae; genus Polymixis; species Polymixis lichenea. The sequence continues at coordinate 11,277,386 of OX420959.1, forward strand.
TCAACCGGCCTGAAAACCAGACTGAGAAACTCCTGATAGAAAGATGCAATGACACTACCCGACTTGGGAATCAAAACGACCTGGATTTGCGCTTTTCCCACTCTGATTAACGAGCTGGGTGGCTCTTTGCTCCTGTTCAGTTTGTGGAACTAAAGCGCCTGTTTTATGAGGCACTATCTCTAAACTCAGGCCGCGAATTGACGCCCCAACTTTTACCACTCCGAGCTCGATAAGCTGTACCTACTGTTTCTTCGAAGGAGTCCGTGTCGGTCAATACTATGGTGTCATCCGCGTAGCAAAAGACATTACCACCAACGGCCTCCCCGTTGGTGTTAATGTCGATTGCTACACGGATGATCAACATGCAGAACCACATCGTAAGCGAGGTTCAACAAGACAGAGTGGAGAGAGGACCTAAAACTCTCCCCTGCGGAACCCCACTCGTGATTTCCCTACGATGAACGCTACTGTCTCAACCTACATGGCGACTGTACTGTTTGCATAGGTAGGCCCCAATGATGCACTGGAGGTAAAGAGGCACTCTGTGATATACAATTGCCGCCCTAATCGCAACTCAAGGCCGAGAGTTAAAGGCGTTAACGATTTCCAAACTTACCGTCAGGCCCATCGTACCCCGGGACATCACTGTTTCCAACAGCGAGCGGACATGTCAGGGTTGACCATATCAATCATCTCAGCCTATCGCAGCTCACTGCTGGAAATAGGCCTCTCCCAGGTTGCGCCACAACATTCTATCCTCCGCCTTCCGCATCCAGTCTGTCCCAACCACCTTTTTAAGGTCGTCGGTCCATCTAGCTGGGCATACCACACTAGGCTTGCCGGTACGTGGTCTCCACTCCAGGACTCGTCTGCTCCATCAGCCATCGGTCCTTCAAGGCCTCAGCTTACTTACTCTGCAAGCTATGTCGGTGACTCCGGCTCTCCAGTTCCGGTTGACCTCATAATCAGCAGTAATGCTTGCTACCACTGGACAAACAAGGCAGTCAAAACGGTTATTTAGTTTGATATTTAAAACATGGTTCGTTTTTTATATCTACTTTGGTTTCAACTCTGATAGATACGTTATGTGACTCAAAGGACCACTATTTACCGAGTTTTCTTTTATAATTTAACACGGAAATGTTCCCGAGAAGGCCTGCCATAGTTATCTATTCCTGCACACTACATTCACTTTTAACAAGAAACTTTTGGTTGGTTCCAAAAGTAACCTATGAATGTTGCATGTGTGTGTGTCTATGAGTGTGTTTAAGTTAAATTCTTACGCAATCACTCACCAGAAGCTTACACACATTCTTTTTCCCAATAAGGTATTTCACTCTCTAAGAGAAAAAATCTAAAAATATATTATTGAGATAGCTTAGGCAAAATGCAGTCGGAAAATTTTAGTTTTAAGTACAAGAAACAACAAAATAAATTTTAAATTAAAAGATTTCTGTATCTGCTTTCGAACAAATAGTAGCCACCATGTTATTACGTCGTACGGCATGTCGACTGAGCAACTTTGTACTTTTATTATTTTCGTACCCAAAGTAATTTTTATAATACAATATTTTGCATACAGGAACAGCAAACCAACGATAAGTAGAAAAATAACTCATTTTTTAACTATAAACAATTTTCTTATAAAATATCAGCGCATTTGTTTAAGTAATAAACTGACAGCATACCCACAGAGCAATATGGCGTCCACGAGGTCCAGCGTTTTCGTCAAATTACGCGCGAAATTTGAAAATGTAAAATTTAAATGTATTTTTTGGACTAATTTGATTAAATAAAATTTAAGATTTTTTTTGTGGTTTAGTAGCACTCTAGAATCTAATTAAGACAGTTTAAAAAAATAAGTGAAATACCCTATTAAGTTATGGTCGGCTTCCAGTCTAACCGGATGCAGCTGAATACCAGTATTTCACAAGGAGCGACTGCCTATCTGACCTCCACAATCTCCTAATCTGCCTATAGTATTCCCATTGCTGGCACACAGGCCTCCGCTCTGTGAATGGGAGTGGGGCATAATCCACCACGCGAGCCCAGCGCGGGTTGGTAGATTTCACATGTCTTCGAATTTTTGGTTCTGGGACATGCCGGTTTCCTCACGATGTTTTCCTTCACCGTTTTGAGAACAGTGGTGATGAAATAATTTACACAAAGCAAAGTGCTTGCTTGGGTTCGAACTCACGACCTCATAAATCATAAATCACGGCCATTACCACTGGGCCACTACTGCTCCTACTCATTCACAACCTAGGTACTGGGTAATACAAAACACCGGTTCCATGTGGTGCCGGACGTAAAAGAATAGCACCATCCCATTTCTTCCCGTGGGTGTCGTAGAACGCGACTAAGGGTCTTACTAGAGAATGGGCAGCAGCGTTCTCAATGCATTTGACCACCGTACTGCGATCGCCAACCCGCCTGCCAAGCGTGGCGATTATGGCAAATCCTCCCATATTAGGGGAGGCTTAGCTCCAGCAGTGGACAACTTTCGGCTGATTTGATGATGATGATAACGAAACACCTTGGCCCCTCAGGAAGGCTGGCTTTCGGGCTTCTGACGAACTGTAACGAGAAAAGACTGTCAAAGATCCGCAAATGATAGCCGGGGCCAACGCCTTAACCTGCTTCCCTTGTCTTGGTATTAAAGATGGTCACCCATACACGGAGGCACGCAAGCGTAGCTTAGCTCCCCCCCAGTGGGGTTCCCGCATTGTCGTTGCGGGGGGGCTCAGTAACCGTGGTCACCCTCCCACGGTGAAGCGAAGAGGAACCCCAAGGTGGGGCCGCTCGTCAGGGCTTGTGCCTAAAAGCCGACGACTTAGCGGCCAAAAAGTAGGTTGCGGTGAGGTGCATCGCAGCTGAGGCGGGCCGCGATGTCGAATGGGAGGCATCGCGGCTGAGAGTTACAGGCTGCGGCGGAGGAGGAGTGCCGGTACTTTTGAGTACCGCTCTTCCCTTCCGTGGCCTGGACGGGGCCGCCACCGTTTGATGGCGGACGCGGTGGGGCCGCAGGGGCAGAGGAGTGTCGGTATAGCGTTGGCCGCTCTCCCTATCCCCTGCGGCCGAAAAGTGGTAGGCGGCGGGGCCACTGCTGACCCGTCGCAGGGAGACGTCAGCAGCAGCTGGTGGGGCTCGCAAGGGCCGATGCCTGCCAGGGGTGCGGGTTGTTCGAAAGAGATACCGCGGCCCCTGGCACACGGGCAGCTGAGAGAACATGGGTGGGTTTTAGTCAGTAAAAGTCTGACACGCCCTCCTGCTCCACCCAGAGCGGGAGAAGTCATTTGATGATTTCCCACCCAAAAAAAAAAAAAAAGCGTAGCTTAGCTTGATTGATTAACCCGTGCGGATGTAATTACTTAGTCACAAGCCCTACATATTGAAAAACATAAATGTAAATTTTCACTCAAAATCATCATCATTGAGGTGAAACAAATCGGATCGACACTTCGACCCGATGTGTCTCTTATCCTAATTTAATTTGAGATATGAACAGAGTGTGAAGTTCACTCATTTTCCATAGGTAAGGATAGATTCTCCGACCAGATGGATGTCGTGTCTGGTGGGCAACTGCAATCTGCTAGTTGCGCGATAAACTTCGCCTGCGCGATGCAGGATTTCACGTGGCGTTAGCGTGCTGCGTAGTTCGCATGATGGCGATGTAGATGCCGCTACAAATAAACCAAACGCTATACGTAAATATACACTGTGTTTGAGGCACATTCAACGCAAACGACAAAACTTTCTGTACCATAATAAGTTTGGAATTAAATTCTTTAACGTGGCTTGCGGTAAGAGTAAACTAGTATAAATAGTCTATGGATGATGATAAAGTTTTCAGTGTTTATAATGGCGGCAGGTTATGGGAAGATATGTAAAACCAGGGTTAGACCTGCCGTCTTGCATGGGTCAGAATGTTGGGCCACAAACAGGATGAATGAAAGGTAATTGCATGCAACGTGATAAGAGGGATGTGTGGTGTTACACGAATGGATAGAATTAGAAATTAGAATATTAGAGGAAGTCTGAAAGTGGCATCAGTAACTGAAGTTGTGTGGAAATCGGTTGTCATGATATGAGCATGAATGAGTATGAATGTTGATGGCTATAAGAGTTTGGGTAGGTATACCAAAGAAACGATGGATGGTGTTTGTGAATGATGGTATGGTTAGACTAAAGAGGTTGACTACCGCGAAGTATGGAAGTAAAATACATGTGGCGCCGACTCCAAATAATTTGGTATAAGGACAGGAGAAACATGATCTACCAAGTTTTAAAACCATCAACTAGGAGCTCATAAAATAGTCTAAAACTCCAAACCAAAATTGTAAATTACTGGCTGCATCAAAATCTGCCATAATGTTATCGCTCGGAAAATTCATCCTTTTTACCACAAAACCCGCCAAAATAAGAAAAAAAATAAAAGCGATAAGGCGATTGTTTACTGAAGGTCTTCCACTGCTAACCAAACCGCTGGCCGTCGAGCACGCTGATAAACGTAAGCAAACTTTTTAATACCTTACTTTTTCTTTCGTCAGTAGCCCGAAAATCGGACAACCAAACTTACGAGCGGGTATTGTACGGACCCAGTGACTGGGTTGTGAAAGGCAGATAGGCAGTCGATCCATGTGAAATATTGGTATTCATCTGCACCTGTTTGGACTGGAAGCCGACCCCAATTTGGTTGGAAAAAGGCTAGGCAGATGACTTTTCTATGAAACAGTATTTTTTTGTTTTTTGATAACTGACAGTAAATTTCTACGTCGGGGGCTCTAAAACCATATGCTAAATTCATGGTTACAGTTTGCGTTGCACAGTTTCGATGTCCATGCCACATGTCAGCATCAATTGGTGGAGTCCGCTAGGGCCGATGCCTGCCAGGGGTGCGGGTTGTTCGAAAGAGATACCGCGGCCCCTGGCACACAGGCAACTGAGGGAACACGGGTGGGTTTTAGTCAGTAAAAGTCTGACACGCCCTCCTGCTCCACCCAGAGTGGAAGACGTTATTTGATGATTGCCCAACTTCAAAAAAAAAAACACAACTCTGTTACATTTACTTATTCGCCAACGTATTTTGGTTAGCAATAGGTGTTAAATGACTTCAGCGGGGCGAGCACAGCCTACTGTAACATAGTTTGAGTTATACAATTTATCCAACTCTACACGCGACCAAAGGGCTGGCCTATTTTTCAGCCATGTAAGCATTGCCACGTTGCATGGCAATGCTGCCAGCCTTTTGGGCACTTTACCCATTGACAACGATACTGACGTATTTTTTTATGCCTTTTGATTATTTTCTTTTTTATATACCAGCAGATTTAGCACGAGCACTGTTTTGTGGACGGAAGAATAGACATGACTATTAACTAAATGATGTACAATAGGAGAAGATAGCTATGTTCTTCTATTAATAATCACAGATAAGCGTTCTAAACGAATCATGTTTTTGTAGATAATCGTGTATACTTTGTGGCCATCGAGTACAAAGTTTGTTTTCAGTGTGATTTTGACAGTTTGGGAAGGAATATTCTTCTGAAATAGTTTACATAAAAAGGATCTAGACAAAGATCGTTAGAAACGAAAGACAAAATGACAGATTGTGGAAGCATATCTACGGTGCGATGTCACAAAAATAGAGGAACGAAATGCGACTTTGTCTAGAAAAAGCACTGTCTATCCTTCGCATAAATAGAAAGCGTCATGCAAAGCATGCTGTACTGTCATAGTAGGCCGTGCTCGCCCCGCTGGTATACGTAGGTATATAATAGCGTGAGACACAGCTCAGGGTGTGTTTCACAACCTAAAATATCATTATTTGAAGCATTGTCAACAAGACACATTACAGAGAAAAACTAACAATGGCGTTGTACGATTTCCTGAAAAAAAAATGGCGTCTTAAGAAATGCTGTATGAATTGTGACATGGATATTTTATGTCTGTCAATTGGTTGGAAATGACACGTTGAGCCGTTGGTCCCGGTTGTCATTCGTAGATCTTTTACAGTCATTACGCGTAGTCAGAAGCCCAAAAGTCTGGCAACCAGTCTTACCAAGTATCGCATTACCCAGTAACTATCGTCGCTCCATGTTAAAGTATTCGGTGAGCTGCATCTGGTTCGTCTGGTTAGTCTGCAGACTGGAAGCCGACCCAATATAGTTGGATAAAAGCTAGGCAGATGATGATGAGGTATACAAAACTTAAAAAAAAAAAACAACTGACTTCCGAAAAAATACTACAAAGTGAAAAATAATTTTAATTTCGTAAGTCGGTGTCTCCAAACATGTCCAAACATGTATTTTATTATTTGTCACCGTCTACCGAAATTAGAGTTATTTTCATTTTATAGTGTTTTTTCGGAAGTCGGTGTTTTCTTTTTGTTTGGAAAAAGTTTTTGTTTTCACTTTGCAGTTATAGTACCTACCCCACATCGATTCGAAATTTCATCATCCTTGGGTTATTCTCAAAGTCAATCATCAAAACAATGCATATTTATGCGATAGCAGCATTCGCGGTTGATTTGCTGTCATTTTTTTTAAAAGTTCCGTTGTCTGTCTCCGAAACTCATCATCAGATCTATATGAAATTCAAAAGAGACCATTTCAGAACAAACCCCTTTCAAACAAAAAAAGAATTTTGCAAATCCGCCTTTATATGACGGAGTTATGATATAAAAGTATATATAAATAAACATACCAAATTGATAACCTCCTCCTTTTTGAAGTCGGTTAAAAAAGACTTTCTCTTCAGTCGTCTTCAATACAAGGTTTTGGAATAGCCGTTTATTTTTTTCTTTATTTTTGGATTTAGGCTTAGGAAACAATTTAATCATTGGATTGGAAAATAAAATTGTTTATGGATTTCTTCACTTTCAAGTTTCTGTTTTTAACCTGCATAGTCTTTCACAACCGTTCGGCAGGCTATCGAATCGAAAATGGCACATTATATTAAGCTGATTTGCTTTGCCCCATACAACAAATAGCTGTTGGAAAAATGGCCATCGTCTATTTTGATTTAAACTGACAACATTTACGGGTTTTGGACTTGTAAACAGTGTTTATAGGACTCCTACGATAACATTGATTGATGTTCGATTCGGTACGGAAGCGTAGTGAATCGTTGTGAAAAGCTATGCTGGTTAGGTAATTTATTGTTAATATTTAATAACTGCACTTATAATACATACATAAACTCCACTTTTTTACGATAAAAGATAATTTGATTGTGAAACATGCGATTACATACAAATCGGGCACGCAAGATGTTAAATATAGGTAAAAAGTATGCACATGTTTTGACGAAACGAACAATTTTTTATATAAAACATACAAATAATTAATTCAATGAACCAAAGACTAAATACTGGTTCACTAAAATTCATTATTACATTTTATGAGAATTATAATCCTACAGAAACAATAATATAAAATTCAAGCATGTTAAAAGGTATCTGTCAAAAAGTTATTTATATTGTAGAATAGAATAGAATTTATTTGCAAATATGGCTAACACAAAAGTATATGTAGGTATCACAATACAGAGTTCTGCCACATTGCACCATTCGGCATGCAAACATTTTCATTATATAAAATTATTAAAATTTAAATTCTAATTAAAACATTAACTTAATATATATTATACACTCTAATTAAATAAAATTATTAAAATTTAAATTTTCATTAATTATTACATTATACCTACATTAAATAAAATTGTCATTAAAATATAAAAATAGTGGTCAAACTTATATAAACAAACAAAAATTTAAATTACAGGTCATACATAATCAGAGGTCGGAGTAGGTAGATTGATTTAAGGTCGTTGACGTCAAACGTAGAGGATAATATGGATATGCCTCCAAAATACCGGAACATCATATTTATTGTGATATTTGTTCCGGAATTTTGAAATTAGCACGAATTTGTGTTTAAGGTGAAAAACTAATGGTGAAAATAATTGTTCATTGAATTCAATCAATCATTCATATAATAAACGATTTTGTTAGCCTATCTGTATGTTTTTTATTTTATTTTATTCCATAATTCCAATTCCGGAACTTTTTCCGGTACTTCCCGCACATTATGGATAAAATGGTATGTCCATATTATAATATCTTGACGCAAGTATATAAAATCAATCTACCTACTCCGACCTCTGTCTGTACATACATAGATGGAACATTATTTAATATGGCAATAATTAATTTATAAAAAAGCAAAAAAAGCATTTGTCTATGTGTAAGACTCCACAAGGTTAAGTATATTTCCTCTTATGCCATATGCCTCCAGTTTCTGAAGTAGAACATTATGGTTGACATAGTCAAAAGCTTGCGTCATATCTAGGCATCGGATAATCGGATGCGTATTTACCTAAAGTTAATTTTTAGTTACGAAAATATGGAAGCGGCTTCTTAAAATATTTTTTTGTACAAAAATCCTGGGATGCCAGCAACACCGGGAATGCATAACTAGTCAGTTGTATAGTATGGAAGCGACTTCTAAATGATGAGGATTGCATAACTATTCAGACGCATATTTATTAAAAAAATTAACCCCGATGGAGATTTGGTACCTATACCTATGTACCTAGGGTGTAAGTCTGTAAGAGTAGGAGTAGTATGTGTTAGTAAAAACATTTTTTTACATTGAATTCAAAAAAATCGGTACAAAAGCGCATTTTGTACCGATTTTTTAGCCAACCTCTCAATTTTAGGTGAATACGCATCCGAATATCCGATCTCTAGTCATATCACAGTAAATATCACATACTGGAATTCTAACGTCCATATTTATTTATTTATTTATTTATTTAATACTTTACGCACAGAAATGTACAGAGGCGGACTTAATGCCATAGGCATTTTCTACCAGTCGACCTTTGGGCGATGCAGAGACAAACAGTGGTAGGTGCTATCAAATAAGTAGTGTATTTAATTATTATTCAAATATAACTAAATATACTCATGTTATACCTCAAAAAAAATATATATTTATACAATAAATATGCTATATACATAATTAAATATATGCACAAATAAATACACATAAATATAGTAAAACAAATAAGACAAACAATGGGAAAACATTATCGTTGTGAAGATACCTTATGCAAGAAGTCATAAATATATTGCCATATTGGTTGTCCTGTTTTTCCTAAATCTCTTTTGCTCATCGATTAAAATGTGTTTCTTTTCCAAGTATGAGATCTTTTCCTTATTAATTTTTTTTTTTTTTTATATTTCTATGGTAGTAGCAACGCCACCTTCTACCCTTACATACCCCATTTACCTCGTTACGTCCATACATCACAGGCTTTAGTGTGAGTTTCATTTTACCATCTCGATCAAACGCAGTGAGCGCGTTCGGCGTACCGATTGGTCCGTCACCAATCCACGGCCAATCGGAGCGGCGAACGCGCTCACTGCGTTTGATCGAGATGGTAAAATGAAACTCATACTAGGGCCACTGGTCATACACGCACGCATACGGTTGCGAGTACTAGGTACGCACTCTGAATAACATCACCATTTAAAATTCGTTCTTTATTTTTCCAGAAAGGAAAAAAACATCACATCATATGACACGATGCGACTACGATGCGGTGTTCTACAGGGTGTTCTGCGTCACACTTCTGGCTATAGCCTTCACATTTACTGTGATACTGACCAATGTCTTCGTAGACATCGATGGACTGCTCGCTAGTAAGAAAGGTAATCATTTTCGAGGCTTAAGAAGAAATTAGTCTCGGGCTCGAACTCACTCGTGGGCTAAAAAGCACGCTGTCTCACCCATACCGCGCCCAGGGGAAACATTATATAGTGAGATGCACGATCATTGATGGTACAACACAAAAGTCCTTCGAAGATAGAGTTTTATGAAAAAACTACTGAATAAATCAATTGCCAATAAAGTTTTTTCAACTTTTCGATATTTGAGCTTAGTCGGTAGCGACTTTTTTTCGGAGATTTTACACTTCTTTTATCACTTAAACACACCCGAAGTTCACTTAAACACACCCGAAGTTGCGGTCAAATTAGCAAGAAAAACTAATCTTTCTTGCCTCTGTGTCCGCAAAGACAATATTAATAATGAGAGAAAACCATACTATGTTTAATTGTTGAAGTTCATTGTCAAACAGTGGAGTAAAATACTCCCGAAGTTTGTATGGAAAAAATATGGACTCGTTACACCTTAATGGCTAAGCCTGCTTTTCCACCAGAGATGTGCCGTTTCTTTCCGTTGCTAAGGATGCGTTTAATCTCCACCAATCAAATAAAAATAAAAAATTGTTTTGCGAAATAAGGTGCAGAAAGTTCTTAACATAATTTAAGAGATCATGGACAAGCGGATGGACTGTGTGAATAATGATACGGTTGCATTTTGCGGTGGGAAATCGTCAAATAACATCTGCCGCTCTGGGTGGAGCAGGAGTGCGTGTCAGACTTTTACTGACTAAAACCCACCCGTGTTCCCTCAGTTGCCTGTGTGCCAGGGGCCGCGGTATCTCTTTCGAACATCCCGCAACCCTGGCAAGCATCGGCCATTTCGGGTCCCTTCAGTTGGTGCTGACATCTCTTTGAGGCGGGCGTGGAACACAACGCGCCGTTGACCCGGGCTTGGTCCTTACCGGACAGCGAACTACCCAGTACTCGCCGTCCAATCAATCGGGAAACAGCCTCTGATTCCCGACGTCCAGATCGTCTCCTACGGAGGCTAGGGCCGTGAGGGCGCATATACTGCCTCTCCCTCACGTGCGCCGCCTCCCTCTTCACGAGCACCACTGCTTCGCAGAAGGAGGCGACGTCTACCCATGCACTCTCACTCCGTACCATAGCCTGGACCAGGGCCGGATGATGCTATGGTTAGAAAGGATGTGACTACGGAGATGACGACTAATAGAGAACTGTGAAAGAAAGAGACACGTTGCGCCGACTCCAGCAGGAGAATGGTGTTGCACAAGCGAAACACATCCCTGATATGGAGGTAAACGCTTTTGCTGAACGTTTCGATTGTCAGTACGTAAACCACTGCTGCGTGGTTCACGTACTGACTAATGTTAAGTTATTATATATATTAATGTATGTTCCGTGTGGTGCCGGACGTAAAAGAATAGCACCATCCCATTTCTTCCCGTGGATGTCGTAGAAGGCAACTAAGGTACTTACTAGAGAATGGGCAGCAGCGTTCTCTATGCATTTGCCCACCATACTGCGATCGCCAACCCGGCTGCCAAGCGTGGCGGTTATGTCAAATCCCCCCTTTTGGGGGAGGCTTATGTCCAGCAGTGGACGACTATCAGCTGATATGATGATGATATTAATGTATAATTTCAATTTAAACGTCATTCTTTAATTTGTTTAAATGTTTTAATTTATTTGAATTGTATAATCCAAAGTTGGTTGAAATAAATAAATAATAATAATAATTGAATACGCCTTTAATCTTAGCGTGCAAATTTTACATAACTTATTTAATTATTAATAATTACTAGCTTTTGCCAGCGGCTTCGCCTCCATCAATGTTGAAAATTATCCCACGGGAATATACTACCGGGATAATATGTATCTTATGTGTTAATCCCGGTTACAAACTATCTGTGTGCAAAACATCCAAAGCTGTTCAACCGTTTTATGTCTGTTTTAAACATCCAAACATACAAAAGCGTTTTACTTAAACCCAGATCACCGAGTCAGAGATTGACAGAACTAAAAAAACCGGCCAAGTGCGAGTCGGACTCGCACACGAAGAGTTCCGTATCACAAGGCAAAAAATGCCTAAAAGAAGACGTTTCTTCTTTAAAAACAAAGCTAAAAATTATAGGGGTATCCTTTAATTTTTAGCTTTGTTTTTATTTATTTATTTAAATAATATGGGTGACTTAGGTACAGCAAAAGATTAACTAAAGCAAACAGAACAAAAACAGTACATTAATCAGAAAGCCAATTACAGGTCTCCACTTATAAAATGTGTCATGCTAGTGCACGTTTTAATCATTTTGATTATTTGTTGTTATAGCGGCAACATAAATACTCATTTTGTGAAAATTTCAACAGTTTACCTGTTACGGATCATGAGATACAGTCCGCTGACAGACACACGGACGACGGACCGCGGAGGCTTAGTATTTTTAGGATTCCGAACCCAACAGGGCACGGGCCCCGTTGGTTAGGGAACCCCAAAAAGCAAACGCATATAACTTGAAATTACCTATCTGGGATTAAAAAACGAACTTTAATTATTATTTTTCAGAAAAAATCAACGATAATACAAATCGTATTGAATACACAACCGAAGCTTCAGACAACGATGAAATCAACTACGGTGAAAGCGATGATTCTTACAGAACAAAACGATCCATAGGTGAGTCTATTATTGTAACTGTAGAATTCTGTTGATCCCGTATTGTAGAGGGTCCAGCCCGTCATAAATCTCATACAAACGCTCGTACGTGATCGTGGCTTCATATCACATTTTCCTCCAGATATTTGGATACAATCAGGGTCTCAAAAACGTCCGCATAAATAGGGCGCAAAGTGCGCTGTGTCTTTTTGGACATTGCTTTGTAAAAACCACTTTAAGTCATACGTGGAAGGTCGAATTTGCAAAAAAAAAATATTTTATCATAACTACTGCACAATCTGAAAAAAACCAAGATGCACATCTTGGGTTTTTTTATATATCAATGTATCCGGGTTTCTGTCATAAAAAAAAAACTTTTTTGACAAATAAATTCAGTAAAGATGTCTGAAAATCAGCTTTTTGCACAAATATTTGAAGTTTGGCCGTTCATAATGTACTCATACATTGAAAAAGTATAAATGTCTTCAAAGAATCCTCGCACATGTAATGAAGATTCTAAATGACATACATTTTTTCCAATTTTTGTACGCAAAAATTGTTGTTGTAATCTTAATATCTTTGGTGTCAATAAATACTTTATTATTATTTATTCCTCTACTCTTGAAGTCATCCATATTTATACTCAGTACTTTCAATACGGTCCTCATTCCTCCTCACTAAAAACAAAAAAAAAAAACATATAACATTTACTTCTCTCCTTCTCAATTTTGAAACATATTTCCAGAAACCCAAAGCTTCTTATTCCATATCAAGAACCCCAAAGTAAAAAACATATTAGCCAATCGGCTATCAACATTATTAGAAGAATTAGAAGGCGAAGAAGCAGCAGACATGAAACCGATACAAAAGAAGAATTTTGAAGATGCTCCAAAGGTTATTGAAAAACCAAAATTAGCAGAAGACGAGAAGAAAGACAAAATGCTTCATTTAAGTATGCATAATATTCTTCAGCAAGGAATTGAGAGACACATGGATTTAAATGAAGTTTATAAGCGAATGTATTCTTTGATGTCTAATTTTAACGAATTTCATGATGGGAAAGGTATTTATCATTGTTAAAAGGAGCCTATAATGTTCCTATAGGCCACTTCTTTGTGAGAGGGAGTGAACAATTCACCACGCATACACAATATTCCTACAACGTAGCACCCACGTCCACGTCTTGTCGTTGTGAATTGTGATGTGGCTTTAGTACATGTGATTGAGCCCTAAATTGCCTGGTTGGTGACAGTTTTACTTATGTAATTATGCTGTAGCGAAATTTACATCGCTACATGCGAACTACGGATCACAGTGACGACACGCAAAATCCTGCATCGCGCAAGCAGAGTTTAGTTTAGTTTTTCTTTTGAAGTAATACCAACAAGCATGGTGATTTTCTTTAATGAATTAATTAAATAATCTAATATTACGATTACAGTTGGGCAAAATCCTAAACCAAATGGCAATGGGAAGGAAGGGTATGATTCGAAGTTGCGGAAACCAACCGAAGACAAGTTTTTTGATGAAATGCTTAATTACATTGAACTTCAGGATCTGATAGTCCAAAGTACTACTCTCAAACCTGCTAAAGGTATATTGTGAAACGATTTTCAACTTTATATGAACTAGAATTTAGAATCTTATAAAGCGAGCATCAGAACGGGTTTTAGTCGATTTGCACGAAATTACTCTTTTTATTAATATACTAACTAGCTATTTCCCGCGGCTCCACCCGATGGATGTTGGTTATCGCGTAAAAATCTAGCCTATGTACTTCTCCATATCTCAGACTATATCTCTGCCACATTTCATGCCGATCAGTTCAGCGGTTTAAGCGTAATACCGTCCCAGATAGACAGAGTTACTTTCACATTTATTATATTAGTATATTTAATTTTAAAATTAAATATACTAATATAATAAATGTGAAGTAGTGTGAGTATATTTTTTTAAATCATTTATTTTTTGCGAATCTACAAGTGTAGAAATACGTATTAGGTAATTAGAATCCAGTAAGTCTTTAATTAAAAACATCTTAAAACAGTGGTAGTGAGCTGGCCATGTTTGTCGAAGAACCGATGGCCAGTGGAGCAGACGAGTTCTGGAGTGGAAACCGCGTATCGGCAATCGTTGTGTGGAATGCCCCCTAGCTAGATGAACCGAAAACCTTAAAAATGTGCCTGGGACAGAGTATATGTGGAAGGCGGAGGACAAGGTGTAGTGGCGCAGCCTGGGAGAGACCTATGTCGTCCAGAGGACTGCGATATACTGAATTAATTGGTCCAATAAAAAGATTCTCATAAACAAACAGCTATATTCTGGGATGTCATATATAATTATAAAAACAATAAAATAAATTTACTGTAATTGATGCAAGACTGCTTGTTTCAGCTCCTCCGAACGTTATGATCAAAACTGTAATAGATATCACATCTATAGACAATAATAAACTCAAAGAAAATGATACCAAGTAAGTGAATAACCTTATTTACCTACAATCTTACCTTATGTTAAGAATTCATATCTAAATTATTTTTCTATTGATTGGCCAAAAACTTAAACTCACGCTTTTTTGCTATAGTGGTAGGCAGAAGCTACAGAACGCCGACCGAGTTTATATATGTCACCGTAAAATTGTAAATACCGTTAGATTATAATCTATCTCGCAAGATTGTAAACTGTCGAAAGATTGTGAACCGTAACATACTGCTTACAATATAACGCTTTACTTTTCGGTACATTAAAATCAGTCGAAGTTAAACCGTCAAATTGTAAAATGGTATCAAGACGGATAGTACCTTGCGGTATTACTAAATAGTCCAGTAACTGCTACTAACTTGGAAAAAGCGCGGTCAAGCGATTCACAGCTGATAGCGCGCGCGCGATTCATACGGTGGTCAAATGGTAAAAGTGTTTTTTTTGTTTGGTTGTAGGTAACCGAATTAAATTACACCTGATGTATAATTCTTGTTAGGTACCCAAAAATCTGTTTGGGTGACTGGGGACATGCGCTAGTTAAATTAAAAAAAATGTTTCTTTGGGAAAGTTGTTTGTTATGATGAGTACAATCCTGTGCTTAAATCATTTCAACGAAAGATGTCCACTGCTGGACATAGGCCTCCCTAAAAGGGGGGTTTTGCCATAATCGCCACGCTTGGCATGCGGGTTGGCGATCGCAGTGCGTTGGTAAAATGCATAGAGAATGCTGCTGCCCATTCTCTAATAAGTCCCTTAGTCGCCTTCTACGACGCCCATGGGAAGAAATGGAAATGGGTTCTTAAATATCGGTCACAAATTACCTGTCATCCATGTATGGCCAGAAATGCTATTTAGAAAGGCATATATTTAATCGAACCTCGATTGTAGTCCTAAAAATAGTATTGAACAACTAATATAGCAATCGCAATCGCAATTCTAAGCCTTAAATAATCCCTATTTTGGGGTTGTAAAAATACTGAATAGCCAAGTAATTGAGACCAACTCGGATGTAGCACTCGCTGGGGTCGCAAGCGGTTGGTGACATTTCTAACCTAACCTAACCCTTTTGGTATGTATGCCAAAGCTTAGTTACTGAGACCAAATGTAAGAAAAGGTCAGAAAGTTAAAAAGAGGTCAATAACTTAAAATTTTGCACCCTTAGATTGTCAACAACTTTTTAGAGACTTAATTAATATTTCCCATTTCAAATGGACGAAATCGACAGTAGGCATAGAAATGTGTGATATTTTTTTTTTTAATAATCTCAACATTCTAGCTGAATTTAAAGTTTAATAACTTACTAGCTTTTGCCAGCGGCTTCGCCCGCGTAGAGGTATTTATTATACATAAATATCTGGATGACCAAGCTTCGCTCGTTTTTTTTTTTGGTTCGAAGTTTTAGGTAGATCGATTTATCGCCCCCGAAACCACCTGCATACTAAATTTCATGAAAATTGTTGGAGCTGTTTTCGAGATTCAGATTAAATATATATATATACAAGAATTGCTCGTTCGTTCTCTTGAATCACTCTGTCTATTGATGAAAACCGCATTAAAATCTGTTGTGTTGTTTAAAAATCTAAGCTGGTAGAAAATGCCTATGGCATTAAGTTCGCCTCTGTACATATGTGTGCTTAAAGTATTAAATAAATAAATAAAAAAACACGACAACCGTTTTATACTATGTAAATATTTAAATGATAAACAGTGCCCTTATCACTTTACCTGAGAAACTTAAAGTGACAAACATATTAATGGTATCACCAGTCTCCCCATATTTAGAGAGTTAACACACAAAAATCTTGTATTCACAAAAAAAACATTACATTTCTTTCTATATTACAGAATTACAAACGAAAACATTCAAGGTGACATAGAACTTGTGTACAATGGGAAAGTCATAAAGTTCTCTCAATCAGACGCAAAAATGGCACAACCGAACCCACAGGAAAAACTACTCGAAACTTTAAAACCAAAGAGAACTATTGAAACGACCACAAAAGATACAAACGACTACAACATGATACCAAAATCGTACATGAACAAATTCGTCGAAGAATATTTCAAACATTTTCCACACGACATTAAAGATACCAACAACGAAATAAACAGACGTTTTCAAACAAAACGTTTGAAACGCCACGTCAGAATCAAGTATGAAAAGGACGCTCCTGGACAAGCAAAGAAATCCGTAAAAAAGAACACGGAAGAAGATGAACTTTACGTCGAGATCGAAACACATTTTGACAGTAAAGGAATGAAAGGGGAAAAGAAAAAGAAGCTCATTAAGAATTTAATTGACAAGATACAGAAAGCGATACACTCGGATATGACAAATAAACTAACAACCTCAGGCAAAAACATTACAAAACAAAGCAAGAGTATACATTTTAGGAAACGCACACAAAATCCTTTGGAGCATGGCATCAATCATGTTTTGCTCAATAAAAACAGTCTTCCTATTACTAATTATGTTCACAGACAGCTTCATCCGATTAGCAAGACAGTTCCTCTGCAAGAAACAAACCTCCCTTCCATTGGTACTAAATCAGGAGAAGACTGGAAAAAAACAAACAGTGGCCCTGCATTCTTAGCAGACACCAAATCAATAAACTCAGCTGAAATGAGTGAAGTAAAGGTAGATTACAGCAAAATATTAGAAGTCAATGGAATACCACAGAGACTGCAACAACCGTTAAATACTCAATTGAGTGAAGAAACTATTAAAACAAATTCATATTACGATATGGGAAAGAGAAAGTTTGTGATTAAAGACATTGACGGATCTGGGTTCTCAGTTGGCTTCAACCAGTATGTTGATCAACCCCCCGATAAGGAATCAATGCGGTTGTTCTCAGGTCTAGAAAATGTTATTAAATCTTACCATCAGACCTATGATCCAGCTCCTGAGCCTGTAACCGCTACAGAAGCTTATTTAGAATCAGAAAATAGACCTATGGAATCTCCTACCAATAAACATATAATAGAACGCCGTTCTATAAATAATAAACATGACTACCACTCAAATGAATACAAAATTATATTCAATAACGATTTCCTGAATTATAAAAATTATCGTGACATTTACAAAAGAAAAAAAGAGAAGCCAAAAATTAAATCAGTTGAAGACAAAACGTCACCTTTAATCGTGGATGAGAATATATTTGATAAAAACTTGAATCCTTCAGAAATATTTAGCTTAGCGAACCTTTTCCAACGCAAAAAAAGGGGATTAAACGTTCAAAAGATAAATGATTTAAGTACCAGAATCAAATTCAATAAATTTCTGAATACAAATGCTAAATCAAAGACAATATTCTTAAATACAAAGAGGAATAAGAGACAGATTAATAAAATAAGAATCATTGCAACTGATCTACCGCATATGTCAAAACAATCTGACGAAAACGTATTTGTTGTATCCGATGAAAATGTTTTTGCTGATAGAGCCTTAGTTAAAGAAGCGGAAACAATAGATAAAGATGAGAAGCAAGAAGAGTATCCTTATCAGACCAATGAACCCACGAATTACATCACTAAGATATTCGACGGAAAATTCAGACATAACTCTTTGATGTCAAAGTACCCACACATATTTATGGAGGAAGTATCAAGATCACGGGAAGAGTATATACCGAATAACGCATTATTGTTTGGAAAATATCCTGGAGCTCGTAAAATAAATACTGACGTAGAAAATAACGACGACACTATTGATATAGAACAGTTTTTGGCATCAACCAATGACACCGAACCTCAAACACAATTAAAAGATCAGGAAATAGTTTACGCTTTAACATCACCTCCTGCTAACAAATCTAATTACAAAGTGACTGTGAAAATTATACCAAAAAATCAGACAGGCTTAAACTCTGGTTTTAAAGAAATACACACTAGTATCAACAAAAGTTTTAATAAAAACGGACTTTTATATTCTTCGTTAGTAAATGTTTCAGAAATATCAAAAGTTATTAAATTGAACAGGTCCATATATGAAGGAGCAAAGGATGATAAAGTATATACAAAGCAAGAAGAAACAACCCTGACAAGAAAGATCCAGGATCAACAAGAAAAAATGCAAGTTTTACTAAAACAACACGCTGAGCATATAAATGAACAGCTAAGCCGATTGAAAGAAGAGAAGATGAATCTAGAATCTATGTTAAATGGTGACAATATTGATATTAATGGTGAAATAGATAGCAATGCATTGAGTGCATCTATAAGACGTTTAAAAGTGGACAGTAGAGAGATAGTAAGCACGACTACAGGAGTGATTCCAATAGAAATACAAACAACAACAGTGAATATTAAACCACGCGAAGAGTTACCTCAAAGTACGTCACAGCCAGCGCCCCCTAGACAACTACAAGACTTCTCAGAGAAAATCAAAAACAACAATATCATAAGCACCATAGAAAGAAACGGAAATCTAACGGATCAGATTTTGCAAAAGATTGACAGGAACACCGAGATACTGCAGATGTTTTTACAGAAATTATCAGAGAGGATAGAAGTAGTTCCAACAGCTAGTCTGAAACCAGAGGGAGTAACAAAAGATGATAATACATCTCCACCGGAATGGAGGAATGAAGGGATGCCTTTCACCCAGAACATGGTCATAAGAAAGAATGATTCACATATATCCATACCATTTACGTATGCAATTCAGCCACCAACATCTCCGTCTCTGCAAGTCAAAACTCAGGTTGCTAGCGTAGTTTATCAAGGACATATCAGAAATGCAGTACGTCATAGAGATATACCTCATACTGGCGAGAACCAGGTTCCAAAAATCCCTGAAGTAAACAACCAATCCAAGTTTTTTATAGATGAACTTGAGAATGAGTATAAGGTAATACATGTGGGTGGCATAAAAAAAAATCGTGATTACAACATGGTCAACAAGAATAATGCTGTGTAATAGTTTTTTAGTTAATTAATCTATTTATTTGTGTGTTTTCCGTTAAATAAAGGATTTTTCATTTTTAGGATTTGGTTTTTATTTGCTTTTATAAAAACCTTTATATTCACGTAGGCTTCGATGGTCTTACAGAACGGATACCGAAGTAGTGGATACCGATTAGGTTATAAGCGCAATGTTGTGAAATATTAAATATTGCAAAGAAGTACTCGTGGTTTGGTGTATGGCAACACCGACTTCCTCTTACCTTCCTACAGACAACGAAAACACACCAACTTATTTTCATAAATAATATTTTAGTGACGTCTTTCGACGAAAAGAAGCACTTTACTTTCTGTGTTAAATTTCATCACCCCTCTCAAAACGGTGAAGGAAAACATAACATTTATTTTTGTTTATTAAATTTATTTATTTAAAAGTTTAAAACTTAAACTATCATTACAGGTTCAGAAACATAATGCGATAGCTAAGGCAATACTACTACTATTATAATATTACTATTTTAAGTAAGACTATTACTAACAATTTATGAATAACTACAAAATAACTTAACACAAAATTACTTATAACTAAAACGATACAACCTTATAATTATAACAATACAATAATCACACAAAATTGACTATTTCTTGTCTGTTGTTTCTCTATTTTATGTTGATTGTTCCTTTTATTGTTTACTTATTTTTAATTTATGACTATTCATAAATTAAAAATAATTAAACAATAAAAGGAACAATCAACATCAAATTACACTAATTGTTGCTTTCGTAACATATTATATATAAACTTACTTTTGCGAATTCACTAAAGTAACACGAAAAAATGTCCAACCTATTCTGAATTTCGTTAATAGTACGAATTGCTCGCGTGACAGGTGCTTTGGCCAGCAGGTTGGTTCTGGCAGTTGGCACAGCCAGCAGTTGCGGGCGCCGCCGCCTCCATACGTAGCGGTCTGGAACAGAAAACCGCAAGCACTGAAGCACTCCCGGATTGTGCACCTTGCCCCGGAGTAATTTTATTAAATAGACGACAAGAGTGAACTTTCGTCGCACTGTTACATCCCTAGTCTGTATCAGTAGACGCTGACACTAGTGCTTAGTCAGCACCGGACCTCCTAGAACCAGATAGCTCACAGGCTACCTACCAGCCAGTTCGGGTTTGGCATCCAAAGAGTCGGGACGTATACCGAGTTTTCCCTAATATTAATCTGTCCTAGTTTATAAGGTTACAATAAACCTTTTTTAAAAAGATTCCGGAGTTTTCCATTCTAACATTTGGTGGCAGCGGTGGGATAAGACATCCCCAGTGTCCTTAACGGGAATTACGTCGCCGAAAATAAAAAGTGATCAAAAGTCCGTGTGTGTCTGTGTGCCTAAAAAGTGCCCAGTGATTGTGTCGCCCAGTAAGCACCCCAACCCGAACTCATCACATCGAAGGTCGATACTATCCGACCTGGTTCCAAAGCTGCACATCGCCGCCCTGGGTCCACTGCGTAGTAAGTGGTATTACGTTGTTGGGTAGCACTTGCTGCACCCAACCATACTGTATCCAGCGCCGACCTGACGGCAACCGTCGGCTTCTCATCCATACGTCTAAGGTAGACGTAATCCAGCAGATCCAGAATGAAGAATTCCTACAAGCTGTTCCTGTAAGTCCAGATTATTCTACCCTGTGAAATTTGTGTGTGTTGTGCGTTAATTGTGCGTAACTATATCGTGTCATAATCCCGTGTGTTAATATAAGTTATTAATTATCATAAGATAAATGTTAAAACATCTATAATAATATTCAAGGTAACTTGTTAAGCTTACTCTTCGATCCCAGTCGTCCTTATCAGTTGCGCATAACTTAAACATCCGTAGCTCACCTAATTCTTAGAACTAAATATCTTTTGTCCATACCAGTAATTTATCATCACGCCGATAATCCCCGAAGGGTTAAGCAGTCTTAGTATTCTTTATTGATTTACGAAACAAAAATGACGGCTAGATCCGAAGCTAAAAGAGACATTAAAGAATTCAAGGGTGATGAGGTAATCCCATTAAGTGTTGTGCTAAAATTTATTAAACCATTTAACGGTGATAGAGACAAACTTACAGCTTTCCTAAGAAACTGCGATAGCGCAATATCCTTGGCGTCTCCTGAACAGGAAGACGTCGTTTTCGAATATGTACTAAGTCAACTAGAAGGCAAAGCCGAGACCGCGTGCTCTATTAAAGATTTTGAAACATGGCCATCACTTAAAGAATTTTTGAAAAATCAGTTTGGTGAACGTAAACACTATGCTCACCTGCTCACTGACTTGCAAGACTGTAGGCAAGGAAACCTGGAACCCGTTAGCCAATTTTCCCTGAGAGTAGAAACCTGTTTGCAAAAACTTCTTACAGAAGTTACTGTTTCCAATACGAGGAAGACCGAACTTCCTGGTAGACTAGCCGCGATGGAAGATCTCGCTCTCCATACATTTATAATAGGGTTAAACCCTAGAATCGCTAATATTGTGAGATGTAGAGACTACAAGACCTTAAATGATGCCATTAATGCTGCGATATCCGAAGAAAAAATACAGCAGTTCTCCTACCGCAATTTCAACAGGCAAAAAGGTACCGAATCCGTTAAAAGAAGTGAAACAAATAATACACCTCAAGCAAAAGTTTTCATTAGAGGTAACAATGGTCAACCCAGTATTTCTTTCAATGATTCTTCTTTCTGTAGATACTGTAAAAAGACAGGACATAATCTTGAAAATTGTAAACTGCGTGATTTCAATAATAAGAGATTTTCAAATGGCCCTCAGCCATTTAGTCCATTTAGACCTTCGTCTTTTAATTATAAACAAACAGATGTTAAGCCTGGATCTCGTGTAAACTTCACTGATAATTGTGAAGAGGTGGGTAGAGATGAAATAGACGAACCCATCAATGATACAAATTTAAACTAAATAATGTCCCGTTTAAGTATCGCACGGGGCAAACCCCTTTTAATCAAGCCGATACTACCCATATTAATATTAGGACCAATGGACAGGGTAACCAGCCCCAAACTCACGGTCTTTCCAAAAGTAGGACCACGCCGCAGGGTAACCAGCCCCATAAGGAAGGTCTGAACCAACAATCCAATTGTAATATTAGGACCAATGGACAGGGTAATCAGCCCCAAACTCACGGTCTTTCCAAAAGTAGGACCACGCCGCTGGGTAACCAGCCCCATAAGGAAGGTCTGAACCAACAATCCAATTGTAATATTAGGACCAATGGACAGGGTAATCAGCCCCAAACTCACGGTCTTTCCAAAATTAGGACCACGCCGCAGGGTAACCAGCCCCATAAGGAAGGTCTGAACCCACAATCCAATTCTAAACCTGAAAAAGAACTTAAAATATATGAAATCCTTACCAGGAAAAGATACTTACCTTTTATTAAATTACAAACATTTGTAAATAAAAACCCACTTACCTTCTTGATAGATTCAGGAGCGTCACTCTGTGTTCTGAAAAAGAAAAGTATAACAAGTACTTTACAATTAGAAAATAATGTCGTCATAATTAAAGGAATAGATTCCAAAAACGAAACTACGAAAAGTGTAGGAAGTTTTAAACTACAACTACAGTTCAATGAAAAACTAAGTATAATCCATCCTTTTCAAGTATTTGAAGATATAAACTTACCTTACGATGGTATAATAGGTACCGACCTGTTCACAGAATATAAGTGTCGCATTAATTACCAGACGGACTGTTTAGAAATAAATAACTGTAACATTAAATTATCCTTCGATGAACCATCATATGTCATTGAGCCCCGTGTCGAAACAGTAATAGAGTGTTCCGTGAAAAACCCCGAATTAAAAGAAGGAATGATATTAGATCAACATATTTCCGATTCCCTTCTTATATCAAATTGCCTTGTTAAGGTAAAGGACAATAACAGAATTAATTTGACAGTTGTCAATATATCCGAAAAACCAGTCCACATAAACGCTAACCTTATGCTTACCTTAAGTTCACTTGACCTTACTCAGTGTAATACAATACAACATAATAGACTAATTAATAGCCTTGAAAGGTCCCAGCAATTATCTGAACTACTGCGAACATCTCATTTAAATCAGGAAGAACTACATTGTCTTAATGAAATCTGTTATCAGTACTCTGATATTTTTCACTTACCGGGTGACCAATTAACCTGTACGGATGTAGTTCAACATGAAATAAAAACTAATTCCTCACAGCCAATTAATGTAAAATCGTACCGATTTCCAGAAATACACAAAGGAGAGGTTAACTCTCAAATAACCAAAATGTTAAATCAGCAAATCATTAAACCATCAAAATCCCCATGGTCATCCCCTATTTGGATAGTGCCTAAAAAGGATGACTCCACCGGGCAAAAGAGGTGGAGAATAGTAATAGACTATAGGAAATTAAATGATATTACTATTGGGGAAAATTACCCAATTCCCCAAATTAATGAAATCTTAGACCAATTAGGTCAAAGTAAATACTTTACGACCCTAGACCTAGCTTCCGGTTTTCACCAAATTCAGATGTCTCCAGAAGACGCCCCAAAAACTGCATTCAGTGTACCTCAAGGTCACTTCGAATTCAAACGGATGCCGTTTGGTTTAAAAAACGCACCCGCAACTTTTCAGAGAACAATGAACACTGTCTTGTCTGGACTACAAGGTGTTCATTGCTTCGTGTATTTAGACGACATCGTCATATACTCACATGATTTATCTTCCCATATCAAAAAACTTATTCTTGTCTTTGAAAAATTAAGAAAATTCCGCCTTAAACTTCAACCGGACAAATGCGAGTTCCTGCGAAAAGAAGTCGCCTACTTAGGCCATGTAATAAGTGGCGAAGGCGTTAGACCTAACCCTGACAAAATAAAAGCTGTCATGAATTTTCCTGTACCAAAAATCATTCTTAGGTTTAGCGTCATACTATCGAAGATTCATCCCAGAATTCTCAAAATACGCAAAGTCCCTTACTGCCCTTCTAAAAAAGGATACCAATTTTAACTGGACCAATAATCAACAATTAGCATTTGAGCAATTAAAAGAGAAATTAGTAACGGCACCAGTCCTTATCTACCCTGATTTTACTAAACCTTTTATTTTAACTTGCGATGCGTCGAATTACGCCATTTCAGCTACACTTGAGAGCAATAAAATCGCACACGTTGACTTTTTGTTGTTAAAGCAGTTTTTTTCATAAATGTGAATACATATTAAAATAAAACTTACACTATTTGAATGTTTACTTCAGTACCTTTCTAATGATATCAAATACAGTGTAAAAAAAGTACCCATAGGGAGTTTTAGGGCACAAAACCCAACATACGGATAAAATTACCCAATTTAGCTTAACAAAGAATAAAAATAAAACTCAAAATGCTTGATCAAATTGTTTTTTAATAAGGTGTATTCCCTCCCCTAGCCTTGATTACAGCTCTTAATCGGTTTTTCATGGACCGTATTAATTTCACCATGAAATCTTGTGGTATGGCGTTCCACTCCTCTTCAATGGCAAGTTGAAGCTCTTGGAGGCGCGTAGGAGCAGGGCTTCTTGCTCGAACTCTTCTTTTTAGCTCATCCCAGACATGCTCAATCGGATTGAGATCAGGACTACGAGCTGGCCACTCCATCGCGGTGATTCCAACATCTTCCATGTAGTCGCAAACTGTTCTAGCGACATGCGGTCTGGCGTTGTCGTGCATTAAGAGAAAATCTTCTCCCATTAGCCACGCAAGCGGCCTCACATGTTCTTCGAGCACTTCTTCGACGTATCGTGCAGCCGTCAAACTTCTCGATCTCGGGCCGGTATTCGCCGTAGTGATGAATACAATGTCAGTTTTAGTGTCCAACATTATGCCACCCCAAAACATACACGATCCACCTCCAAAAGCCACTAGTTCGCTTATGCAGCATTGTGAAAATCGCTCTGATGACCTTCTGTAGACCCTAGAGCGTCCATCATGACCATGTAAAGTCATTCTGCACTCATCAGAGAACATAACAGCCCGCCATTGGTCATACGTCCAATTTAAATGTTCCCTAGCAAATTGTAGCCGGGCTTGTCGGTGAGCTGTGGTCAATTTGGGACCATTTGCTGGGCGATGTGAAGTCATTCCTGCTTCACCTAGTCTTCTTCGAACTGTCCACCGACTTATACTGACATTGCGAACTTCTCGAAGCTGTTGTCCCAGTTGAACCGCGTTCAGTTGCCGATTTCTCAAAGACCTTGTCACAAGAAAGCGGTCATCACGCTCTGATGTTGTGCGTCGCCGGCCAGATCCTGGTCGCCGAATGTAGCCACCGGTCTCTTGGAACCTCTGGTATACACGACGAACAGAGTAGCGGCTCAAATTTAGCCGTCGAGCAACTTCACTTTGGTTATGGCCTGCTTCGAGCAAGGCAATAACTTGAGCGGCTTCTGCAGGCGTGGTATCCATATTTTTCCAGTAAATCCGTATGCTTCCAGTAGAGATGTTATCACGTTGACCTTCGGTATGCAACTGAATAAAAATTCCAATAAACTGACCTTTTTATACCTGCGGCTAAGGGTGCAAGTAGTGACAACGCAAACGCGTGAATTTGGGGAATTCGGTGTACGGTCGGTTTTTGTAAGTTACGTGAAGGTCAATGATTTTAATTTTATGTTTTTGTAAAGCTAAGCTTGTATGCTTTAATTTTGTCTAATGATTTTTACTCAATATCTTTCGATTTTAGAAAACAATCAGTAATAAACCAAATTACAAGGGGTGTGCGATTTTATTGCTCTCAAGTGTATATTATCCCAGGGCGTAATTGGAAAAGATCAACCAATCGCTTTCGCGTCAAGGACACTTAATAAAGCAGAATGTAATTATAGTGTCACTGAGAAAGAATGTCTAGCCATTGTGTATGGAACCAAAACATTTCGTCCTTACCTTTTCGGCCGTCAGTTTAAAATATTAACAGACCATAAACCCCTAAATTGGCTTTTTAATTGCAAGGACCCTGGATCCAGATTAATCCGTTGGCGCCTTAAACTAGAAGAATATAATTATGAAATTCAATATAGGAAAGGTAAGACAAACACAAATGCTGATGCTCTTTCGCGATATCCAATAAATCCTCTACAAAACATACAGGAAACTCAGACAAATAAAGCATTACCTGATAATCATCCAATACCTAATCCTGAAAATGTCCCCACTAGCCCCGATCAAATACTTACCGATGATGCACCTCCTTCACAGTCCTCGCCGCAATCAAATCCTGGAAGCTTAGACTTACCTGATGATTTTGTCCTCCCTGAAGACCTGGAACTCCCTGATGACTTTAATATACCTACACCACAATCCAGTGAAGTAGTGAATGATGACGATACTTATTCCAAATGCCTTAAAGCTTTAAATAACAGATTAGTGGCATTGGATACCAAAATCCTTGAACATAACGAAAACCTTTTAAAGACAAAATCAAAACATATAGTGATACCTACTTCAATTGACCTTGATGAGTCAAACCGTTATGTATCTGAAATTATCGGTAATATGACTGAAAGTAAAGAATTCCTGGCATTAGAAAGAACTCTATATTCATTCTTGATATCTGAAAAAGGGAATACCGTTTATTGTTTACTATTCATTAAAGTGTATCATTATGAAACAACCACTTACGATGATATTTTTAAAAGCCTGAAAAATTTAAAGAATTACCTTTTATCTGCAAATATAAATGAGTTTAGTATCACAGATTTCAGGAATCCGTTTGATAGCCATAATTTCATAAAGATACATAATATAATCACGTACCTATTTCATAATACAAATATAACCATTAATATTTACAAAAATATTATAATGTATCCGAATATGAGCGAAATCGCTAGAATTATGCGTGAAAATCACGATATTCCTATTTCAGGCCACTTAGGCTCTAACAGAATGTTGAAAAGAATCCAAGAAAAATATTACTGGCGAAATATGCGCAGTGACATTGAAAATTATGTCCGTAAATGTGTACCATGTCAAGCTAATAAAGCGCTACGTCAAACTAACCGTGCACCGATGCAGATCACTACAACATCGACACAACCATTTGAACGCGTTGCATTAGACATCGTAGGCCCTCTTCCTGAAGTTGGCAATGCTAAATTAAGATTTATTCTAACACTGCAAGACGACTTGACGAAATACTCAGCTGCTTATCCTATCCCTAATGCTACTGCAGAAGAAACTTCTGAATGTCTGATTCACTTTATCTCTCAATTCGGCATACCAAAAACAATCCTAACTGATCAAGGCCCGAATTTTACAGCCGAGCTATTTAAGCAAACTTGTAGCTTATTAAAAATTAAACAGCTTTGGTCTTCCCCTTATCACCCGCAAACACAGGGAGCCCTAGAAAGGAGCCACTCAACTTTAAAAGAATACCTTAAATCCTTTGCAGATGAAAATCAAACCAACTGGCCTCGGTATGTTTATACAGCCATGCTCACTTATAATACGACAGTTCATAGTACTACAAACTTCACCCCTTATGAACTAGTATTCGGTCATAAGGCACTTATACCCTCATCCATTTACGACTCCGCGTTAGAATCTACATACAATAATTACGTAAGGATCTTACAACAACGTCTACGAATTTCCAGGGAGAAAGCTGTAGAAAATATATTAAAATCAAAAATAACTTCCAAAGCTTATTATGATAAGCATACTAAACCAGCAAAGTATAAAGCAGGTGATATGGTATACGTGAAAAATCACTTACGACTTCGTAAAGCTTTATCACCCATTTGGAAAGGTCCCTATAAAGTTATTCGAATAAATGGAAATAACACACTTACCTTATTGATAAACCGTCGGCATGTAAAACATCACTATGATGAAGTTAAACTTGCCGAAATAAATGAGTAGTTTTAGTTTAGTTTATATTATTATAGTTACGTAGATTAGTTTTATAACTTAGCATATTATTTCAGGATCGCCTCGGCGTGTATCTCCGTTATATCAGCCGACGTTATAGAACCCATTAAAGAAAGTACTGGAATATATTTTGACCCTGTGGGAACCTTGAAAA
This sequence comes from Polymixis lichenea, assembly GCA_949091785.1. Taxonomy (NCBI): domain Eukaryota; kingdom Metazoa; phylum Arthropoda; class Insecta; order Lepidoptera; family Noctuidae; genus Polymixis; species Polymixis lichenea. The sequence goes on from OX420959.1 coordinate 11,306,213, forward strand.
TATCTAATAATTATCTCCATATATTAGTCCCGATTGATGTTGGGTATATAGAACCTCATATAGAAAATATTAAGTCTGCCCTAGGAACTGCTAGATTTCTTTGCCAACAGAACGAACTAAGTGTCTCAAAATGCCATAACTTCTTACAACCCTTAACATCTCGCCTTGACAGTATTTTAAAAGATTATAGTGCTATATCTCATCTTATTCCCGATAGAGATAAGAGATCTGCGTGGTTTGCTGGTATCGGTTCCTTTTTCAAACAAGTAATTGGCACAATGGATGAGGACGACTCAATCAAGTATAATTCCGCAATAGAACACCTAGAAAACAATGATAAGAAACTTTCATCTCTCCTAAAAGATAATATTTTGATGACTAATACGGCATTAAATAATTATAATGAAACACTAAAAATAATCAGAACTAATGAAGCTCGATTAGGCAATGCTATTGAAAATTTATCAGCCGTATTAAACAATGTATCTAATATACCTAAAGACTTATATATAGAATCTAAAATGAACGAAATCTATAATGAATTGTTTTCTAGTTTATTAACTTTATCGTTTAGACTTGATGATATTATTAACGCTATAATGTTTACGAAAAGTCATTCTATACACCCCTCTGTCCTAACCCCTAAACAACTGTATGAAGAGTTGATGCGTAGTATTAAGGATTTAAATAAGAATAGTGAACTACCTGTTAGCTTAAGTTTAGATAGTATTCATGTGCTAACCGACTTAGCGCAACTTTCGTGTTATTTTATAAATAGTAAAGTAGTGTTTGTCATTAAGATTCCCTTAGTATATAAATCAGAATATGTGTTATATAAACCTATCTCAGTACCTATCCCACATGATGTGGACCAGCCTCATTCATATGCAATGATTATACCTTATTGTAATTATATAGCCATAAGTAAAGATAAATCAACATATGTATGCCTTCAGGATCTAAATAAATGTGTTAAAAGTATTAATCAGTTTTATGTATGTAATAATCTCGATGCATACTCAGTTCAAGATATGCCTACTTGCGAAACTGAAATGTTATGTAAAATTATTAACAAATTACCTCAACAATGCGAAACTAAATTGATTCATGGGAAGGTAGATATTTGGCAAGAATTAAAAAACAATAAATGGTTATTTGTTAAGTCAGAACCAACGAAACTCACCCTTGATTGTAATTCACAGATAACAGAGTACAAATTGTTAGGTACTGGTGTTATCAATCTAGAACCGGAATGTAAAGCTTATTGTAAGGACAGGGAACTTTCATCAAAACCTTATTATAATTCAGTTATTAAACCTGTAATTTCTGATTTTAATCTTATCAATGATCCTTGTTGTGACAAAGATAAATTCATGTTAATTAAATCTAAATTAAAACCTTTAAAGTTAAATGATGTACACCTAGAAAAACTTGTAACTGTTTCAAATCACCAATTAATGTCAGATATTGATAATATTATTAAGGAACCTAGCCCATTCATAAAATATGAATCTCATTATCCTATCATTACCTATTGTATAATTATCCTACTTTTAATTTTTATATTCTATAAACTTTGTAAAAAATTCGGTAAATGTCCAACTCCCAAAACTAAAATAGAACCTAACAGTATAACAGATGAAGTTCAGGAATTAGAAGAAATTCCAGTCCCAAGACTTCGCATATCTTCCTGAAACTTATGTATAAAAAAAAAAATAAGTTTCATCTTGTTGGGGGGGTTGTTACATCCCTAGTCTGTATCAGTAGACGCTGACACTAGTGCTTAGTCAGCACCGGACCTCCTAGAACCAGATAGCTCACAGGCTACCTACCAGCCAGTTCGGGTTTGGCATCCAAAGAGTCGGGACGTATACCGAGTTTTCCCTAATATTAATCTGTCCTAGTTTATAAGGTTACAATAAACCTTTTTTAAAAAGATTCCGGAGTTTTCCATTCTAACAGCACCTTCAATTCATTGTACCCGACCATGCCCAGTACAAACAGGATGGGGTACATCAGCGGGTACATTGGATAAACCTCGTACAGTCTAAAGTACAAGTGACACGTGAACTTGTTCTGTACGCGCTCCAGCATGACAGAGTACTTGGCTTCATGTGGAGCCCATATGACAGCACCATACTCTAAGTGACTCCTGACTAGAGCGTCGTATAATTCCCTAATAGTCGTAATATTAGTGAACTCCTGTGACTGCCCAAGTACAAAACCGAGGTTTCTGTACGCTTTCTTACATATCTTAACGATATGTTCGCGAAGCGTAAGATCTGGAGTGAGATATACCCCTAGATCACGCACTTGCGTTACTCGCTGCATGGGTACCGCCTCTGCTTTGTACTCATAGCTGACAGGGGTGCGCGCACGACTAAAGGATATTACCGAACATTTGGACTCGTTGAAGTACAGCTTATTGTCATGGCTCCACTTCACCACTCTATCAATGTCACCCTGGAGTCGCTCACAGTCTGACTCATCCCTTACCTCGAGCAGCAACTTGAGGTCATCTGCGAACAATAAACATGAGCCATGTCTGACGACCTCTGTCAAGCTGTTTATCATTATGATAAATTCAAGATGTGGGTGAACTTGGCAGATCATTTCCCAGCAGAGCAAAATATAATGTGAGTTCTATTTGCATGCGCATGAGTTCTGGAGACCAGGCGTTTTTGTCTGAAAAAAGGTTGAATGAAAATATGCTCTGCCAACTTCCGTTAGCAGATCATTTTTTGCAAAATAACAATTTTAAAGCTGATTTAGGCACACAGTGGTGAGTTCACAGTGGTGGTGGTGTAATAGTTCTGCCGACCTAAGTCATGAAATAAATAAAAAAGAAAATGGTACCCGCTACTAGAAAAAGAAAATAATTTTGTTAAAAGAGGCGCCTGGTAAATTTGTAGCTTTTCGTATATTCTATGGACTAAGTTAAGTAGCAGTCAAGACCCCCGGGAACAGAAAAAAACTAAATAAACCCAGTTGTCTCTAAAAATTATCAGCAGAGCCTTATGAAAAAGAAATCTAGATTTCATAGAGTGATTAAGTTGGTATGATAAAAAAAGTTTGACTACAACTGAGGAGTTAAAACTCCACGTTTCATGTTGCAACTATAAAATAATTATACTAAAACAGGCAAAATCAATCCTAGAACTCTGACTCAAGTATCAGCAGAGCATGGGTAAAGATCTAAGATAGTTTAAAATCAGGATTTTAATCAGTGGTATTGAAAGACGGATCAAACAAAATGTGAGTAGCACTCAGGAGCGGGAAACTCCACGGTTTTTTATGCACCATTAAAAGACCTATCCAAAAACATGCAAAAGAATCCCAAAATTCTGACTCAGGTATGATGGCAGAGCATGGGTAAATATTTAAGACAGAAAAACTCAGGATTTTAATCACTGGTATAGAAAGATGGATCAAAAGGTTAAATTGACTGTCCTGAACTTCCCTGAGGACACGGTGGAGCATACGGAGGAGGTCTGCCCGGCTTGGGCAGAGCACCGCCGTTTCCTCATGTAGGCGATCGGTGGCGGCGATCTCTCGCGTCCGGCCCCGGTCCAGGCCATGGTACGGAGCGAGAGTGCATGGCTAGCACTCGCTTCCTTCAGCGAAGCAGTGATGCTCGCAAAGAGGGAAGCGGCGCACGTGAGGGAGAGGCAGTACTTGTGTCCTCATGGCCATAGCCTTCGCAGGAGACACCCTGGGCGTCGGTAATCCCAGGCTGATTCCCGGCCACCGTAGGCACGGGCTTGTGGACGGCGAGTAATGGCTAGCTCGCTGTCCGGTAAGGACCAAGCCCGGGTCGACGGCGCGTTATGTTCCACGAGCATCTCAAAGAGATGTCAGCAACAACTGGTGGGGCCCGCAAGGGCCGATGTCTGTCAGGGGCGCGGGTTTTTCGAAAGAGATACCGCGGCCCCTGGCACACAGGCAACTGAGGGAACACGGATTGGTTTTAGTTAGTAAAAGTCTGACACGCCCTCCTGCTCCACCCAGAGCGGGAGAAATTATTTGATGATTTCCCACCCAAAAAAAAAAACTGTCCTGAGCTTTTTTCAAAATTAACGATACGCACTAATCAAATGGGGCTGCGACAGCGACCACTTCTACAAGTACCCACACACACACAGTAGTTCAAACACTAATTATAGGCGTAATGCATACTTTCACAGAACCAGTCGCAGTTTTAACGACATTTGTTATAAAGAAGGTATTGACCTTTTCTGCACCAATGCAAGCACACTAAGGAAGCTCTTAGCAAAACCATTTTTTGAACAAGGTGCACCTGAATAATTACTGTCCGAATTAGCTTAAAATTTGAACGAACTATTGACAAAAATTAACCAACTTGAGGGATTAACTAAAAATAATAAAAATAATTTATTTGCATATAAGTACACAGATAGGATGTAACTGACTCCGAGGGAGGGGGGGGGGGGTTATCTGTGGGGGCTTGTAATTAGCAATTTAGTTTTATTAAGTTTAATTAAGTTCGTTTTATATTATTATTGCCTTTATTTCAACATATAAACATGTAAATTACATTTTTAAATATTAGAATATAAAATATATAAAACATTTAAAAATATAAAAAATCGTAGCCAACCGGTATCGGGAACAGGGTCCAAGCTACCGGTGGTCAAGGCTCCAGAGAGAGGAACCTCCTAACAATGCGAGCCGTGTCCAGGAGTACCGCTTTCTAGATCAAGCCCTTGACCCAGCTGCCCAACGAGAGCTCCTCAGGTGTTGGTCGAGGCTCTTGGCTATCAAGCCATTGGCTGTAACGACTATCGGTACAATTATCGCTGAGTCCACATCCCACATGTCGACAACCTCGCGAGCCAAGTCAAGATACTTGACTTGTTTTTCTTTTTCGGCTTTCACGAGGTTTTCGTCATGGGGGACCGTTATATCAACGGTCATTGCACGCCGCTCTAATCGATCCACCACCACTATATCAGGCTTATTGGCCACAATAGCCCTGTCAGTGATGATGGATCGGTCCCAATACAGTGTGACATGTCCATCTTCGAGAACTGGGTTGGGCACATACCTGTAGTACGGCAGTTCTGTTCCGCAAGGCTGTATTTCAGAGCCAGTTGCTGGTGGATAATCCTGGCTACAAGGTTGTATCTATGCAAGTACTCCTCGTTAGCTAGACGAGAACACCCGGAGATAATGTGTCTGATTGATTCACCCGGACGGTGGCGACAGATGTCAACCGTGCCGTCTTTCACAATAAATCTCCGATAGTTTTTCGTCATCATAACTTCGTCCATAATTGCACAGACAAAACCTTCGGTTGCCCCAAAAAGGTCACCGAAGCGCAGCCAAGCTACAGACGCTAGTAGGTCTACATCGGGTTCATGTAGGGCCCGGAAAAAGCGTCCGTGAAGCTCCTTACTCTGCCATACCTTCATGCGATCTTTAGTGTAAAGCACTATAGGCTTGCGCCAGTTCTCTTTAGCCAAGGAGAGCGGGGTAAGGCCCTTGTCCACCGCGACCACATGTCGATGCATCCCCACGTCGGCTCCCAGGAAATATTCCCTGAGACTCCATATCTCGCGATTGTGGAATGTCTTAGCATTTAAGAACCCTCGACCTCCACACTTTCATGGGATATACAGTCTCATTACCGATGACCGTGGGTGATGCATACGATAATTATGCAGTCAGCAGCGTACGGACCCTCCTATCCAGGGCGTCGAGTTCGGTCTGAGTCCATTTGAGTATGCCGAAAGAGTACATCAAAACCGGCATGACCCAACCGTTGAAGGCACGCACCTTGTTCCCGCCTGATAAAAGACTATTAAATACTTTCTTCAGGCGGCCGAAGAAGCGCTCCTTCAACGATTGCTTCATGTCAGTAACACCAACGCTTCCGACATACCAAAATACTTATAAGTTTCGGCTGCAGAGAGGGCTCGAAGGTTTATGGAATCCGAGAGTTGGGTTCCCGCGGAGTCAACAATCTCGTGCTCGGGCCTGTGCTCGGGCCTGTGCTCGGGCCAGTGCTCGGGCCAGTGCTCGGGCCAGTGCTAGCGGCAAGTGCTTGGGCCAGTGCTGGCGGCAAGTTCTTGGGGGCAGTGCTGGCGGCAAGTGCTCGGGCCAGTGCTGGCGGCAAGTGCTCGGGCCAGTGGTGGCGGCAAGTGCTCGGGCCAGTGCTGGCGGCAAGTGCTCGGGCCAGTGCTGGCGGCAAGTGCTCGGGCCAGTGCTGGCGGCAAGTGCTCGGGCCAGTGCTCGGGCTAGTGCTGGGGGCAAGTGGCAAGTTCTCGGGCCAGTGCTGGCGGCAAGTGTTTGGGCCAGTGCTGGTGGCAAGTGCTCGGGCCAGTGCTGGCGGCAAGTGCTCGGGCCAGTGCTGGCGGCAAGTGCTCGGGCCAGTGCTGGCGGCAAGTGCTCGGGCCAGTGCTGGCGGCAAGTGCTCGGGCCAGTGCTGGCGGCAAGTGCTCGGGCCAGTGCTGGCGGCAAGTGCTCGGGCCAGTGCTGGCGGCAAGTGCTCGGGCCAGTGCTGGCGGCAAGTGCTCGGGCCAGTGCTGGCGGCAAGTGCTCGGGCCAGTGCTGGCGGCAAGTGCTCGGGCCAGTGCTGGCGGCAAGTGCTCGGGCCAGTGCTGGAGGCAAGTGCTCGGGCCAGTGCTGGCGGCAAGTGCTCGGGCCAGTGCTGGCGGCAAGTGCTCGGGCCAGTGCTGGCGGCAACTGCTCGGGCCAGTGCTGGCGGCAAGTGCTCGGGCCAGTGCTGGCGGCAAGTGCTCGGGCCAGTGCTCGGGCTAGTGCTGGGGGCAAGTGGCAAGTTCTCGGGCCAGTGCTGGCGGCAAGTGTTTGGGCCAGTGCTGGTGGCAAGTGCTCGGGCCAGTGCTGGCGGCAAGTGCTCGGGCCAGTGCTGGCGGCAAGTGCTCGGGCCAGTGCTGGCGGCAAGTGCTCGGGCCAGTGCTGGCGGCAAGTGCTCGGGCCAGTGCTGGCGGCAAGTGCTCGGGCCAGTGCTGGCGGCAAGTGCTCGGGCCAGTGCTGGCGGCAAGTGCTCGGGCCAGTGCTGGCGGCAAGTGCTCGGGCCAGTGCTGGCGGCAAGTGCTCGGGCCAGTGCTGGCGGAAAGTGCTCGGGCCAGTGCTGGCGGCAAGTGCTTGGGCCAGTGCTGGCGGCAAGTGCTCGGGCCAGTGCTCGGGCCAGTGCTGGCGACAAGTGCTCGGGCCAGTGCTGGCGGCAAGTGCTCGGGCCAGTGCTGGCGGCAAGTGCTCCGGCCAGTGCTGGCGGCAAGTGCTCGGGCCAGTGCTGGCGGCAAGTGCTCGGGTCAGTGCTGGCGGCAAGTGCTCGGGCCAGTGCTTGTGGTTGCTAGTGCTGGTGGCCAGTGCTGGTTGCTAGTGCTGGCGGCCAGTGCTGGTTGCTAGTGCTGGCGGCCAGTGCTAGTTGCTAGTGCTGGTGGCTAGTGCTGCGGGCCAGTGCTGGCGGCTAGTGCTCGGGCCAGTGCTGGCGGCAAGTGCTCGGGCCAGTGCTGGCGGCAAGTGCTCGGGCCAGTGCTGGCGGCAAGTGCTCGGGCCAGTGCTGGCGGCAAGTGCTCGGGCCAGTGCTGGCGGCAAGTGCTCGGGCCAGTGCTGGCGGCAAGTGCTCGGGCCAGTGCTGGCGGCAACTGCTCGGGCCAGTGCTGGCGGCAAGTGCTCGGGCCAGTGCTGGCGGCAAGTGCTCGGGCCAGGGCTGGCGGCAAGTGCTCGGGCCAGTGCTGGCGGCAAGTGCTCGGGCCAGTGCTGGCGGCAAGTGCTCGGGCCAGTGCTGGCGGCAAGTGCTCGGGCCAGTGCTGGCGGCAACTGCTCGGGCCAGTGCTGGTGGCAACTGCTTGGGCCAGTGCTGGCGGCAAGTGCTCGGGCCAGTGCTCGGGCCAGTGCTGGCGACAAGTGCTCGGGCCAGTGCTGGCGGCAAGTGCTCGGGCCAGTGCTGGCGGCAAGTGCTCCGGCCAGTGCTGGCGGCAAGTGCTCGGGCCAGTGCTGGCGGCAAGTGCTCGGGTCAGTGCTGGCGGCAAGTGCTCGGGCCAGTGCTTGTGGTTGCTAGTGCTGGTGGCCAGTGCTGGTTGCTAGTGCTGGCGGCCAGTGCTGGTTGCTAGTGCTGGCGGCCAGTGCTAGTTGCTAGTGCTGGTGGCTAGTGCTGCGGGCCAGTGCTGGCGGCTAGTGCTGCGGGCAAGTGCTGGCGGCCTATGCTGGTGGCTAGTGCTGGCAGCCTATGCTGGCGACTAGTGCTGGCGGCTAGTGCTGGCAGCCAGTGCTAGATGATGTATCAGAAACCGTGAAGTTCCTGCTCCTAAGTGCTACACAATTTTTTTTAAATCCTTCTTCCCATATCTCTGATCTAAAATCCTAAGTTTTATCGTCTTAAATCATTACCCATGCTTTTCTGATACCTGAGTCAGAGTTCTAGGATTTGTTAGCATGTTTTTGGACACGTGGAGTTCCCACAGGAGTGGGAACTCCACGAGCTCAGAGAGAGTACTACACAATTTTTTTTTGATCCATCTTTCTATATCTCTGATCTAAAATCCTAGTGCTGCGAGCCCGTGCCTACCTGATTCAGAGTGTTGGGATTCGTTTGCATGTTTTGGATAGGTCTTTCAATTATGCATAAGAAACCGTGTTCCTGCTCCTGAGTGCTACTCACATTTTTTTTGATCCATCTTTCGATACCATTGATTAAAATCCTGAGTTTTTCGGTCGTAAATATTTACCCATGCTCTGCTGATACCTGAGTCAGAGTGGTAGCTGGCGGTGGTGGTGGTGGTGGTGGTTTTAACTCACCACTGTGTGCCTAAATCAGTTTTTAAATTGTAATTTTGGAAAAATGATCTGCTGACAGAAGTTCGCAGAGCATATTTTCATTCGACCGTTTTTCAGGCAAAAATGCCTGAACTATTTACGGAACTCCAGAACTCATCCGCATGCGAATAGAACTCACATTATATTTTGCTCGTACTGTTGGCGGTCTCTCATATAGCTGACAAAGAACTGCAGCAAGTGTGGCGTACATCCTACATCTGCAAGCTTTCTTAATAAGACATCATTGTCCACGGTGTCGAAGGCTTTTTTTAAATCAAAGTACGCCGCCTCTACATGTACTCCAACGTCGACTGCCGGTATAACCTGTGTCATGAAGTTAAGCAGGTTGGTGGAAGTGCTGCGTCCGGGCCGAAAGCCGTGCTACGCGTCCGACAGTTGCGCTCGGACATAATGGACATCACGGCACCACTGCCCACTGACACGGAGAGTTACGAGTTGTAGGTCGTAGGTAGGGTTCCCAACTTTTTGTTAAGATGAGTTTGAGTTAAGATGGGAGACATACAAATGAACAGTATTTTACAAAAGAAAACAGTATTTAATTTTTTTGACGTTTTTCAAACACATTTTTTGGAGCTTCTTGCACAATTGCAAAACAAAATACGGTTATTTTTTGTATACATGCGTTCTGCGCTGCGCATGCGTGGCACTCACTGGATACTGACAGTTTCGTTCTGAAATGTAGTTTGTATACGGACGTTTACATTTCATACAGACTTTACGTGCGGCTCCGGATATCAGCGGATATAAAAACAGTATTTTGTATACTTTTTTTATAGAACAGTAGAAAGTAGATATTAACGAACGAAAACCAGTATAATACTGTTTTTAACAGTATGGTTGGGAACCCTAGTCGCGTAGGCTGGAACACAGACAGGTGCTTTACTTTGTGTAAATTATTACATCCCCACTGCTCTGAAAATGGTGAAACAAAACATCGTGAGGACACCGGCGGCATATCTTATAATAAAAAAATTCGAACACTTGTGAAATCCGCTAATCCGCACTGGGCCCACGTGGTGGATTATGGTCCACTCCCTCTCACAGAGCGGAGGCCTGTGTCCCAGCATTGGAAGAGAATAGAATAGGTGTTTACTTGCTTAGAATTTATGTACATAAAAATAAGTCGTTAAAAGACTAAAAAGTGAAAAATAACTTTAATTTTGGAAGGCGGTGACTTTGGATATGTATTTTAATTTTTTGTCACCGCCTTCCGAAATTAAAGTTATTTTTCACTTTTTAGTCTTTTTTTTGGAAGTCGGTTATTTTTTTTTTTAGTTTTTATTTTTCACTTTTTAGTGGTTCACATATGCTTACCCCTTCACAGCGTCCCGGCGTGATGTTATGTTACGAAGTGGTGTAAACAATAGACAAACATGAGATTTCTGCATCAAGTGTGCCTATAAAATTTGAAGAGTTCTCTCTATTTCTCCAGGATCCCATCATCAGATCCTGACTTTATGATCATGAGACAAAAAAAAAAACAATAATAAAAAAAAAACAAAACAAAAAAATTATAATTCAAATAATAGTTTCTATTAAATCGGTCCAGCCATCTTCGAGTAATCGGGGAACATACATAAAAAAAAAAAAAAGGTTCCGACGAATTGAGAACCTCTTGCTTTTGGAAGTCGGTTAATAATAGGATCCATGTACATTCTGCCTTAATATAGCATGCAAATTTAATACAAAGTACTTTATTGCCTGGGAAGGTGGGTAGACCTCTGGTGTGGGATGAAACCTGTGTCGACACCGTTCGTTCGTTGTGTTCGTTCCTAGCACGGCGGGCAGTGCTGGTGCTGCTGCTGCGGCTGCTGAGACCCTCAAGCGGCGTAAATACTGTAACCTCATGGGTAACTACAGTTTTGAGCCGTTTGGGCTCGAAACGCTCGGGTCATGGTGACCCAGTGCACGTCTCCTTTTTAAGGAAATTTATCGCCGGCTGGTCGACACTTCACGTGACCAGAGGGCTGAGTCATTCTTTGGCCAAAGAATTAGCATTGCCATTCAACGTAGCAATGCTGCCAATCTTCTGGCCACGTTTCCTGATGACAGCGATGCGGACGAATACTTCGACGCCTAAGTGACCTTTTGTTTTTGTATTTATTTGTTTAGTTAGTTATATTAAAGTCAGTTGTTTATAAATAATATACAGACCATACAAAGTAGAGAATAATAAAGATATTACAAAAAAACATCATTTAAGAATTTCTGCAATATTAGCATATTTCTACAAGGAATTCTGTTAAACGCTTTTTAAATTTTTGCAACGGTAAGTTTTTAATTTTTTCAGGTATTTTAATATAGACTACAGGAGCCATACAAATCACATATTTATTTTTAATAAGCTAGTTTTAAATAAGCCCGTGCATAATAGATTCTGGTATTGAGATCTCATAGCAGTACTTCATTTTCTAGTTTCTATTAAAGTGGGAATGTTATAGGCTTATTATGACGACATTCGACGGTATTTTGCGGATGTTATGTGGTGCCCATCGTTGCCTTAGGAAACTTTGGCTGTAAAACCAGGGTTTCCTAAAGCAACAAACAAACATAACAAAACACAAAAATCATAAAAAACCACAAAAAAAACATAACATCACGGCTTGTTTCCTCGTAGGGTTGGGCAGAGATGTACCTATAGAACACCCACATTTCGTTAGTTGTGTTTAAGTCCTATATAATAGGGGATAGCCCATTGCCAAATAGAAAAACCCAATAACATTTTGCCCGACCTAAGAATCTAACCCAGGACCTCTTGCTCAGCAATCAACCTTAGTGTTTTTTTTAGGTTGGGGTATCATCAATTTTCCCACTACGGGTGGAGCAGGAGGGCGTGTCAGACTTTTACTTACTAAAACCCGCCCGTGTTCCTTCAGTTGCCTGTGTGCCAGGGGCCGCGGTATCTCTTTCGAACAACCCGCACCCCTGGCAGGCATCGGCCCTTGCGGACCCCAACAGTTGGTGCAAACCCTAGCTTTCGATTGTCATATAATTCGCAATATGAGTCATTAAACAATTGAAGATGTCATATAAAACGAGTTTTAAATAACTAGGTAACATCTAACAATTTTATTAATCACTCTGATAATTAAGTAAAAATAGTAACATAGTTTAATAAGAAGGTAAAAAAATCTATTGTAATCAGTAAGAACGTTTGAAGATTAAAAAGAAAGGCAAAACCAATGACGCATTTATAAACAGTCGCGTCATACACGAACATAAGAGTACCCAAAAATATCGTAAACCATGAATGTAGCTACCTACTAGTACATACAATCATACAGTGTGCGAAGAACAGGAAAGACTCATACGATTCCTGTTGTTAGAAAGAGATAAACATATATATTTAGTTACGTACTAGCGTTGCATCGCGTCACTGGATGGTACGTGACTAATAACACGACAGGCAATTACCTGTCATTTATGTTGCCAATATTGAGCTCCGGTAATGCATCTCATCATCATCATCATTTCAGCCGAAAGACGTCCACTGCTGGTCATAGGCCTCCCTCAATTTGGAGGGGTTTGCCATAATCGCCACGCTTGGCAGGCCGGTTGGCGATCGCAGTATGGTGGTAAAATGCATAGAGAACGCTGCTGCCCATTCTCTAGTAAGTCCCTTAGTCGCCTTCTACGACACCCACGGGAAGAAATGGGATGGTGTTATTCTTTACGTCCGGCACCACACGGAACACGTCCGGCACCACACGGTAATGCATCTATAGGTAATATAACATTTGGCAAAACAGATGACCTCCCGTGAAGTATTAACATTGTTTTTTTTTTCTTGGTGGAAAATCATCAAATAACTTCTCCCGCTCTGGGTGGAGCAGGAGGGCGTGTCAGACTTTTACTGACTAAAACCCACCCGTGTTCTCTCAGTTGCCTGTGTGCCAGGGGCTGCGGTATCTCTTTCGAACAACCCGCACCCCTGAAAGGCATCGGCCCTTGCGGACCCCATCAGTTGCTGCTGACATCTCTTTAAGGCGCGCGTGGAACACAACGCGCCGTCGACCCGGGCTTGGTCCTTACCGGACAGCGAGCTACCCATTACTCGCCGTCCGCAAGCCCGTGCCTACGGTGGCCGGGAATCAGCCTGGGATTCCCGACGCCCAGGGCGTCTCCTGCGAAGGCCACGGCTGTGAGGGCGAATGTACTGCATAAGTATTAACATTATAGCGGCGCATTATTATTTTTTTCAGTCGATGAAACTACAATTAATCGTGTTTCTAAAGTGTACGATTTATAATAATAATAATAATAAATTCATTTATTTCAGGTAAATAACACCCATTGCCACATAATTAATATAAATTTTACAAAGAAAAAAAAAATACATCAAATGTCATTAAAATAAACCAAATAAACCAAATTTATACAGTGAATCTATAGAGGTATTAGAAAGAGGATGTATAGTTCACTCATACTCTAAGGAAAAGGGAGGATGTGTGGTGGGCTAACTGCCCGTTGGTGGATGTCGGGGCGTTGTATACCAGTAGCGCGGTAAACTCTGATTGCGCGATGCAGGATTTGTGTGACGTCAGCCGCCTTAAATATCTTATAAAATTAATTGCATAAGTAAAGGTTAAGTAATTACTATGCAGCAAGGGATCAAACGAACGCAATTATTTCGCAAATATCTTGGTCGCCCTCTCAAATCCCGATTCCGAGAGCTCAACAGTTGCTAGATCAACGATACTCGACAACAGTAAACATCTCTCACCATACATACAAAATTATATAAGCAGCCAAAAATGTTCCCACTGCTGGGACACAGGCCTCCTCTCTGTGAAAGGCATTGGGCCATAACCCACCACATGGGCCCCGTTGCGGGTTGGTGGATGTCACATGTCTTCAAATTTTTGGTTCTAAGAAATGCCGTTTTCCTCGCGATGTTTTCGTTCACCGTTTTGAGAGCAGTGTTTACGAGTATGAAATAATTTACGGAAAGTAAAGCGCATAAGCGCTACTACTCGTAAGTCACGGCCATTATTACCGGGCTACTACTGCTCTTTCTTTTGCCCTGCTTCCTCCTAAACCAGTCTGAAATTAGCCAGATCCCGAGAGCTCAGCTACCGCGCCGCTAGATCAACAAAGCGGCTAAAGAAACAGTCACCATCTCTTACCATACAGCTAGTAAAATGCAAGACAGTTATTATAACAGTAAAATCGAACCTCAAATATGGGAAAGTAATAAGACTTTAGAGATAAGATAAAATACCTATTAATTAACTACTATATAAAAGATTGATGACAAAGAAATTATGTCATTAAGTTTCGTGAGGTGTCAACATGAAGTATTTGTTGGTAAGACTAATTATATTTCACTTGCAACGCTCCGCGGTTACATCCGCGTAGTTCTCGTTCCCGTAAGAATACGGAGATAAAATATAGCTTATGTTACTCTGTAAAGATGTAGCTTTCTAACGGTGAATATTTTTTTTAAATCCGTCCCATAGTTTTTAAGTTTATTCGTTACATACAAAAATACAAATCTTTCCTCTTTATAATATTATTATTATATTATTATTACTATTATTATATATTATATATTATATTAGTGTAGATTTTTAACATGACATAACATTACGCCGTGCTTTACTTTGTGTAAAATAATTTTATAACCACTGCTCTCGAAACGGTGAAGAAAAAAAAACGTGAGGAAACGGCATGTTCTAGAGCCAAGTATTCGAAAACATGTGACAAACATCTACCAACCCGCACTTGGCAACGGTGGATTACAGCCCACTCTCTCTCACAGAGAGGAGGCCTTTGTCCCAGTAGTGGGAATATTATAAGCTGATCGTGCTTGTGCTTTAACATCACGCCTGGAAACCCGAAGGGTTAGGCAGAGGTGTCCGTATCATTTCAGCCGCAAGCACCGCCATTTCGACCGGTTCTGTGCTTCTCGCATCTGGTGTCCGTATAGTAGGTAGTTTATTTCGTCAGTTATCTTTTAGTCCCATGTAATAGGAGGCGAGCTTATTGCTATCAACCGAGCTATCCATACTGAGAAATTTCTGATAGAAAAATGCACTAACGCTTTGCTAGAATCAGATATTACACCTAGGACCGCTTGGGTGGCAGTAGCGCTAGCGACCACTAGATTAACGAAACATCATACCTTATCTGGTAAAGGGAATTTACTTCCATCTCGCAAACACTGTCGGATTTGCAAAAAACCAACATTTTTTTTTTACATTTTATAATCCTTACATAGTATAAAACAAAGTCGCTTTTCGTGTTTTTACGCTTATTATCTTTTAAACTATGCAACGGATTTTGTTGCGGTTTTCATCAATAGACAGAGTCATTCTAGAGGAAGGTTTATATGTATAATACACCGACCTACACGCGGGCGAAGCCGCTGAAAAAATCTAGTAGACAATATAAAGAACTAAAAGAAACTTGTCTAATACTTATTAGTAATCTAAAAACAACCGTGTTCCAAACAAAACACTCCTTAGTAAAAATTTAATTTAATTTCGGAAGTCGGTCGCAAAAAACGAAAACTATTTTTACTGTACTGGTTTTTTTTCTAAGTCGGTTGATATTTTATTTTTATTTGTGTTTGTGTTCTTTCCTGCGTTGAGATCGCGTTTAGCTACGCTTGCCACGATTGGTCCGTGGGCAGGTGACCATTTTTACATACCAAGGCTCCTCCGTGCCTCGGAAAGCACGTTAAGCCGTTGGTCCCGGCTGTCATTCGTGGATCTTTGACAGTCGTTACGGGTCGTCAGAAGCCCGAAAGTTTGACAACCAGTCTTACCAAGGGATATCGTGTTACCTAGTAACTAGGACGTGGTGGTCAGATAGGCAGTAACTCCATATAAAATACTGGTATTGTGCTGCACCCGGTTAGACTGGAAGCCGACCCCAACATAGTTGGGAAAAGACTAGGCAGATGATGATGTTCTTTCCTGCGTCATGTTTACCACAAATAAATGTAATTTATTTCATTTCGTTCTGTTCAAAACACAGACACACTCTTTCACAATTATTTGTACTGTTACAATCAGTGTCAGAAAAGGTGATTAAAAATTTAATATTCCCGTAATGCGCAATGCAATTAGTGGTCATTAAAATTGCAGTTATTATTGACTAGCGATCCGGCCCGGCTTTGCACGGATGTACAGTGTATGTGACGAAGGTCGTATAACTGTAAAATGTCTCCCCGCGCGGCGTGGACGCCAACGGGGCATGCCGGCCGACCGCCCTTTTCGCTGCGAGCGATTAATAATTTTAAATCTATGATACCTTCTAAGATATTAATTTTAATGACGTACTGAAAAGGGAAATTTTGATCTACATTAAGTGCACAACGTATCTAATTTGTGACCATTTTTTGCTTTTTTGTGTACTTGCAATGCCTTAAAATATATGAACCAAGGGTTGGGACTTGTGCCCTTAATATAAGTTATCCTGATAACTTAGGTAGGGTGCAAGTTACGACAAGTTCTAGTGCTATGCTTACATTTAAGTCATATGTATGTAACGTCAAATAGCTTTAATGGTTGATATGAATAAGTAAATAAATAAATAAATGTTTTTAATTGAATAATAATAATTCATAATGTATTGTTTAAAAGTAGCTTCGTAAATAATTCATTTTTTTTTTGTAAAATGTAAAAGATAAAAATGATAATGTGAGTTATATATTTAGGAGATAGACGTATCCATCGCGGGATTTTTCTGTAGATCTTTTTAACATACAGAAGTTCGTGGTTTATTATTTTGATGTAGGGTTTAACTAGCGTTAACAATGTAATCGCATTTTAAAAAATTCCGACACCATTACAAATCTTTAAAATTATCGGCGTTTCGGAAGAAATTTTCTAAAATGTTCTGATAGTGAAAACCGTATAAGAAGATGAAAACAGTGACTTTATACTATTTAGAGATCCCAAATTACTAGG
Source organism: Polymixis lichenea (assembly GCA_949091785.1). NCBI lineage: Eukaryota > Metazoa > Arthropoda > Insecta > Lepidoptera > Noctuidae > Polymixis > Polymixis lichenea. Next base: position 11,322,952 of record OX420959.1, read on the forward strand.
TATAGGAGATTCTCGTTTCACGTAATAATCAAAGTCTCCTAGACCAATCCACCACGTGTTTTAAAGCTATGAGATCACTCTAACTAAGTTTAAGTCAATGCTTGACTTATCTCCAAATTTTCTAGCACATTTCTTCTATTATGAAACAATTTTTGAATTTATGCAGTCAATCAATATGCCTAGCAAAGGCTAGGCTTATTGATTGATTATATTATATTAGGTCTATTAAGTCTAAATTCACAACTCAGTTCAGTAACTACGTACCCAGTGTTAATACACTAACACGATACCCCCTGACAAGAGTGGTTATCACACTTTCGGGCTTCTGACGACCCGTAACGCCTGTCAAAGATCCACGAATGACAGCCGGAACCAGCAGCTTAACGTATTTTCAGAGGCACGGAGGGGTTTCGATGTAAAGATGGTCACCCATCCTCAGACCGGCGGAGGCAAGCGTAGCTTAACCTGATTGACCGACCCGTGCGGCTGTTATTACTTAGCCACGAGCCCCTCTTGATTTTTAATGTTGATAAAAAATAAATGTTTATTTATTCATTAAGCCAGGCACACCGACGGCATATTTATAAGAATTAATAATAGGTCATTAATAGCACAACATTCGGTAGGTAATCAAATAATCGATTAAGGCATTCAATCATTTCCATTTAACAATTAACATTAAATTGATACATACACATCGCACCTTTAGAATTAAAGAGACCTATTTTGCTTGCGGCTAATTTCGAATTAAGTCTCTATAATTATAAATTATACAGACCTATTTTGCTTGCGGCTAATTTCGCATTAGGTCTCGTTAATTCTAAAGGTGCGACATTCGATAAAAAATTAAGGCGACTTTTTTTTTAAACATGACATCACATCACCCTCTGTTTCCCCGAGGGGTTGAGCAGACGCATATCTAGAGTACACCCACATTTCGTCAGTTATGTCTAAGTACCATGTAATAATACCGAGCCTAAACATTTTCTATTAAAAAATAAATCGTTTATCGTACATTGCCACGAGCAACGTGTGCGCCAAATTTCAGGCCGATAGCTTCAGTGGAAGTGCGTGAAATATTGATTGCAAAATTCCAGGACATACCATTAAATAAAAGCTTATAATTAATTTAAAATCATGTGTTTTTTTTACAGTTAAGCATATCCGTACTTTGGCTGGGGGTTCATTGGTGTTCTGGACATTCTCTTTCGAAAATAGAAGTAAGAAACACACAAAATATCACTATTTTCTGTTGTTTAACTCAACATTTTCACTCAACCAAAAAAACCTACACTATTTCCGAAGTAAGAGCAGTAGTGGCTCAGTGACTATGAGTTGTAAGCAGGCGTTTTACTTCGTGTAAATCATTTCATTACGTTTTTCGAAAAGTCAATTTTGTACGAATCTTCGCACACATCAGGCGGGCCGCAACGCACTTTAATGCGCTGCGTTGCGGCCCGACATTACCGCCGAGTGTGCGTTTACTTAAGACTCATAAACCCCTTAACTATTCTTCTGTTCCAGCTTAAAACCCCAAGAGAACTGGTGTACAAAGTGCAAGAAGATAAAGATGGAAAGTCTTTGACGATTTCGAGCCCAAACTTGAAGAAACCGTCTCTAAGAGAGATCATCTACTATCATATCATTGAGAAGCCATTTGGGAAGACTGAAAGCTCAAGTGATGAGGTGAGTTTTACGATTTTTTTAGTCTCATGATTTTCACTTTTTATTGTATACTTAAATTATCCAGACAAAACGCAGACACCACCCACAGCTTTGATCTTCCTCTCAGCCGTCTTGGAAAAGAACTTAGCCTTACCATGACGGGCTACTTGGGGAGGTTGCCTTTACCTAGTAACTTGCAATAACCAGCCTTGACAATGTTGATGACGGGTACTTTGCCATCGGTGGCTGTGACGTACATGAGCCTCGACTGCTCAGACACGAGGGTCCACAGCTTGTCCAGGTTCAACACGGGGTTGAACAGCTTGTTCTACCCCTCGAGGTAATTTCTCATACCGAGTTTGCCAAAGTATCCAGGATGGTACTTGTCCATGTTGATTACGTGGTGGTTTTCACCACCAGCGTTACCGCGACCTCCAGGATGCTTGCGGTGCTTGCCGAAATGACATGACATGACATGACATTACGAAGTAAGACGCTTGTCTGAACTTTGAACGTGACAAAATGTCTAATGTGTGTGCTTTAAGGCGTTATTTATCCACATACAAATGAACTTGCAAACGCAAATCACTGATTAATATGGCCATCATACATAACTTCCTGAAGAAAGACACGATTGTCATGTGGCACTGCACTGGTATATTGCAATTAAATGAAAGGAAATTTAAAACTCATATTAAAAGTAAACTTTGTAAACAAGCATATTACAAATTAGAGGATTATATCCAAGATAAGAATGCAGAAACATGCTGGTCCTGCTCCATATGACAATATAGAGTCCAGACAAAATCAAACTGGTTGCTATTTGAATTGTATAATTAATTGTATTTATCACATTGATTTACAGTCAATGACTACTTTAACTCACACACTGACTTATTACTTGTTAATATTCTAGGAAAATCGTATACTTACTTTTACAATGATTGTAAATATGTGAGCATCTATCATAAAATTAGTTTATCTGTATTGCTTCAATTTCATTCTTTTTACCGATTTTGGTTTGGTAATTTTATTCTGGATGCATCGTTTTCAAACATAATTATGTAATGAATGTACTATGTTAAATATGGCACTTAAAACATTTTAAAATAGTAACGTTGTAGGTTCTTGCCCATTCTTCTCCATACGAAACTATATTTTGGAAGGCAACTAGAATCAATTCTATTTTAATGTAAATGTTGACGTTCAAAAGTGCCTTTTATGTGCCTATTTGAAATAAATGCTTTGACTTTGACTTTGAAAAATAGCCATTATATTTGGGCAACAAATAACAATGTTGATTACGCCGACAAATTCAAAACTTAAAATCAAAAAATCTTTTAAGTCCTTTCAAAAGTACTACATTTTTGAAGGAATATCCGGCTGACGAGGCTCCTGCAGATTCCGATGAATCTCACCGTACCTTCACCAACGGACAAGGCTTCCAATATCTTCCACCAGACGATGAAAATGTAAGAATATACATCATACTTCATCAACGTCATCATTTTCATTCATTCTTATTCGTTCCTGCTTTATGAGAATATTTCATGGCTAAGCGCTGTCGGTTATGGCAAATATGATAGCTCGCAGATTTGCACATTGCACTTCTTTTTAACCGACTTCAAAAAAAAGGAGGAGGTTCTCAATTCGACAGTATGTTTTTTTATGTTTGTTACCTCATAACTTTCGACTGGGTGAACCGATTTTGATTATTCTTTTTTTATTTGAAAGCTCGTGCTTCCCGTGTGGTCCCATTTCATTAGATCATATAGATCTAATGATGCGTTTCGGACACAGAGAACGGAACTCTTCAAAAAATAATAGTAAAAAATGGACCGCGATTGCTGCTATCGCATAAATATGCATTGTTTTGACCCCAAGGATGATGAAATTTCGAATTAGTGGGGTAGGTACTATAACTAAAAAGTGACAAATAAAAACTTTTTCCAAAAAAAACAACCGACTTCCGAAAAAACACTACAAAGTGAAAAATAACTTTAATTTCGGAAGGCAGTGACAAAAAATTTAAATACACATCCAAAGTCACCGCCTTCCGAAATTAAAGTTATTTTTCACTTTGTAGTGTTTTTTCGGAAGTCGGTTGTTTTTTACACGTGCAGTCTGTGGGCCGATTTTACGCAGAAATCGTACAGCGTCCTTCGCGTTCAATATAACAATGCGTTCAAGATATTGATGGGGTTGCCCTGCTTCTGTAGTGCGTTAGGGATGTTTGCTGAAGCTCGAGTCGACAATTTTTATACAACGATGAGAGAACGATGCGCCTCCCTGGTGCCCCGCGTGCGGGCCAGCCCCAACCTTATTCTGGGCTGTGTGGCGAGCAGACTCAATTGTTTTTTTGGGGGTCGCTGCTGCAAGCTTTCCAACTCGGTGTTACGCGTGTGGCACATGTATTCATGGTTTTAGGCTTTTTTTTGGGTGGGAAATCATCAAAGAATTCCTCCCGCCCTGGGTGGAGCAGGAGGGCGTGTCAGACTTTTACTGACTAAACCCATTCGTGTTCTCTCAGTTGCCTGTGTGCCAGGGGCCGCGGTATCTCTTTCGAACAACCCGCACCCCAGGCAGATGGTTTTAAGTTAAGCGATTAGAATAGTAATACTAAATAAGGAATATTGTTACTAACACAATTGAGTAATGTTACGTGATGAATAAAGATATTTATTTATTTATTTGAGTGAAAAAGTAGGAGCAGTGGGGTCACCACTGCCCCTGCTAACTACTTCGTACTAAATAGCATAATCAGCCTGTAATGTTCCCATTGCTGGGACACAAGCCTGCGCTCTTTGGTATGTGGTGGGCTTGTGGTACCGGCCTCTAGTTAGAAATTATGCCTCGGTAATGTGTTCGAACCCTGCTAGGCCATTTTTAATAAAAATAATTTCTTCACCTCTGCTCTCAAATCGGTGAATTAAAACATCACGAGGAAACCGGCATGCTACTACTACAGCCAAAAATCGAAGACATGTGACATCTACCAACCAGCACGTGGCCCACCTGGTGGATTACGTTCCACTCCCATAATAATAAGAATTGTTGGTCGCTGTGATTAACTCAAGACAATGTTTGTGTACTTGCACCAGAATTAGCTTAACTACTGACAGGTCATATGAGTTACTTCATGTCATTGTTTATTTTATTTGAGTTTATAAACTTTTTTTAAATTATTAATTAAATTTTCATTTATTGTTGAATGTTAATTATATGCTATTATTGTATAGAATCAAGTTCTTCCAACTTAACAGACAGCTGTGCTGCTGGGGAATTTATTGCGCCACTTCTTCTTCCCAGCTTAAGCACTAGGAAGTGGTGAAGGGCGGGCATGCCGGGGGACTGTCTTATGTAATTTTGACGTTCAAAAAGTGCTCTGAGCCTAGTTTGAATGAATGACTTCTGATTTTGATTTTGAATTTTGATTTATAGGCTGTTGTGGAGTATGCTAGTAAAAATGTCGGCCAGTCAGTAAGATTGGAAGCGATTCTCCACTTCCAACAAGGGTATTTCCAATTCTTTCGACTGTTTTCACTATGTTTCGTTTTATTATGAAAATCAATATGTAGTATGGTAAAAGGTAAAAAAAAACAAATTCAAATGTAAAACTCTTTTGCAAAAACATGTGTGAGTTATATGCCTGTACGTTTTTCTAATAATTATTTCTTGAGAACGTATAGTTTCCCATGTTATTGTTGGTATATTAATTGGCGTATTAACAATTTCATTTAATGTTTTGTGTTTCGTAATGTTAATTACTTACTATTGTATAAAATCAAATTCTTCTAACTTAACAGACAGCTGTGCTGCTGGGGAGTTTGTTGCGTCACTTCTTCTTCCCAGCTAAAGCACTAGGAAGTGGTGAAGGGTGGCCGTTTTGTTTCTCTTATGTCATTTTGACGTTCAAAAAGTGCAAACTCTCAGCCTAGTTTTAATAAATGACTTTTGATTTTGAATTTATGACCGGATGTGAAGTAAGATGAAAAGAAAATAACACATGTATCTCAAACCACCTTCCATCATTTGCTCCAGAGGCTAGTGAGCATACATTTTTACATAACCATCACATACAAAAACCATGAGATCTCTGACACCAGACTTCAATAAAAAACTTAATTAAAATTGGGTGAATTTTATTTTATAGCTTGACGAGTCGGTAGGCGATAACCCAAAGCTAGACGTCAGGAAAGACAGCGAGGATAGCGGAGACAGTTTCTCTGATGAGGTAAGTCAAAATCATCACAAAAATTTGAACTAGAGAGAGTCGGTCGACTTAGTCGGCCAAACCCTTCATTGGTTGGAGTTGAGTTGCGGTGACATCGGTAATGTTCGAGACTACGCTGGTGCCAGTGCGCGGCGCCCGACCATCAGGCGGAATTTTCTGGACATGTTTTAGTTTAAAATAAATATTCTATCATTGTTTACGTGTGAGCCGGCGTTTCTTCTTATTTTTTTCTAGATTGCACTGAAAGTAAACTGTAAAACTGATTCTATAATAAAATAACACTAAAGATATCAATTTCATTTCAATCACCGTCTTTTAAACTTTTAAGCATATTAATACGAGTAAAAAATATGCCGACTAGTCGTCGGTTTTAGCCGAATAGTCGCCGACTAATCGACGACTAATCGCCGACAACAAATATGGCCGACTAGTCGGCAACCAGTCAGTACATCAGTAGTCAGTAATCCCCCACTTTGACAAATTGTGTCTGCAGCGGCCTACTTGGGTACGCAATCGATTGAGAGTTTTCCATATAGGCTACTGCAGATCACGCCCGGGAGGCAGATGTTCCTACCTTCTCTGTATGAGAAGAGGTCTTTGCCCAACAGTGGGACAGTGATAGTCGTTATTACTTTTAGGTGACATAAAATCAGTCTTAATACATTGACTAGTGATGTGATCATTAAAATGTAGATTCTCAGATACGGATCCGGATATGGATAATTAGCATCGTGATCCGCGGATACGGATCTTAACTTTCTTACTCAACCGGTGTCGCGTGACCTTGAAACGATAGTTGAAGCCACTTGATGCGTTGCGTGACAGAACATGTTTCGACTTGCGTTGCGCGGGTCTTTCTTTTGTTTTGTTTAGTTTAGTGTAACACTGGGCAGCATAAATGACGTTTGTGTTTGTTGTACGAGTTCAAAAAATGTCTACAAAGAAGTAGTGAAATTTGGAATTATTAATAAGGTAAAACATTCGTCAAAAATGGAACGGACACGGATCTTTTTCTCCCGCGGATATCCGCGGATACGGATACGGATACGGATATCCAAAACATCACTAAAATTTACTACTACACACTACTACATAATAACAATACTATCTATCCTCTGTTATAGGATTCACCAGAAATCACTACTACACGCAGACCGATTCAGGAATTAGCAACAAAGGTAAGGAATTATACGTACCTAATACCTATACAGGATATTGGATCATTAAGTTCCCTTCAAAATGGCGGAGCTGAATGGTGCTGATCCATACGTCATGATCGCCGACGGGCGCCGTCAGTAGGGACTGGTTATTTATTAGCCAACTTACCAACCACCAAGTTACCAACTTTTCGTTAAAATATTATGAACATACCAAGGGCACAGGTTCTTTGGATGATATCAAACGATATTGGAAGGGTTTTTTAATCCTATCTTTACATGTTCGGAAGTTATCATAACTTTTACATTGATACCAGAAACCGAACTTTTCAAATTGAAATAAACGCATCACTCGGAAGATATTTATCGTGACATTGGCAAGTAACGTGGAAAATTATTGACCTACGTAGTGCGGTGACACGTTTGTTATGATTTGAATTTAAGAATTTACACATGAAACCGAAAATTTCGTATCAATTCTTAGAGTATTTTATTTTGAGCTGAAACTATGTATAGTAATTCTGTACAGCTGTTATCTTTAGTGCTTAAGGATAAAAATAGGGTTTTTTGTTACTCCTTGTATAATCACGTAAATCAGCGAAATTGGTAAAATTTCGTATACGGCCTCTTAATATCTTACGAAAAATATCAACGTTCAGAATCATGTACTTAGTAACAATTCCATAGTAACATATTAACTCAATAGAATTTTTAATAAAACTGTCATTATTACATATTTCAGGAGGATTTACAAAATGCACCCGAAAAGAGAAGCAAAAGAGAGATCTCGAACAAAGATGAGGTGAGTGACTCTTACCTATTATTATTCTTTTTTACCTTGGTTTTAATTTAAACTTACCTTGTTTTTTTATATTTTTGCAGAAACCTCAAGAAGAATTGAAACGAGTGAAAAGGCGGTCTCATCGTGGGGTAATTATTTTAAATGTTTTTATTTTTATTTAAATTATGGCACAGTATTAACAGCCGCACGGGTCAATCGATCGGGTTAAGCCTCGCTTGCCGCGGTTGGTCCGTGGATGGGACCAACTTTACATAACAAGACCTCCCCCCACCTCGCAATCATGCCTTAGAAAGCACGTTTTACTGTTGGTCCCGGCTGTCATTCGTGGATCATTGACAGTCGTTACATGGCGTCAGAGCCCAAAAGTCAGACAACTAGTTAGGATACTTACCAAGGGGTATCTTATTAACAGGGTTCGGATAATCGGGCGCTTATTCACCTAAATTTCTTCCCACGAAATATTTCGACCCATGTTCCTTGGAGAAAGTTGTTCAATTTCACTGGTACTATCACCCTGAAAAATTTGGACGGTGACTAAAAAATAACCTTGTATGTATTTTTTGTAATTGTTTTCAGAGACGCATCCCAAGACCTCCTAGACATTCGCGTCGGAAGCATAAAAAAGAACACAAACACACAACACCGAAGCCTGAAACAGAAACGAGCGTTGGTGTGAGTATTTTTACACGCTTTTTAATGTTTTTGGGTTGACGTATGCACTACAAAAGAATACTCTTCGCAAATGTCACATGCCGCATGTCAGATGGCTAATGGGCTAAGAGCACCACGGATTGGACCCCATTAAACGCACGACGCCATCGCGGCAGGCTGAGACGAAAATGGCGGGACGAGCTTGACTTCTACAGAAAGGACTGGCTAACACTAGCAAAAGACAGAATTGTGTGGAAGAGGGAGACGGAGGCCTGCCTTGCAGTGTGACTATACGGACTCGTTCGATTAGATGGACACTTTATACGACGCATGGTGTAGGCATGTCTTACGGAGGAATGAGGAAAATGTCGTGAGGAAAGTTTTGAGTATGAATGTCGATGGCTATAAGAGTAGCAAAGAAACGATGGATGGACTGGGTGAATGATGATATGGTTAGAGAGGGTGTGACTACGGAGATGACGACTGATAGAGAAGTGTGGAAGATAAAGACATGTTGTGGCGACCTAAAATCAATTGGGGTAAGAGCAGCCGACTTAGCACGAGCACCGATTTGTCGACGGAATAATAGACATGACTATTAACTAAATGATGTACAATAGGAGAAGATAGCTATGTTTTCCTATTAATTATCACAGTTATGCGTTCTAAACGAATCATGGTTTTGTAGATAATCGTATTTACTTTGTGGCCGTCGAGTAGAAAGTTTGTTGTCAGTGTGATTTTGACATTTTGAGAAGAAATATTCATCTAAAATAGTCTACATTTATAAGGAGCTAGATAAAGATCGTTAGAAATGAAAGACTAAAATGACAGATTGTAGAAGAATATTTACGGTGCGATGTCAAAAATGGAGAAGCGAAATGTCACTTTGTATTAAAAAAGCACTGCCTATTCTTCGTAGAAACAGAAAGTGTTATGCTAAGCCTGCTGGAGAGTAACGATGATATGACGCCTTACAATACAGCAGCATCACACCATACAACATTGTTGGCCCAGTGGCAACGGCCGTGACTCACGAGTTGTAAGTCGTTGGTTTAAATCTAGACAGTCACTTAACTTTGTATAAATTATTTATTTTCATCACCACTGCTGTCAAAACGGTGAAGGAAAACATCGTGAGGAAACCGGCATGTACTAGAACCAAAAATACGAAGACATTTCACATCTACAAACCCGTACTGGGCCTGGGTGATGGATTACTTATTGCCCACTCCCTCAGATGCGTTGTCAACGCAGAGACAAAGATAGCGTGTGTGTTGGACCATTATGGGGAACGTAGTCGCGGGCTCGAACTCACTGGTGGGCCTGGCTAAAAAGCACGCTGTCTCACCAGGCATCGTGTCCGACAGAGGTAGTATCAGTGACGAGTAGTTAGACGCTAGTCTACACAGTTATTGAGAGAGATGCAGGATTATTTATAGTATGAAAGGTGCCTAAACAAATTAAGAAAATTCCTTCGGAAGATCGGGTTTTATGAAAAAACCACTGCGTAAATCAATGACCAATAAAGTTTATTGAACTAAGTAGTCGATAATTGATCTTTGACGCTACCGACTTGGTTTTAAAGATTTTACACTTCTTTTATTACTTAAACACGCCCTAAGTTTAGTTAAATTAGCAAGAAAAACTAATCTTTGTTGGCTCCCTAACTCCCAATAGCTTCTTATTTAGTATTTTGTTTCCGTAAAGACAATATTAATAATGAGACAAAACCATACCCTTTAATTTTTTTTGTACATTGTCGAACAGTTGAGTAATACACTCCCGAAGTTTGTATAGGAAAAATGTCGACAAGATTCACCTTAAGTTGGGGGGCATCCTATCGAAAGACACGTTAATTGAAGTTTTGTATTTCAGGCTCCAGACTATACTAAGATTACCTCGTTCAAGGATACAGTACCAGATAATGAAGTAACAGCAGGCAGTGAACTTAAAGCTTATGGCATGGAATTGAACGGAGATGGCGGCACTGTATGGAATGTAAGTATGCTCCCTTATTGTAGACTAATACAGGCCGCACTTCAATTTTTTTACGTTCGCTCAAACAACAGAACAGTCACATATGCAGTCGTTTGGATGCTCGAGCAATGAGGCAGTCATCCATGCAAATGAAACCATGTGTGTAGTGGTTTGACACTTCAGCACTTGATAAAAAACCTCGAGCTACTATCGCTTTTAATACTTTTATAACACATTTGCTCGTAAAGGGTCTCTTATTACACCAATTTCAATATCGTAATGTATGTCATTACGCACTTGTGCGTTATTGTAATGTAAAACGCACGGTTTATCAAGATGCTCCGTCTAAAACGAACGGTACTTTTTAAAATCTTAGCAAAGAATTTTTATGTCAGAAAAGTGGTCAACATTTTATGAATAAAATTAACTTTAAGAGAAATAAAAAAAAAAAATAACATTTAATTCTTTAATTTAATTAGTTTTGACAATAAGTTACAACAATTTATCTGTAACAAAAACAAAAAAATATTTAATTTACTTTATTAGTTATACTGGCTGTTTTTGTGCCTTTGCCTTAAAAAAAAAAGCGCTGATGCGCGCGCATCGCTAATTTGTGAACAAGTAATTTTCAATTTTACAAATTGTTCAAATTTTTCTAACTGCTTAAAGATGCTGCTCAAGTGATTAAAGATTTACTCGTTTAAGAAAGTCCGACTTTTATTTATTTCCTCGCAAATATGTTATAAAACGTCGTTTGACATACGTGCGCTTTGAAAATTACCGCACTTATTGTATTTATCATAATGTACTATTACTTACTTGATGCAAAACTTTTGACACAAAAAGAAACAATCGATTTCAAAGTGAAAAATAATTTTATCTTTGGATCTGTATCAAAAAATATTTTTCAAAAGTGAAAAATATTTTTTTTTTTAAGTAAAAAAAATCTGACATTAAAAAAATCCCTACAAAACCGTTTAAAAGTAAATAATTTTTGAAATCAATCAACAATTGCCGGAGATATCACGGAGTATAAATACAAAAATACTCACGAATTGAGAACCTCCTATTTGAAGTATTTTATATAATATTAATAGGAAGTTAAGGAAAATTAATTTTAAAAAATATATACGAGGGAAATAACCTTCTCCTTTTGTTTGCAGAATCTTTACAAACCTCACGTTTCTTACCATGTCGGGTATAGCGACAGCAATGAGGACAGTATTGAGGTAAATATTGATTTGTAATTGCACTATGATTTGATTACTATTTAATTCCGATTCAAAATCAACTTACTCCCAATGCTTGATAATGTTTTGTCACCAAAAGAGATAAGTGACCAGCGTCGTCGGATATAGTTGAAGTTTTAGAATAAACCGATAGAACGTTTTCAAATGAAAGGAGATTTCTCATCTTCATATGAGAATTGGTCTAAATGCTGCTCAGGAATAGGAGTACCGGCGCTAGGTTTAACTAAAACTGACCATTTACACAAATTGTCTTTAGTTCGGGTCATAAAAGGTTTTAAAACATTAAAAGTACGTAAAAATAAACCATATGTAAAAAACAATATCATGAAAATAAATAGGTAAAAAATGTGTAACCCCAGGATAGATTACGAACGAGATAAATAACTAGGGTAGTTATTTATCTCGTACAGCTGGCACATTATTCCTGTTTATTTACTTTTATCTATCTTTAGTTGAGATAATTTGTTTCGATGTATTTGCATTTATGCAGTCAGCCATTAGAAGTACGGTATTATTAACAGACAAATCACCTTTTCAGTCTGACAGTGAGAGTGACAGCGATGAAGACTCTTCATTACTCAGTAATGAATCAACGTCTGACTCGGGCAAATCAAATTCCGGCTCCAGCGAATCAAATTCTGGCACAAATGATTCAGTTTCTGGCTCATCTAGCGAAGAATCACCCGTAACCTCTGCTAGTGGTGAAGGAAGTCAGAGCGCATCTGGTGAAGGGGATGTAGCCAGTGGTTCCGATGAGAACAGTGGCTCTGATGAAAATGATAGTACTTCCAATTCAGAGGACAGCGGTGATGTCAGTGGTTCAACAGCCAATGTAAATAGTGGGTCCGGAGAGAGTAACAGTGGATCTGGAGAAGATAATAGTATTTCTAGAGAACACAGTGGTGAATCAGGAAATAACAACCAAGGGTCGGTAGAAAGAGGAAGTGAATCTGACCAAAGTAAAAGTGGGTCTGGAGAAGATAATAGTGTTTCTAGAGAAAACAGTGGTGAATCAGGAAATAACAACCAAGGGTCGGTTGAAAGTGGAAGTGGGTCAGACCAAAGTAACAGTGAGTCTGCAGAGAGTGACAGTGGGTCTGGAGAGAGTAACAGTGGTTCTGCAGAAAACGTGTCTCAGGAGATATCTGGTAACAATAGTAACGTAGACCAGAAAACGGGGGATAACGTTGCAGCTGGTGATATAATTAAGAAATTCAATCAAATATTAACAGATTTACATGACATATTTGTGAAAAGTAACGCTACTATCGTTTTACCAAAGCCAGAGAAAGACACCACTAATAATATTGATGTACCTGGTATGCTAAACCACATATTAAGTGATGTCACGAGTGATTCTGAGATTCTTCGTCCTGGTGTCGAAATTAAGAATGGAGATCCAAACAATCCGAACATGGTGAACGTTTTAGAAGGTTTGTTTACAAATATAATTAAAAACAAAATTGTTATTAATAACAACGTGCCAGCTGTTTCCGGCCAATCCAGCGGAATAGACGCCAATAAAGACAAAACAGAAAAATCTAAAGAAGATAAAACAGTAACTTCTGAAGAAGATGGTAAGGGAACTACTGAAAAATCTAAAGTTGATGAAAATATACCTTCTGTAACAAATCCGGACCAAGACAATAATGAAAAAACAGAAAATCCCAGCATTAATGATGAAACCCAAACTACAGGCACTCCCGGAGATGATATAAATTCTCTTGGTGAAATCGCAACCTCTGACGTCACTACACTCGATGATATTTCCCCTAATGAAGACGAAGCAGCGGATCTGAATGGTAATTCAACATCTTTACCAGATGAATCTACCAATGATGCTGGTTTAGGGAGTGAAATCGATGATCATGAAAGCTTAGGTAAGGAAAGTGAGAACCCTGATCACCACGAGCCAACCACTGAAACAGAAAAACCTGACCAGTCGAATGAAACTGGTGACCATGAACCCATTGATGAAACAAAGGGACCTGATGAAAAACATAGCAGTCGAGAAGTAGTGGATAAAGTACCAGCAGAAAATCATACAGAGGCACCAAAAGAAGTCACGAAAGCACCAATAGAAGAGCTCAAAGAACAGAAATGTCCTGTTCAAAATAATAAGGTAAGGACTAAGAATAGTTATTTATTTGTCTCGGCTTTCATGAGATTTTAAGAAACAGTAATACCAACAATACAGTATGTAGAGTTGTTTACAGCTACATATATATAACAATAAATGAAAACACAGGCAATATAGGTTTAAAACAGTATTTTGGAACTATCAAAATTAACCCTAGCATCGAAATTAAAACAGTGTTTTTTTTAACCATTCATATACCTAGTAGTAATAGCCCGACTATGGGTTTTGGCAATCTCTGCTTTGAAGCTTCGAAAGAGAAAGATATACGCAGTTTTAATTTACTGTCGTTTAATCGATCGCATAACTGTCGATCGATCGTAAAGTTGTCTTTGCTCACAGAGAGGAGGCCTGTGTCCCAGCAACGAGAATTATAGGCTGATTATGCAGTATGCGCAGCCCTGTTAGGACAAAACGCTGCAATTTGTAAAACGTCAAAAAAACGGGTTATAAGTTTAAATCTTTAACTCGTTACCAAATTTTATCCAGTATGGATAACCGTTTAACTGTTTTTTGTTTTAACTAATTTGGAACGATATTTACTTATTTTCATTATAACATCATATTATCCTATTTTATAAAAAGACCTCACAATAAAATATTAGTAACAAAAAATGGCAGATTAACGTGCGAGGGTTTATTTTGCTTTGAACATTTATGTATCGCTGTTCCCTGTCGGCGGTGCGTGCGATTCGATTAGTACCTACAAGTTACCCCTAGTGTTACTATTGAGTAGTGTTTTATCGAGTTGATGAATATTTTTTAAATTATTTTAAAACAAAAAAATCCTTTTTTTTTACTTTCACTCTATGCTTCGAAAGTACTCCTTAAGGCAAGTTGTTCTGGCGTGGGAAAACAACCATTTCAATTTCACGGTGTATAGTATTTTGTGTGATACTATTTTTAAGAAGTCTTTTTTTTTCAGGACAATGAAGCTGAGAAAGATAATAAAATGGATTACATGCTAGATTTGATAAATAACGTAAGTGTTATCGTAACCATTCTCTACTATGCTTTGAATTAGCAGCAAAAAATATTTTATTAAAGTCTGTATTAAAATGATAAAAACAAATGTTTCTTTTTCAGGAAAAATTCTGGTCCTTCATGGGTGACTTGGGTGCCAAATACATAGCATCGTTGTCAGAGGTAAGGTCATTTTAGAATATACCCTTACAGCTGTCTTAATATGTCAGACAAGTTTTTGAACAACATATATTACCATTTGGTATTGACCAAACTGGTATTTGAAACTGGCGTTTTGATTATAAAACGCTCATAAAATATTAAACACAAGAAAAAAAAATGTTTTTTTAATCATCTAAACGTGGATTTTTTATTACAGCGCACCACAAAATTCATCAAAGACGAAGTTGAAGCACAAGTAAGCAAATATTTCGAAGAACATCCGATAATCAATAAGGGACCAGCTATTATTACTAAAAAAGATTCGGCAGAAGATGAAAAACGGGGACAAAACAATGACAAATCCGATGTCGGAGGTAACCCGATAAAAGAACCCAGCAGTAGCGAAAAGGGTGCGAAAGAACCTAGTAATGTTGAAAATAATGTAAATAAACCTAGTACTAGTAGCGAAAAGGATGGAAATAAACCTACTGCCGGTGAAAACAACATAAATGAACCCACAATTAGTGAAAACATTCAAAATGAACCTAACAGTCAAAATGAAGGTGAACATGAACCTAGTGGTCTTGAAACAGGAGTCGATAAAACGACAAATGAACAAAACAATGAAAACAAACCTACTACTGACCACAACATCGATAGAAAGCACGATAAAATTGTTACCACCGAAAAGCCGAAGACAGACAAGCCATCAGTTCATGTAAAAGCAAACACAGTTTACGGCAACACTGTCGGCAACGGCAAAGTAACAAACGTCTACATTTTCTATGCCAGTAAAAACATGGATGACATCATGAAAAACATCAAAAACCTTGTCAATGGAAACAATAATACCAATATATTTACATTCGGACCTCACAGGCCTAAACCCGGTCATGTGGGTTTCCATAAAAATGAAGGTAATACAGGTAAGAAACCATGGGTTCATGAAAAAGGTAAAACTACAGAATCACCTAAAGTGACTAAGAATGATTCCGGGAATCAAGGTACGGAAAGTAATACTGAATCAAATGTACATGGAAATAACATAACAGGTCCTATGGTTGAAGAGCCTGATACAAATGATAACAGAGATAATTCTGGTGAAGGATATAGTACGGAAACTAATAAAGGAAATAATAATAAAAAACCGAATGATCCTTCAGAGGGAAAAACAGATTCAACACCTACAAGCGAAGATCAAACTGAACCTAGTGAAGTAATTACTAATACTGGAGACAGCAATACAGTGACTTCAGGCCCAGACGAAGGTTTAACGGGTGAAAAAGATAAAGTTAGCACTGAAAATCCTGATACGGCCATTGATAATGCCGGCAATGGGTTCACAGAACCTGAGACAGATGCCTCTGGTGGCTCTGATGAAAGCAAAGGCACCTCTGAGGAAAACAAGGGTGCATCTGGGGAGAACATAGGTGCTTCTGAAGAAAACAAAGGTGCCTCTGGCGAGACGACAGAGCCCTCAGGCGAGAAGAATGGTGCCTCTTGGGAAAACACTCGCACCTCTGATGAGAACAAGGGTGCCTCTGATGAAAACAAGGGTGCCTCTGGCGAGACGAATGAGCCCTCAGGCGAGAAGAACGGTGCCTCTGATGAAAACAAGGGTGCCTCTGAGGAAAACAAGGGCACCTCTGGTGAGAACAAGGTTGCCTCTGATGAAAACAAGGGTGCCTCTGGCGAGACGAAAGAACCCTCAGGCGAGAAGAACGGTACCTCTGATGAAAACAAGGGTGCCTCTGAGGAGAACAAGAGCGCCTCTGATGAGAACAAGGATACCTCTGATGAAACAAAGGGAGCCTCTGATGAAAACAAAGATGTCTCTGGTGAGACGAAAGAGCCCTCAGGGGAGAAGAACGGTGCCTCTGATGAAAATAAAGGTGCCACTGAGGAAAACAAGGGTGCCTCTGAGGAAAATAAGAGCGCCTCTGGTGAGAACAAGGGTACCTCTGATGAAAACAAGGGTGCCTCTGGCGAGACGAAAGAACCCTCAGGCGAGAAGAACGGTACCTCTGATGAAAACAAGGGTGCCTCTGAGGAAAACAAGAGCGCCTCTAGTGAGAACAAAGGTAGCTTTGATGAAAACAAGGGTACCTCTGGCGAGACGAAAGAACCCTCAGGCGAGAAGAACGGTACGTCTGACGAAAACAAAGATGCCTCTGATGAAAACAAAGATGCCTCTGGCGAGACGACAGAGCCCTCAGGCGAGAAGAACGGTGCCTCTGATGAAAACAAGATTGCCTCGGAGGAAAACAAGAGCGCCTCTGGTGAGAACAAGGATACCTCTAATGAAACAAAGGGAGCCTCTGATGAAAACAAAGATGTCTCTGGTGAGACAAAAGAGCCCTCAGGGGAGGAAAACGGTGCCTCTGATGAAAACAAGGGTGCCTCTGAGGAAAACAAGAGCGCCTCTAGTGAGAACAAAGGTAGCTTTGATGAAAACAAGGGTACCTCTGGCGAGACGAAAGAACCCTCAGGCGAGAAGAACGGTACGTCTGACGAAAAAAAAGATGCCTCTGATGAAAACAAAGATGCCTCTGGCGAGACGACAGAACCCTCAGGCGAGAAGAACGGTGCCTCTGATGAAAACAAGGGTGCGTCGGAGGAAAACAAGAGCGCCTCTGGTGAGAACAAGGATACCTCTGATGAAAACAAAGGTGCCTCTGAGGAAAACAGGGGTGCTTCTGATGAAAACAAGGGCGCCTCTGGTGAGAACAAGGGTGCCTCTGATGAAAAAAAGGGTGCCTCTGGCGAAATGAAAGGGCCCTCAGGCGAGAAAAACGGTGACTCTGATGAAAACAAGGGTGCCTCTGGCGAGACGAAAGAGCCCTCAGGCGAGAAGAACGGTGCCTCTGATGTAAACAAGGGTGCCTCTGAGGAAAACAAGAGGGCCTCTGGCGAAAACAAGAGTACCTCTGATGAAAACAAGGGTGCCTCTGGCGAGACAAAAGAGCCCCCAGGTGAGAAGAACGGTGCCTCTGATGAAAACAAGGGTGCCTCTGAGGAAAACAAGAGGGCCTCTGGCGAAAACAAGAGTACCTCTGATGAAAACAAGGGTGCCTCTGGTGAGACGAAAGAGCCCTCAGGCGAGAATAACGGTGCCTCTGATGAAAACAAGGGTGCCTCTGAGGAAAACAAGAGCGCCTCTGGTGAGAACAATACCTCTGATGAAAACAAGGGTGCCTCTGGCGAGAACATAGCCACCTCTAAGGAAAACAAGGGCACCTCTGGTGAGAACAAGGGTGCCTCTGATGAAACAAAGGGAGCGTCTGATGAAAACAAGAGTGTATCTGGAGAGACGAAAGAGCCCTCAGGGGCGAAAAACGGTGCCTCTGATGAAAACAAGGGTGCCTCTGAGGAAAACAAGAGCGCCTCTGGTGAGAACGAGGGTAGCTCTGATGAAAACAAGGCTTCCTCTGGCGAGACGATAGAGCCCTCAGGTGAGAAGAACGGTACCTTTGATGAAAACAAAGATGTCTCTAATGAAAAAAAAGGTGCCTCTGAAGAAAATAACAGCGCCTCTGGTGAGAACAAGGGTAGCTCTGGTGAAAACAAGGGTGCCTCTGGCGAGACGAAAGAGCCCTCAGGCGAGAAGAACGGTACTTCTGATGAAAACAAAGATGTCTCTGATGAAAATAAAGGTGCCTCTGAGCAAAACAAGGGTGCCTTTGAGGAAAACAAGAGCGCCTCTCGTGAGAACAAGGGTAGCTCTGATGAAAACAAGGATGCCTCTGGCGAGGCGAAAGAGCCCTCAGGGGAGAAGAACGGTACCTCTGATGAAAATAAAGGTGCCACTGAGGAAAGCAAGGGTGCCTCTGAGGAAAACAAGAGCGCCTCTGAGGAAAACAAGAGCGCTTCTGATGAAAACAAGGGTATCTCTGATGAAAACAAAGATGCCTCTGGCGAGACGAAAGGACCCTCAGGTGAGAAGATCGGTGCCTCTGATGAAAACAAGGGTGCCTCTGAGGAAAACAAGGGAGCCTCTGATGAAAAAAAAGGTTCCTCTGCAGAACTGTCTGCTGAAAAAGACGCCTCCGGCGAAGAAGACAGTTCTGGTGAGCCTAAAGATAACTCTGGTGAACACAAAGACATTTCTGGACAACCCAAGAACAACTCTGGTAGGAAAGACGCATCTGTGGAGACAAACGCCTCAGGAGAAAAAGGTAAGTCTGGTGACCCCAAAGATAACTCAGAAGAGCCCAAAGCTAACTCTAGTGAGAAAAAAAGCTCTGGTGAGCCCACTGAAAATTCTGGAGAGCCCAAAGACAATTCTGAAGAGCCCAAAGACAACTCTGGTGAGAAAGAAAGCTCTGGTGAGCCTGAAGAAAATTCTGGAGAACCCAAAGACAACTCTGGCGAGAAAGATGCATCCGGGGAGATAAACGCTTCAGGTGAAAAAGACAATTCTGGTGAGCCCAACGACCACTCAAGAGAGAAAAAGGCCTCGATTGAGATAAACGCCACTGGCGAGAAGGACAGCTCTGCTGAAAAGAAAGACGCTTCTATGGAACAGAAAGACGCCTCTAGTGAAAATAAAGATGCCTCTAGCGAGAAACACGCCTCTGGCGAGAAGGACGCGTCTGGTGAAAATAAAGATGACTCGAATGAGATAAACGCCTCTGGTGAGAAGGACGGCTCTGCTGAAAAGAAAGAGGCTTCTAGCGAGAAAGATGCCTCTATCGAGAAGGACGGCTCTGGCGAGAAAAGCGGCTCTGATAAAAAGAAAGATGCCTCTAGTGAGGTAAACGCCTCTGTCGAAAATAATGAAGCATCGAACGAGAAAGAAACCTCAGCTGATAATTAATTTACTGAGAAAGATGCATTTAATGCATTTTTAGAATAAAACGTATTAGAACTAGGACTTGATCCTACATAAACTAAGCTTTACGTGATACTACAAAATAGTTTACTTTTAGGCATTAATTGCAAATAGTTATTGACCATAATAAATCAAATTCAGTACGTCAAAATATCACCGTACGCCAAGACAACCTTCAATCAATCAACTCAGTCTGTCGCAGTCAACTACTGGACATGGCCTCTCCCAGGCTGCGCCACGACACTGTCCTCCGTCTTCCGCATCTAGCCACCTCCTGAAAGCCGTAGGTCCATCTACGTCCTGAGCGTCCCACACTACGCTTGTCGATACGCGGTCTCCACTCCAGGACCCGTCTGCTTCAACGGCCATCGGTCCGTCGAAAAACATGGCCAGCCCATTGCCACGACAGCTTGCTCACGCTAAGTGCTATGTTGGTAACTCCGATTCTTTTCCGGATAACTTCAATTCTGATTTTATACTTAAAAGAAACTCTGAGCATAGGGGCCTTTGCTCGGAGTTTTTTTTTGGCGTGCTGAGTGACTGGTTTTAACATTCTAAATCTGCCCTTGCTTTGTAGTGGATGAATCGAACCTCCCAAAGACTGAGTGGTTTGATTTCCGAAGCCACTAATAAATAGGCTTCACAACTTTGTAAATAGACTACCTTTAAGTTTAGGTTAAGAAAAACTCAAATAAAATGTTATGTCCAAAACAGTTTTTTTTTTCGAACCAATTCGTACACGGGACGACCCGCGCCATACGGCTGAATTTAAACGTCCAACAAAATGACCGCTCTTCACTACTGGTGGCACGGCACGGCAAGGAATTTTTATGCGAAGAATAGGAATATAACTTGACAGTAAGACAATCAAATTGAAATTTCAATTATAAACATCGCATGCCGTGTCGGAAGCGTTCGGAATGCCTCGGCATCCCTCGGGATGCTTCGGTAGCCGCCTTCAACATGCTAAGTTCCAACGCAAGGGAGTGAAAAGAACGTGCGAGCGTGATGTCGCGTCGGAATAATTCTGTCTCATGCTGCCCTCTTCCAGCGACGCTCTAAACTGAGGTCCTTACACTGCAGGTACACCTTTAGCGTGTAGTTTAAAGCTTAGTTTTAAAGCCCTGGCTGGAGGCCTTAATTTATTCAGGCAGCCACAGGCAAGTCCAATTAAGCAGCCGACAGCCTCCTTTTTTTTTTTGATTATGGGGGGAAATCCTCATGGATGTCCTCCGCCCCGGGGAGGGCGAAGGGGTCTGTTAGACTCTTACTGACTAAAACCACCCCGGTGTTCCGTCTCTCACTTGCACCGGGGATCACGGGAACTAGTGTGACTTCCGCGATCCCCGGCTAGTGCCGGCCCGGCTCTGCGGGCCACCTCGCGACAGGGGGGAGTGAGGTGTTAAACTCCCCCCTTACGTCATAGAGAGGCGTTCGTGGAACACTACGCGCCACCATCTCGGGTCCTAAGAAGTAGGGGGTGACAGATTTCCCCAGATCTGTCACCCCTGGACCCATTTAGGGGGGCTGGAAGAGGGCGTTATCCGCCCTCCGCCGACGCCCGGTGCATCTGCTGCGGATTGGGTTAGCGGAAGCAATCTCCCGCTGCCTCTCCGCAGCCTCCTTCTGCGACATGACTGTTTCGCAGAAGGATACCACCGCGTCCCAGGACTCCTCACTGCCGACCATCGAGTCGACAACGGCCGGCAGCGACAGGTCACTGCCAACTCCTGAGATGAGGGCACGGCGCGGCTCCTCCCAAGCGGCACACTCTGCCAGCGTGTGCCACGCCGTAGCCGACAAACTCCTAGGTTAACCTGCAAGATGCCACGAGCCACGAGCTCTTCAAATTGGGTGATACACAGGTACAGGTAGTAAATGAAATAAAATAAAATATTTTAAAACATTTTTTTATTATTACTAAATAACAAATTAATGATCTTATGGCACAAAAGAGATGGAAATATATCGCTTCAGACTTATTACAAGACTAAAATTGTATAAACGCCGTATCAGTCATTTTATCCCATTCAATTACAAAGATCGTTTTAATTATTTGGCGAGACTCCCCAAACATTTTTGGTCATCTAATAATACAAAAAGTGATCATAATTTCAATTCATAACTGTTATACAGGGTGTTTGGCAGAACGTTGAACATACGAAAATGGTGGATAGGTGGGGTCATCTGCTACTTACTCAGCCCTAATTTATTTGGCCCTGGCCCCCTGGATATTTTAATTTTTTTTTGCTTTCTTCTAGTTTCAACACTTTCTTAATTTTGAAGCGTAATTTTTATTAAAAATGGCTAAAACAGGCAACTTTTTTTTTTAAATGCAAGTTGAAATTAAGATTTAAGTATTTTTTACATCTTTCCGTAAGTTTGAGGACTCATAACTTTTTTTCTAGCTAACATCTGAATAAAGCAATAATTTTATAAGAATCTGCCTAAAAATTACACTTTAAAGTTAAGAAAGTGGTGAAACTAGAAGAAAGCAAAAACATTTTTTTTAATGTCCAGGGGGCCAGGTCCACATAAATTAGGGCTGAGTAAGTAGCAGATGACCCCACCTATCCACCATTTTCGTATGTTCAACGTTCTGCCAAACACCCTGTATAACTTGAAATGCTATTATGAGATCTTTTTTTGTATTATTACATGACCCCAATGTTATCACAAGGATAACATTAGAGGACTATGTGGGTCATTTTCGTTTCCTTTTTTTAACATCTGTCTGGCAGTTTAAGTATTTTATGCGGCCTACCCAAATATCCTCGCTTTTGTATTGTTCGTCGAGTCGTTGAGCTCTTTAAGTTCTCAGTTGAGCTGCACGACTAATGACAAATGCGTGCAATGACTAGACAGCTCCACTCTAATCGGTGTGGTTCTACTCTCAAAAACTTATTGGCATGGTCATCATATGGGCTGACAAAGATTATGTCTAGACTTAAAAGAAACTGTGACCCCTTAGTTTGTTTCGGTATTTCCTTTCAAAGCAGTCAATTAGGAAACGCCGGACTCACCTAGTTTTGAAACATAATTTAGTATTTTTAACCAATTTATAGATAAATATAATTTAAATACGAAAACTCACCTGAAAATTTTTGTAAATGATCGACTTTTTAGATACTTATTACGCTAATGAAGTTTCGCCAACTAATTTAATGTAGCGTTGTATTTATTGTATCTGACAGAAGAATCATTAGATTTTTATGAGATCCAGAATTATAATGACTGACACAGCATTTATATTTAAATCGTATAATGGCAGTAGGTAGGGATAATATTAAATATTAACTTAAATAATCGTTATAAAAAATATTAACCTATGCTATTATTATAGGCCAGTTTCTCAAACGAAAATTGTCATAAAATGTTTGTGACAAATTTTCCAGCGCGCGTGTGCGCTTTGATTTCAAACGCAACGATATTATTAAGCTACCTAAAATAAAGTTGAGCTACACGATGACTGATGCATGCATGGGATGTTGGGACAGGTCTGAGTTGAAAAATATTGACCAATAAAATATTAATTTTGCCACAATTTTCATTTGAGAAACTAACTGAAAATTTCTTACATACCATATTTTTATCTTATCCTGTTTTTTGGGTCTATTAAGGTCCCAATGGTAATGGTAATAAGGTCCCTTGTATGACGTTGAAAAGGGGCGCTCCCTTTTCAACGTCGTACGAAGGCCCAAAAACCTTTGAAGCAGTGTATTCTCGAATAGTTACGTGCGTAAAGTACCTATGCACAATAACTTTTTAGTTTTTTTTTAAGTTATCGTAACATTTTCTCGCAGCCCGTTTTATCATTATCTGCCTGGCTGTTCCCAACATTTTTTTGTTTTGTTTGTACATTTTTTTCTAACCTAATCCAAATAACCTTGTTTTCCCGTTTCAAAGTATGGTATGTTTAGAAATCATGATTATAAGTAAATAGCTATGATATCCATACTTATTCATTAAAATACATAAAGTAAGCATCTATTTCGTTTTTATACTAAAAAAGCGTGTGCGCATAAAGTAAGTATCTATTTCGTTTTTATACTAATCAGGCTTCCAGACACCTGGGTGATTATTTATTACAATATTGCTTATAAATCTTATATAGGGTCAAATTAAATTTGCTGGAAATACTCTAACCACGTGTTGGGTATCGATATCCACTAATAACACGAAAATACATCTCGTGAAGTTTGTTCTGAACTTTAAATGACACTTTAGATATTTTTTACAGTCGTTTGTTTACCTTAATGTCGTGCATTAAGGTAAACAAACGACTGTAAAAAATATCTAAGTTGAAATACGAAAGATTATACAAACAGCTGAGCGATCAAACATTTTTTTTAGATATCGATACTAACACGTGGCTAAAGTATTGCCAGCTAATTTAATTTGACCCGGTATAATTCACCACGCTGTCAAAAGTTTAATATAAAAATATAAATTAATGTTAAAAACATTTGGATGTTTAATTTAAATGTAATCCCAATACATTAAATAGTAAGATAATTATTACTGTTTTTATATTGTGACTTTTTACGTCTCTTTAACGCCCCAGCGCTTTCAGCAAATGACATTCAACGAATACCGATTGCGAAAAAAATTTAAATAAATTAACTTTAAAAAAAATCTTTCATTTATTTCGAGACAATACACCACTTCACGTGCAAGTGGGAAAATATCATATTTAAAAATAAAATGGTTCAAATATAAATCATAATTGATTGATGAGCATTATCAGCTCTCGTTTTTATGTATAGTTTTGACAAGCCGATTAGTTAATTTTAACATATTTCATTTAGTTATTTAACTCTTACGTAAAATACATACTTCTTCAATGAGCAAAATAACTTTAACTATATTAAAACAGAAAATCCATTTTATTACTTAACCGTTATTTTACTACATAAGATATAAATTACAAATATTTCATAAAAAGAAATACTATTTCTAAAATAGAGTAAGAAAACTCTTTTCGAGACTATAAAAATGTTTAGAAGTAAAAAACTGTTCATCTAGCCAAAATAATTTAATAAATATTTTTTGTATGTTTTGGTCAAGACTTTTGTCGAGAAAACTTACACATAACAAGCATTAAAAAGGGCAAGAAAATAGCTTACATAAATTAATGTGTATACTAGCCAAAACAATTTTAGAAGTTGGCAAATAAAGATTTATTTAAAAAATTAAAATATTATTAAATAAATAAATAAGTATGATTTTTTTATACATACATTACTATATTGTGTGGCACTAAGGGTAAAATAAACTATCTTATAAATGTAACAGGAACTTATGAAATGGAAGAATTGATATTATAGTTTATATATTATAGAAAAACTTCATACAAAAGATTTTAATCCAATTCACAATAAATATTCTTTTGCTGTCATATTTTTCAACCACCAAATATAATATTTTAACAGACAAATAAAACAGATTTTGATATAATTTACCCATCCCAATAAACGCTCTTATAAATTCTACCGTCACGCTATTATGGTGGACACCCAAGTCCGACTCACGGCATCCCTACAACACGGTGAAGTAATTGTATAGAAATTTACACAACCCTAGTTTTAATATATACAAAAACCGAAACATGTGTCTAGTATTTTTATGTAAAGAATCTATGCACAAAATTTCATGAAAAATCACAAAGTTATAAGCTTGTCATGTTACCTAGTTGTCTACACAAACATGGTCGGTCACCACGCGGCCCACGTCGTATTGCGCTCATTGATAATAATTAGGCGGTAGGTACCTAACCGTATGGCGATTGTATTGTAATTAACTGGTGATAACTAAAACAATACATTTTTTTTTTTTGGGAAATATATAACATGACGTAAAAATTATTGAAATCGATTCAGTTACTTATTCTAAACAAACTATATTCCAGTTTCGTATATACTAAAAATAATGTTGTTTATAGAGAGCAGTGTGAATTGGCCGCGACTTAAGAGTTAGGTCATAAGTTCACACCCTGACAGGCGCTTTCCTTTGTGTAAATAATTTAATCACTACTGCTCCTAAAACGATGAATGAAAACATCGTGAGGAAGCCGGTATGTCCTAGAACCAAACATTCGAAGAAATCTGATATCTACCGACCCGTACTGGGCTCGCGTGCTGGTATATGGCCCACTCCCTCCCACAGTGAGGAGGCCTGTGTCCCAGCAGCGGAAACATTAAAGGTCTGGGTTTGAACCTGCGATCTACCACTCGTAAATCGCAGCCATTACCGC
The DNA here is from genome assembly GCA_949091785.1 of Polymixis lichenea. Classification (NCBI taxonomy): domain Eukaryota; kingdom Metazoa; phylum Arthropoda; class Insecta; order Lepidoptera; family Noctuidae; genus Polymixis; species Polymixis lichenea. The sequence continues at coordinate 11,349,037 of OX420959.1, forward strand.
TGCGCTACCACAGCTGCGTAATGCGTGCACTGCTAACGTGCACGCATTACCATACATTTTATGGACGTCGATCTCCACAATAAAAACGTGACGTTAGAAAATCAATAAATAAAATTTCATAGAACAAAAATAGAATTTGTTTTTTTTTAATATTTTAACATTGTAGAAATATTAGGTATAGTAAAGTATAAATTCTATTCTTATGTATAATGTCGTTTTATGACCCGTAGAAACACTGATCGTCTATAATATATCTATGTAGATTTATTAGCTTAATATATACAGTGTTGGTGAAACTATAAGATGAAAGACTTTAAGATAATTTTAAGTTTTCTTGTCCACCTTAATTTTTAATGGAGATTAGTCACGTTTCGTACAAGGTTGGGCCCAAAACCCAAAGTGCTGGCCAGAAATAAAAATGTGTTATCCTGGTCGGGGAAGACCTTCTAATAATTTTTTACTATTGCGCCAAATCTCTACAACCATTCCTTCATCTTGAAAACTTTGAATTTTTGGCCCAATTTTGGGCCCAATATGGCCGATCTCCTTTCACTAGGAGTGCAAACATAAGTGTTAGTGCATTCTTTTAATCAAAGGTTTCGCAGTAAGTACAAGATGGCCAGCACAACCTTTTAAAAAAAAATCATGAAAATGCCAATTCACCTTCTTTTAATATAACATGTTTTTCTAGACGAATATAATATGGGCGCGTAGAAAAAAGTTTCCTTATTATAATTTTAAAACGAAGTTTAGCATGATTTGATTTAAAACATTCTGGTATTCAGTTATATATAATGGACTGTTTTATCCACTTCACTGATTCCCAATCATTTAGACATAGGCCAAGATGGCCAATATCTTCCATCTAAAGTGGAAGCGCCGAAGTAGTCCAAGAAATTCAATAAAAGTTATTATTTTTTTGTTTAATTTTATTTTTTATTTTTTGCAATTTGCAGAGTCTGGCTGTATGGTGCACAAAATAAAAATAATGATTCGCGACCGTAACAAATTTGGGTTTACAGAATTACAATCGTTAAAATCTTCAATACAACATTCTAACAGCCAGTTGCACAAACATGAATGCTATATTACATAATGGATTATTAAATCCAACCTAGTCGCGGGCTCGAACTCACTGGTGGGCCTGGCTAAAAAGTACGCTGTCTCACCAGGCATCGTGTCTGACAGAGGTAGTATCAGTCATGAGCGGTTAGACGCTAGTCTAAACGCACGTTACTGAGTGAGATGCAGGATCATTTATAGTACAACAGGCGCGTAAAACATTAAGAAAAGTCCTTCGAAAGATGGGGTTTTATAAAAAAAACCACTGTGTAAATGGCCAATAAAGTTTATTGAACTTTTCGATAAATGAACTTTGTCGGTTCCGACTTGGAGATTTATTACTTAAACACGCCCAAAGTTAGGTTAAATTAGCAAGAAAAACGAATATTTGTTGGCTCCTAACTTTTTAATGGCTTTTTGTTTTAGTATTCTGTTTCCGCACAGACAATATTAATAATGAGACAAAACCATACCATGTATAATTTTTTATGTACACTGTCGAACAGTGAAGTAATACACTCCCGAAGTTTGTATGGAAAATTCACCTTAACGGTAATGATTCCATTTAATATACAGTGTGTATATAGTACACAAAACAACTTTAAGGCGCTAATGGTGCTTGCTTTGTGCAACAAAAACTGTGACAGATTGCCTCGTTTAACACTTTTTTATATAAAATTAAAGAACCTTAATGGTTCGCGTCGAGTCGTTCTAATCGAGTCTAATGTTGCTTTCTGCAATAATTTAATGGAAGATTAGAATTTAATGACGGCTCTAAAAGTTCAAAATTAGTTTCTGCAACCGGCTGTAAGTTCACTTAATTCCAATTATTTAATGACAAAATCATTCAATGGTATTAATTAAACTTAGGAGGGTTGTCATATCAAAATACAACCTGACAAAGACTTGCAAATTGCAAAAACAAAATCGTGGGATTCCTTAGCGCATCCATCATAATTAAAACCTTTCAAATCCTAGCTTCACCAACACAGACCTACCCTAAGAGAGTACAAATATACTTATTTATCGCTGATCCTAAGTTCAGCCAGCTCCTGCTCCTCATCCACCTCGTCTTCATCATCAGAACCGTGGACTGATGCGGCCGGGGTTGTAGCTCCTGTAAGCATAGACAAAGGAGTTAGCTTGGAAGATGTCCTTTAGACGCGTCACTTCCACATGAGTGTTAACAAGCCCTGTATAAGCTGACCTTTTAATCAAATAAAAACCAAGAGTCACACAAATCTGTCCATCCTTTTCCTAACTATGTTAGGGTCGGATTCCAGTCTAACCGGATGCAGCTGAATACCAGTATTTTACTGCCTATCTGACCTCCACAACCCAGTTACTGGGTAACACGATAGCCCTTAGTAAGACTGGTGGTCAGACTTTCCGGCTTCTGACGACCCGCAACGACTGTCAAAGATCCACAAATGATAGACATTTCAAATCAAAAGTCGTTTATTCAAATTAGGCTGAGAATCAGTACTTTTCGAACGTCAAAAATACATAAGACAGTCCCCCAAAACGCCCACCCTTCACCACTTCCTAGTGCTTTATCTGGGAAGAAGAAGTGGGACAATCGACTCCGCAGCCAAATATATATCATTTGTGGCCTCGAGTTCTAAGTCGGGTCGTAACAGCTATGTGAACAAAAAACACAAACGTTGTCTTGAGACAACGTTTGTGTTCTTTCACCAGAATTAGCTAATTACTGACAGGTCATATTAGTAACTTCATATCATTGTTTATTTTATTTGACTGTTTAAACCATTTTTTTTTTAATGAAATGTTCATTTATTGTTGAATGTTAATTATATGCTATTATTGTATAGAATCAAGTTCTTCCAACATAACAGACAGCTGTGCTGCTGGGGAGTTTGTTGCGCCACTTCTTCTTCCCAGCTAAAGCACTAGGAAGTGGTGAAGGGTGGGCGTTTTGGGGGACTGTCTTTTGTAATCTTGACATTCAAAAAGTGCTGACTCTCAGCCTAGTTTGAATAAATGACTTTTGATTTTGATTTTGAACATAATCCAGAATTGCCTATGTAAGCTATCATGCCCGTTATGCCTGGAGACTTTGATTTTGGTATTATACTTGTTTTTTTTTTTTTTGTATAGTTTTCATTGTAGGTATTTGTTGGAATATAGGCATCGCTAGCTGACATATGGCAAATGATTGGTTTTAAAGTTCTGTGTCTCGCAATTTTAATTATTTTGCATACTATTCCTAGTGCTCCAGCTGGGAAAAAGTGGCAACAAACTCCCCAGCAGCACAGCTGTCTGTTTAATTAGATACACTTGATTCTATACAATAGTAGGTAAGAAGGATGCTGGGAAGTATCAATCAGTATTTTTTAAGACCCATTTCTTCCATAAATACAAAGATAATTTGACGTTTCCGGCACCACAGAAAATCAACAAAAACGGTGCACAAACTCAAGTGTGTACCTGTGCTTCAAAAAATCCAAAAAAAATCCTTGTGAAAATTAAAAAAAAACACGTGCCGAATTCTCTAATAGAGCCCGAAATAAAAACATGTGCCGAATTTTCTAGTATAGCCAGTACCAAAGAAAAAATACCACAAAAACTTTTTTTTGTATTAAAAACCTTTCTAAAGTCCCTCCGAATTGTGACCAAAAAACAGATCGTGATAAACCAAGGTTCAGGGCTGCCATAGTTTCCATTTTCCCCGGATTCATTGTTGTTATTCTTAGGCTGGCAATCACCACCACGCCATCTGTCAACAGCGTTCATACTACTTTAAGAGCTATCGCTTTGAAATAAGATTGGTATTTGTGTGTCCTTATTTCAAAGAGATAGTGCGTAATAGTTATTGACAGATGACGTTTAGAGTTGCAAGTGCAAAAATATCTTACGATTGCATAACAATGTATAATTGAATTTAAGGAGATCCTGTTATACAGGGTTATTTGTAAAACACCGGTAACCTCTCAGGACTGTATTACTAACATCATAAACAACAACTTTTGTTCTACGACTTTTTACAAAACATAATACATTTACCAAAAACAAACCTTAAATATTTCGTTGTCCTATGTAACACATTTCAACTCTGTATTTTGCTGTACCTACATACATTGCCGCGCACTGTCCTCGTAGTAATACTTTTGGGTTAGTAACTCGCTACGCTACGGTTCCCGCCTTTTTACGCAAAAGCCAAATTATACCTACAATCGAACATTTGACATGGAAATAACCTTGATATTTCACGGTACCTATGCACTAAACACCGTAATGAAAACAAACTAACAATGACATCTCACATTTTCTGTAAAGTTACAACGGTATAGCACTTGATAAAAGTATTTTGTATACGTACGTTTGGGAATCGTATGGCGTATTGGCGACACGCTTCCGAAACATTGTCATCACACCTAGCTAGCATTCGCACCATTTCCGTGTACTCGACATTGGAATATTGATACTCCATCATGTAAAGATAATTACGTATACGTCTGCACTGCCGAATTTCACTACAAGGACCCGTAATGACGCGACGCAAGCGCATCAAAGCAAACGAATGACTGAAGGCCGCCCGTAAATAGGTCAAGTTCAAGCGCCCCCGCCGCCCCCTACCCCGCTCCCCTCGCTATTGTCGGTACTACCTATCGCTTTTTCTTGCTTCGCATAGACTTCGTAACATTTAGAGCGTTGAATTTTAATATTTTTATTTTTGTATGTAAATCTGATGAATTAAAATATGATGAATTTTTAAAAGTCATAGAACAAAAGTTGTTGATTATGATGTTAGTAACGTAGTCCTGAGAGGTTACCGGTGTTTTACAAATAACCCTGTATATCACATCTGGCGACTCACTGACAGAAATATCCACCTTATGTAAATTGAAACAAAGTTTAAAATACATAAACCAGCCACGAGTCCGCTAGAATATCAAGCGAGTTGCAATATTGGAAGTGACACTAATGTATTTAACTTTAATGAATTTACTACTTATAATCACTTGACTTTATAATATGACTAGCTTCTGCCTGTGACTTCGTTCGCGTCAAATTTCCTGCTACCCAACCCACCCCGTCGCTCGCCTCGCCTGCCCGTGCGAGTACTTCGTATTCGTGACTTTTTCTCGTTGCTCGGCTCCTAAGGGTCTTAGCGTGATGTTATATAGCCTTTCTCGATAAATAGGCTATCTAAGACTGAAAGAATCTTTGAAATCGGACCAGTAGTTCCTGAGATTAGCGCGTTCAAGCAAACAAACAAACAAACTCTTCAGCTTTATTATTAGTATAGATACATAATTAGAATTTAATTAACTACGAATATTTCATTTTTGTCGATTATAATAATAATTGTATGCCGAAAAAGTTATATTTTTGTTTTCGGGCATACAATAATAATAACATGTAAGTAATATCCGCCTAGCCATTTCCCAACTTTGTTGGGGTCGGCTTCCGGTCGCACCGAATGCAGCTGAATACCAGTATTATACATGGAGCGACTGTCTATCTGACCTCAACAACCCAGTTATTGGGTACTACGATACCCGGGCTTCTGACGACCCGTAACGACTGTTTAAGATCCACAAATGACAGCCGGGACCAACGGCTTAACGTGCTTTCCGAGGCACGGAGGGGTCTTGGTATATAACCCATCCACGGACCAACCTCGGGAAGTGTAGCTTAACCTGATCGATCGACCCGTGCGGCTGTTATTACTAAGCCACAAGCCTCTTAACTACTCTTCGGTCTTGGTTTACATACCAATACCCCCGTGCCGGTGAGATGGCCCTAGTTTGAGTTTCTTTTAACCATCTCGATCAAACGCATCGAGCGCGTTCGTCGCTCCGATTGGTCCTTCACCAATCCAGGGCCAATCGGAGCGCCGAACGCGCTCACTGCGTTTGATCGAGATGGTTAGATGAAACTCACACTAAGGCCTCTGATCGATCGACCCATGCAGCTGTAATTATTTGACCACGAGTCGCTCTTCATTATATCAAGAAAAACTAGAAGACTTCTCAATAAAAATGTGAACTCTTCCGTTATTGCTACGTGCGCACACATAAAATCCCAATACTTCCTAGGCAGCCCTAAATTAAAACCTAACCTAATTCTCAACTCCATCAGCGCAATCCTGCAACTTTGCAATCAACTGATCGATCTGCTCCGCCACAGCTTCGTTCAAAGGCTCCAGAAAGTTCTCGTTCGGCGTTCGGTAATGCTCGTGCTCCGATTCGGTAAAGTTCGGCTTCTCGAAGCTAACTTCGAGGCTCGGGTCGTCGCCATCGTCGGTAATGTCGAGAATTTCCAATGATTTTTGTAAGTTGATCAGGTTTTTCTTTTGTACATCTATTTTGTCTTCGATTGTTTGACTTTGTTCGTCTTTTGTTTCTTTTTCGGTTGAGATTTGGCGTTCGCGACGTACTGGTGACGTTTAACTTAGTTTATTTTTTATATACAATGTTTAACAAAATATACGCAAGACCTTATTTTGTTCCTAATTGACTACTGAATTGATTTCAGTAACTTTTGTTGAGGATATTTTTTTTAAATATTGTATTTTGCCACAATAACCGCCAATTTAGGCAAAGAAAATTCAATCTTATTTCAAGGCGATAAGGCCAATTATTTTATGCATTTAATGCATAAAGTAATGATAAGGTCAATATGTTTTTCTTAATTGTAACTCAATACTCTAAATGGGGTGTTTGTCTTGCGTATTATGTTACACGTTGTAAAGGCCAAAGTTCGCAGATGCGGTCATAAAATGTGGGAGAGAGAGACGACATGAGACCAGTATATTACTGTCTTACTCGCACGTTTCATGACCGTGAACGTGACTGCGACAAGAGTATTGAGTTAAAAACATCATACAATGACCAAAACTTTTTTTTTTAAAGCTCTCTGGTTTTATTAAGAAAATTGTGTTGACCCTAGCATTACTTTTTGCATCTGAATCTTATTGCCTTGAAACAAGACTGAATTTTCTTTGCCTCAATAGGCGGTATGTATGGCAAAATATATAATTTTGAAGAAAAAAAAACCTTCTCTGTTATACCTTCTATAACAGTCTCGAAGCCCTGAATAGAATTGCATCGTCGTAGAACAAACAACCATAATTCAATAACAAATTAACATTGACAGCGACTTTATGTCTGAGCGTTAAGGTCGATTTTCGTATAACCGTTTCGTATTAGCACCGATTGTTAAAGCTTCTATAGAAGAAGGTGTATACTTACTAGAATGCGTAGGACTTGGTGGCTCGGAGATCGGTCGTGGGTAGTTGAATCTCTTGCCGAGCTCCTGATCCATGTGGTCCACATAGTCTGGGTAGACGATCTTCAGAGCTTCTGCGCGAGCTTGGCGATAGTACTGTGGTGAGGGAGATAGAGATCATCATTAGCAGCCTATAATATTCTCTGTGAGAGGGAGTGGGCATTAATTATAATAATTGTGAAAGACGGCACGGTTGCCATCTGTCGGGCATGCCACCGTCCGGGTGAATCAATCAGACAAGTTAATTTATAAAGATATACTCACAATGCCCAAATTCCTCCAGTCTAGAAGATCTGACAATCTTTCAGTTCTGTTCCTCTGAATGATACGCTGCCGCCGTGTGAGTCTGGAAAATAAGATTAAAACATTTCACATCGTGAAAGACCCACCATTCAGACGAAAGACGTCCACTCATGGACATAGGCCTCCACTAAACTCCGCCACTTCGACCGGTTCTGTGCTTCTCGCAGCCAGCGGACTCCTGCGGCCTTCAAAAGGTCATCAGTCCACCTTGTGGGAGGCCTTCCAACTCTATGTCTCTCGGTTCACTTTGCGGCCCCATCTGTTCTGCGAGCAATGTGCGCTGCCCACTGCCACTTCAGTTTGGCAATTCTTCGGGCTATGTCGGTTGCCTTGGTTCTCCTGCGGATCTCTTAATTCCTGATTCGATCACGTAGAGTAACTCCAAGCATAGCCCTCACAATTGCCCTTTGGGTGACTTTAAGCCTTCTTATGAGGCCTATAAAAGACCCAGTATACGCCTAATTATCATCTACATCCAATCAGCTCAGCCTATCAGCCTATCTCAGTCCACTGCTAGACATATTCTTCTCCCAGGCTGTGCCAAAACACCCTGTGCTCCGTCTTTCGCATCCGGCCTTTTTTTTGTTCCAGGGTAAAAAATCCTCTTGGATGTCCTCGCCCCGGGGCGGCGGAGGGGCCTGTGAGACTATTACTGACTAAAAATCACTCCGGTGTTCCTTTGATGGGAACTTATGCACCTTCCATGCGCATTCAATCTGTCCCAACCACTTTCTATCTAGTTGGGGGGCGTTCCACATTACCCTTGCCTATACGCGGTCACCACTCCAGGACTCGTCTGCTCCACCGACCATCGATAATAACAAGATGAGGTCAGCGTTTCCTAACTGACTAATTTGAGAAGAAAGACCGAAACAAACTTAGAGGTAAGTCTTTCTTTATACTCCAGACATAATCTTGATGCTCGTGAGGATTAGTGTCTAAAATGATCTTTTGAGGAAAGAACTACACAGATTGAGTGGACCTGTCCAATCAGTGTACGCATTCGTCAGTAATGATGTGGCTCAACTCAGAACTGTAGCAGCTCAACGATTCGACGAACAATACCAATGAATGGACATTTGGGTAGGCCGCATAAATTACTCAAAATGCCAGAACAAAATTACTTAAAACTCAATGAGAAAAAATAAAGCAGAAAATAACACAGTCTTATACCCCTATAGCCCTTTTGACTCACATAGAGTTAAAGTAACTTACTTGGTAAAATCAAACATATACTGCGCTAGTTGCTGTACAGATCCCTCGAGCGAGATGTACCGACGATCCACCACGTATATACCGTACGACATCGGGTCCGCTATGTGTTCTTGCATGAAGCAGCCGAAACCTGAAAAAAAAAAATATTTATAGATATTTTACTGAATATTGACTGACTGCCAGACAGACAGATTACAGAACTACTGAAGATAAAAAGACATAAATAAAATAAAATAAACTTTATTTCAAAATTTACAATTTATACAAAGGTTAGTACTATGACAATATCGTTTTTATTTTTTGCATAAATCACTAATAATTACCTCCGGCACCCAAGCTAAGATTAAACTTGTATTATGCCAGGGCTCTCTCTATTATTAAAATTTTCAAATGTATTCAAATTAGTACGGATTTGCGTTGGTTTAGCTGCTATCAGTACAAAAATAAAATAAAGTGATTAAATTATATTAAAGAAAAAGAAATAAAATAATATAAAACCTCTCTTAGGAGCGTTACACGGGCAGTCGAGTTATAGTTACAAGACACTAGTCGTTACAGGCACAAGGGTCATATGTCAAGGTAGTCATATAAATGACAGAACTCGCTGGAGTCATAAGCAGGGATCGGATAATCGGGCGCTAATCTACCTAAACTTCAGTTTTATTCCCAGGTAAGAATAATACGGACATGCCTTTCAGAATCCCGGATCCTGGAATCGTTTGAAATTCCTGAGATTGCTAATAATGTTACCGACAGACAAAATATAGTTAAAACTCGTTGTGAAAATGAAAAATTTCATTGAATAATGCTTACATGCTTACTCGTACTTTGAAGACGGCTGTTCCTTGTTAAACTCTCATTGCAATTTTTTTGTAGATTTAAAAAGCAGATTTTAATGGAACTTTTAATTTACAATAAAAGTTTTTATGAGAACTGGTTTAGTAACAGGCCAGCAGCCTTAACTACTTATGGAATCGAAACAATGTATATTCCATTTGTTTTTAATAAAATAAAGATACTAAATCAAAATAACCACTGCTATAATTTCATTAAGTTTGTTATCGTTGTTTTTACAAAAAATGACAATCCCGATAACCCGGGATTCGTTATTTATTCAGAAAGGAATATCCACATTATTTTTCGTGGGAAGAAGTTTAGGTATACAAGCGCCCGATTTTCCGATCACTGGTCATAAGTCACTGGAGGCATAAGTCACAGGAGTCATACAAGTCACTGGAGTCATAAAAGTCACTGGATTTATGAAAGTCGCATGAGGCCTACGTCACTGGAGGCATAAGTCACATGAGTCATACAAGTCACTGAAGTCATAAAAGTCACTGGATCCATAAAAGTAGCATGAGGCATACGTCACAGGAGGCATAAGTCACATGAGTCATACGTCACAGGAATCATACGTCACAGGAGGCATAAGTCACATGAGTCATACAAGTCACTGAAGTCATAAAAGTTACTGGATCCATAAAAGTAGCATGAGGCATACGTCACAGGAGGCATAAGTCACATGAGTCATACAAGTCACTGAAGTCATAAAAGTCACTGGATTTATGAAAGTCGCATGAGGCCTACGTCACTGGAGGCATAAGTCACATGAGTCATACAAGTCACTGAAGTCATAAAAGTCACTGGATCCATAAAAGTAGCATGAGGCATACGTCACAGGAGGCATAAGTCACATGAGTCATACAAGTCACTGAAGTCATAAAAGTCACTGGATTCATAAAAGTAGCATGAGGCATACGTCACAGGAGGCATAAGTCACAGGAGGCATAAGTCACAGGAGTCATAAGTCACATGAGTCATACGTCACAGGAATCATTAGTCACAGGAGGCATAAGTCACATGAGTCATACGTCACAGGAATCATTAGTCACAGGAGGCATAAGTCACATGAGTCATACAAGTCACTGAAGTCATAAAAGTCACTGGATTCATAAAAGTAGCATGAGGCATACGTCACACTCCTGTGAGTCATAAGTCACATGAGTCATACGTCCGTCACAGGAATCATTAGTCACAGGAGTCATAAGTAATTGCAGTCATTGGTCACAGTAGTCATAACTTAAGTCACACGAGTCTTAGCGGCCTAGTTTGAATAAATAGCTTTTGATTTGATTTGATTTGATTTAAGTCACGGCGTCATAAGTCACTGGAGTCGTAAGTCACTGGAGTCATAAAAGTCCAAAACTCCATATACATATGTATTAGAGATGGGCCGACTATGACTTTAGACAACTAGGCTGCAAAATGGCCGACTAGTCGGCCAAGCCGATCATTGCTTTCGGTTGATTTCTGGTGACATCGGTAATGTTCGTGACTACGCTTTCGGAATTGTCGGGACGTGTTTTTGTTTACTTTGCATTTATTCTATCATTGTTTATGAGCGAGCCGGCGTTTCTTCCTATCCCAATTTCCTATCATAATCTAGATTGCACTGAAAGTAAACTGTAAAACTGGTTTTACAATAAAAAATAATAACAGTAAAGATTTCAATTCCATTTCAAACACCGTCTTTTATTTTTTTAAGCATATTAATACAAGTAAAAATAGGCCGACTACAAATATGGCCGACTAATCAGCTTTTCCGACTAGTTGGTACACCACTAATATGTATGTCTCCACTCACCTGACAGGTTGGTGGTGACGCTGGGGATGCCCATGACGGTGCACTCCGCCGGCGTGTAGCCCCAGGGCTCGTAGTACGACGGGAACACTCCCAGGTGGCAGCCGCGCACGAACTCCTCGTAGTCCAGCCCGAACAGCGGATTTGTAGATGTCAGGAATTCTGGATGGAATATTACCTGGAATTTTTTTTTACGGTTTTTTTATCTACTGGGTGTAATAGAAAGTCCTGAAATTAGTTTGTTCATAATCGACTACTGCGGGTCTAAAAAGGCCACATAAGCAATTCCTCTAAAAGTGATTCATTTCCTGAATACCCCTATGATTCTGCTATTTGACATTTTACTATAATAAAGCAATTCTTAACTTGATGACTATTTTAAGAATTTCCATACAAAACTGTCAAATAGATGAATTGCGTGCTGTCATCTCAGATAATATTATGAATTGTCAGTCTGTGACAATTTCACGATTTTAATTATGATATATGATCAATATGATCATATTAAGATTCTGCCAAAGTGGCCTTTTTAGACCCCCTGTATAGATTTCAGTTACTTTTAATATGGGTATTTTTTCCAAAAAATATGTATTTTGCCGTGCCTACCGTCGATTGAGCCAAAGAAGATTCAATGTTAATCCATTGCAATAAGACTAAATTTTAAATGTATAAAGTAATGCAAGGGTCAACACGATTTTATTAGTAGTAAAAAATAGCTTTAAAAAAAATTTGGTGGTTGTATTATGCTTTTAACTCAATATTCTAATCGGGATGTATGAGGTCTTGTGTTAGTTATGTTACATGTAGTAAATCCTTATCCTCACTAATAGTAACATTAAACGCCTTGGAAATATTGGTTGTCAACCTCTCGGACTACCCGTAATGACTGAATAAAAAAATTAATAGGTAAAACTTATAATTTACAGATAATAAAATATAGGCACAACTATGAAACCATTAAAATAAATGATAATGGATAACTTACCTTAACTTTATCATTGACTGTGTTAAAGAGTTCACATCTTCTGATGGAATTCAGTACGGGATCGCTCCAGTCATCGACCTGTAGAAAAGATTGAATAATAAAATCTTGACGGTCATTGATCCACCAGAATATTTTGTATGCATTTAAAATGTCAAAAAAAAACCGTGAATAGATAATATTAGATGCTGATTTGAGTTTTTGGCGGGATCGCGTTGGAACATGTCGCACGACTTTTTATTTTCATGAAATTTAGTGAAATAGCGAATTAAATTGAATAATTTTGGTAGTGAATTATGCAATTTAATTACGTGTGAGTGCACAAATGTAGTGAAGGTGAAAATAAGTGACTAACGTGGACTTTTCGTGTTCCCCCCAAAAACTCCTAATGGGTTGTTGTAAAGTTACTACTGCTTTACAATAACTTTGACTTGACTGACTAAAGACGACTATGACTGTTTTGTAACTTCGTGCCCGATATCGGGCCATTTACTTGATCGAAAAGAAAAATTACTTGACCCTAAATGCACAAACCGTGCGAAGCCAAAACCAAAAAAAAAAAAATCGATGCTGATTAAAAACTTAATAACTTAATTATGTCACACCCTAAAATGTCATCACTATATCGTCTGCCTACTGGTAAAACAAGTTAAATACATTTTTTTACTAAATCGAGTTAAAAATGCAGTCACGTGTAATATTTTACGGGCCATTTACTGGTAAAATAAAAAAATGCAATGTCCAATGGTTGCTGAGATAGTAAGTTTGTAAAAATGATATCTTCTCACATTTTGCAAATATTATATAGATAAGAGTATATCTTAAAATAATGGTAATTAGTGCAACAGTTTGCTTTAACAGTTTTTTTTTTAATTAATGTGTTTAAAATAGATCAAATTAAAACATAAACTTTGAAATGTCATTTACTCGAAATGACACAGACTGCACTTATTACTTTTTAACCGTAAGCAGACGATATGTCTATTTTCCTTCTTTTTTTTTTGTATATTTGCAACTTGTACCTACTTCACTAATTTGTAATCACGTTTATGCAGTGGTGGATTTACACATTTACCGTCAGTTGGCTATTAAATTTTGCTGACCCTACTAACTCTTTTCAATTGTAATATTGAAACGCTATTGGAATATTTTAAAAATTCATATTCACAATTAGTGTACTTTACACAGCGTTTAGTAATTTTTCATATACAGACATAGGAGTATTCGGTATACCTACTGTATGTACAGTAGGTACTAGGTAGGTACTAAAATATTGTAATTTTGTAAAATTTTCGAGACTTTTTTTATCCGCGTATATAATATTAATAATGTTTATTTCTCTTTAAGGCAAAAAATGAGCCAAATTTGCCGCCGCCCTAAAATTTGCCGCCCTAGGCTCCAGCCTACTCAGCCTGCTGGTAAATCCGCCAGTGCGTTTATGTAATTAGTTATTATTTCATAGTGCTCTGTATATTGTGTTTTGTCTTTAGTGTGCACCAAATTAATTATTTATCTATGTATCTATTAGCTGTAGGCAAAATTGTTGAAAAAAAAATTGTATGTGCGTCCCGCCGCGTCAAAAGATGGTCGCTTCAGTTTCGTTTTGCGTCGCAGCGACTTGACTTAATTGTCATGGAAACGCCATTATTATTGTGTGAGCTCAGTCGTATAGGTATGGACACTTTTTCGCGCGAATTACTCGAAGAATCATGTGCTGGATTGATGGTTTCGGTTTTCGCGTCAATGTCCTGCAACCCTGGATTAAGTAGTTCAATGACCGCTACTGTTTGGATTTAGCGGACATTGCTTTTCCCTAATCTATTCTTGAAAAAATAAGGTCGAAATTACATAATTATACGGGGTGCATTTTTGAGACATGGCAGTAAGTTAACTGTTGTAGCTACAGGAAAACGGTCTTAGGAGACTGTCCGTAGCGTTTTGTGAAAGTATTTCAAGGGCTGTCTCCTAATACAGTCCGATCCTCACTATCTAAGCCCACGATCCCGCGGTCGTAATAAAATCGCAGCGGGACTTTATCGCGCACTGGAAATTCAACGCTCGGGTGTTGGACGAGCATTGAGGATAAAACAGAATGCGGCGCGAGGCTCAGCGTGTTGAAAAAAACACAGTGTTCGATTTTGAACTCTCAGCGATAAGCATTGCGTTAAAGTTCCAGTGTGCTAAAACATCCCGCCTCGTATTTATTACGGTATTCAATTAACTAACTTAGTACAGGGTGGCGTTTGCAGCTGACCTAGCGATACAATACGGTCGCACGAAATACGCCGCGAGCTCAGTGCGGACAGCAACCGGTTGCATTCTTTTCCATAATTTTGTTCATTTTAGCGCTAGCTTAGCCTAGACGTTACTTGTTAGCTCTCAGCAAGAAACCTTTTAAAAGTTATTTGAGTGTTTAACTTAGCAGCGTAACGAATCCCACCAGGTACCACTTAGGTCGCGGCCCTACAGACATCGACGCGCAAACCGAAACCATAAATCCGGCAAATGATTGTCGACCCCTTAGCGTATTTTTTTCCTCAGGTTATAATTAAAAAATTATGCTGCTTCATAGTAATGTGGTCAAACAGTATTGTATTGTACGGTGTGTGTGTGTGTGTGTGCGGGTGCGCGTGTGTGTGCGGGTGCGGCTGTGTGTGCGGGTGTGTGATATATGTGTGTGTGTGTGTGTGATATATATGTATGTGTGATATATGTGTGTGTGATATATGTGTGTGTGATATATGTGTGTGTGATATATGTGTGTGTGATATATGTGCGTGTGATGTTTGTGTGATATGTGTGTTTGTGTGTGATGTGTGTGTGATGTGAGCGCGTGATGTGTGTGTGTGTGATGTGTGTAATGTGTGTGTGTGATGTGTGTAATGTGTGTGTGTGTGTGTGATGTGTGTAATGTGTGTGATGTGTGTAATGTGTTTGTGAGTGATGTGTGTAATGTGTGTGTGTGTGTGTGTGACGAGTGTGTGATGTGAGTGCGTGATGTGTGTGTGTGTTTGTGTCAGTGTGTGCATGTCAGTGTGTGTCAGTGTGTGTCAGCGTGTGTCTGTGTGTGTGATGTTGCACCTAAATTCATGGTAGCAGGATCCGCGTCGATGTCTCTGCCAACCTGTATAACAGAGGTATACTCACAACATTATGTGTGGTGATGGGCGGTAGTCCGTCTCTCTGTAGACTGTAAATACATCTCTTTAGACGCACCGTGTCTTCTTTTAGCATAAGGTCCGATGAGTCGGGGAGATGGCCACTGTAATAGAAATTATACATTTGTTTAGAAAGTATTTCATATTATTACTAGCTTTTGGCGTTCTATTTGCGGAATTTAGCTACTTTAGGGGTGGTCCTATATCCAGTATTTTGCTACTTTAGGGGGGTCATATTTCCGACACTTGGCTACTGTAGAGGGCGTCCTATATCCTGCATTTAGGTACTTTAGGGGGGTCTTAGATCCGGCACTCACGTACTCCCAGAGGATCCTATATCCGGCACTTGGCTACTCTACAGGGCGTCCTATATCCAGTATTTACCTACTTTAGCCAGGGCTCCTTTGCCCAGCAGCTGGGTACACTCAGATGGGCCCTACACCCGGCGCACTCACCTCAGACAGATGTCGTACATCCTCTTGCCTATTTTCTGCTGTATTTCATTGATGGTGTCTCGTAGCGCTTTGGTCACGGCATGGCCGCGGAGGCTCTCCACGTTGAAATTGTTCGTTTTGGCAGGAAAAATCATGAAAGCGACTACTGTCGTGTCGGAGCCTGATGACTGTGAAAAACGAAAGGGATTTTGGTTATTTTTCGGTCTAAATATGGTATAAACCGTCAAGTGTCACGTAATTAACACAAGACTCAATGAGTCTGCCTAACAGTCGAGGGGTTAGTAATGCTTATGGGGCTTGTGGCTTAGTAACGACAGCCGCACGGGTCAATCGATCAAGTTAAGCTACACTTCCCGAGGTTGCTCCGTGGATGGGTGACCATCTTAACATACCAAGACCCCTCCGTGCCTCGGAAAGCACGTTAAGCCGTTGGTCCTGGCTGTCATTTGTGCATTTTTGGGTCGTCAGAAGCCCGAAAGTCTGACAACCAGTCTTACCAACAAGGGGTATTGTGTTTCCCAGTAACTGGGTTGTGGAGTTCAGAGTCGCTCCATGTAAAATACTGATATTCAACTGCATCCGGGTAGACTGGAAACCAGAGGCATAACTAGCGTGGGACAGGCAGGGCACGAGCCCTGGACGCCTATCGAAAGGGGGAGCGAAAAGTCACCAATTATTTTTTTATTTAAAAAATACTTCAACAAAACACATTCTGTTATATCTAAGAAATCTGAAGAGCTACTTGAATTTATTGTGCAGTACGGGGATGAAAGCGTATTTCCAAATTCGCCAAATTCTATTCAAATTCTGCTTAAAATTGCAGCATTGCAAGTTGTGAGCGATTTTTTTGCAAGTTGAAATTAATACTTTCGTTATTGCAGGCTATAATTGGTCAAGAAAGGTTATGCGACCTAGCTTTGCTCAGTGTAGACCCCGAAGATATTTTACGAAGGGGCGCGAATGTGACGCGTGCCCTCGACGCCATTTTCTCCCACCCCAGCATAGTTGGAAAAAGATGATGATGTGACATCTACCAACCCGCACTAACCTGTGTGGTAGATTACGGCCCACTCCTTCTCACAGAGAGGAGGCCTGTGTCCCAGCAGTGGGAACATTGTAGACTAACTATGTGAATGTATTAGTAAATATTTACCTTCAAGTAATGGTTCAGTCTGGCTAACGCTTCAATGAAGACGTCAGCTCCCTTGTTACCGAACTCGTACCGACCGGCGATGAAGAAGTATAGCGTCTTGTCTAGGTCGAAATTGAAGTGGCTGCGAACATAATTTTAAACTTAGTTTTGTTCTTCGACATGTACTTTGCGACAAGGATCTTTTGCCACTCAAATGACGTTGACACCAGGGTGCTGTCGGTAAACATCCGGCTCGAAGGACCAAAATTTTTGGACCTAACTCGGACTTTAAATAAAAAAGCATGGGACTAACTAACTAATGTTTTAAAAGGTACAGCTAGATTATAAAAGCGGCGCGTGTTTCGCCGGTTGCGTTCATTAGTGAAGTGTCGTGCCTGTGGTCTTTCTCATGGATCCACGCCCCGCGCGCCCGATGTCTTTTACGAAGATTGCCGACGGCGTCCGAACAGTTGTGAAAATGTTGTATGAAACTTCAAAACCATTTTGCCAGTTATATGTGGCAGGGATCTCACGCTCAAACGGTTACCATAAATTCAGCACATGTTTTTAGACCTCACATTTTTTTAAATAACCGACAAAACAAATTGAGGGCGTACAAATATCTTGTACCTACTGATTCTGTGGTAACAAATTCCGCGTCGATGACTCTGCCGCCCTGTTTTTAAGTACTATGTTATAGGAGGCGAGCGTATTGCCATCAACAGGCCACAAATCCAGGGTCCTGTCTGCTTGTTGTTATTTACCCATAAAAGTGTCCTCTCGCGAACTCATTGATCTTGTCCTTGGCGAGCGCGTGCAAGTTTTGGAACTCGTGCAGCGCGGAGAACTTCTTCACGTTCAGCCCGTTAGGAGTTATGATGTCTGCCTTGCGTTTGAGGAGATGTTCCGCTTCGTATCCTGAGGAGAAACAAAAATGTATGTTAAAGGAATGTTATAATTTTTTTCGTGTAGATGGCACTCTTCTTCTTTGTATTCCAAATTGTTTGAGGGACAATTAGATGGCTACGTTGATGGCGCTATCAGTGGCTTTCTTAAGGTCATCTGAGGTGCAGGAGGTGTAGTTCTAGGGTTGCCAACATTTCTGCGACGAAATATAGTATTTTTCGAAATAAGCTAAAAAAAATATAGGATACCTACTAGCTTCCGCCCGCGGCTTCGCCCGCGTCGGAGTTTGAAATTATCCCGCGGGAACGTATTACTGGGATAAATACTATCATATGTGTTAATCTAGGTTATAATCTATGTGTGTGCCAAATTTCATCCAAATCCATTCAGTCGTTTTTGCGTGAAAGAGTGACAAACAACTATACATACAAACTTCCACGTTTATAATATTAGTACCTAAGGATATAGTAGAAAAAGCAAAAAATAGACAAAGATATGTTTGTTACTTAGGTATTCATTTTGTAAAATTATATTTTTAACTTCTTGCATTTTTCAACAATTCTTTGTCGGAAGTGTCAACTCATAATGCTTTATTACATTCATTTTTTTTTTTTTTTGGAAATCATATGCTCAGTTTTTATTAATGAGATACCTACTACTTCTGTTCCTTATTTTCGCCATTTCGAATTCATAACCGAAAAAATAACCTTTTCGTGAATGCTGAAGTGGCGAAAATAAAGAGCAGATTATTATTAAATTAAGACATTATTGAAAAGTTCAGACCGTATTATGACAGATGAGTTATTCGGATAAATGTTATTGCATCAGTCAAAAGTAAATGTAAAGGCGCGTTCATATGTTTTTTTTTTAAGGATTTCTTTTATTCTTTTTAGGTGTTGAAAATATAGTATTTTTGCATACTATATATTTTTTTAACAGTACGCAGACCCGAAATATAGTACAATACTATATATCAGGGGTTCCTAAACTTTAAAGATAACGGAACACCAACCAAATACCTTTTATTTTATAGAACCCCATATCAAGGGATTGCAAATCAACACTGTAATTCATATAAGAACATTTTTTTTAAAGAAATGCGTAATATAATTGAAACACATTATTCTTAACTTAAAGTTTTAATGTGAAGGATGAAATTGTTTTACTGTTTTATAGCTTACTAGCTTTTGCCAGCGGCTTCGCCCGCGTGGAGGTCGGTGTATTATACATATCGAGGGGTGAAAGGCTATTTGTTTGAAGCGACATTGGACGATATTGAGTTATATACCTAATAACTAACTGAATACTGTTTATAACTCAATATCGTCCAAAATGTCGCTTCAAACAAATAGCCTTTCACCCTCGATATAAACCTTTCTCTTGAATCACTCTATCTATTAAAAAACCCCGCATCAAAATCCGTTGCGTAGTTTTAAAGATTTAAGCATACATAGGGATATAGGGATAGAGAAAGCGACTTTGTTTTATACTATGTAGTAATAGTGATTGCTAATAATAAATAATTTTGGCGGAACCCTGATGACTATTCTACGGGACTCCTAGGTTCCGCGGAACCCAGTTTGGGAATCCCTGCTATATATTATAGTACGGTTGGCAACCCAATGAAGATCATTTGAGGCACAGTTTCTTAAGTGCACGTTGGCACTTAGGAAACTCCATCAAGTAGGGCATGGTTTGATGAGAAGTATCGCAGTCGAAATCGAATTGCCAAACCTAAGTGGCAGTGGGCAGGACACTACTCGCAGAACAGATGGCAGATGAGGCCGGAAGGTACAAGGTGTACCGATGACCTTGTGAAGGCCGCAGGAATCCGCGGGATGCGGGAAGCACAGAAGCGGTCGAAGTGGCGAAGCTTGGGAGAGGCCTATGTCCAGCAGTGGACGTTGTTCGGCTGAAATGATGACGATGATCACAATCGCACTAGCTGTTGGATGGGTCAGTAATCTGCCACTTCGACAAATTAGGTCGGTAGCGTCAGTACTAGGGCATCGGAACCGGTTTTCCCGGTACCAAAAGAACCGGGAATTCCCGGTTCTGACGGTCCCTGAAAGAACCGGTTCTGTAAATCGGAGAACCGGTCGTTTCGATTCTTTCGGTTCTTTCTTAAAATAAATTTAGAAATACATATCTTTATGCTAAATATCAAGTTATTATCATATCATACAATAACGAATCGCCACTAGAATCTTTGGCACCACAATCTTTTAGATATCATCAGCTCATATTTAATGTACGAAAAGTGGTAAAAATTTCAAAAAGTCACTGTTTAAAAATGATGACGTCCTTCAAAAGCATCGCAAAGCTGATTTTGGACAAGAGTATCCTCTGCTTTTAGATAGAAAGACTCGCTGGAGCAGCATTGCCGCCATGTTAAGCCGTTTTCTGAAATTAAAAACATCTATCACAAAAGCACCAATAGATTTGAACAGCGATATTCTGTTTACTGACGACGACTGGAGACACATACACGAGTTAAATAATATATTGGATATTATAAAAACTGTCGTGGAGGCGCTATGTCACCATGACGCAACATTGCAATTGTAACATCTAATATTTCCCTCAAATTTGCAATAAAAATTTTGCTTGAACTGAACACTCATCTGAGTAATAGAATGGTGGCTGTATTGCGTAAACAATATGCAAAACGACAAATAGTCCAAGCAATATTGCAATATTTGACCAACCCGGAGAAATATAGAAGATAAAACAGTCTTTTTACGGCCTACGAGTGATGAGATGCTGCGGGAAATCGTAAACGTCATTCAACGCACAAAAAAAATGTCCCTTTTGTGGGTATGCCTGATTTCAGGAGACACGATGACTTACTAGTATTTTCTTTAACAAATGAAGAGGAACTTGATAAGGAAATATGTCAAGCTATTGCTTGTGCTCCTGAATCGACATCAATTGACCTAAGTCCTACAGTGAGGGTAGAAATTGGTCTGTTCGAGAATGGTGGTCAGAGACAGCGAGGACGGTACCTATCGCTGGCTTACCACCATTCACAATCTATTCCACCCACTAGTGTGGAGCCGGAACGAATGTTGTCTTCCGCCGGCATAGTCTGCAATAGACTCCATTCGTCATTAACCGATAAAACCTTAGACGCACTTATTTTTTTAACGTTCCTTTTATTTAGCAAATAAAAAAGACCCAATAATGCCCAATATAATCATTAATTTAATTTTATCGTTTTATTTTAATCATTTATTTACTACTTTTATGTGTACAATTGTAGAGTGCACGCAAGTTATTGTTACCTTACCAAGCTTGTTGATTTATTTTGAGTTGATTTTAATTTTATTCGTTTGATTATTTGATGGATACTGTACTGTGTGACTTTTTATGTTATTGTTTATGTGATATTGAAGTGGGCAAGTTCCTATTTCTAGCTTGTAAGATTGTTAAATTTATTTGGAGTTTAATTTCAATTAATTCAAAGATACTTTTTGAAAAGACTGATTTTAAAGAACTGATTATTGCTAAATAATACTTAAAACGATTTTATAATTTTGAGTATAATTACAAAAATTATAAATAATGTGATAACCAAATAAAGTGTGTTTTATTAAGATCCATTCTCCTTTATTCGTTTTGATAGTAGAAAATCTATATAAAAGATAGCAGAGCTTATCAACTAGAATTTATCAAAAAACCGAAAGAACCGAAAAAACTGGGTACCCGGTTCCTTCTTGAGTTTAGAACCGAAAGAACCGGTTCCTTAAATAGGGCCGGTTCTCGATGCCCTAGTCAGTACCTACGAGTAAGTACGCAATCGATTGAGATCTTTCCAAATAGGCTACTGTAGATCACGTCAAAACAAATCAAATAAAAATATTTTATTTCACATAAACCTGCATAGGCACTTATGAAACGTCAGAAGCTAGGTGCACGGTTCCAATTTGTCGCTTCGTATAGAGAAGAGCCGGCAAGAAACTCCACGGTTACTCTTTTAAAAATAATTGGCTTTTACAATGTTTTCAAATTACAGTGATAATAGGTATGGGAGGACAGTGCAGGCCTGTCAATAAGTACCAGGTACTTAGAGGAATGAAAACAAAGAATATAAAATCGTCTACAAATCTACATAAATAAAATTAACCTATTTAAACCAAGTGACATGATTTCCATGAAAATCACTAATAAATAGTCGATATTAGAATTGATGTATAATGTCAAATAATGACGAGAATATGTCAGACATTGTAAAAAATAAAAAGATTAAAAATTAACATTGTAATTTGGGAGCAGTTAATCGACTTTCACATAGTTATGCTGTTAATGAGGTACCGAAGAAATCACATGTGCAGAAGGAATGAATGCCAAACTTCCCTGTATTCACGTACAGGTGAATACTCCTGGATTTTAACGATTGCAAGGTTTAAAAGTGGAGTCTACGTAATTGATTAAAACCTTTTTCAAAAACACGTATTTCCTGGAACAAGTTTTGTGAAATCTACGCTCTCACTCACTTGCATTTCGTTGGATAAAATAACATACTTTTCAATCATGCTCGCGTTGATGATAAGACTGACCGAGAAGGGGCCTCTTAAGTTAAGACTTACCAGTAATATCGGAGACGGTAGTGAAGATATGCGTCATGTGTGCGGCCGCCCGCTCCATACAATAGCGGTGGTAGATCTGTCTCTTGCCCGCTTCTTCGTCTACTGAGAACTATTAACAAAACAAATGACATTTGTTTAAATATAGTCGTAATAAAATATATTTATATTTAAATCTACACTTTATATAATAGGGTATTAGGTATTACAACCATTTTTGAAATGTGTCTTAATTAGATTCTAGAGTGGTAATAAGCCACTAAAAAAGAAACATTTTTATTTAATCGATTAGTGCCTTAAAAATGCATTTAAATTTTACATTTTTAAATTTCGAGTGTAATTTGACGAAAACGCTGGACGCAGTGGACAGTGGACACCATATCGCTCTCTGGGTATGACGTCCGTTTGCCATATAAACAAATGCGCCGATATTTTTTACGATAATTGCTTTTAATTTTTTTTAATAGTTATTTTTCTACTTATCGTTGGTTTGCTGTTGCTGAATGCAAAACAATATTTAAATAAAAATTACTTTGGTTACGAAAATTATAATAGTACAAAGTTGTTCAGTTGACAGTAATTGATATGCCGTATGACGTAATAACATGGCGGCTACTATTTCATGGTGTTCAAAAACAGATAAAAAAATCTGAAATCTTTAAATTGTATTTTTTTTTATTTCATGAACTAAAACTAATATTTTCCGACTGCATTTTGCCTAAGCTATCTTAAGAATACAGGGTGTAAGGGAAACGCTTCCGAAAACGAAGACTGGTTATAGGGCTAGTGATTCTCGATACAGTAGGTACGAGGGTCATTCAATAAATACTTAGCCTACAAAAAGTAAACGAAAATTTTGGAAAAGTGGGAATTTATTTTTCAACATAGTCTCCTTTTAGTTCGATACACTTAGCCCAGCGATGCTCCAACTTTTTTAATCCGTCCGAAAAATAGTTTTTGTCAAACTCTGCAAAATAGGCCTCCGTGGCGGCGATGACCTCCTCATTCGATCCATATCTATTCCCGGCGAGTGATTTTTTCAGATTAGGAAACAGAAAGAAGTCACAAGGGGCCAAATCTGGAGAATACGGTGGATGGGGCAGCAATTCGTAGCGTAATTCGACCAATTTGGCCATGGCAACGGCAGACGTGTGAACCGGTGCGTTGTCGTGGTGAAACAGCACTTTTTTCTTCGCCAGATGGGGTCGTTTTTTCTTTAATTCGGCGTCGAATCGGCCCAATAAATCGGCATAGTAAAGCCCTGTAATTGTTTTACCCTTCTCGAGGTAATCGATGTAGATCACACCTTGTGAATCCCAGAAAACGGTGGCCATAGCTTTTCCGGCCGATTTTACAGTTTTCGCCTTCTTTGGAGCACGTTCCCCGGTCTGGATCCATTGTTTTGATTGCTCCTTGGTCTCTGGTGTGTACCAGTGGATCCAGGTTTCATCGACGGTCACAAAACGACGCAAAAACTCCGCTGGATTCCGCTTAAACAGCGCCAAACACGTCTCCGATGTGGTCTCACGGTTGCGCTTGTTTTCTGGTGTGAGTAAACGCGGCACCCATCGCGCCGACAGCTTTCTCATGCCGAGTTCTTCGTGAAGAATATGATGCACTGTTCCTTCTGAAATGCCTACAGTCTCAGCTAGCTCCCGAACCTTCAATCGGCGATCTGCCAATACGAGATCATGGATTTTTTTAATGTTTTCCTCCGTAGCAGCTGTTTTCGGTGCACCTGGACGTGGTTCATCAAAAACCGACGTACGGCCACGTGCAAACTCTTTGAACCAATTCTTGACGGTGGCCATCGATGGAGAAGAGTCACCGTACACAGCATCCAAGCGCTCTTTGATTTCGATGCGCGTTTTCCCTTCCAAAAATAGGAATCGAATCACCGAACGATATTGCTCTTTTTCCATTTTTGTAAAACCGATCGACACGTTCGCTTCCATATGTTGTCAAATTAAAACAAATGAAGGGATTGGAATGAAAATTTGAAAAAAGAATTAAAAAAGAATGTGCTACACTGTGGTAAAACTCTTTTGAAACTACAGCGCCCTCTGGCGATGAGGCTAGGTACTTATTGAATGCACCTCGTACCATCATAAAATCTTGATTTTTTTTTTAAACAATTTTACAATTTCTTTTTGCATTTTTTGTACACTATGCTGTGAGAACAGTTAAATGAATCATTATTTGAGATTAAACACATTAAAAACGACCCCAAGTCCAGGCGGCGACAAACTATTTTTCACGTTTTAATATACAGATTAATAATATAATGTTTATAAAGTCCCCGTCACGAGAATCTATAAATTTTAAAACCACACATTCAGGGGTTCGCAATCTTTGTATCTAATAAATAAAAAAGACTGTTTCAGAATCATTCACATTGATAACAAAACTGTCTCCCGTGCTATCTATCCTTTCATCAATTTTGCCATAAAAGGTGTTTTCTTCCTTAATGACGTGCTCCACACAACGCTTCCAGCTTTCAACAGTAATCTGCTGCAGTCCTTGTTGGAACAACGACTTCACCTCCACAAATTTAAAATTTGTTTTGTTGCGAGCAACATATTCTTCAACATATACTTCAAATGGCCACCCAAATGTTTACGTTCCATAAGTCAGACGCGTTCCAGTACCACAAAGCATTAGACGACAGCGCTTTATATCGCGAAAATATAACCCGACCAAGTGAAATTGCTCGTTAGTTACGTATTACACGTATGTTACTTTGAGTTGATTGAGTTTGGAATTATTTATTGTTGATTGAATTGTCGCTGCGTAACTTGGTAGTTTTTTATTTACAAAATTTATAGCTTCTCGTAACGGGGACTTAGGAAATAATCTCTGGAATTACCTCCGGATTATTTATTTTTTTGCATTCGATAGCCCAATTTCTGAGGAAAGTTATAGGCTATTTAACATCAGGCTAGGACCTTTAGGACCCGGGACAAAATTAAAAAGTCGGAAAGAACGCTAAGTTTAGACGAAGTAGTATTAATTTCGTCTGTCTGATTCTCCGTATACTTCTTACGTACGGTAAACTATTATTTAGAGAACAACAACATGCGGTCGGCCGGCATACCCCGTCGCCGTTCATTCTACAGGATAAAATTCCAACCAGTGCGCAAACTGTAACCATGAGTTCAGCATATCATTCTAGAACCCCTAGCGTAGACACTTTTCGTCGGTTATACAAAAAAAAAAAATCTGCTGTTTCATAGAAAAGTGCAATACCTACGCGGTCAAAATGTATGGAACAGCTGGTTTTTTTTTTTTGTATAACCGACGAAAAATTTCTACGCTGGTTAAAAATTTTCCCTGTATAGTTATAAGACCTCAAAATTATAAGGATTGAATCAAGCAGGTAGTTGTAATGATGTTACCTTATCCAAATTATTGTAGAAATCAGTGTTGCCAGCACACAGATATCTTCCAAGGAGGGTGGCGTGCGTCGTGAATACTGTAGCTACATCCACGTGACGAGTCCTAGAAACAAAAAGAATAAGTTTACAAAATCACTGTTTTATTTGTTCTATTTGAACATATTGCCGGGATAATAAATATCGTATGTTTTAATCCAGACTATGTACTATTTGTGTGCCAAATTTGATCCAATTACGCTCAGCCATTTTTGCGTGTTTGAGTCAGACTATACTGTTCTTCCCATTTCTTTCCATGGGTGTCGTAGAAGGCGACTAAGGGACTTACTAGAGAATGGGCAGCAGCGTTCTCTATGCATTTCACCACCGTACTACGATCGCCAACCCGCCTGCCAAGCGGGGCGATTATGGCAAATCCCCCCTTTTGGGGGAGGCTAATGTCCAGCAGTGGACGTCTTTCGGCTGACATGATGATACTGTTCTTACTGCTGGAACACAGGCCTCCTCTCTGTAAGAGAGAGTGGGCATCACGTAATCGTGGTGGATTACGTGATGCCCACTCCTGCGTTTTCGTCAAATTACGCGCGGAATTTGAAAATGTAAAATTTAAATGTATTTTTTGGACTAATTTGATTAAATAAAATTTTGTGTTTTTTTGTGGTTTAGTAGCACTCTGGAATCTAATTAAGACACTTTTCAAAAATAAGTGTATTGCCCTATTATGTTAGGGTCGGCTTCCAGTTTAACTGCTGTTAGGACGCAGCTGTATGCCAGTATTTCACAAGGAGCGACTGCCTATCTGACCTCCACAACCTCGTAATCTGCCTATAATGTGCCCATTGCTGGGACACAGGCCTCCGCTCTGTGAATGGGAGTGGGGCATAATCCACCAGGCGCGCCCAGTGCGAGTTGGTACATGTCACATGTCTACGAATTTTTGACTCTAGGACATGCCGGTTTCCTCACGATGTTTTCCTTCACCGTTTTGCGAGCAGGGGTGATGAAATAATTTACACAAAAGCGCCTGTGTGCGTTCAAACCTATGACCAACAACTCGTTACCGCTGGACCACCATCGCTCTCAAGTTTAGTCAAGTCTCATTTACCTGAGCATAATAAGACCGATGCCAGCCTGCCATTCGTGGAAGTGAGCGACGACGCGGGGCGGGGTGTCGCTGTACCCTTCAGCTGCTTTGCGGAACTGTAACAATAATAATCGATTTTGACATGTGATAAATGATTATATTTCTGTAAGTAGGTTTGTACAAACACTTTTACAAATTTTAAACTAGATGAGGTCGGCGTTTCCTATCTGACTACTCTGAGAAGGAGGCCGAAACAAACTCAGAGGTCACAGTCTCTTTTAAATTCCAGACACAATCTTGCTGAGATCATGTGAAGACCATGTGGATTGGTGTCTGAAATTGTCTTTTGAGGAAAGAACCACACAGATTGAGTGGACCCGTCCTGTCATGCATTTATCATTAATCGTGCAGCTCAACTCAGTGTGTGGGATGTGGACTCAATGATCATTGTGCCGATAGCCGTAACAGCCAATGGCTTGATAGTCAAGAGCCTCGACCAACACCTGAGGAGTCTCTCGTTGGGTAGCTGACTCAAAGACTTGATCCAGAAACCGGTTCTGGATACGGTGCTTATCGTTAGGAGGTTCTTTTCTCAGGAGCCCTGACCACCCGTAGCTTGGACCCTATTCCCGGCGGGCTACTTTTTTAATATTTTTAAATGTTTTTGTATTGTTCATATTCCAATATAAAAATATATATACCGTATGATTATTTTTACCGTCTGGAAAAAAATAGGGCATAATAGGTGAACGGAGTAGAAGCCTATGGCATAGAAATTTCACTTCTTTTTTTTTAAATCCTAACATGAAATGAACCTATCAATAAATACTATTACTTATTTGTAGTAAACTTTTCATACTAAAATTTAAAAAATAATAAAAATAGAAAAGAGTAAAAATATCGGCAAATAATATCAAAACCCAACTTATAGGCACCCTACTCTACGCGCAGAAATTATCAATGAATTCGTAGCGACATTCAATCCTTTGATTGAAGCCGGCCGGGGATAGGTAACTACTATCGCAAAATATCTTTCCTTAGGCGTACCGCTCACGTGTCACCGCATGCGCATCCCCTCCCGCCCGCGCGCCCTTCGAACCGAGTACCGCGTCTCGTGCTCTCTCTCCCTAGTCACCTGCGATTAGCCATAGCGTGACGTCGATCGCTGTTTTTTTACGTTTGAACCGTGTGTGCTTCGACCGCCCAGTGATTGTTTTCATAATGACGTACGCATACTCCAACTCCACCCGCAGGCGAACATTCTATGGAGCGACGAGTCCATATTTACCCGCACTGGTATCTACAACGTACCTACACAACGAGCAATGGTGGAGTTTCAAAACTCACTTAAAATAAACGAACACGCTCATCAAGTTCTATTCAGTGTCAATGTTTGGGCCGGGATAATACACGTTGGCATAATGGGTCCAGTTTGTATCGAAGGTCGATTGACAGGGATAATGTATCGTGAAATTATACAGTCCGTTATCGACACAATGTTGGAAGACGTTCCTCTGGACTATCTGCCGGACATGTACTTTCAGCACGACGGGTGTCCAGCTCACTACGAGCGATCTGTGCTCGCTTATTTAGATAGTGAATTCCGTGATAAGTGGATAGGTCGCGGTGGACCTGTGAACTGGCCGGCGAGATCACCAGACCTAACGCCATTAGACTTTTATTTGTGGGTTGAACTAAAACGTTTAGTGTACACCGAAGAAGCTCGTAGTGTAAATGAGTTAAAACAGCGAATAATAGACGTTTTTAATATTCTGAAAAGTGACAGAGACACGCTTAGGAGTCTAACAACCAATTTGCAAAAACGTGGGAGTTTGTGTTTAGAAAGAAACGGTGGACATTTAGAATAAATATTGCAATATCGTTGAAAAGGTACTTTTTCTTGTAAATAATAACTAATTTTCTGTAATTTTGTAAAAATTAATCAGTATAATTATTTGTAAATAAGTTGATTACGATCTTTAAATACGCCTAGTAAGTTGTAGTATCCGATTTGGATTAAACAACCTTGTTGGAATCCTTTTTTAACCGACTTGAAAAAGGAGGAGGTTCTCAATTCGTCGGAACCTTTTTTTTTTTTTTTTTTATGTATGTTCCCCGATTACTCGAAGATAGCTGGACCGATTTGGATATTTTTTTTTTTGTTTGAAAGGGTATACTTCCCAGGTGGTCCCATGACCATCAAGTCAGGATCTGATGATGGGATCCTGGAGAAATAGAGAGAACTCTTCAAATTTTATAGGCACACTTGAAGCAATTTGTGTAGTTTTTGGAAGAGTACTTTCTCGGAGTGGTTCCATTTCAATTTGGTGAAGATCTGATGAAGAACTTCGGAGATAGGCAACGGAACTCCCCAATAAATGATAGCAAATGGACAGGGATTGCTGAAATCTCATGTCTGTCAATTGTTTACACCAGTTAATAACATAACATCACGCCGGTACGCTGTAAAGGGGTAAGCACATGTGAACCACTAAAAAGTGAAAAATAAAAAACTTTTTTCAAAAAAATAAACAACCGACTTCCAAAAAAACACTAAAAAGTGAAAAATAACTTTAATTTCGGAAGGCGGTGACAAAAAATTAAGATACATATCCAAAGTCACCGACTTCCGAAATTAAAGTTATTTTTCACTTTTTAGTGTTTTTTTGGAAGTCGGTTGTTTATTTTTTTGAAAAAAGTTTTTTATTATTACACATCACGTTAAAACCTTCGAAATACATATGAATGTGAGTGATTGTTATAAGTATTTAACATCAGCGGTTTGTTTACATTTCTATCAAAGCTTTACCGATCTTACGAGACGTAATTTATTTGGTTTACGGTTTCAAGACACGCGTCACTCAGTGTATCAAATTATTTGCCTACTACAACTACATACAGCACGGTGACGTATGTAGGTACACGCGCAAATGTGTGCGTGGGTGTGTAGGGATCAGGCGGTATCGTCCTGTGCGCAGGAGAGCGAAGTTAATGCTAGCGTCTCGCTCACACTTCCATCATGCTTCATTCATGTGCAATCGCAGCTGACGCCGTTTACTATTACCTATTTTGGATAATATTAGTTTTACGCGAGTGCCGTAGGATGTATTCTTTTTCATGTATTTTAAGGATATTCGGAACTTTTATTAAATAAATGGTACCAGGTAAATATTAGGGTATATGAGTTCTATTCTACTTTCACAAAACGTCATATTGTTGTCCAGACGCTAAAAAATTTCAGCCGGTATATAAATGTGGGTAAATTTCTGGATGGTGAAAATTCTGGATGACAAACATTCTAGATGGAACGAAGTCTGAATGGGGTAAATTCTGGATTGTAAAAAATTGGATGATAAAAAATTGTGCATAACTGACCTCGCCAATAAACTGCGCCACCATGAACCCTAGGATCACTGCATCATTGGCCTCCACGTCTAGATGCGGGATACCGATGCCGCACGTGCTCCACAGCTCCTGTTTATACGTGTCCAGCTGCCACGCGCCGGAGCCGATGTCGAACAAAATGATCTGAGGATTGCCGTCTACTAGCCAAGTGCCAGTGTGGACCTGGGAGAAATGGATAAAAGTTAGAGTAATTGTCGCAGAAATTAATTATTTGGGAAATTTTTAATTTTAAAGACTGATGTTTTGAGTTATTATCAGGCGCAACTGACCGATTTTTTTATCGAAATTATTTTTATAGTTTTTTTTTTTGCATTTTTTTTTGTACTTGACAGAAATTTGGATAACAATATACCAGGGTTTGCCAGAAGCATAATCAGCCTAGAATGTTCGCAATGAAGGCCTGTGTCCCAGGACACGGGCCTCCTCGGTGAGAGGGAGACGGCCGTAATCTTCCACGCGGGCCCTCATTACAATACGGTTAGTTTTGGGTCGCTGCACTAAGAAGCCTGTCAATACTTTTACTCCTTATTCCAGTAAAATAAGGTTGCAATTGGGTTGCTGGAACTAAGAATTCTATCAATACCACGGTGCTCTTTACTATTTATTCCATAAACCAGCCGAAGCTTCGGCCAAGCCGAAGTCGACAAATTGGTCGGTTAATAAATAAAATAATCAATCAACATAACAAGAAACACACAAAATTTTGTATCCTATAAATGAATTATCGTGCTTCATTTCTTTTATCTTCCGTGTGGTGACGGAAGTAAAAGAATAGCACCATCCCATTTCTTCCCGTGGGTGTCGTAGAAGGCGACTAAGGGACTTACTAGAGAATAGGCAGCAGCGTTCTCCATACATTTTACCACCATACTGCGATCGCCAACCCGCCTGCCAAGCGTGGCGATTATGGCAAATCTCCTCTTTTGGGGGAGGCTTATGTCCAGCAGTGGACGTCTTTCGGCTGATATGATGATTTCTTTTATAACCTGAATTTAATCTTTCTCTCTCGCGGAAATGTTAATATTTATATTATACTAGCTGACCTGACAGACGCTGTCCTGACTTAACTATGAATATTACTTTCTTTTTTCTTTCATAAGAACCTTCTCCTGACAAATAACAAACACAACAAAAAAAGAATTAGCAAAATTGGTCCAGCCGTTCACGTGTGATGCCATGACCAATGGAAATAGAGATTCATCTAATATATACAATTTCCATGTCACAATGTTAGTTACCGTACTCCTCCGAAACGGCTTTACCGATTTTTACCAAATTTTATATGCGTATTCAGTAGGTCTGAGAATCGGCTACTATCTATTTTCCATACCCCTAAGTGATAAGGGTTGTTCACCCTAAATAATTTATAAGGCAAAACAACGTTTGCCGGGTCAGCTAGTTTTTATATATACCTATAGATGTGGGAATGTAAGATGAATGGAACGGTAACATGGTATGAGGAATGAAAGGAAAGAGTGAGACAGGAGTGAAGGGAAGGAATGAATGGAAAAGAAGGGACGACAAATGGACGACGGTGCGCGCGGTTCATCTTAATTATTATAAAGTGTATTTTGAGCCATTAAAACTTCTTGTTAAGATTACAAATTGGCTATTTACTTTGCCTTCGATCCCACAAATTGGGGGCTCGTCCGGGACGACGGACGGCACCGCCGGCACGTTATAATAATTAAGATGAACCGCGCGCACCATCGTCCATTTGTCGTCCCTTCTTTTTTTCCATTAATTCCTTCCCTTCACTCCTGTCTCACTCTTTCCTTTCATTCCTGCATACACAAGTTCCGAGTTCCAGGAATATTGCAATGAAGAAGGGATACAGCATGTGCAAATAACAACTGGGATTCCAAGAGGTAATGGTCAAGTCGAGCGCATTCATAGAATCATGATCTCTATTCTCACAAAACTGTGTATAGAAAACCCCACACTATGGTATCGGCATGTGAGTCGGGTGCAGCGGGCACTCAACAGCACATACCAAAGAAGTACAGGTACAACACCATTTGAACTGTTAGTGGGAGTGAAAATGAAATCTAAAGAGGACATTGAGATCTATGATCTACTATGTCAACACGAAAGAGATAGTTTCATGTTAGAAAGGGAACAGCGTAGGCAGAAAGCCAAGGAACAAATATTGCAAGTGCAAGAAGAAAATATTAATAATTTCAATAAGAAGAGAAAAGAAGCCATGCAGTATAAAGAAGGAGACAGAGTAGCGATAAGAAGGACACAACGACGACGGCGACGGCGTGCTGCCGTGCCGGTTTAAACCATATTTCAAAAAACATAACTATACAGGAGCAATCTGTGTTATTTATAAAGTATAAATAATTACATGATGTAGTAACTATCTTTGTTGTGTATTTGTCTGTTTTATTTATGTAAACATAACTAAAAACATGATTAAACTAAATAGTATAAAGTGTACACCAGTAATGTTAAGTATTTCCTATGATGAAGATGTTTAGAGATTAAGAGAATTATTGTGCAGATATTTGTTGTACTCATATATAGATAAGCTTATAATAATGCAAGTTAAAAGGACAGCTGGGTACTGCACGGAGTTATGAGTGCATGACTGAGGACAGTCATGAGAGTCAGAATGGCCGAGTGTGGGAATGTAAGATGAATGGAACGGTAACATGGTATGAGGAATGAAAGGAAAGAGTGAGACAGGAGTGAAGGGAAGGAATGAATGGAAAAGAAGGGACGACAAATGGACGACGGTGCGCGCGGTTCATCTTAATTATTATAAAGTGTATTTTGAGCCATTAAAACTTCTTGTTAAGATTACAAATTGGCTATTTACTTTGCCTTCGATCCCACATAGATTTTCGGATTAGTTTTCGGCCGAAAATAATAATAAAGTCGAAGCATCTTTGTCGTTTTCGTTTTCGGCTGAAAATTCATTTTCGTCGTACACTACACTAGGTATCTATCTGAAGGTAACGATTATATGTTTTTTACGTACCTTATAACCTTGGCTTCTCATAGCGTTGACAGCGGCAGTAAGTGGCGAGTTCGGAGGGAAGTCGGCCTCTTCAACCTCAGTACGAGCGCATTGTTCTTTGTAGGGACCTGGTGGAAAGAGATATATTAGGCAATCATGTATACAGGGTTCTTTATGTTTTTTTTGAGGGTGGGAAATCATCAAAATCAAATAACTTCTCCCGCTCTGGGTGGAGCGAGAGGGCGTGTCAGACTTTTACTAGCTAAAAGGGTGCGGGTTGTTCGAAAGAGATACCGTGGCCCCTGGCACACAGGCAACTGAAGGAACACGAGTGGGTTTTAGTCAGTAAAAGTCTGACACGCCCTGCAGCTCCACCCAGAGCAGGAGAAGTTATTTAATAATTTACCAACCTCAAAAAAAAAACCTGTGACCATGGATTCAGCACATGATTTGAAATGGTTAATGGATTATTAAAAAAAAGACGAAATGTGGGTTTACAATCATGTGCTAAAGTCAAGTTTTCAGTTTGTACGTCGATGTCCATGCCACCCTGTATTCGGACCTTACAACAAAAAATAAACCATTTTTGTCTGTCTGTTTGTTCCGGCTAATCTCCGAAACTCCTGGGCTAATTTTGACAGGATTTTCACTGGCAGATAGCTGATGTTATAAGGAATACCTTAGCTTACTTTTATTTTAGAAAAATTATTAGGGTTCCAACCCATGACTTCGAATTTATTTTCTGTCATGCACACGAAGGAAACAAAGGCACAGTTGGTCCAATCATAAAACTGACTGATTGAGCAAATGCAAAGTGTGTGGTGTGGTCTTCTTAATCTTACCTAACAAGCAGTAGTTCTCTCCCATTTCCTCAGTCGAGACATAGGCTTTCGATCTGATGACAGTGTAGATACCGCCGACTGAAAAATAAAGAAAAATATGATTACGTATATAATTTATTTGCATTCCACAATGTACAAAAGATGATTAGGCAGACAGAACGTATTTCGGCAATGGCGACCAATCTCAACGGAGTACTAGCCTTCGGCGTGGGATATATTATAGTGCACGAGTATGTGCGCAAACACACGTGTACTCACTTTTCCGTCACTCTCGTAATCCGATGGGACGGTAATCCGACACGACCGGAGAGAGATCAGTGGCCCTAGTGTGAATTTCTTTAACCATCTCGATCAAACGCTTCGCGCGAATTCGGCGCACTATGGAAAATATAGGTCGGTATCGGATCAAAAATCTGTAACTTCATGAATTTTTGTTGTATCGTGATGAAATTTGGCACAAATATGCAGCAAGGTTCGGAGATTCGAACGATGTGTAGTTTATAGGGTTTTCTTGTATATCTATGTATGTTTTTTTGCATAGAATGAAAAAAATGGGAAAAAATCACGAAAAAAATAGTTAAAAATTTATTTCAAGTGGAATACAAGTTTATAATGACTAAAAAGATTAAACCATGGTTAATTACAACAAGCAAAGTAAACAAAATATATATATATGAAAAAAAAAAACTAAATTAAAATCATATTACTAATAGGTACATCCTATACTCTGGCTTCAGGAAATGATGTAGCTAGGTACAAATATAAGTAATAACTAAATATAAATATTATTTTTAACTTATACCACTTCAGGATCAGGGTCAGTAAATGTGGGTTCACTTTCAGGTGCCACGTTTAAAAGACTTAGTGCCTCTTCTTCAAGTTCTTTCACATTTCTTACGTACGGTCGTCTCAAACTTGTTATATATGGATCTGACGTGTATAAAAGCGTTTTAAAGACATCTTCATTTGTAGCAGATCGGGAACATTGTCTGGCATGATGAAGTCGTATGTTTCTGTAGTCTTTGTTGCGAGACTCTTGTGCGTCTTCCGATAGCTGTCCAATAGGAAGCACCGCAAAATGTTTGATAACGTTTTGCCCGTGTATGAGTATTTTATGAACGGAGGATGGCATATAATACCAATCGTAATTACTTACATAGATTCTTGCAGTTTCTATTGCATATTCCCCAAATTTTTCAGGGTCGATCATCATTCCAGAAGAAAGAACTTGCAAGATAATGTATAGGCGTTTAATCAATGCCTCATCTACACCTGTTATTTCCGATGAGCAAGTGCTATTATAGAAGAATCTTCGTGCGGTATTGCCATCGTTCGTATTCCCGCTAACTTGCCGAGGTTTGTCGACGATTAATCCCAACTCCTCCCTGAAACGTTTTTGAACAACTTCTTTCTTTTCTTTTTTTAATCTCTTATTTTCCTCAGTTGAAGCAGACCAAGTCTTAAACGAAAGATTGTAGGAAATATGCAATATCATTTCCATGCAGCGAATCCAGGCGTGTAAGGTGGACAATCCGTATTGGTAGGCGTTTTCGTTTTCGGGTCTGCCAGTTACTTTCGATAGGTCATTCATTAGCCGTGGAGTAGCCCCACATATCGTGCATGTGGAACCAGATGGAGTATCTGTAAGGACCTGAGCCACCTTTCCATCGATCATCGTTAGAAATAGTTCATGCTTCACATTTACTACAACACCATCTTTGTTTATAAGTGATGCTTGTGCAGCCCTAATTTGTTTTTTAATATCATCAACAACTGCCTTGGTTTTTTCTGGAGTTTCCTTACAAAACTCAATAGAAATGGGTCTGCAAAAACGGACAGATGAAGGTACCGGATTTTGCCAAACAACGGATCCCGATTGCACATCAACTAATCTGATGGGGACTAATGAAGTGATGAACAAATTGGCATCTGAAATTGTTTCTGACTCTTCTGCAAGTATTTGCTTGTATTGGCTTTGACCAGATGAACCATCACATCCCCATTTAGAATAAAGGATCAATGTTCTATGTTGTTTTTGGAAAACAGAATCGATTTTTAAAATTCTAGCAGCAGTATGATCCAATAAATCTTGTATATTAATCACTTTAGCATAAGTATTCGTGATTTCGATTGTAGAAGATGGTGGATAACAGGATCTTTTTATTTCTTGTATTTTGTAGTAAGGCGGGAATATACAACACTTTCGTTCGTTGGTTAAGTTTTTCAGGTACATATATTGTGCTTTTGTTAGATCTAAATCTATAAAAGCACTCAATGCTTCCGTATCGGAAAGAATCTTCATCTGGTCTGAGTCGTTCCACTTACTTGAGATATCTAATTTCTTTTGAGTGTCAGCGGTTCTTAATTCTTCGACAAGATGAGCTTCTGTGTACTCACGTAAAGCCCGTAGTCCCTGCAGATAGGCGTTTTTTATATGCTCGAAGCCATAGTCTTGGAGTAGAAGAGTGTTTTTCCTCTTCTTGGTAGATTCTGAGGAGTCTCCATAAGCCACGCATGCTCGTCCTCGTTGGCCAGATGTTGATGGCGTAGAATATTGTTCAGAATCCGGTAAATTTAACGAATACCTTGAGTCCAACCAAGTACAATACTTCTGTAAAAATGTTTCTTTTTTCCGAGATGCCAGGGCCCAGCGTTTGTTGAAAATAGGAAGAATGTGCCTTTGTATGTCACTAATTATAAAACACAAGTTGTTTTCAGAAACATTCAGCTTTTCCACTAAAACTTTGGATGAAACGTTTGGTACAGCTGAAGGAAGACATTTTAACACTTCACAATCTGCAGAAATAATAGGCGTAGATGAGATTTGCTTCACTTGAAGTTACACTGATGTAGATGGTTCGAATAGTTTTTGCTTCCCTTTAAATACTCATTTTACAATATCGAATTGGTACCTACATCATTATTATCTTGTAATTTCCCACGCAAACCGAGTGCAAATTTGATAAGGTCCCTTTGTTATCACGAAATAATGAAGAAAATATCCAAAAAGTTCTATATTGTTCATGTGAATGGTGTCAGTGGTAAACCGCAAAAGATACTAATTTTCGGGTTCTGACTTTTATCAGTTTTTTTCTCATATCTTCTAAAACCGCAAATATCCGCAGCTGATTTTTTTTGCATTCTATTTATGAATAGTTAGACTACTAGTCGACGCAAAAAGTAGCGCTTGGGCAAACGTGGGTAGTACTGAAAACCTTCAACGAAAAAACATACAAGTGAAAAAAAAGGTATGTCACTTTTTAAGTAATTACTGAAATATTTTTCTTTACTTTTAAAATCATTAAGCTGTATCGCAAAAAGCATAAAATAACCTTTCTAAAAATGTATAATACTGCATATCTGTACCAAGTATTTTTTTCACAATATGGTATTGAAACATGTATCCGCAAAGACTTGAGTTTGGCACTTCTGTTTTCTATGTATTTCTATCTAAGAAAAAAAAAAATAATTTCGCGTATTAAGAAAAAAAATCGTAATGAATATTATAATTTGACTATTAGAAAACCTAAAAGAATAGCCATATTAGCCAAATTATGATATTCGTAAAAAGCATTTTTGATATGCGCTTGTTCTACCATTTTCCATAGTGCGGCGGCCCGATTGGTCCTTCACCAATCCAGGGCCAATCGGAGCGCCGAACGTGCTCGATGCGTTATCTAGATGGTTAAATGAAACTGACACTAAGGCCTCTGATTGGCCCTGGATTTGTGAAGAACGAATCGGACCGCCAAACGCGCTCAATATGTTTGATCGAGATGGTTAAATGAAACACACTAGGGCCTCTGGCGCAGGACCAACTGCTTAGCGTGACTCGCTCGCTCGTAGCGTGCTCGTGTGTCGTAAGGACTACAGCAATTACGTAATACCAAGTTCGAACAGATGTAAAAAAATCGAGCGAGATTTTATCTCGCATTGGATTTTCAACCCTCGATGCTGTACCGAGCATTGAGAATCGAATGAAAATGCACTCTGCATTCCAGCGCGGCTACTCTCGTCACTAAGCAAGCAGTGCGTTGAGGATCCAAGGAGCGAGAAAATCCTTCCAACCGTGCGAACGTGAGCCGCACGCGTCGATCAAAGTTGGTACGTTGCTAAGTTGGTACAGTCAAAATCAAACGTCATTTATTCAAACTAGGCTGACAGTCAGCTCTTTTTGAAAGTCAAAATTACATAAGATAGTCCCCCCCAAAACGCCCGCCTTTCACCACTTCCTAGTGCTTTAGCTGGGAAAAAATAGCGCAACAAACTCCCCAGCAGCACAGCTGTCTGTTAAGTTAGAAGAACTTGATTCCAGTCGTGCCGTGGATGCGTAACTATTTTTCGAAGAGACCCTTTCATGCCTCAGAAGGTACGTTAAACCATTGGTCCCGGCTGTCATTAGTGGATCATTGACAGTTTGTTACGGTTCCTCAGAAGGCCGAAGATCTGGCAACCAGTTTTACCAAAAGGTATAATACTACTCAGTAACTGAATTGTGCAGGTAAGATTGGCAGTCGCGTCATGTAAAATACTGGTTTTAGGTTGCATCCGGTTAGATCGGAAGCCGACTCCGACATTGTTGGGAGAAGGCTAGGCAGAGAATGAAAAATTTCGATCCCAAATTTGATCCTGAAATGCGACTGCCGCACAAACCGAGCTTACTACTTACTACTAATCTAATGTTAAAACGGCTCAAAAGATTTAGATGAAATTTGCCACATGGGTAGGCAATGACCTGGGCTAGGACATAGGATACATTTCAGTGGCGAGTAGTGGAATTATGGCCAGGGTAAGCCGTTCCAAAAA
This sequence comes from Polymixis lichenea, assembly GCA_949091785.1. Taxonomy (NCBI): domain Eukaryota; kingdom Metazoa; phylum Arthropoda; class Insecta; order Lepidoptera; family Noctuidae; genus Polymixis; species Polymixis lichenea. The sequence continues at coordinate 11,388,226 of OX420959.1, forward strand.
CAAAACACTCTCCGCGTGATGCAAGCTTAGTTGCCTCAGTGGTTCAGCCCCTCTTTCACTCATACTGAGTTGGAATCAGATAATTTTGTCAGATGGTTTGGTTTTCTTTGCGAGCATGCGTTTTTTCAGTAAAACTTATTAGAAACACATAAAAATTAATTGTACTTTGAAATAGTCGGTGGGAGGTGGGATTTCTTATTCATTCATCATTTCTTCGGTTCGCATTGACCCTTCGCCACTGATACATTTTACCCCGGTACTACTTTCCCAGGGTATAATTTTCGACCTTCTCTATGGCAAAAGCTATTTTGAAATAAATGCTTTGAGTTTGAATTTATATTTCATTTTATACAATGTATCAACCACCCAGATTACCATGGCCCACTTCAACTTAGGACACATCTTAGTAATCCTGAAACAAAAAGCAAGGAACTTGTAATACAAGTATTTGCAAGGACTAAGGACTTAACAGTGGCTGGGCATAGACAATAGACGATCGGGTTACAGGTACAGACGCCATTTGTTCAAAATGTAGGGACATTTTTAGAACAAACTATTAACAGATCGTAGGATCCAGAAATCATTTCAAAATACCCGCACCCCTGACAGACCCCCACCAGTTGGTGCTGACATCTCTTTGAGGTGCGTGTGGAACACAACGCGCCGTCGACCCGGGCTTGGTCCTTACCGGACAGCGAGCTACCTATTCCTCGCCGTCCGCAAGCCCGCGCCTACGGTGGCCGGGAATCAGCCTGGTATTCCCGACGCCCCTTTATAACCTTAGTGACTATTAGCATATTCAGCCTATAATGTTTTCACTGCTGGAACACAGGCCTCCTCTTTGTGAGAAGGAATTGGCCGTAATCCACTACGCGGGCCCAGTGCGGGTTGGAGGATGTCACATGTCTTTGAGTTTTTGGTTCTAGGACATGCCGGTTTGCTTTGCTTCATGATGTTTTCTTTAACAGTTTTGAGGACAGTGATAACGAAATTAATAACAAAGTAAGGTCCTTGCCTGAGTGCGAACCCACGACCCACAACTTATAATTAATAATAATAATAAATTATTAAATTCAGGCAACAAGGACCCTAAATACCTTATAGACTAACATACATAATTATAAAAATCACATATTAGTAGCACTTCACTTTGCACTAGCTTTCCTTTGTGCTATCCTGTGGAAGCGACGGAACACTGCGTCTTGCGGCCAAAACTTCTCTTCCATGACGAAGGGCAGATTACAATTCGGCACGCGCACCACGAATGCCTTAAAGTTGACGTTGCGGCGCGACTCCAGAAACTGCACCGGCGTGTACCTTGTCTTCTGGCGCACTTACTCCACGATGTCCTCCGCCTTAGTGGTGTAGTTGCGCCCGGAGCGGTGCGGTGCGGTGCCCGGAGTTTGGAAGTTGGCGGTGTGATACCCCCGTGCTTCGGAAAGCACGTTAAGCGGTTGATCCTACGCCTGATCTCTCTCCGGTCGTGTCGGATTGCCGTCCCATCGGACTATGACAGTGAGGGAAGAGAGTGCACTTGTGTCTGCTCACACACGCCTGCACTCAAAATCAAAATCAAAAGTCATTTATTCAAATTAGGCTGAGAATCAAAACTTTTCGAACGTCAAAGTACATGAGACAGTCCCCCAAAACGCCCACCCTTCACCACTTCCTAGTGCTTTAGCTGGCAAGAAGAAGTAGTGGAACAAACTCCCCAGCAGCACAGCTGTCTGTTTAGTCGGATAGACTTGATTCTATACATATACTATAATATCTCCCACGCCGGAGGCTAGTCTCCGTTGAGATTGGCCACCATGGCCGCGAAATACGGTCTAGAGGACTATAATTCTCGAATGGCAGTAATTTCCTGAACGAACACTTTGACAGGCTATAGTTATAGCTCTTCATCATCATCTGCTGCTTAACCTTTTCCTAACTATGTTAAGGTCGGATTTCAGTCAAAAGCAAGTAGGTTTTGCCCACTGCTTTGCCCACGCGAAGGTTGGAAATTATCCAACGAGAGATAGAAAATAATATGTCCTAACCCAGGTCATGGTCGACCTGTTTGCTAAAGTGAAAGCGCAACAAACAAACATACTAAAACTCATTTTCGTATTTATATATATATATTTTTTTTACTTTTTGTCAGTCTCGTCTTAAAGGCACTGGCTTGCCCCAGCCAGGATTGTGCGGCAGTCCATTTCGAGATCAAGACTATTCATCATCTGCCTAGCTTTTGCTTAGCATCTGTTTAGCTGGCTTCCAGTCATACCAGTTGCATCTGAATACAGTATTTTACATGGATCGACTCGGCTGGGCAGCGTTCGGGAAGCTTCACAATATCTTCTCGTCCCATATACCGCAGTGTCTCAAGTCTTTGACCAGTGCGTGTTGCCAGTGATGACATATGGAACCCAAACGTAGTCGCCACACGGGGCCTCATAAGAAGGCTTACAGTCACCCAAAAGGGAATGAAGAGGGCTATGCTTGGAGTTCCCTGCGTGATCGAATCAGGAATGAAGAGATCCGCAGGACAACAAAAGTAACCGAAATAGCCCAAAGAATTGCCAAACTTAAGTGGCAGTGGGCAGGGCACATTGCTCGCAGAACAGATGGCTGATGGGGCCGAAAAGTTCTGGAGTGGCAACCGCGCACCGGAAGACGTAAAGTTGGAAGGCCTCCCACAAGGTGGACCGATGACCTTGTGAGGGCCGCAGGAGTGCGTTGGATGCGGGAAGCACAGAACCGGTCGAAGTGGCGGAGCTTGGGGGAGGCCTATGTCCAGCAGTGGACGACTTTCGGCTGAAATGATGATGATGATGATGACATAGATCGACTGCCTATCTGACCTCTACAACCAATTACTGGGTAATACGATACCCCATGGTAAGACTGGTTATGATTACAGTTCTTATAAGTAGATAATTTAAAAGATGTTTATACAGTAAAGGTAATCCTAGTATCTTACCTTTGTTAGCGACCTCCCAAGCAGTTTCGAAGGTCCATCGGTTCTCATTGCTGGCTGCTTGTCCCTTATCCATGTAAGAAAGCAGGTCATGTGTAGACTCCGCCCTGTAGAACCGCTTCGATGATCTGTCGCGTGACATTGTGGCCTGTGGAGAAGAAAATAGGGTTTAGATTGGCTTGACAAGTGCGTGGTGCAAAGGTCTTTATTTAGCACTAGTTTTTGCCAGCGTGGTGGTCGAAAATTATCCCAGGGGAACTTATTATCGGGATAAATGTATCCTATGTGTCAATCCAGGTTATAATGTATGTGTGCCAAATTTCATTCAAATCCGTTCAGTCGTTGTTGCGAGATTGAGTAACGAGAAAAAGTACAAACATCTAAACATACAAAATTTCACATCACTACATAGTATAAAACAAAGTCGCTTTCTCTGTCCCTATATCCCTATGTATGCTAAAATCTTTAAAACTACGCAACGGATTTTGATGCGGGTTTTTTTAATAGATAGAGTGATTCAAGAGGAAGGTTTATATGTATAATACACCGACCTCCACGCGGGCGAAACCGCTGGCAAAAGCTATTTTAGAATATTAGTAAGATTGTAGAAAACTAGGAATAGTAGGATTGCGGTCTATAGACTGGTTTGTCAGACTTTCGGGCTTGTGACGACCCGTAACGACTTTCAAAGCTCCACGAACAACAGCCGGGACAAACGGCTTAACGTGCTTTCCGAGGCACGGAGGGGTCTTGCTATGTTAAGATGGTCACCCATCCATAGACCAATCGCGGCAAGCGTAGCTTAACCTTATCAATGCGGCTAATATTAATTAGCCACAAGCCACACAAGCGTCATCCTTAGGTATTCCATAAAAAAGTGGTATATTAAGCATTACGTCAATACGATATCAATGTTCTAAGAAAACTCTATCCGTCACAAAACTCAATTAAACAACAATGTACGGACATACCACGTTCTAGTCATTAAAATGCTAATATACCTAGTTACCTACGTACCTACTTGTCATGACGTATATTCTACTTGCAAATGTATGCGCAAGAGTCGTAATTGACATAACCAGACGCCATTTTAAAAGACGATTTTTGAATATTAAGCGGGCATTGAGAACATGGTCGATGATAATATAATATTTGGTTTAAATTAAACGAGTTCTTAGGACCGCCGCAGACTTTTCGAAGAGTAGTTTACCTGCCAAACAAATATCAACACTGCGTCTCATAAAATAAAGTCCAAAATAAATTATTACAGGAGTCGGAGGTGGACCGATCAGCATTTGCATTTCCACGTATCCCTTTCTGTCACTTAGAATCGGCATTCGCTATAGTGAGAGAGAAAGATACTACAGAGAAATTCCTGGTGTCACTCCAATAACGTAACGCTTAAATTGAATTGGGCTGGACACATCCACCGCACTTGTGTCAGACGATCAATGGGCCAAACTTACGACCTAGTGGGTCGCGCTTGTCGGCAAACGACATCGCGGCAGGCACAGACAGAGATAGTGGGATGAGCTGGACTCATTTAATAAAGATTGATCCTTGGTAGCTCTGGGCAGAGAGAGGTGTAAAGAGAATCCTTCACCCAGCTGTAGGACATTAATGGCTAATAATACAAAGTAAATAAATAACCACAATAACACTGCCCGATCCGGGAATTGAACATTGAACCCTGGAGCTTAGGGAACGTACCCATACTACGTAACCCTTTTTTTTTCTCCTTCCCCGCCCCCCTCGGTGACCACCTGTAGGCCAAGAATGTTGCTGCATAATTTTTTACTTCTTGATAATATTTATATGAAGCGTCTTCTTGTTTATACAAAACAAAAAAAAATCAGCTGTTCCATACATTCTGATCGCGTAGGTATTGCACTTTTCTATGAAACAGTTGATTTTTTTGTAAAACTGACGAAAAATTTCAGCGCTAGGGGGTCTCGAATGATATGCTGAATTCATGGTAACATTTTGCGAACTGGATAAAACTTATCCTGTAGAATAGTCTTATAATATATGCAGTGCATGCATGCAGGGCGTCTAAAGAGGCCGCTATGGCAGAATAATAATAGGATAATTATTATGAATCATATATTAGAATCGTAAAATGGTCACAAACTGACAATTCATAATATTATCTGCGTAGACAACACGCAATTCATCTATTTGACAGTTTTGTATGGAAATTTGTAAAATGGTCACCAAATAATGAATTGCTTTGTTAAAGTAAAATGTCAAATAGCAGAATCATAGGGGAATTCAGGAAGTGAATTGCTTTTAGAGGAATCGCTTAATGTGGCGTTTTAAGGTCCCCTGAACATTGGTGGCCCCGAGTTACAAGTTGTAGGTCGTGGGTTCGAACCCAGGCAGGCGCATTACTTTGTGTAAATTATTTCATCACAGCTGCTTTCAAAACGGTGAAGGAAACATCGTGAGGAAACCGGCATGTCCTAGTACTAAAAATTCGAAGACATGTGACATCTACCAACCCGCACTGGGCCCGCGTTGTGGATAATGGCCCACTCCCTCTCACAGAGAGGAGGCTTGTGTCCCAGCAGTGGGAACGTGATAGGCTGATTAAGCGTATGCTTATAATCTAAGCTTGGCATGTTAAGCCAAATCCGAGACTAGAAACCAACCTTCAATAACACTGGAACGAAGTCAATATTTGCGGAGTCCTCGACGAAAAATCTGTTTATTTGTGTCCGGAAGACATCGTTCTACAACAAACATTGGTATTGGCACAGAACTGAAGTCGTGACGTAAGTAGACGTGCCCCCGCGAACGTATTACAAGTATATACAGAAGTACTACTGCGTGACTAATTTAGCTGGTAGAACTGCCCGTTGGTTTTGTTTTTGTTTTTTGGTAGCAAGCGCGGTTCTGGAGCTTAGCGCGGTTCTTCAAACAAAAAAGGTATGACAACACGATTTGACAGTTGTCCTTATTACCGATGTGTTTATGCTCCTTCGAAAAAGTTAATTAAGCAGGAGTAGGTTCACTTCTAAGTATCGAAATACGTTCGGACAGATTCCTATCTTCGTTGACGGATTCAGAGAGTATGCTTGGATGTCCCAAAACTCGAAACGGCAATGACTTAAGTATCCGATAGGTACTTAAGTCATTGCCCTCTTTGGATCCTCTTAGAACACGTTCGGACGTAAAAATATCGCTGTGGGATTTTGGCACTAAATTTTTTACTCTCGGTGTAAACCAAGAATCTAACATAGCGCATTCCAGCTCGTTTAAATAACACTGTTCGATTTTCAAATCTTAGCGCAAAGCAGTGCGGTGAAAATTCAGTGCGCGAAAAATCCTGTAGCGATATTTTTACGTTGAAATAATATAGCGATTCAAAAGTGATTACTGAATCTCTTTAGAATCCTTCTTGGCAACAAGTTATATTATTTCATTGTTAAAACCCCTTTTAAAGTTTCGTCCCGATTCACCACTGCATTCCTATTTACCCCGTTTGACGGTACATGTCTGTTTTTATACTAGCCACAATCATGCTCGTTCCATACCAATCGATGGCCATCCAAAAACTAAATTTTAAAAAAAATTACAAAATTAAAGTCGGTTCATCCGTTCGGGAGCTACGATGCCACAGACAGACACACACACACACAGACACGTCAAACTTATAACACCCCGTCGTTTTCGCGTCGGGGGTTAACAAGTACTCGTACATAAATGACAAAAAGAAATGGACCTTCTAACTTGTCTACTTCTGACCACATAGATCTGCGTCGCGACGGTCACAATGAAGTCCGCTGTCAAAGATAGCTGGCTGACAGCCAAACACGTGTTGTTGTGCACTTGCATAAGTATCATGTAATATTTTGTGATGAATAATGTATGCAGGTATGCGAGAGTATTGTTGAAATATTCACTCATTTGTTAAACACGAAATCTCATAAACTACTGGACCTTAGAAGATGAAATTTGGCACAGAGGTAGATTATGAGTAGGAGGCGTCAGCTAAGAAAGGTTTTCCAGAAACTCTCCACGTAAAGGGGTGAAATAGTGGGTGGAAGTTTGTATGAAAAACCTTAACACATTTTCAACATTGACGCGGGCGGAGCCGTGAGCAAACCTGACAAACCAGTCTATAGACCGCAATCCTACTATTCCTAGTTTTCTACTATCCTACTAATATTCTAAATATGCATGTTTGTATGTTTAGATGTTTGAGACTCGATCACGCAAAAACGGCAGAACGGATTTGAATGAAATTTGGTACACAGATAGTTTGTAACCTGGAATAACACAGGACTTTTTATCCCGATAGTACGTTCCCATGGGATAATTTTCGACTTCCACATAGGCATAGCTAATGTTAGTAGGAAATATGTCAGCCGCCATGAACAGAGTGGCAGGGAAATCGACGCGTAAGCTGTTAAGGGCCTTGACAAAGGTAGTCACACTTGTGATACCCCCTCCCCCTTGTGTGACGTCGTTAAAAAAAAATATTTAGAACTCATTAAATTAAAACAGCAGTTTTACATTTTTTAATTAATTTAAATTAAAACTCTGCACTCGCCAACGACTTAATCATACATGAGCCTAATAAATAAAGATCAAGTTAGTATTATTTTTAAGTTTTTGGTTTACAAATAAATTTCGAGTTTTAGTATTTTCGATTTTAAAATGTGACGTCACAAAGTTTTTGACCTCCCCCAGTCCCTTGTCACACAATGTCACATTTCATTGACCTCCCCCCCCCCTCTTTACCGTGTTACGTAATTTATGGAGGGCCCCTTACGATGGTTTCAGCACATGATTCAGAGCCTCACTGCATTGATATACAAGAAACCGAAGATGCACAGTCTCGAACAAACTGTAACACTCAAAACTGTCCCCAATTATACATCAGTAGTTATCATCATCATCATTTCAGCCGAAAGACGCCCATTGCTGGACATAGGCCACCCCCAAAAGGGGAGGTTTTACCATAATCGCCACGCTTGGCAGGCGGGTTGGCGATAGCAGTATGGTGGTCAAATGCATAGAGAACGCTGCTGCCCATTCTCTAGTAAGTCCCTTAGTCGTCTTCTACGACACCTACGGGAAGAAATGGGATGGTGCTATTCTTTTATGTCCGGCACGACACGGAACAGTTTTCAGTGGTTACAGTTATGATAAAACACATTTTTTTGCAAATTCAACTTTACAAGCATGACTTTTACAATGTCCAAAAAGACTGACTGATGACACCTTTGACACTTTGCACCCTATTTATGCGGACGTTTTTGAGACGCTGATTGTGATCTTGGGATTATTGTATATGAATAGTCCAGGAAATGCCGGTTACTTACCTCATGATTTAAAATAGTCACGCTATAATTTTAAAATATGCCAAATATTCACAGGCTGATAGTAGTAACAAGATAAAATACAATGATAATACATTTATGTGACATAAGCTGTAGTAAATGAGATTCAATGAATAAGAATTACTGATAAGAGAAACATTATACAAATTCAAATTCAAAATTCAAATTCAAAATAATTTATTTGCAAATATGGGTAAACAATATGCAGATGTTTTACATTCATGTAATAGTTGTGTATCACATTATTAGTAACACCATATTTTACCTTTCGGCATGCAAACTAGGTAGGTACATAGAATGAAAACATTAAAAAAAAAAAAAAAAAAAAAAAAAATGAAAACTGAACAAAATAATAAGAATGAGATCAATAACATTTGTATAAAAAGAAATCTTATACTTTATCCTGCAAATATTCAGATACACTGTAATATGCTTTATGTATCAAAAAGCTTTTTAGTTTTTTCTTGAACGTGTTAGGCGATGACGCCTCCATTAAATATTTAGGTAGATGATTGTATATACGGGGAGCCATGCAAAATATACTATTATTTAAAAGAGTTGTTTTATTGTTAGGACAACAAATTTTACTGTTGTGTCGTTTACTTTTATACTTTTCAAAGAAAGTATCGTTAGATCTTACAAAATTAATAATTTCATAAATGTATATGCATGGAAGTGTAAGTAGTTTAAGATTTTTAAAATATTCTTTGCAACTATCTGTTTGTTTAAGTTTACAAATTGAACGGACACATCTCTTCTGAGCCTTAAACGCATCATCCTTATGTACAGAATGTCCCCAAAACATTATTCCATACCTTATAATGGATCCCACATAACCATGGTATGCAGACAGAACAGTCGATATATCAGCCATTTTGGAAAGCATATGTAAGGCATACGATTGTTGATTTATTTTTAAGCATAGATTCTCAATGTGTGTTTTCCAATTTAGACTGCAGTCAATATTTAAGCCCAAAAATTTTGTAGTGTCTACGTGAGAGACTTTTTTATTTGAGTATTTGATGCTAATGTCACTAAACTGTGCAACCCTATTGCGAAATATCATTATATTAGTTTTATCAAAATTTAACTTTAAATTGTTAGATGTAGTCCATTCTATAATTGTTTCTATGGCTTCATTAATATCTTGTTCTAGTGTCATTCTGTCTTTACCATTAAATACAATGGTACAATCATCAGCAAAAAGAAATGTAGGTTGTTTTATAATTTTTGGTAAATCGTTGATGTAAATAATAAATAACAATGGTCCCAATACACTTCCTTGTGGGACTCCTACACATACACACCTTTTTTCTGATGTAAAATGAACCTCTTTATTGATTTTTGGGCATATTCGAGTAATTTGAGTAAACTGCTTTCTATTGCTAAGATATGACTCAATAAGTTTAAGAACATTACCACGAACTCCATACATGGCTAACTTCTGCAAAAGTATTTTATGATTAACACAATCAAATGCTTTGCTGAAATCCATGTAGAGTGCACAAACTGGGGTTTTGTTATCAACATTAATCATTACCTTCTGGAGAAAGTTATAAACTGGTGTATTTATGGTTTTATTTTTGCGAAATCCAGTTTGCTCGTCGGTTAGAAGATGTTGCGATTCAAAAAAATTGTATAATTTGTTGTGTATGACTTTCTCAAAAACTTTAGATAATACTGGAACTAAAGCTATAGGGCGGTAACAGGACATTGAAAGTTTATTGTCTTTTTTGAAAAGTGGTTTTATTAATGTAGTCTTTAGTTTCTCAGGAAATACTCCGTTAAATATTGCCAAATTTATAATATGACATAGTATGTCAGAAATTTTAAGAGAAACCAGCTTCAATATTTGTGTTGAAATCTGGTCATATCCGGTGCTGCTAGTATTTTTCATATTATTTATTATTCTTTGAATTTCACTTGGGCTAGTCGGACTCATGAACATAGAGTTTGGATTGCGAGGTATTTGTAAATTTGTGTCGCGTATAGTTTCTCCTTTCAAGCCATCAATAAAGAAGTCATTAAATAAATTTGCTATAGTTACGGGATTGTCACTATAATTTTTGCCATCGATGCTTATTTTTTGAATTTCACTTTTAGGTACATTTACTGTTGAATTTTTAATAACTGTCCACGTTGCTTTGCACTTATTGTGAGCTGTTTGAATAAAATGATTGTTTTGGGCTTTTTTTGTGGAATTTATGATGTGTTTTAATCGACTTGAGAGAGACTTGAAGCTTTTTTTATTTTCCTTTGTACGATTTAGGCGATAGCGCCACAGCAGTTGACGTTTACGCATACAACATTTCTTTAAACCATTGCTTATCCATCTCGGTCGACAATGTGAGGTTATTTTCGTAAGTATCACTGGAAAGCATAAGTAGTAAAATAAGGAAAATAGGTCAAAAAATAGGTCAAAAGCTTCGTTTGAGTCATGAGTTTCTAATACTTCAGAGAATGTGAGAGAATTAATGTAATACATAAATTTATTTATGTTTTCTTGACTATAATCACGTCTTTCAATGTACCAGTACTTTAATGGACTGCTTTTTTGTACAGGGCATGATAATATTTGGGCTGTATGGTCAGATAATGCCAACTCCAAGACTTTGCCCTTACACCCACGGATATTAGTTATAATATTGTCAATGCAAGTTCCGCTCGTTAATCTAGTGGGCTCATTGATGGATATTTTAAGATTATAACTAGTTACCGTTTCCAAAAATGATTTGGTTAAGTTATTTTTATTTAATATATTTATGTTAAAGTCACCACATATTATAATTTTCTTTTTATTACAGCAATATTTATTAAGCAAAGAATTAAGAGATGTAAAAAATGTTTCTATGGCCTCATGTTTTGACTTTGGAGGACGATAAATACAGAACACAATAATGTTGTAATGTAGGAGTTCTATACCAGAGCATTCTATGATACTTTCAGAACAGTATCTTTTTAAACCCTCAATTGGTTTAAAACTGTGAGTGTTTCGTACAAGTATACAAGAACCACCTCGTCTATTTTTTCGAAAATTGGAGGATGTGAGAGTAAAATTAGGTATTGTAAGTAAATGTGTGTCTGTATGAGCCATATTATGCTCTGTGAAACATAAAATATCGAATGCCTTTTTTTCATCCTCAAGGGATGCTAAAGATAATGATAGAAGATCAGATTTTGCAATAAGTCCGTTTATATTTTGATGAAATATAGTAATTTTGTTAGGGTCGAAAAAACATATTAGGTGTGTGACAGTTAGCAGATGTATTTTCCTTTGTATCTGTTTCTAAGCCTGAAGATATATTTTGAGTGTATATGCATATTTGCTCATTAACTAATTGTTCCAAATTATTAAAAACATGTTGCATTCCATAGTTATTAAGCAAGCCAGTGCGTCGTGAAAACATGGTATAATCAGCAGATAAATCTAAGTTAGTGTCAAATAATGTTACATAGTTATGTGTGTGATTATCTAAATACAGTAAGTTATTAAAAGTTTCAACTCGACCATTGAATATTGATGAAAAGTTGCGACATCTATACGTAGGTAAGCATAATAAAACATTCGTGTGCCGCACTGTTAATAAAGTTTCACGAATATTTACAATCATATCGAAATAGTTCATAGTTTTTTTAAAGTCCTCATCACCAATAAGTATCATGCAGTAATCTTCTTTTGAGTAGTCTGTAAGTTTTGTGTTTAAATCCCTGATAAGTGTCTGGATTCCACAATAGGGTGTCAGATAGTGGCATAACTGATAACTCTGGAACTTTTCTTCAGCTATTGATAGTAACGGGTTATTTTTGTTACTGCTTATAATGCATAATTTACGTTTCTTTGGGCATAATTCTATCTTCATTCCTTTGGTTGGTTGTGTAGTTTGACAATTTGTTGGAGACGTACATTCCGGAGCCATGGTATGACTTTCAACTGAGAACTTGGGTATATTTAATTTCTTCGATTGTTTACAATTCTTCGGGGTAGATTGTTTGGGACTTAGACTTGGTGTACTACTTACCATTAGGTAATTATTACTGTTTGAGATAGTTTTCTTTAAATCCATATTTTCTTTTGACAGCTCATTTATTTTACCATGGGCAACCTTTAAATCCGAATTAAGTTTCTCAATTTGCGGTTTCAGTTCTCGAATTTCATCATTCTCATAATCTGAGGTATTTGGTATGCTATTAGTAGTGCCATCTAGTGTCATGCTGCTTGTATTGTTATCATTCATCGATGTTTCCAACATTGGCCGATTACGTCGTGGTCTACGCAGCGTTATATTCCCAAGGAAATTCATTTTGAAGAAATTGTGGGAAATATTGTTTTAATTTCACGATAACAATCCAGATATAATTATTCCGTAAGAACATACAAAAAGAGAAACATTTTGTGGGATGCGAACTCGAGCACCAGATGATAGAAAGCAGTGTTAGTTTGGATCAGGTCAAACCAACCTTTTCTAAAATTGTCGAAATTTAGATTCAGTTTTGATATGGTTTTTGAAAAGTTCGTTAAAACGACGGTTTTTGAGATCTAATTTTGAAAATTGACGCGCTGTTTGTTTTTATTTTATTTTGTTTGTATGATAATTTATAATATTGGCACAGTTCTATTGTAATGTGAATTTTCATTAAATGGAAGAGTTATTATTCATATTTAGCTTGTTTTATCATCACTATTTAGCACAAAATATAGTTTGAGGTGAAATATTGTTTACATATTACAAACATTTTAAGTAGATTAGTTCACTGTGTATGTTTAGTTTGGATAACACTTTCACTTCACTATTACACTATAAGGTCCATGTTAATACTAATAGCAATATAGAATAACTGTTTTAAATATTTTTAAGAATTAAAATTCAATTTATAATGCGGAGTATAATGTTTACGTGACGGCAGCGCCATCTGTATACCATATAGATATTGATAAACGTGGAAATAATTCGCAAAACTAAAACCCATAATCAGCCTAAAATGTTCCCACTGCTGGAACACAGGCCTCCTCTCTGTGAGAGGGAGTGGGCCATAATCCACCACGCGGGCCCAGTGCTGGTTGGTAGATGTCACATGTCTTCGAATTTTTGGTTCTAGGACATGCTGGTTTCCTCACGATGTTTTCCTTCACCGTTTTGAGAGCAGTGGTGATGAAATAATTTACACAAAGTAAAGCGCCTGTCCGTTCTGGTTCCGTGTGGTGCCGGACGTAAAAGAATAGCACCATCCCATTTCTTCCCGTGGGTGTCGTAGAAGGCGACTAAGGGACTTACTAGAGAATGGGCAGCAGCGTTCTCTATGCATTTGACCATCATACTGCGATCGCCAATCCACCTGCCAAACGTGGCGATTATGGCAAATCCCCCTCTTTTGGGGGAGGCTTATGTCCAGCAGTGGACGTCTTTCGGCTGATGTGTGAAGCGCCTGTCTCGGTTCGAACCTACGACCTGAATCTTGTAAGTCGCGACCGTTACCGCTGGGTCACCACTGCTCCCAAACTTATAACTAAAATGCAGAAATACCAAAGAAACGGAGTGCGTCTACGAATGACCAGCAACCTAATTGCGTAAAACACTATAATATTTTTTTTTTAATACAGGATAAGTTTTTATCCAGTGCGCAAACTGTAACCATGAATTCAGCAGCTCAAATTTTGACCGCGTAGGGTATTGCATTTTTCTATAAAACGGCAGATTTTTTTTGTAAAACCGACGTAAAATTTCTGCACGGGGGGGGGTCTAGAATGATATGCTGAATTCATGGTTACAGTTTGCACACTGGATAAAAACTTATCCTGTATACCTACTTCAAAATGATGAGGTTCTCGATACGTCTGTATCTTTAAGGGGGTCGATAATACGTTTTTTTAATCCACTTTGTGTGTCTTAATGATATTTTGCTGCTTCCTGTCAATGTTGTTCACATAGCAAGTAGTGGTATACAATTGGTGTAGGGTAGGTACCATAACAAAAAGTGAAAAATAAAAACTTTTTCTAAAAACAAACCAACTGGCTTCCGAAAAAACTCTACAAAGTAAAAAATAACTTTAATTTCGGAAGTCGGTGACAAAAAGAAAATACGGTACCTACTCTTGTCTCGCTCGGTAGATTGACACAGGCTGATTGTGACTCCAACAATTCATTCAGGACTTGGATAAGAGGGTAAGGGACACATACATCTCCATTCACTTGTTTAATCTGTGGCCCAACTGGTAACGAATTAGCCATTTCCCATCTTATTTTATTCATCTGCAAGAACTCCACCAACCATTATGTACTGAACAAACGCATTTGATTCTATCAGAGCAATTTAACTGTTATAAAACGAATGATAACATCGTATTGCTGCAATGATACGGTCATAGATCTTATCATTATGTAGGAATGTTATCATAAACGATATCGTTGCAACTTGATGGGGGATATAAACAGTATCTTATGACCCCTTGTAACCTCAGTCCGGAATGAGGACTTTACGAATACTCCACAATCAGCCTAAACCTGTGGTGAGATGGTGCTTCCTTACCAAACCCATTCATTCGTTTCACCTGCTGAAAATCTCGCACCTGGACATGAGCTGCCTTGCCTTTCCTGCAGACCTAGCACGAGCACCGATTTGTCGGAAGAATAGAAATGACTATTAACTAAATGATGTACAATAGGAGAAGATAGCTGTGTTTTTCTATTAATTATCACAGTTGTGCGTTCTAAACGAATCATGATTTTGTAGATAATCTCTGGCCGTACAGCCGGTTATGGTTTAACCGGCTGATTTAAATTTAGCCATGTGTTGGTGAACTCGGGTCTTAAGCACTAAAGATAACAGCTGGTACAGAATCACTATACATAGTTTCAGTTCAAAATAAAACACTCTAAGAATTGATACCAAATTTTCGGTTCCATATGTTTCAATAACAACAAACGTGTCACCGCACTACGTAGGTCAATAAGTTTCCACGTTACTTGCCAATCTTTACATAGTACCGATAAAACAAAATCGCTTCCCGCTGTATGTCCCTATGTATGCTTAGATCTTTAAAATTTCGCAACGGATTTTGATGCGGGTTTTTTAATAGATAGAGTGATTCAAGAGGAAGGTTTATATGTATAATAAACCGACCTCCACGCGGGCGAAGCTGCTGGCAAAAGCTAGTATCACGATAAATCTCTCCCGAGTGATGTATTTATTTCAATTTCAAAAATTCGGTTTCTGACATCAATGTATTAAAAATTCTCATAACTTCCGAACATGTAGAGATACGATTAAAAAACCCTTCCAATATCGTTTGATATCATCCAAAGAAGCCGTGCCCTAGGTATGTATATACCCTTTCCGTTACACGTTGTATAAATAGTGATACGATAAAACACAACAGGTATACATTTTTAACAGTAGACAACAAGTAATCTTATCATCGTCCTAGCACAAATAACACGGCAAGTTCAAGATTACGCGGCCAATGTGTTAGATACAACGATTCTGTGGTGATCTGCCGATCACAACACTAGTGGTAATGCTACCACATTTTATTCCTACAACATGAAAAAGAAGGAATGAAAGAAAAAAATACAATTTCGGACACGCAGGGGCAGGACACATACATCATCATCTGCCAAGCTTTTTTCCAACTATGTAAGGATCGGCTTCCAGTCAAATAGGAAGCAGCTGAATACCAGTATCTTACATGGAGCGACTGCCAATCTGACCTCTACAACCCAGTTGCTGGGTTGTGGAGGTCAGATACCCCTTGGCAAGACTGGTTGTCCGACTTTCGGGCTTCTGACGACCCGTAACGACTGTCAAATATCCACGTATGAAAAAGGCTAGGCAGGTGATGATATATTTTTGTATATTTCTGCTTGAGTTTGTATAGTTTTCATTGTTTTATTGGTATATTGAGATGTGCTAGCTGACATATTTATGGCAAATAATTTAATTTCATGTTTCGTGTTTCTATTGTACAGAACCAAGTTCTTCTAACAGAACAGACAGCTGTGCTGCTGGGGAGTTTGTTGCGCGACTTCTTCTTCCCAGCTAAAGCACTAGGAAGTGGTGAAGGGCGGGCGTGCCGGGGGACTGTCTTATGTAATTTTGACGTTCAAAAAGTGCTGATTCTCAGCCTAGTTTGAATATATGACGTTTGATTTTGATTTTGGTATCTAGCTGCACCCGGTTAGACTGAAAGCCAACCTTCATCATTTCAGCCGAAAGAGGTCCACTGCTGGACATAGGCGTCCCCCAATGGGGGTTTTACCATAATTGCCACGCTTGGCAGGCGGGTTGGCGATCGCAGTATGGTAGTAAAATGCATAAAGAACGCTGCTGCCACTCTGGTAAGTCCCTTAGTCGCCTTCTACGACACCAACGGGAAGACATGGAATGGTGCTATTCTTTTTACGTCCGGCACCACACGGAAAGCCGAAGTTACAGAGTTGGAAATAGGCAGGAGTATGGCGACATTCCCACAAGATGGTCTGACGATTCAACCTCGTGAAGGCTGCAGGAATCCGCTGGATGCGAGAAGCACAGAACTGGCCAAAATGGCGGAGGCCTATGTCTTACAGTGGACGTCTTTTAGCACAAATGATGACAGTGACATTTGGTGGCTAGGCAGATAGTACGCGGGTGACCTCATCTGCTAAACAAGTTGCAAATTATCATCGCCGATCATCGTGCATGCTGGAAATATCACTACACTTTACACTCCCAAATCATCTCGGCGTATCAAGTGTGTTACAAAAATAATTTACCTAATCAAACACTATGTCAGTAGTCGATCACGTCGAGAGACATCGAGATACCATAGTGATCTTACACGCGTTTATGCGTGCACACATATGTAATATACACGTCTCTGTATGTAAATGATATAAATATAGTACGCTCAGGGTTCGATTGTTTGTGTGAGACAAACACACGGATGAACTGTGGTACGGGGTCTTGTCAACGAACCACAAAGACTTGTATTGTGATCAAAGCCAAAATTGTACAAAAATCTTGTCAGCAAATAAGCATTCAAATTTGAAAAAATAAAACACTGTGTATCTTGATAATGTTCTAATACTTCACTGTTGTTTTTATAGCAAGCAGAGGTATACAAATTGATGTGGAAGAGGTACCATAGGTAACTAAAAAGTAAAAAAAAAAACAACCAACTTGTAAAAAAATAAACTACAGAGTGAAAAAACACTTTAACTTCGGAAGCCGGTGTCTTTGGATCCGTATTTAAATTTTTTTGTCGCCGACTTTCGGAATTAAAGTTATTTTTCACTTTATAGTGTTTTATTTGTTCAGTTCAGTTGTTCAGTTGTTTTTGTAAAAACGTTTTTTTTTTTGCATTGACTAGGTCAAAATCTCACTTGACGTCCGCGTGGATTTTTCTAAAATAAAAGTAGCCTAAGTTACTCCTTATTACATCAGCTACCTGCCAATGAAAGTCCCGTCAAAAACGGTCCAGCCATTTCAGAGATTAGCGGGAACAAACACAGACAGACAGATAGAAATTATTGAAAAAAATGTTATTTTGGTATATGTACCGTATATATTCATTTGCATGTAGCAAAAAGCGGTTATTTTAATATTACAAACAGACACTCCAATTTTATTTATATGTGTAGATGTGTAGATTACTTCATTCACTGACAAACAACGGTGGATGTCACATGTCTTCGAATTTTTTGTTTTAAAACATGCCGGTTTGTTTTCGTTGTTTTCCTTTACCGTTTTGAGAGCAGTAGTGATGAAATAATTTACACAAGTTTGGTTTCGACCCTGGGACCTACAACTCGTAAGCCGCGGCTATTTCTACTGGGCTACCACTGTTGTAAGCAATAAAGATTGAGCACGTCAAAATGTTCGTCATCCCTGCTACACTCACACAAGCATAATTTCCAAACGTCAAACACATCATACATATTACGCACGGCTGACATTTTTACGCGTCGTTTTTTATCGCACATTGAATTTTCAACACACTGCTCAGCCCGGAGAATTGAAATTCCAATAGTACGCTTTATTGTGACGCGTTCCAATATTGCGCTCCGTTGAATTCTCAATGCTCGGCTGAATGCTGAGAGTTGAAAATTCAGTGCGCTGTTAAAACCGACAGTGGTTATGAACGCAAATACATATTTTAATTCGTGTTGACATGAGTTTGTTATTGTTAGCGGTATCTTCAAGGTCCTTCCTTCACGGGGTTAGCAGAGTTAGAGATATGACAGATTAGAGCACAGATGGCAACAGTAGGTCAATCGTTTAATTTGTTTTATTTTTGGATGTGTTTCATTAATTTGTATTCTGATGACGATTATTTCTGATCTTGACATCAAGCTTGCGTTCCCCGAAGTGACAGGCAGGAGGTACTATCGAGGAAACTTAGATCTGACCAATTTGAAAACAAAATCCCGTGCACACAATGACCACATCTATTAGCAAGCGTTACTATAGCGGCTGAGCGGTGCAAGCAATAATAGTCCTTACGGTATAGGTAGATGTTAGTTTCCTCGATAGTACCTACGCCTACACTCAATAATTTCGCCAAATTTGTTGTAAATTCTCTACGGGGCAAACTTATCGCCTTAAAGTAATCGCAAATCCAATCTTCTATCACCATTTCCTTTTTTTTTGGCTGTCTCTCTAATATGTCTAAAAACAACCGACTTCCAAAAAAATCACTAAAAAGCGAAAAATAACTTTAATTTCGGAAGGCGGTGACTTTCGATATGTATTTTAATTTTTGTCGAGAAAGTACTCATTCAAAAACTATCCAAATCGCTTCAAGTGTGCCTATAAAATTCGAAGAGTTCTCTCTATTTCTCCAGAATCCCATCATCAGATCCTGACTTGATGATCATGGGACCACCTGGGAAGTATACCCTTTCAAACAAAAAAAAAATCCAAATCGGTCCAGCCATCTTCGAGTAACGATTTGAGAACCTCCTCCTTTTGGAGGTCGGTTAAAAAAGAAAATCTGCTCAACGACGCAATGAATGTTGTCGAAATGTCAAAATGAAGGCCATTGCTACCGTCAGTATGTTACGCAAGCACACTGCAGGTCAGCGGGAAATACTCATGGTACAAATACAAATACGATTCTTTTCCGGTTCAACTCGACCCAGCATGTTTATGCTGAGGCGAGTTGAACTTGCACTGGGCCATTATTTTAATTGTTTATGGAGGGGAGGTATCCTGTAGTAGCTTCTGAAGTTTTGACTGATTATGAGTCTGTGTGATAATTATCTTGACAAAAGCGAAAGTACCAGGCGTTCATAGTCTAATAGGAGTATTAAGTAACAATGAATGACCTCAACAACACGTTAGAGTCCATCCATTATTAGACTGATAAGAACTCATTATGTAACACTTATCGCGTTATACTTGAATGTTGAGTTCAATGAAATCTGTGATCACGATTATAATGGTGGTACTTCACATCTCTATTCATGTTCGCATAGAGGATGATTTCCAGCAACGGCTCGGATCGCATCGGATCGGAACGGATCTTACAATCTCTAAACGATATTAAATCGTGTACACAGTGTTTAAAGTTTATATTACCAAGCCGCGAACAGCAGCTTAACCGCGGGCGTCTTCCGCACCACGCGTTCGTAGCCGAAAGTATGCTGCGACGCGCGATCGGCTCCGTTCGCCTATCGTCTCCTCGGCAACACTTCAACACGGTAGGACTGAAACTATTTGACTGGACGCAGAAACGGATACGTTCGCAAGCGACACGGTACGGAGCGGATCGTATGCGTCGACATCCTGCCGGACGCGATCGGCCTTCGCCGCATCCGTTTGCATCCTTTCCGATCCGATCCGATGCGAGCCGTTTGGTGGAAATCATCCTTAATATTCGTCTTAGCCCACGACAACCGACGGATACGAGTGTTCATGTATTTGCGGATTCGTCTTAGTTATTCGTGAAAAATAGGCAAAAAAGTCGCCATTCACACGGACGAAACAAAATCGTGGGGGGATTTTTTAGCGCTAGATTTTCAACTTTCGACGTGGAACGGAGCATTGAGCATCCAACAGAGTGCATGTCAGCACGTCGAAAACCGAACAGTGTGTTTTACTATTCGATTTTCAACTCTCGACGCTAAGCAGTACCTACTTTGAAAATCCAGTGCGCGAAAAAGTCCCGCCGCGATTTTATTACGTCCATACGTGGGCACGTCCCAAACTGTCAAATTTTCCCAATTAAACATGAACCTTAGTCTTTTGTAATAAAGTTGAAAAATCTATCAAAGAAATTTGACAGATTGGGGTAGCTGGATGTCCTGGCGTCTGTACATAGATAATTGTTACATTAAATAAATACAGATGAATATTTTATGTAAACTTTAAATTCTATAGAGACGTGTTATTTATATTGTCCTTACTCAGATTACTGCTTCCTCTTAGGTACCTCTTATAAAAACCCATTGAAAATCCCATCTAACATTTTTTTAGAAGGAAAATCAGGATTCTAATTATAAAGTAATTCAATGGAGTTTACAATGACACTTTCTCTCTAGGCCTCTAAGTATGCAATTTCAGTGTTTCGTCTCAGAATACTTAGCTGTATCCTACACCAAACTAATCTAGTAAAAAAAACCAGCCAAGTACGAATCGTACCGTGCCTTAAGGTAAAAAAATTTACGAAAATTACACTTTCTTTGTATGGAGACCCTGTTTCATTTTTACTACCTTAACTTTCTTTTTATTATTAGTTGTAACAGCGGCAATAGAAAGACACTGTGAAAATTTCAACTATCTATCATGGTTCATGAGACACATCCGGCTGACAGACAGACGGGGGGCCGGACAGACAGCGGAGGCTTAAAATGGGGTTTAATACTAGGGTTAAAAATGGATGTGTTTGTTGTATTTAACCAATTTGAAAAATTCAAATCAGTTATAAAATTAATCATTGGTGAAACTAGGAAAACAGGAAAGAATATTATGATAACAAAAAAGTATTTATTGCTGTCTTTCCTCATATTTTGGGTGAATCAATTAATTCATCAGCTGTGAAGTAAATAAATAAAGAATTCTCCAACTATCCCTGGTTGTCTCTAAATAATTCCGATCACGTCCGTCGCTGCCCCAGTGCCCCTCCAGCCATACTCTAACCTGCAGTGACACCTGTTAGCGTGATGTCGCTGAGTTTTTAAATCCATTAAGCCCTGGCTGGAGGCCTTAATTTATTCAGGCCACCACAGGCAAGTCCAGTTAAGTAGCCCACAACCTCCTAGATTGATCTGCGAGATGCCATTTACAAAAACTATCCCCAATTTCAATTAAATTTGGCACACTGGTAGACCATGATCTGGATTAAGACAGAGACACTTTTATCCCGATATTCCCTCAGGATCTAGACCAACGCAGGTGAAATTGCGGGGCGGAGCTAGTAATTATAAAGTGCTAGCGGTTGACTGCAACTTTGTCTGTGATTCAGGATAAAAAGTAGCCTATGTCCTTATTACTAATATTATAAATGTGAAAGTTTGTGATGATGACCAGATGTTTGTTAATCAATCGCGCAAAAACGGCTGAACGAATTTGGATGAAATTTGGTATGCAGATAGGTGATAACCTGGATTAACACATAGGATATTTTTATCCCGGCAGTACATTCTCATGGGATAATTTCCGAACACCATGCGTGCGAAGCTGCTGGCAAAAGCTAATAATCTATTAGAATCAGTTGGAATAATATGGTTGGGAAGCCTATTGACTGGTTCCATTAACGAATAGCGAAGTAGAGGAGAAAGACAAGAGTTTAAGTATTAAATGGTCAACATTATATTCTGTAAAGTATGGTTATAATCAGTTTTAACTCAATATTTACTCCCTTTCTAGCCATGTCATCTTTCATATTTATCATTCCTCCTCTTAAAACCAATATTTTTAAGCTGAAATAAAGCTATTTGATTTCAAATGTCATTTCATAATTAAATTAAAGCTTGATTCAATTGTTTTGATAAGTCTGTGATAAAATAAACAAAACATTTACAATTATTTTTTTATTCTTGAATTTACTTGTGGAATACTGTTGCTATTTTGTGGAGCTTTATCTATTTAAGCTTAAATTATCTTTCGTATCGAATTTCAAATTCAAATTTGAGACGTAAATTCTCATCTGAATAAATATTAAAATTTATTATTCAATGAATTCATATTTGCGTGTTTATTATGTTTCTGTGTGTGCGCGTGTTTGCGTTAAAATAAACTATTTTTAACCACGCCGATCGGCTGTATGAAACGACGTGTCTAAGAAAATAAAAAGTAATAAATACTTACGGATTTAAAAAAAAGTTGTTGCGATACGCCGGAAGCTGGAATAGGCACTTTTATCACTTAAAATCACACTACAAACTTGTTTTTATGATACTTTTTCACAATTCCTTGATCGACGAAGTTATTTACGACGATATTAACGCATAGTACATGTCTGCGCGGGTAGGGAATTCAAATGAAAATAATTTTGTAGGTTACAAAACGTCAAACTTGCTCGCTTTGAAGGTCACCTTGAAGTGACAGCTGGGGTGGTCAGTGTATAATTGACAATGGGACTGGGATCAAGTCGATTGAGTTGCCAGTTTATTTAACCCTATTGCATCGCATAATAAAAGGAGAGCGAATATTTCACAATGTTTTGGATTGCCGATTATTTGGAGCTGCATAGGCGTTCAAATTGCAACACTAAGCTCCGTTGTCTAATTGAAAACATCAATGCCAGCAGTTTTTGCCTAGCCCCATGGGAACGAGTGAGTTTGTGTGTATTTAACGTATGTGTGTATGAGTGCCTGTTTTATCATCTCAAAGGAAATTCGCCAGTTCCTAATCTTAAAAATTGACTACCATTTAAGAGGACGGTATTGAGTATCTACAAATCAGGTTGCGTCAAAATAATTTGAAAATATTATTTTATTTGATGCTGCTTCTAAATTAATTATTTATTACTTTCACGTAAGCAACAAATTTAACATACCAAAAACCCTCCGTGCCTCGGAAAGCACGCTATGCCCTTGGTCTCGGCTGTCATTTGTAGATTTTTGACAGTCGTTACGGGTCGTCAGAAGCCCGAAAGTCTGGTAACCAGTCTTATCATGGGGGTATCGTATTACCCAGTAACTGGGTCGTGAAGGTCAGATAATCATTCGCTCCATGTAAAATACTGGTATTCAGCTGCATCCGGTTAGACTGGATGCCGACCCCAACATAGTTGGGAAAAGGCTAGGCAGATGACGGTAAATAAATAAATAAAATACTTACGCCGATGATGATGTAAGTATAACAAATTGAGACAAATATTACATCTCTATTTTACAAGCTTTTAATTACTTTCACCTGTCCCGGTGTATGTAATGATCTTGCAAGTTAAATTTGACCCACTTCCCGGTTTCCGAGCTGAAATTTTGCATGCATATGTATATCGCGTGACGATACAATATTATGATGACATAGAGCTGATCTGATGCTAGAGCTGGAAGGTGGCCATAGGAACTCCGCAGTAAAACGACACAACTCCATCGAGTCTGGGCTCGTTTGATTCGTATTGACTAGTATTTTGATCTTTTATGGTAACCAGCACCCTAATTGCGTAACTCACGATTAATCGTAATCTGTTTCGTGGTGAAACAGATGACTAATCCATTGCTTTATATGTTCGTAAAATGTGTCTGCTCAGCAACGTAAATAACGCAATGAATATTGTTGAACTGTCAAAATGAAGCAGATTATGATTAATCGTGAGTTACGCAATTAGGGTGCAGGGTCTGATACTGGAGCTGGAAGGTGGACATAGATATATAACACTGTAAGTGCTCAAAACAACACATGTGTGGGTTCTACGAATTATTACGAGCTACGTAACGGAAAAACGCAGCTACGAACTACGCCGTCGTAAATCCCTTACACTTACGTATTACACTGCAATGGATAAAGAAAAACAAACACGATTCATAAAAAAAGGTTTTTAATCAACATTTTACATATTTACAAAACACATAATTATTGTATTTAACAATAATGGCACCCTCTCGTACTATCACAATTTTAAGCATTTATTGTTACACAATAATAATAATTAGTAAAATAATTAGAAAATTTAACGGCTTACAAAATAGTCGTATATGACCTCTACTTAAATGACGATTGAAGTCTTTACGAAGAATCTAGTCCACATTTTTCCCATACAAACTTCGGGAGTGTATTACTCCACTGTTGGACTATGTACATCAAAAATTTAATATGGTATGGTTTTGTTTCATTATTAATATTGTCTGTATGAAAACAGAATACTAAAATAAAAATCCATTCCAAAGTTATGAGCCAACAAAGATTCGTTTTTCTTGCTAATTTAATCTAGTTTTGGGCGTGTTTAAGTAATAAAAGAAGTGAAAATCTGAAAAACCAAGTCGGTACCGACAAAGCTCAATTATCGAAAAGTTCAATAAACTTTTTTGGTTATTGATTGATGCAGTGATTTTTACATAAAACCCGATCTTCCGAAGGACTTTTCTTAATTATTTACACGCCTGTTTTACTATAAATGATCCTGCATCTCACTCAATAACGTTGTGCGTGTAGACTAGCGCCTAACTGCTCATCACTGATACTATCTCTGTCGGACACGATGCCTGGTGAGACAGTGTGCTTTTTAGCCAGGCCCAGCAGTGAGTTCGAGCCCGCGACTAGATTCCCCTTATGGTGAAAGTTCCAAGGTAGCTCAAGAAATTCAAATTTCTTACGTTTTTTGCAATTTTGCAGGTAAGGTTGCCATCATCTGCCTAGCCTTTTCCCAACTATGTTGGGGTCGGCATCCAGTCTAACCGGATGTAGCTGAATACCAGTATTTTACATGGAGCGACTACCTATCTGACCTTTACAACCCAGTTACTGTGTAATACGATACCCCCTGTGTAAGCCTGGT
Organism: Polymixis lichenea; assembly: GCA_949091785.1. Classification (NCBI taxonomy): domain Eukaryota; kingdom Metazoa; phylum Arthropoda; class Insecta; order Lepidoptera; family Noctuidae; genus Polymixis; species Polymixis lichenea. The sequence goes on from OX420959.1 coordinate 11,413,457, forward strand.
TGTCAGACTTCGGGCTTCTGACGACCCGTAACGACTGTCAAAGGTCTACAAATGACAGCCGAGAACAACGGCTTAACGTGCTTTCCGAGGCACGGAGGGGTCTTGATATGTAAAAATGGTAAACCCATCCACGGACCAACCGCGGCAAGCGTAGCTTAACTTGATCGATCTACCCGTGCGGCTATTGTTACTTAGCCACAAGCCCCAAGTTTTATGTTGATTAATTAAAATATCATTCGCGACCGCAACACCTATGTATTTACAGAATTATAATCGTGAAAATCCTCAATTCAACCCTCTAAATGTTTCATGATAAAATCATTCAATGAGATCATACAAGATTTTTTTTAAACCAGTGCGCAAACTGTGACCGTCAAAATAAAAATCAGCCGTTCATACATTTTGACCGCGTAGGTATTGCATTTTTCTAGGAAACAGCTGATTTTTATTTTGATAACCAGCGAAAAATGTCTACGCTAGGGGTTCTAGAAACTGCAGAATTCATGGTCAAAATTGTGAAGGCCGCGGGAATCCGCTGGATGTGGGAAGCACAAGACCGGTCGAAGTGGCGGAGCTTAGGGGGGGAGGGCTGTGTCCAGCAGTGGACGTCTTTCCGCTGAAATTATGATAATGATGATGGTCAAAGTTTGTGCACTGGCTAAAATGTTATCCTCTAAGAGCTTAAAATAATTTGTGATTAAAAGTTTGTAAAAATATTCAAAGAGGCACAAGTTCAAGACATGTCCCTCTTCGAATATTTTTTTACAAAATGTTAAGGTACTTTATAATTTACCAGTATAAGACAGCAATACCTTAAAACGCTATTGCTTGGAAGAACGTAATAAAAAAAAATTACGATTTCTAATCTAAACTCAAAGGCGGACTACCATCAAATTCTTCAGCGAAATGATCAACATTACTATTATTATTGTCCTTTACATCAAAGTTAATTTTCACAGGATTAACATTTTTCACATACGTCCTATTCATAAGTACCGGACTACATACCACATCACAAACATTTGAAGCTCCACACTTTTCGGGAGTATCTTTTACGCTGGCAACATTTAGAGAACTGTCAGATTTTGGCACACAGCTTTCGCTTTTTGATTTTTCGGGTATAATTTTAGAGTTAATAATCTTGGAATTTAAAGGACTTTTATATGAATTGGAAGCGTTTCTAGACTTATTTATAATATGTATAGTTGATAAAGGAGGAGGTTCTCCATACATTTTTAATCTGGCAATTTTTTCATTGACTTTCTTCTTCCTCTGTAATACTTCTTCGGACAAATTCTGCGTGTCTGTTTGTTTGAAAGTTGACTCAAAATCTAAGCCAGTAAGATTGAAATTGTCATCTTTCTTATTCGGTATGGTTAAAGGCGAATCAATGAACATTTTATGTTTAGACATATCAAAATCACTATTATTAAATCTATAGGGAGATATATTTTCATTATTATGTTTGATAACAGCATAATTATTTTTCAATACAACACAGTCTTCACAGAATTTTCTTCTATCTAAACTCAGAAACTTTTTACTCAAATCATCAACTAAACTTCTAGCATTTTCATTTCTAGGCATTTTTGTAAAAAACGAGAACTCTGTCACTCTATACTGCGGTATACTTTTCCTAGTGTTGCCAGCACGTTTCTGCAAATTCGCACCATAAACTATTTGGCCAGTATCTAAAACGTTTTGATAACCAAACTTTTTCAGTCCGCCCCAGAAATTGATACAAATCATACTTTTATCAGCGTCAGCAAGATAAACATTTTGGAACGGTTGCTTAGTCGAATCGAATTCTCGAATCGATGGATCGATTAGAAATATGAAGCCTACAGTATCGATTTCGTTATAATCGGTAACCATTGATGGGTTCTGGGATAGATCTTTTATGTTAAAACAGTTGCGTTTTAGAAGATTAGTGTAAGGTTTGATGTTTTCTGGTTCTTTGTATTTTGAAGTGTTGAATACTGACTGTCTGCCGGCTGAAATCTGGATTTCGGAGTACCTTAAAGAAAATAAATAAATTAACACTAAAAATTATAGTCATTAATCGACCAACGGCTTAACGTGCTTTCCGAGGCACGGAGGGATCTTGGTATGTAAATATGGTCACCCATCCACGGATCAACCGCGGCAAGGGTAGCTTAACCTGATCGAACGGCCCGTGTGGCTGTTATTACTTAGCCACAAGCTCCAAGGTGAAGGAAAGTATATACATACATAAATACGTCTGGTATTATAAAATAGTAGCTCATAATGGGCTTTATCAGAACGGTAAAAGTCACCCAAAGGGCAATGGAGAGGGCTATGCTCGGAGTTTCTCTACGTGATCGAATCAGGAATGAAGAGATCCGCAGGAGAACCAAGGCAACCGACATAGCCCGAAGAATTGCCAAACTTAAGTGGCAGTGGGCAAGGCACATTACTCGCAGAACAGACCGATGGGGCCGTAGACCGATGACCCTGTGAAGGCCGCAGGAATCCGCTGAATGTGGGAAGCACAAGACCGGTCGAAGTGGAGGAGCCTGGGGGAGGCGTATGTACAGCAGTGGACATCTTTCGGCTGAAATGATGATGCTGATTATTATTATTAAACTCTTATTTACCTGACAGCAGTAGGAACTACATTCATCACATCGATCCAAGCGCCCTCTTTGATTATTTCGAGAACTGCTTCTGGCTTCCATATTGACATCATACCTGAAAAATACAATAAAAGCCTTTATTGCATAATCAGCCTATAATGGTGCTACTGCTGGGACACAGGCCTCCTCTCTGTGAGGTAAAAGAGAAAGAAAAGAAAGAAAAAATGTTTATTCTGCACAAACAAAACACACATTCCAAAAAATAAACAGTGGCACTCCGGGATAGCCGACAGAAGTGAAAACTTGAACAATTACATGTAAAAGACATCAACGCGCGACGTGCTCGCTGGAAAGCGTTCGGCGTCGATGACGCGAGTTCCATGATTTTTGTTCACCCAAAAAGTGCTCAACGCGCCTAAAGAAGTTTTCACTTCAATGAAATAAGATACATAAAATGCATACATACAAAGTGGCTAAGAGCCCCGTATTCAGGCAGAGAAAGTTTTACAATATTGTCCATTGACTGTTAATGTCAAGGCTAGGGACCATAGGGAACGTGCATGAACTAAAGATGGCGGCAGAAATCGACACGAGAGCCACGGTGTGGTCAAAATAGAAACTTTTTTCAGATCTGTCATCGTGTTGCCGACAATGTTTAAGTTAATGTTTACATTATATTTAAATCGTTTTTAATTATTACAATAAGAAGTATTCCGTATTAATAATGATCGTCAGCGTGGTTAGAATATGTCAAAAGGCCAAAAACTCTTCCGAGTCCGGACATGTCTTAGATGCAGAAGAAACAGGAATCATGAAAATGCAGTAATAACTGCTAAAATTGTAGCTCAAACGACGATTACTAACATTTATGCTCCTTTGCTATATCTCTGTTGTATATACTACAATATGTTCTATTTACAGATCTCCCACAAAAACTATGTGCTTCGGCAATCATCGTCAATCTTCGGAATGACGAAGATTACCGAAGCGCACACCTTTTCTGTATATATCCTCTCGTTACTTACCTTTAGTGACCTCCCCACTTCCCGTAACACTGGCAACTCTTATCTTCAGCAGCGTCACAACATTCCTATTGACACAAATTCCGGCCTTCTCTATCTTCTGCCTCATCTTCTCTTGTATGTTCTGCAGAAGATGTTCGCGTTGTTTGGAGTTGTGGGTCTCTAGGAGTCGTGTTTGGGAGGAGGTTAGGCCAGCCTGGAAAATATAGTGATTCATGTAATAGACATAAAAGTAGGGGTGGATAGAAAAGTATTTATTATTATTGCATAAAACTTTTTTTGGCAATTTTGGCCTTACAGGGCCGAAATTTTGTCGATTTCGCTGATTTAAGTGATTTTATAGACGCAATTTTACAGTTACAACATGAAAGATCGTTTCAATTGTTATCTAATGAATAAGCTCTTGTATTACCTCGTGTACGGCCTCTTATAAAAGCAGATACGGAAATAACCCTAAAATTGATTTATTTGAAATAACTACAATTTCGGTGTTCGGTGTTCGGGTGTCTTTTCTTTTTTTGTTGCTAAATGGGCCTGCTCTTGACGTCGATTAATTGGATAAAGTTATTGTCCCAATCACAGTTGTCGTGTACTGTCTTCATTATGAAACATTCCTGGTATCAGGACACTCGCACGAATGACATTTGCGCGAACCCACATGCGCAAAAAGACATTTCCGCGCTTGGAATTTTGAGCGAACGGACTTTTGCGCGAAGGGACACTTGCGCGACAAGACATTTCCGCGAATAGACGTTTGAGCGACTGGACTAATGCGCGACTGGACTTTTGCGCGGTTGTACTTTTGCGCAAACGGATATATGCGCGAAAGACACTTGCGCGAACGACACTTCAATATTCCTTGTATCAATATGTTAATATTTCATTTTCATAGTTGTTTAGTTCATTTGGAACAGTTGGTTCGACCCGATAATATTGACGCTGACTGCACCTTAGTGCCGTTTAATAAAGATCGTATATGTCTCCGTAACTTGTACATATCAGCCGAAAGACGTCCACTGCAGGACATAAGCCTCCCCCAAAAGGGCGGGATTTTCCATTATCGCCACGCTTGGCAGGCGATCGCAGTGTGGTGGTAAAATGCATAGAGAACGCTGCTGTCCATTCTCTAGTAAGTCCCTTAGTCGCCTTCTACGACACCCGCGGGAAGAAATGGGATGGTGCTATTCTTTTACGTCCGGCACCACACGGAACAAACAACAGTATGATACAGTTCACAATTTATCTACAGTGTATAATCTCGCGAGATAGATTATAAACTCACGGTGCTCACAATCATACGGTGACATGCAAATAAACTATAGTATGATTTTCTGTTACATTTTCTTTTTTTAATATTTTTAAATTGTCAAATTTAATGTACCTGGATTACAGGTACAAATGATGTGTTCTCCTATAATCGGAAGCGCACACTGTATTTGTCTCTGCTCTATGTAAACTTGCATGTAATTGTGTAGCGTCTGTTAGAGATCTAATAAATAAATAAAAAATAAAAAAACTCACTCTAAATTCAGCGGGATCCTTGCTTCTCTTCATTACTTTAGCTATTTGCGAGCCGCTATCCAGACTCGTTCTTTTGTTTGTGAAGTCTGCTAGACCTTCAGAATCTTGAGACTCCTGAAAAAGAAGGTAAAAGATTGTTTTTCATTTTCTATTACTAGAAAACTCAAATCGAAAAAGGGGATAAACAATGTAAAAAAAGCTATTTTTGTATTTCATTACTTGTTTTTTTTTAGATTTGCAGCGACAGCGATATCAAACACTTTTTACGCTTATTTTTAACTTTCTTTTCACTATTTATTTCAATATTTTGTTTTTAATTGCATGTAAATACCCTTCAAATAAAAAAAAAATCAAATCAAATTATTTGCATTACACACACACACACACCACACCCACACCACACCCACACCACACACACACACACACACACACACACACACCCTTGTTTGTGTAGACGTCCATGCGAGGACTATAGTTTTTTATGAACAATCCGAGGACGCTCTGAAATACTGTCTTAACGGCCTCGTACGATATTTTTGATAAGATATAAAGCATCAGAATTCGAAATATTATTTAATGAATCTATTCGTGTAGTGCTGTCAACACTTTTTTTCCGCCGTTTTTTTATGAACAGTGTGAGGACTTCAAATACACTGCTCATTCTTCAAGCCACATCCTTCCGAGGACGTTTGTGTGAGCCTTCCGAGGACCAAATCACCTGCCTGGACATGACAATCCGAGGACTCGTTTTCACACACTCTTCCTTGAGTTATGTACAATGCGAGGACCTTGTGTTATACTTTTCAGAAACAATCTGAGGACTTTTTGAAGAGCCCTATGTATACAAAACGAGGACCTCTACCTAAGTATTTCGTACCTTGACCTAAATATTTTACAAAGTTTTGCAGTATTTTTCACACATTTCTTAGATTAAGTACTATCCGAGAACATTTCTTTTGCCGCCAACCAAATTTACTATAACTATCATGGACTAAGGTAAGATCTTTGAACATATTACTATTTAATATATATGATTCAGATAATTTTACATGTATTATTGAAATGCTTTTCATTCAATTAAAGACGCAAATAAAAAAACGAAATTTATGTTTATCGCTTTATAGATTTATGTTACAACGTACGTAAATCATCGTACTAAAAAACAACGTACACATTGTTTTTTAGTACGATAATATCGAAAGCCACGTGGTATGTAAGCGAATAATAATTCGCGTTAACAATTTATATAGGTGTTTTATATTTTAAATCTATTTAAACTATATTCGGATGAAATTTGACATGCGAGTAGTTGGTTGGAGAATAATATGAAGGTGTTCATTGTCTGTCAAATTTAAAAGGTATTTAAGACATTGTTATAACAATGCAACTACTTTTATTTAACTTGCATTGGTATCTATTTGTGGAAGTTTCTATTGTTTCAAAGTAAATATTATTCTTTAAATCAATTGTTTATTCAAAAAATAAACTTTCTCGTCACTACTCATATTGCTCGAAACGAGACGACACAAAGGCAAAATCTGTTCAAAGAGAAGGTTCTATGCTATTACCTATTTCCGTTGCTGCTTCAGAGAAGCTGCGAAGTAATGTTCTTTCACGAATGAACATTGATGAAGTTTTGCTTATAGTCAAGCAAGAACCTACCCTACCTACCCTGCCTACCCTGCCTACCCTGCCTACCCTGCCTACCCTGCCTACCCTGCCTACCCTGCCTACCCTGCCTACCCTGCCTACCCTGCCTACCCTACCTACCCTGCCTACCCGGCCTACCCTGCCTACCCTGCCTACCCTGCCTACCCTACCTACCCTACCTACCCTACCTATTTTTAAAAAAATTTCTCTCCGTAACAACCATCCTCGTACTTCAAGGAATATTATAAAAAAAGAATTAGCGATATTGGTTCAGCTGTTCTCGAGATTTGCGCTTAGCAACACATTTAGCGATTCATTTTTATATATATAGATAGCTTGTGCCCGCGACTTCGTACGCGCATATCCCGTTTTTTCCCGTTCCCATAAGAATTTCCCGATCCCGTATAGCCTATAGCCTTCCTCGATAAATGGGCTATCTAACACTGAAATAATTTTTCAAATCGGACCAGTAGTTCCTGAGATTAGCGCGTTCAAGCAAACAAACAAACAAACAAACTCTTCAGCTTTATATAATAGTTATAAGTTATAAGATATGCTTGCTGTAAGCCATTGAGGAGTTGGATGATTTGCAGATTGTTCTGATAGCATCAGGTCCATAATATAAGAGTCCCCATGTAGACGAATACAATAAGTAGAGATCGGATATTCCAGTGCATATAAAATATATAAACTTCGAGGAAGTACGTAACAAAAAGTGGGATATGTAATAACATCTATAAAATACCGAGATTTAAAAATCATGATTATTACATTTTCTAGTACAGTAGAATCCGTTTATTATGACTCCGGCTATATTGACCAACCGCTTATTATGACGTAATTCACAACGAAGTTTGGTTTTCATATAAAATTCACTATAACAAAGTCGGATACTATGACATGCTTATAGTGACAAGTTGCTCATTGTGACCCATTTTTAATCAATTGTGTCGAATTATTGTGACTGACGTGATTCCTTACACCTTCGAAACAAAGGAATACCCGTCAGCGGCTCTATGTTTTGGTAATCTTGACTTCAATTTGTTCTGCAAGCTCGATAATTCGTTTAAAAGTTCGACAAAACATTGTTGTACGGACAACTTTTAATGTTGAGTTATCTCTAATTTGATTCTCTCTATCAAATTAAATAAATAGTAACATAAGTTATTTTTTTCTACAAAATGCTTTGTATGACGTCCGCTTAATATGACGTATTTGTTATTTCCCTTCGATGTCATTATAAACGGAGATGTATGAAAGAACGTATGTATTATATTTAATGTTAGTATTGTATAGTATCATAATACTTTACTTTAAATAAGTGTTTATTAAGTTTGAAACACCTTTTTTTATGAATGTAAAAGATATTTATATAAGAGAAATATATACTTATTTTTTTACTTTGCTCTTTTGTTTACTGTATAAAACCTATGAATCTGCAAAAATACTCATACTAGGATACACACTATCTGGTCCGCTTACCATTCCGAGGATCTGAATACACACTGTCTGATATAGCTACTCATCCGAGGGCAGGTGTGTTAAATTCACACATTAGTCCTCGGATAATACTACAAAATTTAACTCGTGTGTAAGGCGAGTGTGTAAAAATCGATGCTGGCGCCGCGTAGCGGTCACACACTGTCGGTGTGTAGATATGAATTCTCTTAATCAAAACGAGGTTTGGGTGACTTTTTCTTATTACTTATACATACAGGTTCAGAATCGCACGACAAATACGATGCAGTGGATAAGTCAATCCGAGGACCCCCGAAAATGTCCTCGGTTTGAAAATGTCCTCGGAAGTTCCTCGTGTATTCAGGTGCATGTCCTCGGATAGTACTTAAAACAAACACACCCTCACACACATCACACACACATCACATCACATTATTTACAATTTTTTTTTGTTACATTATCTTCGATAAAAATTGGAGACAGAGAAATTTTTATAACATTGCAACGTCATCGGGCAATGGAGCGCAGCATAATAGGTGTCAAGCGTACAGACCGAGTTAGGAACACCACCCTGCGCTCCGTAACTCAAGTAGCGAATGTTAAAGAAAAACCAGCCAGGCTGAAGTGGGAGTGAGCTGGACACGAGCGCGCATGCACACGGAGAGATGGGCAAAGATCGTCACTCACTGCGCCTGAGGCAGGTCATTGCCGTCGAGGTAGTCCGCGGCGAAGGTGGTGTGACAATCTGATAAGGTTTGCAGGGCCAACCTGGCCAGAGAACGCACAAGACAGGGTATTAGGCCAAATATTAGCTGGGTTCTCTTTGGGTTGCTATCTATATGTCACCATAACAGTATGAACATCGTCAGTTTATAATCTATCTCAGGAGATTACAAAGTATCGAAACATTGTGAACTGTAAAAACCATTTTCACTTCTCATGCTCTAAAAGTACGGTGTTCGAAGCAAGACTAAAGTGACCACTTTAGTCTCAAGGGAGTGAAAAGTAATTCGTTTTTTTTAAATTTCCTTCATGTGGCATAGACAAACTCAAACAGCCAGTAAATATACATAAAATATACATATATGTACATATATATTATGTGGAGTGTGGACCATCTTCATTGCGAAAATGTTGAGAGTTTTAGTTCCATGGGTTTTCCGCAAAGAAGTGTTTCCGTGTTTTAAATTGTTAATCTGTGACTGGTTTAGAAGATTTTTTTTATATTTTATTATGTAATATTTATTCAATGTTTTTGTACTAAGTAAATTGACTATTTTTCTCGCACTCAAAGTGAAAAGTACATTTTGCACCTCGAGACTAAACGCCAACTTAATATACCCTCGGTTTCATTGACTCCCGCGCACGCTCGGGAGTCAAACCACCTCTGGTATATTATGGCTTCGTTTAGTCCCTCGATATAAAATATACTATTACAATTTAACGCGCTATTTTTCAATCGTTTATAATCTGTCCGTAGCAAACCGACAAATTGTGAACTGGTATGAAAGTTGCATGCGACGGATAGTACCTTTCGCTATTACTAAATAGTCAAGTAACTGCCACTAACTTGGAAGTAGCGCTCGCCGGCCGCTGCCGCGGCACCGCTCGCTTCGCTATTCGGTCGGGGTGCCATTGTAAGTAGTATGGTACAGTTTACAATTTACCGACAGTTTATATTCTCGCGAGATAGATTACAAACGAACGGTGTACACAATCATACGGTGACATATATATTATACAAAAATGAATTGGTATTTGTTAGTCTCACAAAAATTCCAGAGCGGCTGGACCGATTTGACCAATTTTGGTTTTGAAATATTTGTAGAAATCCAAGGAAGGTTTAAAAGATGAGAAAACATAAAGAAAACCTGTATATATAAAAATGAATTGACGTTTGTTAGTCTCACAAAAAGTACAGACAACTTTTATTTGATGGACTGACGTAGATTCAGTTTTCATTTTACAAATGAGGGCAATCCGTGCAATATATAAAATGGGACCTCGCGAGTCTCTTAGAAACGAATTCAATTAAATTGATATACTAACTCTGTCTTCTCTTTATATCCTAGAAAATATCTTGAATGTTCGCAAAAACTTATGCCTTTTCAAAAAAAGATGCGACTTCCATAATCTAAATACACATAGTAAAGATGAAATTGTGATTCCAAAATTTAGATTAACTAAAACTAGCAAGTAATTTCTAATAAATAGTATCCGCTTCTATAACAAGTTGCCAAAGTCGGTTACAGAACTTAGCGATGGAAAGTTTAAAACTCACATCAAACGTGTCCTTATCAAAAAAGCATATTATAAGATAAAAGACTACGTTGAAGACAGGGAAGTTTGGCATTAATTCCTTCTGCACATGTGGCTTCCCTGGTACCTCATTAACAGCATAACTGCACGAGTGTCTATTAACTGCTCCCAAATTACAATGTTAAATTTTATTCCTGTTATTTTTTACACTTTCTGACATATTTTCGTATTTTTTTGACATTATACATCACTTCTAATATCAACTATTTATTGGTGATTCTCATGAAAATCATGTCACTTGGTTTAAATAGGTTGATCTTACTAATGTAGAGTCTTTTACATATTGTGAATGGGAGAAAGAAGGAAGAACGTTGTAGGCCTTACAGACTAGATTTATAGACGATTCTCTATTCTTTATTTTCGTTCCTCTAAGTACCTGGTACTTATTGACAGGCCTGCATTGTCCTTCCATAACTTTATCACTGTAATTTGAAAACACTGTAAAACCCAATTATTTTTAAAAGAGTAACCGTGGAGTTTCTTGCCGGCTCTTCTCCATAGGAAGCGACAAATTGGAACCGTGCACCTAGCTTCTGACGTTTCATGAGTACCCTTGCAGGTTTATGTGAAATAAAATATTTTTATTTGATTTGATTTGATTAGCGGTACGAAGTTCGCCGGGTCAGCAAGTCCTAAATAAAAGTTAATTAAGAGAAGAAACTCTTACTTCATCAGAAAATTCTTTCTCCACTTCCTCGTAAATCTTCTCCATGATCACCTGTCTTTCAGCATCGGTCTTCATTTGATGTAGGTGTTCTAGGCGCTCTGACCGTGTCACTGAAAGACACTTAAATGGTAAGATTTAAGTTTATAATAGCTGCTAGCTGCTAGCTAAGCTGTCAGCTTTTATTATAGAAACCCTTTTAGAGAACACAAGTAATTATGTAACTTAACCTGCACGGGTTGATCGATCAGTCGGTGTATTCTGTAAAAATGGCACCGTGAAAACTTAGGTGAAGTGTGCTTGAAGTGCCGGGGATCGCGGAAGTCCAATCAGTTCCCGTGATCCCCGGTGCAAGTGAGAGACGGAACACCGGGGTGGTTTTAGTCAGTAAGAGTCTGACAGACCCCTCCGCCCTCCCCGGGGCGGAGGACATCCATGAGGATTTCCCCCCGTAATCAAAAAAAAAAAAAAAAGTGTGCTTGAAGTGAGTTATCACTTGTGTCAATCCTTACCATCAGGTGGAATGACAGCTCACATCACGCTCACTTCACTTACGATTTCACAGTAACTATTTTACAAAATAGCACGCGATTGGTCCGGACAACGTCTATTAAGACCGCTAGTATAATAAGTTATACTGATTGTTTGTGCAGTGGAATCTAAGCAGTAAGCTCCGCTACTATCTTGTTGCCTGGCTTATACACTGAGACATTTTAGTCGTCTTACAACGGCAGCCCACTTCATGTATCCAATGGCTACTAATAATATATTTAAAAAAATTGGAAGTATGAGTAATAATTTCAAAAAAATATCATTCACAAAGACGCATGATGTAGTTTTGAACACCTTGTAATGGAGATAGAATTACTTAATGATGAAATGTAATGGTATTATGGTAGGTAGGTAGAAATCTTCTACCGTTTGATACGTAAACATTATTAACAGGGACCGTGTTTCATAATTCTAAAGCATTATTTATTGCATTGCATTTTTTTAAATCGCTCCTGCAGGTATTTCATGTCGGATATGTGGAGTGGACCACCTTTGCAAGACGACTAAAATGTCAGAGGTTTATACTTACCACGTGAGAACATAATTTTTACATGTTTTAGTAAAAAGGACTTACCAGTACTCCCATCTTCAAACTTCTCAACATACAACGCGGGATACACTCTGGTAACAAAAACACGCAGTTTCGACACTTTCCCGCCATCTAGTTTGACAGATGACAGCTGCGACAAGATGGAGGCGTTGCCATGGTAACCGAGACGCGCGTCCCAGCGAGCGCGGCGGGTGGAGTTGCCGAATAGTTTGAGGCGGACTGCGGATGTATCCTGTAATTTCAGAAGGTTTATATGACGTCTTGCATAGATAATTTATATCCGCCGGCATAGTGTGTAGGAGCCTTAAAGCTCTATGTGCCTTATAACGGCAGTGCAGCTTTTCCCAAATGTATAAAAAACATAAAGTGCACATGATCTTATAAATAGCCGACTATGCCATTGCCAAATCGTAATTCTCTTACAATTAATATTGTAATTAAGAAGCAACTCGAAATAAGTCTCAGGCCAAGATATTTAGCACGTACTTTGCCTAAGCATTGGTCCTGTGACTGTCGCACAACTTTGAAACTACAAAGGTAAGACAACAAAGCCAAATTAAATGCACGGCAAAAACCCGCCGACTGTGGCGCCAGCATAGTGAGTAGAAGCCATTAGAATATTTTCCACTTGTAGCAGTGTTCCGTGTGGTGCCAGACGTACAGAATAGCACCATCCCATTTCTTCTCGTGGGTGTCGTAGAAGGCGACTAAGGGACTTACTAGAGAATGGGCAGCAGCGTTCTCTATGCATTTTACCACCATACTGCGATCGCCAACCCGCCTGCCAAGCGTGGCGATTATGGCAAATCCCCCATATTTGGGGGGGGGGGGGGTTATGTCCAGCAATGGACGTCTATCGGCTGAAATGATGATGATGGTAGCAGTGATGTCCCAGTAGTAACGGCTCCGACTTGCGTGTCGTAGGTCGTGGGTTCAAACCCAGGCAAGCACATTACTTTGTCTAATTTATTTCATCACCACTGCTCTCAAACTGGTGAAGGAAAACATCGTGAGGGAACTGGCATGTCCTAGAAAAGAAAAACAGTGGCACTCCGGTAGCTCCGGGAGTACCGACAGAAGTGAAAACTTGAACAATTACGTGTGTATTTTTTAAATCGTCAATGGAGGATTTCACATCGGGTCCTTGGGTCCTGATTGCTCTCGGTAAAAAATGATAAACGAGCGATCGACTTCAGCCATTAAAGGTAACAGCACAGATTTTGACGATAAAAATACAAAGGGAAAGAAAGGGATAAAAGAATTCGATTTTCATAATGAAAGGGACTTTTCCAAAAGACATCAACGCGCGATTCATCCGTATGCTCGTTCACCCAACCACTTTTAAATCAAAAAGCGTTCGGTGACAATGACGCGAGTTCCATGATTTTTGTTCACCGAAAAAGTGCTCAACGCGCCTAAAGAAGTTTTCACTTAAAAAAAATCGAAGATATGTGACATCCACCAAACCGCACTGGGCCCACGTCGTGGGTTATGGCATACTCCCCCTCTCACAGAGAGGAGGCTTGTGTACCACCAGTGGGATCGTTGCTGGCTGATTAAGTATGCACTAACTAATGTAAAGATACTAACCTCCCAAGGCGAGATTCCTTGCTCACAATTCATCAGCTCAGCCCCATTGGTCACAAGCTTGGAGCCAACCACTATTTTACCTTGGCATACTAGTTGGGCCAACATTTTGTCAATGCTCGCTTTTAGACAATACCAGCCGTCTGTTAGGAGTAGCTCTAGATTGTTTGTGGTTGTGGTACTGGAAACAAAAAAAAAACTATTAAAAATCTATGAAAATTGTGAGTATATTATTATAGCTTTTAAAATAAGTTTAACTTGAGTGAAACCCCTCAAATAGGGATTTTGAAATTTATTTTTAAGGCCCATTATTTTTGACCGTCTTCAAAAAGGAGCAGGTTCTCAATTCGTATGTATTTGGTTTTTGTATGTATGGTCCGCGATATTATATATCATATAGAGGCAAAGACTGCAAATGCAAAATCTTTAATTTTAACTCCGCAATGACTACATTCAGACAGGGATGTAGTTATTACGGAAATAAAATTAAATATTTTGCATAAAATGTTACTATCACGGATTTCCGCAAAATCGCCTGATTCAATCATTTATTAAATTTTTGATCAGTAGATTCCATGTTAAAAAATATTCCTTATTTTAAAATATTAAAAAACATGAATAAAAATTAATAAAAATATATGGAAATTTGCAATGCCAATATTACATACCTGGCAACACTAACGCCATCCACATAAGTCCCAGCAACACACAGAACTAAAGTTTTAGAAGCAACATCATCTTTCTCCAAAATCTTCCTCAGAGCCGGTCTTTGGGCATCATACAATTCTTTGTCATATCTATATTTTAGGTGATCTATGACATTTCTTGCAGTTACTACAAGAGATCTAAATTTTGTCTCGTAAGATATTAGTTTCCATAATATTAGTTTTAAATGGTTTTCTAACCAGCCAGTAGGTATTAATTTACTGTTTACTGAATTTAGAAAAAGTTCTTTTAACAAAGCTATTGTCAAATTGCCGTTCGTCAAATCGTTTCTGTTTTCAATAAACTCAAATTTTAATAAATTTTCGAACGTAAATTGGAATAAATATGGATCGATTTTTTTGTTGTTATTTTTCGTCAATAAATCTAAATCTTTTAGCGTATATTTCTTATTTTTCTTGTACTTCTCTGTGAAGAGCAGTTTATTTGTATCTTTTGTAGTTTTAATTATTTCTTTCTTCTTTACAGTTACAGGTAGTTTTTGAGAATATGGAGTTTCAAATTTCTTCCTCTTTTTTGCTCTAGGACATGATAATATAGGACTGCCAGATCTTTTGGATTTTATTGGACTGTCATGAAAATCTTCTGTATGTAAGCTTTCGTCGAAATTATTTAGTACTTGTGTATCAATAATATTAGCTACACTATCTTCATTAGTCACTTTATCTTTCTTACTATTTGTTATGTCTTTTTTAGGGTCATCTATTTCAGAAAATCTTCTTTTAGATCTAGCAATAGCTTCAACAGAAACTTTAACATCACGATTGGAACCGGTTTGGAATCCAAACTTAATGTTTGTAGTTTTTGTCTCATCATTTCGTAATTCAATTTCATTTGTGTCTATATCTTGAAATATTTTTCTAGATTTAGCCAAAGCATCTTCAGAAATTTTAACTTTTTTATCACTAGCTGTTTGAAAACCTTGAAAACCACTTCTTTTGATAACATCTTCATACAACTTCTTAGTTTCAATCAAAGTCTTTTGAGAAACTTCAACTTCTCCGTCATTTCCTGTTTTAAAACCATGAAATTCAGGTTCAGGGTCGTCTTGAATAGTCTCTATATCTTGAAAGAGTTTTCTACTTTTGGCTAGAGCTTCTTCAGAAATGTTTACAGGTTTCTTATTTGCAGTTTGAAATCCTTTGAAGGCTGGACTTGATTTGCCATTTATAGGTAAATCATCTGTGTTCAATTCTTCAGCATCATTATTCATTTCTTTGTGAATATCTGACAAACTTTTAACAGCGTCCAAAACCTCGTTATTTTCAATATTCAAATCTTGACTCACCCCAATGTCTTCAAATAACTGTCTACTTTTAATTAAAGCCTCAGTCGATACTTTAACTTCTTTATTGTTTGCTGTTTGAAAACCTTGAAACTTAGGTACTACAATTTCTGACATTCTAAAATCATTGTTTTTAGGTTTCATATAACTTGTTTGGTCGCATATTTTAGGCTCTACGTCATCTATTTCAATATCTGGGTAATCGTCTTTAACTCTTTCGGGTAATTGAAATGCAGTTGAGTCTAAATCTTGAAAAAGATTCTTTGACTTAGCCAAAGCTGTTTCTGATACTTTTATAACTTTATTATTGGCAGTTTCAAAGCCTATGAAACTGGTTTTACTTGTTGCGGGTTGAACAGCCTCTCGTATATCAGGATAAGGAGTCTTTCCTTCTTTAGCTGTATCTCGTAATTCTTTGTTAGGCTTTTCAAAATCATTGCAGTGGTCTTTGAATATATTTTTAGTGTTAGCTAAGGATTCTGCGGAAATATTTTTCTTATTATTATTAGATGTTTTAAACGTAGCAAAACTCGTCGAAGGCTGATTGGCATCTATTACTTCAGACACTTTGTTGTTGCATTCTATAAAATTGTCTCTATTCAAATTTCTGTTAACTTTTTCTGGAAACTTAAAATCCATTTCATCCACATCTTTGAAAATATATTTAGTCTTAGCTAAAGATGCTTCCGAAATTGCAATTTTCTTATTATTAGCTGTTTTAAAACCATCGAAACTTGCTTTAACAGTAGACAGATGGTTGTAATTTGTCGTTTTAGACTCGATAGAATTCTTGCTTTCTCTTTCTTTGTCCATTCTGTCTTTTTTCATTTGTTCTGGAAAATCCATTTCATCAATATCTTTGAAAATATATTTGGTCTTCATTAGAGATTCTTTTGAAATTGTGATATTGTTGTTGTTAGCTGTCCTAAAGCCTAAAAAACCTGATTTACTGGTAGACGACTGGTTAAAATCTTCATGTAGAAACATTTTAACATTGGTTTTCACTGTATCTTTAACAGTTTTCGCGCCTCTATCCGCTTTGTCTGGAAACTTGAAGTTGGTAGCATCGATATCATTAAAGATATTCTTCGTTTTACCCAAGGCTTGTTTAGTAATATTTATTTTCTTGTGGTTTGCAGTCTTAAAACCAACAAAGCATGTTGTACTAGTCGACGGCATATTTAAATCTATCATTTCAATTTCGTGAGCTCTCTTATAATCGTCTTCTTCAATATTTTCCTTATATTTTGAAGGATATTTAAAATCATCTGAACCTAACTCTTTAAAAATATATTTAGTTTTAGCTATGTTACTGTCTGATATTCTAATTTCTTTATTATTAGCTGTTACAGAGCCTTTAAAACAAGATTTAGTCATATTGGCTTCAGTTGTGTTTATTCCAGTTCCAATATTCTTAGCAACATGTATTTTACTTTCTTTATCAGGGTATTTAAAATCAGCTGAATCAATGTCTTTGAAAATGTTTTTCGTTTTAGACAGAGCAGCATCAGATATTTTGACATTTTTATTATTTGCAGTTTTAAAGCCTACGAAACCACATTTACTAGTCGAAGGCTGATTAAAATCTATATAACCTTCTGTTTTTCCAGGATACATTTCAGTTGGATCTGTGTTCTTTTTCGTAGGTAACGTAAAGTCTGTAGCATCAATGACGTCAAGTAGCTTTTTAGTTTTAGCTAGACTATCTTTACAAATGCTAATATCTTTGCTATTTACTGTTTTAAAATCTACAAAACCCATCTTACTAGATAAAGGTTGATCAATATCTTTAAAAGTATTGTGTACTTTAGCAAAAGCCTTCTCTGAAATCTTGATATTCTTATTATTAGCAGTTTTACAGCCAACAAAACCTGCCTTATTGGAAAGTTGTTCTAAGTCGACCAAATTTGGATATTCTTTATCAATACTTTTACTTGATTTGTTCGGAAATTCTGTAGAACCTAAATCTTGGAATATGTTCTTAGTTTTAGCTAATGCTTCTTTGGAAATGTTTATATTCTTATTACTTGCTGTCTTAAATTCTCCTAATTTTACATCATTGGGTTTCGGATATTCCATTTTTGTTGGCAGAGCATTTTCTTCAATATTAATCTCTTCAATATCAACAACTCCAGCCAGATCTTCATCAAAATCTATATCTTTGAAAACATCTTTAATTTTTGAAGTTTCAAATATTTGACTAACATTACTGGTAGTTTTAGATCCAATATTAGGTACATTTTTGTCTGTTTCTTTATCTTCTTTTAGAGACATTTCTATATTTTCAAATTCTTGTATTATTTCATCATCTATATTTTGTATTTCTTCTTCAACAAGATTTGCATTTACTTCTCTATTTGGATGTATAGAGACACTTGGTATTTCCTCTCTATCTAATTCAAACAGTTCTCCTAAATTCTCTTCTTCAACTTGTGTATCAAAATTGTCATTTAAGTCAATATCCTGAAATACTTTTTTACATCGAGCCAATGCTTTCTGAGATAGTCTTATTTCTTTTTTACTGGCTGTCATGAAACCTTCAAAACTGGTTGTTTTGCCTTGTATATTTTCAGGTCTCTCACCTGTATCCTCCTCAAATCCTAATTCAGATTCTCTGTCATCTTTCTGAGCTAAATTGAACTCTGTTTCTTCATCTACAAGGTCAATTTTAGCTTGAGTCTCATCATCGGCTTCCGTTTTATTCTTCAAGCTACTATCACAATTATTAACCAAATCAGTCACAGTCATTTCCTCGCTTAATATACTCTTAGCTTGAGCCAAGGATTCAGTGAAAATCTGAATAGATTTATTACTGGCAGTTTGGAAACCTACGTACATGGTTTTATCTAGAACATCAGATTGGTTGTAAAAGGAGGTTTCTAATGCACATGTGAATGGTAGGTCTTGGTAGTTTTTATGTACTATATAGTTATCTTCTTCATCACTACTAAATAATATTTCGTCTTCCAATATTTCACTTTCTGCTCTAACATTTGAACTTTTTGGAGCTTCATTCATTATTTTGTTGATTAAGTCTTCTGTTGTCGCTTTATCTAGTTCTATAAATTCTAAATCTGTATCTAGATGTGGATCTTTGACTGTATGAGTTTTAAATTCTCTATGTTCTTGTTTTCTGTCTTTATTTTGTAGTACAGGACTTGGCAGTATATCTCTATCATTTATCAGTATTTCTTCATCCATTTTGAAACACAGCTCCTTATCCAAAATCTGAGAATTAATAATGCGTTTTACAGTTTTGATATCGTTACCTTCTACCATTGGTATTGCAATCTTTTCAAACTGTTCAAACTTTTCTAGGTTGAAAATTAATGGAGAAGGAGTCTTTGATTTCGCTTTAACGTTTTTATAAATGAATATAGGGCTTAATGGTCTTTCTATGGACTTGTCTATGTCTATATTTTCTTCAATTTCTATACAGCCATGTAAAATGTGACTGTACTCTTCTATTTGGGTATTTTCATCGTTTTTACTGCCTTGACTTTTGCTGCCAAATTCTCTGTCCAGAACATTATTACTGCACATTATAGGAGAAATGAGAGTTACGGAATTTTCTGTTTCTGTATTATTTTCTATCCTATTAACACTTTTCGCTTTTGTTATATTTTCATGAATTATATTCATACTTTGTTTATCACTTAGCTTAGCTTCTACATTCCTAGCAACTTTGTCACTATCTGCCGTTTGTAAATTATCAGATTCTTTCTCATTCTCTTCTATACATCTTCTATCATCTTCAAAACTATATTTATATTTTTCTGTATGGTGAATGAAGGTAGTTTCAAACTCTTGTGTCATTCCTCTATGAACATCAATGAGTTCTGCATCTTCTATAATGTTTATGAGTTGTGTGTCGGACACACATTGTGTGTCGAATTTTGCTGTTGTTTTGGGTACCTTGAAAAGAGTATTGACAAAATTAGTTAATATTGGCAGATCTACTATAGATGGTAGAAAATTTAGTTTGAAAATCAAGGGGAAATGCTTTTGCCAAGCAGTGAGATGTAGGAATAAAAGGAATGCATGTGGTTTGAAGAAGAACATTTTATTCAGCTCTGAGGTGATACAAGTATCTCTCTAAAATAGCAAAATGATCTTAACTAAAGTTTTACTAGCTCCCCAAACCGGAACACTCTAAGTTACTTGGTATAACCCGATTTTCATAACTGTATAAAATATGTAAACTGTCAATGTCAAAATATTAACATGACATTGACATAACATAGCTACATTACTAGTGTCAGCAACAGTATTTTAACCAAAAAAAAACAGTGCAGACTGTACTGGTAGGTGTCAGAGGTGAGTTAGAGAGGGAAGAGGGCGTGTGAATTGAATCTTGCCAATCTTTTGACTTTGACAGCCCAAGTGCAGAGTTATATTATACTAGCTTTTGCCGGCAGCTCAGCCCGCGTGGATGTCGGTTATCGGGTAAAAAGTAGCCTATGTCCCTCTCCGTATCCCAGGCTGCATCTCTGCCAAATTTCATGACGATCGATTCAACGGTTTAGGCGTGTAACAGATAGTCAGAGTTACTTTCACATTAATTATAATATTAGCAGGGTTGGATAATAACAAAAATAGGTGTGTAGGTGTTAGGTAACAGACTAAAGCTTCACATCCTAACGACGACCCACCGACCCATGTCTTTGCTGGATTAAAACTATTCTCATCATATTTTGCTGGCAGGTTTGCATGCATTTGTAATTAAAGACAAAGCATGTTTATACACAACTTTATCATAAAGATAACTTTAAAAAAAATAACAAACTTACCTCCTCATACACCGGCAAGTTATTTACACTTAAAAAATTTGATTTCTTATACTTTTGCAAGTCTTTGGCTGGGGTCTTACCACTTTTCAATGAATCTGCAACTTGAATTGCTTTTAACTGCATAGACACACTTGATATCACATCTTGTGGCTTTATGGTATGTTTATTTTGTTGTTTCTTATCACTGTAAAGACCTAGAGGACGTTTTGTCTTCAAAATAAGCTCAAAGTTTTGAGAAGGGTCACTCATTGTACTTCGAATGCTAAACTGATGTTATTATTAAATTTCTATAAGAGATGGTACTATTTTATATTGTCGAAAGTTTTGATTACACGTCTTAACAAGAATGAATAATTACACAGGCTTTTAAAAACAGTTTTAGCGCGAAATTAGATACAACATTTCTATTTACGTCCACCAAATCTGACAGACAGGTATAAACTTTTCTGATCTTACGTTCCATTTTAAGGAAGTGCTTCAAACTTTAATTGAATTAAAACGTTATGTAAGAAATATCTAAGCGATTTTAGACGATTTGCAATATTTCTATCAAATTCAATACAAGTACATTGTTGTTCATTACAAGTTCATTGTATATACAATGAACCTGTAATGAATCTCAATGTTAAATATGATCTGAAACTACTATTTTGTTTGCTATCCAAGATAACGACAACAAAATGAAGTAAAATACAAAGTTATTTAGTTAGCCCCAGATTTTTAAGGTTTTAGTTTCATTATAAAGGTATTTAGAGAGGAAAATAACAAAGTTTTTATAGCGTTCTTTTTATTTATAATCTGTACGCAATCGCATCGCAGTGACGTAGTTTCAGAACGAATGTCAAGCTCCGCTACGGCGTTTGTAATTTTCTGAAAAACAAGCATTAAACAGTATTTATCGACAAACACTGTGAATTACCCATACAAAATTCCAGGATTTGCATTCGCTCCACCAAAAATGGTAAGTAAAGTTATATTTCAGCTGTATATTGTTATTGAAAATGGCGGGTAAATATAGGTTACTTTTTGCAGTCCCACACGATTTTACTGGTGCAACCGGGCCCCAGGCCAGAGACGAGGACGTATTCCGACTACGAGAGCGTCAATGATTGCATGGAGGGAGTCTGTAAAATATACGAGGAACATCTAAAGAGACGGAATCCAAACACACCGACAATAACTTACGATATATCCCAATTATTCGATTTTATCGATCAGGTGAGCAATTTACTTAATTTATTTACATAAAGAAACTTTAAAAAGGTCATATCTATATTTAGAATACATACCGATGGTGATAATATTTCGAAAGTGTTTCCAACTGTAGACAGTTCACTTAAAAAGTTAAAATGCTTAGCAAAGCATTGTCTGTTTATGTCACTTTTCAGTTATACATTGTAATTGTAACTGAACTTGGTACAATATTACAAGAGCTCATAATAGATTCATGTCCTGTTTTTGGGGCTCCATATTCAGCGGAGATTAAGTTGTAGGGTCCAGTTGGCGCCCCCAATGAGACCCTGTAACTAAAACTCTGTCTGCTTGTCAGGTCAGCGGGCTGTATCTCATGAACCATAATAGGCAAACAGTTGATATTTTCACAGAGTGTATATATTTCTATTGCTGATTTAACAACATATGATTAAATACAGTCTCCATACAAGAAATGCTTTTTTCGGTGTTTCTTGCTTTGTAGTACAGAACCCTTCGTGTTTGAGTCCAACTCGTACTTGGCTGCTTTTTTTTGGCACTCTTTGACCATAAAGCACTCTTAACCTTTTGACCGGCAGAGCTTAAACGCATCGCGTCCCTCCAACGCCAAGCTACAAATTCGGCGCCATTCTTTTTTGTAGGTATTTCCTACAAAAGAGAATAGGAATTCCAAAATTTTATTGAATTAAGCATTGCTTTTTGTCCCCTATTTTAAATAAAATATTACTCGTAACATCATTCCTCATTCACCATTTTATTTAATTTAACCCTAAAATGTTGCTTTCTTGTCAGCATTACCAATGTTGGTGTGTTAGGCACGTTTTCATTTGCCTATACCCGATGATGGCGGTCAAAAGCTCGTATTACTATCACACTCAAGACTCAAGCATTACTTAAAACTAGTTCAAAGCCATTTGATTGGTTGAATCAAGTAATGTTTGAATCTTGATTGAGGTTTCGTGACTCAAAATCTAGACTAGTGTGTACCTATAGCGTAGAAAATAAACTACAGTCAATGTAAAAAATATCACACGCAGAGACAGAGTAGACATTGTTTTATATATACTATTAATATTAAGAAGAGGAAAGATTTTGTGTTTGTTTGTTTGTACCGAATAGGCTCCGAAACTACTGGACTGCTTTTAAGCATTTTTTCACCAATAGACAGCTAAATTATCAGGAAGTAACATAAACTATAATTTACTTTAAAAAAAAATTGAGATCTTTATGAGAATTGTAATATAAAATTCATTATTTGGCGTGCGTGCGCTGAGAAAATACTGATGTTATGTCAAAAAATATTGATGATACATGAAAATTATATACCACATGATTAAAGTAGTCACTATTACCTACAAAAAAGCACACGAGGGAATATCTTTATAATACTGATTGTTTATTCAGGTTTACTACAAATCACTGTATACAAACATAACTAACCTGCCCTTAAAAACCACGCTTACCCCAAGGGTATTACCATAATCTTATTACCCAGTAACTGGGTTGTGGAGGTCAGATAGGCAGTCGCTCCACGTAAAATACAGGAATTCAGCTGCGTCTGGTTAGACTGGAAGCGACCCCAACATAGTCGGGAAAAGGCTAGGATATTGGTCTTCTTTTGCGTTGTGAACTAAAAAATGTACTATTTTTTTTTTTTTTTCAGTTGGCAGACCTAAGTTGTCTTGTCTACCAGAAATCCACAAACACATACGCACCTTATAACAAAGATTGGATAAAAGAGAAGATATACGTTTTATTACGTCAAGCGGCAGGTCAAGGCGACTGATTTTAAATAATAAGAATGGAGAGCGGTGGACGCATGGAGTCGTTACATATAGGTAATGTAGTTCCACAATTTGTATAAGGCACTGTTTAAATGGAAGAGGAACGCAGAGCAAAGGGTTTTGTTTTGAGACATACATACACAATATGGCTGCTCAGTGGTAAGGCCTGGGACTTACAAGTTGTACCTCATAGGTTCAAAACCCAAGCAGGTACTCTATGTCGTGTAAATAATTTCATCACCCCTGCTCTCAAAATGGTGTAAGAAAAAATGGTGTGGAAACTGGCAAACATCTGAAGACATGTAACATCTATCAACCCGCACTGGGCCCGCTTGGTGGATTACCACTGACTCTCTCTCTCAGAGAGGAGGCCTGTGTCTCAGCATTGGGAACATTATAGGCTGTTTGTATGTCTTAAAATAAAGTCAAGGCTTTCATGCGCTCTCGTACTAAATGAGTTTATTTATTTGCAACTTTATTTGTATAAGAGCAAGGTCGATTTTTGTTTGGCAGTGACAACCACGCTTCTCTAGGTCTTTGCTGGCCCATAAGGTCACTATAGGTCCTCCCGGTGTTACAAAATAAAACTTGTCATCAGTGTTTTAAGGTGTAATGAATTGCAAAATGTGGTGTTCCTTCTAAGCCATTAATGAACAGTTGAAGTTGATTCAAACAGATTTTTAACTGTCTTAATATGCAAATAATGCGTACGAAGCCGTTGATGTTCATACAATATTGCCCTTAATGACATTAAAAATTATGCTGACATGTCCTATCTTTTGCATCTTCATTTTCAATATCGATGGCATAAAAAAATAACATCTTCGGCCCAAAAATTCAGCTGCGCGAGCTCCGCTCACTGGCGCAGTCATAAGATCGTCAAATACAGGTGACAAGATGGAAGGTGGGCCATTGTCTATAAGGAGGTGCCGCATACACACTTGAGATCTGAGCCGTCCGTGAGCCCCCGTGGAGATTGTCTTTGCTCCGGCCGACGTGTGTTCGAAGTCTATTTAGAGATTTCCAAGTCAGCCACGGTAACGCGTGCCCAGGCGGAAGGCTCTCAGACGCGGGTATTGTCCCGGCGAGTGTAGCAGCTGCCGGGCGTAGGAGTTCTGTCTGAAGTAGCTAAATGCTGGATATCTTTTTTCGCTCACTGGATGTTCTCTGGCCGACTTGGGTTCGAAGTCTATTTAGAGCACATATGAATCTTTTGCATGCTGAACCTTTACTGTAGCATTAAAAGTTACGTAGTAATAAGCTGGGGGAGGCCTTTGCCAACAAGAAGAGTCAATAAAATAATTAATATCATTTTAAATAGAATGTAACAAAGTAAAAATAAAGAAATGATAAATTATTAGTATTGTAATAAATTAAATAAAGAATGAACGAAATTGAAATCTATTAATGTATAATTATGATGTCTAAATCAGGCGCGGTCCTAGGGGTCATGACCGATGAAGCCGTAAAAGTAAAGCTTAAAATAGTAATTTTTCGAAAATATAATAAGGTCAACCGGGGCAATTGCGTCATATAAATCTCTCACACGCTTTTAAAAATTCATATCTCACTAATTATAAACTTATTAGAAAAATCCTTAATATGAATGTATATAGAAAGCATCTGTCTGCAACCGTAATGAATTGTTTCTACCATTAGTTACAGTAAATACGAGTAAATAAACCTTTTTTTTTAAAGCCGCATTTTAGACGCATTTTGCCGTGTTGGGGCAAACGCGTCTTCATTAAATAAGTTTTAAACCTGTGACGTTTGAAGGCGGAAAAAAATACATTTTCCTTCAATTAAAGTTTTGTATACGAATCTTTCAGTAAATTATAAAAATATTAAATAATCATTACATCAGAAGCTATGTCATAAAAACTGGGAAAATGCGACTATTTTTTCTTAGACGCATTTACCCCCAGGCAAGTCCAGACGTTAAGAACATTTTATTTGTGAAAGCAAAATTAGATGAACTCTCTCCTAGAAAAACCTTTAAATGTGTGCTAGTACAAGATGGACACCAAAAGAATGAACTTTGTAATAACGCCTTTGCAATTTGGAAATTCATATTCAAAATAAAATGATGAGATCCAGTTGGTGTCGCATGGGACTGTCTACATCCGTAACATCCATGTGACCAGATAAAATGTGTTGTATGCCATGGCCTGATAAGTTTCTGCTCTATGTAATATTGAAAGTCATTTCTTTCTAAATATTTATCGAATGTCTATCAATATACCTATTGTGATCGTATTCTAAATTACTTGCAACACAAATTGATAACTCCACTATAACACAAAATATTCGCTGAATTTCTCATAAAAATTAAAAAAATGAAGAAAGACATTTAAATTCATTGTTAAACAAAACTTTATGAAACACATAATAAAAACACAAAACAAAAGGTTTAAGATCTCTGGTTTTGGGGCAAATGCGTCATAGAGACGCAATAACCCCGAAACAGCAGATGCATTTACCCCAAACATCCAGACCTAACCTAAAAAAATTAAATCTTTATTTCTCCACAGGTATAACGATTTTAATAAAAATAACTATTGGTATAGACAGACTATATTATATTATTTATATATATTTCATAATAAAAACGAAAAACCGAGAAAAAATATGGATTCTTGAGGATTTTGATCACTCAACTCGCGCAGCACCAATTCACAAAAAACAAGTGATTTGCAATATGGCCGATATTTTGAATTTATGCGTTTCAAGGCCATCTATTGAAATTATACGTTATGATTTTATTCAAAATAAACAAAACTAGATGGCGGGATAGGTTGGTTTTCAAACAGATTTAAAATTATTTAAAATAAACGCAATTGCCCCGAAGACGCAAATGCCCCGGTTGACCTTACATTTTCTTATTAATATGTAGGTAGTCTGTGTCTGTGAAGAATGTCTTAGGCTGCGACCGCGCCTGGTCTGAATAAAAGCTATTAATATTATAGTAATAAGCAATTAAGGAGGCTGCACTAAGGTAGCTCGCAAAATTCATTATCTTACGTTTTTTTTTTTGTAATTTGCAGGTCAGCAGAAAAATGAGAAGAAGAAGAGACAGGTTGTATGTTCGTAAAAATATGATTCGCGAACGTAACAAATATGGCTTAACATAATTATAATCATTAACCTTTTAATCGCCTATGTCGGATTAATCCGACAAATTTTTCGGGTCCATTTCGCCAGGGTCGTATATACCAAAATACCACAGATCGGTTAATCTGTTGTAAAAAGTTAAGTATTGCACATCCCTCTTTGTTGTAAGTATTTATTTTTCGATTCACTGTGCGCGGCGCTGGGGGCACTATTAAGACGGGCGGTTAAAAGGTTAATACAACCCTCTAAGATCATTTAATCCCGTTGAATGAATTTTTCATGTAATAGTCATTCAGTGGGATTACATGACGCTACTTGACGCTTTGCGTGACAGAACATGTTTCGACTTGCGTTGCGCGGGTCTTTTGTTTTGTTTATAGTTTAGTGTGACACTGGGCAGCATAGATAACGTTTGTGTTTGTTGTACGAGTAAAAAAAATATCTACAAAGAAGTTTACAAGTGCAATTTGGAATTATTAATAAGGCAAAAGATCCGTCAAACATGTAACGGATAGGGATACCTACGGATACGGATATCCGGAACATCACTAGTTCCTATAATACCATTTAGAGGGTAATATTAATGATTTTATAATGATTATAATTCTGTAAATACATACGCGTTACAGTCGCGAACATATTTTCTTCAACATACAACTGACCTGGAAATTGGAAAGAAAACGTCAGAAAATTTTAATTCCGCGGGTAGAAGTGAAGTGAAGTTAACTTCACGGACTACCCGCGATATTCAAATTTCAAAATGTAAATCAGTTAGAAATATTCAACTTACCACCAGTACACCAAGCCAAAAGTCGTATTCATGTCAAAATCCCCTCCTATGCATTTCTCTCTCACCTAAGCAGGATAGCTGGACCTAACCAGTGACATTTCACCTCTCTTACCGAAAGGTATATTTATAAGGTAGAAATGTGTAAAGCTCCATGTGCTTACCACTCCAAAATTAAGTAGGATGGTGATACTTCAAGACAATGTCAATAGATTAAGTCAACTTCTTTAGCATTATGATCTGTGAAAGTTATAAATATACAAGATGTAACAGAATAACCGCAAGTTCACAAAATATTTCGCTCATAATTGACTGCAATCGATTTCAGTAACTTTTATTAAGGGTATTTTTCTTTTAAAAAGTTATGTCGTTTGCCATACCTAACTACCGTATTATATCAAAGCAATAAGATTCAATTTTAAATACATAACGCCAGGGTCGACATTTACTACAGTGAAAAAAATGGTTTTGGTCATTGTATTATGCTTTTAAGAGCATTAATTCCACGCGGGCTGGCAACAACGCATTTATAGTCGTTTTTCGTGATTATTTCATTAAATACAAACAAAAGTACAGTTTTTTTTCAGCCAAGCACTAGATCGTTGGTATTTATAATTATTTATAACATTTACTCTTTAATAAAAATATTTAATCGTACTAAGTAATACAAATAGCAAATAATTGACGGTATGTCGATTTTTATAAGTAAATACCAAAATAACTGTAAAAAGATTACCATAAAAACTTGAAAATACCAACGATCAACGAGTATGGCTTAAAAAAAATTACTTTGTATTAAATGAAATAATCACGAAAAACCGCTATAAATACGCCGTTGCCAACCCGCGTGGGATGAATACTCTTAATACTCTAATTTGCTTGTGTTAGGTCTTGCATTAATTAAGTTACATGTTGTATATACAAAGAAAAAGAAAGAGGGTGCCTGCTTAAAATATGACCGTATTACCATAGGCTAAAGTAGAAAATTGTATGTATACGGTCCTATTTTCAATAGAGCCAGTAATTTTTTTGGGGCATTTTTCCGTTACGTGTCAGTAGTGACGCTTAGAAAATTCTCTAATAAGTGGTGTAAGACGTAAAATGTTATAATAACGGCACAAATTCAGAGTCCAGATTGCTGAATCTAGAGTCTGAATTAGTGCAAAATTAGGCAAATGCTGAATTAGGGCAACGAGCTCGTTCCTTTTTGCAAGAGACTGGTGAAATGTCAGGTCTCTGTATATACACCTTTGTTCCTCTTCAGGGAATGTTTATAAGACTAATGCTATATAATAACTACCTTTTCCCCGCGGCTTCGTCCGCGCGAAATTGATTGTTTTATCACCAAATATATCCTACGACTACGACACTCGGCAATACTATAGCTTCCCATTAGTGAAAGAATTTTCGAAATAGGATCAGCAATCCTGAAGAGTACCCCCTTTATACAAATTCATAAATTTTACATCTTTAGTGTAGGTACAGAGGCCAGCACATCAAGCTAACCCGATCTGTCAAATTTCTTTGATAGATTTTCAACTTTATTGCAAAAGCATATGGTTCATGGTCAATTGGGAAAATTTGACAGTTGACAATGTGCTGGCGTCTGTACTTCCCAGTAGGCTAAAAAGGAATGTTGTACGTTTCATACCGCATTTAATGTACAAATATTAGTCTGTTCAACAAACTGTCTTTAAGTATCACCACTTTGTAAAATATAATTATCTCGTACTATGTTTTCATTTAATTTTTTGTTGAAAATTAACAAGACTATCTCATTATATGTTTGTCAAGTATTGATTAATTCCAATATGACACATGGTCAGAAATGTTGTTTAAAACTGATCTGTTTTTCACGCACAGTGTTTACTACACATGATCAGAAATTTGACAGATGATCAGAAACTTTCTGATCAGTTAGTTTGTGTGCAAATAATAAGTATAAGAATTCGACTCGTCCATTCACACCTTCAGTAAAGTATTGGTCAGTTGTAAAATAATATATTTTCTTTATTCATGATGAGCAATTTGACAGATGATCAGAAAATTTCTGATCAGTTAGTTTGTGTGCAAATAATAAGTATAAGAATTAGACTCGTCCATTCACACCTTCAGTAAAGTATTGGTCAGTTGTAAAATAATATATTTTGTTTATGTATTTGTGCATTTACTTGATTATTTTTCTGTTAAGCTGTAATAAAATGTTCAAAGCTATCATTAAGAGTAAGACAAAAGGATCAGATTTATAAAGGCTTCGCCAGACTGAGCGGTCTTACGTAATTTTGTTGATGAAAAGCTGTATTATGTACATCAATCGTTGCTCGCTACGTCGGCTAATGCAAAAACAATCACTTAATTTGTAAGTGATTACCTTTTAATGTATGGACGAATAAAACACCAATCACCAATACGTACGGACTGGCGAGTAACACGTCATGAGATCAACCTGTGGCACTTTTGTTAATCCAAGAAGTAGTTAGCATAAATCGTTGTTCACTGTTAAACTAGAAATATTTAGCCATCTATTTACTCGGTTGGTAATTTCTAAAGTGTGTCCTAACCCTAAACTGATCAAAATACTGCAAGCGATCAGTAAATTGACAAGTGATCAGAAGTTTTTTTTTTGACAAATAAAAAAGGTTATATCATTGTATTTTTTTTTTTTTGTTAAATTATAAGTGTAGGTACAATGTGTGTAAGTCATTTTTCACTTCCTCATTTTGTTGCTCTAGAATTCTAGATTGTTTAAGATACTAATTAAGTACCTTATAAGAGTAAAATACCAACTTGGCAATAACATTTTTCATTGTTTTATTTATATAAATACCCCCATTACAATATATGGAATATCGAGTTTTAGAAAAAACTGGGCTTCGTAAAGAATCGTCTCTGTCAAGTCATACTAAGTACAGACGCCAGCACATCAAGCTACCCCAAACTGTCAAATTTTCCCAATTGAACATGAATCTTATGCTTATGTGATAAAGTTGAAAATATATCAAAGAAATTTGACAGATTGGGGTAGCTTGATGTGCTGGCGTCTGTACCTATAAAGCCGATGTGTAAATTAAAAAAAATTACATTTCGCGGGTCAACCTAGGAGGTTGTGGCTACCTAAATAAATGAAGACCTCCAGCCAGGGCTTAAAAACTAAGCGACTACACGCAGCATGGGACGGGCTGGATTGGAATGTGTCAAATTAAAGGTCATCACCAAATACTTATTTTATGTAAAAAGATGCATCCATACATAAACATTAGGGCACTCAGAAACAGCGTAAATCATAAATGAAGCTTTCTACTACTACATACAGTGCACGAAGAACAGGAAAGACCCATACCGATTCCTGTAGTTAGAAAGAGATAAACATGTAGGTATATTTAGTACGTCACTAGCGTTCCGCCGCGTCACTGGATGGTACGTGACTAATAACACGACAGACCTTTGATTTATTTTGCCAATATGGAGCGGCGGTAACGCATCTAAAGGTAATATACACGGAGCAAATACAAAGAGGAGACGGCCTAAACAACTGTGCACTGTGATTCTCGACTAAGTCCTGACGTCATCAAGTAGGCGTGGCCTTGTCAGTGTATTGTTGGCGTTCGTCCTGACAAGTAACAAAAACACAGGGCCGTAATGGAATCCAATTATTGTACTGAATATCCCGCAGCTGTCTCATAAATGGAAATACTCATAAAAAATACAATCTCCTATAAATTAAATATTCCATCTAAAATAATTTATTTAAAGTACTTTCCCTCCGTGAGACAACTATTATGGTGCATACTAGTTGTCTCACGGAGGGAAAGTAAAAAACAACTACCATACTGTATGGTAGTTGTTGTTTACTTAATTAAAAGTACTTAAAGCCTATCTAGTTTATTTAGTTAAATTTTGTAGTAAATGATGTACTAGATTTTTTTCCGAAGATAATCTAAGACAGCAATGTATTACAAAAATTTATATCACTATTTCAATTTAAAAAATACGTACCTAGCTGGTCCGCAAAGTTAATATAAAAAACGGAGTTAGTAACTTACTCCCTGGTACGAAAATTCTGAGTACGACCCTGTTGCATCCTGCACTTAGTGACATCTAGTGTGAGATACTTACGTCACTACAAAGTAAAATCTACAGAACGAGCGAGTAGTTTTGCCATTGACCGCTAGATGGAAATTAAAGAAGTGGGCGGGATCTAACACCCCCTCACCCCGCAAATTGTCACGCGTTGTTCCTTAGGGAAATCGTATTACACCATCTCCTCTTTGTATTTACTCCGTGGTAATATATCAGTTCATCACTCATTAAAATCGTACCGCTCCAGCAGTAACTGCCCGTCACTGCCTCGAAAAATCCATGTGCGTGGAATGTGAGGGCCTTTGTTAAAACTCTTTGGAAATGTGCTCAGGATTTAGTGAACATTGCCAAAGAATTGTGAAGGTCAAATAAGCGAGATATGGACTGTAAAGTTGAGCCCTCAGTTCTCACATAGAGGAGCGAGGGCCGATCTGTACCTGATAAACTATGGACACTACAGCAAAAGTAATTACCAAAATCTAAACGAATGCCAAACAAAATTTGTGAAACCAAGAATAAATCACAAAACACTGTCCTACTGTGTATATCTTGGTTCAAAATGGGCCCTCAATTCTCATACATGTAAAATTTTATTTACGAAGATGAAATGAAAGATGAAAGACCTTAACGTTTAACTTTATGCGTCACTCGTTATAATGTAAAAAAAATTAGATATAACTGTTTAAAAAAAGCGCTACACTGTGAAAAATAAATTTAATTTCGAAAGTCTTTGGTTTTGTTTCTATTTTCGTTTTTGACTACCGACTTTTTCATCAAACTTGGCACTGAGCATACGAAAATAAAAGGGCCTGATGACTTGATAGCCCCTCCTTTTCGAATTCGGTTAAATACCTTGAATTTGGCCTAACAAACTGTAACTTTAAGGGGTTAAACATTGTTAATAAATAAAGGGGTTTTAAAGCAATTTTACACGAAGTTAAATTGCAAATTGAGCAGCCATCTATTAGCTGTAGGTACAGTTGCAACAATTATTCGGATACTACCCAGTATCCGGCCACTTTTAATGACTTTCGGTAAAAAATATATTTCTCGTTTCCATAATAATAATAAAAAAACTCGTTTGAATCGACATAGTTATTTATTTAATAAAACTTTTAACATATTTATTATTATTTACAGTAAACCATGAAAATTAACAGCTATTAACAAAAACAATTATAATTAAACGTTATACTGAAAAACAAATAAGCTAGGTACTTCCTCCTTCGTGATGTTTTTACTTAGCCTTTTCAACTTCTGAATGTATATTAAGTAACAGTTAACAATCAGATATAATTGAAAATACTCGTTGCGCACATAACATTTTTTTGACGTGATGACGTCTTATAAACCGATGAACGCCGGCTGCACGCATGAAAAAGCATAACTCATTATCACGTTACGCCTGAGCCGAGAGCGCGGAACAAGCGATAGAGAGGCACGATTGGCATGTTTCCTTATGATGTTATCATGTAAAATTATCGTCCGTAAACCGATTTTACAGACAACCATTTTTTTTTTGGTTGGGAAATCATCAAATAACTTCTCCTGCTCTGGGCGGAGCGGGAGGGCGTGTCAGACTTTTACTGACTAAAACCCACCTGTGTTCCTTCAGTTGCCTGTGTGCCAGGGACCACGGTATCTCTTTCGAACAACCCGCACCCCCGGCAGTCATAACATTGACTTGGTTTTAAGACTTTATTGATATGTATAGGTGATACTAATTGCGCTTGTGTTCCAATTTACGTCTCACGTACATGCTAAGGCACTGCGCCGTAATTGCGTAGCAAGCTAACATTAGGAATAGCTCATTTTGACGGTTCAACAACATTCATTGCGTTATTTACGTAGTTGAGCAGACACTAGAGGTGTGTAACTCTTTACGGAAACGACTCACTGATCCGGATCATTGAAGTGATTCAAAAGATTCGTTCATAAAAAAAAAATTCAAACGCATCATTTGGATCTGAAACATTACTTTGATCTGTGCTCATTCCGTCCGCGCGACGCGAAGCGACGGAGCAGTGAGCGAGCGAGAGAGGGAGACTGAGGCACACGAGTTGCTTATCTATTGACTCGCGAGTCACGAGTGAGCGAGCGAATCACAATCTATACAAGTCAGAAAGAGATACCCAATGAGATGTATATCACACGTACTCTCACAGATTTTCGTTCCATGCACGTAAAAATGACCATTAAGGCGCTTACGTATCAAATACTATACGGTCGTTTTTTGCATATAATGTTAAATTATGTTTTTTGACCCGATGATCGAAATGACCCAAATGAAACATATCTGTTTCGGATCATTTCAGTGATCGAGATGCAAATGTTCCAATCGCAAAAATGATACACTTTGACCACCTCTAGCGGACACATTTTTCGAACATATGAAGCAATGGATTAGGAATATCGTTCAAAATTATCCAGATTGTGATTGATAGTGTGTTACGCAACAAACGTGCTAGTTAACCTTCCAAACGTGTCAGTAAATATGTAATTTCCATAAAATTTTACATTTGTGAAATCATGCTTTTCAGTATAACGCTTACGATTACTTCTCCAAATAATATTTACTATATAATCTACAAATATTACAAATATCTTATAAAAATTTAAAATTCTTTACAAGTGTTATTCCAAAATTAACCTTTTACTGCCGACCGCATACGTGGCAGTGGGACAACAACATAAATCGCGTGAGAAAATATGTCGAATAAAAATCTTATATTCAACCGCATCTGGTTACAAAATGGAAGTAAAATGTGTGGAAATTTATATGAAGACGCTTTTAAATCTATAGTTCGACTTTTAATTGTATTCAGTAACTTGACAGTTCAAAAAAAAGTAATTTCCTTTTTTTAATTTCTTCTAATAGAAAGAAACTAAATAAATTACCTTACTACTGAAAAACCAAATATATAACAAATTCTACAATTTTTATAGTGCATATCATGTTTTTAAGACAAGTTAATAAATTTAAAATAAATAAAAATTGCATGTAAGTACATTATTTCAAGTGCATTCAATTTCTTTCATTCTTACACCATCTCACTATCTTTTTTTGTCAAAATCGGGTAACCCTTGAACTGTCAAATTACTGAATACAATTAAAAGTCGAATTATACGTCGAGGATAACGTTATAACGTGCACATATTTCTATAATTTGTATGGGCGTAGACGTCCACAATATCGTCACGTTAGAAATTATAAAAGCGTACATTGAAAGCCCATCCCAACACAGTGGGATATAGAGGCAAGAAAGGTTTCATAAAAAAATACTATCAAAATAAAAAACAAAAATATTTTACTTTTCTGATTAAGACTGCCTCTGACAATATGTAAAATTTCAAAAACATTTGGTAACAATTTACCTATTAATTAAATAATTTGGTTAAAAATCAGTTAAAATTAACTAAAACTTTCAGTTATTCGCATGTTTCTGTTATTTTAATTTCGTACATAAAATTTTATTCTACCATTTATGTTTAGTGATAATTTTTTTATGTTGGGCAACATCGAATATTCGGCTTTATACCTAATCGGATAATCAGTTCATTAAACTTTTTTAACTACTAAAGGACATTTTCACCACATGTAGGTGAAATGGTGACGAAAAAAATATTCCTCTTCTTTGGCCAAATATACCGAATATCCGACCGATTAGTCATGCAGAGCCGAATACCGAATATTCACATTTAGCCCATCTCTATCAAACCTTTGAAAATATTATACATTTGACTATACTACTTTTGATTTGAATAAAATATCTAAAGGCGCACTTGAACGACTATTTCATCATCATTCCATCGAAAGACGTCTTCTGCTGGACATAGGCCAAGCTTCGCCACTTCGACCGGTTCTTTGCTTCCCGCATCCAGCAAAAGACTATTTGCAGCGCTCTCTTTCGTCAATGGAAAACATAATTTAATAAACCAGCCGCTATTAAAGTTCTGACACAAAAAATTGCGCCTCGTAAGCGGATACTCTATCTCAACAAATAAATACTGCAGTCAGCAATGTCTCCAAAATTACGATAAGAATGAGGCGAACCTATTGTGTCCTATTGATTAAGGGGAAAGTGCCAGATTAGGCATCGTAATCACACAAAATTATATAAAGAATGTATGTAAAATGTTGTAAAACATTTTAAGAGTAACGGTAGTGTTTCTTACCCATTCTTCTCCATACGAAACTACATTTTGGAAGGGGCGATTAGAAGCCCGCGAAAATCGAATATTTTTGCGTTTTTTGTAATTTACTGGTCAGTGTCATCTGATAGTTGTAATTACGTTACCCAAAAATTGTGCGAGCTACCTTAGCGTGTCCTGCTTAAAGTTCACTATACTGAATTAAAATTAAAAAAATATTGAATTTTGAATTCTAACAAATATTTCTATTTCAATATTTTTTTCATTAACCTATCTTATACCTTAGTGGATAAACAGATAATAAAAACGTATATTTACATTTTAACAACAACTTTTTCTATTCACTACAGTCTGTTCAGAAAAAAATGGATTGAAAGACATGCCAAATGTGTACATTTTAAAACTTTACATAATCAGCCTCAAGCCTCCTTCCTCTAGGATAGCCCGCGTAACTCAAAGAAGAAGTATCACGGCCCATACGGAATTTACCCAGAAATTTAACTCGAGCTGTCCTGGAGTAAATGGTCACACAAAACATTATAAAATGAACAGACTATAGTAATAATAACTCTAATAAACATTCCAAATTAATGCTAAGAGATACCTACGAATAATTTTTACATTATATTTGTCTTTTTACTAGAAATTGGTTAATTCGATTCGGTATGAAAATCGTCGAGACCATACTCCATTTCTGAATCCTGCAGATCTTTTAGCATATATTATAATTTTTTTCCGAATGTTTCTTTTACTAATACTCTTTAGTCTATAAAATAGGTCAAAACTAATGAAGTCAATGTATAGACGCTTTGCTTCGAGGAAAGTATTTCATATTTCCATGGTATTACAGATGATAGATGACACCTTCCATCTGCAACAAGATGGGCATCCTAAGTAGGGTGATACTTCACATCTCGACAGCTTTTAAATCTGTATAAAGCTCAAGTCCGTTCCTTTATGGAATACTGCAGCCACTTATAGGATGGCTCAGCAAAATACCAGCTTGCCACTGCCTTTGACTCGGTGGAACGCAGAGCATAAAGGCTTAAAGGCGACGAGACGTTGGTGGCTAAGCTTCACAGCCTGGCTCATCGGCGTAATGTTGGTTGCCTGTCGGGACCTGTTGGTCTTCTACAGACTGTCCTTCAGAAACTGTGCGCAGGAGATCCACGACCCACGATATACTCTCTAAGCACAAATTCCGTTCTATCGACCGAAGTTACGGGTGCCCCCTCCGTATCACCTACGGATATGAAATTAGTTTGGGGCGCGACCGAAGAATCAATGACACCACGATTGGACAGTTGTCCGACTCTCTATGTGCTTTTATCAGTCCGATTTTTTTTCTATTAATCAAGTGTAAAGTTCCAAAATTTCTTACTATTTTTGGACGGGCCCGTATCTTCGTTGGCGGACATAGAGAAGAGGCCCCCAGATCCCACCATCGCTGTACTTCGTACACAAAGAGCTGGACTACACATAAGTTTAGAACACTTTTTTCTTCAAATCAAAGCATCTATACAAAGACGTCATCGCCCAAATCTCCCTTCCTCTGATATGGTAGATTAAACACAAGCCTGTACGCACTTAACTTTGTACCTTATACCTTTGACAGTAAGGTCTATTCCGAATCGCTTACGTCGCTTACTTCCACCTTTTTCTTCCTTTTGCCTTTGGGATGCATTTTGTAGACGTGTTTTTGAAGATCTTTTAGTTTTAAATATCTGTAAACAAAATTATAGAATCAGTATTGTTAACAAGTCTCTGACTGCTTCGTTGGACTGCTGAACATGGGTTTGAACGTCATAGGTTTGATCCCCAGGTCGAGTGTTATAGGGCTTTTCTTCATTCACACTCAAGCCATGTAATAATTATTGAAGAGATTTTTCTAAAAAATCCTCAATAGAAGCTTTTGAGTCTTCATTTATGCCTAATTAGGTACAGTATTTAACTTTCACGAAGCGACGCGCGCTTTTCTTGTGCTTACAAGTAGACGAGTAGCGTCGGCACATAACACACACACGCACTTTCGATTTCACCATTGTTTCGGACGGTATCGAGAGCTCTGAGCTTACACACATTTACAGCGCATTAGTACACTTGGTAATCAACAAGTAAATTGCGTGGTGGTGGAACAATAATAGCTGCATTTCGACCATCAGACAGATTAAAGCCCTGGCCGTCGTCAGCAAATGGACTGTTCAGAAGAAGTTTTTGATCTTTCCTATTGCCGTGGGATTTTGATTATATTCAATGCAAACTCAAAGCTATATAAAAATTGTCATTTAATGCGCTATTGTACATAAAAAAAAACAAGCTCAACTAAAACTAACTTATATACA
Organism: Polymixis lichenea; assembly: GCA_949091785.1. Classification (NCBI taxonomy): domain Eukaryota; kingdom Metazoa; phylum Arthropoda; class Insecta; order Lepidoptera; family Noctuidae; genus Polymixis; species Polymixis lichenea. The sequence continues at coordinate 11,451,643 of OX420959.1, forward strand.
GGTGTCGGTAACGGTGTCACGAGTAGAATTGTTTTTCCCATCTCAAAAAATGCCCAACGCGGCTAAAGAAGTTTTCACTTCAAAAATGAATTTGGCGGGCTTCCCTGGCGAGCCTCCTTAATACCATATAAAGATCAATGAAAATCAATGTCTTATAAAAGTCTCTGTTCAGCCTACTTACTTGCAAGAACACTGTTTGCATGGAAACTTGAAGTCCTCAGGCTTTCCGTGGAGCCTCAGCTCGTGCCTGTCCCTGATGGATTCCGTTGAGAAGTTGCGGCGGCAAGTACTACACTGATAGGGCTTCGCTGTGTTGTGGGACTGTTGAGGACATAATAATGAACGTAAGGAGTCAAGGAGCTTAAAACTATGAAGGTAAACATCGCGAGGAAATCGGCATGTCTTAGAATCAAAAATTCGAAAACTTGTGATATTTACCAACCCACACGGGGCCCGCGTGGTGGATTACGGCCCACTCCCTCTCACAGAGAGGAGGATGGAGCTATTTAAGAGATTTATTCATCATAAAAAGCAAAGCCACAGCACATACATTAAACTTATCCTAATCATAATAATTAAAGGACTAATGTACATGACACACATACATCGATTGCAATATCTTGCTGCCTTGAAATTTTATATACTAAACTAACTAAAATAACCTGAACTAAAACAGACTAACACAAATTTATATGAGAAAAATATAAAAACTGTTGTATTGTTTTTTTTTTGTATTTCCGTCGAAGAGTTTTAACGCAGGGTCAGAATCGTACCGAATCCATGACAACCGTTCTGCCAGGGGTACGGGTTGTTCGAAAGAGATACCGTGGCTCCTGGCACAAAGGCAACTGAAGGAATACGGGTGGGTTTTAGTCAGTAAAAGTCTGACACGCCCCCCTCCCGCTCCGCCCAGACCGGGAGAAGTTATTTGATGATTTCTCACACTAAAAAAAAAACTGTGGTAACGGTAAGGTAAGGTTGTGCGTCGATGTCCCTGGTACCCTGTATAAATAAAAAAAAACACATTTATGCCAAAGAATTAAACTTACCACTTTCAAATGTCTCTTGAGACTAGAGTTGGTTCCGAAGCTGGTGTTACAGATGTCACACTTGTAAGGTCTCTCGTTACGATGTGTTCTTTCGTGTACCTGAAATTGTAACAAACAATGAGACTGAAGAAAGTCGAAGAAGATAGGTATTTTGACCTGTAACTTCATTTACCTAGCCTTTTCCCAACTATGTAACGGTGGGCTTCCAGTCTAACCGGATACAGCTGAATACCAGTATTTTACATGGAGCGACTGCCTATCTGACCTCTACAACCCAGTAACTGGATAATACGATACCCCTTGGTAAGACTGGTTGTCAGACTTTCGGGCTTCTGACGACCCGTAACGACTGTCAAAGATCCATGAATGACAGCCGAGACCAACGGCTTATCGTGCTTTCCGAGGCAGGGAGGGGTCTTGATATGTAAAGATGGTGACCCATTCTCGGGTTAACCGCGGCAAGCGTAGCTTGGGATAGCATAATTACAATATAATGTTCCCACTTTCGGGACACAGACCTCCTCTGTGAGAGGATGTGGGCCGTAATCCAACACGCGGGCCCAGTGCGCATTGGTGGATGTCACATGTCTTCGAATTTTTAGTTCTAGTCTAGGACATGGCCCACTACTCACGATGTTTTCCTTCACCGTTTTGAGAGCAGTGGTGATGAAATAATTTACAGCTGTCGTTTTAACTAGAAAGGCGTTAAGAGGGTTTATTCTGAAAGTTGGCAACGTCGCAAATAGCTGTCAAATATTTACCTGTTTTTATTAATTTGTTAATATTACTGTATGGAAATATAAAATATCGCTAACTAGCGACCTAAAACATGAATAATGTTTTGCAATTATGACACTGAATTTGATGTTGTAACCGTTGTAGGTGTAAAAAGGGCATTTGAAAAGTTTCCAAGTTCTTTTTATTGCATCTAATCATGTTAAGATATTAATTATTGCATTTCATAATCAATATTTTAGGTCACTAGTTAGCGATATTTCATGTTTCCATACAGTAATATTGTCAAATTAATCAAAACAGTGAAATATTTGACAGCTATTTGCGACGGGCCCATTTTCAGAATAAACGCTCTTAAGCCCTAAAAGTTGTTTCCGAGAAAATGGCAAAAACGCGAGAATCGTTATTTCTTAAAAACTGTGATACTTACGTTACTGATTGTGTGCATAAATGGTTAAATAAATTGTAGGACACATCAATTGATACTAGATTATAATAATTTCATCTGGCAGTTAAAGTACATTTAGCTAAGAAGTGTGGGTTAGACGCTTTCAAGTGATGGAATCATCCAAAATTATGTTACTTAACGGCCTACAAACTTTTCATATCTTGGGAACTATTTGTATTGTAAAAATGTTTGTTAGACAGAAAGATAGATAATTTTGAACTCTCTTAGATTCTACTAAAAAGTAAAAATTGAACAAGTGGGGGTTAACGCCTATCTAGTTAGAGGACGACAGATTGAGTAAAGTGCCGGTCTAGGTTCAAACCTAAAAGTCGTTAGTCGCGACCGTTACCACTGGGCCAACATTGCTTACGCGCAATTTAACCTGATCGATCGACAAGTGCGGGTGTTGTTACTTACCCACAAGTCCATAACCCACTAAAATCTCACCTGTAAACTATAGGACTCGAAGAATCCTTTCGCGCAGTAAGTACACCGATAAGTGGCACCGCGTAATACTCGCTCGTGCGTCTTCATATGCATCTTCAGAAGAGCTTGCGAACCGAACTTCTTAGGGCAATCCGTGCAGGCGTGCACTTTTTCCTGTAGACAAAATTAATGATATGGAATATTTATTTTTGTAAGTAGATGTTTTAAGACGTCAACATCTTGTTGGTCAATATTTAAAACTAGATGGTGCCGGCATTTCCTAGGTCGCTGATCCCTGAGAAGCAATGCCAAAACAAACTCAGGGGTCATGGGCTTTTTTATAGTCCAAACACTATATTATTAGAATTGTATGTGAGTCTAACAATGCAAAACTCTGTGTGGAAGAGCCTTTTGAAGGAAGAGCCATTGGAGATTTGAGCTGACCTGTTCCAGCAGACGGCATGCATGCATCTGTCATCGTGTCGTTCAACCCTATTTCGGAGAGCACAACGGCCTGTCACCAGACGCTACCAGATCTACAGAACATTTGCGTAGACCATAAACAAAATATCGTCGTTGTAAAGTCATGTCTTCAATCTAGCCTGCATGGCACTCACATTCACAGTCAGTTTTCTCTTTAAATTTATGAAAAAATATCAGTGATATTTTTCATAAGATTTAACAGTGGTGATGATTCTGTTGTGGACCAACTTAACTTAATTTAGGCTAATTCTACCTTTTTTCTTCTATTAAAACAAGAAAGAGACGGAAATAAATAAGATCTGTCAAATTCAGTTGAACTAAGATTTTCTTCGTCAACTTCGCCGTACTGAATTCATCATGCTTGAAATCACGCCAAATTGCAGGCAATCGAGACGTAATATAGTTTGACAGTTCTAAGTATCCACTTCTCTTCTTTGGCAGTCTATCGGTGTAAGAGATAGCAAAACGCTTATTTTAAAAACAAAACAAACTTTACGAAAATTGAGGTAAAAATGTTAGAGATTTTATCAGATACTGTATATTCGGCAAAGATTAAATAAGGATTTCTGAATATCCGGCCGTCGGATACTCAGTTATTTAAGCGGAATCCAGACGGATAATAGTACAAAATTTAGCGGAATTTTACTTCTGTATCCAATCTACTAGCTAGTTTAATTAACGCCAATGACCCTGTGCGCCAATGACGTCTCAGCTCACAGAAAAATACAAAATAAAAAACAAGATACAATTTTGGAATTCCTATTTTTTACGTAGGTATTTATATCGATTATCGGGCTTGGCGTACAGTACAAAGAGATGCCGTAATGGCGTGGCGTTCAAAGGTTAAAACGTTCTTAGACGTTGGTTGGCAAAGCCATACAAACCAAATTGCTGTAGTACTTACCAAATGAGTATCGGAATGCTTAGCTAGCGAGTGTGAGTACTTGAACCTCTTAGGACAATCGCTACACTGGTAGCCGAACCCTGAGTCCGCTGAGTGAGTTGCTATGTGCGCTCGGAGAGCCGTCCAGTTTGAGATTACTTTGTGACAGATTTTGCATTCTCTTATGCGGGTAGGATGTGTTCTGGAACAGAAATACAACACAAAATCTTAAATTTGGCAAGTATGACAGTCCTAACTCAATTGTGTGAACCCACTTTTCATTTATAATTTAGCTTAGATGAAAGTGTTTGCACATTTTGATTTCTAGTAGGCTTGTATTCAACAATATTCTGATTACGTCTCAGCAAGAAATTAATAAGGCTTGGGTATGATGATAATAGTTGTAGGAAAGAGTAAACCAAAGAAACAGTAGGACAAATTTTGGAAGAATTCTCAAAATACATAAAAAATGCGTTTTCTTGAATCCTATGAATTTTGGCCTAGGCATTATGGGGTGCTTATTTAATTTGCTGAAGTGAATACGTTAAATCACAACATGTAGATATCAAATGCAATCAAGATTGAATCGAATACCTATACACACCTACCTATCAGAGACACACTAAATTGCGATTTCAAAATCGTCATCATCATTATTCCAGCCAAAACGTCCACTGCTGGACATAGGGCTCTCCCAAAAGGGGGGTTTTGCCATAATCGCCACGCTTGACAGGCGGGTTGGCGATCGCGTTATGGTGGTAAAATGCATAGAGAATGCTGCTGCCCATTCTCTAGTATGTCCCTTAGTCGCCTTCTACCACACCCATGGGAAGCAATGGGATTTCAAAATACAAATATGCAATTCTGAGCAATCTTTTACCATAACTAGAGATCGGATAATCGGATGCATATTTACCTAAAGTTAATTTTTAGTTATGAAAGTATGGCAGGGCCTGCTTAAAAAATATTTTTTGATAAAAAAAAATCCTGGGATGCCAGGAACACCAGGAATGCATAACTAGTCAGGTGTATAGTATGGAAGCGATTTCTAAATTACTACGATTGCATAGCTATTCAGACACATATTTATTTAAAATTAATCGCGATGCAAATATGTGTAAGTAGGGTGGGTGTATAAAGTCTGTAAGAGTGGGGGTGGTGTGTGTTAGTTAACACATTTTTTTTTTACATTAAGTGAAGATTTTTTCAATATAAAAGCACCTTCCATATTACCCAACATCGCAACTTTAGGTGAATATGCATCCGAATATCCAATCTCTGGCCATAACACACAAAACTACGAACTGACCTCTGCCTATGATTCTTCAAGCTCCCTTTAGCACTGAAAACCTTATCACAATCCTTACACGGAAACACCTTATCATCATCCTTAATATCCGTAACCTCTTTAGAGTTCATTCGCTCTATAATCTTTGCCTCTTTTCTTTCAAACCTCATCTGTTCTCTTACTTTTGCGATCTCCATTCTTTTTATATTTGTTAGGCCGAATGTATGCCATTTATTGTGGATAAGAAATCTTTTTGGATGTTTGAACAGAAGTGCGCAGTGCGGACATTCAAATACTCCTTCTGGTTTTATGTCTGCAAAATTAAGATTGAATGATTAAGTTATCAAAATACATAATATGAGGGAAACAGATTTTAAATTGATCCATTTCATTTATTGGTCACAGTTCTTGTATGTCAGTATGACAGTAAAATTCAATAACTCTGCCTGAGGTGGGGATCGAACACAGAACCTCGCAATCACAGCAGCTGCTCTTACTATGGCAAGGCAAGAATTATGTGGCAGAAGATGTTTTTCTAAAACCAACTCTTACAAAATTTTGCAATTAAAATCATAATACCCAATATTTTTTCTACAGGCGGAATGTATCGTGATTTGGCTCAATATTAGAAATCATGCAAGGTTTCAGAACGGACGTTGAACCAGCTGGATACTCATCGAATAGCTAGAAATAAAAGTCATAATTACCATTTTTATAAGAAGTAACAGCTTCGCTAACACTACAGTCACCTTCAATAATTCGATAATTCATGTGTTCGTCCCTCTCAAATCCATGACAGTCTTTCAAGAACGGCGTGTAGCATTCCGAGTCTGCCCAACTTGCTTTTTCAACCTTTATGACAATACTATTATCGGTCGTCTCATCTGCCTCTTCTCTTATGAAATGTTGCGTTATTCCTATAGGTTTTACCTCCTCATCATCCGATGACATGTCATTTTCTGATTTTCCTTTGTCTCTACAGTCATTGTCTGTTGGATTTGCGTGATCATCATCCTTATTTGATTTGTCAATTGTAAAGTCTGGTGGAGATTGCGCTAGTGGGTCTGCATTTACATCTGGGATATTTGATGACATTTTTGTTATATTTTCAACTGTCATATCTGATGGTAAGTCTGTTTCTGCAATGTTTGGTATTATGGGAATGATTTCTGGTACCTCTTTAGGCTTATTTGATGAGTGAATTAGTAGATCTTCAATTAATTTGACAGTGTTTTCAATGTTTTTCCGTCTGGTGCTGTTAATTTGTAATTTTTCTTGAGTTTTCATGCTTAAATCTAGATTATGTTGAGTTTCTTCAAACATATTGTTGTGTATGAAGTCGTTGTTCCCGCCAATTTGTTTGTTGTATAGTTTATTTGGTATTTGAGGTATATTCAAAGGCATTTTTCGCAGATTCTGCTCTTTATAGCTCTCCTGCCTTACTGACTCAATTACTCTCTTATCATAGGCATAATTCATCACATTAGCGTTATGCTCGTTCTGTATATTTAAATTCATAGGAAACATACCGTTTGGGAATGATAAATCGTTCATATTATTCGTATTTTGATTCAAGTATGATTGTTGGAAGCCCAATTGTGGATAGCTCGGAAAATGACCCATTTGTGACGGCATACCTATTGGAGAGTGGTTGTAATGGGCATAGTCCGGTAGATTGTAGTGCCCGCTAGGCGATGGGACACCTTGGTGAGCTATTTTGCTCAAATTATTGATGTTATGAGTGATATTCATATGACCACTCATCGGTGTCATATTAACGGGCGCTCCCATGTTAATTGGGGCCTCGTTCGGACCATAATGCCCTGTGTTGTGCAACATTGTTGCCGTAGTATTAAACTTCACTTTTCACGTTTTGCCGTTACATTTTAATGTCGAAAACACTAAACAAATAAAGCTAATGTAAGCCATTTTGTCTCTTTGACATGTCAATGTCCACCCAAAAACCGATAAATCGACAAATCAGCACAGATAAGTTATTTATTACCCCTATTACAAAAACCGTAACTAAACCACTTTTCAAACCCTGTCAAAATAATATCTTGAGTTCATTATTTTCATAATCTAACTAAAATACATGGTATGATGTTTTATGAAATAAAACTTACTTGCTTCAGATTGATTAAATACCGTATAGCTAAAAGTTTTGTCAGCATGGAATCTGCCGAAAAGCTTATCCACATCACCGCCAGATGGCTTTCTGATCAAATAACGTCTTATTCCATTAAGAACTTTTAAGCCTTTGATTAAGAACTTTATTCTTTGGGCAACACCAAACATGTTTACAGACAACGATTTCAGACTTTACTGGACTGTTTTAAAGTGTAGTTTCGTGTTGCCACTGCCGTTTTGTTTTCTGACGTAACAAATGTCTCCATCTCGTTCTCATTCGGCTTGTTCGCTCTCGCTCTTTCATTCATTATTTATTTTCCGATGGTGATGGTTGTGTTGTGTTTATCGAATCACGATATAAATGAAAAATAGCACATTTGGAACAGTTTTAGTGTAATTTTTAATCAAAATCTGTAAAAATGGCGCTGGGAGCCTTCGCCGAAGAATATTTTCGCTCTATGAACCCTTTAGCTGCGAAAATCCACGAGGATATTGTTGATGCAAGAACTTCTTACGAAAATATATGGGAAACGCTAACGGAAAAAGAAAAGGTAGAAAAAACACTTCCTCGACACATAATTAACTACTTTATTACCTTTTTTTGTTAAGTATTCAGTGAGGAAAATCAACAAATGCAGTCTTCAATACTTGCATGCATTAAATACAGCTTACAGTTTTAGAGTGAATCATAGCTTATAAATGCGACAGGCAACGGTAATTGCCCTCTTATGCCAAATTATCTTATCCCGTGGTACCTAATTAATTAATTGATTAATAACTAACAATACTATGTGAAACCTATACTTTGAGAGAATATTTTCGTCAACATTTTTGAAGACACAAATAAACAACAAACTGACTAATAAGGGTGGGTCTTAAAGCAATTATTGTAGTATTTTAGCCACATTATATCTATACATCTATACAAATAAATACAATTGGAGTGTCTGTTTGTAATATATACGGTACATATACCAAAATAACATTTTTACAATTTTTGTCTGTCTGTCTGTTTGTTCCTGCTAATCTCTGAAATGGCTGGACTGTTTTTGACGGGACTTTCACTGGCAGGTAGCTGATGTAATAAGGAGTAACTTAAGCTACTTTTATTTTAGAAATTGCATTTATTTTTATTTTATAATATAAAAAATATTCCGCGCGGACGAACTCTCGGGCACAGCTAGTTATTAATAAATATTTACTATATCATTCCCCTCCCTCTTTTTATATTATTTTGTAAAAAAAAAAAATGTTTATATCCCGGGTGGCAGGGATAATAAATGATGCCCAGCCTGTGCCTATGGATTCAGTACATGATACGCCGCTGTGTTGAATTTTTTGGTTGTTTACAATAAAAAAAAGTGTTGTTCGTATACATTTTGACCTTAACTTTTCCATGAAACTGCAGATTTTTAATTTGATGTCAGACTTAAAATTTCTATGCAAGGTAGTCTAGAACCAAATCCTGAAACCATGGTTGTGCATTGATGTTTCTACCACCATGTATAGATTAAATTTTTCCCAAAAAATATCACTGATATAATATCCACTCACACACCACACTGATATGATAACCTAATAGTTTGCCACCAATGCCACAAAAAGCCTATAATTATTATTTGATAGCAACATCTAGTGTAAATCTACGATTACTGTTTTTCCTATCCTATTATTATGTACAAAGTTTGATAGTTTTAGTTACAATAGAATAGAATAACGTTTTTTTATTTTTTATTTTGGCTTCACACGGTTTGTGCATTTAGCCAGTGTCAAGTAATTTTACTTTTAGATCAAGTAAATGGCCCGGTATCGGGCACGAAGTTACAAAACAGTCATAGTCGTCTTTAGTCAGTCAAGTCAAATCAAAGTTATTGTAAAGCGGTAGTAACTTTACAACAACCTAATAGGAGTTTTTGGGGGAACACGAAAAGTCCACGTTAGTCACTTATTTTCATCTTCACTACACTTGTGCACTCACACGTAACTAAATTGAATAATTCATTATCAAAATTGTACAATTTAATTAGCTATTTCACTAAATTCCATGAAAATGAAAATTCGTGCGACATGTTCCAACGCGATCCCGCCAAAAACTCCAAATAGTCCAGTAAGGATACAATAATTTTTCCACATAACCTTCGATAATTCTAAAGTTTTTTATTTTCTTTGGGTGGATAACTTTAGTGAATCCAGTGCTATGTACAAAAATGCTAACAGTTTAGAGTTATGCAATAGGTATGAAGTAGGTATTTCTTATTATTTCGCGTTAGAACAATAATATAAAACTTAAATTAAAATGCTTTACTGATTCTTTATTAATACTATCTAAACTATATATTAGTGAAAATGCTAACAGATAGGTATTGTGGAACAATGGGAAACTGAAAATGTTCCGTAACTCATTCAATAAAAAATTTAAGTTTTTTAAATCATCTCCTTTACGGGCATAGGTATTAGTTACACCTTACAACAAAAGTTCTAACAACTAAGTAATATGCTGCACAAGCAATTGTATTTTTACTTTACGATATGCGCAATATTGAATTTAAATTAATAATTTTGCGCCTACATATTCGTAATAATAAACTCTACTACCAAACAAAAGTTTCAACAAATACGTGCTATGCCTTTTGTTTAATAAATAAAATACAACTTGGGTATTGCGGGGCGCGGTACAGGTACCTACGATAATGCGTGCGCCGCCGCCGCGCCGCCGCGCCTTGCGGCGAAGTGTGGTGACACTCCACTGCGGAAATGCAGACGTATTGAATGAGGCACGAAATCATTTCATTATCGTCTCTTCTCAGAAATCACTAGGTACTCTGTTCCGGTCCGTGATTTCGCCCGTGTGTAACTAATTAATCATCAACAATTATCAGAATCCCGTCACTCCCGTCTAAAAAAGACTGTTTTGAAAAATACGCTGTTGTTCTGTTCTTTATTTCAAACAACTTAATAGGTACCTACCGACCAAGATCGTAATAATTATGTACACTTTCACTATGTAGCTACTTGTTATAGTGATAGGGGAAGGGCACAGAGACAGAAAGTGGAGATTTCGTTACAATTTTTTTTCGGGATAGTTTTCCCGGGAAAAATACATTTATATGTATTTAATATATTAAAAAAATATATATTGAAGCGGTAAAATAATTGAATTCAATAAGTAGGTACCTGTTTTTGTTCCATCATTTTAAAAGTACCCTTAAGTGATCTCCCGAAAACCGAAACAAGAAATTCCCGCAAAAAAAAAAGATTGTCGTAAGGAAGTCTACACTTTTTGTCTCTGCTACTCGAAGTTTAGCTAAATACTGTCTTCCTATTGTGATGTTTGAAACATGGTGCTTTGCAATTTTCATAGAACACTAGTGCCTTTGGGTACAATTGTAACTAAATTACAGTTTCACTTTCTAGTATGGCGGTCATCACTTTGTTACGTTAGTATCTACTGCTCTGAAATATTACGTATCATAGTGTGGCATCTGCCAGCCTTCCTACGATATACTCCCAACACTAGTTGACGATAAATTTACTATGTGTAGTAGGAAGGTGTGATAACGGCAATGCTGCTATACGAATAGACTTACGTATACGAATTAAGAAGACCAACTTTAACTAATATGACAGTATATGTATAACCTGTATGTCAACGACCTGATTGAAGAGTTGAGCAGCACAAGAGTCGGATGCCATATTGGCGGTGAATGTTTAAATAAGCTCAGTTATGCAGATGACATGGTTCTGCTCAGCCCCTCGGTCAACGGCCTCAGAAAATTAATTTCCCTTACACCAATTAACCTATAATGTTAAAAAGACAGAAGTAATGATTTTCAAACACGACAATGGCCCTAATAAGGTCTTGCCAATTACTTTGTGTAGTTTAATATTAAAAATACTTAGTCAGTTTAAGTATCTCGGACACATCATAACGGAAAATTTAAGAGATGACGATGACCTGGAGAGGCAAAGACGTAGCATCGCATATAGAAGTAACATGCTAAATAGACGTTTCTTCCATTGCTCGATACAAGTAAAATAACTCTGTTCCAGGCTTACTGTCAGTCGTTTCTACACCAATCAACTTTGGTACAAGTACACGAAGAGTGCATACAACACGCCTCGTGTACAATATAATAACGCATTTCGGGTCATGCTCAACCTGCCCTGGCGGTGCAGTGCGACTGAGATGTTTGCTGAGAGTAGAGGAACCGACTTCTTTGCGCTCATGGGGAAGCTCAGGGCGTTGTTCTTTTCGCGTGTGGTGGCAAGTCAAAATAGTATTGTCAAAGCTGTTTTTCATACTGTGCATTTACTGAGGGAGACAAAATAAATGTACTCTCCATTGTTACATTTGTTTTGACTTCCTTTTTTTTTTTTTTTTTTTTTTTTCTGGGTGGGAAATCATCAAATAACTTCTCCCGCTCTGGGTGGAGCGGGAGGGCGTGTCAGAACTTTTACTGACTAAAACCCACCCGTGTTCCCTCAGTTGCCTGTGTGCCAGGGGCGGCGGTATCTCTTTCGAACAACCCGCACCCCTGGCAGGCATCGGCCCTTGCGGGCCCCTCTGTTGCTGCTGACATCTCTTTGAGGCGCGCGTGGAACACAACGCGCCGTCGACCCGGGCTTGGTCCTTACCGGACAGCGAGCTACCCATTACTCGCCGTCCGCAAGCCCGTGCCTACGGTGGCCGGGAATCAGCCTGGGATTCCCGACGCCCAGGGCGTCTCCTGCGAAGGCCACGGCTGTGAGGGCGCATGTACTGCATCTCCCTCACGTGCGCCGCCTCCCTCTTTGCGAGCATAACTGCTTCGCTGAAGGAGGCGACTGCCAGCCATGCCCTCTCGCTCCGTACCATGGCCTGGACCAGGGTCGGACGCGAGAGATCGCCGCCGCCGATCACCTCCACGAGGACACGGCGGTGCTCCGCCCAAGCCGGGCAGACCTCCACCGTATGCTCCACCGTGTCCTCTGGGCGATCTTCGCAATGGAAACACCCGGGCGTTTCCTCCCGCCCTATCCGAAACAGGAACCTCCCGAAACACCCATGTCCGGTGAGGACCTGTGTCAGGCGGAAGGTGAGGACGCCATGCCGCCTCTCAAACCACTCCTCAAAGAGGGGACTTACCGCCGCAATCGTGGCGTGCCCAGCACTGGGTTGCGACAATCGCACTTTCCACGTCGCCATGAGATCCTGCCAGAGCTCTGTCCGCCGTGCCGCGATTTCCCGCGGCAGTGGAGTTACGCCCCGGCGTTTGGCCTCCTCGCGCCACTCCCAAGTGAGCGCGAGGACGTTTGCCTCCAGATCCCATGGCGGTAATCCGGCAAGGAGGCCCGCCGCCTCACCGGAGATCGTGCGGTATCCCCGGATCATCCGGATGGCCATGACCCTATGGGCCGCCTTCAACCGGCGTGCTGGTTGGCGCCTCAATGTAGGCGCCCACACCGGCGCCCCGTATAGGGCCATGGCCCGCACGACCCCCGCGTAGAGCCTCCGGCAGGAGGCATTTGGCCCCCCTAGATTGGGCAGGAGCCGCTTCAAGGCAGCCCCGGCCCGCTCCAGTCTGGGAGCCAAACGTCGGAAATGTTCCCCGAAGTTCCACCGGCTGTCGAGGACGAGTCCTAGGTACTTCATCGTCGACTCGACGCCGATGTGAACCCCTCCCACCGTTATCTGGGAACCCGTCAGTGGCGCATTCCGAAGACCATGAAACCACATGGCCTCGGATTTGTGCAAGGCCACCTCGAGTCCCAGTTGCCGGATCCTATCGACGATTGTCGCAACTCCGTGTGTCGCTAAGTCGGCCGCCGCCTGATACGACCTCCCTTGCGCCAGGACCAGCGTGTCGTCAGCGTAGCAAACTACGCTGACGCCACTAGGGAGGTCGGCGCGCAGCACCCAGTCGTATCCGATGTCCCACAGATGCGGCCCCAGGACCGATCCCTGTGGGACACCGCACGACATCTCTCGCCGGTTCCACTCTCCTAGGTGACCGGGGTAGATGACGGCCCTGTCCGTCAAGTAGGCCTCGACCACACGACAGAGGTAGGTCGGCATCCGGTGATACCGGAGTGCCTCCCTTATGCAACTCCAGGGCAGGGTGTTGAAGGCATTGGCGATGTCCAGAGACACCGCCAAGACGACCCCACCCCGGGCCACAGCATCCCCCGTCGTGAGGGCTCGCACGCGCATGATGGCGTCCACCGTGGAGCGCCCCCTGCGGAAACCGAACTGGCTCTCCGCCAAATCCGGCCCCACCCGCACCAGCCGCCCGACGAGGCGGTCTGCAATGACTCTTTCAAAGAGCTTGCCCACCTCGTCGAGCAGCACGATGGGCCGGTAAGCGGACGGAGAGTCCGCGGGGCGCCCCTGCTTCTTGATGAGGACCAGTTTCCCCGTCTTCCAGTGACGTGGGAACTGGCCCTCCTCCAAGCATGCGCTTAGGAGCCCTCTTAGTCGAGGCCCGAGAGCCTCCAAGGCCAGGACCCAGGCTTTTCCAGGCAAGCCGTCGGGTCCTGGGGCGGTATTCTTGGCATTCAGCCTACGTACCGCCACTCTCAATTCTACCTCGGTCACCTCTGGAGCATCGTCGTCGTCGTCGGTGTGGTCCGCGTCGGGCACCGCAGGTGGCGGAGCCATGGCCGGGGGAGCATGCTCCCCTCGCGAGGGAAACAGAGCGCTCACCACGTCCTGCACGAGCTGAGGCCGGAGACTCTGGGTCAGCGGGGGAGCCCACGGGCGGATTTTCTCCCGCACCGTTTTGTAGGGGCGTCCCCACGGGTCTCTGTTCAGAGTCTCCAGCGACTCCTCGCGGGCCAGTGACCTGGCCCGCAGGATCTCCGCTCGGAGGGTGGTCTTCGCCACTCTGTACCCCTCATATAGCTCCGCCTGAATGGCTTCCGTATCCGGAGGGCGGATACGGAGCCTGCGGTGCCTGGTGTACCGATGCCGCGCAGCAACGCACGCCTCGCGCAGAGCTGTGAGCTCCGGCGACCACCAGTACACCTGGCGTGGAGCACGTCCTGGCTGGACCCGGGGCATTGCCACGTCGCATACCTCGGACATGGCCTCCCGGAACCACTCCGCCTCGTCGTTGATGTCGGCAGGCCTGTCCGGTGGTGACACCCAGGCCTGCACGATCGAGGCTTCCAGGAGGAGCTCCCGGTCCAGCCGCTTCAGCGCCCACCGCGGACCACACGGGGCCTGTTGGACCGGCGCGCTCGAGGCCTGGGCGGAGACGTCAAACCGGATATACCGGTGGTCGGAATACGTCTCCACCCCCTCCATGACGCGCCAGTCGACGACACGCGGTGACAGAGCGGGGCTGGCGAACGAAATGTCCACCACCGACTCACCCCGCATCCGCACACACGTGGCGACAGAACCCCGATTTAGGACGACCAGGCCCACCTCTAGAGTCCAGTACTTCCTTGGTGTGAAATGGTGGGTTGCTGTATTGTTATTTTTCTTTACTTTGTTTTTATGTTCGTTTGTTTAGTTTATCTTTTGTTTAAATTATAATTTTATGGGTGCTAAAGCCTGAAAGAAACGATTAATAAAAAATAATCATAATAAATATAAAAAAATACAAGTTTTACTATCATAATATAACGAAAAATATTTAAGAAGACTATGAGGGGGATTAGCATGGAAGCTATGGAAGGTTCAGCATCAGTTACAAATAATTGCTTAATGAACCTCTTTGTTATTGAGAAACAATATATACTTTATAAAAGCTTTCGTCTCTTAGTAGACGTTGTGTTTCATGTTGAATATTCCTGTTCTCCGAGGTTGCACCTGGTTTCATAATCTGTGCATTCGTTTAGTTAGATGACTAATTTGGACCTCGGTTGCCGAGTCCAAATCAGGCTCGCTTGTAATTATGTGTGCTGTGCTGCATGGTTTATCTATGCAGTAGACGCACATAGCAGAACATTTCAATCCGGCCTTCATACACGTACAAGTGCCTTTGCAGGTTAACTTGCACTTGCAAGATATAACTTTCAGTATATCGTCAGGTGCGGGTTGGTCGAGTGTTTTGATGGGAACTAAATAAGGTGCATCCTACATAAGGTGAGGCGATACTTCATACCTGGACAGCTTTTGAGCCTGTATAAATCCCAAGTGCGTTCTTGTGTGGAGTATTGCAGCCACTTATGGGATGGTTCAGCAAAATACCAGCTTGCTGCCCTTGACTCCGTGGAACGCAGAGCAAAAAAGGCTCATAGGTGACGAAACGATGGTGGCTGGGCTTCATGATCCCACTATCGCCCTTTTACTACCGGACTACCAAACACACTGCAGGGTACCATCCGCACTTGGTTGATATCCCGACCAGTCGTACTCAGCGCTATTTTTTTTTGTTTTTTTTTTTGTTTGGGAAATCATCAAATAACTTCTCCCGCTCTGGGCGGAGTGGGAGGGCGTGTCAGACTTTTACTGACTAAAACCCACCCGTGTTCCCTCAGTTGCCTGTGTGCCAGGGGCTGCGGTATCTCTTTCGAACAACCCGCACCCCTGGCATGTATCGGCCCTTGCGGGCCCCATCAGTTGCTGCTGGCATCTCTTTGAGGCGCGAGTGGAACACAACGCGCCGTTGACCCGGGCTTGGTCCTTACCGGACAGCGAACTACCCATTACTCGTCGTCCGCAAGCCTGTGCCTACGGTGGCCGGGAATCAGCCTGGGATTCCCGACGCCCAGAGCGTCTCCTGCGAAGGCCACGGCTGTGAGGGCGCATGTACTGCATCTCTCTCACGTGCGCCGCCTCCCTCTTTGTGAGCATAACTGCTTCGCTGAAGGAGGCGACTACTAGCCATGCACTCTCGCTCCGTACCATGGCCTGAACCAGAATCGGACGCGAGAGATCGTGGCCGCCGATCCCCTCCATGAGGATATGGCGGTGCTCCGCGGAAGCCGGGCAGACCTCCACCGTATGCTCTACCGTGTCCTCAGGGCGATCTTGACAATGAAAACACCCGGCGTTTCCTCCCGCCCTATCAATGATATTAGATGACTAATTTGGACCTCTCCAAATTAGTCATCTAACCAAACGAATGCACTGGGTACGCCATGATTGCGGCGGTAAATTAAAATTAAAATTAAAATATTTTTGGCTCAACACAGTACATAATCATACATTTCTAGATGTCAAGTGAATACGCAGTCCACTGTGTTGCACCAACTCAGGCATGCAAAATTATATTAAACCAATAAAATCATACTATTTCATAAATTCACCTTAATATGTTTTACAATTTCATTAATAACTCAAAATAATACCATAGAAAATGTCATAAATTCAAATCAATAAGTATGTAATGTCAGAATATATAATGTCATAATTACTTAGTAATGTCTATTACAAATATGATAATTTTAATAAAAGTAAAAACAAAACGAACTCAGGTATTCTCCCTAATTACACGTATTATTATTAGTATTACACACACAAATTTCTATCAAAGAGGTATTCATTAATTGTGTAGTATGTCTTACTTATCAGTAGATTATTGAGTTGCTTCTTAAATAAATGGGTATCTTTAATACTTAATAAAGCATTAGGTAACTTATCATAAATATGTGGTGCCATTTCTAGGAAGTTTTTACGGAATACTGCTTTTTTGTGTTGCTTACTGCTTATTTTATTTCTATGTCGCGAATTGTGTAGTTTTTCAAAAAGGTGGAAGTTTGTTTTAACAAATTCGGCCACCTCATATATGTATAGGCAGGGTACTGTTAATATACGGAAATTCAGAAAGAACGGTTTGCAGCTTTCCGTGCTTTGAATACCCTATATCGCCCTCACACATCTCTTTTGCGCTCTAAATACTGTCTCCTTGTTGGTGGAGTTACCCCAGTATATAATCCCGTATCGTAATGCAGACGTAACATATGCATGACACGCCGTAACCAAAACTTTTTGATTTACCTCCTTTGAGAGATTACGTAAAACATAGGAATTACCCTCTTTGAGGAGTGGCTTGAGAGGCGGCATGGCGTCCTTACCTTCCACCTGACACAGTTCCTCACCGGACACGGCTATTTCGGGAGGTTCCTGTTTCTAATAAGGCGAGAGGAAACGCCTGGGTGTTTCCCATTGCGAAGATCGCCCTGAGGATACAGTGGAGCATACGGTGGAGGTCTGTCTGGTTTGGGTGGAGCACCACCGTGTCCTCATGGAGGCGATCGGCGGTGGCAATCTCTCGCGCCCGGCCCTAGTCCAGGCCATGGTACGGAGCGAGAGTGCATGGCTAGCAGTCGCTTCCTTCAGCGAAGCAGTGATGCTCGCAAAGAGGGAGGCAGCGCACGTGAGGATGCAGTACATGCGCCCTCACGGCCGTGACCTTCGCAGGAGACGCCCTGGGCGTCGGGAATCCCAGGCTGATTCCCGGCCACCGTAGGCACGGGCTTGCGGACGACGAGTAATGGGTAGCTCGCTGTCCGGTAAGGACCAAGCCCGGGTCGACGGCGCGCAGAGCGGGAGAAGTCATTTGATGATTTCCCACCCAGAAAAAATAAAAACCAAACGAATGCACAGATTATGAAGCGAACTGCAACCTCGGAGAACTGGAATCATCAACATGAAACACAACGTCTACTAAGAGACGAAAGCTTTTTATAAAGGATTTATTGTTTCTCAATAACAAAGAGGTTTATTAAGAAATTATTTGTAGCATTTTTTTTTGGGAATTTCTTGTTTCGGTTTTCGGGACATCACTTAAGGGTACTTTTAAAATGATGGAACAAAAACAGGTACCTATATTGAATTCAATTATTTTACCGCTTCAATATAATTATTTTATTAATATATTAAATACATATAAATGTATTTTTCCCGGGAAAACTATCCCGAAAAAAAATTGTAACGGAATCTCCACTTTCTATCTCTGTGCCTTCCCCTATCACTATAACAAGTAGCTACATAGTGAAAGTGTACATAATTATTACGATCTTGGTCGGTAGGTACCTATTAATTTGTTTGAAATAAAGAACAGAACAACAGCGTATTTTTCAAAACAGTCTTTTTTAGACGGTAGTGACGGGATTCTGACAATTGTTGATGAATAATTAATTACACACGGGCGAAATCACGGACCGGAACAGAGTACCTATTCTCTATTTGAAATATAATTAGACATTTAAACAAACCTTTTTACAGTCCGACCAACCGATTTCGTTTTTTATTTCGTATGCATAAGGATGACATTAAAAGTGGTTACAATACCAACTGCTTACTGCAGATGCCATTTATCATGCTACCAAAGCAATAGAAGTCAAAATCAGTTGAATGGACTGTACAAAAGGTTTATTTAAATGTCTAATCTTATTTCGAACGGAGTATAGTGATTTGTGAGAAGTGAGAATATTGAAATGATTTCGTGCCTCATTCAATACATCTGCACTTCCGCAGTGGAGTGTCGTCGTACCTCGCCGCACGCATTATTGTACCTACACCGCGCTGACCGCACCCCGCAAAACCCATGTTGTATTTTATTTATTAAACAAAAGGCATAGCACATATTTGTTGAAACTTTTGTGTGGAAGCTGAGTTTATTATTACGAATATGTAGGCGCAAAATTATCAATTTAAATTCAATATTGCGCATATCGCAACGTAAAAAAACGATTACTTTTGCAGCATATTATTTAGTTGTTAGAACTTTTGTTGTAAGGTGTATATAATACCTATGCCCGTAAAGGAGATGATTTAAAAAACTTAAATTTTTTATTGAATGAGTTACGGGACATTTTCAGTTTTCCATTGTTCCACAATACCTATCTGTTAGCATTTTCACTAATATATAGTTTAGATAGTATTAATAAACAATCAGTAAAGCATTTTAATTTAAGTTTTATATTCTTGTTATAACACGAAATAATAGGAAATACCTACCTCATACCTATTGCATAAGTCTAAACTGTTAGCATTTTTGTACATAGCATTGAATTCACTAAATTTATCCACCCAGAGAAAATAAAAAACTTTTGAATTATCGAAGGGCATATTTTTCTGGCTACTGGACTAAAATAACGTTTATTGTCTCCAATATTACAGCAAGTAGTAGTAGAAGGTACACTTATACACAAAACTATAATACTGGAAGCAAAAGGTTAAAACGTCAGCATTATGCTTAGATCCCCCTGACGGGTTGCTAAGCTCTGGTTTTCAGCTTAAATCCTTGACTCCTGTTTACAAAAAAAAGAGTTATATTTAGCAACACTGCATTAAATAAAATTAAAATAACATACTTACCCAATTCTCCAAGACATACATAAACTCACATCGTCTTACCATGGTGGTAGGCAGAAACTTCATAGTGTCACCTGCTACAACCCTTAAATACTACTTTTACTTTGTTACCAATATTATTCTGACCATACATGCACTCTGCCAGAGGTGCGGGTTGTTCGAAAGAGATACCGCGGCCCCTGGCACACAGGCAACTGAGGGAACATGGGTGGGTTTTAGTCAGTAAAAGTCTGACACGCCCTCCCGCTCCACCCAGAGCGGGAGAAGTTATTTGATGATTTCCCACCCGAAAAAAAAAAACCATACATGCACTCCATGCCTCAGAAAAGTTGTTGAGCCGTTGGTCCCGGCGGTCATTTGAGGATCTTTGATAGAAACCCAAAAGTCTTAACAACCAGTCATACCAAGAGGTATTGTGTTACCTGGGTACTGGGTTGTTGCGATTAAATAGGCAGTCACGCCATGAAAAAAAATTGTGGTATGCAGCTGCATCTGGTTAGACTGGAAGCCAACCCCATAAATTGTTGGGAAAAGGTTGGACAGATGATAATAATACACAAACACGGTTTGCAAGTACCTTTCCAATACATGTTGTGGGACGATAGAAGCCAATAATCATGTATGGTATCCGTGCCCAGGCATTTGACAATGTTTGCATAATAATTATAATAGTGTGCTGTAATTTAATAAATTAAACAGAACTGTGCCATTTTGTTGTTTTAGAGTGAATTATCCTACTATTGTGTAGAGTAATTGATAATTCAATGCAGAAAGGAAAACAGGAAATTCACTACTATAGGTACTGGGTATTTATTTAAAAAAAAAATATTTCCATAAATAAATTTTTTAATGGTAACAGACTTATAATATTTATAGTAATATGTACATGTATTGCAACTAGCTTTTGCCTGTGGCACCGCCCGCGTGGATGTCGTTTGTCGCGTAAAAAGTAGCCCATGTCCTTCTCTATATCTCGGACTATCCTTATCTCTGCCAAATTTCATGACGAGCGGTTTAGGCGTGAAAGCATAACGGATAGACAGACAGAGTGTTACTTTGGCATTTATAATATTAGTAGGGATCTAGGTTAGGGCATCATATTATTATTCGGCCTGTGTCCCAGCTGTGGTAGCATTAGAATGTTCCCACAGCTGGGACACAGGCCTCTCGGTGATAAGGAGTAGGCTGATCCATCTCTGTACCTAATTAACATAAAAGTTTTGCTCACCCAACCGATCACAAATAACATCACAACAGTTAACATTAAGTACCGATAAATTAATTACTTAACAATTTTGTTTTTTTTTTTTCAGACTGAAATCATAAACGAATCTCTAATAAAACCAGATATTTCACTGAAATATGCGTTATTAGATACTCTAGACTTCGATATAAATGACCCACCACTCCGCAAAGATGACTTAATGTCATTCTTTGGACGAGAGCATGGACTCAAACTCATCCAAGACGAGAATACCTCATACAGAGATGAACACAGCAGTCCATTCCTCTACCAGACAAAAAGCCAGTTGAATCTATGTATTTTAAGTGACTGCAGAGCTCCTAAAGAAGTAAAACCCACATCCCCACCACCAGTAATGTCTGAGCTAGCGTTATCCCACTCAAAAGTGGTATCAGAACTGAAAAATGCTTTAAAATCGCATGATGTCCTCCGTAGCACTTTCAAAGAGGGTCCAGATAGAGAGGTCACCTCTCCAGGATTCATCAGCAAGTTTATAGGCAATTTTAAAAGTAAAGATGAGGAACGTGAATGTTTAGTATCGCTCGGTCCTCAAACGCAGATTGTGGCTTCTTCGGAGAACTTCTTTAGGACAAATTTCAAGAGTCCGCAGGCGGACAATAAGTATGAAAAGGATTACAGGAGCAGTGTTGTCAAATCTAATAGTGGTGAGTTATATTTATTTTACTATGTACCAGCTTTTTCGCAGATTATCCCATAGGAACGTACTACCGGTAAAATAATATCCTATGTTATAATCTATCTGTGCAACAAATTTCATCCAAATCCGTTCAGTAGTTTTTGCATGAAAGAGTAACAAACATCCATCCATACATCCTCACAAACTTTCACATCCTACTTTTTTTATTGGGTTTTGGCTTCGCACGGTTTGTGCATTTAGCCACATCCTACTTTATAATATTATAGTAGGATAGTGGGACTAACTAGACCACACCATCCAACCTAATCTACATGATATTCCATTTCACTATTCTTGTTAAATCTATCTTCTTTAAATTAATACGTGATGCTAAAACCTCATTTTTTACGAAAATTACGTGGACGGAGGAGTACGAAATGTGGTACAGTTAAAGTTTACATTATTATTGAGGAGTGCAGAAAGCTAATATTTGTATATAATAATGCAATTGAAAAATATTAAATTCATAAAATAAACATGGTCGACCACTGGATACCCTGAGTTTCAAGCGCGTATGTAATTTTGCTGACCGTCGTCGCGTCGCAGCGACACAGAAGCGCGATTTGTTTGCCTACAATTAACATTTTCGGAATATTTATGTGCATACAGTATAAAACCTTTTTTTTTTTTAAATAAACAACCGACTCCCACAAACACTACAAAGTGAAAAATAACTTTAATTTGGGAAGTCGGTGACTTTGGATATGTATTTTAATTTTTTGTCACCGCCTTCCGAAATTAAAGTTATTTTTCACTTTGTAGTGTTTTTTTGGGAGTCGGTTGTTTATTTTTTTGAAAAACGGTTTTATTTTTCACTTTTTAGTGGTTCACATGTGCCTACCCCTTCACAGCGTACCGGCATGATGTTATGTTATGAACTGGTGTAAACAATAGACAGACATGAGATTTCAGCAAGCCCAGTCCATTTGCATTCATTTATTGAGGAGTTCCGTTGCCTATCTCCGAAGTTCTTCATCAGATCTTCACCAAATTGAAATGAAACCACTCCGAGAAAGTACTCTTCCAAAAACTACCCAAATTGCTGCAAGTGTGCCTATAAAATTTGAAGAGTTTTCTCTATTTCTCCCGGATCCCATCATCAGATCCTGACTTGATGATCATGGGACCACCTGGGAAGTATACCCTTTCAAACAAAAAAAATATCCAAATCGGTCCAGCCATCTTCGAGTAATCGGGGAACATACATAAAAAAAAGGTTCCGACGAATTGAGAAGCTGCTCCTTTTGGAAGTCGGTTAAAAATACATAGAGATACGACATATAACTTTTGAGTACAAAGGTACTGCTTATTTCTTAAGAAAAGAGCAGTGTGTGAGAACAAGAAAAATATGAATATGTTGATCTTGCAAGTTGCAACGGGGAGCGAAAATGTGCGAAATTTCCAATTTGCAACGCGGAGCGAAAACACGCAAAATTTACTCGCGTTTTCCCTCATATTTGACCCTCTAGCTCTAGTCTCTGGTCTGTTCGCTATTTTTCCGCTTAGATTATACAACATTTATTCTTGTATTCAACGAGCAATTACACAACGTGTAAATGTGTTTTAAAACAGATTATGTGCATTTTATAGGACATGAGAACGCGCGTCGATAATCTTAACTACCTACTTAGGATATTTATTTATTGTGTAACTCACTCAGGAGCTGCAATAAAATATAATGAATTCTTTGCACAGAGTATTCAATATTGATAAAGGAAACGATTGATACATGCGTGGAATTTTTAATAATTTATAGTGTTGCTTATTTTATGATAATCTCATGATTGCATGCGCCCAGACCTTATTTCAAGTTATTTGTGGTCGGCGCGGAACTCGTCTTCTTATTGAAGAGGGGCTTGCCGCGGTTGGTCCGTGGATGGGTGACCATCGTTACATACCACGACCCCTCCGTGCCTCGGAAAGCACGTTAAGTTGTTGGTCCCGGCTATCATTCATGGATCTTTGACAGTCGTTACGGGTCGTCAGAAGCCCGAAAGTCTGACAACCAGTCTTACCAAGGTATCGTGTTACCCAGTAACTGGGCTGTGGAGATCAGATAGGCAGTCGCCCCATGTGAAATACTGGTATTCAGCTGCATCCGATTAGACTGGAAGCCGACCCCAACATAGTTTTTTTTTTTCGTTGGGTGGGAAATCATCAAATGACTTCTCCCGCTCTGGGTGGAGCAGGAGGGCATGTCAGACTTTTACTGGCCAAAACCCACCCGTGTTCCCTCAGTTGCCTGTGTGCCAGGGGCCGCGGTATCTCTTTCGAACAACCCGCACCCCTGGCAGGAATCGGCCCTTGCGGGCCCCATCAGTTGTTGCTGACATCTCTTTGAGGCGCGCGTGGAACACATCGCGTCGTCGACCCGGGCTTGGTCCTTACCGGACAGCGAGCTACCCATTACTCGCCGTCCGCAAGCTCGTGACTACGGTGGCCGGGAATCAGCCTGAGATTCCCGACGCCCAGCGAAGACCACGGCCGTGAGGGCACATGTACTGCATCTCCCTCACGTGCGCCGCCTAGGGAGATGGATGTTTGATATTAATTGATTATAAAAATACCTCAAAAAGCACCCCACGCTTTTTTAAAATTATTTTTGGTTTTTTAGTTTGGTCTTTAAATTTTTTAGTTCTGCTAATTATAAAAGCGTGATTTTTCAGATTTTTTCTTTACATTGTTTAACGTTATGGAACAAATTTATGAAATTTTTGAATTGTCATCGGTCCTCGATAAGTCTACAATTTTTAAATGAAATCTAACCGTTTGAAGTGGGGTCAAAATCAAGTCCAAAGGAGTCGGTTACAAAAATGGTGAAGCTAATAATAAAAGCGTGTTAAAAACATACCCCAGAAGATGTGCTATATTTCTCTTGGATCCTACATTCCTATCATTCTTTTAACGTCCGTTTCTTTTTCTTTTTGGTAACTGAGCCGATTTACGACTATCCTGCCAGCGCGAGCGTCACGTTTGGACGGCAGCGCAGAACGTCCGTCTTGTTTATTAGAGCTAATATCCGAAACGATTGGACAGATTTTAACGGGACTTTCTCTGGCATATATCTGATGTTATAAGGAGTAACTTAGGGTACATTTTTGCCGGGTAGCACGTTCCCGTGGGATAATTTTCATCATCTCGTCGTCTATAATATTTTCAAAACAGTCTATCTTTTACCTTTCAACTGCATACTTATAAAATTACAATACACATACAGTGTGACACATGATGAATCAAAGTGTAAACATTTAATTAGTATCACAAATTCGTGGCCTATCTCAAACAAATAGTATGAGTCAAACTATACAATACTATAGGTATTTTGTAAATACATATAACGGAATATTAAGGTGCCCCTCAAGGGCTTGTGGCCAAGTAATAACAGATGTACGGGGCGATAGATCAGGTTTACCTACGCTTGCCGCGGACAGTCTGTAGATGGGTGATCATATTTACATACCAAGACTCCTTCGTGCCTCGGAAAACACGTTGTGTTCCACGCGCGCCTCAAAGAGATGTCAGCATCAACTGATGGGGCCCGCGAGGGCCGATGCGTGCCAGGGGTGCGGGTTGTTCGAAAGAGATACCGCGGCCCCTGGCACACAGGCAACTGAGGGAACACGGGTGGGTTTTAGACAGTAAAAGTCTGACGCCCTCCTGCTCCACTCAGAGCATGAGAAGTTATTTGATGATTTCCCACCCTAAAAAAAAAGCCCATTGATCCCAGCTCTCATTCGTGGAACTTTGACAGTCACGGGTTTTAGAAGCCTGAAAGACTGACAACCAGTCACCAAGGGTTAGCATCGTATTACGCAGTAACTGGGTTTTGGAGATCAGTGTCAGGGCCCTGAGACAAAACACATTTCTGTTAGCGTTCACGCCAAACGCTACGCCAAAATGTATGGGAATTACATTATCTGCGGAAAGGAAACGACATAATCTTTCCGCAGGTAATGTCATTCCCATTAGGGCATGCAAAAACCGGGTTGCTTTAAAAAACCGTTTTTTTCGGGTTTGATGTTTACAAAACCGTTGAAACCGGTTAAATCGGTTTTTTCGGTTTTTTTTTTCAATTTTAGTAAATAAATGAGAAATATGTATGTAAAGAAATAAAAATGCTGACGTCTAATCAAAATAGGTTTCTTTTTTACTTTATCTCACTTATTTTAATACTAATGAGCATTTGTTTGCACTGAAATAAGCTGCAACTACTAAGTAACAATACAAAAAGTTTACTTTCTCTAAACATAACATAGAATCAAGATTATTATTTAGGAAAACAACATATACTTCAATGCTTAAGGTACCTAACATACAAAATTAGGAACATTTGGTAGGTACACAAAGGTCAAAAAAAATTTTTTTGAGAGGATATTAAATAATTCAAACGAAAATTAATAAAGCGCTCTTCCTCGCTCTAGTTATCATTGTTATTTAAAAATTTGCTGTGCCCGACAGGCCCATAATTGTTTCTATTTTTTGTACCACCTGTAAGTGTACATTATGGATTGCAATAAACGATTTGATTTGATTTGTCTAAAATCACAGAATATTAAATAACAATTAAAAACTGTCATAAAATACAAACAGGCAAAATCAACAGTACGTAAAATGCGATCAAAATAATTATTTAAATAACACATGAAATAGAAGTCTTATTCCTAATTTACCAAAACAAAATAAATCAGTCATACTTAAAGATTTAGATTGAAAAGGCGCTCTCTGCTTCCACACTTGTTGGAGGTATAGATTTCAAAGCTTTATATACTTTTGATATACATTATATATACTTTATATACTATTCTCCCGTTTTTCCTCCACCGTCGTAAAGTGTCATTTCCACCCTGATTTTAGTTTCTAAATCAAGTTCTGTAGATGGGCTTGCACCAGAGGTGTGTTGTTTGAGTGCCTCAGGGCGATCTTCGCAATGAAAACACCCGGGCGTTTCCTCCCGCCCTATTCGATACTCCCGAAACAGCCGTGTCCGGTGAGGACCTGTGTCAGGCGGAAGGTGAGGGCGCCATGCCGCCTCTCAAGCCACTCCTCAAAGAGGGGACTTACCGCCGCAATGGTGGCGTGCCCATTCTGTAAATGTTGCAAGTGCAAGTGCCATTGTAGCAAAAGTTCATGATCATAAATCTTAAAAATAATAACGGACAACTGGAAGGAAGTTTTACGCCACGTAGTCTAGTTAAATGCACTTTAGGTGCAGAAACTCAACGACAGAAGATTTCGATTTCGAAGATTCTAAATTGAAGACAAATAAACAAACAATATGCCACATTTGTGCCATATTACCTACTGTAAAAAACTTACTAAAAAACGCACTCTTTGTAAGTCTACTTAGCTAGGTATTAATTTTATATTTTTAACATTCAAATTATCCAAAAACCATTAAAAATTACTTCGTTGTTAATATACGTAATCAGAACATTAAAGTTTAAATGTAACAACGTGCTGTGATCAGCTCAAACTACTTCAAATAAAAACAGGCTCTTATTAATTATACGTACGTTACATATTTACAAAAATGAGAACGTGCCGGCTGCCATAACCTAATTAATTATAGCTATTACTTATATGCATAACATCTCTACTGTGATTACATTTCAGTATTTGGTCATACACTTCATGTAATATTAGCAATGCATAATATACGAGTGATATAAAAGAATGTGATCAAACTTACCTACGACAAACACAACACGTGCACTCGTCTCACTCACTCATATCACTAAACACAGACTGACCGAAAACCAAAATGGCGGCAGCGTGGCATAGTAGTGCGACAAGGAACTAAATTAACGTAGCCGAAATAGAAACTAAACTAACGCCACCTCGCCGTCCTGTTCACATTTTTCGGTTTTAAACAAAACCGAAAAACCCGGTTTTGTTATCCTAAAAAACCCGGGTTTCAAATCAGTCGGTTATCCGGTTTTTACGGTTATCCGGGTATCCGGTGTGCATGCCCTAATTCCCATACATACTGGCGTAGCGTTTGGCGTGAACGCTTACGCTAACAGAAATGTGTTTTGTCTAGGCCTGCTGATAGGCAGTTGCTCCATGTCTTCTTCTACTTAACGTATCGATGGAAAAAAAATAAATAAACCTCAAACATCTTTGGCCCAAAATTCGGCTGCGCGAACTTCGCTCGCTGACGCAGTCATAACATCGTCAAATGCACAAGTAACAGGGCATGCGGCGAAGGGTGGGAGGTAAGCCATTGTCGGTGGGGATGTGCGGCATACGCTCCATGTAAAATACTGGTATTCTGCCGTCCCTTAACTAGAAAAGCGTTAACCCTCACTTGGTCAATGTTTACTTTTTAATAGAATCTAAGAGAGTTCAAAATTCTCTATATATCTGTCTAACAAACATTTTTACAATACAAATCGTTTCCAAGATATGACAAGTTTGTAGGCCGTTAAGTGGAAAGGATTCTTAAGAATAAACAGAAAGAAATATCAATTGATGTGTCCTACAATAAGCAACGTAAGTATCACAGTTTTTAAGAAATAACGATTCACGCGTATTTTGCCATTTTCTCGAAAACAACTTTTAGGGCTTTAGGGGAACCTAGTCGCGGGCTCGAACTCACTGTTGGGCCTGGCTAAAAAGCACGCTGTCTCACCAGGCATCGTGTCCGACAGAGGTGTCATCAGTGATGAGCAGTTAGAAGTTAGTCTACGCGCACATCGTTATTGAGCGAGATGCAGGATCATTTATAGTACAACAGGCGCGTAAAAAATTAAGAACAGCCCTTCGAAAGATTGGGTTTTACGAAAAAACCACCGCATAAATCAATGACCAATAAAGTTTATTGAATTTTTCGATTTTTGAGCTTTGTCGGTACCGACTTGGTTTTTCAGATTTCACACTTCTTTTATTACTTTTTGTTGGCTCCTATCTTTTTAATGACTTTTTATTTTAGTATTCTGTTTCCGCACAGACAATATTAATAATGAGACAAAACCATACCATGTTTAATTTTTTATGTGCATTGTCGAACAGTGGAGTAATATACTCTCGAAGTTTGTATGGGAAAAAT
The DNA here is from genome assembly GCA_949091785.1 of Polymixis lichenea. NCBI lineage: Eukaryota > Metazoa > Arthropoda > Insecta > Lepidoptera > Noctuidae > Polymixis > Polymixis lichenea. The sequence continues at coordinate 11,480,323 of OX420959.1, forward strand.
GTGGACTAGGTTTACCTTAACGCCTTTCTAGTTAAAGGGCAGTATTATCAATACTGCTGCATCCGGTTTGACCGGAATCCGACCCCAACGTAGATGGGAAAGGCTGGGCAGATTATGAGAGGGTGCTATTGATGAATATTGTTTCGTAAAGTCATATTTGTTACGGTCGCGAATTATATTTTAATCATCATACAACCTGACCTACAAATTTACTAATATTACGGGGGGAAATCCTCTTGGATGCCCTCCACCCCGGGGAGGGCGGAGGGGTATGTTAGACTCTTACTGACTGAAACCACCCCGGTGTTCCGTCTCACACTTGCACCGGGGATCACGGGAACTAGTGTAACTTCCGCGGTCGCACCTACCTTAACCTTTTGACCGCCAGAGCGTAAACGCATCGGCGTCCCTCCCACGCCAAGCCACAAATTCGGCGCCATTCTTTTTTGTAGATATTTCCTACAAAAAAGTATTCCAAAATTTTATCAACAATCAATTAATAAATGCTTTCCGTCCCCTATTTTTTAAATAAAACCGTTTATTACTCGTAACATATTTTTTTTTAATTTAATTTGACCCTAAAATATTGTTTTCTTGTCGGCATTAGCCGACGGTGGCGTGTTGGGCACGTTTTAATTTGTCGGCTATACCCGACGCGGCGACGGTGGCGGTAAAAAGGTTAAAAAAAGATGACTAATTATACTGTGATGCGTCATTTTAAAATAGGCTAGTCGGAGCTTCGCTATTTCCGTGTTTGGTTTCCGTCTTGCTTTTATAGATAGGTATACACTCAACACAAACGCTTTGTGAATGATAACCTTTCCTTGTAATTCTCATAATAATACCGAATACCATTCACCAACATAACATTAATGGCTCAGTAGCGAAATTACCACTTTTCAATATGTCTACCGGGCGCATAATGTCCATTTCTCAGAATGTCTCTTGCGCAAAATGTCCATTTCTCAGAATGTCTCTTGCGCAAAATTTCCATTTCTCAGAATGTATATTGCCCAAAATGACCACTTCGCAAAACTTCCTGTTTCCATCTTTTTTTTAAATTTGACTTTTTACGCAGTTGGGTTTTTCGATATATTTTTTAAGTAGTTTGAAAAATCAGTCCTAAAATTCTCCATTCTAAACTTCCAGATATCTCCGAAGAGAATCGCGGCCTCCTGTCTTCCAGTCAAGCATCTTCGGGCACCGACTTTCAGTCAACGGAGACTTTGACTGACTCTGTGCCGAAGACTGGATATGACTTCCTTGATAACTGGTAACTTTGATTAGTTTAAGGAACTATGGACTGAGTTTTGTTAGGTATATTTCAACGGTCCTTATGACGGAATTTTGTCATCATGTCTATTGTAGACTAGACTAGGACATAAGTCTGTTTTTTTAGGAATTGTCTAGCTAGAGTTAGCATATTGGTTAAGCTTTTAGTTTGGGACCGTCTGTGAAGCAGTCTGGCTGGTCTGGGCGAAATTTGGATAAAAACGATGCCCAGAATCAATACAAAAATCGCCAAATCTATCTGAATGCCCTCAAAAGAAGCATAAATCCTGGAGATAGATTACATATCCACATTCCTGAGGACTGATGAGGTGCAGCCAAGGAGTCTTGCAGACTTGAAGTTAAAGGCAAACGTTATTTAGTACTTTTGAAACGCCAAAATATTAATTATTTGAGGTTTCTAAAAAGAGGTGCAAGCATTATATTCGTCAAATCGATGTCATTTATTCAAACTAGGCTGAGTTCAGCACTTTTTGAACGTCAAAATTACATTCAGACAGTCCCCCAAAACGCCCGCCGTTCGCCACTTCCTAGTGTCAAAAAAATCTATTTTGGAATGAAAAATGGGAATCATTTGAGGTTCGATTAAATAAATACCTAATTTCTATTAATTTAAAGACCGTTTTTTCTCAAAAATTACTGCTAACAAACTACTGATATTAATTTAATAAGCTAAATGCTAATCATAGTCATTTATACACTTAACCTCCTTTTCATAAGCCAACCAAAACTAACAGATGACTCCTACGCATATCAAGATACGTTGAAATATACCTAACATTAGTCATTCTTGTTATGTCAAAACCATTTTTGTAAGTCATTTTCTAAGAACCATGTCGAGAAGAAACTTACGTGTCTGTGTGAGTCAAAATGTCTATAAAAGGTTTTTTTTAAATCCTTAATAAGAGAAATGTTGGCACTCAAATTGGCATATTTGTTCAAATATTCAAGAAATTTGACGTAAGTCCTATTTAAATGTCCCTCGCGGGACAAGCTCAGTCCCGCTTTTCGGGGATTACCTATTCGACGTTGCTATTACAGAAAAGTATTTTCATTTAAATACATCTTTAACGACTATCTATCATCATTACAGATCGGATATTCGGATTCATAATTTTTTGTTATGAAAGTATGGAAGCGGCTTTTAAAAACATATTTTTATGCCAGGAACACCGGGAATGCATAACTAGTCAGGTGTATAGTATGGAAGCGACTTCTAAATTATTAGCATTGCAAAACTATTCAGATACATATTTATTTAGAATTTATGTTTAATGCAAACGATGCAAATACATGTATGTAGGATGTAAGGGAGGTTTACTAACACACACCACCCGTGTGTGTTAATAAAAAAAAATAAACATAAATTAAATTAAGATTTCGATACAAAAGCGCATTCCATATTAGCCAACATCACAACTTTAAGTAAATATGCATCCGAATATTCGAATATACTTGTCTTTTAATTTGCGTCTCAATAATTTTACAATGATGATTAGAGATCGGTCTCTAATCATCATTGTAAAATTATTGAGACGCAAAATAAAAGATAAGTACTTAGTTATAAACTAGGTTAAAAAAAGACGATTGATTTTCGTTTCGCTTTTGTTTAAAAAATCACGCCTTTTTTACTCGAAAAGGTTAAAAAGCCGGGCAAAGAGCCTGGTGGATTTGTACCCGGTTGATGGCAGCAGGCAGGTTCGCTCCCTATTACAATTACTGACTAAATGTGTGTATGTGTATACTATAGATACCTCTGCCTCACCCAGCGGGGAAGTAAAGCGTGACGTTATGTGTGAAATATCATGAATATTTGTATAAAAATACCAGATGATTTGCCACATATGAGATAAATACAGAATAATATCAAGAACTCAACAGTCTGCAGGCTTAGCATGACGCTTTATATTTCTAAGAAGAATATACAGTGCTTTTTCAATACAAAGTGACATTTCGTTTCTCCATTTTTGACATCGCACCGTAGATATCTTTCGACAATCTGTCATTTTGTCTTTCGTTTCGAACGATCTTTGTCTAAGTCCTTTTTTATGTAGACTATTTCAGAAGAATATTTCTTCCCAAACTGTCAAAATCACACTGACAACAAACTTTCTACTCGATGGCCACAAAGTATATAATAAGATTATCTACAAAATCATGGTTCGTTTAGAACGCATAAGTGTGATAATAGAAAAAACATAGCTATCTTCTCCTATTGTACATCATTTAGTTAATAGTTATGTCAAATCGGTGCTCGTGCTAAGCCTGCTGGAATCGTTAACACACAATGTGCAAGCGTGGTGATCAGTGCTCGATTGCTCATTCCGAAACAGTGTTAGTTTGTCCTAAATTGGGACAATGGGGAAGGTCGGGCAAAGCTTATTGTAGATGGCGTGATCATAGCTATGTCCCTACGGCCTGCAATAAATTTGACATTTCATTCATTCCATTTCGAGTTCATTCACGAGTTTGGTTTTGTTTCACCATTTCGTTATTTTCGGTCACATCAATATTTTAAATCGAGTATTTGATATGGAAAGTGTAATTATTTAGAACCTTAAATCTTTACTCGAACTCGTTTTTTTTTTTAATCTCTAGGAAAAGCTTTAAGCTGCAATCTTTTAATTTTAGTGTATTTCGTGCAGTGGTAAAAAAATAAAATAAAACCACCTCATGTCTTATATTATTAGCTTGTGTATCTAGCTACGACAGCGCCATTTTGACAGTTGCCTTCCCCATTATTGGCCGACGATAAATTAAAGGTTTTTGATTGAACTTGCAAAAAAACTATGTATCTCAATATTAAAATATTTAATTATAATTGTAGTTAATAAAATTTATAACAAAAAAATAACAGATTTGTAAAACTCTTTATAGTCCTGAAAATTCATTATTCCGTCTCTCTCTTGTTTTATTTGCGAGAAAGAGATAGCAATAGTTTAGTTATTTGATACCCAAGCTTTAGGACCTATGTAGTAAAAATAAAATACTTTTTTTTTGCTTTATCTTTTTAGTATTATAACTTGCCAAATAGTTGTGTTCCTTATTTTTGTAGGAATCTCATTAATAGACTGTTTTTAGGTTATTTTATTAATGATTGGAATACTCATAATTATTATATGAACGAACTACATGTGTCCGTAACGTAGGCACCCTGGGTTCGATTCCCAAGTCGTGCTAAAGTGTTTATTACACAAGGGTGTTTTTTTTATCACGCACTGGATTTTCAACTCACTGCTTAGAGCGCCGAGAGTTGAAAGTACAACAGTGTAGTTTTTTGACGTATCCCCATTCGATTATCAATGCTCGGCTTAACACCGAGACTTCAAAATCTAGTGCGCAATAAAAATCGCCCTCGCAAAACTGCGCTTGTTATGTTCCCAATCTTATAATCGTATTTCTCTCAATAAAGTACCGATAACTCCGAATTCAAAATGGTAGTATGATGTCTTGTGAATTTGTATTAATTTGTTTTAAAATTATAAAAAGTCTGAATTATTTTTTATTGGTATTCTACGCAGAAGAAACTATAGTGAATAGATGAATAATTGTATTGAGGAGTGTTTAACTCGAAATTATTGTAGTATTGTGTGCTAAAAACTCGTTTTCTGAAAGCCTTACAAAGGACAATCGAATGTGAACCCTATTACTTATTAATAATGTTCATATTCCTCGTTACCAAGGGCAAAAATCACAGATCGTGCTTTGTTTTTTCCTTGTCAAGTAATTTCATACGAATGTGAATCTTATTTCATACAGAAATAATGTTTATATTTGTACGAAAAAATGTGAACACGAGTTTCATGTTAATAAGAACCTTATGCCTATACCAACAATGTTGATATTCGTATGCGACGCTTACTAAGCAACGTTAAACTTAGAGCATCCACACATAGATGCTCTAAGTTTTGTGAACAGATTAAATTGAATAGACTTTCAGTAAACGGGGATAATGGACGACGCAGATCTGGCGAAGCGCACAAAGAAATATCTACCTTGCGAAACATTAAATAAGGTTGAAACCATTAGTCCAAGAGAGCATCAATGCGAACAGAGGTACGCTGTTAAGGTTACTTTATTTTAGACCGTATTTTAAGGACACAAAGTTGATATTTGTTTGGCAGACAAAGCCACGCTGGATTGCGCTTGTCAAATTTACTTCGTCCATAAGACTATGTTCTCTCAGGCTTGTGCTGCATTTACTTTTCACATAATTTATTTAGTGTTAAAATTAAGATTGATGTGTAATCTATGTACCCAAATATAAGTATTAATATAATATGCTTGTTTTATTGCTAAGACCTATTGCAGTCTTGCGTATTTCAAATCAAATCAAAAGTCATTTATTCAAACTAGGCTGAGAGTCAGCACTTTTTGAACGTCAAAATTACATAAGACAGTCCCCCGGCACGCCCGCCCTTCACCACTTCGTAGTGCTTTAGCTGGGAAGAAGAAGTGGCGCAACAAACTGTCCAGCAGCACAGCTGTCTAAATGAGGAATAAAACTGATATGACAATCCGCCATATTGATTCTTGTTGGCTTCTACTCATTGATATACACAAAAACCCAAGATACACAATCAGCGTCTCAAAAACGTCCGCATAAATAGTGCGCAATGTGCGCAGGTGTCAAATAATAATCATCTTTCAGTCAGTCCTTTTGGACATTGCTTTGTAGAAACCACTTTAAGTCAGGCGTGTAAAGTTGAATTTGCAAAAAAAATGTGTTTTATCTGAACTATAACTACTGACGTATAATTGGAGACAGTTTTTAACCGATTTCCAAAAGGAGGAGGTTCTCAATTCGTCGCAACCTTTTATTTTTGTCTGTTCCCCGATTACTCGAAGATGGCTGGACCGATTTGGATTTTTTATTTTTTTTATTTGAAAGGGTATATATACTTCGCAGGTGGTCCCATGATCATCAAGTCAGAATCTGATGATGGAATCCTGGAGAAATATAGAGAACTTCACATTTTATAGGCACACTTGAAGCGATTTGGGTAATTTTTGGAAGAGTACTTTCTTGGAGTGGTCCCTTTTCAATTTGGTGAAAATCTGATGAAGAACTTCGGAGATAGGCAACGGAACTCCTCAATAAATTATAGCAAATGGACTGGAATTGCTGAAATCTCATACATTCATCTCTGACATTAGATGGCATAACATCACGCCGGAACCCTGTGAAGGACATGTGAATCACTTAAAAGTGAAAAAAAAAAACAACCGACTTCCAAAAAAACACTACAAAGTGAAAGATAACTTTAATTGCGGAAGGCGGTGACAAAAAATTAAAATACATATCCAAAGTCACCAACTTCCGAAATTAAAGTTATTTTTCACTTTGTAGTGTTTTTTGAGAGTTACTTTTGTTCGAGACTGTGCATCTTGGGATTTTTGTATAACAATGGTTCTAGTAGATAACCTAATATTTTTATGAAATTAAATAAACTGGAGATAGTATTAGTAAGCATACCTACCAGCCGCCGTTGGTCTTGCAATCAGCTGTGTACAGGGTGGCAGACATCGACACGAAAAATTGAAACCATGAATTCAGCTATCATAATTCGAGACATCCCTAGTGTAGACATTTTTCGCCGGTAATAAAAAACTACTGTTTCATATAAAAGTGCAATACCTACGCGGTAATAATGTATGGAACGCGGTTTTTGGCACATGATTTGGTATTTAACCTTTTGACCGCCAGAGCGTAAATGCATCGGCGTACCTCTCACGCCAAGCCACAAATTCGGCGCCAATACCTACAAAAAAGAATAGGGATTCCAAAATTTTATCGATAACCATTTAATCATTGCTTTTTGTCCCCTATTTTTTTCATAAAATATTACTCCTAACATCATTATTTAATTTTATTTGGCCGTAAAATGTTGTTTTCTTGTCGGCATTAGCCGACGATGGCGTGTTGGGCAAGTTTTCATTTGTCGGCTATACCCGACGGTGGCGGTTAAAAGGTTAATAAACTGTGTAAGCAAGGCATTTACAGACAAAAATACATTTCTAGAATAGAAATAAGCTCTTTATTGAAAAAAAAAACATAGAAAAATAAGCTTAACAAATCAGAAAGAAAAAATTCGACGGCGAACAATTTTCTTTGAAAAAATTTTAATTATTCAACCAGGAATTAGCTTCAAGCCCAATATATCCCTACATGGTAATACATCTATTTATTAGGTAGACAAAACCAGAGTACTAAAGTGATTTTCATAGAGTACACATGTCTTATATGGACACATAACAAGGGACCTCGCACACTACGCAACTATGACCACGTCCAGCTGCCGCAACGACCAACTGGCCGCACAACTAGCGTTCATCCGAATTTTGAGTAAGTATTTTAGTATGACTATCTGCCCATCTGCATAGCTATTCATAAGCAAACATATTCCTGCTGGGACACAGACCTCCCCTCTGTGAAAGGGACTGCGCTGTTATCCACCACGCGGGCTCAGTGCGGGTTGGTAGACGTCACATGTCTTCGTATTTTTCGTTCCAGGACATGCCGGTTTCCTCACGATGTTTTCCTTCACCGTTTTGAGACCAGTGATGATGAAATAATTTACACAAAGACTAAATATACCCTGGCGAAATGGACCTGAAAATATTTGTCGGATTAATCCGATTTAAGCGGTTAAAAGGTTAAAATTATTTAACTTTTAATTATTAAATATTTAGAAAGACTTCACAGAATGAGAAAGGTCGGGCAAAGCTAATCGTAGATGGCGTGATCATAGTCTAGTTCCCTACGGCGTACAATAAATTTGACATTTCATTCATTCATTCCATTTCGTGTTCATTCACGAGTTTGGTTTTATTTCACTATTTCGTTATTTTCGGTGATTTTAATATTTGAAAGTTTCTTAAAAAAAAAATAGAAAGATAGAAAATACATTTATTTAACAAAGACTAAAAAGGCATACAATAAAAAAAACAACAAAAAATCGCGCACAACGCACACAATAAAATCTTTAGGAATAGCTTTAAGCCACAATCTACTAATTTTAGAGTCTTTCGGGTAATGGTGGACTCCAATTTCGGTGTATTTAGGAACACAACAACGCATCATTTTGGCAAAAAATTTATAAAACCACCTCACGCCTTGTATTATTAGCTTTTGTTGGGAACTAGCTACGACAGCGCCATTTTGACAGTTGCCTTCGCTGTTGCACATTTTTTTACCAACAGCCCTGTTGATATCATTCTTCACGCCAAAACATCCTTGCAACAGTGTATTTTAGAAAGACAGTCCCAATTTAAATGTCTTTGAACCGTCTGCGTATTGATCGGAACTTTAGCTTGTTCGGAGTTTCTGCGACCAAGATTACGATCTGGGCCTGAATTCACTATGACCACTTAAGGATTCCTTACTCGTAACCACGTCAATCACACACGAATTCTGGTAATATCGTTTTAATAATATCGACAAATTGTGTTGGAACATTCAGAATATGACATTTCGATTCCTTACCGTTACATTGATTTCTAAAAAAAAACGATATTGACGTAATTTTAACGTAGTGACGTGAAAAACGATATTGACTTAGATTCCGCGGGGAATCATTTAACTATACAGAATTGGGGCCCAGTGCTGGTCGTGACCGCGAAATGCGCGAGGTTCCTAAGTCTATTCAGATCTTAATTAATAACTGGAGATAATCATTCCCTTTTCAACTTTAGCAGCTTCTTCCTTGCCATGGAGCATCTCAATCAATGTCAAGCCGAACCAATAGGCAGTTCCGGGGCCCTGAAAAAATAAGAAGAATGGTTTTCCTTATTTATTACCCGACTGCGCCAGAAGACGGGTTATGTTTTTCGAGTGTGTGTACATGTATGTGTGTATATTTCTTTGGCACGCTCGGTAGCCTAAACGGCTTGAGAGGCGTCGTTAGATTAGTCTAAATTGTGAGAGTGACACTGGGTATACCAAAATTATGAAAATTAAAATGGCCAATTTTTGGCGCCATTATATTATGTCTCAAAAATCATTTTTTTCTCAATACCTATCGAGTGGGTATCGAGTGAGTATCAAAATAAAAGGTTTCATAAGTAGGTTGCAATAATATATGAAATTTAAAAATTGATATTTAATATTAACTAAAAAGTGTAAGTAAGTAAAAACATTATTTGAAAAATGGTTCTGTGTGGTGCCGGACGTAAAAGAATAGCACCATCCCATTTCTTCCCGTAGGTGTCGTAGAAGGCGACTAAGGGACTTACTAGAGAATGGGCAGCAGCGTTCTCTATGCATTTTTTCAACAATACTGCGATCGCCAACCCGCCTGCCAAGCGTGGCGATTATGGCAAAACCCCCCTTTTAGAGCAGGCTATGTCCAGCAGTGGGCGTCTTTGGGCTGAAATGATGATGATTTGAAAAATCAAAAAACTCGACTGCATAAAAAGTGAACTTCATCATCATATCAGCCGAAAGACGTCCACTGCTGGACATAAGCCTCCCCCAAAAGGGGGATTTCCCATAATCGCCACGCTTGGCAGGCGGGTTGGCGATCGCAGTATTGTTGAAAAAATGCATAGAGAACGCTGCTGCCCATTCTCTAGTAAGTCCCTTAGTCGCCTTCTACGACACCCACGGGAAGAAATGGGATGGTGCTATTCTTTTACGTCCGGCACCACACGGAACCATTTTTCAAATAATGTTTTTACTTACACTTTTTAGTTAATATTAAATATCAATTTTTAAATTTCATATATTATTGCAACCTACTTATGAAACCTTTTATTTTGATACTCACTCGATACCCACTCGATAGGTATTGAGAAAAAAATGATTTTTGAGACATAATATAATGGCGCCAAAAATTGGCCATTTTAATTTGTTGGCGACCGCAGAATGAAAATGCATAGAGAACGCTGCTGCCCACTATCTAGTAAGTCCCTTAGTCACCTTCTACGACACCCACGGGAAGAAATGGGATGGTACTATTCTTTTACGTCCGGCACCACACAGAAAGTGAACTTAAACAACATATATTGAAACAAGAAACTTATGTTTTAAGAGGTGAATTGAATACTATAAGCAATCTCATGTATCTTCTTAAATTTACCAATAAAGACCTTTATTGCCTCCGACTGCGTCAGATTGATTTATGAAAATTTAAATTTCGGCTTCGGCTAATTGACGCTTCGATTTTATGTGTCCCATCATATACAGGATAAATTTTTAACCAGTGGGCATACTGTAACCATGAATTCAGCTTATCATTCGAGACCACCTCAGCGCAGAAATTTTTCGTCAGTTATACCAAAAAAAAAAAAAATCAGCTGTGCACTTTGCTATGAAACAGCAGATTTTTTTTTTGTATAACCGACTAAAAATTTCTGCGAATTCATGGTTACAGTTTGCGCACTGGTTAAAAACTTATCCTGTATAGAACAGCACCACATTTACACTCAAAGGCGGAGTCGTTTTTCATACTGATATGCGAGAAGACCACTCACCCTGCTCGTGACCACCTTCCCATCGACAACAACTCTATTTCCCTCCACATAGGTGTAGTGCTCTGCGGGTATCTTGTCCTTGGTTGTGGGGTAAGAGGTTACCTTCTTGTGGTGAGCTATGCCATGGGCGACGAAAACTGTTGGAGCTGGAATTATTAAAAAAAGAACATTAATTTAAAAAAAAAGCATAAGTAATTACCCGGTTACGGCGAAGCAGAAAGACGGTTATGATTTTGACCGGTATGTATGTATGTATGTATTTGGTTATAAAAAAGAAAGAAAAACAAAAAATAAAAACAAAATATCTAGTTCCTCTTAACTTCCAAATTACCTACTTATCATAATTTGACAAATGGGGTATCATTGGAAGCGTCATAACCGTCCGCTGGTTATAGGTTATGTGACGTCCCACTAAATTGAACATGGCGCCATCTAGAGGACATAGAAATGAACTAAAAAAATCCGGCAAAGTACGAGTCGGTCTCGCACACGAAGGGTTCCGTACCACAGAGGCGTAACTAGCGTGGGGCAGGTAGGGCACGAGCCCTGGGCGCCTATCGAAGGGGGACGCAAAAAGTCACCAATTATAAATTTAAAAAAAAATAAAACATCAATAAAACATTTCATACTGTTACCCATTTCTCGGGGGATACGGGGATGAAAGCGTATTTCCTAATCTGCCTATTTCTTTCTACTCAAAATCTCTCAAAATTGCAGCATAGCAATCGATTTTTAGCAAGTTCAAATAATACCTTTGTTATTGAAGGCTATAATTGGTCAAGAAAGGTTATGCGACCTAGCTTTGCTCAGTGTAGACCGAGAAGATAATTTACGAAGGGGCGCAAATGTGATGCGCCGTACCTCAAGGCAAAAAAACACTGAAAAGAAAACACGTTTCTTGTATGGAGACCCCCTTTAATTTTCAACTTTGTTTTTGATAGCAGCAACAGAAATACACATTCTGTGAAAATTTCAACTGTCTACCTATTATGGATCATGAGATACAGCCCGCTGACAGACAGACGGAGGGACAGCCGAAACTAAGGGACTAATCACACTTATTCAGCTCTGTTCAGCTTTTGTCCATAGAAAACAACGATTTTGTATGAGATGTGTACGCATCCGTTCGGCCGCGGAAACCTGAACGGACTCTATACAAAATCGTTGTTTTCTAAAGACAAAAGCTGAACAGATTTGAATAAGTGTGAGTAGTCGCTTAGTCGCGTAGTAGTTTCGTTGGTTACCCTTCAGGTACAGAACCCTAAAAAACCTTGGCAATACTTGCATATTTTTTATTACCATGATAACAAAATTATACAGTAACATTATCATCATCTGCCTAACCTTTTCCTAACTATGTTGGGGTCAGCTTCCAATCTAACCAGATGCAGCTGAACACCAGTATCTTACTTAGAGCGACAGCCTATTTGACCTCCATAACCCAGTTACCGGGTAACACGGTACTTATATGGTTGGTTGTTAGAATTTCGGGCTTCTGACGACCCGTAACGACTGTCAAAGATCCGGTGGCGGACATCTACAATGCTCCACATACGAAACTTCAAAAAATCAACAAATGAGGAAAACACAAAAAGTGAAGTGGCGCCATCTACAATGCTATACGCGAACTACTCAAGACTTGACGTCACACCGCAACTACATCAGCTACATCGCGCTAGCAGAGTTTCCCGACGTCAATCGTCGGGCAGTTGCCCACCAGACACAACACTCGTCTGGTCGGAGGAACCTCCTTTACCAATAGAGTATGAGTGAACTTTACACCCTGTTCCTCATACCTCTATAGATCCATGAATGACAACCGGGACCAATGGCTTAACGTGCTTTCCGAGGTACAGAGGCACCTATGTATGAAGATGGTCACCCATCCATGGACCGACTAGAAAATGAATGGAATCATCATTTTCTTCCACTTATCCAAAATGATTGTATCCTTCAAAGAAACTCCAAGAATAGCCCGCTCTATAGCGCGCTGAGCGACATTAAATTTGTGGACCAGCCAAACTGTCAGTGTCCACGTTTCAGCACCGTATGTCATCACAGGCAGCAGGCTTAGCACGAGCACCGAGTTGTCGACGGAAGAATAGACATGACTATTAACGAAATAATGTACAATAGGAGCAGATAGCTATGTTTTTCTATTAATTATCACTGTTATTGCGTTCTGAACGAATCATGATTTTTAAGATAATCGTATAAACTTTGTGGTCGTCGGGTATAAAATATGTGGTCAAGCGTGACTTTGACAGTTTGGGAAGAAATATTCTTCTGAAATAGTCTACATTTATAAGGACCTAGACAAAGATCGTTAGAAACGAAAGACAAAATTACAGATTGTAGAAGGATATCTACGGTGCGATGTCAAAAATGGAGAAACGAAATGTCACTTTGTATTGAAAAAGCACTGTCTATTCTTCGTAGAAATAGAAAACGTCATGGTAAGCCCGCAGGACGTACTGATTGAAGACCAGAAGTCTTCATGCATTGCGGAATAGGCGACGAAAAGACTAAGATTAATTATGTCAATCGTTGTAAAAGAAAATTACCAGCACATATAGCCGCTAGAATCTTGTTGTTTTTTTCGTGTTGCTTCAGAATGTCACCGACAACCTCTGACTTGGAGAGCCGTTCAGCCCCCTCCAGACCACCCGGTAAGATAACCTGTGGAAAATAGATGACGTAGAAATAAGTTTACATACATACATTTGCTTCTGATGTATGTTTTGAGAGTATAAATGTCGATGGCTATAAGAGTAGGGGGAGACCAAAGAAACGATGGATGGACTGTGTGAATGATGATATGGTTAGAAAGGGTGTGACTACGGAGATGACGACTGATAGAGAAGTGTGGGAGACAAAGACATGTTGCGTCGACCACTAATAAATTGGGATAAGGACAGAAGAATGATGACGATGTATGTAAGTATGTCCGTCCTTCGAGCCGGATGATTGTGAATGACGCTTTCGTGTGGAGCAAGGAATTGGCACAGGAAACGGCAGTCTTGGACATTGGTACTCCATCTTGATAAGGGCTTTTCTGAGCCTTAATGTTGCGCCGACGACTAATAAATTGGGATTAGGGCAGGAGAATGATGACATACACTTGAGTGTGGGTCTATCGATCAGGTTAAGCTACGTAGATGGGTGACTATCTTTCATGTCAATCCTCCGTGCCTCGGAAAGCACTTTAAGGGGAATCTAGTCGCGGGCTCGAACTCACTGGTGGGCCTGGCTAAAAAGCACGCTGGCTCACCAGGGTTCGTGTCCGACAGAGGCAGTATCAGTGATGAGCAGTTAGACGCTAGTCTACATGCACAACGTTATTGAGTGAGATGTAGGATCATTTATAGCAAAACAGGCGCGTAAAAAATTAAGAAAAGTCCTTCGGAAGATCGGGTTTTGTGAAAAATCCACTGAACAAATCAGTGACCAATAAACTTTATTGAAGTTTTCGATGTTTGAAATTTATCAGCAGTGCATTGGTTTTGCAGATTTTACACTTCTTTTATTACTTACACCCAAAGTTAGGTTAAATTAGCAAGAAAAACTAATATTTCTTGGTTCCTAACTTTTTAATCGCTTTTTATTACTAAAATAAAAAGCGATTAAAAAGTTATTCTGTTTCCATGCAGACAATATAAATAATGAGACAAAACCATACCATGTTTAATTTTTGATAAACATTGTCGAACAGTGGAGTAATACACTCCCGAAGTTTGTCGAATAGATTCACCTTCCTTGACAGTCTTTACGGGTCGTCAGAAGCCCGCAAGTCTGACAACCAGTCTTACCAAAGGGTATCGTATTACTTAGTAACTAGGTTGTAGAGGTCAGATAGGCAGTCGCTCCATGTAAGATACTGATACCCAGCTGCAATCGGTTAAATTGGAAGCCGACCTCAACAAAGTTGGGCAAAGGAGGCTGATGAAGAGATCTGGACAACCACCAATGAGAGAGAGTGGGGTATAATCCACCATGCTGGCCCAGTGTGGGTTGGTAGATGTCACATGTCATCGAATTTTTGGTTCTAGAACATGCCGGTTTCCTCACGATGTTTTCCTTCATCGTTTTGATGAAATTGTGAAAAATTCTATACTTACAGCGTCATATAATTCTATACTTACAGCGTCATATAATTCTATACTTACAGCGTCATATAATTCTACACTTACAGCGTCATATAATTCTATACTTACAGCGTCATATAATTCTATACTTACAGCGTCATATAATTTTTTTCCAGCACGGGCTTCTTCTAAAGACTTGTCCGGTACAAGGGTTATTTGCCTTGAGCACAAGACAGGTTGGCTTCCATCTAATCCAGCCATTATCACTGTTACCTGAAATGTAAGAAAATAAAGACATTTACACAAAGGCTAGTGGTGCATTACACACCTTATACACCAGTCTCCATCCAATCAATTCAGCCCGTCGCAGTCCATTGCTGGACATAGGCCTCTCCCAGGCTGCGCAACAACACTTTATCTTCTGCCTTCAGCGCCAATCAGTCCCAGCCACCTTTTTAACACGCTTTTATTAGCTTCACCTCTATGTTTGTAAGCGACTCCTTTCTGACTTGATTTTGACCCACTTCAAACGGTTTTTTTTTTTTTTTTTGTGGGTCGGAAATCATCAAATGACTTCTCCCGCTCTGGTTGGAGCAGGAGGGCGTGTCACGCGTCACTGTATCGGTGGCGCGAGGAGTCGAGGGCGCGGGGCGAATGGCTGACGCAGCGACATTTGGAGTTGCGTCGGTCACAGCTTCGCGCAGCCCTGGTGGCGGAATGGCGGGACAGGCTCTCATGCCCTACCGCCGGCCCCGTCACCATCGGGGCGACCCGGCCGGTACTCGAGCGCTGGCTCGGGAGGAGGCACGGCTCCCTGTCGTTTCGGGTGACACAGGTGCTCTCGGGGCATGGTTGCTTCGGGAAGTACCTGTGTCGCATAAACAGGGAGCCGGACGCTCGGTGTCACCACTGCGTCGACTGTCGGGAGGACACGGCGTGGCACACGCTGGCAGAGTGTGCCGCTTGGGAGGAGCCGCGCCGTGCCCTCATCTCAGGAGTCGGCAGTGACTTGTCGCTGCCGGCCGTTGTCGACTCGATGGTCGGCAGCGAGGAGTCCTGGGACGCGGTGGTATCCTTCTGCGAAACAGTAATGTCGCAGAAGGAGGCTGCGGAGAGGGAGCGGGAGATTGCTTCCGCTAAACCGATCCGCAGCAGACGCACCGGGCGTCGGCGGAGGGCGGACAACGCCCTCTTCCAGCCCCCCTAAATGGGTCCAGGGGCGACAGATCCGGGGAAATCTGTCGCCCTCTACTGGTTAGGACCCGAGATGGCGGCGCGTAGTGTTCCACGCGCGCCTCTCTATGACGTAAGCGGGGAGTTTAACACCTCACTCCCCCCCTATCGCGAGGTGGCCCGCAGAGGCGGGCCGGCACTAGCCGGGGATCGCGGAAGTCACACTAGTTCCCGTGATCCCCGGTGCAAGTGAGAGACGGAACACCGGGGTGGTTTTAGTCAGTAAGAGTCTGACAGACCCCTCCGCCCTCCCCGGGGCGGAGGACATCCATGAGGATTTCCCCACGTAATCAAAAAAAAAAAAAAAAAAGGAGGGCGTGTCAGACTTTTACTGACTAAAACCCACCCATGTTCCTTCAGCTGCCCGTATGCCAGGGGCCGCGGTATCTCTTTCGAACAACCCGCACCCCTAGCAGGCATCGGCCCTTGTGGGCCCCACCAGCTGCTGCTGACGTCCTCCTGCGACGGGTCAGTACAGTGGCCCCGCCCCCAACCACTTTTCGGCCGCAGGGGATAGGGAGAACGGCCAACGCTATACCGACACTCCTCTTCCCCTGCGGCCCCACCGCGTCCGCCATCAAACGGTGGCGGCCCCGTCCAGGCTACGGAAGGGAAGAGCGCTACTCAGAAGTACCGGCACTCCTCCTCCGCCGCAGCCTGTAACCCTCAGCCGCGATGCCTCCCATTCGACATCGCGGCCCGCCTCAGTTGCGATGCACCTCACCGCAACCTACTTTTTGGCCGCTACGTCGTCGGCTTGGAGGCACAAGCCCTGACGAGCGGGCCCACCTTGGGGTTCCTCTTCGCTTCACCGTGGGAGGGTGACCACGGTTACTAAGCCCCCCCGCAACGACAATGCGGGAACCCCACTGGGGGGGCACTTCAAACGGTTAGATTCCATTTAAACTTTGTAGACTTATCGAGGACCGATGACCATGGAAAAAAAAAATACCAGAAAAATCACGCTTTTGTAGTTAGCAGAACTAAAATATACAGGGTGTTTGGCAGAACGTTGAACATACGAAAATGGTAGATAGGTGGGGTCATCTGCTACTTACTCAGCCCTAATTTATGTGGCCCTGGCCCCCTGGATATTTTTTTTTTTTTGCTTTCTTATAGTTTCACCACTTTCTTAGCTTGTAAGTGTAATTTTTAGGCAGATTCTTATAAAATGATTGCTTTATTCAGATGTAAGCTAGAAAAAGGTAATGGGTCCTCAAAGTTACAGAAAGATGATAAATTAGAGCTGAGTAAGTAGCAGATGACCCCACCTATCCACCATTTTCGTATGTTCAACGTTCTGCCAAACACCTGTATATATTTTTTTTTCTAAATTGTTTTATTAATAGAATTAAATTATTTTCTACTTTTTTAGTTGGGTTTTTAAAGCGTGTTTTTTAGTTTTTTAAACTATTATTTATTAAGATCGTCGGTCGATCTAGTTGAGGGGCGTCCCACACTACGCTTGCCGATACGCTGTCTCCACTCCAGGACTCGTCTGCTCCACCGGCCATCGATCCTATACGTGGACAATGCTTACTCTGCGAGCGATGTCCATAAGCAAAATTACTTAAATGTACCTATAACCACCAAAAGACCAGTAACCAGGTTCGTCGGATATAGTTGAAGTTTAGTAAGAAACTGATGGATGTTTTTCCAATGAATTCTAAATTTGATAAATGGACGGGTCGATCGAGCAGGTTAAGCTATGCTTACTGCGGTTGGTCTGTGGATGGGTGACCATCTTTACATATAAAGTCCGTCATTCGTGCATGTTTGACAGTCGTTACGGGTCGCCAGAACTTACTACCCAGTAACTGGGTTGTGGAAGTCAGATTGTTAGTAGCTTCATGAAAAAAAAACAGTTATTCAGCTGTATTCGGTAAGACTGGATGCCGACCCCAAAATATTTGGGAAAGGGCAAGATGAAGAAGGCAGATGGGTTGTGCGAGAGAAGTAGAAGGTACTTACACCTGCTCTCCTAAGCATGTCCACGGTGATGACCGTCTCCATCTCCTCGGCTCCCTTGGCCAGGATAACTAATGCAGTTTTAGACATCTCCATGTTAAAGTACCTGAAACAGTTTGGTTAGAACACAGACATAGTTCATTTATTTGTTAGAATTTTGTTACAAGAGATATTAAGTATTTTTAAACGACTTCAAAAAGAAGGAGGTTAAAAATTCGACTTGTTTAAATTATATTTTTTTATTTTATTTATGTTTGGGCATAACTCCATCATATATGTATAGACGGATTTGCAAAATTCTTTTTTGGAGGATGATGAAATTTCGAATTGTGTGGGGTAGCTACTATAACTAAAAATTTAAAAATAAAAAAGTTTTTTTTTAAGTTTAACACTACAAAATGACAAAAAATTAAATATAATACACATCCAAAATCACCGACTTCCGAAATTAAAGTTATTTTTCACTTTGCATAGTGTTTTATGAAGCCCGATTTTCGGACATCCCATTTTTATTGAAAAAGCTGACAAAAATAATCATTTAAATGCAGGATTTCGTATCCCCAATGAGTTACCAAGTCTAGTTTTTAAGTTATATTTTTTTGGAAGTTGGTTGTTTTTTTTTTTAGTTTTTCGTAGGACGATCTATAGACCAAGAATATGAAGTTAATTAACTCAATGTGACACAAAAAATGTTTCACAATGAAGACAGTACACAACTGCCATTCTGACAAGTACTTTATCCAATTGAGATAAAGTTTAATTTTTTTCACTGATTGTTCACACGGCTACACATCCAGCTATACATTTGCAGTATAAGCTAATCTCGCATTGTATAGGATTTCCGTACAGTGCAAGATCAGTGAAAACTGGAAATGTATAGCTTGATGTGTAGCCGTGTGTACCTATGATATAATAATAATAATTTATTTAATTTTCACCACAATATTTTTATAAAATAGTTACAAAGAACAATAATGTCCAGTTATGGGCTTTTAGAATAATATTGTGGGAGACTGGTGCCTAAGCTAAGCCGAAAACTGTATTTCAGGCCACCAGGTCTCTGCCCCAAGTACACAATTATGTTTTCCCGTATACTAAATCAAGACAATAATAAATTTACTTTTGACATATAGGAGTGTTTGTGTGGTGAGTGGTTGCATCAGTGTGTGTGTGAGTATTTAAAGTGTGTAGGTGTGTGTGTGTGACCTTCATAACTACCGACTGTGTTATGAAAATAAGATGATAAAGAAGTATATTAAGCTGGTGTGTTATAGACATATTGATAACGGTCAGAAGTTCATCTCAGGGGCGAAATATACCTACAGAAATCGTAGAAACCTTTTATAACCAATAAATTAATAAGCAAATGGTAGGATAAAGTAGGATTGATGTAGGAACCCTACTCGTAATTACGCTTTAGGTACTAAGGTACTGGTAAGCGCCGAGATTTGAAAATCGAACACTGTGTTTTCGACGCGCTGAGAGCCTGAGACTCACTCGCGCTGCCAATGTTGGATTTTCAATGCTAAGTTCAACACTAAGAGTTGAAAATCCAGTGAGCGAGAAAATCCCGCCGCAATTTTATTATGTCCGTATCTCATCCTTACGTAGTATAAAACAAAGTCGCTTTTCATGTCTGTATGCTTAGATCTTTTAAACTACGCAACGCATTTTCATGAGGTTTTCATCAATAGACAGAGCGATTTGAAGAGGAAAGTTTTTATGTATAGTACACCGACCTCCACGCGGGCGAAGCCGCTGGCAAAAGCTAGTTAAAATATATATATTAGTCTATCTATGGTCCCTAAACAATGTCGACTACTTTACGTAGGTATGTAAGTGGTGAATACAATTAAGTAGTTATGTACCGGGCAAAAACGACAAGGAAAACTTTACTATACTCAAAACTGATAAGATTTTATATTACAACGGAATTTCCTGCTAACGAAATCGAAAAAGATCTCTAAACAAGGATTTATTCCATTTTCGGTGGTATTTCCGATGTGTACACGTTATTCAGGTTAGTTAAATCGAAGTTTTCGATTACACCTTGTTGACCATACTTATTAGAAAATAAAACAATAGAAAAACTTACGACCGTTGTACACCTTTGAAGTTATGAAGCAATATTTGATTGTATTTCGAGTGTAAATGGGACTTCAAAAATATTCTTGTAAACACCATCAGGAAAAGTTGACAGTTTTTTTCTGAAGGTCAAAAAAAGTTACAAAACACAAGTTCGTCAATCACCGGTCGCCGGCTATATGTCATGAAAAATATTTTTCTACAAAATACCTAATGGCCTTATATCAGAAGCTCCGAATTATGTTTATTTCAAAATATGGAGAAAATTTATTTTATTGTGTCTTCATTGCCCATAATTATGTTGATTTTCTGTTTCCAAATTCTATTCGGTTGGTGAAGTATTTGATGATTTCTGAACGTAAAATAAATAAAGCTTGTTTTCTTTACTCTATGCTATTAAAAGTGCTAGTGCTGCCACATAGTAATTAATTGCCTTTATGTAAGGAAATAACGAACGAGCACGAAGAGTTTTTGCCCTTACCACAAAGTAAATGAATAGGCCCAATTAATATTCGTCATTGGTGATTCTGTCACCACCTGTGAGAATGAATTCTACCTGCCCGAATGGCAGAAAGTATTGGCCATGGCATAGCCAACTGTTAAATACTATACTTATTGTTTATAAATAACGGGAATGCACGACAGTGAGCGTGAGCTTCCCCCCATGAATCAGTTAGTTCTTTACTTTTGGTGGTTTATTTCTTGAGCGTGGATGAAAGCAAGCAAAATCACCTCACCCACAAAAGATAATTGTTGCAAAAAGTTTTTTTTTCGTGTTTTAGTCGCACGAGACCCCTGCAATAAATGTACAAATAGTTTTTTTTTTTGTTCAGATTAGATCGTATTTAACAACTTAAAGCTAATAATTAATAATAATAACCCCACCATCGTATCTTTACGCTGTAGTCGTGATGGGGCTTGTTTGCTCCTGAAGGTCTACGGTGAGACTGAGGAGCTACACCAAGAAAGATAATGTGAGTTTGGACGCCACGCTCGTGAAACGTTTTAATTGTTTTCTGTTCACCTGTTTGTACGGCATCTGCCATGTGTTTTACACTTACAATCTGCCTTTTACTGTTTAACGTGTATTCCAATAATTGAATTGACCCAACACTCACCTTCAGAGAACTATTCCTACAATGGGGATAAAAGTGCTCACTTCAGATGTCGCTACAATCTATCATCTAAAAATTTGACATCTAGCGGTCACTATCCTGGGGTACATTTTTTATAAACAACTTTAACGCATAATTATTTATGGGAAAGCACCAGAGTTAACTGCAAAATTCAAAATTTGCATACTTTTTTTGTAATTTTCAGGTCAGGGTTGACAAAATATTTTATTGATTGATGACTTTCGTATGCCTCCAAATCTCCAATCTTCAACAAAAAAAGAACTTTTATTCCACAAATACAACATAACCTAAAAATGTTCATATTATTTACTTTGCCTGTTTGCCACTGCAACTGCTTTTTTACTAGTGGTAGACGCGCCTTTGCTCCTCCGCTACATTCCAAGTCACATAGATAAACAACTAGTTTTCGTTTAATTTGTAATCGAATCGATCGTAGATGTTGAACAGTGCTGTCATCTATGACGAGCTTTCAATTTTCAACCTATTGTAAATTTAACCTGGTAAACATGGGTAATTTGAATGTGCCAAGTGTATCCCCGACAGATGTTCGTTGACGGCAACTCTACTTGTCTATACTCAGCATCCTTTCTTTCGTTCATCAGACAATCTGAAACGAAACGAAATTTTATTTTTTATACATTTATTTCAACCATTCTTTTTACTTTATAACATTGGAGTCATGTGATTAACAATAAATAGTTTAATTCGCGCATTTATATGTCTTTTAAGTGTATATTTTAAGTCAGTGTTTTTGATAGGTTATAAACATACTATGGAATTGAACTAAATTGATGTTTAAACATTTTTACACTTAAAGATTGTGGATAGATCATGGATTTTGTGAAGCGAGAAGATCAAAATGTCATCGACGATGATAGCTACAAGTTTTACATTGAAAGTGTGAGTTATATTACTTGTTTGTTTTAATTCAAAATTCGATCGTTTTTTACATAAAAAGTGTTGATAACGAGACTGAAGTTCCGGGTTTGATTCCTGGCTGATGAAGTCTAGTTTTTACCGCCAATTTTTTTGCGTGGTGCATTGTTTTATTGTACAAACCAATAGTGTTCATTCATTTGATCCAACAATGTGGTTTGTTCATAAAGAAAAATAAATCTAACTTTTATTCTTAAATTATTTAATATTAAGTTGGTCAAATGTTACCTTTTGTTTGACAATTAGACACAAATTCATCATATTATTTATGTCTCAAAACTATTTGAATTAAAATTTGAACCATTGCAGCAGATACTTAATGATTTTATTTCTGTAATAAAGTTTATACAAACACTTTTATATGTAAATAATATTTAAAAATTAAATAAGTTTGTTGTTTCGTATCTGACTACTCTGAGAAGAAAGACAAAAACAAACCAAGAGGTTTCTTTTAAAGTTCAAAAATAATCCTGATCTGCTAGAAAGTAGAACGGAATACTCTTTATTATAAATGGTCAAAAAATGAGATAAATATCCAAGGAAGTCAGATTTAGTTGAAGTTAAGTAAAAAACAAACAGATATTTTCGAGCAAAATTTAATTTAATTATTAGAAAACAAACAGTTCATTTATCAAATTAAATTTCATTCAAAAACATTAATTGGTTTCTTGTTACTAAACTTAATGATCTCTTTAGGCGATGGTGCACCATACACATCATTACATGTTATAAAACATCTGTGTCTGAATAAACTCTAAAACGCTGGAACGGATTTTCATGCGGTTATCACCAATAAACCGAGTGATTCCTGAGGAAGGTTTAGGAGTATAATTTGTTTTTTTGTGTAAATTTATTAATGCCAGCTAATCTACTGGCAAAAGCTAATTACAGATATAAATGTAGAGAGTGCCACAATGGGTGGCACACTAGACGATTTTAATGCTTTCTGCAGGCTTAGCACGAGCACCGATTTGGGGACAGAAGAATAGACATGACTATTAACTAAATGATGTACAATAGGAGAAGATAGCTATGTTTTTCTATTAATTATCACAGTTATGCGTTCTAAACGAAACATAATTTTGTAGATAATCGTATATACCGTATAATCGTATATTCTTCTGAAATAGTCTAAAGATTGTTAGAAACGAAAGAAAAAATGACAGATTGTAGAAGGATATCTACGGTGCAATGTCAAAAATGGAGAAACGAAATGTGACTTTGTATATAAAAAGCACTGTCTATTCTTCGTAGAAATAGAAAGCGTCATGCTAAGCCTGCTGGAAGAATCTGTAGTTCGAAGGTCTATGTGGACATTGACCAATATTTTTAAACTAGCTTCTGCCCACTACTTTGTCCGCGTCAAATACGCGTGATGTTTGTTATAGCCTATAAATCTTCCTCGACAAATGGGCTATCCAACGGTAACAATTCAAACCAGAAGTTCCTGAGATTAGTGCGTTCAACCAAACAAACTCTTCAGCTTTATCCCTACTAATATTATAGATGCGAAAGTAATTCTGTCTGTTAAGCTTTCATGCTTAAACCGCAGAACCCTATTATTTAAAAAAACATTGCATATTCATATAACAAGTAATTCCTTTATTTTTCCACAGCTTCAAAAATCACACCAACTGGAACCAACAGACTACCAGCACCCATCATTATCAATGGAACAGCTCCACCAAGCGATGCAATCCTCAATTGTGCATAACTTCCAGCTCCCACTCTCACCACGCCAGATGTCCTCGTTAATGCTAAAAACCAACCACCTACCCAGAAACTTAAACTTCAATGATATCCCGGCACACTTACAACGGAACTTGACATCAGAATTGGACCTAGTGCACAATCTAGCAAACGAATTGCCTCAAAATTTGAACAGACATGATGATTTACTTGGACAAAATTTGGGCAGGAATTTGGATTTATCTTTAGCTCGGTCGCTGGGCAGCGATTTGGAGTTACAGAACCTCAGCCAACTAGCACAGAATTTGAACGAGAATTTGAACGCAGACTTGAGTAGAGGAAACGATATGAGAGCTGATATTCCTCATGATTTGAGCCATGAAATTGATTTGTCACATCACTTAAACAGACCGCATCTTGACCAGGAGATTTTGTCCCAAGACGAAGCAAGAAGAACTCCTATGGTGGTTCAGTGTGTGCAAGATGGTCATATGTTGGATCAAAATTTGGGCCAAAGGTTGGTGGGGACTAATATGAATGTGCATGACCGGTTGAACCAACAAAATGAACATATGCTGCCAATGCCGTTTCATATAAAATCGGAGCAGGAGGATGATGGATATTTCTATGATAATATTAATCCTGTAATTACTACTGTTGGCAATTTAAATGGTGAGTACATTCTTAATTTTATACTAGATAATTATAATAAGTAGTCTTACGTACGTCATACTTTTTAGAGTGTGATTATTCAGTAGTTAGGTTTTAGTTTTTGAAGTTAAATTTCATTTCAATTATTTCTGGGTTTGCTCGCAATGTCATTTATTATTTCCTTTAATAATTACGTAATAAACGTTATCAATTAGTCAAATTTATCAAAAATACGAAGCAATGTATCAGCAGGCTTTATACGAGCACCGATTTGTCGAAGGAAGAATGTACAATAACTTCGTTCTTCTATTAGTGATCACAGTGATGCATTCAAAACGAATCATGATTTTGCCGTTTATACTTTGTTGCTGTCGAGTAAAAAGTTTTTTTTCAGTGTGATTTTGACAGTTTGCGAAGAAAACTTTTTTCTGAAATAGTCTACATAATAAAAGGACTTCAAAGATCGTTAGAAATGAAAGACAAAATGACAGAATGTAGAAAGATATCTACAGTGCGATGTCAGAAATGGAGAAACAAAATGTCACTTTGTATAAAAAGAGTTGTCTATTCTTCGTAGAAATAGAAAGCGTCATGCTAAGCCGGCAGGCGTAGCATGACGTTATCTATTTGTACGAAGAATAGACAGTGCTTTTTCAATACAAAAATTGCAAATTCAAAACAATTACAAAGTCATTTCGTCTCTCCATTTTTGACATCGCACCGTAGATATCCTTCTAGAATCTGTCATTTTGTCTTTCGTTTCTAACGATCTTTGTCTAGGTCCTTAGAAATGTAGACTATTTCAGAAGAATATTTCTTCCCAAACTGTCAAAATCACACTGACAACAAACTTTATATTCGACGGCCACAAAGTTTAAACGATTATCTACAAAATCATGATTCGTTTAGAGCGCATAACTGTGATAATTAATAGAAGAACATAGCTATCTTCTCCTATTGTACATCATTTAGTTAATAGTCATCTATTATTCCGTCCACAAATCGGTGCTCGCGCTAAGCCTGCTGCAGCAAAATCCTTCGGAGTGTGATTGAAATCGTGTACCTTTAGAATTTTAGATAGATTTCTTATGTTTTTTTGGTCGCATTTCTATCACCTTTATCATAATTAAAGCAAGACCTCAAGCAAGACCTCATACAAGCTTCACTCCAATTAGAGTATTAAGTTAAAAGCATAATACAAAGACAGAAACTCTTTTTTTAAAGTTAACTGTTATTATTAAGAAAATCGTGTTAACTCTAGCATTACTTAATGCAAGTCTTACTGCCTTGACATAAGATTGAATTTTCTTTGGCTCAATTGACGGTACTGTAGAGTTTATTTACTACTGAAGAACCTCACACATATACAGGCACCCAATGATTGGGTTGTGTCTATGTTCGAACATTGAGGAAGTTCTAAAATAAGAACGTAAAATAATTTTACATAGGTTTTGTTCTGTGAGCTTTGATTCTAATGACAGGGCGCGTCTTTGTAAGCATCTGCTAATTGAAATAAACGTGGAATCACACAGTTTAAACGCCCCATGGTGTTTTATATCAATTACACACCCGATACCTAGAGGCTCGTCTGAGTCTCCACGTTACGTGCAAAAAAAAAAAATTGAAAAAAAAACACCCATATTAATAGTTACAGATATCGATTCAGTAGTCAATTCTGAACCAACTACTTTCAGGACCTGCGTTTGTTCTGTTATACCTTGTATAAAGAAATGTACCCTAACTTTAGACGAGCTACAAAAATAACAAAACAATAAATTATGCAGTTTTACTAGTCGACCAGTAATTCACGACAAGTTAACCTTTATTTAGCAGTCTAACCTTTTCGAAAATATTCTAATTAAACGCTTATTTTCGTTCTGAAACCCGTTTAAAATTTTATAAATTAATTCCGATGGAATATACCCATTTACTTATGTAATGCTGGCGTAGTACAGTTTTAGATACGAATAATGTCTGGTCCAAACTTAACATTTATTTAAATTACTTAATTAAACCATTTAAAGGCTCTTTTGAATTGTCAATAAGTCGATCAGTTGGAAAGTTGAAGTTAGTTGCCCATTCCAAAACGTAGATCTCTATGGAGAAGAACTGGCAAGAAACTCCAAGGGATACTCTTTTAAATCAAGATATTACAAAATCCTGGATACATTATTCTTGTTGCTTCTTTATGTGAGAACAATGTAATGAAATTCTAAATATATGATTAAAAATAAGCCCAGGGCCTGAATTCACTATGACCATTTAATGATTCCTTACTCGTAAGCACGTCAATCACACACGAATTCTGCTAATATGGACAAATTGTCTTGGAACATACAGAATATGACATTTCGATTCCTTACCGTTACATTGGTTTAAAAAAAAACGATATAGACGTAGTTTGAACGTAGTAAGATTCCGCGGAGAATCATTATAACGATACAGAACTGGGGACCTGGAAGTAAGGAGATCATCATCATCATCATCATTTCAGCCGAAAGACGTCCACTGCTGGAAATAGGCATCCCCCAAGCTCCGCCACTTCGACTGGTACTGTGCTTCCCGCATCCAGCGGATTCCTGCGGCTTTCACAAGATCATCGGTCCTCCTTGTGAGGCCTTCCAACTCTACGCTTTTCGGTACGGGTGGCAGTTAGGAGATGACAAGTCTCAACCGACGGCGCCCGTTCTTTTTATATTAATTAATTAATTTATTTATTTTAAAAAGAACGGCCGAAGCCTATTGCCATCAAAGGGGCACAAATCCAGACTCCGGAAATAGAATCATTTATCATTCGGCTTATTCCCTGGCGCTCCATAATTTTATTCCCGGCGGCTCTAAATTAAAAAAGCAATACAATAATATTAAATAAAATCTTTCCCATGAGCTACAATTTCTGGAGCTCTTGGGAATTAATGTATGGAGAGAAATGATTTGGAGCGCCTGGGAATAAGCCGTCAAAAGGCTTATTCCTAGGCTCTCCATAAGTTTATTTCTGGCGGCTCCAAATTAAAAAAGCAATACATTAATATTAAATAAAATCTTTCCCATGAGCTACAATTTTTAAGCTCTTGGGAATAAATGTATAGAGAGAAATGATTTGGAGGACAATAGATTTGGAGCTCCTGGGAATAAGCCGTCAAAACACTAGGGCGACATCGCGGGCAACAGTTATTGCAATATAATGGGGTTAGATTTTTAACCATTAAATTTGAATTTTGACTTGAAGAAGTTAATCAGTTTCATATATAAATGAAGCTACCTATTTGAATTATTCAAATATTTTGTCTATAAATCTCAAATTTTAAAACGGGAATTCAACAGTAAAATAACATTTTGATTTATATTTAATAATCAATATGCATCATGCGCACTACGGTTCAGACGAATAAAATATATAATTTAAATAAATTAATGTGTATTTCCGATGACTTAACATAAGTATAATCAGCCTATAATGTTCCCACTGCTGGGACACAGGCCTCCTCTCTGTGAGAGGGAGTGGGCCGTAATTCTGCTTGCCATAATATTATAGAGTGAAGTCCGGACAGGCCAGCGAAGTTAGAGTATTTTGAACACGCTTTCATTAGCTTGGTACGTATGTACGTATGTAACGGAATCTTTGAACGCGATTTTCATCCCCTTCAAAACATCGAATTGATTTTAAACTTTGCACACTTATCGAGGACCGATGACAAGTCAGTAATCTGTAACAATGTTAAGTGTAAAGGAGAGGAGAGTCTCCAGTCTCAGCGAAATTAAGATGGATATTAGTAAACGCACAATGGGCCTTATTAGAAGGCTTAAAGTAACCCAATGGGCAATAAAGAGGACCATGCTTTGCTGTTTCGCTACGTGATCGAAACAGGATTGAAGACATCCGCAGGACAACCAAGGTAACCAACATAACCCGAAGAATTGTCAAACCTAAGTGGCAGTGGGCAGGGCACATTCCTCGCAGAACAGATGGCCGATGGGGCCGGAAGGTTCTGGAGGGGCGACCGCGTACCGGATGACGTAGAGTTGGACGACCTTCCACAAAGTGGACCCATGACCTTGTGAAGGCCGCAGGAATCCGCTGGATGCGGGAAGCACAGAACCGGTCGAAGTGGCGGAGCTTGGGGAAGGCCTTTGTCCAGCAGTGGACGTCTTTCGACTGGAATTATGATGATTAGCAAATGGCGGC
Source organism: Polymixis lichenea (assembly GCA_949091785.1). Lineage (NCBI taxonomy): Eukaryota > Metazoa > Arthropoda > Insecta > Lepidoptera > Noctuidae > Polymixis > Polymixis lichenea. The sequence goes on from OX420959.1 coordinate 11,509,056, forward strand.
CGGCCGCGTGGAGTGGCTCCGCAGGAAGCGGGGTTTAATGTAATCGATTTGTGCGTAACGGGCATAATTTACTTGTTGAAGATATTGTCTTCAAACATCGCGAGATGCTTGCTTCTATTCATAACCCCTAATAATAGGGCCATCTTCTTCTACATCGTTTCGAGGATTTCAATTGCTTGGTTTTAAACAAGCTTCGACCAGAGTGCTGCCACTTCGACAGCGTTATCGTTGGCTTTGCAAACGTCTTCCAAGGTGCAGATGTTATTGCAAAGAGAGTACGACAAGAGGTGAGGCATAGTTTGCTATGTGGCTCCTCAGTCGCACTGCATCTCATCGGAGTAACACCTGACCAAGTTGTACCGGCAGCGGCCCACCTTGCTTCTTCTTCGATTAAGAGATTACCAGGTGACCCATAGCACTTAATGGCCCGCTGGAAGCCTTTCCGCAGGCTCAACATCTCAGTTGGAGAGTGTTTGAGAAGCCACAGTTTCAATCGCGCCGCACTAGAGCCATAATTTAATTAAACAAAATAATCGAACTATTTTCTCCTTTCTAACCATAATCTTCTCCTCAAGGCCAAATCTAGTCTAAACAAGAATCTTTAATGTATTATAAAATCATTCAGCTCATAAATAATTCAGTCAGTTTCGTTGACGCACACACCGACGCGACGTAGTTTATAAAGAAGTGCATATGAAATACTAGTTTTTTTATTTGGCGCCACTCTTTCGGGTCTAGATCTAAAATTAGTTTATTCATGTAGTATTCGTGTTTGTATTAAACTAGAAATATTTGAATGTTTTTTAGATTAAATACGTTAATTTGTCGAGATGCTTTTCTTAATAAAAAAAAACTGCAAGCATTAATTTGTTGGAAAACAAGTTAGTCGAGATTCTGAAATGTCACCAAATCTTCTTCCTCTTTTTTAATTTAAAGGGTGACAGAGACGCGTAAACTGTAACCATGATTGTTGACCCCTTAGTGTCTGTTATTTAATAAAAAACTTTTTTCTAAATAAAACTGACCTCCAAAAAACACTACAAAGTGAAAAATAACTTTAATTTCGGAAGTCGGTGACTTTGGATATGTATTTTATTAATTTTTTTTGTCACCGACTTCCGAAATTAAAGTTATTTTTCTCTTTGTAGTGTTGTTTGGAAGTCGGTTCTTTTTTTAAAGTTTCTTGTTTTTAATTTTTTAGTTACAGTACCTACCCCATACAATTCGAAATTTCGTCATCCTTGGGGTCAAAACAATACATATTTATGCAATAGCAGCAATCGCGGTTTGTTTGCTGGCATTTTTTGAGGAGTTCCGTTGTCTGTTTCCGAAACGCATCATCTGAACTGGATGAAACTTTTATGGGACCATTTAGCAAATCAAAAAAATTTGCAAATCCGTCTATATATGACGGAGTTATGCCCGACCATACATTAAAAAAATATATATATAAACATTCGAATTGATAACCTCCTTCTTTTTGAAGTCGGTAAAAAATAAATGATATTGTGTCAAAATTTATGGAACAGTTTTTATCATAATACCCCAGTCCTTACCCTAATTTGTGGTCGGTGCAAAATGTCTTTTTCCATGCTTCCCTATTAGTCGTCTTCTCGTTGTCATCTTTGACATACTTATTCAATCTGGAAAATTTAATACCTACAGATACAGGGTTAAGTAGTATATAGCATAATAAGTCTATAACGTTCTCACTGGGACACAGGCCTCCTCTCTGTCCGTAATTTACCACGTGAGCCCAGTGCAGTTGGGTTAATGTCACGTCTTTGAATTTTGGGCCGGTTTCCTCACGTTGTTTTCCTTCACCGTTTTAAGAGCAGTGGTGAAGAAATAATCTACACAGAGTAAAGCGCCTGTGAATAACGAATAAGCATGGCGAAATCTGTTTCGAGAAATGGGTCATTTATTTTCGTTTCACTATTTAAAGTTTATCATAAGTACGATATTTTTAACCAACGAAAAAGGTTGGGGGTTATCTTGGATCAAATCTTCGTGTTATTTTGTTGTTTATGGAAATTCCAATTTGTCATACGTGTAATATCACGTTTTTTAAATAAAACAGTGAATATTATTCGTCAAGAAAGGTTATGCGACCTAGCTTTGCTCAGTTTAGACCTAGATGATAATTTACAAAGGGTAGTAAATGTGATGCGTGCTCTAGACACCATATTCTATTGGTACGTCCCTGGAACAGGGTGAAAAGTCCCCTCATCCTCTATAGAAGAGGGACGATTCTCCGACCAGACGGGTGTTGTAACTGCCTGACGATTGACGTCGGTGATGTTGTATATCGTCTGCTTACGGGTAAAAAGTAATAAGTGCAGTCAGTGTCATTTCGAGTAAATGACATTTCAAAGTTTATGTTTTAATTTGATCTATTTTAAACACATTAATTTAAAAAACTGTTAAAGCAAACTGTTGCACTAATTACCCTTATTTTAAGATATACTCTTATCTATATAATATTTACAAAATGTGAGAAGATATAATTTTTACAAACTTACTATCTCAGCAGCCATTGGACATTGCATTTTTTTATTTTACCAGTAGATAGCCCGTAAAAAAATACACGTGACTGCATTTTTAACTCGATTTAGTAAAAAAATGTATTTAACTTGTTTTACCAGTAAGCAGACGATATGTTAGTTGCGCCCTAAACTCCGTCAGAGTTATGCGTAGTTCGCATGTGGTAATGTAGATGTCGCCAAAACTGTTTCATATTCCCGTCAAAATTATGTCACTTTCCGATTCTTTGGGGCTGTGCCAGATCTCTTCGTGTCGGATTTCCGAAAAATCTGATCGCGGATTTTTAACTTAGGATTCTTCATGATACTTTTTTAACCTCAGCATAAACCAAGATTTAATCTGGGGCCGAGGGAAATGACAATGTCATAATTCTTTAGTGCGATAAGGACAGCGATGTACGTTCTATAGGTCTGACTGCAGGACTGCATGATGCCTTTGTCAATTTTCTTAACGTCACTGCTGGTGCTTAGAAGCAAGACTTGGGCCCACGTCTCCAAGGACGGAATTAAATCGCGGCGGGATTTTATCGCGCACCCGATCTCCTCAGGCCACCCCTTTTTATCTATAATATATAAAAGCGAAAGGTCACTCATTCACACATTCATTCACTCATTGATTAATCACGAAATCTCAAAAACTAATAGACCTACAAAGATGAAATTTGGCACAGAGGTAGATTATGAGTAGGAGACGTCAGTTAAGAAAAGATTTTAAGAAACACCCCCCGTAAAGGGGTGAAATAGGGGGTGGAAGTTTGCATGAAAATTTGTATTCCTTCGTCGCGGGCGGAGCCGCGGGCAGCAACTAGTTTGTGATAAGTTTTGGCATAAGAAAAACCGCGGAACATCGTAATCTATCCGCTAGCAACAAACGCAGACATATTCATGTCCAAATACGATAAAAGTTGACTCTTCAACCTTTGTTGAATATATTAAATATAATGTTGTTATAAAAAGGTCAGTCCGACTGGTTTTAATAACACTTATGTGTTGCTTTCACGGCTAATTAACTTAACTTTTGGTCTATTTTTCTTGGACAAGATCAATATCAATCTGCCTAGTCTTAGACCCAACTATACATCGTGACTTTTTAGTCGTCTTACAAAGGTGGTCCACTCAATGTATTCGACATAAAATACCTACAAGCGCGATTAAAGAATTGTTACAATTAATTAAGATAAAAGGTACAAAGAAAAATAAATAATGCTTCAGAATTATGAATCACCCTCCCTGTTAATAATGTTTACGTATCAAACGGTACAAGATTTCTACCTACCTACCATAATACCATTACATTTCATCATTAATTCCATCTCCATAACAGGGTGTTCAAAACTACATCGTGCGTCTTTCTTTGTGAATGATTTCTTTTTTTATCATATGCCAAAAAAAAAACTTGTAAATGATTAGTAGTCATTGGATACATGAAGTAGGTTGTCATTGAAAGACGACTAAAATGTCACGGTGTATTGTGTGTGTTGTTGTACTACTGTTTTATATGGAACGACTGCCTATCTCACCTTCTGTTCAACCCAGTTACTGTGTAATACGATACCGCTTGGTAAAGTCTTACCAAACCGTCAAACAGTATGTTGTCAGACTTTTGGGCTCGTTTGTCCCAACTATGTTGAGGTTGGCCTCCAGGCTAACCGGATGCAGCTGAATACAAGTATTTTAAATGAAGTGACTGCCTATCTGACCTCCACAATACAGTTACTTGGTAACACGATACCCCTTGGTAAGACTGGTTGTCAGAATTTGGGCTCCTGACACCAAAGGTCTACAAATGCCAGCCGGGGACAACCTCTTAAGGTGAATCTAGTCAACATTTTTTCCATACAAACTTCGGGAGTGTATTAGTCCACGTTCGACAATGCACATCAAAAATTAAACACGGTATAGTTTTGTCTCATTATTAATATTGTCTGTGCGGAAACAGAATACTTAAATAATAAGCCATTAAAAAGTTATGAGCCAACAAAGATTCGCTTTTCTTGCTTAATTTTACCTATCTTTGGGCGTGTTTAAATAATAAAAGAAGTGTAAAATCTCCAAAACCAAATCGGTAAGTACCGACAACGCTAAACTATCGAAAAGTTCAGTAAACTTTATTGGTCATGGATTTATGGAGTGATTTTTTTCATAAAACCCGATGTTCCGAAGGACTTTTCTTAATTTTTCACGCGCCTGTTTGACTATAAATGATCCTGCATTTCACACAATAGCATGCATGCCTGCATTTAGCATCTAACTGCTCATCACTGATACTACCTCTGTCGGACACGATGCCAGGTGAGACAGCGTGCTTTTTAGTCAAGCCCACTAGTGAGTTCGAGCCCGCGACTAGATTCCCCTTAACGTGCTTTGTCAATATGTAGTGGTCATCCTTTACGAATCGACCACGACAAGCATACCTTTGATTGACCCGTGTGACTGTTGTTCTTTAGCTCTGAACCTCTGTACAAAATATTACGTACTCGTAAAATTTTCTTTTGCCATTTTTTTTTGTCAACCAATACCTACCTCCTCAGGTACTGGGTTTATGTCTGTTGTTATGTTGTCTTGTCGGAAACAATCACATTTCACACAATCATACATTCACTAATTATAAACTTTACCAAGTTTATAATTAGTATACTTGAAAATACCTAAATACGGTACGCGCCAGGTACGTTACCTGAAGTTGGTACCAGTACCTAACAAATACAGAACCTGTACTTTCGGTACCGGCTCCAAGCCCAGAAGCTGAGACATTGTAATTCAATGTCGCATTCATTTACATAGATAAAGCCTAAAATTTTAGGTTATTAGGCCGTCGCTAACTGGACTGATCTATTTACTTACTTTTTTTTATAAATGAGATAGTGTCTTATCTGGCATCCATACTAATATAAAAATGAAATTATATTCGTTGGTAAGGTATTTTTAACCGACTTCAAAAAAGGAAGAGGTTCTATGTTCCACCGTATATTTTACAAATTTAAACCACAACACACACAAACACACACGGTCGGTGTCTCTGTTGTTCACACTACAAAGTGAAAAATATAACTTTAATTTCGAAAGTCGGTGACAAAGAACTAAAATACATGTTCAAAGACACCGACTGCCGAAATTAAATACATTTTTCACTTTGTAGTGTTTTTTCGGAAGTCGGTTGTTTCTTTTTTGGAAAAAGTTTTTTCGTTCAAAAATGTTAGTTATAGTCCGAATGAGGTTTTGATCGGAAAAGAAATCGGAAAACTTAAAATTGGAAAGGTCGTGAAAACTGAAAGTGCCTTTCTCTATGGGGTTTTTGTATAAACTCAAGACAATATTTAAAAAAATTACAGGACGACGCGACGTATTACCTAGACAATGATGCAAATTAGAGACGTGGATGTAGTACAGTACATGTAGTTGTTTTATTATACGTTTAGCCTAAATAATAATAATAGTAGGTAAATGTAGATTATACTTATAATCTAAATTATATTTGTACGCCGTCAACAGCAAAACATAGTGTACTTGAAAATAATTTATACACAATACCTGTTTTTCACCCATGTTTTACAAATAAAAAACGTTACTTTGACGTCTTGCGGTTCAACTAGTGTGTAGAAAATTCTGTTAATTTATCAAATTAATTTTCAGTTTTGCTTATCTCTTTTGGTGACTAAGTTCCCGTGGGATAATTAACTGTTGAGCAAAAGTGCCATTCTACGTCACAAAGCACAAAAAATATTTTTAGCAAAATAAACACACTTTCTTTCTCCTATTTCAGGTCTACCCGCCGATCACACGCAACCACAGCCAAATGTCCACCCAGACAACCAAATGTACGTATACAACACCCACGTGAACGTCCCAGCATTAAATTCCATAGACGTCTACTCCAGACAACAAAACTACGTTCAAAACTACACGAACATTCGCGAAAACCCACAAAATTTAGTCATAAATAGGCAGTTTGAAAACACAAGCCCTTACCTCGACGATTATAAAAAGCTAAGACAAGATGGCTGCCCTAATGGCGCGAAAGAAAAATGCGAGGAGCCGAAGGAGAATTTGAAACCGGCAGATCAGAATAAAATATACTATTCTGAGTATAATAACCAGAATTTTGCTGAAGCTAAAAGTGAGAATGATTCGAGTGTACATAATAAAATTACGGAAGATATTTCTATGAATATTAAAGGTCAATATATCTGTTATAAGTGTAATGATGTGTTCCCTTCGAAACGAGGTTTGAAGCATCATTCGAAATCCTGTTCGGACAATGACCAGTTAGTCGAAAAAGTCGGGAAGTTTAGCTGTAGTCAATGCGCTTACAGATGTCAATCGCCCGCCATTTTGAAAATCCACGAACGCACACATTCCGGTGAAAAACCCTTCTCCTGCACTTTCTGCGATTACAAATCGGGACAGAAAAATAACGTCGCAAAACATATATTAGTTCACATGAAAGAAAAACCGTTTAGATGTCAGTACTGTGACTACAGATGTGCCCAAAAAAATAACCTAGTAGTTCACGAAAGAACGCATACTGGTTACAAACCGTTCGCGTGTCCTTTTTGCGACTACAGGACAGTACAAAAACCAAATTTAGTCAAACATATGTACTTACACACAGACCAAAAACCTTTTAGTTGCGATATGTGTTCCTACCGATGCGTGCAAAAAACTAACTTAACTAAACACAAGCAGAGGCATTTAAACGAAAAAGATGGAGAAAAAGTCGACGTTAAAAACCAAAGTAAACCCTATAGGCCTCGGCAGAAGTCTGTGAAATGCCCTCACTGTGCGTACAGATGCGTACAGAAGTCTAGTATGGAGAAGCATCTGCAATTCAAACATGGAACGCAAGAAAATGGCGAATTCGAACAGGGTTTGAATCTTATGAAGAGTTCAGAAGATGTTGAAAGTATAAATTTGAGTGTGAAAAAAGACTTTGAGTGCCAGGAGAAGGTAGGTGTAAGTGAAGAGTCATAGTTGTTAAGAGTAAGGAGCTTTGTTTCCATGAAAAGATGATGAATGTAGCAGTCTATTGCATTTTTAAGTACTTGGTTGCGGTTTTTGAAGAGAAAATTTCTATAGGCGCACTTTCTGAACAGTGAACGAAACTGAACCGTACGCTCGGGTCGGTGTCGCTGGATCTCTGAACTGAATCGCATATACTCGAGTAGTAAGTTTTCACTTCTATCGTGTCATATTCAATGTGTAAGATAATTATCGCAAGACCTCATACACTCCAATTTTATAGTATTGCGTTAAAACCATAATACAATGAGTTAAACTTCTTTTTTTTTCAATCTAAATACATATTTCGAAAATTCAGACCCCAGCATTACTTTATGCATTTAAATTGAATATTATTTGCCTTAGATAATATTTAATTTTCTTCGGCTCTCTATGTGGTCTGTATAGCATAATACATAATTTTCGAAAAAAATACCTGTATTAAAAGTCACTGAAATCGATTACTTTCTGGACGTGCATTTATTCTGTCACACCTTGTCTATGTGTGTAATTTTCTACCTAAAGTTTTTCTCCTGGCAATCCATGCAAGAAAAAATTGCCTTAAAATGCAATAGACTGAACATAATAATTTTCACAAAAGCTCCCGAATTTCGCTTTCTTAAATATAATAGGTACTACGTTTGTTATATTGAATTAGTTTTGTAAATAAGGAATGAATTAATGATTAATTAAATAATTGTTTTTTGAGATTATTTCGATTCTGATTTCACCAATATTATATTAATAATATGCGTATTCAGACTATAAAGCTGGGACATTAAAATCATCGATAAAACATTGATTATTTTAATGGTTATAATTCGGTAAAGCCTTAATTGTCACGGTCGCGAACCATATTTTAAACCCTGACCCTGACATGCAAATTGCAAAAAAAAACGTGAGAAAATTTTAAGTTCCACCTTAATATTAACTAAAATTGACAATTTTGGTTAAAAGCAACGGAAAGCAAAAAGGGAAAACGGAAGGTAAGGGAAAATTCCGAAAAATAAAAAAAAGTTGAAAATTAAAGTAAATTTTGGTACTTACAAGTTTTCGCGAAAATCTAAATTTCCCCATATCTTTTTATCGTGTTGACTCAGGACCTTGATTTTTATACACCTAATAGGGACTATAAACCTTAGTATCTGGTATAATTTTCAACTTCCTAGATCCACCCGTTCCTGAGAAAATCGGTGGTGACACATGGACAGATAGACGGACAAGAGAGTGATCTTATAATAGGGGGGATCTTATAATAATATTATAAGGGTTTCTTTTTTGACCTTTTGAGGTACGGAACCCTTAAAATCAAAGTAAAGGAATTTAATTTCTAACTGCCCCCAGTTTTGAATAATATTAGTGAAATCAGGATTGCACTGGTCAAGTTTTTAACTAGAAATTATAAACGAGCATAAACGCAAAAATAGGTGAGCAGCAAAATTGCGACGTGCTAGGTTTGACTCGAAACCCCAAATTGATTGGAAAAAGGAATGTATTTTTTTTCTTTGTCATAGTAAACTTACAGCATTTTTGATAGTGTAGAAATCCTGTTGATTCCGTATTTAAGTTGAATAAATCACGTAACTGGCTCACTCATTCCTATCTAGCCAGTCCCTTGTTACCCTCTTCCAGCGACGCCCTAAGCCGGGGCCTGTACTCAATAGGGATGGCCCTAAGCATGTTAATAATCGCTTAGTTTTAAGTTTTTAAGTCCTGGCTTAATTTATTGAAGCAGCCACAGGCAAGTCCGGTCAAGCAATCGACAATCTCTATGTTGAACTGCGAGATGTAATTTCCAATAAAAGTCACTGGCTCACTATCACACCAACCGCTACTGTGCAGACATGCCTGCCTCACTGTATATATTTGCCGCCATTCCTCGTGACTGACAGATGTCATTAGTGACAGCAGATGTCATTAGTGACAGCTGCTATCAATGTGTGTGATTGACACAGGGTTTACATATCTAATAGATAGATACACTGCAGATAATAATAAAAAGCATTCGAAAAAAAAATACAATAATTTTATTTTATTATAGACAAAATATCACAATGTTTTTTAACGAATATCATTTACTTTAGTATTCGATATGAAAAACGAAAGTTTCTTAACAATTGCTCGCTTATATTTTCTAGTTAATTTGACCATAAGTCATTTAATTTTAATAGTTTAAGTATAAGTTTAAGAATGAAATGTAAACGAGACATGTCAAAGAGGTGAAATGCTATTTCTTACACACTTCCACATTTGTTGAAGCAGCCGGGGCCTAGATTTGTGTCCGATTGATGGCGATGGGCTCGCTCCCTATTAAATGAGACTTAAACATAACTAGCGTAATGTGGGTGGACTAGGTTCACCTTGGAAGTGGTGAAACAAGCGATCAAAGTTGGGCTACAGTTGTCCAGCAATCGTGCAACAGTGGTGCAACAGTCGCACAACAGTTGCGCAACAGTCGCGCAACAATTAATCGCGCCACTATTCATCAACTTGACATGCCTCATATTGTTTGTGATATAGCTTATGATTATGACGAAATTGAAAAAAATAAAAACTTATGCTCTCTCATAGATATTGTTCCTTTGTATATAAAATGTGAGATTGAATGCTCTGTTGACAATGCTGAATACATGGAATAAGCTGGGAATTAACACAGCCAGTAACTTATGAAAAAGTATGCAAGTATCTTGAATTAAAATGAAATGTCAGCGGCCTCCCCAAGTGACCTTGAGCTGAGCTGAGTCATTGAGAGTTATTGCACAATGTTGCCGCCGATTCTTTGGTTCACCACATAAACTAAATTATGAGTATTGCTATCTCTTACTGTGAGACCGCGAAACAAAAAGACAAGTGACACTTGAGAACTGTCAAACTTGTCAACTTTTAAAAGCGTGATGAATTTAGTTCGTCGTAGTTGCGTTGAAGAAAATCTTAGGTTGACAAAATTTTACAGATATTTATTTGTCTCTTTCTTGTTTCATTAGAAAGAAAAAGATAGCAATAGCCTTAGATGGTGTACTTGCATACTCTTGTGCAAGTTACTGGCATATGAATTCCTGGCTATAAGCTGGGAACATACTTGCTACACTCAACGATGCCCTATGGTCAAATAGTGTAATAAAATGTGGAGTGTGTCAATCTGTTCCCGTTTTTAATTATTGACTTTTATTTTAAAGTTAATGTTTGAAAGTACTTATAGATTTTATAGTAGATAGGTAATGAGATTTTGAAATTGTAATGAGCAGAGATTTTGTAGCTTATTAGATTTAAAATACCCCTGGACTCCAAAACCAAGCCTGACACGCATTTCTTTTTTATTAAGGCATCTTTTTAAATAGTTGTGAATTCGAATTTCGACCAAAGTTTCAATCTGCCTAGCCTTTGGCAACTATGCTGGGGTTGGCCTCCAGTCTACTGGATGCAGCTGAATAAAAGTATTTTATATGGAGCGCCCACGGAGTAAATACAAAGAGGAGACGGCCTAAACAACTGTGCACTGTGATTCACGACTAGGCCCTGACGTCATCAAGTAGGCGTGGCCTTAGTCAGTATATTGTTGGCGTTCGTCTTGTCAAGTAACAAAAACAGGGCCGTAATTAAAATCCAATTATTGTACTGAATCTCCCGCGGCTGTCTCATAAATGGAAATACTCATAAAAAAATACAATCTCCTATAAATTAAATATTCTATCTAAAAAAATATATTTAAAGTACTGCCACAGACAACTAGTATGGACCATACTAGTTGTCTCACGAAGGGAAACTAAAGAACAACTACCATACTGCATGGTAGTTGTTGTTTACTTAATTAAAAGTACTTATAGCCTATCTAGTTTATTTAGTTAAATTTTAAATGATGTATGTTCTAGATTTCTTTCCGAAGATAAGACAGCAATAGGTTACAAAACTTAATATCACTATTTCAATAAAAAAATACGTACTTATCAAGATGGTTCGCAAAATTAATATAAAAAAACGGAGTACTCATGGTACGTAAATTCTGAGTGCAATCCTGTTGCACTCTGCACTTAGTGACATCTAGTGTGAGATAGTTACGTTACTACAAAGTAAAATCTACAGAATGAGCGAGTAGTTTTTCTATTGACCGGTAGATGGAAAATAAAGAAGTGGGTGGGATCTAACACCCCCTCACCCCGCAAATTGTCACGAGTTGTTTCTTAGGAAAAATCTAATTACAATATCTCCTCTTTGTATTTACTCCGGGGGAGCGCCTAACGAGTAACACGATATCCCTTGGGAAGACTGGTTGTCAGGGTTTGGTATTTCTTCTGACTACCCGTAATGACTGTCAAAATTTAAGAGTGACAGCCGGGACCAACGGCTTAAGGTGCGAGCGGTCTCGATATGTTATAGATGGGTACCCATCCAGGAACCGGCTGCGACAAGCCTACTACTTTACATGGAAATGCACGCTGGCTCGGTTTAGGGAGTCCGGGAGTGTACCTAGTTATTTTTTATCAAACCGACAATTACAAAGAGACTTGTTCAGCAAAAGATTTAAAGATTTGTAAAAGGTGCTTCTTCACAATAAATATGCAATTTTGCCTCTAAATAGTGTTCTGATATTTGTTGAAATCTTTTTTGCTGATCAATATGAAATCATAAATTTATTAAAACAGTTCATCTGCTGAATGCGTAGCGCCCTATTTTATGTTAATTATATAAAAAAAGACACTCAGTGACAATCTAATGGACTTCGTTTAAATATGGCCATGCACGCAACGGAAAATCTAAAGTTATTTTTTTAAATAATAGTCCGATTAATGATTTGTTGACCATGACGGCCTTGGTTGATTCCCAGGTCGGGTAGTATTATTGAGTTTTTACATCAGTCATTTCTTAGTTACAGCCCGGAGTCTAGGGGCCTACTCTGAAAGTCCGTCAACGAAGATACGAGCCCGTACCAAAGTAGTTCGATACATCGGAATAAATCCTACTCCCGATTAATTAACTTTGTCGAACGGGCTAATACACTTTGGGAGTAAGGAAGGACACCTGTCAAATCGTATTGGCATCCATTCTTAGTTCGGGCCCCGAAATAGTCTTATGTGATACGGAGTTGGAAATATCCGTAACTTGGGACCGAAAGTACGGATTTTCGAACTTTGAGAGTAAAACCCCTCAATTTGTACCCGGTTGATGGAAATAGGCTCACCCCATCATAACTGCCGAAGCTTTCGGGAAAAAAGGGCGAGATTTTGTGTTATGTTTAATACATTTACCGTTGCGTGAATCGCCATCTTTATTAGTACGCAGTGGTTATTGTCTGTGGCTGTGATTTTGAGCAAATAAGTTACAATTTTGTAATTTCGGTTGTGAGTTAATGTAAGGAAGAAGAAGAGTGAAGAAACGAAAAACCAGAATGTGTATGTTCTGTAGCTTTAGCATTAACACAAACATATATTAGTATACAGGATGGCAGGGACATCGATGCGCAACCGGTTTACATTAATTCAGTATACGATTCTGAACCCAGCTGAATATTTTTTTCGGTGATTTAAAAAAAGTTGTTGTGCCATACATTTTGACCGCGTAGGACACTTTTCTATGAAACAGCAGATTGTTTTTTTATAACCTTTGAAAATTTTCTACATTCGGGGGTACATATTATTATAGTGCTGAATTCACGGTTTCAGTTTCCGCGTCGATGTCCCTGCCACTCTGTATATTTCGTGCTAGGGTTACTGCATAGTATTCACACCCGTTCAATACGTTTCCGTGCTGAACCGAACACATCAATGTTATCAAACATCTTCAAAAGACTATTCACAAATCCTGCACCCGAAAATTTTGTCAGTTTAAATCAAATGACGATCACCAATCTTCTATTGTGGAGTGCAAGGGAAATTAGTAATTTAAATGTTTGTGAATGGCTAAACTGAACAAAGCACGGATTCGCCGTTTCTAGAAAAGGTAGTACTAATACAATTCATGGTGCGAAAGTAGTCTTGTGCCTGCTCGGTCATTTTTAAGATCGCTCCGTACTAGTTCGTTTCGGTCAGTGAACTAGTTCATTCTATTAGTTCTATTAGCTCTATACGGTCTTCGCTCTCAGTCAGTATTTCCATAGATCACAGAGCAAAAAATTCTCATTGAAATCGTATCAGTCAAATCAGTCGCTATCATTCTCTTTCTCGTTCGGACATACCGTTAGGGCTTCTTGTAAATGTACGAGGAGCTATTAGAACTAATAGACCGATTACAAGTCAGCATTCGGAAACGTTTCTTTTAGTACAGTGCTAAGAAAGTGTTCCTATTCGTTCACGAACTACACAAGACTATGCGAAAGTGTTTAAACACTTACACAACTTCAGTCATGCTGCGGCTACATAGCATCATTATCAGCCTATAAAGTTCCCAATGCTGGGACACAGGCCACTTTGTGAGAGGGAGTGGGCTTTAAGCCTCCATACAGGCCTGGTGCGGGTTGGTAGATGTCACATGTCTTTGAATTTTTGGATCTAGGACATGTGTTTTCCTTCACCGTTTTGAGAGCACCGTTTACGAGTGTCATGGAACATTACGTGGGGTAATCGCGCGACACACTAACTCTAGGAATGACTTACATTTTGAAAGTTCTACAATATTCATTTAGTTTTTTACGTTGTTGAGCTGACTTTTTTTTCGACTACCTTCAAAATCATTCAGGTTCTGATTGATAGTGAGTTTCGCAATTAGGGTGCTGATTGTAACAAAATCTTTCGCTTCTGCACGGTTGGCGAATAAGAGATAGACAACAGCAGTAACTAAAGTCCCCTGGTGGTTTTTTTTTGAGGGTGGGTAATCATCAAATAACTTTTCTCGCTCTAGGTGGAGCGGGAGGGCGTGTCACACCCGTGTTCCTTCAGTTGCCTGTGTGCCAGGGGCCACGGTATCTCTTGCGAACAACCCGCATTAAAATGTAAAAAAAAAAATCGGTCTTGCTTTCATTCGCTAAGTGTGCATAACATGCGATAAGTCTTTGTTCCGGGTTTTTTCGCGTACTGGATCTTCAACGTAGTGCTTAGCGCTTAGAAAATCGAATAGTGTGTTTTTAGACTCGCTAGGATGAACTCTGTTGGATTCTCAACACCGACAGTTGAAAATCTATTCTATAGTATTTTTACGTCCGTGGAAACATTGGTTCCAAAATAATAGTTTCTATTATTGACAACTTGAAAGTACCTGTGTGTTTGAAATATGTTATGGCCATCCTTGCAAAAACTTGTCCTTATTTTATGTTGCATTTGTGGCAGAGCGAGGAACGCTTTTTAGCCAAGAATTGATTTACAAATCAAGCTATAAACATGTAATAGTTTTAAATAATAATTATAGCTTATGCCAATAGGCTGTGACATTAATTTCCATATTTTTTGTAATTAAATGTTGCCCGTTTACAGACGCACGTCCGTGGTACCAAAACCATATCTCGAACAAAATGATAGCAAATTTAATGTGACAAATTGTCAAGTTACTCTATTGAAGCTTCGCACTACGCTAGACCTGCTAGATGGACCTGGTCTACCCTAGGAGCGCTTTGACCTAACAGTCAAAGTGTCATCACTGACGTGCGGTCGACTGTACGACGGGCAATATAATTGTTACCAAGGAAGTTTCGATTGTACCTTAAATTTTGTACATCACAATTTTTTTGTATATTTTTTTGTAATATTACGATTCTTAAGTATAGAAACAGATTTCAAAATGTGTTCAATGTCGCGTAAAATAATTAAATCGTATAAAAGCAATATAGAAGTAGAACATGCGTTGACCGCAATTTGACGGCAACTTTTTAGTTGCACGTCTTTATTAAAATTGTTGCGCGATTGTCGCCCGACTTTAGTGTTTCAAGTCTGTTTCTGTACTTATTTTTTTTATTTTTAATAATTTTTTGTATGTTCTTTTTTTAATAAATGCCGCTTACCAAAGTGATTTTGTTGTTTCTTTTCATTTAAATTCAATAATGTGACTTGCGACGTTTTGGAAAAAGCTATGTAAGATTGTAAGGTCGTACTTAAGTGTACATAATCCCATTATAAACTAAATACATCCAAAAAGTAGCAGGTAGCAGCCCGGAGACTGGATTTGTGCCTAGATGACGGTGAGGCGGAAATCTATAATGCCCCACAGACGAAATAAAATCACAAATGCGGAAAACACAAAAAGTGAAGTGGAGCCATCTACAATCCTATATGCGAACTACTCAAGACTTGACGTCACACCGCAACTACATCAGCTACATCGCGCAAGCAGAGTTTACCGCGCGACTTGCATATTTACAAACATCCCAACATCACCGTCGGGCAGTAGCCCACCAGACACAACACCCGTCTGGTCGGGGGATCCTCCTTTACTATGGAGTATGAGTGAACTTTACACCCTGTTCCTCGTACGTCTATAATGGCAATAGGATCGCCCCCTATTGCGTGGGACTCAAACACAACTGGCGAAATGTGGGTATATACTATGGGTATCAATAATTGATTCAGCTGTCGCAATCCGGTACACCTCTACCTAACCTTTCAGGGAATTCAGGCATGATGTTCTGTTCTATCGAACAGACAGCTATGTTTATGAGAAGTATGTTGCGCACTTCTTCCCAGCTAAAGCACTAGCAAGTGGTAAACGGCCGGCGTTTCGGGGGACTGTCATACGTAATTTTGACGTTCAAAAAGGGCTGACTCTCAGCCTAGTTTGAATAAATAACTTGAAATTGTGAATGCAAAAATGGAACTTTGTATGGGAATAAACAATTGGATACTTAGGTAAACAAGAAATGAAAGCTACTGCTGAATTACTAATTAGTGTTACCCAATTTGAGCCCCATTTTCAGCGAACTTAGCTTAATTCGGATTAAATTTCGAAAAGCAGATTTAGAAATAATATAGTTAAATCTACTCGACAACAGATGTCACTATTACAAATTTTACATTTGTTTATGTCAGTATGGTAGTCGTTATTCTACTCGTTAATAGATGGCGCTAGTACACTAAAATGGCAGAGTATTTGCGATACCTTAGCAGCTGATATGGTAAATATCAGAGGTAGTGGTGACTATGAACATTACAGGTAGCGACTGTTTGTTTACGACCGAATAACATAAAAAAGGATCCTCGTATTCTGTTAATTCAGTCCGTCTTACTAGAGAAGTCCTGGCAATAAGCGGAACTAATCTATCTATACCTACATATAAATAAAATTGGAATGTCTGTTTGTAATATTAAAATAACCGCTTTTTGCTACATGCATATGAATATATATACGGTACATATACCAAAATAACATTTTATACAATTTTTGTTTGTCTGTCTGTCTGTTCCCGATAATCTCTGAAATGGCTGCACCGTTTTTCACGGGACCTTCACTGGTAGGTAGCTGATGTAATAAGGAGTAACTTAGGCAGGCTACTTTTATTTTAGAAAAATCCACGCGGACGAAGTCGCGGGCCCAGCTAGTTAATAATATACAGGGTGGCAGGGACATCGGCGCGCATACTGGAACCATGAATGAAGGGTAGAACTTTAATGTCGTTTATAAAAAAACAGATTATTTGTGATGATAACCTAAAAAATTAAATAATGCTTTTCTTCACAGAGAAGTGCAATTCCTACGCAGTGAAAGTGTAACTACAGAAACAATTTTTTTTAAAATAACCGATGGAAAATTTTGATGTAGGGGTCTACATCAAAATTTTCCATCGGTTATTTAGAGTCTTGTAGGTACTGAACTCATGGTAATAGGTTGAACATCGATGTCCTGTCTGCTTCGTACCTCAGACACCTTTCTCTGTTTAAGATTGTGCATTTGTTTAACCAGGACCTAAATACGTAATACATCGACGTTCACACTGACGTAATAAAATCGCGGCGGGATTTTTTTTGCGCACTGGGTTTTCACTCTCGGTTGTCAATCAAGCATTGACAATCCAACCTATTGCATCTCAGCGCGTCCAAAATCGAACAACGTGTTTTGCTGTGCGATTTTCAACTTTACTCGCTAAGCAGTGCGGAGAAAATCTAGTGTGCGGCAAAATCCCACCTCGATTTTATTACGGCTTTGGGAACGTGAACTAAAATGTGTAAAATTAAAAAAAAACTGATTTACGTCCAAAAAAATTTTTTTCTTCATTGGTTTATTATTTTGTTATCATTAAACCAGAAATGGTTAATATTGATACTCACATTCGCTAAATCGACAACACTGCTTAATCACTTTCACTAATAAAAGGTAAATCATCATTATTATCATCATTTCAGCCGAAAGACGTCCACTGCTGGACACAGGCCTCCCTCAATTTGGGGGGTTTGCTATAATCGCCACGCTTGGCAGGCGGGTTGGCGATCGCAGTACGGTGGTAAAATGCATAGAGAAAGCTGCTACCCATTCTCTAGTAAGTCCCTTAGTCGCCTTCTACGACACCCACGGGAAGAGATGGGATGGTATCTATTCTTTACGTCCGGCACCACACTGTACGGAAAAGGTAAATATAAGTAAGTAAATAATGTAGGTACAAAATAATTTGCACGTTATTATGAAAGCCGTAAACATCTGTCAGTAGGTACCTTACCTTCATGAGTCACATGCAATGTTTATAGAAATTACTCGATAAAAGACCGGTTCTAGTCAACCTCAAAATTCCTATGCAGCTTGCTTTTTAACACGCTTTTATTAGCTTCGCCTGTATGTTTGTAGGCATGTTTGTTTGTTTGTAACTGACTCCTTTGGACTTGATTTGATCCACTTCAAACGGTCAGATTTCATTTAAACTTTGTAAACTTATCGAGGGCCGATGAAAATTCAATAATTTCAACAAAAAAAAAACCTGAGAAAAGTCACGCTTTTGTAGTTAGCAGAACTAAAAAATAGAAAATAAATAATCGTTAAAAAACTAAAAAACACGCTTTAAAAACCAAACTAAAAAGTAGAAAATAATTTAATTCTACTAAAAAGCGTGGAGCGCTTTTTGAGGTATTTTTATAATCAATTGAATGTCAAGCACCCCACGCTTTTTAATATATATATATTTTTAACTATTATTTATTTTTAACCAATAACTGTGGCGCCGCCGCCGCCGTGTCTGCTAGACTTCTTTCGTGAGATGGAATACATATACCTACAGAGTTGTTTAATTGGCTGGTTTGTTAGCCGTCTACATCATTGCGCGCCGGTGCCTCGCGGTGCCTGTTCGCGGCTCCGCCAGTGCGTACTCATACTGCTCGATATGCTCCTACAACCCAGGCGATCAATCTGCTGAACGCCCTGATTGCTCAGACGCCGGATGTTGACATATTTGTGTATAGCAGTAAATCTATGTTGAATGTTTGTGTGAAGTTTTTTAGTTAATTGTGATGTTGTTGGCTTGCTGCGCGCTTTGGTGTTTAGGTACTGTAAGTGCAGCAAGCAATTGTTATAAATAAATAAATAAATAAATAAATCATCTACCTAGCCTTCTCCCTACAATGTCGAGTTGGCTTCCAGTTTAACCGGACGAAGCTGAACACCAGTATTTCTCGTGGAACGACTGCCTATCAGACCTCCACAACCAAGTTACCTACTTAATAACTCAATAACCCTTGGAAAACTGGTTGTCAGACTTTGGGGCTTCTCCCAGTCTGACAGTCAGTCAGTCAAGATTACAACAATGAATCGACCTGCCTAGTCTTGTCCCATCTATGCTAGGGTCGTCTTCCAATCTAATCGGAAACAGCTGAATACCAGCATTTCACGTGGAGCGACTGCATATCAGACCTATGGAGTAGTCTTGTGCCTGCTCGTTCATTTTTAAGATCGCTCCGTACTAGTTCAGTTCGATCAGTGAACTAGTTCTTTCTATTAGTTCTATTAGCTCTATTCGCTCTTCGCTCTCAGCAGTACTTCTATAGATCATCATCATCATCATCATTTCAGCCGGAAGACGTCCACTGCTGGACATAGGCCTCCCCCAATTTGGGGGGCTTGCCATAATCGCCACGCTTGGCGCAGAGCAAAAATTTAACGTATCAGTCAAATCAGTCGCTGTCATTCTCTTTCTCGTTCGGACATACGATACGGCTCTTTGTAAATCTACGAGGAACTGTTAAAACTAATAGGCCGATTACATGTCAGCATTCGGAAACGTTTCTTTTAGTACAGTGCTAAGAAACGGTTCCTATTCGTTCATCGTTCACGAATTATACAAGACTACTGTGAAGGTGTCACACCCCAGTTACCTACTGACTGGGTAAACCAATCCCTCTTGGTAAGACTGGTTGTCAGGCTTTGGGGCTTCTCACTATAGTCAGAAGCTTAAGTCTCACAGTCGTTACGAGCCTAACGACCGAGAGGGCTTTACGTCTCGGTATGGCACTCATCCACGGATCGATAAGTACCTATCATTTACATAATTTTTTTAATCACTTATAAAAAAAAACCTATTATAGTACCTACCCATCATAACAATGAAATTCCCCAACCACAATATTATAATTAAAACAACTAATAAAGTTAAAACCAAACTGTCAAAATCACTGTCATACACAGGCACACATTTCAAATTAAATTCGTTACTCCCGAGCGCTCCCGAGTAACCCCGAGTACTTCCGAACGCAGTTGAAATTATTAAATTGTTACTGGACAATGATTGACGTGGCCCGAGGCAAGCTTCCGTAGCATTTGGCATTCCCTTCGTTAAAATTATCGGGAACAGGCCGAACAGGTGGAAATTGGGATAGAATGGTTTTGGGTATGGTTCTGTGTGTCTGTCTGTCACAAGGTAAAATCTCTGCGGAGAATGTAAGTTGTACATGCGTGTTTGTATTTTCAATTCAGTACGTAGATACCTATTTATTTTTAATTTGCATAAAAACTGTGTTGTATTTGTATTTTGGGTGGCAAATAAGTACACGCCCCATCTTATGGTTTGGAATGATGTCTAAATGATATACAAATAAATAAAATTGAAGTCATCAAAATTACTAAGTAGGTACCTTTTGCCAGCGGCTTCGCCGGTGTGGAGGTCGAAAATTATCTCAAGGGAACGTACGACCAGGATAAAAAGTATCCCATATGTTAATTCAGGTTACAAACGATCTCTGTGCCAAATTTCATCGGAATCCGTTCAGCCGTTTATGCGTGATTGATTAACAAACATAAAACTTAAAGTTAAGTAATGATTAAGCGTCTGTTTAACCGTACATTTTTGGCAACGTTTCTAAATAAAGGGGACAATGTTTCACATTACCTATAAAATATAATAATATTAGATAGTAAGATTAGTAGGATATATAAAATTTTAAAAGACACAAATCCATCCTAAAACATATTTTAAGTTACCCCTTTCGTATTTGTAATCTTTACTCACGCCCTATAAAATAAATTAACAACCTAATGACGCGCAAAAATCTCTCAATTTAGATAAATAAAATATTTTGGTGATCATTTGTCGATATTTATTTTGTATTCTAAGTTACGACCCCACTAATGTTATTATTAAAATATCGTAAAGTATCCTCTTTGAAAAGTTATTTCTGTCATTGAAATTGATGTGATTTTTGAGTTATGTTCTGTTCGTCTATTCTTGAGTAAGTACGATGTCTAAGGTATTGCTAATCCTTCATATCTTTGAATTTGTCTTCTGACAACGGAAATAATATAATGAAAGTTGTTGAACAGGCAACACGAAAACCAATCCTACTTTTAGTGTGTTCTTCGCAATTAGGTACTCCACTGTCCCCAAGTGACTAGCTATCACCGACTTTTCCGCTCAAGAAACGTACAAAAGATTCCCGTCAGTCCCGTGTAATTAAAGAACTTACATATTTCTTAAATAGTTGATCGCTGACTGTGCCCTGCGTAGATGTTGGTGGCAACTAGGCTCACCCCTTATTACATAGCCCTTAAACATAAGTGGCGGAATGTTCTACTCCACTTCCAACGCATCTGTGATGCGATATCCACAGGCGACGGTGAATCTTCAAAACCTAAAATTTTCAACACAACATTGCCATAGACAAAAATAACAAAACACCAATGTTTTTATTCACCGAAAAAAAAAACGTTTACACCTAACCTAACTTTTCTAAAATTCAACATGGCTGACAATGACAGGTGTTTGAACCAGCGAACGATGATTGACTTGTGTTGCGAAATACGCGAACAAACCCGGTGGCGTTGGAATTTAGAAAATCGGGCTATGTTCCGTTAGAATATAGACTATTTGATTTATTTTTTGGTTACCTCAATTATTCTTCAGGATATTGTGTTTATAAAACTCAAACACATAGCATTTATTTCAAATAAAGCAACACAGACACTTTTAAATTGTCAGTCACAAAGATAAAGCTAGTTGCCCTATCTCAAGGTTCCTATGACAGTATGGCAGCACGCAGGCCTCTTATCAGTGAGAAGGAGAGGGCCGTAGCCCACCACGATGTTTTCCTTCTCCGTTTTTAGAGCAGTCGTGATGGAACACAAAGCAAAGTCTGGGTTCGCACCTACGATCTACAACTCGTAAGTCGCGGCCATAACCACTGAGTCACCAATGCTCAAGAGTATGTAACTCCACGTGTACTTCTACCACGATAGTTGTCTCAAGTCCCTATGTGTTTTTGCCCGACTGAAAAAGTTAATTAATCGGGTATAGGGTTCACTCCGAACTACTTTCGGATGGGTCCGTTTCTTCTTTGACGGATATAAAGAGTAGGACCCCTCCTTTTGCCTTTCCAAGAATGTGTCTGAACATTAAAAGAGACTGTGACGGTGTGAGTTTGTTTTGGCATTTCTTCTCAGAGTAGTCAGATAGGAAAGACCAACCTCATCCAGTTTTTTAAATATGACTGACGTGTAAAAGTGTTTGTTCAAACCTACTTACAGAAATAAAACCATTTATCATTAACAACAACACAAAAAAAAAAAATCTTGTAAAATTCACAAAATGCTCTCAAAGTGTTTAATGTACTGTGATAATTTGCAATCAAGTCAACATACCGGTTTAGCAAACGTCATTTGTAAACATTACTTAAAGTTACTGTAGCGTGTAATTTTTGAAAGAACGTAATTTATTATGATTTTTAAATGAATGTTTGTCGAAAAAATATGTTTTGTTGGTTTTTTGGGGCGTTTTGAGTTCCGTATATGGGTAACAAGTATTTTTGTAGTAAAATCTCACAAACATAAAAATCTGGCACACCCTGCATGGCTAACCCAATTAACCAACCAACTAACCGACCTTTTGACTGGATGTATTTGTATAATCCAGAGACAAAGGAAAAAAAAAACAGTGGCACTCCAGGAGTGCCGACAGAAGTGAAAACTTGAACAATTACGTGTGTATTTTTTGAATCGTCAGGAAACATTTTATTGTGCAGGAAATACTTTTAAATGAAGTGTTTCTTAATCATTATTATAAACTACTACTACAAAAATTATATTCGAATTTTCTCAACTACAACTAACTTATAAAACTAACATAAATGGAGAGGTGTCGGTAACGGTGTCGCGAGTTCAATTGTTTTTTCCCATCTCAAAGAATACCCAACGCGCGTACAGAAGTTTTCACTTCAAAAAAATTTCTGTATTTATTACCTCTCCTCATCGTCTCAGCCTGGAATCATCCAGTTCTGGTATAGGCCTCCCCCTTTTTCCGCCGTACTTCTCTGATCCGTGCAGCTCTCATTCAGGTGTTTTCCGCGACTTTGACGATATCATCTACCCAACGCGCGTTCGGACGGCCCTTTTTACCTACACAAAAGGGAAAAAATGTAGATAGGTACTTAGGTACAGACTACTTCGTTGGTCTATTGGTCGCAAGCACTACTGCTTTCTTTCTTTCTTTCAGTAGAACCCTGGATTCTGGATGTGTACTCGGTTGATGGCAATAGGCTTGCCCCTTTTACGTGAAACTTTATGGCAAAATGTGAGTGTAGTGTACTATCGGTACATTCCTCTATTCATGGCTTAAAATTTGAAAGAGTGCCCCAAAACTACCAACTCCAAACAGATCCCCAAAAACATTAATTAATAACAAATAAATTCTACAAAAACATCGATAAATTATCCAACAATTGAATTCGCGCCTTTTTTAATGTCAAATTAGGTCGGCCATCGCTGCGAAATGTCAAAATGTCATTGTTCTATTCGGGTGCGTTCGCGCGAACACTGAATTTTTTAAATGGGGTGTTTTTTTTTGGGCTGCTTGCTTTTTTATTGTATGCTTGCGTGTGGCCGTTCAGAACTAAATTCAGTTTTTTTTTTGTAATCATCTAAGGAATGTATTGTAATGTTTAAAAATGTTATAACTTAAGTTTTTGCACGTGTTTGCGTGAGAATTTTAAGGGTTGGTTTTAAAGTGTTGTGACTGATGTCAACTCTTTACCACCCATGTTTTAGTTGTATATCTTTTAATGCTGCTGAGCTTAGGGGGCTAGATAATGGATTGATTTGTTAGGTTTAACTGGTTTTGCCGCGGCCTGTCTGAGAATGGGTGACCAGTGCCTTTGATTTTGAAATAAGAAGCGTTCGATTTATGCGTATTAAGAGCTTCAAAAAATAAAATAGCTGTTTAAATTTTGTCCAAAATCTAGATCATGGTTCTTTTACGTCGGCCGCTCGCATCTTTACTTGTTTTACGATTAGCGTTCTGTCTGACGTCTTTTTCGTTTTGCTCAACTCCTAAGGGTTGCGACGTATTGTTATATACCATATAGCCTTTCTCAACAGTTGAGTTATCAATTGCATCAAGATTTTTTCAAATCCGATTGTTAGTCTCAGGTATTCGTTTGTTCAAACAAACAAACTCTGCAGCGAATAATTTATTTAATTTAATTTCTCATCACAAATGTTGTTGTGGACAGAAAGCGCTAAAATAGGCTTAATATTTTTGTGAGAGACTGATGGTGCCCGATAAAGGCATAAAATACCTGTTTTACAGGTCACCAGACCCCCAAGACGTAGGTACATGTGAATTTTAGCAGCTTTTTAGAACATATAGATGACACTGTTCTGGCCAAATAATAACACCCGCAATTATCGATCGATCAGGTTAAGCTACGGTTGCCGCGGTTGGTCCGTGGATGGGTGACCATTTTTACATACCTGGAGCCGGGACAAACCGTGGTTTCCGTGGTACAGAGGGGGTACCACGTTAAGCACGGTTGGTCCCGGCTGTCATTCGTAAATCTTTGATAGCCGTTACGGGTCATCGGAAGCCCGAAAATCTGACAACCAGTCTTACCATCATAGTTGGGAAATAGCTAGGCAGGCGGTAGAGATGACACTCGGCCATACTGTAGCTTCTTATTAGTGAAAGAATTTTCCAAATCGAATTAGCAGTTCCGAAGAATACCCAATACATACAAACTCACAAATTTTACCTCTGTATAACTAACTAAAGTACCTATACATAACACTAAAAATAATCAAAACTTACTAAACCGTCCCCTACCTCTAACTCTGCTGATCCCCCACACTACAAACGCTACATTAGTAAACGTAGCTCGTATACAAATAATATTGAATGTACAAATTGCTCTGAAATACTATACGATGCGAATTTAAGTGGGGAGCAGGGCAGGACTTGGGGAAATCATTTCGAGGATTGTAGAAGTACCTATTACTTACTAGCTTTTGCCAGTGGCTTCGCGCGTGGAGGTCGGAATTTATCCCACGGGAACGTTTAACCGGGATAAATAGTATTAATCCAGGTTATAAACTGTGTTTTTGCGTGAAAGAGTAACATCCATCTATCCATCCATCGTAACAAACGTTCACATTTATAATAATGGTAGGAAGTAGGATTGAAGCATTGCATGACACAACATTTAAGACCTGCGATTTAGGGTCTCACCACAAGTCCATAGGAGTGTCAGTGCGTCGACGTTAACGGCCGCGAAACGGTCAAGGCTATATAATGTTGACCTACATGTAAGTTTTGTAGATTTAGGGGCTTTTTTTTGGGTGGGAAATCATCAAATAACTTCTCCCGCTCTAGGTGGAGCGGGAGGGCGTGAAAACCCGTGTTCCTTCAGTAGCCTGTGTGCCAGGGGCCACGGTATCTCTTTCGAACAACCCGTACCCCTGGCAGGCGTCGGCCCTTGCGGACCCCACCAGTTGGTGCTGACTCTAGATGGGATCTGATAATTTTTAACAGTGAAAGCGTTTAAAACCTACTTTACATGAAATATTCTTAGCGGGTTATGATTTCACCTTTCTTGTATATGTAGGTCCTACGTAATTTGTGTTATCAAAATACTACTGTACTCACGGAATTAAGGGTCTTCCTTTTTAATTTAAGCTTTCCTTAACCAGTGAGTTCATGTAGCACTCCTTTGGGTAGAAGATTCTATTGCATATCATTTTGTAAATCGTCTATCATTTCACTTCGAAACGAACATTTATTCTATTACAGTATGACCCACATCAATGGTAACAGAAGCAGTTTTTGCTGGCTTCTTTTAAAATTGGCCGTTTATTCTATTATATTAAAGTACGACATATCAACATATTTTGTCTTAATTTTTATTTTGTTTTGTTTTAGGATAAGTTTTCAATTTTAATTTTAATTTTATGGGTGCTAATGCCTGAAATAAACGATTAATAATAATAAAAAAATTATTATTTTGAAACTCCGTACTAACGCTCGGCTAACACAAGGTGAAACTGTTACTACCGACGTGCTATCAACTATCGCCACTACCAATAGATGGATGTGGAACGGTTAATACCCTCCACTATTTGATGGCCCCGGGCAATTTATCACCGAGTCCGTCCCTTCGCTCGTCACAGTCATGTTAACAAGTACACAACACACACTACACTGTGCACTGATGACGTCAAAGTGTGATGACGTAGATGCGGCAGTTTAATACAGGCTGATTTTTTTAAAATAAGGGTCACCGACCAGGATAGTTTATAGTTTATTGGGAGGAGCTCGTAGGTAAATGATAGCAGCCGTACGGTTCGATCGTAGGTTAAGCTACGCTTGCTGCGGTTGGTTCGTCGATGGGTGATATATAACATATTGAGACTCCTCGCTGCCTCGGAAAGCACGTTAAGCCGTTGGTCCTGGTTGTTCTTTGTACATCTTTGACAGTCGTTACGGGTAGTCAGAAGCACGAAAGTCTGACAACCAGTCTTACCAAGGGGTATCGTATTACCCCGTTACTGGGTTGTGGAGGTCAGATAGTCAGTCGCTCCATGTAAAATACTGGTATTCAGCTGCATCCGGTTAGACTGGAAGCTGAACCTAACTTAGTTTGGAAAATGTTGGACCGATTGCTCAGGATAGTTTAGACTAGGTTTTGCCCGTGACTTCGTTCGCGTGGAAGTCGAAAGATGCACAATAAATAAACTACTAGAAAACCTACTTTTAAATTTAAAAAACCGCACTCAAATCGGTTCACCCGTTTAAGAGCTACGTTGCCACAGACAGACACACATAGCGGTCAAACTTATAACACCCCTCTTTTTGCGTTGGCGTTTCAAAAATATCAGCCACATTGTTATAAAACTCTCCGGCCCATCGCGTCGCATTGCATCGCCCGGTCGCGTTGTTCGTCGTTTTCAATAATCGTTCTTGCTGACTTTTTTTTCGTTTTACTCGTCTTCTAAGGGTTGTAGCATAATGCTAAATAACCTCGTCAAGAATTGGGCTAGCAAATGCAAAACAAAATTGAAATCCGTTATGAATTTTCAGAGATGCACGGTCAAACTAACGAACTATTCAGCATCCTACTATATGTACATATTAAATTATAAATGTGAAAGTTTGGATGTTTGTTACTGAATCACGCAACAACTGAACGATGAAATTTGGCACACAGATAGATATAACCTGGGATAATAAATAGGATTTTTTTTATCCCTATAGTACGTTCCCGCGGGATAATTTTCGACAAATTTCGCGGGATTTTAAATAAATAAATAAGATAGATTTTTACTGTAGACATCGAAATAGGTTTCGCCACTCTCAATACCAAGATCCTTATTCCTTTATTGTTTCGAATCCAGTCTATTTTCGTACCTTCATGTCTTAACTCCATCCATTATTGCTGTACCTCGAGCACTAATATTAACGTATGCTATGGGAATGCTATATGTTACGTCTTATAGTAAACGAAAGTGTGATTCTTACGTACACCACATCATCATCATAATCTGCCTAGCCTTTTCCAAACCATATTGGGGTCGGCTTCCAGTCTAACCGGGTGCAGCTGAATACCAGTATTTTACATGGAATGACTGCCTATCTGACCTCCACAATCCAGTTACCGGGTATCGTATAGTTACATACCAAGACCCCTCCGTGCCTCGGAAAGCACGTTAAGCCGTTGGTCCCGGCTGTCATTCGTAGATCTTTGACAGTCGTTACGGGTCGTCAAAAACACGAAAATGTGACAACCAGTCTTACCAAAGGTTATTGTGTTATCCAGTACCTGGGTTTTGTAGGTCATATAGGCAGTTGCCTCAAATATAATACTGGTATTTAGCTGCACCCGGTTAGACTACAACCCCAACAAAGTTGGGAAAAAGCTAGGCACATAACGTGTAACCAGACCATACTTTAGCGACACCCCGGGTCACATAGATCGATGCATAAGCCTATGTTTATGGCCAGCTAATTATTCCCACAATTTTCCCTTCTGCTGGGACACAGGCCTCCTCTCTGTGAGAGACAGTGGGCTTTAATCCATTACTTGGGCTCAGTGCGCGTTGGCAGATGTCACATGTCTTAAAATCTAATCTTGGTTCTAGGATTATTATTACACATAGACAATAAATCGAAACAATATTTACCTTATAACCACATTCAATTTTACTTTTCGCACTCGAAATATAATTTATCGTTAACAATACAAATATGAGCACATAATAAATATTACTCGTCATTATTTTATTAAAATCTATTTTCTAACTATTAAAACGAGAATTCTACATTCGAAAATTGAATCTTATTATTCTTTTCAAAATCATTTTTAGTTGTAGAATTTAGTTTTTATTTAATTTGAAGATTATTATTTGTGAAATAATTGGAAAGTTTTCTGATATAGTTAAAGAAACGTTGGTAAAAGTTTAAAATTGTGGTGTTTCCTAGGTATCTGAAGTAGAACTGTGGTTGTGCACCTGTAATTCTTAAAATTTGAGCATGTTTAAAGTTAGGTTTTGTTCATATTGGAGTGTGTAAAGTAGCGTAATCTACCTATGGATCTAGGTACCCCTGTTCTCCTATATTAGCATAACCAGCTTGTAGTGTTCCCACTGTTGAGACACAGGCCTCCTCTCTGTGAGAGGGAGTGGGCCGTAATCCACCACGCGGGCCCAGTGCGGGTTGGTAGATGTTACATGTCTTCGAATTGTTGGTTCTAGGACATGCCAGTTTCCTCACGATGTTTTCCTTCACCGTTTTGAGAGCAGTCGTAATGAAATAATTTAAACAAAGTTAAACCGCCTGTTCCGTGTGGTACCGGACGTAAAAGAATAGCACCATCCCATTTCTTCCCGTGGTTGTTGTTGAAGGCGACTAAGGGACTTACTAGAGAATGGGCAGCAGCGTTCTCTATGCATTTGGCTACCATACTGCGATCGCCAACCCGCCTGCCAAGCGTGGCGATTATGGCAAATCCCCCCTTTTGGGGGAGGCTTATGTCCAGCAGTGGACGTCTTTCGGCTGATGAATTCGCGGTCGTTTCCACTGGGCCACCACTGTATCTGCTGATAGATTGATGAGCGTAACCGTTACTTAGCAATGAGGCCCTTTTACCCCTTAATCAGTCACAGGATACAATTTGGCCAAAAGTTTGCAAATTGCAGCCAAATATTTGTGAAATACGAGACTGTTCCAAAGTGCTTCCACAAATATTGGGCAGTGGACAGGGAATGATGTGTTTGTTGTGTGTCTATGTATTGTATCATGGGGATTTAATGGCGTATCGGGTATGGATAAAATGTAGTTGAGTTTGTATTGCTTTTTTGTTTAATCTGATATTTAGTAATGTTTAAAAACTTTTGAAAAGAAGTCAGGAAGTCGCGTGTTCTCTCTGCCTCTTTCTATTAAAAGGAGTGTGTGCATGCGAGTAACGCGCAAGGAAGTTTTTTCGACCTTATGTTTACACATGGAAGTAGATCTTTTAAGACCCTTTTTACACGTCAATATTTTGTTGGTCAATATTTTAAAACTAGATGGCGTTGGCGTTTCCTAGCTGACTGATCCCTGAGAAGCCGAAACAAACTCAGAGGTCTCTTTTAAAGTCACACATTATATTTTTAGGATTTTATGTGAGTCTAACAATGCAGCGCCATGTCTGGAAGGGCCTTTTGAAGAAAGAGCCATTTCAGCTCACCTGTCCCAACAGGCGGCATGCATGCACCAGTCATCGTGTAGCTCAACCCTGAGCGTGCTGAAATGTTTTCACATTTCTACTATTAGTTTGTATATTTGTTTGTTTGTTTTTGTTTGTTTGTTTTGTTGCTCAATCACGCAAAAACAGCCTAAAAATAATTTATTTATTATTAAGGCACAACAACAATATAACCTCAAACATTGACAGACAACAAAAAAGAAATACAGACTAGTGTTTACATCAATTACAGACGTGCACAACATTCAAAAGTATTAATAAGATGAACATAAAGTAAAATACAGTATCCGCAAAAAAAAACACAAAGCAAGAACAAGAACAAAAAAGTAATTAATTCATTCATTCATTTAAGATCAAAATTCACGATCAAAAGTAAGCCACAAAAAGCACTGAAATGATAGAATTTTACAAAAGTATTTAAATTAGAAAAAATATAACAATTTCATTACTTAATTCGGATGAAATTTGGCACACAGAATTTATAACCTGGTTTTACACATAGGATGTTTTTATCTAGGTAGAACGTTCCCGTGGGATAATTTCCAACCGCCACGCGGGCGGAGGAGCTGGCAGAAGCTAGTATTAGTTTTATTTTCGGAATTGTCTCTTTAAGCCTTTCATTTTATCCCACAAGACTACGTAACTAAACTACGTGTAACAAATTGCTTTGTAGATTAGCAGATACAATATATTTTGTAATTTTTGTTTGTCAATTGAAACTTTAAACGTTTTTTTCATCTTAAATACCAAACACAACAACACTTTCAATCAGTCAATCAACTCAGCCTATCGTAGTCCACTGCTGGACATAGACCTCTCCCAGGCAGCACCATAACACTCTATCCTCCGCCTTCCGCATCCAGTCTGTCCCAGCCACCTTTTTAAGGTCGTCGGTCCATCTAGCTGGGGGGCGTCCCACACTACGTTTGCCGATACGCGGTCTCCATTTCAGGACTCGTCTGCTCCACTATCCATCAGTCCTTCGACAAACATGGCCAGTCCACTGCCACTTCAGTTTGCTCACTCTACAAGCTATGTCGGTAACTCCGATTCTTTTACGGATAATTTCATTCTTGATTTTATCCTTCAAAGAAACTCCGAGCATAGCCCGCTCCATAGCGCGCTGAGCGACCTTAAATTTGTGGACCAGCTCAAATGTCAGTGTCCACGTTTCGGCACCGTATGGCATCACGGGCAGGACGCACTGGTTGAAGACCTTAGTCTTCAAGCATTGCGGAATAGGCGACGAAAAGACTTGACGTAGTTTCCCAAACGCTGTCCAACCCAACCGGATCCTCCCGACGGGTTCTTTCTCAAAGTTGTGTCTACAGACCCAGATGACTTGCCAGAGACTTTATAAGTTCCATTTAAAAGGCATTTTCAAAAAAAGTATTAACGAAAATAAAAATGAATATTAATATGAAGTTATAAGTGCCCCCAATTTATCGAAAGGGGTGGTATACATACAAGTCACTAACAGAGAATGCGTTCGGTCTTATCTTTAACTTTGATGTTTAAACATAGGGGTATATGGTTGCGAACAACAGAGACTAAAAAAAGGCTTTTATCGTAACATCAAAGGTATTGGAATTGATAAATAGATTAAGAGATTTTCGTGAAAGTATAGTAATTTTGTCATTTTTTGGAGGGGTTTTGCCATAATCGCCATGCTTGGCAGGCGGTTTGGCGATCACAGTATGGTGATAAAATGCATAGAGAAGGCTGCTGCCCACTCTCTGGTAAGTCCCATAGTAAAAAAAAACAAAGTGGCGAAGTGGCGAAAAACAAAGTAGCTTAGGGGAGGCCTATGTCCAGCAGTGGACGTCTTTCGGCTGAAATGATGATGATAGTAATTTTATTCTAGGTGCATCGTCTTCACATATAATGAATGTATACAACATATTGTAAAGCATTTTAACAGAGTAATGGTGGAGTACTGAGACAGCGAGGCGGGGTCGCGGCAGACCACGTAGGAGACGGCGGGATGAGCTGGAGTGATCCCGGCAAAACTGGAAGGAGGACACACGGGTTAGCGGAAAATGAAAGGAGTAGAGGGAGGCAAAACAAGAAAAAACCTTAAAGCTAAAAACTAAACAGCAACCAAAAAGTGGATTTGCATTTCGTTTGAATTTTTTGTAATTGAATTTCCCAGCCTTCCTGTCATGTTTGCAGAAATATTCCAGGGTTTTCAATCATTTCGGGCTTCTGAGAACCCCTAAAGGCTGTCATAAGTATTCATTTGACAACCCGCACCGGTATAAACAACATTTTTGCACCCAAAAGATCTTTTAACCGTTTGCTACGAAAAACGTAGCAAATCTCGTAGACCCATCTACGCCGTAGCAAATCGCTACGATCGTAACCACTAACCGCACACTGTTTATTCAACATTCGATATTTTAGGATCTTTGACTTGGTAAACAAACCATTAACGTTTCCGTCCTTCTCTAATATGTATATCCATCCCTCTCGCACACCATATGACGGAACGCGTGCAGGTCACGTGTCCCCTTGATAGATTATCAACGCATTTGTGCTTTGAGTCCAGAAATTATGTGTATTTGTAAAGATAGGTATTAATTTTATTGTTTATTTACAAGCTGTTGCCTTCACGGGGTGAATTATATTACATGTGAGTGATAGTTGATTAAATTATAGATTTTGCGATGATTATTTTTAGCTTATTGTTTAAAGTGTTATTGGGTTTTTCGATCTGGAATTCCGCTAAAGTAGCTTGGAGTCTGGATTGGTGCCTTACCACCTATTAAATGGGGCTTAAACATAATTGGCGAAAGGTGTGTGTACTATAGGTACAGCTCTGCCTAACCTTTCGGAGACAACAACCGTAAGGGCCATCCAAAAATTACGTCACACTAATTTTATGGTTTATGAACCCTCTCCCAGTCCTTGTCACAGGTGGTCACATTTGTGAAAAAATTTCAATTTTATATTTCGAAGTAGTTAAATTAAGGCCCTGGTAACTTTAAATAATGTCGTTATGAGTGGTAATAGTTCTTATTGCAATCCGATACGGGTTAAAATCTATTGTAACGAATTCGAATAATAAATGACCAACGTACGTCGTAAAAGTGCAAATAAAATCGTATAAAATTAGATATTAACTATTTAGTAATAAATAATCCATCACTGGATGCAGTTTGGCATTTGGAATTTTATGGTATATTTTTAATTATAATTATAATTGTTATTATAGGGATAAACTGATTTTAAAGATAATTAAGAGGTGACTTTGATGATTTTTTTATGCATTAAAGTGTGTTTCATTATGTTTTCAGTCCCATCACTGTATGCAAAATAAACTTGAAAATACCGTATATTTTTTTGCTTTCAAAATTATTTACGGTTAAAGAGATACACTGGTTTTAAAAACCGCCTTTTTGATCGTTTTCAAGAAATCTCCGCCTTAAAACAGCACTCTTACAAACATCCGTCGCGCGGAGCGGTAGGACACGTACAAGTGTGCACTAGCCAAC
This sequence comes from Polymixis lichenea, assembly GCA_949091785.1. Classification (NCBI taxonomy): domain Eukaryota; kingdom Metazoa; phylum Arthropoda; class Insecta; order Lepidoptera; family Noctuidae; genus Polymixis; species Polymixis lichenea. The sequence goes on from OX420959.1 coordinate 11,542,422, forward strand.
GACTTAAACCTACTTATGCCTTATAAATATAGATCGAGTTAGTAATATATTTAAGTTTTTGGTTTACATTTACATTTCGAGTTTTAGTATTTTAGATCTTAACATGTGACGTCACAATTTGACTCCCCCTGTCCCTTGTCACACAATGTCACATTTCGTTGACCCCCTACCTCATTAAAGTGTGACGTAATTTATGGATGGCCCCTAATGTTAGATTATTTTCGGCTTATCTAACTAGATCATCAACTGCCTAGTCTTTTCCAGCTTTACCGAGGTCGGCTTCCAGTCTAATCGGATGCCATATGTATACCAGTATGTCACATGGAATAATTGCCTCTCTGATTTCTGCCACCCAGTTACTGGGTTACACGATAGCTCATCTAGGTTTTGTCAACAAAATTGGTAAATCTGCTGGACCGTAAAGTGGGATGATAACAGCGTTATGGCGAAAATATCATAGTATCCCGTGAAATTCCAATTTTCTCACGTTTTTTTGCAAGTCAGTGTCATTTTGATTAAATTATGACTCGCGGCCGTAACAAATTTAGCTTTGCAGAAGTATAATAATTTAGCTTTACAGAATTATAATAATTTAGCTTTACAGAATTATAATAATTTAGCTTTACAGAATTATAATAATTTAGCTTTACAGAATTATAATAATTTAGCTTCACAGAATTATAATAATATAGCTTTACAGAATTATAATAATATAGCTTTACAGAATTATAATAATATAGCTTTACAGAATTATAATAATATAGCTTTACAGAATTATAATAATATAGCTTTACAGAATTATAACAATTCCCCATAAAACAAGTTATTATTCTTATTCCTTATCTGTCCATGCTGTAAGATTGTGGAACTCACTTCCGCCTAGCATTCCTGATTTAAAAACTATTTCCCTGTTCAAATGTCGAGTAAAAGAGCATTACTGTTCCTCTTAATTGTGTATTTATATATTTATGTTATTGTTTATATATTTTATCATTATTATTTAAGTATATGTTAATTTCCTGCATTATACATGTAAGCATATTTTAGTTTATGACTTCACATATTCATATTTTCTCTTCTTATTCTCACACACTAATTGTCTAAATTTCTTTTTTAATTCGCCTTTCGCAGGTCTGCTGAAAGAAATTTCTAAAGAAATAAGCAGTACCTTTAAACTCAATTATTTGATTATGCCGTATCTCTTGACTGTAATCTGGTATCTGTTGATTGAACTGTGTGTACATAAATAATAAAATAATTAAAATCAAATCAATCAATCATATTCTATTAAATTACCTCATACACTACACACGTCATCTCAACTGCCTAGCCTTTTACAAAATATGTTGAGGTCGCCTTCCAGTTTAGCCAGGTACAGCCGAGTAGGAACGACGTACAGACGCCAGCACATCAAGCTACCTCAATCTGTCAAATTTCTTTGATAGATTTTCAACTTTATGAGATATACCTAAGGTTCATGTTCAATTGGGAAAATTTGACAGTTTGGGGTAGCTTGATGTGCTGGAGTCTGTACCTTCTAAATATGATTAAAGAAAACACCAGTATAGTAAATTCAGTTGCATCCGTTTAGACTGGAAGCCAACCCCAATATAGTTGGGAAAAGCCAAGCAGATGATGACTAGGAATTATTTATTCAAATAAAATTCTCCGTCATATTAGCAACGGGAGTGCATGTAATGGCCGCGAAGAATCAAGATGGTGGCATGTGCAATTGACATAAGTTTTGGCGCGTAACAGACGCCACGTGCGGGCCACGTGGCGTCTGTTAGCTATCGATCTGGTTATTTTATTTGCGCTTGTTAATTTGTTTGTTTATTTATTCTTTGGTTTTTGGTTTGGGTATCAAGTTTGTGGTAAACGAAAAAATATTTAAAATCATGCCGAGGGTAGTCGTGTTTTTGAATGTATGATCAGTATTTTTCTGTTTGAACTCAATGATGAAACTTTTAGATGCTTTACCGGCGCTCAATATTGGCAAGATCAATGACAGGTAATTGCCTGTCGTGTTATTAGTCACGTACCATCCAGTAACGCGGTGCAACGCTAGTGAGCAAATATATATGTTTATCTCTTTCTAACAACAGGAATCGGTATGGGTCTTTCCACTTTCCTGTTCTTCGCGCACTGTATGTATTAATTAATTTTCGTGTATGACGCGTCTTTTAATAATACGTCATTGATTGAACTACTGAGCGTCAATATCAAGGTTGAGCGATGTTCTTAGAGTATTCACACCTAGTTAATAAGTATTATTTTCTGCAGCCATAATGACTCCATAACAAAGCCATTTATTTAAAGCATTGTTCTTTATTCTAAATGACACCAGATTTACCAACTCTTTCTAGATTTTTAGATTAAACCTTAAAACTAGGTACCTATCAAGAAAAATAATAGTGAAATCTTTGTAAGTACTTTCTTTTGTACCAACAAAAGAAAGTACCGTCTATCTTCATAACAAGAGTGAACAGGCGTTTTCTGGGCATTCTCGACCCATCATAGACCTCATCAATCGCATTTCATCAGGCGTGACCGAGGTACCAGAGCAGGCCCAGTTAGTAATAAAAAACAACAACAATATTTATATTTCCAATGTATTATTTTCACAATCCCTCGCCATTTTATTTTTGCTCCATTCACCTAAAAAAACCACAGACAAAAAATATATTTACGAAAAAAAATCCACCGGGCACAGGCCGCAGCGGGTAGGCGGCACAGATTATAAATATGAAGGTGCGAACTCATGTCATCTGCAGTCCATACGTTCGAACGGTTATTTATATTTCACACCTCTAGTTCACACCCTGCGAGGGGACAACTCTATTGATTGCTTGTTTTGTTCGTTTTCATTTAAACTTTGCTTTGTAATTTCGGGTTTTGTGCACGGGTTTGTTATTTTAGTTAAAATAACCTCCGTTTTGTTGAAATCTATTTTTATTTAACCTTTTATATTATTTTATAGGTTGTTTAAATGATATTTCGTGTTTTTTATTATTTAAAAAAATAAATCCTTTTATTATTATATTTGGGCTAGGCTTTAGAATTGGATTGGCAGTGGGCAGGGCACATTTTTTGCCGGACAGATGGCTGATGGGACCGAAAGGTTCTAGAGTGGAAGACGTAGGGTTGGAAGGCCTCCCACAAGGTGGACCGATGACCTGATGAAGGCTGCAGAAATTCGCTGGTTGCGAGAAGCATAGAACCGGTCGAACTGGCGGTGCTTGGGAGAAGCCTATGTCCAGCAGTGGACGTCTTTCGGTTGAAACGATGATGAAGGGCGGTTCTATGCCTTTCAGATTGTCCTAACCGGTCCATCTAGCTAGGAATGTGTCCTGTCCAAATATTTAAGAAATAAGTTTGAAAGAATTTGCATTTCATTTTGCTTGAGAAATCATTTTACCAGCTACCACCACAACATCTTTTGTTCAAGTGTGGGACTAAAGAGATGACTGAATTTATTGGGTTTAAATAGTAACAATAAAGGAACTAGCTGTGTTCGCATTTTTCGCCACTTATCACACGGATTGATGATTGCCATACCTTTATAAACAAATATATATCTACTCTTAATTTAGTTAGGGGGCTCGTGGCTAAGTAATAATAGCCGCATGATCTATCAGGTTAAGCTACGCTTGCCGGGGTTGGTCTGTGGATGTGTGACTGTTTTTAAATACCGAGACTCCTCCGTGCCTCGGAAAGCTCGTCAAGCCGTTGGTCCTGGCTGTCATTCGTGGATCTCTGACAGTCGTTACGGGTCATCAGAAGCCCGAAAACCCGGCAACCACTCAAGGGGTATCGCGTTACCCAGTAATTGGCTTCTGAAGGTCAGATATGCAGTCGCTCCATGTAAAATGGTGGTATTCAGCTGCAACCGAAGCCGACCCCAACATAGTCGGAAAAAGGCTAGATAGATCGATTGACTCTGAATTGATTGACATTTTTTTTTTTTGGTGGGAAATCATCAAATAACTTCTCCCGCTCTGGGCGGAGCGGGAGGGCCAGACTTTTACTGACTAAAACCCACCCGTGTTCCCTCAGTTGCCTGTGTGCCAGGGGCCGCGGTATCTCTTTCGAACAACCCGCACCCCTGGCAGGCATCGGCCCTTGCGGGCCCCATCTGTTGCTGCTGACATCTCTTTGAGGCGCGCGTGGAACACAACGCGCCGTCGACCCGGGCTTTGTCCTTACCGGACAGCGAGCTACCCATTACTCGCCGTCCGCAAGCCCGTGCCTACGGTGGCCGGGAATCAGCCTGGGATTCCCAACGCCCAGGGCGTCTCCTGCGAAGGCCACGGCCGATCACCTCCACGAGGACATGGCGGTGCTCCGCCCAAGCCGGGCAGACCTCCACCTTATGCTCCACCGTGTCCTCTGGGCGATCTTCGCAATGGAAACACCCGAATTGATTGACATCACTGAGATACTTTGGACGGTAGACAAAACTCCACGACAGTCGGAAGCCCAATACTGCCTGTTTTTGGGCTTTCATTCTGGATTTTTTTTTACTTGACACTGATGTCTCTCTTCTGAGCAAAAATCGAAATCAAAATATTTCACATACACCTGCAAGGGCACTTATGAAACGTCAGAAGCTAGGTGCACGGTATCAATTTGTCGCTTCCTATGGAGAAGAGCCGGCAAAAAACTCCACGGTTACTCTTAAAAATAATTGGCTTTTACAAAGTTTTCAATTTACAGTGATAATAGGTATTGGAGGACAGTGCAGGCCTGTCAATAAGCACCAGATACTTATTAAGAGAAATGAAAATGAAGAATAGATGAAGGATAGAATGAAGACAAATGGCTCTCCCAAGTCGTTCAAATATTTTTTCCCGCGACGTCTCTAACCAACCCTCAATGTACACGACTAAGTCATCTTGTCACCTCATTCTGGGTCGACTTCGACGGCGCGTTCCATCTTCAGGATCCCACTGCGTAGTTTCTTGCCCAGCAGTTACTGTGCATGCGGCTGATACACCTCGCTCAATCTCCATCCAATTTAAAGAGTAAATTAATACAGGGACGCGTGGACATCGACGCGCAATCTGTTACCGTTCACAGAGTGCAAGATTCTGAACCCCTAGGCTTTATTAAAACATGTCGCCAGCTATCAAAAAAAAAATTCTGTTCGATACTTTTGACCGCGTAGGTACCTACTTATTGCACGCTCAAGTACTTATTACTTCTTGCTCTTTTCTATGAAACAGCTGTTTTTTTTTTGGTAACCGACGAATCATTTTTACGGTTTCGAATCATGTGCAACAGACTTCGCACGAGAACCATAGACAAGCGTTTTGTTGTCGGAAGAGTAGACGAAATGACGTTTCCGTTTAGACAGTTGAGTTCATGTTTTCGTTTGCGCGTCGATATCTTTGCCACCCCGTAAAATAATCAAAGAAAACAAGCAAAATCATTTTTCATCATTTATATTTCACATAAAGGTTGCCTGACACTATCATATTGATTTAAAGTCTTGATCTTATACTTACGCTATGAGATCACTTATGTATTAATTATTACAAATACAATCGATTTATTTACATGGATTTTGGTGCAAACTACGTGGACACATAATTTTAGTACGAAAAAAAAAAAACCTAAAACATGTCTACGGAATAAATGTTCTTAAAACTTGAAAAGCACGGAAAACATCCTATTTCATATTTCAGGCATAAATAAATATATTTTTATTTCACCCTTTTCAGTTCGCTTAAAATACAAATTACCAACACTAAAACAATGTTTTACTATAATGTTCCCACAGCTGGAACACAGGCCTCCTCTCTGTGAGAGGGAGTGGGCCATAATCCACCACGCGGGCCCAGTGTGGGTTGGTAGATGTCACATGTCTTCGAATTTTTAGTTCTAGGACATGCTGGTTTCCTCACGATGTTTTCCTTCACCGTTTTGAGAGCAGATTTTTACAAAGACCTTAATGTTCTTCAGAATGGTCAGGCGCGTAGTACTTGAAACCGGCGTGCATGTATCACCAGATGTATGGACGTAGACGAAGAAAAAAGAGTATGTAACGATCGTAGCAGGTTGCGTTCAGAGGCCTTAGTGTGAGTTTAATTTAACCATCGCCATCAAACGCATCGAGCGCGTTCGGCGCTCCGATTGGCCCTGGATTAGTGACGGACCAATCGGAGCGGCGAACGCGCTCGATGCGTTTGATCGAGATGGTTAAATGAAACTCACACTAGGGCTACTGTAGTTTAAGAAGGCGTGACTTTATGTAAGTTTTACACAAAATTAATGGCTTTGAAGACATTTTTTTTAAATCGTGTGCTAATAAAACTACGCTTTGGAATTCTGAATCACCATTAGTTGAAAATACTACAGAAATAGAAGGGACGGATTTTACAAATAAAACTATGTAGATTGTAATTTTGCACCAAATTATAACTAAGGGAAATTTACAAACTTATTTTATATTATTTTATTTACATGCTTATTCTATTAAGACAATATTAGCTAGTGTAATTGAGTATTTATTTGATTGAGATTTACGTTTTATTAAAGAATCATAGAAAATGTTGATGTTCAAAGATGCTAAAATAGTACATTACTATACGTGTGACTTAGGGAGACGTGCAATATTGGAATACTTAAGTCACACGTATCGTATACTATTTTCCAGTCGTGTGACTTAAACTCACACTTGGGCCACGCTTTTCTATGTAAAAATAGACTACTTAAGTCACAGAAATGCGCGACTTAAGTGCAGGTTTAGGTCACATATTGCTGCATAAATCATATTACAAATACTCTAATTGCGTAACACATTTGTCATCACAATCGCTTTCATTCAGTTGAAATGTTCAATTTTATTAAAATGTAACAAAATTGATTCCTTTTCCAAAGCGATTGCCATTATCACGTCACGCAATCTATTAAAAACCTTCATTAAATAAAAATAAAAAACAGATTCCGTTTTCAATCATTTCGTATTACAACGAGGTTTTTTTAATTTAACCTCACTATTCATTTATTAGTATAAATTAATTACTTACATAGTTATAAATTAGATGGCTATAATTAATATTATAAGTGCATGACCAGAGATATATACATTGTATTACTTATTTTAAGAATGTAAAAAGACAAACTACAACTAAATTTTAAATTAACAAAGGAAGTCATGTTCTTTTTTATTTTCAAAATGACTTGTCTGCGGACAATATTTTTCTTTGGTTCTGAATGTCTTTGACAGGGTTTCGAAGACCTTTAAACTCTCGACCACTCAAATCACTCCGGACAACAAAATTTTCGGATGACTACAGAATACCTAACCTAAAAATCTTGCCCAAAATATACAAAACACTATCCAATTACTTTACAATTAACCTAAATACCACAAAAACACGTCATGTCACATTAATCTCCTCATCACTGGCGCTAGCGTCGCTGTCAAACTCATCTTCCTCCATATTTTGATACGGAATATCGCGGGAAAACAACTGACCACCGGCCATCTTGTCTTCATAACCTCGAAATTCATTTGACGTTGTTGCGTAAACTTTTTTCATGTCTTCATTTGTTTCTTCGTTGTTAGGGGATAATGGTGATAGCTTAGGCTTGTCTGCTTCAGCGTCAGATAGATCTGGATGTGGGTTGTTTTTGTTCGGTAGCGTTTGCTCGCGAGACCCACCTGATGCGAGGAGTTCCCGCTCTTTTGAGTTCCGCCATTTCATGCGTCGGTTTTGGAACCAGATTTTTACCTGTGGAAGACAAATTGTGGATTAGATTTTTATGCAATTGCTAGGTAGCTTTGGTCAGATTTTAAGGCTGAGATTGTACATCTTAGGTCTTTTCTTATTGGTAATTGGGTATATGTATGTGGAATAGGTAAGTTTGGTTAAAACTTGTGAACTTAACACCTTCATTCATAAATTTTGCTTAAAGTTTAGTAATGTTTAGCGACTAGAACCATAACTGTTTGACATTTAAACGTCTCTAAACTTTGAAAGCAATTCTTATAAATAATCCTGTAAAAGTCGTGTCTTAGCATCTCTGTAAAAGACATACCACAAAATACAGAGAGTACAGAAGTCAATCTACATACAAAGTGCGCTCGAGCAACGCACACATAGATACCTCGGACGGGTTGGGACCAGTGCGAGCGCGAGTGTCATCCCCTGAGACACGCGTCTGTAAAGTGCAAAAATGGAGCAACAGAAAAAAAGTTATTTTATCTGTTCAGTGGACGGTTATTTAAATTCAACATTAATTAAACTGCCAGAGTAGCCTAACTGCATTTTTTTTCAATATTGGACTTTGTATTGGAATCTGCTCTAATTTGTAATATGACAATAACATTAAAATCAAAATGTTCCAGCTATTATTGGTTTATATTTCCTATCTTCCTGTTTCATTCTCAACAATAAATCAAACATCTAGATACGACTGGAGTGCCACTACCACGATAGTCTTTAGCGCCTAAGCCAGAGTTGAAAACCCTAGCTCGACCGCCAAGCGTAGGTATGAAAAGTGAAGTACATCATGTGATTGACTTCTGTGCTCTCTGTATTTTGTGGACATACGTTCAATCAATGAACAGAGACTAGGTATCAATCAATATCATTAATAAAAGTCATCATGTCGGCAAATCCACAGAGCTTGAAACTCTGCTGACACCCTAAGGGATACAAAGCTTAATCCTGCTCATAAATGTTTATTTCATATTAATAACAATAATTCATTTTCACAATTGTATTAAAAAGGCATCATGGAGATTCATACATTTGCCAAAAAGAAAAAAAAAAGTCATAATCGTCAAAATTATCATCATTGACAGCAAAAAGGGCGCGAAACATTACTTTTTTATACCATAGACACTTTTTTCACAAATCGATTTCTCATTTGTATCGTAAAAATCGTTTTATATTTTTTCCGGCAAAATTCTAACAGTTTTATGGAATAAATAGCGAGTAACGGTGCATTGTGTTTGACGTCGCATGTTATTGATGGTCGGAGGCGGGGCCGTGCGGGTGTGTTCCTTTGCCTGCGCTGTGTTTAGAAAAAAAAAAAAAGTTGACGTTTGACCGCGCGCGCGGTTTTTGTTGTGATTCTATGCTATTTTTTCTGGGCAATATTTTTTCGGCTTTAAGTTGTGTTTGGGAGTTTTTGGCGGGATCGCGTTGGAACATGTCGCACGAATTTTCATTTTCATGGAATTTAGTGAAATAGCGAATTAAATTGTATAATTTTGATAGTGAATTATTCAATTTAGTTACGTGTGAGTGCACAAGTGTAGTGAAGGTGAAAATAAGTGACTAACGTGGACTTTTCGTGTTCCCCCCAAAAACTCCTATTAGGTTGTTGTAAAGTTACTACCGCTTTACAATAACTTTGATTTGACTTGACTGACTAAAGACGACTATGACTGTTTTGTAACTTCGTGCCCGATATCGGGCCATTTACTTGATCTAAAAGAAAAATTACTTGACACTGGCTAAATGCACAAACCGTGTGAAGCCAAAATAAAAAAAAAAAAAAAAAAAAAGTTGTGTTTGTAATTTTTATAGCAGATTATAATCAAGAATAATAAATAATTTCATTAAATATTTTAATTAATTCAATCTACAGCCTTTTCCCAACTATGTCCGGGTCGGCTTTCAGTCTAACCGGATTTATCTGACTGCCAGTATTTTACATGGAGCGACTGGGCATCTGTCCTTCACAACCCAGTTACTGGGTAATACGATACTCCATGGTAAGACTGGTCGTCAAACTTTTTGGCTTCTGATAACCCGTAAAGACTGTCATTGGCCAGGCTCTTGGTATGTAAAAATGGTCACTCATCTTAATCATCCAAATATTTAAATCAAGTAATTACCATTTTGAAATCATAAACTGTTTTCCTTTAAATCGTTATCAACATGTATTCAAAGGTGACAAACTGTATTAATTAGTGACTTTTCTAGATAATATTCTAGATTACATAATTTTATCTTAGCTTATCTATTTGTCAGTAGGTATGCGGAAAATGTTGTGGTTATAACATTGATTTTGTTTTATATACCTTAATGATAACTGTTATATGTATGTAATGTAATATCGTTTCTTTTTCCAAATAAAATAAAATAAAATTAATATAGATAAAAACATGGACACAAAAAAAATGTCAAGAAAATATCAAAAAGACATGATTTCATAATCAAGATTTCGTTGAAGTTTTTTTTCCTCAGCAATTCGAGAATGTCTTTTGTCTATGAAGTTATTCGATTTCATTCTTTGCGATTAGCGATTACAAACCAGTTCAATCGTCACTGCCACAATGTTGGTCTATGGTTTAACAATAAAAATGAACATGTCATATTTTCAACAAAAGAACACAAAAATCGCCTCCATCATTTAACTGATGACGTGTAGGCGTGAGACACGGTTATTACAACAATTTAATTGAAAATATTGAATTATCATCTTTTCTTTGTGGTCGTGAATATATTGTCATTTTGCTTTTTTTAAGAGGAGTTCGTAGCGTAATATTAATAACAGCCGTAGTCGGTTCGTGGATGTTTAATAGGTAACATATTGAGATTCCTCCGTGCCTCAGAAACCACGTTAAATCGGTGCTTTCAGCTGTTATTTGTACATCTTTGTCGTTACGGGTAGTCAGAATCCCGAAAGTCTGATAACCAGTACTACCCCAGTTACTGGGTTATGGAGGCAGTCGTTCGCTTCATGTAAAATACTACATTCAGCTGCATCCGACTACACTGGAAGTCGACTCCAACATAATTGGGATTGCTAGGCAGATTAAGATTTTGCCAAAGTTTGTGTTACCTATTGATGTAAACAAACAACAAAATTTCAGCAACCCAATTTCGTGACTCACTCCTAATGAGTAATGACAATCGCTTTTGTTTTAAAAATAAATACCTATATCCATTATAAACTCCATGAAACGAAATTGCTTCAAACTCTGTGTTTACAATTAACTACTGGACACAACTGAAGTAGTTTATATTAGAAGTATATTAAATAAATATATCGCTGTTAATCTTATAGAGAAACATTTCTTAAAAAGTAAGTCGACGTTCACACGGACGAGATAATATCGTGACTGGTTTTGTTCGCGCATTGGGCGCACTGCTTAGTGCCGAGGGTTGAAAATCGAACAGTGTGTTTTTTCGACAAGCTGGGGGCCTAAAAATGCCACGTTGGCAGAATCTTAAAATGATCATATTCAAAATGGTAAAATGGTCACAAACTGACAATTCATAATAATAACTGCGTAGACAGCACGCAAATCATCTATTTGACAGTTTTGTATGGAAGTTCGTAAAATGGTCACCAAATTATGAATTGCTTTATTAAAGTAAAATATCAAATAGCAGAATCATAGGGGAATTCGGGAAATGAATGGCCTTTTTAGACCCGCTGATGTTAGATTTAGTAAACTCATTATACAATTGTATCTAGTGGATGTAATAAATGCGTTTTATATTTAAGGTAAACGCATTTCTTTAATCAACTACCGTCGCGTCGAACAAGAGTTCGAAATTTCGAATCACGTAACGGTCGGCGGGCGACAAGTGACAGTACGCGCGTAAGTGACGCGCGTACTGTCACTTGTGGCGCGTCTTTCAAAAAACGATGAAACGGCTGGGCGCAGCTAAATTGTTACTGCGACGCCGAATTGTAAAGGCCTTAAAAGTAATACCTTGTCACTGCTTGTAGAAATATTGCTATCCGTTACGGCAAGGCCAGGTTGCTTACTCTGGAATATAATTCCGATAGATCGACATTGGTCAAACGTCAGGTGAGTCCAGCCAATTCCTGACGTTTGACTGACAATTCCAATGTCGATATATCGGAATTATATTCGAGAATAAGGACCCTGGTCAGTTTATTTTATCTTTAATATTTAAATATCCTCAGATATGCTAACATTTCTCAAGTAATTACTTAAAATAATCAGCCATGTCACGTACTTTTAAGCTAAGGTGTATTGTCATTCCTGGTGATAATAAAGTGTTTTAGTTCAATTAAATGTTTGTGATTCAAACTTTCATTTTATACACTACCCCGTATAACCTAAAGCTAATAAATAGTTCAGTACTAACACTGAGATGCACTCTCTTGGATTGTCAAGGCTCGGTTCAACATGGAGAATTGAAAATTCAATGCGCAATAAAACCCCACCGCGATATTTTTAGGTCCGCGTGAACGTCGACTTAAAATGTACCTAATAATATGTGATTGAAGATTTTTTGGCTTTGGTGATGAACAAAAGAATCGGCACCACTGACAATGTTCCGGCTCTGTTTTATTTAACAAGACATATTCCTCAATCAGTACCTACCCTCGAAAAACTGGTGTCTCCCTGAGATAATTAGTAATTGATCGATGACAATCTTTATTTCCAAATGAAACGCTAAAATCAATTTGCCAGATCACCGTAAAAATAAAACGTTTAAAAATCGAATCACATTTTTTTCAAAAACAATTTTCTGTTACGAAATGACAAATAGCGCCCGCCGATTGCCCGTAACCAATCAAACTGATCGATGTTCGCGCCCGATTCAAATATCGTATCATTTGTCAAACTTTTAAATATGGCGATGTTTTTTTATGCGCGCCAATTTTCATTGTGTCAGATTGAATCGTTAAAAATCTTGACAATCTTTTATCGAAAAATGGGAATAATGTAACAGATGCTGTTGAGTATAATGATTGTTGATTTTCATGGTCTTAATTCGGTCTAAGTGAAGTTTAACTCGATACACTATCAATTTAAACCGACAATGAACTAACGGTCTTGAATTTATAACATGCTTCCTTGATACAATTTATTATCTAGCTTGGATGCATACAAAACCAATCACCGTTGAAGAAGCGGTAAGAAAAATTTAAAAAGGAATTGGGAAACGACTTTTGTTTTTAGTGTGAATTATTACTGTTACACTGTATTAAACACGTAAAACATAAACGCTACAGTTTTGGCCGAAAGGTGTCGCGTACCGAAATTTTCATGGAAGTTATCGCGACACCACGCAGCGCATCACGACGCCGACACAGTCCAGTCATCATTTCAGTTGTATGTTTTTGTAGTAAAAATAACCTATATGTAATTATCTATGGGCCTGTATCGCCTGAAAGAAATGGATTATTATTACATCTTTTGACATTACATAGGACTATGAAAATGCGTGGGAGGGCCCGAAAGCCAACTCGCAGAGGCCCGTTAGACGTTTTTAATTAAATGAGACAACAACCGACGATTATCTCAATGCAACCCCTGTTTGGTACAAGACTATTGCAGGATATTGAAACAAACGTATTGGATTACGGATTTGGGTGGCTAAAGTGAACTGGTTATTGAGGACTATGGAAAGCCTGACTTATTATTATTAAAAAAAATTGCATTATGACATTTAAAACTTGGTAAAAAAAGAACAAGAAAGGTTGAAATCTTCAATGCTTTCACAACCAGAACGTTCCCAGGCATGGTGCAGCACAAAAAAAAAAATAACATGACTGGAAGATCAACCGACTCTCAGGTTCTTTAATCATCTTTCTACAGTCGTTGTAATCTCTAAATCCCACACAATGATAACGGAAACTCTCAAACCCAGTGCACCACGAGGCTGAGAAGCAAAAGATCTCTGTAATCTACTGACCCTCCCTCCCTCAGACGGGTCCCACAGACCCTGGCGTGAAGGGTGGCGACAATATGCCGCTAGCAGATGACGCCGGCCCTTTTGCGCGTAGGGATGTGGGATAGCAAGGAGTGATTATCGATAGGAGATCGTTTTTTTGTGTTTTGGGATTATCTTTAGCGTATAATGTAATCTATTTATAATTAACGCAATACATCATACACCTCAATTAGAGTATTGAGTTAAAAGCATATAATACAACGACCAAAACTTCTATTTTAAAGCGAACTATTATTATTAAGAAAGAAAAATGTGTTGACCCTAGCATTACTTTATGCATTTAAAATTGAGTTTTATTGATATATTTTTTTGGCTCAATGGGCGGTCAGTATGACAAAATAAATATTAAAAAAATGCCCATATTAAAAGTTACTGTAAGCGATTCAGTGGTCATCAAGTCCTGAAAGTAGTTTGTTAATATATAATATAATAAATAAAAATCTTTATTTTATACAAAAACCTTCAACAATGCTTAAAAACTAGGTCGCTTATTAATTATGAACAGAATGTAACAGAATAAACGCAAGTCTTGAAATTATACTAAAATTACTAATATTTTAAATAATAAAGTCGAAGAGTTCGTTTGTTTGAATGCGCTAATCTCTGAAACTACCAGTCGGATTTTTATTTTATTTTTTGCGTTTTATGGCTCAATTCTTAGGAAAGGTTATAAGCTATTTAACATCAGGCTACAACCCTTAGAAGCCGAGCTATTGCTTCATATGGTTTTTGACGTTCAAAAAGTGCTGATTCTCAGCCTAGTTTGAATAAATTACTTTATATTTTTTATTTTGAGTGTCTGTAAACAATGTCAGGTTGTATTTATCCGTTGGCCCATCGTAACAAAAGATAATTAATTGTGTGTCATTAGTTTACGCTTGATAAGTCAAAATAAAGCCCGATGGCGAATGTCAAATAATAATAGGAATCGATAAAATTTCATCGACCCACAACACAACACTACAAGAGACAGGGGTTCGCTGGCTAAGTATTAATTACTTTTTGACATATTCACTTTTATTACAATTTATACGGAATAGAGATGTAACGCGTGAAACTGACATAAACGAAGGGAGGAGGAATTATATAGTTTATTAGACGTTATGATTAAATGGAATCACTTTCTTTCTTGCTTCTCCCATTTTTATGGTGTTTTGACATTAAGGTGTAAAATTTGAATTTCGTGGGCTACCGTAGAGCTTCCACTTGAACTCGCTCCTACCCGCGCCTTCGCTCGCGTGGTAAGTAATCAAATAAACTATAAAACATACCTTATGGCACTCGGCCATAGAGTAGGTTTCTGCCAGTCCAATAATTTCGACATCAAATCAGTACTTCCAAATTCCACCTACATACAAACTTTATTCGTCTAGATAATATCATGTTAGGGGCTTCTGGCTAAGTTTTGACAGCCGCACCGATCGATAGATCAGGTAAGCTACGCTTCTGCAGTTGGTCCGTGGATGGGTGACCATCTTTACAAAACAACAACCCCGCGCCTCGGAAAGCACGTTAAGCCGTTGGTTCCGGCTGTCATTTGGTGATTTTTGACAGTCGTTACGGATAGTGAAAAGCCTGAAAGTCTAACAACTAGTCTTCTAAGGAATATCGTATTACCCAGTAACTGGGTTGTGGATGTCAGTTATGCAGTCGCTCCATGTGAAATACTGGTATTCAGCTGCGTTCAAAATTCTTCAATATTTTCAATTCTATAAAATACATTAAAATTTAATTAACACATACAAACATAACATCACGCCTTGTTTCCCCGAAATTTAATCAAAATTCATTTATTTCGGACATCAGTGATCCCGAATTGCGTGAGTATTACAAAAGAACTTTTCAATGAGCCCAAACACGATACTTCTGCTGTTTGTTGGTGAGTAACTTGGGTATCCTGGAAATTCCAGGTGTTGCTCCAGCATCAGTTCAAGGTTACTTTGTTCGTCAATATCATTGAAGTAATAGAATACCAAATTTCGACTTGATCAGACCCGTGTAAGATGCTCAAATCAGATGAGAAAACATACAGGTAATGACGCGGAATTATGATGCATTCAAGAGTTTCTTAATCCTATTAATCGTGAATAAAATATTTTATAGTTCATGTCTATTTTTATTAAACCATTGTATTTATTACAACCACAATATTTGCCTAAAAGTCATATTTGCAAAGGGTTAAAAAAATGTTTACATTAATTTGAATAGTAAAAGTGAACAAACATGACATGTGTCAATCAAAAAGTCAAATGCTAAAAAGAGAGAGGCAGATGTAGGATTTTGTAGAAAGCAAAGGATAGAGCGAAACTATGTTAGAATAGAATTCAAATTCAAAAGCAAACATTCGACCAGTGTAAAAGAGATAGAAGATTTTGTGATAAGTTAGAGAAGGACAGATAGACTAAGGCGCCGTAAAAATAATGTTTTTGCAAACAGAACGCGGTAAAAAGTCCGAACAAAAAGGTCCCGTATCCATAAATAAATAAATGCAAATATTTGAAATTGGAACGCCGTGAATGTAAACACAGAGCAGTTTGAATATTCATTCGAAATATGAATATTTCAGATATGGCGCGGTCCGAGAATGAAAATCAGATTCATTGGGTATAGGTACCTCTATTATATGGTTTGATTATCAATATGGCTGAATGGCCAATGTTTGGCACATTTACAAGGTAGACCGTTAGTTTTGGGGCTCGTAGCTCAATGATAACAGCCATACGGTTCGAGCAAAGGTGCTACGCTTGCCGCGGTCAGTTTCGTGGATGGGTATTACATAATCTAGACCCCTCCGTGCCTCGGAAAGCATGTAAGCTTTTATCTAAGTAATACCAGATCGCATGGGTCGATCGATCAGGTTAAGCCACGATTGCCGCAATTGGTCTGTGGATGGGTGACCATCTTTTCATACCAAGACCCTTCCGTGCCTCAGAAAGCACGTTAAGCCGTTGGTTCCGGCTGTCATTCGGTGATTTTTGACAGTCGTTACGGGTAGTCAAAAGCCTGAAAGTCTAACAACCAGTTTTATATGAAATATCGTATTACCCAGTAACTGGGTTGTCGATGTCAGATAGGCAATCGCTCCATGTAAATTACTGGTATTCAGCTGCGTTTGATTGAACTTGAAGCCGATCCCAACATAGTCGGGGTAAGGTTAAGCAGATAATGTTACACGAAGCTAAAAAGGCCTGTTTCGCAAAGTCTGACTGGATAGAGATAAGCTTTCAACCCCTATTTCAGCCAGAATTTGAAAATAATCTGTCCAATAAGTTAATTTACCCGAACTTATCTGGGGTTGGTGAAATATAATAAATAACATACATAATATACATCTAGTTTAAAAAAATATTGACCAACAAAATATTGACGTGTAAAAGTGTCTTTTAAGATCTACTTACATAAATAAACATTTCATTTCATTTCATTTCATTTCATTTCATACTTTATTATTGTAAAAATACCGACGATGAAAATGCCACCTAACCTATCTAGTTTTTTTGTAAACCCAAATACTAATTTGACAGGTGTAATGTCAAACTCAAGTCAAACGCCTATAATAAAAAACCAAACACAAAATAATGATTAAAAAACGAACTTTAGCTAAGTTGCTTTGTTACTTTAGCTAAGCTGTTTACAGCTAAAAAAGAGTCAAATTCAAATCTCTCTTAAAATACATAATGTATTATGAAAATTATTTATTCATACGGGCCGTAGGCCGTAGGTATTCCTACGTCAGACATACTTTTGCCTCCCACGTACTTATTTATTAAAAACACTATCTCACAACCGTTAACAAACACCCACATGAAACTCAATTAACCGAAAACCATATTGTTTTTAATACAAAATAATATTATAATTATAATTAAATACGAAGATAAACCTACAAGAACATCAAAAGCGTTTAAATTATAATCTATTGTTGTACCATAGACAATTAATTAATTCTAACAATGGCGCAGATTAGATGGCGGGAGAAGATATTATGATGGCGGGATTTAGTCGATTCGAGTAGGTTTTAGTTGAATTAATGAGTTATATGGGATAATTTAATTTATCTTTTCGCTTGGTTGAGCATTTTTTGCTTAGGCTTGCGTTTGACCATTACCTCGCCCCAGATAGTACTAGCTACTCAAGTGAAGATGCGGTCAATGGCTTTAATAAGCCGTTCACTGATTCGCACCAATTTACTCCAGCGAATATACACTTTTAATTTTTTTTTTTTTTGTAGTAGATTCGCACGAAAAATTATATTTATATTATATTTAATTTTAGTGTGTTACTCGACTACAAATAAATTCATTTATGTATACACTTTAAAATCAATTAGGGATTTGTGGCTGAGCAATAACGTGCACACGGGTCGATATACCAGGTTAAGCTACGCGTGTCGAGGTTGGTCCGTGGATGGGTGACCATCTTTACACACCGATACCTCTCGACTCCTCGACCCCGACCCCTTAAACTAAGTAGAAGCCGGCCACAAAAAATCATACCTACACGTTAAAAACTCACATCATGTCACAACTTAAGCTCCCATCCCACAACCACATAAAACTAAACTAAACACAAAAATACTCGAAGCAAACTCGACATAAATAAAGGTATGCGCCCACTGGAGTATCGTATCCGCAATCTTGGGCGCTGCTTGCATCTGACATTAAATAATTGTTGGCCGCGCGGATATCCGCGTTCGGAACAGATAGACGCGGACGAATGTTGTGCTACAATTGTTTTGTTATTTGGAAATAGTAGATTATTGATTTGATTTTTTGGGTTACTACCCAAAAAATCAAATCAATAATCGACGATCGATCGATTACTCTCTTTCCTACTGGAAAGAGAGTAATCGGTTTCTTGTGAGTAAACGAGTTCCAACAACTGCTAATTTTTACTGGAAAGAACAACGGAAAAACTAAGGCAAATTGATGACGTTTCGGGAAGCACCTACCTAAAGTGGCACAAGAAGGTTTAACCTTATACAGATTGACGGGGACAACGACGTGTAATCTGTAACCTCGGCACATGATGACGTATATTTTCTTTAATGAAACAACCAGACAATGCATAGCATAGATGAAATGAAAGAAACGACACAAAGAAGCATTTGGAAGTGGCGTGAAAAACCCCGCAAAAGCACCGAACAGGACAACTTAAAAGAAACAACTAAACGTAAAGTCTGCAACAAGATCTAACATATTTTATCGGGTCATCATTCATGCTTAAGAATTAATCAATGAGAGTACTGGTTTCGGGTCGTGGGTTCGGACCGACGCAAGCGTTTTACTTTGTGTACTATTCATCGCCACTGCCCTCAAAACAGCGAAGGAAAACATCGCGAGGAAACTGATGTTTTTGAAATAATTTACACAAAGTGAAGCCTCCCTGGGTTCGAACCAATGACCTGCAACTCGTTAGTCGCGGCTGTTACCACTTGGCCACCACTGCACCAGCGTGGCCACCTAAATGGGCTCAAAATACGTAAAATATTTTTTTTTCAAGGAACCTGGAAGAGTACCATCGACACGAAATGAAGTGCGCAAACAAGTTGTTTGTGTACTTGAGTTATTTGAAACAACTCAACGTCAAACGTTGTTGTATATTATGAATTTATTCCCCCTTATTACAAAACAAGGTTTTTCTTTAGGTATGGTTTAAATCATCGAGCCTGTTTTTGAAATAAAAGCCTAACTGAAATCGAAATACAGCTCTTTTGACAAAACTGACAACTTAGTCCAGTGCTAAATTGTAATTTTTGTAACTTTACCCAAATAGAAGAAAAGTTGGTAATACAAAAACTGACTTTTAAGTAACTTAACTGAGTTTTAAGCTAGAACTAAACTTAGATCGTGTTTTATAATAAGATGGATTATGTTTATTTAAAGTCATCCATCAAACATTTACATACTTTCTTTAAGGTACCTCACAGAAAGAATCAAAAATTTTGTTGACCGTGTAGTAGTCGAAAATCTTGTAAAATATTCAGTCCCTGTGCCGGGTCTACTTGCTAACAGTCTATAGAGAGGGGGAAGCGTCGTAAAAAATTATTTAATGATGACCAACCGTCGGAATTTTTGTGAGATTATGAAGACATTTCGGAAGTGTTGGCATTTTTTAGTATTTTGAGCTTGGAACTTTGTACCTATATGAAGCAAAAGGAGTATGTACCCCTATGGGCAGAAAGCGTGTAGGTATGCATGTTAGATGTTAGTCAATTTTGCCGACGGATATATATTGTGATCCGACGGTTTAGTGCATTTTAGTCCAAATGAAAATGTTCCCGTTGGTCGTTGATCCAAGGTTTAATGTTACTATAGTACATGGTCTAAAAAACAAGTTCTCGCATTCTGGGAGTGCATGCTTACGTCACTATCCAGTTGCCAATTCGTGACTTATTTTCTAAGACATGTGACATCTACCAACCCGCACTGGGCCCGCGTAGTGGATTACGGGTTACTCCCTCGTATTGAGAGGAGGCCTGTGTCCCACCGGCGGAAACATTACTCTGATTATGCTATGCTAGTAAGCTATACCATAGACCATCAAGAGAACGAACAAATCCATCCTCGAACAACTACGAATAAGAGATAAACGACCCACGATCTGTTACCAAAGAATTCTTAGTTACTTAGTCACATTTCTCGTCGGGAACTAGATAAACCTGAAAAGATGGTGGTGATGGGCAAAGTAGATGGAACAAGACCTCGAGCCGGTCACCTAACCGCTGGTCAGACCAAATAACCGCCCTCACTGGACTTTCTGTGACGACCGCTTTGACAGAAGCCGAGAACCGAACTAAGTGGAAAAACACACGAAAGTCTTTCAAGACCTTCAGAAATATAGTACGCGACCATGAAGAAGAGACTTAGAACAAAAATAAGTTTCTGGTAATTAGGTATCCACACCAAGTCCCCCTTTTAATCTACAGCCATTTTAGAAAACCATAGATATTTTGATTGAATCACGTAATGGCAAACCCTAAATCAAATCTAGGTTTTTAAAAGATCAAATAAAAACGGCCTACGCCAAATAAAAACAATTCTAAACATACACCATTTTGTAAATAAATCAAACGTTTACTTGTAAATAACCAGCGAACCTTCTAAATTCTACTAAACCATTCGGATATTCGGATACACACCGCAATCTCTGTTCGCAAGTACCTCATAAAATTCAGATATCGTAAAAAAGGCCCCAGTACGAATATCCGAACGCGAGTAAAAAAAATAATATAACCCACCAATAGCGGAGCTTTCACACTTTTATTCGATACAAATCGGCCAATAGAAGCGGGTTTTAAGACGTCGTTGTAGTAATATTGCCGTCTCGTTCTAACTTAGACGAGTTCTATATTGCTGTTTCGCGGGAATGGGTGTATTGTCTCAAGGAGCTAGAATTGGGAATGTGCTGAGAATTGCTCGCGGGTTGTAATTTTCAATCCTTTTTCTTTCTTTTTTTTTTCGTGCTAAGAGTTTTGATTTTAGCTTGTTTTTTATTTTTTGTTTTAGAAGGATACAATCAAAAGATTACGATGTTGTTTGAGCTTTGATGTTTAATGTTTATTTTGTGAAAATGACGGGCCGCTATTTTCGTTACAGAAAAATGAGATTTTCGCGGCCTTTTGAAATAATTTATTGTAAGCAATCGAGATTGCTTATAAAGGAGACGATACGTTAACACCCGACGACTATCTTGGCAAAGTAATTCTGTCTTTTAAGGATGCCTACGCTTGGGGGAGCCAATGTCCAGCATTGGACGTCTTTCAGCTGAAATGAATGAATGAATGAAGGATGCCTAGTTACGGTCACCAAAACCGATAAGTAACCAGGTTAGTCGGATATAGTTGAAGTTTAATAAGAAACCGATGAATGTTTTCGAATGAAATTAAATTTAATAATAGAAAATAAACAGTTCATTATAGGTGGCCCAGTGGGAACGGCCGCGACTTCCGAGTTTTAGTGCGTAGGTTCGAATCCAGGCGCTTTACTTTGTGTAAATTCTCACCGAGAGGAGGCTTGTGTCCCAACTGTGGGGTCATTATAAGTTGATTATGTTAATTACTTAACCTAATCACAGCATAGGTAATTACCATGTTGTGTAAACCTCAAACACCTTTCATCTTTCCGTATCTTTTACCCGTCTACAGAAAACGAAGAGTAAAGATTACAAGGAAGAATATAACAAAATAAATTCATACGTCTATAAAAATAATACACAACAATATAATAACAGAAAGAGTTGAAGTAAATTGCATGCCAAAAACAGTCGCCGAGTTGAATGATATTACTGAACGAATGGTATAACTGAACGAATGGCTAACGGGGATGTATTTGAAAGAGAAAGATTTTTATTATCTGTAGTTTTATATCGCTTTGTGGTCTATGTTTTTGGAATAATGTTGTAGCTTGTATCTAATGGGATTTTGGCTGCAGCTGGTCCGTGGATGGGTGACCATTTTTACATGTTAAGATGTCTCTTGATATGTAAAGATGGTGCCACGGAAAGCACGTTAAGCCGTTGGTCCCGGCTGTCATTCGTAGATCTTTGACAGTCGTTACGGGTCGTCAGAAGCCCGAAAGTCTGACAAACAGTTTTACCAAAGGGTATCGGGTTACTGGGTTGTGTAGGTCAGAGAGGCAGTCGCTTCATGTAAAATACAGGTATTTAGCTGCATTTGGTTAGACTGGAAGCCAACCCCAACGTAGTTGGGAAAAGGCTAGGCAGATGATGATGTCTAATGGGATTTCGGTTATAAATGGACTAACTTCTGCGTGTGACATCGTCCATTCCACGCGGGCTGGCAACAACGCATTTATTGTAGTTTTTCGTGATTATTTCATTAAATACAAATAAAAGTACATTTTTTTTCAGCCAAGTATTAGATCGTTGGTATTTATAATTATTTTTAACCTTTTACTCTTTAATAAAAACATTTAATCGTACTTAGTAATGCAAATAGAAAATAATTGACGGTATGTCGATTTTTATAAGTAAATTCCAAAATAACTGTAAAAAAATAGCATACAAACTTGAAAATACCAACTATCTATTGCATGGCTGAAAAAAATGTATACTTTTGTTTGTATTTAATTAAATAGTCGCGGAAAACCGCCATAAATGCGCCGTTGTCAGCCCGCGTAGGGAGATCGCTCTTAAATTTCTTGTACCCCTCACCCTTCCCGTAGTATAGCATTGCCTAGCCGACCCCGCGTTATTAGGTACTTCGTTTTCGCTTACCGTGCTTTGTGACTTTTCTTTTATTTTTGCTCGGCTCCTAAGAGTTCCAGCGTGACGTTAGGTAGCCTTTCTTAAGAGTTGGACTATCAAATTTAAAAAAAAATCTAAATCGAACTAGTAGTTCCAGAGATTACCGCGTTCAAAGAGACAAACAAACTCTTCAGCTTGTTGATAAAGCTAGCAGAGGTTACTTAATTAAAACTAAACTTTTGAGGTTGGCTTCTAATCTAACCGGTTGGAGCTGATAACTAAACCAGTATCTTGAACTTGGTAATTTAGTCAATAAATTCGGTAATGGACACTTATTAACACAAAAGACAATTTGGTACGTAGGTCGAAGAAAACTTAAAAAAAGCACAGAAGAATCAGCATCGCCATACAACGTGGCAACGCTGCCAGCCTTTTGGGCACTTTTCCCATTGACAACGATGCGGACGATGTTTTTGATACACTGTGATTTTTTTCTCAGGATAAATTTTGAACCAGTGCACAAACTGTAACCATGAATTCAGCATATCATTCTAGACCCCCCAGCCCAGAAATTTTTCGTCGGTAATACAAAACAAAATCATTTGTTCCATACATTTTGACTGCGTAGGTATTGCATTTTTCTATGAAACGACTGATTTTTGGTTATCCGACGAAAAATTTCTACGCTAGGGGGCGGGTCTAGAATGATATGCTGAATTCATGGTTACAGTTTGCGCACTGGTTAAAAATTTACCCTGTATACCTACATGTACTTACATACTATTAATATTATTTTATGTCTAATGAATTTCATTACAAATAACGAACAAATAAAATAAAAAAGCACTGTATTACTTGCAAAAACACAAGAAAACGGCGACAAACAAACAGATTGGCTGCTATTGCATTAAAAAAAACAATCACCACTTTTCACCCTCACAAAAAAAAAATCTGTATCAAAAAATCAAGATTGAATAAACAATTGCGCTCAATTTTTAATACTTAGTTGATTCAACCCGACTCAACCGCACCCGAGGGGGCGAAATCGTTTAAATGAATAGCCGAGGGGATGTGTTCAGATAATTGCTGGCGTTTATCGAATTAGGGGTGAAGGTGAACTGTCTTAGCTATTTTAGGGGATGTCTTGATGTGTAGGTGGTGGGGAATTTATTTATTTATTAAAAGCCCTTAAAACTATCCTTACAGGTCCTAACCTAATGCGCTGCACACACACAAAATTAAAATTAAAGGCCACAACAATGATCATTGTTTGTATTTCATAGGCTTGTCTAGTTATTCAGCTTGTGCTAATAAATAACAGCCACACGGGTCAATCGATAAGGTTAACTAACGGTTGCCGCGGTTACTCCGTGGATTGATGATTATCTTTACATACCAAGACCCCTCCGTGCTTCGGAAAGCACGTTAAGCCGTTGGTCCCGGCTGTCATTTGTGGATCTTTGACAGTCGTTACGGGTTGTCAGAAGCCCGAAAGTCTGACAACCAGTCTCGCTCGAGTCCCGGTGGCCCTCCAGGTGGTTACCCCTACGTTTAAACTCAACTCAATCCAAACTCAAAGCATTTATTTCAAATAAACATGGGTTTATTTCAATCTTTGACAATTCAAAAGTGCCTGTAAATGGTTACAGGCACTTTTGAATTGCCAAAGATTCGGAAAGATGAAGCTAGTTGCCCATTCCAAAGTGTAGACCTATGGAGAAGAACGGGCAAGAAACTCCATGGACACTCTTTTTAAATCATAATATTGTTACTAAAAGTTGGTTACATCATTTATGTTGAAATTATCAATGTGAGAACGATGTAAAAAGACGTGCACATTAAAAGCATCCGTTACTAAAAACAAAATTCAGACTTAACAATTCAGAAATTGAAATAAGCCATGGAAGCTATGAGATGACCAGACCCCTTATCAAGGTGTATCCAGTAACCAGTAACTGGGTTGCGGTGGCCAGATAGGCAGTCGCTCCAAGTAAAATTACCAGTACAAATTAGCTTCCTGTATAAGAAATGTACACTCTTACAATGCATTCAAAACTCAACTTAGCCAGCACATAATTGCGGATCGATCACTTCTGGAGAAATGAATGCATTGTGTTAAATTGTAATACTGATGACGAACATATTGTTATCTATATTTTTATCATTGTTCTCAAGTAAGTGACTTATGTCTTGATTGGTAATAAAGTTTCTTTAAACCGAAAACCGAAAATTCTAAATTCGGCTGTGGAGAGAGGAGACCAATCCTAACATAGTTGGGAAATGGCTAGGCAGAACTAATTTGACTGAACTATATTCCCACATAAGCAAATTCTCGGAAACCAATATAATACTACAATACCAATATAATATTACAGTGTAGACTGGCTATCCGGCTACTGGCTATCTTGTGTTAACATTAACACAAGATAGCTTACTATTACAGTAAAACTTAGTTAAGTGGGAACTGGATAAGTGAGAAAACTCTATAACTGGAACTTATGCTTAGGTCCCGTCCCGACACTTTAGCACAGGACAGCGAGTACTGTGAAACAGGAATTAAAGAAATAAAAGAATGCGATGACGTGAATACATTTTAAAATAAGCTTAAGAAAAATTTATGTACATTGTAACTTCTAACGGTCTTATTCATAAAAAAAGCTTATCGAAGGTTTAAGACATTCATTAGTTAAACTTCTCGATAAGCTTATAAAACCTTTGATAAAATTTTGTATTCATAATCAATCAGCTGCTGTATAGTCAGCCATTTTTTCCTTAAAACACTGTTAAAGTAGGGTTCTGGCGTATATAACTTTATAATAGGTTTAAAGAACACTTTAGTGCTAAAATGCGTTTATGAATAGCACTTTTTGTAAACCAGACTTTAGCAACTGTTTAGATGTTCGATAACTTTTTATGAATAAGACCGTAATACTCTAGAGGAAATTGTATTGTACTGTATTATTATACTTACTACTTTATAGCTCATTAAAAGTAGACTGTAAGTTCTTAAGAGAAATAAATTCTTTAAACCGAAACACTTTTGAGGTTTTGACTACTCGTAATGACTGTCGTGAAAAACACGAATCACAGTCGGGACCAATGGCTCAACGTGAATAGAGGGGTCTGCATAATATGTTATGCATGGTCACCCATCAACGAAGCGATCGCGGCAAGCGTAGCTTAGCCTCCAATCGATTGCAAGTGCGACAGTTGCACGTATATACGACTTTTACGCAATCATGCGAAAGCGTGTCGCCTCTCTGATGCGGCGGGTGCGGGGCAGCCCCAACAGCCTCTTGGTCACCGTGGCCAACAGGGCGGATGGTCTAATACTCAGGCACTGGACCAAGTTTGGTAATCTACTAATATAATGGCGTCATTATGACTTTCCAATGGTCAGCCACTGACACTCCATTGAAAGAAATGGCATTGATTGGTAATCTCGTACATAATGACAAATGAATGACTGACTTAGGCGGTAATCTGCTAAAATTTAACACTAATAAACTAATAAATAATATGTAAAAATATATTATAAATGAAATCGAGCATGAATAAATGTTCAAATTTAGGAGTAGTTTTTGGAAAATCATTCCTACTAACGGGTTTTATAATAATGGCAATACGACAATGCCATTATAACACAATTTTATTACTAGACCATTGACCGACCAATGATCGACCATTATGAATTTAGCAGATTACGAACTTTTAGCAAAATGACAATGGGATTGTGTTGGAATGACGAATTTATAAAAATAGCAGACTTGGGCCCCTGCAGGACACAAGTATTTCCTTCAAACCGTGGCCTGAAATAATGTGTTGCTTGTACCTATTGCATTTTTCTATTATTTTGTATTTGGATTATTTTATTATTAATGATTTTGACATTATTTATGGTAGTTTTAAAGCTATTAATGGTAATTTTTGACATTATTAAGAATGATTTTGACACTATTATTGATCATTTTGACATTATTAGTAATTATTGCCAAAATTTTGGCAAATGTATGTGCTGCTAGTGTTTAAGATGTGTAATTATCACTAAATCACTAACAAATTGGATTTTATTATCGGTTAAATAAATGATTATTAATATGATTCATTTAGCAATAAAAAAAGTTATACTTCACACGAACATTTTTAAACAACCCATCAAAAAGGCAAAAGCCTGCCTTCATACAGCCTAACCAAAAAGTCTCAATTCAATACTAAAACTCAAATTCACCCCCGTAATTGTTTTAAACGGTTCCTAGAGGGGGCGGAGTTGGACGGCTGCGTATGACAGCCCCCTCTTTGTACCCTTAGGGGTAACAATTTTTTGTAACACCCCGAGTTGGGCGCCCCTGTAGGGGGAATGGCGGGAATATTGTATCTTTATGTTCAAACTCCTTGGTTGGTATGTTTTGATTTTTGAATTATAGGATTATAATGGGATTAGAAGAATGTTTTGAAATATTTATGGTTATAAAGGAATACACGTATAGTCGTTTTGCGTTAGTCTCGTCTAAATATTAATACGTGAAGCTAAGACTTTGTACCCTTTTTTACGAAAATGACAGGGACGGAGGAGAATGAAATTTGGCACAGTTACAGTTTATATAAGGAGAAGGAGTGCAAATAGCTAATCCTATTAAAATTAGTATGTTTAGATGTTTGGATGTTTGTTGCTGAATCACGCAAAAATGGCTGAACGGATTTGGATGAAATTTGGCACACACATAGGTTGTAACCTGGAATAACACATAAGATATTTTTTATCCCGACAGTACGATCCCGTGGGATAATTTTCGACCTCCACGCTGGCGAAACCGGTGGCAGAAGCTAGTATTTTTATATAATAATGGATTAGAAATACATCAAGTTTTAAATGAATTATGGTTGAATTTCGATTACTGGGAGACCACTAGTTATGTTAGTTGTGGCAATAAGCGTAAGAAAAGTAAAAAAATAGAATTAGGAATGATCTACAAACAGTCTCTCCGCAGTAAGTTTTCCCCACACAAAATGTATCGGTAACCCCGTATGTCCTAATCAATGTTTGTAATATTCTGTCCCAAATCAATACGAAATAACTAATTTTGAATAGATATTCCTAATATATTCGTTCCGTGTGGTGCCGGACGTAAAAGAATAGCAACATCCTATTTCTTCCTGTGGGTGTCGTAGAAGGCGACTAAGGGACTACTAGAGATTAGGCAGCAGCGTTCTCTATGCATTTGACCACCATACTGCGATCGCCAATCCGCCTGCCAAGCGTGGCGATTATGGCAAAACCCCCCTTTTGGGGAAGGCCTATGTCCAGCAGTGGACGTCTTTCGGCTGAAACGATGATTCCTAATAAATAACAATTCATTCGGTTTATCACACCTTTTCCCCGTGTACCGCATTCGGTACAAGGACTTGTCGTGTTCATAGAAAGAGACAGGGGCGAGTGTACCGTTTACGGTACACGGTCGTGATGAACCCACGCGGCGTGTACTATATTCGGTATACTGGAGTAATACTAAATTGTTTCAAAGATTCCTTATTCGCGAGACTAATTACACGTAGAGTCTTTTCTACATATAGAGTTGATTGGCTTGGTAATTAGGTACGTTTATGGATGGGAGAACAAATTCATGCCTTGATAAAGAAATCAAGAATATTGTGACAAGAAAGCATAGTTGAGTTCCAAGTTTTGGAAGATTATATACCAATCGAAACTATAGAGCTTGTAGTTATTTGTTTTTTTTAACCGACTTCAAAAAGGATTTTCGATTCTTCTGTATGTTTTTGAAGTGAAAACAATTGAACTCGCGAAGTTGGGGCACCGTTACCGACACCTCTTTGAATAAGTTCGTTTTAGTTGAGCTTGATCAGTATACGCTGACGATTAAAAAAAGTTCAATTTTTCACTTCTGTCGGCACTCCCGGATGTTCCGAGATTGTTCCGGCAATTGCAAAATTGTGGATGGATTTCTAAAATTCTTTTTTTCACAGATAGTGGTGGTCCCATATAATTTTCATTAACTTTGCTTGGATAGGTTATGCGTTATCTTTAATAATATGTAGTTAATCCACTTAAAGTATCATGATGAGGTTCTAATTCTTCCTGTTTACATAACAAGTAGAAAAAAACAAACCGACTTCCAAAAGAAAACACTTAGTACAAGGTGAAAATATTCATTTCGGAAGTCCATGGCAAAAAAATAAACCACAGATCCAAATACACCGACTTCCGAAATTAAAGTCATTTTGTAGTACTTTTTTGGAAGTCGATTGTTTTGGTCGAATGTATTTAATGGTCATACTTTACACTGATTTTTAATTTCCTAGACCAAAATGACAGCTGTCACTGTCACTTAGTAAGTGGACAAAAAAGGTTGACCACAGATGTAATTTTAGTCCAGCAAATTAAAAATCTGTGTTTATGTAGGTATAGCCAATGATGCCTTTAGATGTGTTACCGGCGCTCAATATTGGCAACATAGATGACAGGTAATTGCCTGTCGTGTTATTAGTCACGTACCATCCAGTGACGCGGCGCAACGCTTGTGACGTAATTAAATATATATGTTTATCTCTTTCTAACAACAGGAATCGGTATGGGCTTTCCTGTTCTTCGCACACTGAATGATTGCTTGTATTAGTAGGTAGTTCATGGTTGACGCAGTTCTTGAAGGTGCTCTTACACGGGCAATTTTTTGAGCAATTATTGCTCGGCAACACTAATGGATACGATAAATTACCGATGTGTTTCGGCAATATTGTTTCTGATTGCTCCATATATTTCATGAGTTGCCGAATATCCAATCGGTTTGGAAATTTTCAGTCAATTTTCTTTCTATCTCGTTTGTACGTATAACTAGGTCTCGTTTTTGTAAGAGGAACCGGCTGGTTTTTAAGTTGCTCCATATTGTGTGACCGTATCTCTGGCAACAGGTGGCTACATATTGTCATTGCCCTAAATTTCTGGATGTATTCGTGACGTCATAGTTAACAACATGGGGCAATTTTAGTTGCTCGTGTAAGTAAGGTGCGCCCTTGAGTGCTCTAATGTTCGTGTATAACGCGTCTATTTATCATACGTCATTGGGTACAACCCTAGCTCGCTTAAATTCCCGCTCTTTTTCCTGTATGGACAAAAATTAACGTTACAAATATCTATATTAACGAACCTGGCTATCCTTTAGTCCCAGCTTCTCAGCCAGCTTCTTCCTATCAGGCTTGGAGATATACTTCTGTACCTGGAACCTCTTCTCCAGACCCTTGCGTTGAAGATCTGAGAAGACGGCGCGGCGCATCATACCACGGCGTGGTTTACCTGTGAAGAACAGTCCTTTTGAAGAAATATTTACTGCCTGAATCCTAATTGCGTACCACATTATGAATCAGAATCTGAATCATTTTGAAGAATATTGCTAAAACATTGCTTTGAAAAAATCGTCTGCTGAGCAACATAAATATCGCAATGAATGTCGTTGAACTGTCCAAAAAATAAAAAGAAAACAACCGACTTCC
Organism: Polymixis lichenea; assembly: GCA_949091785.1. Taxonomy (NCBI): domain Eukaryota; kingdom Metazoa; phylum Arthropoda; class Insecta; order Lepidoptera; family Noctuidae; genus Polymixis; species Polymixis lichenea. The sequence goes on from OX420959.1 coordinate 11,572,817, forward strand.
AAAAAAACACTACAAAGTTAAAAATAACTTAAATTTCGGAAGTCGGTGACTTTGGATATGTATTTTAATTTTTTGTGTCCGCCTTCCGAAATTAAAATAATTTTCAACTTTGTACTGTTTTTTTGGAAGTCGGTTGTTTTTTTTTTTTAAATAAGTTTTTATTTTTCACTTTTTAGTGGTTCACCGATGTTTTTCTTCACCTTTTCGAGAGCAGTGGTTATGAAATAATTTACACAAAACTAAGTGTCTGTCTGGTTTTCAACCTACAATTAGCACGTTTTGAATATTATACAATAAAATTATGAAAAAACGTCCCTGCAGTATGCAGTAATGCAATAAAATTCAAAACGTGCCAACTGCCTACGTATTTCTGAAGATGTCGATTCGCTCACAAATAAATTAACTATTTATTAGTGATGCTCATGGTGTCACTTGGTTTAAATAGGTTGATCTTATTTATGTAGATTATTTTACATATTGTGAATGGGAGAACGTTTGTAGGCCTTACAGACTGTAGATTTATAGACGAATTTCTATTCTTTATTTTCATTCCTTTAAGTACCTGGTACTTATTGACAGGCCTGCACTGTCCTCCCATACCTAATATCACTGTAATTTGAAAACACTGTAAAAACCAATTATTTTTAAAAGAGTAACCGTGGAGTTTCTTGCCGGCTCTTCTCCATAGGAAGCGACAAATTGGAACCGTGCACCTAGCTTCTGACGTTTCGTAAGTGCCCTTGCAGGTTTATGTGAAATAAAATATTTTTATTTTGATTTTGAACTTCGTGCGAGTCGCCTAGAAAATAATAAACAAAATTAAGGTCGACACCTTTATTTTGACCAATAATTTTCGCCCGATTCGGTTGTCCAAATCGACTATGCATAGGGGTTTTTGAGAGGCCCTATCTTCAACAATTATTGCAGTTAGGTAATACCTACGTTTCACGATCCTCCAATACGTCACCTACCTATTATCACTGTAATTTGAAACTTTTGTAAATGGCAACTATTTTGACAAGAGTAACCGTGGAGTTTCTTGCCGGCTCTTCTCCATTGGAAACAACCAATTCGAACCATGCCCTAGCTTCTGAAGTTTCATAAATTCCCAAGTAGGTTTATGTGTTTTTTTTTTGTTCGAAATGATGTTGCCTAATTCTTGCTGGCAGACTTGTATAGACTGTTAATGGATGAATTGTGATGGGTTAGAATACTAACCTCTGGAACTATGCGCCCATGGGAAGCCTCCTGGTAACGGAAATACTTGAGTATGCGCTTGCGCTGGTCGAACTGTAACAAAACAATGGTAAATTTTGAGTTTGGATTTACACGAATAGCTTTCTTTCATGACGGTTTTATTTTTTAAACTAGGTGCATCCTCGGTTTTACCGGCAGGTTCTAATACAGGTCATAGCCCACCTATATGCCAAATTTCATCCAAATCCGTTCAGCCGCATAAGCGTGAAAGCGTTACAAACAAGCATACGAAAACGTTTAGATAAAATGAAAATAAAAAGTAACATATTAAAATTACTCTTAGAATGACCACTTTTTGAACGTCAAAATTACATAAGACAGTCCCCCGGCACGCCCGCCCTTCACCACTTCCTAGTGCTTTAGCTGGGAAGAAGAAGTGGCGCAACAAACTCCCCAGCAGCACAGCTGTCTGTTTAGTTGGAAGAACTTGATTCTATACAATACTAATGTTCTGTAATGTTTCTATAATGTCTTATTTGCATTAGCAATGTCATCATCACATCAAAACGTCCAGTTCTGGACATCGACCTCCCTCAAGCTCCACCACTTCGACCGGCTCTATGCTTCCCGCATCCAGCGGATTCCTGCGGCGTTCACAAGGTCATTGCTCCACCTTGTGGGAGGCCTTCCAACTCTACGTCTTCCGATACGCGGTCGCCATTCCAGAACCTTTCGGCCCCATCGGTCATCTGTTCTGCGAGCAAAATCGCTTGGAGGCTTTAAGTATGTTAATCGTGTTTCCTCGGACGAAACTATTCTAAGAGTAAAATCTATAGAAACTAAGAATCTGTAGATTTTGAGATAGGGCATTGACTTGTAGACCAAAGGTAATTGAGTTTTAAAAACAGGTATTATTTGAATACAACTGAAAAAATTATCTAAACTGTAAACCGTCTTGACCTACAACAGATATTTTTTGTGTTACCAATTATTTCCATCGTTTTATGCCGCCATAAACCAATAACATTTTTTCACCAACATCAAAAATGGCAAAGGTACAAACGCATTCAGCATAATACGCGCAAAAAGGGCGTGCATGCATTGTAAGACTTTTTGCACGATCGATCTTGTTTGTTGAAAGGCTCACAATAGAATTATGGAAAATGATATTAGTTGCTCCCGATTTTATTCCCATTAAGAACGTTTCGATTATTTGAGGGATTTAGGTTTATATTAACTTCTGTATTAATATTGAGTGAATGAATGAATGAAAGGTGAAGACAGCAAACTTATTGTTTAAAATTAGTCGTTATCGAAAGGTCCTGCCAGTTTAGCTTGTGACTTTGGATGATCATCGCAAGCTACAATAACTTCATTTTTAGCAATAAAATGAACTTGATATAAGTCTTTTACATGACACTTAAATAAAACTACTGAAATGTTAATGTATGTGTATTGTCTACGCTTCTGTGTACCCCATCAGGCAATCATCATCATTTAGTCTAGCCTATTCCCAACTATGTTGGGGTCGTCTTCCAGTCTACCCAGATACAGTTGAGCACCAGTATTTTACATGGAGCGATTGCCTATCTGACCACAACCTAGTTACTGGATAATGCGATACCTCTTGGTAAGACACGTTGTCAGACTTTCAGGCTTCGGATACGACCCGTAACGACTGTCAAAAATCTAAGAATGACAACCGGGACCAACGGTTTAGCGTGCTTTCCGAAGCACGTAGGGTCAAGATGTAAAGATGGGCGCCATCTACGGACCGACCGCGGCAAGCGTTACTTAGCCACACCAGGGAATACAGATATTAATTATATTTAAATACCGACTCTCTTCAAAAGCTTTATCTGGGTAAAATGATATTATTCTGAGAGCCAGCTACTAACTCGAAAAATATTTTTGCTAAATTAACGAAAAATATCCAAAAAATATGCTTGCCAAAAAACTAAACTAACAATGAAATAAAAACAGAATTTAAATTCGTAGCCAACGAAAATTCTAAGTATTAAAAATATATCAAACATATTATTCGATATTAAATTTTTCAACCATTACTTGGGGCTACCCTCTAAAAATCGTTGTTTATCTAATAGATTACTATAACAATAGGTTTGTTTTCATCTCTGTCCGTCAAATTGGGCGTGTCAGGCTTAATAACAGACAAAATGTTACCATTACAAAAATCTGTTGACATAACCAACAATAGTTGCCTACACTGGGAGGTCTGCACAAAAAGTTTTAATTCATTGTCTATGATCGATAAAAAAGAGATTTAAAGTGAGTGTTTTATAGTCTGTGGTTTTGAAAAAATGGCGATGCGTCGGCAATAAAAAAGGGATTCTCACATACAGTTTTTGTTGTGGGTTTATGTATTTGTAACTACTTGATACAATTTCGGATTTTCTAGAGACGATTTGGCTTAAGATGCTCAATTTAGAAGGTTGCCATTGTGCTCCTCGGGTATAAAAGGCGGCTACATCTTTTCTCACAAGTTGTGGGTGGTTTTTTAGTGGGGTCTACGTTTCGCTAATTGTGAAGTTGTAAAAATAATGCGTCTAGGTTCGTGAAAGACGTTTAATTTACTTTTAGCGTATTTTTCCCACCACGCTTGCTTAAGATGGGGTGGCGATTTCAGAGTACTTCTCACGATATTTTTCGCCAATTTTACAAATTTTTGTATTTTCGTTTTTTGCCACCAAAATCCAGACGAATACAGAACCTCTCCTTTTTAATGAGGAAATAGCATCATCAATAGTCACCATGTTTGCCAGGCTGATAGGAATACAACATAGTTGTACAAAAATATGCAGAAGCTCATGAACACAGACTTCATCATCGCGTAAAAGTCGAGGCGATCCAACTCCTTGACAACACTGAATTAGCGCGAAGACTAAAAAGGGTAAAATCTTTTGTGTTAATTTAGTGCAGTGTAAGTGAACTTAAACTGTAGTGCAAGTGCTGTCTTTAAGGAATACGTGAATCAAGTGTCTTATTGGACGATTTATTAGTTTTATAGTTACTTGGCAGTTTAAATTATATTTATATTACCTACTTATTAGCTAATAGGCTAGATTGTAATAAGAATAAATTATCATCTATTGTGATATTTTATAAAGAAAAAAAAAAGAAAACGAAGCGCAGCTTTACTGTGTTATGTAATTTTGACCTTCGGAAAGTGCTGATTCTCAGCTTAATTTGAACAAATGACTTTTCATTTTGATTTTTAGACCCAAAGAGCAATGCTTTTCGGGAGTCCTATAGTCCTATGTCCAGCTGTGGACGCCTTTCGGCTGTAATGAATAAATCAAGCCGAGCCCATTAAGGGTTGATAAGTGTGGTCACTCTATAACATAAGGAAGCCGAGGGGACGACTGACAAGCCGTAACAGCTTTCTCAAGTCGACCATCCCACTATTTGACGGTAGCTTTAGTGCTGCAGTCGGCACGATTGAAAATGTTAAGCCTTAAGAAAGCCTGCCAGCGGGTCACCAACTGCCATGGCTCATCTGGAAAACCCTTAATCAACTAAAAAGCCATTTGGGCCTCTGCCGGCACAACTTGGTCAGATGCGGGTACTCTGATGAAATGCAGTGCGTCTGTGGAGCCACATAACAAACTATGCCCCACTTCTTGTGGTGCTCTCTGTGCACTAAAGCTTATACTATGGAAGACCTTTGCGAGGCCAACGATAACGCTGTCGAAGTGGAAAAAATTTTGTCGAAGCTTGTTCAAAACCAACAATTGGAATCATCGACACGACGAATAAAAGTGCGGTCACGTCGCTCCCTTTTATAGTTAAGTTAAATTCTTTCAGACTTACCTAAGTATGGATGATGACAATGTGCTAGAAGATGTTGTAAGTGCTGATGCTGTACGGGTATCGGTCTGCTGGCAATAGGCTTGGCGATAGGCCATGGACTGCCCATTATCGGCTGCCGGTATTCTGAAATAGAAAGAGATTATATATAAGTAAAAATTAAAGTCAGAAGTCATTTATTCGGATTTAGGCTTAGAATCAGCACCTTTCGATCGTTTGTTTTTTTTTAAATCATCAAATAACTTCTCCCGCTCTGATTGGGCAGGAGGGCGTGTCAGAATTTTACTGAGTAAAACCCACCCGTGTTCCCTCAGTTGCCTGTGTGCCATGGGCCACGGTATCTCTTTCGAACAACCCGCACCCCTGGCCCCCCACACATCGGTCCTTGCGGACCCCACCAGTTGGTTCTGACATCTCTTTGAGGCGCACGTGGAACACAACGCGTCGTCGACCCGGGCTTGGTCCTTACCGGACAGCGAGCTACCCATTATTCGCCGTCCGCAAGCCCGCGCCTACTGCGGCCGGAAATCAGCCTGGGATTCTCGACGCCCAGGGCGTCTCCTGCGGAGGCTACGGCCGTGAGGGCGCATATACTGCTTCTCTCTCACGTGCGCCGCCTCCCTCTTTGCGAGCATTACTGCTTCGCAGAAGGAGGTGACGGCTACCCATGCACTCTCGCTCCGTACCATGGCCTGGACCAGGGTCGAACGCGAGAGATCCCGCCACCGATCGCCTCCACAAGGACGCCATGTCCTTGTGGAGGCCATCGTTGGACGCGAGAGATCGCCGCCGCTGATCACCTCCACGAGGACACGGTGGTGCTCCGCCCAAGCCGGGCAGACCTCCACCGTATGCTCCACCGTGTTCTCAAGGTGGTCTACGCAGTGGAAACACCCGGGCGTTTCCTCCCGCCTTATCCGAAACAGGAACCTCCCGAAGCAACCGTGTCCAGTGAGGACCTGCGTCAGGCGGAAGGTTAGGACGCCATGCCGCCTCTCTAGCCACTCCTCAAAGAGGGGACTTACCGCCGCAATCGTGGCGTGTCCAACCTTTTGATCGTCACAATGACATCCATCATCACTTCCTAGTGTAAGAGCTAATAGATGTGACAACCAAAGCTCGGATCCTATAAACAAAAACGAATCCTTTTGTTAACTAATGGTGGCATTTTTCATTGTCAAACTGAACATATAAATAGAATCGTAAGCTAGGTTTAGAGGGAGAGGGCGCTAGTTGTCACGTTAAGATTGGCTCCGTTTTCAAAATATCATTAAAAATACTAAACAACAGTTTTAAAGTCTAGTTGTATAATTTATCAGTCACTTTATATGTAGTGATCAGCGTGTATTGTTGGCAAAGGGGTATCATAAGTGATGTTAAAATAAAAGTGATATTTAACAACAGCGTCTATTTGAGTGTTTACAAACAAACATAAGTACTAAACTAAATAAACAGTGTTTAATCAGAGTGATAATCAATAACGCCTACAATTCTACATTACAAAACATTGGCAATATTAATGTTTAAAAGTAAAGAAAGTGAATCCTCAAATAACTGTACCGTTAACTTAATTCAAAAGTGGCGATGCGTGACGCTAAATTCTAGACCAATCAAAACAAAACAAAAGAAACGAACTTTTATTATATACAGTAAAACGCATAAGACATCCACCTATTTCGATGCAATGTGTATCTGTTGACGTAGCTCTTTGCGACTAACGTCGAGTTGAAGATCAACGAGCCACGTGTCGCAAGTTCGAGCCCTCCTCATAACATCGAATTTTTGTATTTTTGGGAGAATTTGTTTTTAAAGACTAAAGCGGTTATTTTATTTTTTTGCTACTTTTTATGATTTTTTCTGCTTTTTTATGCTTTTTCTGCAAACTTCATAAATATATTTGATAAACTTTCCTTAGAAAGATGGAAAACTTCAGTAATGTTACTATAAGAAAAAGTCGCATGCGACGTTCTCTTTCTCGTTTGTCCGATGAATCCATTGACAGTTTGGCATCAAACTTAAGCGTAAAAAGTATGATGGACCTATCAACACACTTAAAAAACGATGAAACGTCACACTTAAAAAATACAATTGAGAATCTTAAGGAGCAGATCATGAGCTTTCATCGTGAAATTGATTCACTAGGTTTAGAGAATGCCTCATTAAAACAACAACTAGCTGACGAAAAGCTTAAAACTGAGCACTTCAAGAAATTGTACACCACGAGCACAAGTACCAAAAGTACAACTTCACACAATACAGAAATTTCCAAAAAATATTTTTCGAATAAAGGCAAACTATCCGCTAGAAAACTAGACCTAGACATCAACTTTCATACGCCTCAACCATCTTTCAACAGTACCTTTACTGATATTCACAGAAAAGAAAAGAAAAATGAAACTAAAGAAACTGATACTAAAGATTCAATAGAAACGGCCTTAACTGCAATTACCGAGGAGAACACACAAGATCCGACCCTACTTGAACATAAATCACAGGCCACAATAAGCAGAAAATCTGGAAATGCAAATTTACTTATTCTGTCGGATGACCAAGGGAAAGGTGTAGTTCAAGGGCTACTGAAGAAAGAAAAAGAAAATAAATTTATTATAAATAAATACGCCATAACTGGGATTAGGAAACCAGGTGCGACTACAGAAGAAGTCTTGTTATGTTGCAATAAATTAACAGAAAACTTTTCAAAAAATGACAGCGTGATCATTATGACCGGTAGAAATGATTCGAACCCTATTAAATTCATGACTGAAATGGCTGCAGCAATTAAGATACTAAAGAACTGTAATATATTTATTGTAAATGTTAAGTACAATGCATTTCTGAATGAGCGTAAACTTAATTATCAATTGAAATTACTTTCACAAAACTATCGAAACTGCAACTTCATTGAAGCAAATAGCTACAACAGCGTTATAGAACAACTGTTATACAAAATTAACGATATACAATACTACAACAAATATCTTCTATACAACAATAACGTATTAATAACGAAAAAACCAAAAGGTCCAGAACTTAATATACATGAAAATAGTAAAAATATTTCACACCCGATAGTCAATCTCAATCTCCCACGTAGAGGCACTATTCCATATTATTTTTCTAAAGCGGTTAAACCACAAATATCGCGTATAAATACTTCTCCAGACAACGTTGTGTTAAGTAAAGAACGTTTTTTTCGTAACTAACAAAAAATATGACAAAAGTAGCAGTTTAAAATACAGTAGAAGTAGTTTTTCAGTCCTGCATCAAAATATTGCAGGGGCTTTAAACAAACTACAAGATATTGATTTAACTATTAATGATATGTGTGAATCTCATATAAATATAGACGTTTTATGCCTGAGCGAACACTTTGTTATAAAAGGGGAAGAAAAATATCTCAAACTTAATAATTTCTATGTTGGTGCCATTTATTCTCGGCCTGATCAGCGGCGAGGAGGAACATGCATACTATGCAAAAATTATCTCCAAAGTACTGAATTAAAAGAAGTAAAAGAATTTTCGATTGATAAACACTATGAGATTTGTGGACTAGAAATTAAATCTATACATGTGATTATATTATGTATATACAGGACACCCTCATCTGATCTAAATATATTTTTTGAAAACTTAAACAAAACTTTACTGAAACTTCAAAATAAAAAAAGTAAAATAATAATAGCCGGAGATTTTAATATTAATCTGTTAAGTAATGACACTAATTGTACGAAATTTAAAGAACTCATCTCAAACTATGGTATGCGGTGTCACATTCAAGAAGCCACCAGGTTGAACACATGTATTGATAACATCATTAGTAATATTCCAAATATAACAGGTAAAACTTATAATGTTTGTTTATCTGATCATAATACAGCACAGGTTGTTAAATTCGAATATGATCAAAAACCCATATCAGGCTTTTACTTCGTGACCGTAAATGACCTGAGTAAAGACAATGTCAACAAATTCATTGAACACATTAGTAAATTATCTTTTACGGATGTTTATAAAATTTCCAACACTAATAATGCTTTTGATAACTTTCATGACACAATCACTTTGTTTTATAAATTATGTTTCCCTCTCATAAAAGTAAAAAAACAATTCAAATATAATAAATTAAAATGGATAACAAAAGGAGTTAAAAAGAGTAGTAACACTAAACGAGCATTAAGATTTAAATATTATGTAAACAAAACCAGTGAAAATAAAACTAGGTTTAAGGTATACTCCAAAATGTTAAGAAAATGTATTAATAACTTGCAATCTTTATGTAATCTAAAGCACATTGCATACTCCAAAAATAAGGGTAAAGCTTCATGGGATATAGTTAAACACAGTACAGGTAACGAAAGGTCTCGAGAATATATTAATAGTATAGTGGACGATGATATTACTGCAACATCAGGCTTCGCTATCGCGAACCTTTTTAACAATTTCTTTATAGATATTGTTGAAAACAATGCAACCTTACAAAACAACACTTATGATCTAAATGGTAAAAGCAACGACAATAGCATATTTCTAAGACCTACTAATCCTGCTGAAATTTTTAGCATCCTAAATACATTAAATAACACTAGGTCGTGTGGCTACGACGATTTATCTACAGATCTTTTAAAACAAATCGCTCAATACATCGCAGAACCTCTTTCATATATTATAAATTTATCATTAGAACAAGGCTGCTTCCCGGAAAAACTCAAAATATCTATTATAAAACCGATGCACAAGAAAGGATCTAAAACAGACAAAAATAATTATCGACCTATTGCGCTGATACCAATCCTATCTAAGGTCTTTGAAAGAGTTATGTACAAGAGAGTCCTCTTTTTCTTGGACAAGTTTAATATGCTTGCAAAACAGCAATATGGATTTAGGAAAAACAAATCCACCTCATTGGCAGCGTTTAACTTAGTCAAATCTATCCTAAATAACATCAATTCGAAAGTGACAACTTCAGCTCTGTTTTTAGATCTTAGTAAAGCGTTTGATTTCGTAAATCACTCTATTCTCATTGATAAGCTGAGTAAAATGGGTATAAGAGGTCCAGCTCTAGAATGGTTCAAATCTTATTTATCAAATAGAACTCAGATCACGAGAATCACAAAATTTGATGACAAAGTCAATATTATCAACGACTTTAACTCCCAACCCCGACTAAATTACTTCGGAGTTCCACAGGGAAGCATCTTAGGACCACCACTATTCCTTGTATACGTTAACGATCTCCCTCAAGCTATTGAACAGGATTGTGTTCTGTTTGCTGATGACACAACGGTTATCCTTGATTTTAAAAATGAGGAATCATACGAGTCTGATATAAATAACACTTTAAATAAAATTATTACTTGGTTAGATAACAACGCTTTAAAAATTTACGTAGAAAAAACTAAAATAATTCATTTCAAAACGCAGAAAAGTAAATTTATCCAATTTAAAATATCGCATAGAGATCAAATAGTAGAACAATTACATAAAACAAAATTCCTTGGTATAACACTTGATGAACATTTCACCTGGAAGGAGCATATTGATGAAATATGTATGAAAATCAATAGGTTTGTTTTTGCATTAAAGAAAGTTAAAAATGAGACATCCAGATCAACTGCTTTAATGGTATATCACGCCTATGTTTGCTCCGTCATCCGGTATGGTATCATTGTCTGGGGAAATTCTTCTGAAATTTCTAGAGTTCTGTTAGCACAAAAAAAATGCATACGAGCAATTTTCAATATGGACTGGACTGATTCCTGCAGGCCAGTGTATAAATCACACAACCTTCTCACAGTTCCTTGCGTTTATATATATGAAATCGCTAAGTTTGTTAAAACAAATTATTCACTTTTTGAACCTAATATTAAAACAAATAAACGAAAAGCCACACAATTTTTATTAAAAATGCCTGTTCCTAGAATCGAACTATTCCGACGCAGTTGCGTATATATGGCGCCACTTATTTATAATTCAATTCCAAATTTCATAACTGATCTACCTTACAGAAAATTTTGCATAGTTCTAAAAAAATGGCTTATTTCACATAGTTTTTATTCTATATCTGAATTCCTCAAAAAAACTCCTTGTCAGTCTTATCATTACAGAAACGCATTGTAAATAAACTTACCTATCAATAAGTGTTACGTACTGTACATACATACTGCATTTTATGTTGAATAGCAATTACCTATTTTATTTAATGTTGAATTTTCGAAGCTTAAAATTGACTTTAAATAATTTAATAAATTAATAATATTCCGTTCATTTGTGTAGAGATTTGCTTAACATGCTAGCACTAGGATTTTACTTTAATATTTGCATGCCAACTTACCTATGGCCAAATGTGTCATCGCACTAACAATTTATGTACCTACCATCTTTTGTACCGCATTTACAGCAAATAAATGACTTTGACTTGACTTTGACTAATTTTACCTGTTTTAGCAACTTCCATAGGGGAGGGTCGGCTATGCAAAGCTGTGAGGTCTTTGCTTCAGTATTGGTCTCAATTTTAACTAATAACGGTCCGTAAATTATAAGAATAGGTCATGAGTAATCGCTTTCAATCAGGCAGTTGAGTCTAGTTGACCAATGTAAACACTTTTTCATTCAATTCAATCTAGCGCAGGATTGAAATAGTAGTCGATCAAGTACTACTGGAATCAAACGCTCAAGTCAGTAATTTCAGCGACTACCCAATAATACATTGTGTTATCTCGCCAACACAGTATCAAATTGACAGACATATTCATCACGACGTGACGTCCATAATTCACTTAATTGAGTTTCATGCAGGTCAATGAACGGTAGCCTAGCTTGTCACAATATTACAGTATAGCAGTGGCGAAAGCATCATATAACACGATTCCTACCGACTTCCCTTCGAGGATTCGCATCGGCAACTAATGGCACGTCAATAATGGCTACTATTATCAAAAGATATAGTTACACTACCGGTATTTAATTAACCATAATGTTCGAACAAAACCGGTTATTTTTATTTTTGTATTTTAACAACAAAAACAATCTAAATTTTGTTTTGTCGCTGGATTACAGCGCCAAAACGTCATAACCGGGAACTAAAAATTCATACAACAGCGATCCCATGGCACCGCTTGATATGGATTTGTGGATCTTTGACAGTCGATATGGGTCGTCAGAAACCCAAAAGTCTGACAACCAGTATTACCAAGGGGTATCGTATTACGCAGTAACTGGGCTGTGGAGGTCAGATAGGCAGTCGCTCCATGTAAAATACTGGTATTCAGCTGCATCCGGTTAGACTGGAAACTGACCCCAACGTAGTTGGGTAAAGGCTAGGCAGATGATGAGAAAGTATTCTTTATTAACAAATCAGTAAATTAAAGCGGACATCGGTTCGGCTTCTCTCTTAGAAAAATTGACACCTCGCCGCTGCAGTATAGACTGGCTAGCCGGCTTGTTCACGAGAATTTCCATACATGCGGTAACGTTGGCAATTATTCATACGGTAACATAGCATAATCAACCTAAAATGTTCTCATTGCTGGGACACTGGCCTCCTCTCTATGAGAGTGAGCCGCAAACAACCACGCAGGTCCAGTGCGGGCAGCTGAATACGGCCTACTGTGGCATCTTTACTTTCCATAGCAACTTTACCCATGAGTACTGTACTCAAACTTTTTTTCGATAACTAAAAATCGGATCCTTTTAATATTGAACCGTTACAGAAGTATTTGAAGAATAATCTACTATTTGCAACATTTTTTGAGTAATCGAGAGATTACATCATAGATCAATACAACTGTCATTGTTATAGTTACTCATGGAAAATAAAGAGAGAAGAGCGACTGACTATCTGAACTCCACAAACCAGTTACTTGTTAATTATGTTGCACTGCATTTAATAAATATTTTAAACATTTATTTATTTATAACAATTGCTTGCTGCACTTACAGTAAACACCAAAGCGCGCAGCAAGCCAACAACATCACAATGAATTTAAAAAGTTATAAAAAATACAACCGACTCCCGAAAAACACTACAAAGTGAAAAATAACTTTGATTTCGGAAGTCGATGACTTTGGATATGTATTAAAAAAAATTGTCACCGCCAGTGTTTTTCCGTACGTCGCTTGTTTTTTTTACGTTTTCATTTTTCACTTTTAAGTTATATAGTACCTACCCGACACCGTCGAAACAATGCTTAATTATGCGATAGAAGCAATAGCGGTTGATTTGCTGTCATTTTTTGAAGAGTTCCTATGTCCGTCTCCGAAACGCATCATCAGATCTATATGAAATTTAAATGGGACCATTTCGGCATGACCCTTTTCGAAGAAAAAATAATTTTGGAAATCCGTCTATACAGGATAAATTTTATCCAGTGCGCAAACTGTAACCATGAATTCAGCATATCATTCTAGACGAAAAATTTCTACGCTGGGGCGTAGAAATTTTTCGTTGGTTATACAAAAAAAGTGCAATACCAACGCGGTCAAAATGTATGGAATTGAATTGAAATGAAAAAAAAGGCCTACGCGCACTGGATAAAAACTTATCCTGTATATGACGGAATTATGCCCGAGCATACATTAAAAAATACATGTCGACCTTCTTTTTGAAGTCAGTTAAAAACTTCATACAAACATTGAACATAGATTTCCTGCTATACACAATTATGTCAACATCCGGCGTCTGAGCAATCAGGGCGTTCAGGATTAAGTGCAGTGCATCATAAGGCAACAAGTTACAGGCATCTGAGGGTTTGCGCTTAATAACAGTGATCATCATCTGTTTAGCCTTTTCTTAACCTTGTCGGGGTCGGCTTCCAGTCTAACCGGATGCAGCTGAATACCAGTATTTTAAAATAAAAAGACATTAAGAAGTTAGAAGCCAACAAAAAATAGTTTTTCTTGCTAATTTAACCTAACTTTGAGCGTGTTCAAGTTATAAAAGAAGTGTAAAATCTCCAAAACCAAGTCGGTACCGACAAAGCTCAAATATCAAAAAGTTCAATAAACTTTATTGGTCATTGATTTATGCAGCGGTTTTTTCTTAAAACCCGATCTCCCGAAGGACTTTTCTTAATTTTTCACGCGCCTGTTTTACTATAAATTATCCTGCACCTCACTTAATAACGTTGTGCGTGTAGACTAGCGTCTAACTGCTCATCACTGATACTACCTCTGTCGGACACGATGCCTGGTGAGACAGCGTGCTTATTCGCGAGGCCCACCAGTGAGCTCGAGCTCGCGACTAGATTCCTCTTAAAGTGAGCTGTCATTAATGTCAATCCCTAGTGTCAGATGGAATTACAGCTCACTTCATCTAAATTCTCACAGTGAGATTTTAACAGAATAGAACAGCTGAATCGAATAATAAATAAATGAGTCTATCAAAGACACGCAGATCGATATAAAATAATCAAAGTTGAACAGCTCAGTAATAGGATAACGACGTGATTACTATACAATGCTTGCTGGGTAGGGTGCGTGTGGTGCATGTTGGGAACGGACAGCGGAATGAATAATGAAATAAAATGGGGGTGTACGTTATTTTTTGTACGAAAATCTTAATACGAAAAATGTGACGTTCAGTTTGACAGTTCACACGAACAATTACTAAGTAGTAGTGATATTTTCAGTAGTTAGCTTGAATCTCTGGGATACATTTTCACGACTGACTGGCGATAAAATGTGTGGAATCGAGTCATTTCCTCATTAGAAGAGCCTTCACGAACGACGGAAAACTAGACTAGTTGATTCGATCATCAACACGTCGCGACTTTCTTTAAGCTGTTTTCCGACATTAAAGTTGGTTAGACCACGAGAAGATATATAAAACAAAAAACAAAAACAAAATTATTTTTGGAACGGACTCATACAGCAAATAGTGGTCAGAGATTAAAAAAAGGGCCTCCTTAGTCCTAACATTCTCCGCTCCACGGCCGATCAGAAGGCTAGTTCAAATTCAAAAACGTGACATTTTTTGGAAATCGATGGTCTCTGACATAAGATTGCGACTTGATTGTTTATTTGACCGATTGAGACTGAGATTAGAATGCGAACGTTCTTAAAAATACGTAAATTGCCACTGATTTGTATTCCTTAATACGAGCTCGTTATCAAGCCATATATATGTTGGCAAAACTAATGCTACTTGGTTTTAAAAAAATGCTTATAACAAAGAAGTGAATGGACACAAAATATAATTCTCTTTATTTTGTACACCATAAACACACACAAGCACAAATACGACACGCACACAAGTTTGATAGTACATTAGTACAACGTTTGTTCACCGTGATTTCGAGAATTCTTCCTTCTAACTTGCCTCTTCCGTTCCTTAATCGCAAATTCGTAAATGAGCGGAGTTTTAAATTAACCAAGAAAGTGCTGAATGGCGTTACATACGGTTTTAAATCCGCTACTCGTTAAATTCAGCACAGCACATCCTCAATAATCAGTCTTACTAATTTAATATTATAAAAATGTGACACTTTGGATGTTTGTAATTTAATCACGCAAAAACGGCCCAACGGATTTGGATGAAATTCGGCACAAAGATAGTTTATAACTTGAATGAACACATAGGATCCTTTTTATTCCAGTAGTACGTCCCCGTGGGGTAATTTCCAACTTCAACTACTACGCATACTAAATTTTCATGAAATTTAGTATGCGTAGTATGTTTCGGGGGCGATAAATCGGTCTAGCTACGTTTCATTTTTAGAAAACGTCAAACCAAAAAAAAACCAAGCTAAGCTCGGTCATCCAGGTATTTATTATAAAGGGAAAAGATTTGATTGTTTGTAATGGATAAAACTCAATAACTGCTTAACCGATTTTAAAAAATCTTTCATCTATGACAAGCCACATAATTCCGGAGTAACATGAGCTATTATCGGGTGGCCACTGAAAATCAGCGCTGTGCTGTGGGTTCCATATCACAGCATCATGCTGAGTGGAAGCCTTCTTGTCACAGTCACGGCGTGCAGTTGCCAACTATTTATGTTTTTTATGCCTATATATACATATCTGTGTTGTTATCATGCTTTTTTTTAATGTTATGTAATGTTTTTTATTTGCACGTGTTTCTGTGACAAATAAATCCATTTTCTTCTTTCTTTCTATAAATTTCAGACAAAACAGACAAAGCCTAGTTGTA
Source organism: Polymixis lichenea (assembly GCA_949091785.1). Lineage (NCBI taxonomy): Eukaryota > Metazoa > Arthropoda > Insecta > Lepidoptera > Noctuidae > Polymixis > Polymixis lichenea. The sequence goes on from OX420959.1 coordinate 11,588,991, forward strand.
CATTATTTGTAGCTAGCAGAAACTAGTTACAAATAATGTACAACCCGCCCCCTCTCTCAACTTGCACCACGCGCACCCTGATTTCTTACTGCCCCGTACTGTCAAAGACACGCTGCCATTATATATTGTGGAGCCTTTGTGACGTCATTAATCATCGCCATCCCTTGCTTTAGATTTAAACTATTATGTGCTGTTATGTTTGTTCGGTGGAGTACTTTAATATGGATGGATTTGGTTGTACTTAAGTGTGCTTTTGTTTCATAGAATGTAATTTTACGTGTTTTACCCGACCGCGACGAGCAGGTCTGAGAGCGGAGGTGTACTCTATACCAAATGTATCGGATTTAAAAATATTTTTACAAAAAAAAGCCGACACACAGTGGAACGAATGTATGGGAGCGGTTGGACGTAGACATGTCCGAAAAATAAGAGTAAAATTATGACAAACTAATGATGCCATCTTATTCGATTACTTAATGCCTTCATAAATTGTGGTGATGAATTTCTTCATAACTCCCATATTTCGGGAGTAATTTGAGAAAATGTGAAATTTTACTATGAAAATGAGTGTATCGAGCTCTCTCCCTCCCGATTCCGGGCTTGTTTCAAGTAGTGGTCTCTAATATCGTAATGCTATTACTAAGAGCTATATTTAATACTAAGACACATAGTGCGCCAAATGTGCACTTTCTGGGATAAAAGGAAATGAAAATTTAAAAAAAAAAACGTTTTTTCCCCATTTGTATTTACTTTAAACCGCAGACAGACTTATTAAGAGGTCTATAAATATATTATATATATATACAGAAATATATATTAACAAAAATATTCACAAGAACTGATGAGAGTATGACTTTTAAGTAAGTTGATAATAAATTACCTAGTTTCATTAAAAGTACAATAAATAATTAAGATGTAAGCTCTAATTTACTAAGTTACACATTTTAAAACAATAACATCATTTAATTATCTTCGTCATCATCATCATCATCAATTAATTCAAATTCAGAATCGATGTCCGCTAAATCATTTATGTTAACAAATTCGATATCACTTTTCTCAGAATCCGTAAGCTCATAAAATTCCTTAAAAGAAGATTTTTTTACAAACTTATTTCCTTTTGGACGGATACTTGTAACAAGTGGATCAGAAGACAGTAAAAGATTGTGCATAATATCTTCATTGCATGAGATACTGCTATGCTTTCGAGAATGCCCCTCTCTATATTTTCTAAAATCTTTATTTCTAGCCTCAGATGCCTCTTCGGATAGAAAACCAATGGGCACAATTGACATGTTCTGAACTATGTCTGGCCCATGCATTAAAATTTTATGAAGTGAAGAAGGCATATAATACCATGGGTATAACTCCACGTAAAGCTTAGCAGTATCAAAGCAGAACTCTCGGAATTTAGTTACGTTGATCTTCTCTCCTGATGAAATACACTGCAAGATCACACAGATTTTTCTTAAAAGCATAGCATCTATTCCGGTCAGTTCAGCAGATTTAGTGTAGTTTTCAAAAAATCTCCTTGCCGAGTTGCCATTGTTGGTGGATCCACTGCCTTGTTTCACAACATCGAGAAGTAAGCCCGTTTCTCTTCTTACAGCCTCTTGAACTCTTTTCTTCCTGTCATCAACTTGCCTTTTTGCTATATCACCCCTTACTTGCCATGATTTTATGTCTAATTTGTAGGAAATGTGTAATAAGCATTCCATTGAGCGAATCCAAGCGTGAAGGGTGCTTAAGCTATATTTATACATGTCCTCGTTTGCGTGTTTATCTTTGATTAACTCTAAATTATTCATTTCTTTAGGACAAGCCTTGCATATGTCACACACTGAAGCTGCTGTATTGGATATAATGGAATGAATTTTACCATCAATCATTGTCAACAGCAGTTGGTGTTTGACACTAATTCCATCAGTGATGGTGGATGGAGTTAAGGCTTCAATCTCTGCTTCGATTTCAGCCATCTCTCTCTGCACATTTTCTTTGGTTTCCTTTATAAACTTAAACAATATTGGCCGGCAAAATGAAGTGGAAGATGGTCGCTCGTTTTCCCAAATTGTTACACCTTTTGAGACGAGCCGCAGTGGTACAAGACTAATCATAAAATTACTAGCAAGATCGATTTGCTCATCTTCACTCGTCCTTTGATGATAAATGCTTTGGCTAGATGATCCGTCAAAACCCCATTTGCTGGTCAATACGAGCTGTTGATTGGGATCAACAGGGGTTTCTAACGACCTAATAAGTCTTCTTGAGGTTAAATCCATCAAGGCTTGTAATTTGATTTTTGCAGAGCTCTCTGTAACTGTGAGATCTTCTTTGGCCGGATAGCACTTAATTTTTTCTTTAACCAACATGTAGTAACTCGGGTATTGAAGAGCTCCTTCTTGAGTGTTGAAATCCCGAAGAGTGTTATAGCGCCATTTCGATAAGTTCATCGATACATAAAGAGCCAATGCCTTCAAAGGGGATATTTCCCGTACCTGAATTGATTTACCTTCAATGAAGGCTTTGATTTTTGAGGCCTCTTCTGGATTCTCCGTCAAGTATTTCATAACATAAGCTGTATCGCTTTGTCCTGCCTTTTGAAGCGCCCTTTCGGCCGAAAACATAATTTCAGCGCTGCTACTGCTGCATGAAAGACTATCTTCAGTGCGTCTTCTTTTTTGCCGGTTACTAAGGTCCTCAAAAGATTTACGAGGACTAGGATGTGTACAAGTTGAAGCATCAGATTTAGCAGGAGAAATTATGGGCTCGATGACGTCACTTATATTTTCTGTAGAAGGTTCCATATTTTCATTCTGTAATTCCGGCCATTGAATTGCAGCCTGTAGCCAAATCTCATGTTTCTTCCGAAACTTATCTGTGCTTCTTCCAGACTGTGTCCATTTTGCATAAATGCGGTAGCAAAATCGACGACACCAGTCTTTTAAACTTGTTTCAGCACTTTCACATAACTGAACACAACTGTTATCTTTTAAAACACTGAACAAATAGTTAAAGTCGCGTAAATCTTTATGTGCGCGTGCGCATAAAGCAACGTGAATATCAAGATTTGTATTAAAATTTGGAAAATACATTGCGAGATTAGCTTGGATACAACGAGGTGTAAATCAACACTGATTTTAAAGTTACTAATAGTGACCTATTTATATAAAATCCAGGTATCCCAGGTATCCTTTGTTAAATATTGCAAGGTAATTAGTTATTGTGATAATTAGTAAATGATGCATGCTAAATTAGTGTATTAAGAGCCATTTAGTAATTAAATAATAGCAATGTTCTTATCAGTAATCATTAGTGCATCAGTTTTATATGTAAACCTTAAGTCCCTAATTATATATCCTAATTAGCTTATATCTTCTCTAATTGGCTGCTCAGAAATGTTATTGTAATAAGGTAAACCTTTAGAAAAACGGTTTTAATCAACAAAATAAACAAAAAATAAAAAAATTGTGTTATAAAATAAACATCACTCTTTATCCCAGAAAGTGCACATTTGGCGCACTATGTGTCTTAGTATTAAATATAGCTCTTAGTATTAGCATTATGATATTAGAGACCGCTACTTGAAACAAGCCCGGAATCAGGAGGGAGAGAGCTCGATACACTCATTTTCATAGTAAAATTTCACATTTTCTCAAATTACTCCCGAAATATGGGAGTTATGAAGAAATTCATCACCACAAGTTATGAAGGCATTAAGTAATCGAATAAGATGGCATCATTAGTTTGGCATAATTTTACTCTTTTTTTTCGGACATGTCTACGTCCAACCGCTCCCATACATTCGTTCCACTGTGCGACATCCGAAAAAACACTACAAAGTGAAAAATAACTTTAATTTCGGAAGGCGCTAGGCGGTGACTTTGAATATGTATTTAAATTTTTTGCCTTCCGAAATTAAAGTTATTTTTCACTTTGTAGTGTTTTTTCGGAAGTCAGTTGTTTTTCTTTTTTTTTGGAAAAAGTTTTTATTTTTCACTTTTTAGTTTTAGTACCTACCCCACATCAATTCGAAATTTCATCATCCTTGGGGTCAAAACAATGCATAATTATACGATAGCAGCAATCGCGGTTGATTTGCTGTCATTGTTTGAAGAGTTTCGTTGTCTGTCTCCGAAACGCATCATCAGATCTATATGAAATCATCAAAATCGGTTCATAGTCGAAAGTTATGAGGTAACAAACATAAAAAAACATACAGTCGAATTGAGAACCTCCTCCTTTTTTTGAAGTCGGTTAAAAACATGTCGAATTGTTAACCTCCTTCTTTTGAAGTCGGTTAAAAAGAAAACAAACCCTGAACACATTAATTCTTAAATTGTTGCATTCAGAATCTGTATTTAGAAGGCTTTGCAACTTTTTTCAACAATTTTATTGTTTGGACAGCATTATCAAATTGTAATTGAAAAATCATTGCTGAAAGTTTGAGGTTAAATTAACCTAAATTATCAAATAAAATTCTACATCTTAAAGGTGATTTTAAATTAGTATTTTGGGCCTAATTATTCAAATAATCAAATCAAAGCACTCTAGTATGTGGCACTACAAATTGGTATCTATTCGTACTTTTTCTGATCCATTTGTCTCTTAATTTTTCACCAGATACTTATGAAACAGACCATGCCAGCACAATTTCAGTTATGTTATAAAGTTACATACAGGATAAATTTTATCCAATGCGCAAACTGTAACCATGAATTCAGCATATCATTCCAGATCCCAGCGCAGATATTTTTCGTCGGTAATACAAAAAAATCAGATGTGCTATACATTATGACCGCGTAGGTATTGCACTTTTCTATGAAACGGGCGAGCCCATAGATTACACTAGATTTTGCGATGCTACAGAAAAAATCCAAATGGGAAAACCCTATATTAAGCCCTATTATTGTAAGTATATGTAGCGTAAACCATTCCCCATTAGGTAGACCGTCGGCGTCGGCCAACTTTAGCCAGCCGTTTATTACTGTCAAAAATATTTTCCTATCTGACGAAATGTGGCTGTACGGTTGTCAAAAGAGTTAAGTAAACAGGTCGTCGGATATAGTTGACGTTTAGTAAGAAAGTAATGGAAAAATAAACATTTTTGCAACCCCAAAACTCAATTACACTTCACAAAATTGAACGCATTCTATTTGGCAACTAGTAATTGATCAGAAAATTGACCAGGCGAACAGTACCCCAGGGCAAGGTAGTCGCAAAATGCATTTAAAATGATCCCCTAAGTACATATTAATTAAAAGGGGCGTGCCCAACATTAAATTAACTATAACAAACGATCCGTTAAAAATAACAATCAATAACAAATACACAACGTTATTTTAACGCAACCAAAACGGGCTTAAAAACATATTAATACCTTTTGTTATCAGATCAAAACTATCTTTTTTTATTCTATTATGTCTATGGATTATGTTCTGTTTGCTTTGCATTATGGTTTTATTGTCGGTGGTCGTTTATTTTTTGTTTTCTCAAGTGTTGCCAGTATTTTTGCAATGCCCTTTTATTTTGTTAAAGAAGTTTTTAATAAGGTTTGCAAAGTAATGTGGGTCTTATAGAGGTTATAATTCCTTTTGTGTGTGTGTTTAATTTCTGTTGTATTTTGAAGTTGAAGAGGGGTATTGGTCTTCTTATAATATTGCAAGCTCGATTTACTTCGATGCGCAATTCATTGCCTTGAAAACTGATCTGAGGCAATTATCTTCGTCTCTATTACCACTCAACTGTTGAGGTGAATATAATTAAATGTGAATAAAACAGCTGCTGCTTCTAATATCGCACATAACTTGGCATCCACCAATTCTATTGGATTACATTAGAGAACAACATTTGATTAACACTGGACCTTATCAGTAGCTTTTTTGGTTTTCGAAACTAATTTTATAAAGTAAAATAAAATTATTTATTGAATGTTTGTTTGTTTGTTACGCTTTCATGTTAAGACGGCTGAGTTGATTCGGATGAAATTTGGCATATGGGTAGACCATGACTTGAATAAGGACATAAAATACTTTTAATCTCGATATTCCTTCGGGACCGAGACTCATGCGAGACCGCAGGTCACTTTAATAAGTTAATCTTTAAGCTAATCTTTAATAAAATGTGGTTATTAAAGAGTTTCCAGATTGGCTTTCATCAATTAGAGATATAATCATTTCTCCTTTTAGTAACACTTACTGAAACCAGAAATTTCGTTCTCACTTGCTTGAAGCATTGCCGTCTTAATTTGTAACATGTAGGTATGTATAGATTACTAGATCATCTTTCCTAACACCTAACAAACGAACAGTCAAATAACAACCACATTCTCAATCACCAATAACACCAAATTATCCAAATGCGAAAACCCAAAGTCCCAAATCACCTATCAGAAACATTCAGGAAATCAACCCCTATATTATTATAATAAAATAATTAAAATCACACCGGGGGTGAAACGTTTTAAATCGTTAACCGTTCGGGGTGTTTTCCGGGTAAACTTTTCCGGGGTAACGCCTCCACCCCTGTGTGGGGGTGAATTTTCTTCACCTTAATCGGCTGAGCATATTTTCTGGATACGTGCGTTCTTGAGGGTTGTAACTGTACGATACGTGTGTATTAAAGATTTGAAGGATATATTTTAATAAGTCAATAATAGTAGTCTTTTAAATATTGTGAATGTGAGAATGTTGTAGATCTTGCAGACTAGATTTGTAGACCATTTTCTATTCTACATTTCCATTTCTCTTAATAAGTATCTGGTACTTATTGACAGGCTTGCACTGTCCTCCCATACCTATTATCACTGTAATTTGAAAACATTGTAAAAGACAATTATTTTTAAAAGAGTAACCGTGGAATTTCTTGTCGGCTCTTCTCCATAGGAAGCGACATATTGGAACCGTGCACCTAGCTTCTGACGTTTCATAAGTGCCCATGCAGGTTTATGTGAAATAAAATATTTTGATTTTGAGCCCATGTTCCCACGTTTATAATAAGATCACGGCGGATTCTTCCGAACACTGGAATTTCAACGCAGTGCTTAGCGTCAAGAGTTGATAATCGTAACAGTGTGTATTTTAAGTAATTATTAATAGGTATTTATTCAATGAAAATGTTGATAATTTTTTGCATTAAAAGATACATCATTTTCATCTGCTACCTTTTCCCAACTATGTTTGGGTCGGCCTTCATTCTAGCCGGATGCAGCTTAATACCAGTATTTTAAATGACGACTGCCTATCTGACCTCCACGACCCAGTTACTGGGTAACAGGATACTACTTGGTAAGACTGGTTGTCACACTTTCAGGCTACTAGGCCATAACGACTGTCGAAATTCCACGAATGACAGCCGGGACCAACAGCTTAACGTGCTTTCCGAGGCACGGAGATAATATTAAAAAGCTACAATGAAAAAAAAAAACTGCAATAAAAATCCAAAAACGTTATTAAAACAGTAGCGCTGTTCAATTAACCGCTACTCGAAAACGATTGAGTCGCCGTACCTGAATAACGGCTATTTAGCGCCAATTTTTTCGCGGGAAAGTGAGAAAATAATTGATTCCGGCGAGGGGACGAATTTTATTGGACCCTCCCGAATCCCGCCGGGCTTAGGATTGTCGCATTTAATTTCTTTGTGATTATGTCCCCAGTTTATTGTTCGGAAGTAAAAATTGTTATTGTGGGCTTTTTTTGGGAAATGTTGGAAAGAAAAGGGTGTATTTTATATTTTATGATTCTGTGGTAGGCATTGCTAGGATTTTGTATGTGGCCGTCGCGTTGTTCCAAAATATATATCTATTTGCAAATCGCTTATGAAGATTCAAAATTTGTGTAATATAAAAACACGATTCGGCTCCTAAGGGCCGTAGCGTGATGTTAAATATCCTTCTTCCAGAGTTAGGTTATCAAATGCAAAAACTAAATTTTCAAACTCGACTGGTTGGGCTCCAGAGATAAGCGCATTTTAATATAAGAAAAATGAAAGAAATATCTATATAGTTGTATTAATGTTTTTTACGATTATAATTCTATATATAAATATTTTTATAAATATAAAACCTGAAACTGACCTGAAAATTTCCAAAAACGTAAGTAAATTTTAATTATGCTGGAATCAAAATCAAAATCAAAAGTCATTTATTCAAACTAGGCTGAGAGTCAGCTATTTTTGAACGTCAAAATTACATAAGACAGTTCCCCCAAAACGCCCGCCCTTCACCACTTCCTAGTGCTTTAGATGGGAAGAAAAAGTGGCGCAACAAACTCCAATGGAATGGGCCTTACGTTTTCATCTAAACTATGAGAAAAAAAATAAAAAAATGTTTCTATCTTTATAATAGGATCTTTGGTAGTACCAATTCGATTACAAAAATTCTCTCACTTATAGAAAGCTTAACAACTATTGCCGGATGCCATAGGATGATGTTATCAACGTGGACAAATTTACTGGCAGAAACAATATTCTAAATTCCTTACCTACTTTATTCCACATTTATGAAAAAAACATTACGGAAAACTACACTAGGTACGTAATGAACCTGTCAGTCCTCTGCCTGTTATGACACGCATAAATGTTGACATAAAACAATTCACCAGGCAGGCTTGTTACGAATATTAACGTCACAATCTGTGCTGCGGTTACCTGTGTGTTCCAGACATATTATGTTACGTTTCAGAATTATGCTACTGAATACTGCTCGCCAATTGGGACGTACGCCATGTAGGAGTAACCCTGATTTTGTATTAACAACTGGCTGACTTGACAGATCCTGTCCTGTCCAAATCCCATGGAAAAAAAGACGATCAGGTTTACCCAAATTTTGGGATTTGCCGATAAAATTAGACTTTTAAAATATTTTAAATAAATAGAAAATACAAATCAGTCCAGCTGTTCTCAAATGATCCGCTTACCAGTGAACAGCATTTCACTTGTATTAATGTAGATAATTTGTATACCAGATACCCTGTTTTGCCGACTTTAATGTGAGTCTAATTTGCTACATGCTTCTGTACTCTATACACTGTAAAGTGTAGAACATTCCTTTAATACAGACATTTAGAGTTACCAGATATTTTTGTATTCGACCGAATTCTCTACTCTGTTTAGTGTAAATATTATTGTTGTTATTTAAAAGCTTCAGTTTCACTATGGTATATGAACAGAATTGGGCCTAATATAGTTCCCTATGAGACCCCAATTATAATTAAATGAAAATGACATTAACTGATTAAGTTTTGGATACCGCACAGTTAAAAGTATGGGTGCGGGAAGAACATGAAGGAAACATAGTCCTAAAAAACATTCTTGCTAACTTTTGTCAGCAAAATGTCGGTATTAAGTCAGTCAATTGCATTTTAAACGTTTAAGAAGTTGCGTTTCACTTTAATAAATGTGCATGCTAGAATTTATATTATCTTTTAAATGACACTCTCTCTCAGTGCCAAAGCAACATACCCGCATTATGGCATATCAAAGTCACAATCCCTTCTACCTACCCCAATGGTAGAAACCCTAAAATTTACATACACATACTTAAATAAAATTCATCCTAACCCGCCGACCGCAATCGACAATTTCCGTGAAAACCCGAACGCGTTATCGCGTTGCCATTGGCTCGTTTAAATTCAGAACGTGTCTGCGGTCGTGTGCAACGGGCGCGGAGTGTTTCAAAATTGGAACGCAAACATTTAACAGGTGTAGAACATTTAGTGAGTACGTTAGCGGTTATTTGTACTTATAGTTTTGTGCGTATGTGTGTGCGTTATGTTGTTACTGGTAAAGTCAAACTACTTTGTGTGGAAACATGTGTTCATCTAAGCCTCGGTTAGTTTGAAAATGTTAGGTAAATCGCTGTTGAAAAAGGTTTACTGGTAGAAAACTCATTTTTAAACTAAATAAATATTTGCCGCTGGATATTCCGTTACTAATATGCTGGAAAGAATAATTTAGGTAATTGAGCTATTTGTGATTGTATATGCAGAGGAAAACATAAACATTGGATTGAAATAGCGGAAAGAGTAACTAATATAAACAATATCAATAAAAGGCCAAGAAAATCAGATTTTGTTTATCGCTCCACGATATGCGAGGTTCCCATCTAGTACCTTTTTTATACTAGCCTACGCTGCCGCACTCCTGGGCAAAGGCCTTACTCCTTCCATTTTTCGCGACCCTACGCGTTGTCCTTCCAGTTCTGACGGAACCTATCTAGCTCGAGTGGTCTGCCGCGACCCCGCTTTACTGCGTCGTGGCCAACGATTCTATTTGGGCCCACGGTTTGTTCAGCATGCGGCAGACATGTCCTGCCCGGTCCCATTAAATTTGGGCAGCTCTGTGAGCCACGTCAGCTATCTTTTTATCTAGTTGATACTCAAACTCAAACTCAAAGCGTTTATTTCAATTAAATCATTTACAGGCACTTTTGAATTGTCAAAAAGTTGATCAGTTGGAAAGTTGAAGCTAGTTGCCCATTCCAAAACGTAAATCTCCCCAAGGACACTCTTTTTAAATCAAGTTATTAAAATTATAAAATTCTGGGTGCCTACCAGGCATAATATTATTAACCCTATTATTGTAAAAGTATTGCAAAATTCTCTTCTCATAAAGAGAAGGCACGAGTATTGATCACCACTATTTCTGATTTCAGACTGATTTAAGACGTCAATGATGTCTTAAATGGAATTAGAGACATATGAATTGAAAAAGTCTGATTGATATGCTACTGAGACTTCACTATATGTCTAGATTTCCTCACGATGTTTCTCATCACCGATGTCGGTGATATCTAAGACTAGCAGCGCTCCGCAGTTTCACCCGCGTAGTACCCGTTCCCGTTAGAATACGGGGATAAAATATAGCCTATGTTACTCAGTGATAATGTAGCTTTCTAACGGCAAATGAATTTTTGAAATCGGTCCAGTAGTTTTTGAGTTTATTCGTTACATACAAAAATACAAATCTTTCCTCTTTATAAAATTATTAGTGTAGAAGCTTTCTAACGGCAAATGAATTTTTGAAATCGGACCAGTAGTTTTTGAGTTTATTCGTTACATACAAAAATACAAAAATACAAATCTTTCCTCTTTATAATATTAGTGTAGATAAACACATACCGTCTTATTACAAAACGGGACCTAACTTTAGTTCTAGCCTAAAACTCTAAGTCAGGTTTTGCATTACCAACTTTTCTTCTATTTTCGTAAAGTTCTTAATACAAAAATGACAGTTCAGCACTGGACTAAGTTGTCAGTTTTGTCAAAGGAGCTGTATTTCGATTTCAGTTAGGTTCTTATTTCAAAAACAGGCTCGATTGTTTAAACCATACCTAAAGAAAAATCTTGTTTTGTAATAAGGGGGATTTAGTACAATTCATGTCACCCGCCTTTTCTTAACTATATTGTTTTTCCAGTTTAACCGAATGCAGCTGAATACGATTTTTTTACATGGAGCGACAGCCTATCTGACCTCCACAACCCAGTAACTTGGTAATACCCCTCGGTAAGACTGGTTGTCAGACATTCGGGCATTTCACTACCCGTAACGACTGTCAAAGATGTACAAAGAACAGCCGGGACCAACGGCTTAACGTGCTTTCCGAGGCAAGGAGGAGTCTCGATATGTTTTGGTTGGTCACCCATCCATGAACCGACCGCGGCAAGTGTAGCTTAACCTCTGATCGATCAGTTTTAGATTGATAAGCATTATGTAAACAAGTGAGTTTAATTATGTATAATAAAACAAAACCTGTGTAAGTTAATCCCCTAAACATAAGAAGATAGCCTAACGTACTAGTTCCGCCAATCATGTTGGCGGAACTAGTACGTTAAAAAAAAAGCCGTTACATGCGACTGTTATTATTTAGTCCCGAACTCTAGCCGCAAATACTTTACTAAATAATATAAGGAAAACGCAAATCGGCTCCAACTCTAATACAAAATCCTAAAACTCATCCCATAAACGCTCACCCCTTTTCACCCCCGCCCATTAACTTTTTCATAACAAGTTCAGGCGCCGACAATCACGTACAGCCTAAACTAACAAAATAATAATTTACCCCACCTGTTACTAAAGAAAGTATCCATCCCAATCATTTGGTAATCGAATTGAACTTACTAAAACGATATCCATGGCAAACTTTACGATGGCGATAAAAAAATCCGATTCGGAAAATCGACTAATATATACTTGGACAAAAATAAATTTTGCACATGAAAAAAGCTTTGTGTCAAAGTACCTAAGGTTGAAAATCGTCTGTTTCGGCTGTAAAAGTATATTGGCAGTAAAACGTAGTGAGTGAACGTTCCGAATTCGAATATGATCGCAATATGGCGGCAATGACATGTTAATATGAGCCCGGGGACCGATATGCATAATTTTATAACTCCCGATTCAGAATTTTGCTTTTCTGTTCTTATTTCTTGTGTTAGCAGATGTTGTAATATAGATTTTTGCAGCGACTTCGCTTCGGTTTGTCGGGTTATTGGAAATTGTTTTAAAAGATATCTTATTGTGCTTTCCGCAGTTTTGGCTACCCATTTTATGTTTCAACCAGGGGCTTACTCTCTAACTCCGTCAACGAAAATACGGGCCCGTCTGGAAATAGTTCGAAGCTTCAAAGTGACTCCTACAGCTGATTAATTAACTTTTTTGGACGAGTAAAACCATATAGGGAGTACGGAAAATTGTCAAATCGTGTAGTCATTCATTCTTAGTTTCGGCCCCAAACTTTGCCGGTGTCGTGACATAATCACATAACATATAATCAGCCTTTAATGTTCCCACTGTGGGACACAAGGTTTCTGTAAGAGGGAGTGGGTGCGGATTAGCAGAAGTCAACATGCCTTCAAATTACTATCATCCCCTTACCAAGGATCTCACATACACACACACACACACACACACACACAAAGTCTCCTACTAACACACACATACACACAAAGTCTCATACGAACCCCAGAATAAGTAATAGTCTATAGTGTTATTTGTCCTCTTTTGGTATAATACGGTTTCATATAACTTGCCCCATTTGTGTACGAGTGCATAATACAACTTAAATGTTTACAAGCTTATGGCGGGGTGGAGACATGGTGTCCCGAAAGACAGGCGTTTTTTTTTTTGGTGCGATATCATCAAATAACTTCTCCCACTCTGGGTGGAGCAGGAGGGCGTGTCAGACTTTTACTGACTAAAACCCACCCGTGTTCCCTCAGTTGCCTGTGCCAGGGGCCGCGGTATCTCTTTCGAAAAACTCGTACCCCTGGGGGTCTTACGCCTAGCTTAGGCACCAGTGTCCCACAATATAACAATGAATATACAGTAAAGTTTTCGTTATGTATTTGTATTTATTGTATATTGTGGCGAGAAATAAATCGTTATCTTATCTTTTCTCAATTTACATAATTTATTGTATAAATCTCTATTAACTAGAGTTTACTTCCTCCATCCCTAGCCTTATTTTCATCATTTACCCAAAAAATAATCGGCTTGTCCCGTGTGATGTCGGACTAAAAGAATAGCACCACCCCCTTTCTTCTCGTGGGTCTCGTAGGAGGCGACTAAGGGAACTATTAGAGAATGGGCTCCGAGCGTTCTCTATACATTTTTAAAACCATACTGCGATCACCAATCCGGCGATTATGTCGAAGTGGCGGAGCTTGGTGGAGGTCTATGTCCAGCTGTGGACGTCGACGGGCCCAGTGCAGAATAGTAAGTGTCATACGTCGTCTATTTTTTGGTTCTAAGACAATCCAGGTTCCTAACAATACTGCCACGATTTGAGAACAGTAGTTTTGAAATAAACATCATCTTTTGCCTACTAATCCACATTTTTCAAGACCTAAGTAAGACATCCAAGATCACATGAACAAATATTTAAAATCGAAATAAAAAGTCTTAAAATTCAGACTAGGCAAAGAATCAGCATTTTTAGAACGTCATAATGACATTAGACAGCCCCCCAAAACGGCCGTCCTTCACCACTTCCTAGTGCTTCAGCTAGGCAGAAGTATCGCAACAAAGTCCTCAACAGCGCAGCTGTGTGTTCAGTTACAAGAATTTCTTATACCAGTGTTACATCGTAAAAAGAAAACCCACAAAAACTATCTCCCACCCTCTAAAACTATTATATTTCCTACTAACAACACTATCTTTATTTTCCCGTAATTGCTTCGTTCCTAATATCGGCAGACAATAAGACCGTATCAACGGAACGACATCAATAATAAAATAATATAAAAAGCAACTTACTTCCTAGCGTTATGTTAGGAAAAGGACATATTAATTTCGTTGGTAACCCCTCGAATTATATCTATCTCGTTCTTGGGAGCGCAGTTATGTATAGCGCTGTCTCGCTCCCGCCCCCGCGCTTAAGTGTCCGGCCAGATGTTGCCAACATTTTATTGAAAAACTCCCCGAAGCCATATTGCTACTTGCCTTTAGTGAATTAAGATGTAGCAACGATATAACGTTATTGTACCGTTATTAACGTGTTACTTTCGTTTTTATAGTTTTTTTTTTCGGCGAAGTTAATTAATTTCTTTATTTTGACGTGATGTTACTTCTTGCTTTGTTTTATTACAAATAGCGACCATACTGGGCCAAAAAAAAGCACATTTTGTACTAAAAAATCGACCAAATTGTACTTTTATATAGCTCGCCGAATGTCAGCTCAAAACTCTTTTTTAAAATTAAAGTAAAGTATTTAATGTCGGTGTCGTTAATTTTAGCAAAGGTTAATCAAAGTAAAGTATTTAATGACGGTGTCTACTACAAAGACAAACGAAAAAAGATACAGGAATTTCGACATCTTTTTTACTGTCGCAAAAAATGAAGTTTATTTTAATGATTTTAAAACAACATAGGTAGTTCTGAAAGTAATAGCAGACTGGTCAGATGGTCCTTTTATTAGACACTGGATTGCAGTCCACGTGTCTAATTGATTTCGTTTTTTTTTTTCTTTGTATTTCTATTGTATTGTGTTTTTACTCACTTAGTTCTTCGGTGCTTGCTAACTGAATAATCCGAAATAAAATTATTTATTATTATAGGGCACCATACCCAATTTTTTTAATTGTCCTAATATTTCAAAAAACGGATGACAGAAACGTATGTATGTCCAGATAACTTCGTACTTCCTTTTCTAAATTGAATCTATTGAAAACCAAGCCGACGCCGACGGCCAAGCTCACGGACGGAGGTAACCGTCAACGGCAGTATCAAGGAATTTGCAAACGCCTCGCTAATCTTAGACATAACAACAGCTTCTAATCTTTTATTTATTGGAAGATCGATCGATCTTCCGTTATACAAGCCTATAAATGTAACAATATTTTACTATCTAGTACTTCTACTAACAGTCTTCACATACCAAGACTCCTCCGTGCCTCGAAAAACACGTTAAGCTGTTGGTCCCGGCTGTCATTCGTGGGTTTTCAGAAGCCCGAAATTCTGACAACCAGTCTTATGAAGGGTTTTACTTGCCCAACGGGTTGCGGAGGTCAGATCAACAGTGACTCCATGTCAAATACTGGTATTCTATAAAGATAATGACTAAAATTACGTTCATTATTCACCAACAAGCACTGGCCCCGCGTGGTGAATTATGGCCCACTCCCTCTTTCAGAGAGAAGGCCTGTGTCCCAGCAATGGGAACATTATCTGACTGTGACAGATGGCTGATTGTGTCACCCGAGGCAATTGACACTGAATAATCTACACACCACATCACACGAAATAGAAGTTCTAACTTACACAACGACAGTTTAAAATGATGGCCTCAAACCTGAAACACGGATTTGAATAAACCTAGATCCAGTCTAACATTCTAAGTTCGAACCATCATTACTTGTAATTGTATTTAAATTCGATCAAAATTCGACCACAAATCATTCTAAAAATAATTTAAAAAAAGGTTTCCTGCACTCCTTGAACTCTTTCTCCACATTAAAAGTTTATATGTGGAGTGTAGGAAGCATTTTTTTTTAATTTGCCAAATTTCATACTCTTACGTACGCGAAATTTTCGTAAAAAGGGTATAAAGTTTTTGCTTCACATAATAATTATTTATAGATCGATACTCGTAGCACTTTGCATGACTATGTTTTTAAAATAAAAGACATAAACGCGCGCACAATTACGTCAAGAACTGCTGTGGGTTTTCTTCGGAAAAGTAAAACAATATAATTAATTTCCTGTTTCTTGTTTATGACTTAGATTAAATTAATGAATTTCCTGTTTATGACTTAAACTAAATTCCTGTGTTATTTTATCGTATCCGTAATATAGCGACTCCCAACTATTTCGTACTATTAAGTACAATATTTACCTAGATTACATTTTCATTCACCATTTTTCTTATTGTTTAATTTTTTCATTTTCATTTGAATCTGATTTTTATGGTGTACAAGATAAAGAGTATAATATCATAATAAGACATATCTACATACTATATAAAACATTCTTTAGAAAAAAACTAGACCCGGGCTGTCGGATATTTCAAAGCGAGCAAGCTCTTATCTTTCAAAGGTAAAAAAAATATTACGACGGTTTTATATACGGACACTAATGTATGACATTCATGACAGTTTTATTTACGAATCTACTAAAATCTTAAATTCACTGACAGACAACGTCGTAATCCGGTGGATCTCGAACCACGACACGAGTTCATTTATTCAGTAGTTCAGTTTATTAGGGGATACATATATCAATGGAACTTTGTATGCCGATGTAAAATCCTATCAGGTGCACGATACACTTCGCCACTTTATCTGCTATTCAAGATGAAAAGTAGCCTACGTCTTTACCCAGATCATGGTCTTTATGTGTGCTAAATTTCATCCAAAGCCGTTTTAGTGTGAAAACCGTAACAAACAATATTATTTTCACATTAATAATTTAAGGTGTTTTTATTGATTTTCCGTATTGCAGAAACCCAATTCCGCAATAGAGTATATTCCAATTATATTTTTCTATTATTCCTTTTCCATTTTGTTCGCTTACGACACAAAAAAAAAATCTATAAATGTAGATTAGTTGCCCACCGGTCCAGGTTCAAAGCTACCGGCGGCGGCGGCGGTCAGGGCTTAGAAAATCCCCTATCAAGATGGAGTACCTATGTCTAAGACTGCCGTTTCCTGTGTCAATTACTTGATCCACACGAAAGCGTCATTCACAATCATCCGGCTCGAAGGACGGACACACGTATATACATCGTGATCATTCCCCTGCCCTTATCCCAGTTTATTAGTGGTCAGTGCAACATGTCTTTTCCTTCCACACTTCTCATTTAGTCGTCAGTCGCCTCGGTAGTCACTGCCTATCTAGGGATATCATAATTCACACGGTCCATCCATGTTTTCGTTGGTCTTCCCCTACTCTTATAGCCATCCACATAGGTGCATACATACTTGTATATAATGTTAATGAACTAATTTATTGATCTTGATATACAAAAGCACAATGTCATCATCATCATCATCATTTCAGTCGAAAGACGTCCACTGCTGGATATAAGCCTCCCCCAGGCTCCGCCATTTCGAGCGGTTCTGTGCTTCTCGCATCCAGCGGATTCCTGTGGCCTTCACCAGGTCATCGGTCCATCTTGTGGGTAGCCTTCCAACGTTACGTCTTCCAGTACTTGGTCGCCACTCCAGAACCTTCCGGCCCCATCGGCCATCTGTTCTGCGAGCAATGTGCCCTGCCCACTGCCACTTAAGTTTCGCAATTCTTCGGGCAATGTCAGTTACTTTGGTCCTCCTACCGATCTCTTCATTTCTGATTCGATCGCGAAGGGAAACTCCAAGGGGCAATGGAGAGGGCTATGCCCCTCTCCATTGCCCTTTGGGTGACTTTCACCCTTCCTATGAGGCCCATTGTGAGCGACCACGTTTCAGTACCATATGTCATCACTGGCAACACGCACTGGTCAAAGACTTTCGTCTTCAGACACTCTGGGATGTGTGACGAGAAGATATTGCGTAGCTTCCCGAACGCTGGCCAGCCGAGTCGGATTCGACGATTGACCTCTTTCTCGAAGTTGGACCTACCCAACTGGACAGTTTGTCCTAAGTAAACATAATCGTCTACAACCGAAGAAGCACTGACCACACAATGTGAATTTGGCACATTGTGCTCGTTCAAAAAGGAAAATCAGGAAGTAAAAAGGAAAATAGATTGCACCACAATCATAATTATCTTAACCTCATCCCAATTTACTTATTACAAACTTCGATAGAAATACTGTCGTATATAAGGGAACTCAACTCTATAACTTAGTGCAATTAAGGAATCGAAATCACTTACAACTTTTAAAAGGCTATAAAAGCAGTTCTTTAATCGTGTTTAAATTGTACGTTTTACTTTTTTTTTCAACTTAATTTTAGTTTTTAACCCAGCGAAACCGTCGCTTAACATAATTATTATATTTTTCCTCATATGTGTGAATAATTGTATTCTTTTTTAATTAAATAAACTGTCTTAAACCATATTTATTTGTTGTGAGTGTTTTTCTCAAATCATAAACTTAAAACAAAATTAGGTGGCCAACTTAATTCAAATTAATTATATGATCGAGAGTTGTAATGTACAGAAAAAAAAGTTACCTAAACCTGTGCCCTCCCTATATTCTATACTCATAAACAAGTATATAAATAAGAGAACTACGAATTTTAGCAAAACCAATTCCGTAAATAAAAAGTATCGGCATTTTCCAAGTTCAATCACCATATCAGTCGAAAACAATCATTCAAATAAAAAGAAAAATAAAACTCACCATTCACGTTGCTACTTTTCAAACTATCTTCACCCAAAATTGCACTAACACTGAACTTCAATAAGGGCTTTTTTTGTTCGGTATACTCCTCACAGGATCTCACCAACTCATCCGTGTACCCCTTCCCTTCGTGTTTGTCCGCCTCGTCCCCTGAATTTTCATGATAATTAAGGTTAAACCTTTTTTCTAGTTCCTCTAGTCTTCTTATACCAGACTTCTTGCAAGAAAAAGGGGGACAGTCGTACGATCCACAGCTTTGACAGCGCCGAATCAAATTTGGAACGTTCAAAACCTCTTTTTCGGTTGGCCGGCCTTCTTCGTTCCGTGGATAGTACTCGTTATTGTAATAAACCTCATTTTTTACATAATCATCGTCTCTGCTTTTCGAATCGTCGTCTTCTATTTTTGAATCTTCAATCGATTCCTCGTGTCGCTCTTCGTCGCATTCAGCGAGTTTTGTTTCGTCCATATCTGGTGTGTTTTCTCGGGATCTTTCGTAATTTTGACGAACGTAATTTTCTATCTGCTGGTTTATGTATTGATTATGTAGCTCTGTTTTTTGCTGGTGCAAGATATTGTCGACTAAAAACGGTGACGTCATGTTAAACGGCCCCGCACTTGATTTGTTATAGCAAAAGTTTTGGATCGTTTTCAACATAATGTTATGGTCTAATCGTTTTCCGAACGTGTTCAGTTTTAAATGTCCATTCTTTAAATCTGTTGGGTACATAATACGTTTTGATTAAAACTACTTAAATGTACAATATACTTGGCACAATAATCAAACAAAAAATAAAACAACAACAGTTATTTATAATGCGGCTCATCACTATCACTAAAGTTCGATTCCAAAAATTCAAAATTCGCGCTCGGATACGCGTCGAAAAAATTCATACGCGTCTTCCTTGTTCGACGTTTGAACAACGACTGGGGTTTAAGGGAGTGGTTCTTCAGAAAGGGGCGTGTATCCGAACACGGGGTGGCTTTTTAGCGCGCTTTTGTTAACACCACCATCTTTATTTGGCCTCCGTATACCTTTTTGAATTTAGAATCAAGAGGTCAAGCTTTGTTTGTCCTTTTATCTACTTACAAACTTACGTAAACCTTCCAGCTAGTCTAAAATATCCCTTATTTTAACCAATATAAAAGCTTTTACATATTTTTCGCGTGTAAAAATAAAATTGTCCGACAAATAGGTATGTGTGTTGTATTCATAAAGTACGTAAAAAGGGGTATCTAGAGTTGTTTTTCATCGAGTTAGTTTCTGCCCTCGGACCCGCCCGCGTTTTATTGTAACAAAACCCGATCACGATTGATACAAAGCGGTAAATGTTGCTTTGATAATATCAAAATGGGCGCCATATTGGATTTTTGTGAGTTATTGTTTTCTTTGGGATTAGAGATTGGATTTATGTGGCGAATACACATACTTATAAGTGTGTATGTGAAAAGAAGAGTAGGTAACATTTATCTGGCAACAGATAGTGAAGCATAAAATACCATAACATCACGCCTGTTTTCTCCGAGGGGCTAAGCAGAAGTGCACCTATACCTAGTACACCCACATTTCTCTATTTATATTTATGTCTCATGTAAAAGGGGGCGAGACTATTGGCATCAACCGGGCAGAAAATCGCTCCAAAACACAAAATACGAATAAAAAAGTGTTTATTACAATGTGGCGCATACCAATTATATCCTCTGATATTCTGATATCAATAGGTCATTATCAAGCTTTTAAAAGTGCCTTATAAATCACTAACAAATAATACTCTTGAAAATAGAACACTGTTTTTTTTTTCTAAATAAATGTACTACGAAATTGTAATCAAACAGTGATAGGTTTTTTTTTAATAAAAAATCTTTTTTAATTTATGAAGAATTCAGAAATAAGCATTCCCATTTACCAAATCAATATAAAAAAACCTTTCACAATTTAACTCAAGTTGCCGAAAATAAATGTGAGTAGTACTTAGTGTATTTATATCTACATTTAATTAGGTAATCTAAATCCTATAATCTACTTCAAGGAGTCGATTTACAAATTCAAGAGCAATATTGAAAAAAAATGTTTCACTATTGAAACATTCTCTCATAGTTGTATCTTCAATCAGAATCTAAATCATTTTGCAAGACATTGCTAATCCATCGCTTCCGCTTCATAAATGTAAAAAAAATGTCAGCTCAACAACACAATGAATGTTGTTTAACTGTCAAAATTAAAGTCATTCCTTCGTTAATGTATTACGCAATTATTTATTTGTTCTAACTTTTTGCACAAGTAAACACTACTTACTGTACAAAGGCGGACTTAATGCCTGTGGCATTTTCTACCCGTCAACTTTAGGGTGATGCAGAGACCAAACTTCAACATACGGAATAGATATCTGGAAAAAGAATAAATACTAATATATTACATAGATAATTAACCCGCTGCTTAGGCTGTAAAGTATACATTATTATGAATAGATCCTCGTGTATAAACCTCCCCCATATAGCCTATAACAGTGAACAATCTAGATCATTGTCCTTTTGACAAACGATACGGCTGGACGCCTTTGTCAGTGGTTGATAGGCAAATGATACTGGATATTCAGCCAGATAGGCAGCCTCTAATCGTCTACCATAACACATAAAGTTAGGTTTTTTTTAATTCCTGAGACTAATCTGATATTTCAAGTCTTTTGTCTTTACTTTTTTAGTAATAGGAGTTTGACATTACACATGTCAAATTAGTATCTGGGATTTAAAAAAGGATCTTTGGTTCGAAATTCAATTAGTTCCCTTGACCCAGAGGAGAGATAACCTTTGTTTTACAGAAAAAAATATGCCAGCTTCTTCTGATTTGGTATACATTTTTTTAGATCTACGAGTAACGCAGCTGAAAAGTGAAGAATGTCTTTAAAAAAGTAGCGCAACAAAAATTCATTCACTACCACTTTTGGCGGTGCCTTGGAAAGCACGTTAAGCCCAACGGCTTTGCTTCACCAAAGATTCACGAATGAAAGCCGGGACCAACGTCCCGGCTTTCATTCGTGAATCTTTGACAGTCGTTACGGGTCGTCAGAATACCGAAAGTCTGACAGTCAGTCTTATCCTAGTAGTATTGAGCTGCATCTGGTTAGACTGGAAGCCGACCCCAACATAATCGGGAGAAGGTTCAGATTGGCATTAAAAAAATGTTATTATGGCGAGCAGAAACAAAATAGTTTACAGAAAAACCAGTACCTACCTACTTCAGCCTCTTAAAAATTTTCTAAATCTTAGAAATCTCATCGCTGCATTACTGCATTTTATCGTTTGCAAAAAGTAGTAACAGTAACATTGCAAAATTTTATAATTATGTTTCGAATCAAAACTTTTAACCGTTTTTCATATCTAATCTTAATAGTTGTACAATCTTGGCATTATCTTCTCCCACTATATTAGGAACATTTATATCTACATAATATACCAAACAGAAAACTCCAACAACATCATAAATAAAGCCCAATCAATGCACACTTCAAGCTTGCAATAACAGGACTCCCAATTAATATTGGCGATGCCACGCCGCGCGCCGTCGCTTTCACACCCCGATACCCCACCCCCAAACCTAACAGCTGATACTCTCTCAATTTCCGCTTATACCCTAAAAAATACGACAATAACAACCATATCGCCTTACAAATGGACCTTCGACATTCAAATGGGCAAATTGAGACAATTTTTCATTGAAAATCAAATCAATTTGCAAACTTCCAGACGTCTTGCTCCCCCGACATTCAACCACCGACTGAGTGTAAAAGAAGAACGATGTTCTAAAGAAAAAATCGTTCCAATTTCAAAATTGGCCCCGCCCCTCATTGTTATTGGCTGTTTGGGAGTCTATAACCACTTTTGTTTGGTACAATTGATTTTGGACTTTATTTTTTAGGTGGAAGAGTAGGTTTTGAGTTAAGATTCTTTTAAATAAAAAAACATCACATGAATTTTACTTCTTCGAGCTAAATATTAGATTTAATGAGGTAAGTCAGAACAGTTGGTTATCGCGGTGAAAGAAGCTCGTAAAAGATTGGATATAGGTTACCGTGGCTTGTAGAAGGAAAAGCAATCTTTTTAAAAAGATTCGTTTTTGTTTACGCTGTTACTTTGTTAAGGGGCTAGCAGGATCCGTAGTGATTATGGAAATTCGTTTTTTTTTTTGTATTGAAATTTAGTGGTTTTGGTCGAAAAAGGAAATAATTTGGTGAAGTTTCTATTCTTTTAATATCTCATTGTTTTGAGTGGCACCATAAGAACATTTGGTTTACTTGTTATTTTTATTGAATTTTTTTATTTTTTTATTTATACCTTTAACTTAGGGCTAATATTTCAATAGTCAGATAACTTTTATATGAGGAATAAATATGTCGGTTTTACAGCT
This sequence comes from Polymixis lichenea, assembly GCA_949091785.1. NCBI lineage: Eukaryota > Metazoa > Arthropoda > Insecta > Lepidoptera > Noctuidae > Polymixis > Polymixis lichenea. The sequence continues at coordinate 11,612,168 of OX420959.1, forward strand.
TATGTATGGAAAATATGCCAAACTGTCAGATTTACTCTTCAGATATTATAGGTACAACCCTAGTTTTTAACCGACTTCAAAAAAAGGAGGAGGTTCTCAATTCGACTGTATGTTTTTTTTTATGTTTGTTACCCATAACTTTCGACTGGGTGAACCGATTTTGATGATTCTTTTTTCATTTGAAAGCTGGTGCTTCCCGTGTAGTCCAATTTCATATAGATCTGATGATGCGTTTCGGAGACAGACAACGGAACTCTTCAAAAAATAACAGCAAATCAACCGCGATTGCTGCTATCGCATAAATATGCATTGTTTTAACCCTAAGGATGATGAAATTTCGAATTAGTGGGGTAGGTACTACTAAAAAGTAAAAAATAAAAACTTTTTCCAAAAAAAACAACCGACTTCGTCTACAAAATTGCAAAACTGTATCATGAAAAATCACAAAGTTATAAGCTAGTTATGTTACCTAGTTATCTACACAAACACGGTCACCACGCGGCCCACGTCGTATTGCGCTCATTGATAATAATTAGGCAGTAGGTACCTAACCGGCGATTGTATTGTAATTAACTGGTGACAACATTTTCCATCACACTTGCAAAACATTTTTGGGAAAAAATATGACATGGTGTAAAAATTATTGGAATTGCTTCAGTTACTTATTCTGAACAAACTATATCCAGGTTTCGCATAAACTAAAAATAATGTTGTATATAAATTATCTGGCTATTGAAAAATCAGCCCTTGATAAATTCCTAAAGAAATTATAGTTTGATTTGTCACTAGCTTATGCTGGCGACTTAACCGCCCGACCCACCGCGTCGCGTCGCATCGTCTGCATGCGCTGTTACTTTAACTAACGTTATTTCTGACTTTTTTATTTTTGCTCTGCTCCCAAGGGTCCTAGCGTGATGTTAAATAATAATACTTAGGTATAGATTCATTGAAATGACTCACATACAATAATTTCAACGTGAATGATATTTTGATTTAAAAGAGTGTCCATGGAGTTTTTTGCCCGATTTTCTCCATAGGTACCTACTACGCTTTGGAATGGGCAAACTTCATATTTCTGACTGACTGACATATTACCTTAATGTTGACACTTTGACTATTCAAAAGTGACTGTAATTGGTTTAATTGAAATAAATCCTTTGAGTTTCAGTTTTGTATGTACACTAATATTATAAAGAGGCCTTTGTTTGTTCGTAAGTTTGTATGTAGGAGTAATATCTGGAACTACCAGTCAGATTTAAAAAAGATCTTAATGTTTTTTAAATTCCAATTCTTCAGGAAGACTATTTAATATCACGCGACGAATTTAAGAAGCCGCTTAAAAAGAAAACAAATCAGAGAGAACGCGGCGATGCAACGATGCGATGCAATGCGATGCAATAGGATCATTGATATTAAAACAAGATTTATTTTTTTGAAGCTTGGTTAAATAAATTGTTAAAATAAATATAGTTGTACTACCCGGTTGTATAGTAAAATTAGGCCGGATACTGGATACCTACTTGCTGAATATCCGTCTTTAACAGTTTGATAATCAGTGTTACACCATGGACCGAATGTAACTGACAGGTTACTCTGCCAACACATCAGTTACCGACATCCAACACAATGGGACGCGACCCTTATTGTGTGACTTATAAAATGCAAGGCGGGGTGACAAAACAGCTGACGTTGACGTTTGTTACTTTATGTTAAGGCGCACACTATGCGACTGCGACAGCTCGGCGATTAGACGCAACGACAGGCTGCGACCGACAATCTACATACTTAGACATACAAATCAATAAAATGTAAGTGTCCGTTTGTACTGTGAAAATAAGAGCATTCTACCGGGATACAAAGTATCAATTGTATTAATTTAGGTTGTACCTAAACTATCCGTGTCCAAATTTCATCCAAATCCTTTCGGCCGTTTTTGCGTGATTTAGTCAATCACGCAAAAACGGCCGAAACAAAACTCCAAACTTTCATATTTATAATAATTAATAGGGATATCGGAACTATAAAAAATGGCTTTCAAAGCGTTGTTTTGACATTTACCCCTTGCCAACAGACAACTGTCCGTGTCAAATGGATGTAATTGCGTAAATATAGCGCACATTTGAATACGATATAATAGGGGTTGTTATTCAATGTATTTATGCACGCTTGCATTGTTAACGGGGTGAGCTACACACTTGCACTGATAAATTATGTGAGTTTGTTACAGTTCAACCTTTGTGGATTTGCATTCATCTGAATTCGAGAAAAATGTCAGTTAGAATCATTCTATTCAATTTATTTAATTTTTCCAAAAACAATTCAATTCAATAACAATCACAATTTACATTGTGTTTGAAAAAATACGTGCTACATAATAAAAAAACTCATAATACACCTAACACGGTGGTCATTGGTGGGGTCCGCAAGGACCGATGCCTGCCAGGGGTGCGGGTTGTTCTAAAGAGATACCGCGGCCCCTGGCACACAGGCAACTGAGGGAACACTGGTGGGTTTTAAACAGTAAAAGTCAGTAAAACAGTGGTCATTTAAAACAATCACAACATAACTCACATGTTAAACAGTAATATTATTCAATGTCAACTAACCAAAATTAAGAACAGAAAATCATTTAAAAGTAGTTGGTGGCAAAAAACAAAAATAAAAATATTGTGAAAATCAAATAGTTTCATATCAACTCAAATAAAGAAAAGGAATAATATTACATACACAACATACATTGGTTTGATTAAGCATAAGATTATTTGTATGCGGGCGGGCTACCGCACTAGATCCGAACTCCCTCTGCCCGAATCCATTTATGTAAATAAAAATGGAATGCTGTTCATTGGCAAATTTGGTTAAAAATAAAAGTTTGTAATAGTCCGAATAACATTTTTAAGGAAATAAATTATAGCATATGTTACTTCCTCATAATTTAGCTTTCTATTGTTAACAAAATGGTTAAAATCTCCGGGAAAGCCGACAGAAGTGAAAACTTGAACAATTACGTATGTATTTTTTGAATCATCAGGAAGTATTTTTTGAATCGTCAGGAAATATTTTATTATGCAGGAAATACTTTTAAATAAAGTGTTTTTATATTCATTATTATAAACTACTACTACAAAAATTATAGATATTACAATTTTCATTTAATGCGCACATGAAAAAAAAAAATTGGCAGCTATTTTACCAAATAGGTAAAATCTTTCATTACATGTAATATATACTGATCAAGCTCAACTAAAACTAATTTATATACAGAGGTGTCGGTAACGGTGTCGCGAGTTCAATTGTTTTTTCCCATCTCAAAAAATACCCATCGCGCCTGAAGAAGTTTTCACTTAAAAAAAAATTGGAAAACATTTCAAACATTTGGGTAAACCTACCTACTACAGGTATATTTCTGCCAAAACCTTCAGGGATACAAGGCATGATGTTATGTTAAAAGTTGTAACAACTGCAATAGCTTTTTCCAGTTGGATTTTTATATGAATTACTAGCTTCTGCCAGCGAGCGGCTTCGCCCGCGTGGAGGCCGAAAATTATCCCATGGGAACGTATCACCGTGATAAAAAGTATCCTATGTTTAATCCAGGTTATAATATATCTGTGTGCCAAATTTCATCCATTTCCGTTCAGCCGTTGATGCGTGATTGAGTAACAAACATCTTCACAAAATTTCACATTTATTATATTAGTAGGATTGGGTCAGGACCACGGACAGAAGATTGTCAATACACGAACCCATGCTGCAATAAATATGGAATCACACATTAAATTTTATCTCATAATATTAATATAAATTTTATTGAACGCATGCAATTGACACGCAATTTAGCAGCAAAAGGCACGCGACGCCATTCTTTGCCAGATTCGCCGCGCTTCCGTATAATTTGACATGGCGAATTAGTGTAGCCATAATTATATTTTATTTTTGTATTTATAACGATTTAGATAGACTAATGGCGGATTTAACGCTTTGCTTCTACTATTCAAATGTGTTTTGGCAATTTGTGTGGATTTAAAACCGGTTTTGCGGTGATATATTAAATGGGAAAATTTTAATGGGAAGGCCAAACGTTTTTGTGACGCTAATCAAATTAAAAGATATTATCAAATGAACGTTTTATTTTAAAGATCTCTAATAAAAACAGTTATTTTTCCAACACTAGGGTAGGTACCTATAGATACAAACCATTTCTGGTTTAATGGTACAAAACAAAAATGAACCTGTTGGTATGACTATAATTTAATTATGTACCCTTAAATGCATAGAGTATCGAAAACGATACAATGCGTTCAGAACCGTATCCTGTGTTTTTTTTTTAATTGTACAGCCCGGCTGAATGATCAATGGTACCGTTACTTATTTTTGTACCGAAAAAGTGAGGGTTGACACATGACAGTTCTGACATTGTGGATTTTTGACACTTTCACTGTCTATTGTCGCAAGAGTGTGCCAGTGCTGTAAATTTGAATTTTAGATCCGTTTGAATGCCGGGAAAACACGGATAATTTGTTTTGAAAAAAATACAAGATGCAAGGTAAGTCTAAAAACTTGTCGCAAACGTTTGTATTTTTGGTTTTTATTACTTGAGTTGCTTCAAAACTAAACTTTTCTCCATGTATCAATTTCGATACATCATGCACTAACGTCCCTTTTGCTATCATGCTACTGCCTTTTTATCTGCTTAGTTTTGGGCTGGTTTGACAATGTTTTGAGCTTGGTGAAGGTATAGTTTACATGCTGTGTGGTGCTTTATAGATGGGCATATAGAAGATCTGCTTCGCCGCTTGGAAAATGGAGAGCTTTCTGATGACGGCATGGATTCTGATGGGGATGAATGACCATTCTACACATCTCGTGAAGATTTAGTGAGAGAGCTTGAAAATCAGCATGAAGAGGACTTTATTGATGAAATCCCAACTGCGGACGACGGAGAGGATCCTCCACTGATACAGGATGCTGCAGAATCCAACATACAACCACCATTACCAGATACAAATTCACAACTTCCGGCTTTTAGCATGAACACAAGGAATTTAGTATAGAAGAAGCAATCACTTGTATACGATGAGAATAATATCAAATTTCGAGGAAACGAGGAGCTTTCTCCAGCTGTAATGGAATTGCAAAGTTCATATCAGTTTTTTAGCTACTTTTTCACAAATGATCTTTTGGAAAACATTGTAACAGAAACCACTCGATATGCTGTACAGACAAAACCAGATAGACCGGAAACTGAAACTATATCAGACTTGTGTAAATATATAGGTATCCTAATATTTATGTCTGTGTACCACTACCCCAGCACACGATCCTTCTGGTCCACGAAGTTTGGCTTCGGCCCTATCAAAGACACAATGTCGGTCAACAAATTTGAAAAAATTCGAAAGATTCTTCATTTCAATAATAATGAAAATCACTTACCTGTGAGTCACCCCCAGCACGACAAATTGCACAAACTGAGACCAATAATAGACCACCTCAACCTTCAATTTTCAAGCGTAACAATAGAACAGAGATTATCGATAGATGAACAAATGTGCTCGACCAAAATAGGTCACTTTCTCAAACAATACCTACCCAACAAACCCCACAAATGGGGGTTCAAACTATTTGTGCTCTGCAACTTGATGGGATATGCATACATATTTCAAATTTCTGTGGAAAAGAGACTGATGATAGATTACCACATGAACCTGATGTTGGAGTGGTGGGACAAACTGTACTGAAGCTTCTGAGAGTAGTTCCAAGGCAACAGAACCACATCGTGTATTTCGATAACTTTTATACATCCTTGCCTTTGATGTGCGTATTGGCTAAGGAAGGAATTCATACCTTAGGAACTATACAAAGAAAACGCTTGGGCAAGTCATGCAAGCTTCCCACAAAACAGGACGTTATGAAGACCTCAGTATCCCGCGGTTCATACGACGAATACGTCACAAATTTTGAAGGCGTCGATATTACCACCGTCAGCTGGAAGGACAACAAGCAAGTTGTGCTTGCGTCAACATATGTCGGTGCACAGCCTGTAGAAAATATTGACAGGTTCGATAAAAAAGAGAAAAGGCGGATATCCATTTTATGTCCCAAATTGGTCAAAGAGTACAATGCTCACATGGGTGGTGTTGATTTGATGGACTCCTTTTTAGGAAGATATAAAATTCGAATGAAGAACAGAAAATGGTATATGCGAATTTTCTATCATCTGCTTGATTTATCTGTAATCAATTCCTGGATACTATACAAAAAGTTTCAGCTAAAAATGGTGTTCCACCGAAAAACATTCTGAACCTTGCCGATTTTAGGTCTGAACTGGCTGATACACTCTGCAAGTATGCTCCAGCTGCTACCAGAGGCCGCCCAAGTACTAGCAGCCCGTCCTGCACATCAGAAGGACCACCATCTAAAATTCAGAAGGGTAAACCATGCCAAACATTGCCTCCATTTGAGGTCAGACTGGACAAAACAGATCACGGCCAAATAAGGACAGAATCTCGGGGCAGATGTATGATGCCTTCTTGCAAATTACTGAGCATTATAAAATGTGCTAAATGTAATGTATATCTGTGCTCAAAAAAATCCAAAGACTGCTTCACAGTATTCCACAACACAGTCAATATTTAGTAATAAATTAGACGTAAGTGTATTGTATAATTTGTATCACTAATGCATATTGTATCGAAAACGATACTTGTAGTTTTTTTTGTTGAAAATATAACATTTCTGAGGTCTTTATTTTTTTTTACCAATTTTCCCATTAATTATACCATTTTTCCTAGCACATATATTTTTCCCGAGAGAAACAAATTCTTCATGCATTTAAGGGTTAAATCTTCTAAAATCGTAACTAAAAATAAACCTTCAAACCTTTCAGTTTTTATTACGTCTAACAGCAGCAACCTTAAAGTAAGGCAATTAAACATCATTGTGTTTGACAGACTTGTCAGTACGTTGATACTGAACGCATCAGCATGGAAATAATTCGTCGGTTATTTATATAAAAATTTGCCGTTCCATATATTTTTGACCGCGTAAGTGTTGCACTTTTCTATGAAACGGCAGTTTTTTTTATAACGATAAGACTGAAGATGGACGACGCCGTCGCGGTTGGTCCAGAAAGCGGTGGCGAGACGACCTGGATGCGTACCGCGAGGGATGGTTCGAGGTGGCGCGGGAAGAGCTCCTGGTAGGACTTGGGGGAAGCCTTTGCCCAGCACAGTATAGGAAAAACAAACAAAAAAAACCAACGAAAAATTTCTAAGCTAGGAGTTCTAAAATCACGTGCTGAATTCATGGATCTTTGCGCGTCGATGTCCCATGCCAACCCTGTACATACCAATATTGAAAAAAGAAAAACAGGGCCAAGTTTATGCCTATCAACCGAATACCGGGGCACGGAGTCCTAAAGTTCATTTAGCTTGAAAGTGATTTCACAACTGCCTTATAGTATGAGTGTAAATATAACAAACATCACGCCTGTATTTCCTGTAAGGGATAGTCAGAGGTGTATAGAATACCAACATTTCGCCATGTAAACTAGGGCAAGCCTATTGCCAACAACCGGACACAAATCACAAACTCCGAGCTGAAACCTTAAACTGCCTGACCTGGGAATTGAACCAAGAATTACATGCTCATCAACCGCACTTGCGACCACTAAAACCATCGAGGCAACCAAATTTCATCACATCAAAATATTATTAAAGTTTCGTCCCTACGTTTTTCTAACTGGAAAACAAGAAAAACACGGGAAAAGCGACAATTATCTCTTGAATATAGGTATTGCATAGTAATTCAACTCAATCTGCCTATGCTTCTTAAGTTAAATGATACAGCCCATTCTTTAGTTCGTTCATATAAAATCATAGTTTGGTGTCACTAGCGCCATCTATTGTTCAGTAGCATCACTATGAACTTTAATCAGTCTTCTATTGCACATAAGATGGCGCTGTTATAGCTTTTTTTTAACTGAAACTTGTAGAATAATAGAAGCAATTTCTGACAATATTGCCATCAAATTTCTATTTTATCAATAATAATTGATGTTAAAGTTCCAACAGTCAGTAATATACCTACTCTGTAAGTAAAGGCTCGTGCAGACTAGCGCGACGCGAGGGTCGCGTCGCGACATTCGAGAACAATTTCTATGAAAACTTAATGGAAATTGTTCTACAAGTGTCGCGTCACGCCGTCGCGTCGCGGCTGTTTGAAGAAGCCTACACAGTCAATTTTATTTTGATTTTCCAATTACGTAAAAACATTTTTTTAAATTTAGGGGTTTATTGAAAAACGTTTACGTAACGTTTCATACGTGCTTACGTAGGTTTATGTGCAATAAAATATTTTGATTGCAATAAAACAGTCCAATTAATTGAAACAAGCATTTATTACATTATCAATAAGCAAATATACATACAAATTATACAAGCCCACACGTCTTCCTGCTTGGTGGCGTCCAACAATCAATTTTGAGTCATATTTACAAAATAACGGTAAAAACAGAATTTTGGTACAAGCGCACAACTCCTCTACTGCGTAAGTTCATATTTTTACAAAATATTTTTTTTAAAGACATTCACGGATTTAGCAGAAAATAAAAAACAAATGAATTTACAAGAAAAAGAACCGAATCTGAAATTCAAAAAGAGAATTCCGTTAAAAAACAAATGAAGACACATTTCGAAATTTAAAAAGAAAGCATTCAGTCTTCATTCAAATTCAAAATGCGTTTCTATGATTGGAACGTTATTTTAAATTGAGAGATAAATATTTTAACTGCAATGAAACTTGAAGAAGGGGTTAGCAAAACCTTTTTCAAGCAAGTTGAGTCAAAATATTTTAACTGACTAACAATTTTCTGCTGTCTCCGTAAGCAACTAACATGATGGTATCCGCAGTCAAGTTTTACCATAGACAAAAAAAGTAGAATGAGATCAAACTAAAATTAAATAATAACCAACCCACCATGTGGGTAGGTAGGATTTGTTATAAATTATTTAAAATTACATGGACGACAGTTTGTCCCTTCACCCTACCACATAAAGGTTTCATCACATAGTCGTTTTATATTTTACAAAATCACAACATACAGAAATTACGGACCCCATAATGACATTTGAGTGCAGATTTTTTTTAATGGTGTGTGCAGTGACAGCTGTCTTGGCTGTCACTATGGCTGCTTTTCAAGGAAACTATGGCTTTAGTCTAAAGCTGGCTTTAGTAAAAAATATTAATATGATGATAAATGATTGGTTAAAATATGAATAATCATATTAATATTTTTTTAATGTGGCAATTCGACTTAAGTCGTGTGACAAAATCTAAGTTAAATGAACTATGTTATGAAACCATTTTTAATAAAGACAATTTTTCCCTCGAAAGACGAATTTTAATTAGAATTTTTTTTTTGTTGAAAATTGTTTTTTTTTTGTTGGGAAGAAAGTTCTGACAAAATTAGTCAAACGCGGGAAAAAATGCCTCAATTTTACTTAAAATTATAAGTTAAATTTTTCAATAGTTTGATTGAATTATACATTAGTCACAGATTCTACTCTTGCATTTTTGCCAATGACCATATCCGACGGTGCATAGAACAAAAAAATATGGGTTTTTATAATGATTCTAAAAACTAAAAATTAAACGATTTGATTAAGGGGTTGTTACATGCTAATAATTATAAATGAAAGGAGACTATTTGTAAATACAATTGAGAATTATGATCGGTAGCTTTAAACCAATTCTAAAAAGCATGTCGCTCCATATAAAATACTGATATTCAACTGCATCCGGTTAGACTGAAAGCCGACCCCAACATATTTGGGAAGGCTAATCTTGGCTTGTCGATGAACAAATCGCAATACTCAATTGTACACACTCACAATAAACTGGAGAAAATCAACTTAAAAGATAGTAATTCTTAAATTTTACAATAATTACATAAGACTAAGACAGATTGGACAGAGAGCCCCTAAACGCGATTCTGTGACGAATGCGCGACGTGGAAAAAAACAATTCACAGAAAAATCTTCAATGTTTTGATGCAATGTAATAATAACAAGAGGGTCTAAAACTTATGTACAGTGGTTGTGAATTTTCAAAAATCTGACATTCAATGTCAAAAGTCTGACATTAAATGTCAAAAATCTGACATTACTGCCAATCAATTTGACATCTATGTCAAAATAATATATTTTCGTTTTGGGAAATATTAATATTTGCTATGTAAATTTGTGGAGGTCAGATAGGCAGTCGCCCCATATAAAACACTGGTATTCAGCTACATCCGGTTGAATTGGACGCTGATCTGAAAGGTTTCGGTTGACCTAGACCAATCTCTCTGACTGAGAAATGGCCTGTGTCCCAGCTGTGAGAAAATCATCCAATAATTTAAAAAAAAGTCACTTTTCGTGTATGTGCGTTTAGATCTTTTAAACAACGCAACGGATTTGAATGCGGTTTTCATCAATAGACAAAGTGATTCAAGAGGAAGGTTTATATGTATAATACACCGACCTCCACGCGGGCGAAGCCGCTGGCAAAACCTAGTTATTTATTAACCGACTTCAAAAAGAAGGTTATCAATTAAAAACGTTTTTTTTTTATGTATGTTCGGCATAACTCCGTCATGTATAGACGGATTTGCAAAATATATTTTTTTGTTCGAAAGGAGTTTATTCCGAAATGGTCCCATTTAAATTTGATATAGATCTGATGATGCTTTTCGGAGACAAACAACGGAACTCTTCAAAAAATGACAGCAAATCAACCGCGATTGCTGCTATCGCATACATATGCAATGTTTTGACCCCAATGATGATGAAATTTCGAATTGGTATGGGGTAGGTACTATAACTAAAAAGTTTTCCAAAAGAAAAACAACCGACTTCCGGAAAAACACTACAAAGTGAAAAATAACTTTAATTTCGGAAGGAGGTGACAAAAAATGAAAATACATATCCAAAGTCACCGACTTCCGAAATTAAAGTTATTTTTCACTTTTGCAGTGTTTTTCCGGAAGTCGGTTGTTTTTTTAATGAAGAGTTTTATTCGGTGCTTGCAGCACAGCTTACTTAATGTTGAGTTTTTTTAAGATGTCTGTACCAGTTATAAACAATGTTATTTTTCCACGCCAAGCATCCGTCAAACTCGATAACAAAAATTAAAACTGGTTTGATAAGCTTAAAAATTAATAATTTTATACACCTATACAAATTATTTAAGTTCTTTCTCATATAAATATTAAATTTATTATATTTGTTTTATTACATTATGATTAGAGAAGCTGCCTTATATTTATAAATTGAGACATGGTTTGAAAAAGGAACTTTGGAACATTCTATGTTCGGTTTTGTATGTTTGTTTGTCTGTTACTCCGAAACGGCTGTGTTGAATTTGATGGATTTTTTGTCAGATTTAGTAGAATGTTTGAGGTCCAGATGTGTTTAGATATACGCAGTTTAATTTATTGTCGTATCATGAAAAAAATTATATACATATTTAGATTGTTCCTCTATACTTCCTTCAAGAATTATCCATGTCTCAAAAATCTAAGAACTAATTACATTACTTTTCCAAGATTTATCACAAAGAATGCAATGGAAGATACAATTATTATTTAAAGGACATTTTTATTATTTATACAAGTTTATTTTATACTTTAAATTCGATATGAAAGCACTTTTTCAATCACATATGTTTCAGAAGGCACTAATGTTAAAATCTATTAACTATACACGTGAGTAGAGTTAGTGCTAAATAGCTGCGACATTTTTTTTTCTCAATTTTCTGACATTTCTGTCAAAATCTGACACAAATGTCAAAATCTAACACAAATGTCAAAATCTGACCCAAATGTCAAAATCTGACTTAAGTGTCAGAAGTTTGACTGAAATGTCAAAATCTGACTTAAATGTCTTCTGACATTACTGCCAATCAATCCGAGATTTCTGCAAAATCATCTGACATTAATGTAAAACAAAATTGTATTTTAGTTCTTAGAAATATAATATTTGTTAAGTACCATCTAAGTAAATTTTGGATGTCAGATACGCGGTCGCTTCATGTAAAATATTGATATCCAGCTATATCCGATAAGACTGGAAAGCCGACCCAAACGTAATTGAGAAAATGGACAGTTTTTTTGTTTACGACTAATCGCACTTTATCCGTCACAGCTAATTGCAATAACATCAAGCATCCTTACATTCAAAGGGTAAGCGATATTGAACATCGCTTCGGTGGAATTTATACATTTGGACATCAATTACTGGCATTTTATAACGCCATTATTAATATTTAACTTTATTATAACATTAATTGCTTAATCGTAGAGAAAATATTTTAACGGCGGCGTTTTAGGGTACTAAGTAGTAATATGGATTTTATATATACCAGCGGGTCTAAAAAGGCCACAACAAGCAATTCTTCTAAAAGTGATTCATTTCCTGAATTCCCCTATGATTCTGCTATTTGACATTTTAGTTTAATAAAGCAATTCATAATTTGGTGACCATTTTACGAATTTCCATACAAAAGTGTCAAATAGATGAATTGCGTGCTGTCACCGCAGATAATATTATGAATTATCAGTTTGTGACCATTTTACGATTTGAAATATGATTAATAATATGATCATAATATCATGATTCTGCTGTGACCTTTTTAGAACCCCAGATATTTTAAATCATTTGATAAAAAAATAACCTGTATTTACCTAACCGTACGGCGATTGTATTGTAATTAACTGGCGATAACATTTTCCATCACACTTGCAAAACTTTTTATAACAAGAAAAAATATAGCATGGTGTAAAAATTATTGGAACTTATTCAGTTACTTATTCTGAACAAATTATATTCAGGTTTCGCATAAACTAAAAATTATGTTGTATAATAACCAGAGGTCGGAGTAGGTAGATTGATTTAAGGTCGTTGACGTCAAACGTAGAGGATAATATGGATATGCCTCCAAAATACCGGAACTTTAGCACGAATTTGTGTTTAAGGTGAAAAACGTATTAATAATATCAATCTACGCTACCAGTGTTAGCTAATGGTGAAAGAAATCAGTATTGTATTTTATTCCATAATTCCAATTCCAGAACTTTTTCCGGTACTTCCCGCACATTATGGATATAAAATGGCATGTCCATATTATAATATCTTGACGCAAGTATATAAAATCAATCTACCTACTCCGACCTCTGATAATAACCGAAAGAGTAAGCGATACAAAAACGCCCATAACTAATTTCACAGATAAAAATATTCTTTTTTCAATCAAAAAAAATGGACAAAGATTATAAATCTTAACAGAGGCGCCATTAATAAATATTACTAATTACAAAATTATACCTTTCTTGTTCTCCTAAACGTTCGGTCGATATTCCTGTCTATTCTTAAAGGTGATGTGACGGATTGTATCATTTCTGCGATATGTGTGTCCACTCTAGGCTTTTGTAGTCTCTTCGCTGATCTCGTCCGGAATTTCGCCGATTCTTGATTCGTTATTATATTTGGGGTTAATGATTTTATACATCTGTGAACGAGAATGGGTCTATTGTTAGTATTTTTGTTTGTTTTATACATCTGTGGATAGAAATGTTTTTCTTTTGTTAGAATTTTTTTTTTTCAAACTAAGGAACTTTTTTGGCATGCCTAACTTTTTTTTTGTTTGCAACATGGCATAAAATACTTTATTCTCTTTATACAAGGTATAATAGAATAAACGCAAGATCTGAAAGCAGATTATTTATAATTGACTACTGAATTGATTTCAGTAACTTTTAATATGAGTTTTTTTTTTTCAAAAATTATGTATTTTGTATTACCTATCGCCGATTGAGCCGAATAAAATTCAATCTTATTTGAAGGCAATAAGTAATGTTAGGATTAACACGGTTTTTTTTTATAATAACAGTTAGCTTTAAAAACAATAGTTTTGGTCAGTGTTATGCTTTCAACTCAATTTTCTAATTGGGGTGTATGAGGTTTCACATATTTGTGTTGTTGACACAATTACACCATGCACACCAAACATTCACACCCCTACACCACACACATACTCACCCTCACACACACACACATAACACTGTGCACATTCCTTTTTCCTTCGTTATTTTTCTTTTTTTTTTGTAGTTTTTAAAACCGTTGGCGTGCTTTCAAAATGATCTATTGTTTATTTTCTCACACATATGTATAGTTAATGTAAATTGAAAGTGTGGAACCATCTAATACAAGCAAATCTTTGCTGGAAAGGTGACTCCAAACATAACAATGTAATTTACATAAGTTAATGAAATATTTTTAATCGACTTCAAAAAGGAGTTTATAAATTCGGTATGTTTAAAAAAAAAACGTATTTTCGGCCATAGCTCTGTTATATATAGATAGACGGATTTGCAAATATTTTTTTTTATCCGAAATAGTTCCACTTAAATTTCATATACGTTTGATTTTTTCAAAAGAAAAAAAAACACAAATTTCGGAAGTCGGTGTCTTTGTCATGTATTTTTTTTGTCACTGCCTTCCGAAATTAAAGTTATTTTTCACTTAGTAGTGTTTTTTTTGGAAGTCAGTTGTTTTTTTTTTATTGGAAAAAGTTTGAATATTTTTCATGACGTGGCGTGTAGTCCCACCTGGCAGCCTCCTGCAGCTTCCTGGCCAGCAGCTCGTTCTTCATCTTGGCGGCCGCCAGCTCGCGCCGCAGCTGCGCCTTGCTCTTGTTGCCGGCCGGGTGCAGCAGCGCGTGGCGCCGCAGGCGCGCCGCCGACGGCCGCGACGACGGGTCGGGGTCTACCATTTTCTGTTGGACGAATAGAGGAGCATAAGTTTCTTGTACAAGGATTTTTCTTGAGTATTGTTATGGGGTCTACCATTTTCTGTTGGACAAATACAAGAGTATAAGTTTCTTCTATTAGGATTTTTGTTAAGAATTGTTATTATAATACTAAATTGTACTAATCAAGCCGTGGAGGGGTGACCGTCTTTACATACCAAGACCCCCCCGTGCCTCGGAAAGCACGTTAAGCCATTGATCCCGGCTGTCATTTGTGGATCTTTGATAGTCGTTACGGGTCGTCAGAAGCCCGAAAGTTTGACAGCTAGTCTTATAACTAATAACTGAGTCGTGGAAGTCGCTCCATACTGGTAGCCAATTACATCCGGTTAGACTGGAAGCCAACCACAACATATTTGGGAAAAGGCTAGATAGATAATGATTGTACTAGCTGCTGGACAGTTTCTTGCGCCACTTCTTCCAACTAAAGCAATTATGACATTCAAAAAATGCTAACTCTCAGCCTAGTTTGAATTTGACTTTTGATTTTGAATCATGCCCTTTCATATAATACCCACATTCAGGGGTTTATGAAAAAATATGTAACCCGCCTTCTTGCGGCAGCGACTATATTGGATTTTGGATTTTTTTATGGCGTACTGTATTATACTAGTCGAGCCCTTTCATTTCATACCCTTATTGGCGGATTGTGATGAAAATATGTACTCCGCCATTTTACTGCGTCGACCATCTTGGATTTACAATGATACTGAATATATGAAATTGTATTGTCATCGGAATCAAAGGTGTGTACCAAATATCAGATCAATATGACAATAGAAAGGAGGTTAAATTTCAATGACATAATTTGACCCAAATAAAAACAATGAAGCAAGCTAAGCTTTATGTCTGGAATTTCTCAGTAGCAGCCCAAAATCGAGGTGGATTACGGCCCACTGCCTCTCATCGAGAGCCGGCCTGTGTCCCAACAGTGGGAACATTACGGGCTTATTACACAAGGTGTAATTTTAATCACCGTTAACCACATAAGTGTTGTACTCATCATTATGAACAACTTTTACTATGGGTCCAAACCTGAAATCGTGAAAAATAATCAGATGTTCCCTACATTTATGCTCGCATAACTCGTCAAAATGTAAGGAACAGCTGATATTATTTTCGCGATTTCAGGTTTGGGCCCATAGTAAAAGTTGTTCATAATGATGAGTACAATGACCACTTATGTGGTTAACGGTGAATTACACCCTGTATATATTATGTATAGGATAGTCGTGGCTAGAAGAACGACGACTGTAGACGATTTTCTATTCTTTATTTTCATTCCTCGAGTACCTGGTACTTATTGACAAGCCTGCTCTATCCTCCCATACCTAATATCACTGTAATTTGAAAATATTGTAAAAGTCAATTATTTTTAAAAGAGTAACCGTGGAGTTTCTTGCCGGCTCTTCTCCATAGGAAGCGACAAATTGGAACCGTGCACCTAGCTTCTGACGTTTCATAAGTGCCCTTGCAGGTTTATGTGAAATAAAACATTTTGATATTTGATTTTGAGAAGACAAAACATGCGTCACTTACTCTTAACAACTGATTAAATTCCCTGGACAACTTGGGCAGCTCGGGCAGCTTCCCGTCCCTGTAGTCGTGCCATTGCTGACCGTTTTTAGGGAGGGCTCCACCGCCGCCGGCTTCGAATAGCGTTAAACCTGTAAATAATTAATATAATTAGAATCTAGCTTCTGCCGTATGCCACACGATCAATGGGACAAACTTAGGACCCGCTTAATGGCAAACGACATCGCGGCAGGCGCAGACGGAGATAGCGGGATGAGCTGGAATCCTTTAATAAAGATTGGTCCTTGACAGCTCTGGACAGAGAGAGGTGGAAAGAGTAGGGATGCCTTGGCCATACTATCTAATACCTTTAAACGAGCAATTCTTGTATATGCACCGTGATATTTTAGTGGTCTTACAACGGCAGCCCACTACAAGTATCCAATGACTATTAATCATTTATAAAAAAAAAAAAATGATATTTTTGAATATTTGCATAATTAAAAAAAATGAAAATATCATTCACTAAGACGCATGACGTAGTTTGAAACACCCTGATAGGGAGATGGAATTAATGATAGAATGTAATGGTAGGTAGGTAGATATCTTCTACCGTTTGATATGTAAACATTATTAACAGAGAGGGTGTTTCATAATTCTAAAGCATTATTTATTTGTCTATGTACCTATTATCTTAATTAATGGTAACAATGTTTTAATCGTGCCTAGATGTATTTTATGATGGATACATTGAGTGGACCACCTTTGTAAGACGACTAAAATGTCACGGGTGTATACATATATACAACGTGTAACGGAAAGGGTATATACATACCAAGAGCACGGCTTCTTTGAATGATATCAAACAATATTGGAAGGGTTTTTAATCCTATCTGTACATGTTCGGATATGGATATCGTTATGAGAATTTTGAATACATTGATACCAGAAACCGAACTATTCAAATTGAAATAAAAACATCACTTGGAAGAGATTTATCGTGATATTGGCAAGTAACATGGAAAGTCATTGACCTACGTAGTGCGGTGACACGTTTGTTATGATTTGAATGTAAGAAACATAGGAAACCGAAAATTTGGCATCAATTCTTAGAGTATTTTATTTTGAGCTGAAACTATGTGTAGTGATTCTATACCAGCTGTTATCTTTAGTGCTTAAGGATAGCAATAGGGTTTCTGTTACACCCTGTATACAGGATAAGTTTTTATCCAGTGCGCCAACTATAACCATGAATTTAGCATATCATTCTAGACTCCTCAGCGCAGAAATTTTTCGTCGGTTATAAAAATCTTATCCTGTATAATCTGAATCTCGGAAACGGCTCCCAACGATTTTCATGAAATTTAGTATGCAAGGGGTTTCGGGTCTGTCTGTGTGTCTCTGTCTGCCTGTCGTGTGTGTGCGCGTGTGTGTCTCTCTGTGTGTGTGTGTCTGTTTGTGTGTGTGTGAGGGTGTGTGAGGGTGTGTCTGTGTGTGTGTGTGTGTGTGTGTCTGTGTCTGTGTGTGTCTGTGTCTGTGTGTGTCTGTGTCTGTGTGTGTCTGTGCCTGTGTGTGTCTGTGTCTGTGTGTGTGTGTCCATGTGTGTTCTGTCTAGGGTTCTTTAAACCCTTGTTTAATGAATAAACAGTAAAAATATATTAAAGGTAACTTACCAAAAGCGAAAATATCAGCCTTAGTCAACTGCGTTAGGTCTTCCTGCAGGACTTCCTTGGGCAGGTACCTGCAGTCGCCTTCCTCTACAGACGGCGATGATACGCACGTCACGTGTCCTAAGTCGCCTGGTGATAGGAGATAATGTGGTGATTAATTATGGTACAAACATTTGGTGATCAGGAAATATACAATAGAAAACTTTTATTTCAGACCGGATTCCATAGGATTAGAAACCAGTTTTACTAACTTATAGTATTAATAGGTTCCAGACTCAGGTAAACATGTACAATTAAAATCCAGCATGAAGCTAACAGAACTAAACTAAGTTTTGGATCCAAAACTCAATGACGTACACACGGCTACACATCAAGCTATACATTTCCAGTATAAGCTGATCTCGCATTGTATAGGATTTCCGTACTGCGCGATATCAGCGTAAACTGGAAGTGTATAGCTTGATGGGTGCCCGTGTGTACCAGACAAAGTTCAAATTCTATTGCAACCAAAATTTTAAGGACCTTCTTGTGACAAATGGTCGCTTAAAAATCAACTCCTAATTCTAAAGTAAATTATTCTACTATAACTCGACGATGACGGCTCGACCCTAACCAATCAACTCCGACATGGGAATTGGAAAAATAGCTGTCCTTTATCAAAAGCAAACAAACCAGTGGCTTCAACGCACGCTTGAACGCACGTCACGTATCCTAAGTCGCCTGGTGATAAGAGATAATCTGGTGATTAATGATAATACAACTATTTGGAGATTAGGTAACATGGTTCTAGAACTTAACTTCAATCCAGAATCTTAGATAATCAACTCAATGGCGTACGTGACAAAGTTTTATGCTCCATTGCAACCAAAATTTATTTAGGCTCTTTTTAAAACAACTGATCATTCAAAAAGACGTCATCGCGAAAGACCGAGACGAAGATAGCGGGACGAGCTAGACCCCTTCCGAAAGGACTAGCCAGTACTGGCAAAAGACACGAATTGTGTGGAAACGGGAGAGCGAGGCTTTTGTCCTGCAGAAGGACAGTACAGATTAGAGCACTCGAGAATTTTCAACTCACCGCTTAGCGCCAAGGGTTTAACCCTTTAACGGGCAGTACGAAATACGTAGTTTTGTTTGTACATAGTTAGAGGTCCCCTACATAACATTTCTGAACAATTGCACCCCCCAGATACTCCTATTTACTTTTATGGGGGGTGGCGATATGTTTGCCTATGCCCGCTATTAAATTATAGATTAAAAAAAAACGTTATTTCAAATTGATTACGCGCCAGATTCAAAATACTGCGAATTTCGCGAGCATTGGCAAATTTCTTGCCAATGCTCGCGAAAGGGTTAAAGTGGAACAGTGTATTTTTCACACGCGCTGGGATGCACTCTGTTGGATTTTTAACGCTCGGTTCAACACCGAGAGTTGAAAATCCAATGGGCGATATTTTTAAAACAAAACACTTACCAATCTTATATTTATGATGATACTGAAGCTCGTCATCATCGTAGCCGTCGTCAGAATCGTGTGAGGGTTCCCCTTCACCGCTACAGATGAAGATGTTGCCGGGCTTGACGTCCATGTGGACTAGTTGGAGGGAATGGATGTAGCTGTGGGTAGAAAAGTGTTGGTTAGCAAGACTATGGACATGATATACAGGGTCAAATTAAATTAGCTAGCAATAATATACCGACGTGTTGGATATCGTTATCGAAAACTATAATTTGATCGCACGGTTGGCGCAGTAGTTAAGCGATTGACTGCTGCGGTGCATGTCGCGGGTTGGCTTCACGTTCGGAACAAATATTTGTATGACCTACAAGTAGTTGTTCCAGGTCTGGCGGTTTGTGTATGTGAGTTTTAATGTTAATTTAAAAAAAAAATCTGCATTCGAACTTTGTTCATTGACACAATGACATTAAGGCAACCAAACAATATGTGTGTGTGTGTGTATGTTATGGTTTTTGGAAATTAACGAATTTCTGCTTGAATGAAGCACAAAAAAGAATTTAATTTACATGGGCCTAAAACAAAGATGTACGAAAAAAGTATCGTGGTAAGTCACGTCACAATTTGGCCTCGACAATAATGGACGTTTGAACTGTTGTAGAAAATTGTATAATTTTAACAATATTTTTAAGCAAGAAACCATACCAAAATTTGATTTAATACATTTCTTGGGTTTATCTTAACATGCTTCATTGAGTTTGAGAAAAAAAAAGTGACATGCATATTCTGTATTGCCTTTCATTCATCCCTTTTATGGCCCAACATTTTGACCCATACAAGACACAGTCTGACCATGATATGATGCACAGGAAGATAATGATGCTAAAATATACTCACGCTAAACCATCAGCTATGTGAGCCAGCAGCAACAACAGCTCAGCTTCAGGCAGCGGTCCGTTCTCCATTTTCTGCTGTAAGGAACCTCCGTCACAGTACTCATTCTGAATTATCATGTGGTCATCTTCTGCCCAGGCTGAGTAGTATCTGTTGAAGAATTATAGAAGATAAGTATTTAGAAGAAAAAAGGTCGGTCTATCGTCTGTTTTTTTTTATGTATGTCTGCTGTATCTTCGATTTCGAAAATTAGTTTTTTAATGGATAGGTTATGCCTCAGAGGTGGTCCCATATAAAGATCGGCCATATTGGGCCAGCGCGATAGTAAAAAAATATAAGGACGACTTCCCCGACCAAGGTAATAAATTTTTTTTTTCTCTATGGCGCTTTTGGTTTTGGGCCCAACTTTCTATGAAACGTGTCCTTTTACTTTATTTTTAAATTTCACTGTTGTTTACTTAACAAGTAGTGGTTTACGAATTGGTGTGGGGTAGGTATCATAACTAAAAAGTTAAAAATAAAAACCTTACTTAACTTTTACAAAAAAAAAACAACTTCAAATAAATTTAAAGTTCGGGAGTTAATAGCTAAAAACTAAAATACAAATACTATTACGTTATTTTTCACAATCTAGTGTTTTTTTTATGTCGGTGGTTTTTTTTGTTGTTGAATGAAATACCATCTTCAATTGATATTTTTTCACGGGCCGCAGCGAGCGCTTGAGCGCATACACGCAGCCGACCAGCTAGTTCACGCTATACACTACACAACAGGTGTACCTGACGACATGCGGGTGCTTGCCGAGCGCGGCGTGCGCGTACACCTCGGTGAGCGCGGCGCGCTCGGCGGCCGAGCCGGCCACGGGCCGCAGCGAGCGCTTGAGAGCGTACACGCAGCCGTCCAACTTGTTCACGCACCGCGTCACGCGCCCGAACTCGCCGCGCCCGACCACGCCCAGCTCGATGAACTCGATGTTGTAGCGAGATATGTTTGATTCCTGAGGAAGAGAGTTGTGAATTAGTATTTTGTTGATGAAGATGTAGTCGCGGAATTGAGTTGAGCACCTAGTGAAAACTATGGGGAGACATTTGCCCACCAGAAGGACAGAAAAGATTGAATAAAAATAATATTTGTAGTCTTTATTTTTCAGAGCGTACAATCAACATTATGAATGAAAATAATCGTTCAAAAAGGTAATGTCTTTATTATTACATGTTTTATAGTACACACTTGCTAATTAGCTGATCTGATGCAAGTATAATTAAGCGAATTTATTTGAAAAATAATATACGGGCTACCTATACATATATAATATAAGACTTGTCTAAATAACTAGAACGGGTTACAGGTGTACTTATAGGGTTCTTTATAATTTTGATTTTAAAATAATTAAAATATAGCATGTCTCCTTACCCGGAGTCTCTTAGCAGGTTGTTCAGGTGTCGCATCGCCCCATGTCGGTGTTTTTGATAACGCACGCTTCTTCTTGTTCAACGCTTGTCCTGTAAACAAGTAAATACGTTGTAGAAAACTTAGCATAAATAAATACACACTACTAAGTGCCTCCGTGTGTTGCCGGACGTACAGAATAGCACCATCCCATTTCTTCCCGTGGGTGTCGTAGAACGCGACTAAGGGACTTACTAGAGAATGGGCAGCAGCGTTCTCTATGCATTTCACCACCATACTGCAATCGCCAACCCGCCTGCCAAGCGTGGCGAATATGTTATTTTTAGGGGAGGCCTATGTCCAGAACTGGACGCTGAAAGGAAGGAGAAGGAAGTGCCTCCACCAAACAGTTGCTGGGAAACACGATACCGATGATGATGTACTTTCCGTGGCACGACGGGGTGTCGATGTGAAATGTATGGTAACACATCTACGTACAGAGGCCCTAGTGTGAGTTTCATTTAACCATCTCGATCAAACGCAGCGAGCGCGTTCGGCGCTCCGATTGGTCCGTCACCAATCCAGGGCCAATCGGAACGTCGAACGCGCTCACTGCATTTGATCGAGATGGTTAAATTAAACTCACACTAGGGCCCACTGTACAGGTTGGTTGTTTACCGAAAGTACCCCTATAAGTACCGGCTGACAACGAAATGACTTTGTCACATTCGAGCTGTCAAGGAGATCTAGAACAATCCTTCGAATATTTTAGCTTAGGTTTTTTTTTTTTGAAGAAAACAGTTCATTGACGGGGACAGGCGCGGAGCTGTAATGATATAAGCATGCAATAAACGAGATCATTTATAATTACACGCATACGAGTGTTTCAGAAGGCTGAAAGTCACGCAAAAGGCAATGGAGAGTGTGACACGTGATCGAATCAGGGATGAAGAGATCCGCAGTAGAACCAAGACAACCGACATAGCCCGAAGAATTGCCAAACTTAAGTGGACAGGGCACATTGCTCGCAGAACAGATGGCCGATGGGGCCGAAAGGTTCTGAAGTGGCGACCGTGTACCGGAAGACTTTAAAATAAAAATTATGGCACTAATCGATTCAATAAATATGTTGTCTTTTTTGTGGTTTATTAGCAATTTAAAATCTAATTAAGACACTTTTCAAAAATGGGTGTAATAACCCTATTATTATTTATTTTGTTATTGCGAAAATAAATGGACACAATAAACACAATATTATACAAAATTTGAGCTACAGAGTGAGTAAAATGTGTAAAACCACGACATTTTCAAGTTATAAAAATAACTTATCTAATACCTATAAACGAGCAATTCTTGTATATATATATATATATATGTTTATACGTATATAATCTGAATCTCGGAAACGGCTCCAACGATTTTCATGAAATTTAGTATGCAGGGGGGTTTCGGGGGCGATAAATCGATCTGACTAGGTTTCATTTTTAGAAAACGTCAAATAAAAAAAAGAAACCGATCAAAGCTCGGTCATCCAGATATTAAAGTTAATGCGATGTTAACAGTTTGATTGGTACAATGAAATTACATAAAGTGTTAGTGATAAAAATTAAAATTAAACAGGCATGCGAATAAAAAGAAAAATAAAGAAATTATAATATACAGTCTAAAGTTAAATATTAGGGAGCAATATCCAAAATAGTTTCCCGTACAAGGCCTCTAAATTATGTTTCAACTTACCATCTGGTGTAAACGGGTTGATGTTAGCTACAGCTCGTCGCGTCATCCTGGACTCGTCCAGTTCGTCTGGTGGTAGGCTGCCGAGTGCACTGTCCTCGTCTCCTGATGGCGGGTGGAGGTGGTTGCTTGAGCCTGAAGGCATGCCTGTAGAAGTAAACAATGTTTATTTGTAACTTTATTGCTACTATCAAGCAATATTACAAGAAAAAAAACATTGGCAGTTCTTGCATAATGGATTGCCAAAGAACTAAATATCTTTTTAAAGTGTTTAATTTAAAATAATGCATCAAATTCATCAACAACATTAAGATTTGTTTAAAAGAGTTAAAGGATCGTACCCATACTACGTGACCCATTTTTTTAATTGTTTTATATTATATTAGCAATAAAGCTCTTTATTGTTAAATTTAAAAAGATGCCTCCCCGACTGCATGAGATAGCTTATAGTATTCAGTGTAATCGTCATCCTTTTAAAACAAGATTCTTGTTTCCATCTTTTGACGTGATAACGTCTTATAAATCGGTGAACGCTGGATGCACGCACGAAAAAGCATGACTTATTGTCACGTTCCGCCTGAGTCGAGCGTGCAAGCAAGAGCGCGGAACAAGCGATAGAGAGGCACGATCGGCCTGTTTTCTTATGACGTTATCACGTAAAATTATCGTCCGTTA
Source organism: Polymixis lichenea (assembly GCA_949091785.1). Taxonomy (NCBI): domain Eukaryota; kingdom Metazoa; phylum Arthropoda; class Insecta; order Lepidoptera; family Noctuidae; genus Polymixis; species Polymixis lichenea. The sequence continues at coordinate 11,636,348 of OX420959.1, forward strand.
AACGACTTTACAGGCAACCATTTTTTAAAAACGAAAGTTCGCTTTTTAGGCAGTCGGGTTTTTTGATTTTGCAATTCAATGATAGCAACATTGAATGCAGTCTGTCAATGTCAAATCAGCTTCATTGTTTGACAGAATCCGTCTTATTACTAAGCACCGTCTGACTATCAAGAAGCTTAAAGATAAATTGGAAACGTGGAAGTGAGACGAATGTGGGCTAACGCTTTCTTTCTAAATATATACATAAGAGAAAGAGAAGACATTTCACTGTCTCTTTCTTATGTCTAGCTTCTGCCCGCGCCTTCGTTCGCGTCAAATTTCTTGCTCCCCGACCCACCCCGTCGCTCGCCTCGTCTGCCCGTGCGCGTACTTCGTATTCGTGACTTTTTTCTCTTTGCTCGGCTCCTAAGGGCCTTAGCGTGATGATATATAGCTCGAGCCTATAGCCTTTCTCGATAAATGGGCTATCTAACACTGAAATTTTTTTTTAAATCGGACCAGTAGTTCCTGAGATTAGCGCGTTTTAGAAAGAGAGTGTTAGCCCACAGGTCGTATTCACTTTTTTATTTGTAGTGTGGTCTCCACTTTTATCTATAAGCTTCTTGCTTATTACAACTTTAACCCGAGCCTAAACCTTCGAGACAGTTTTTGTATTTCTAACTTTATGCAGAACCGTATTTTGTAATAATACCGAAAAGTTTATACGAAAATCAGCAACATATTTTAGAAAATAACCGTTAAAATTATAGGTTTGCAACAAAAACAGCAATATGCAAAAGTAACTGCACTGCCAAAATAATTTATCAATGAACAATATGGTCTCAAAGACCATAAATATTGTTCACCGCCATTTTGGTTTATCTGGATGTTGCTACCGTTGTACCTATACATATGACTCATTTGTGTGTGACAGTGCTATTGTAAAGGGCCAACTTACCCGACTGCGCATTTAATTTGGGGGGGAATAGCCTGGAGCGCGGCGGATGATGTGATGGCGTCGAGCATTTCTCTAGCAACGTCTTGGGTGTGTGGGGACTGTCGAATAATCTGGAAATAATAAAGACAACATTTTATTAAGTATTGGAAATACTGTTTTTTGGGAGAAATAGATATAAAGTAAGGCTCGTAGCAGGTGGCGTTACCGCCATAGGATAAAAACGCGTAAGTTTTTGATAATGTATCTAATAGTAACTTTCACAATCTGTACACACTGTAGAACACCAGTATCGATCTCAGACAATAGTTAAAAAATTTTGATGTGGAAAAAAGTGATGCATTGCTTTGTAAGTAGACGACGCACACAACAAAACATTAAAACTTATTCATGCCGTTTGAACGTCAACATGAGTCGTAAATATGTGATATATTCTAAACTTCTTACAGCAAAAAATCACAAAACTGTTTGAAGTCGATTTATAAAAATTAAATATTAAAAAATAATTGCTCTTTCATTAGATCATAATTGAAATTATATTTCATGTTGTGCGTTAAAACTGATAGAAGTATAGGTTACGAAAATTTGTATTTCAGCTGTTAAATCACGTAAATCTACGAAATCAGCAAAAAAACGTATACTGCCTCTTTAATCGCAAAACAATCTTTTAGTTTTTCTATACTACCCTTCCAGACCATTCAAGGCCAGTAAGTACTATCTACAAGCACCGTGTCCTTGAAAAGGGAGTGACGTGACGTAACGTAACAGCTGACAAGAAGAGAACGAAGGAACAAAACAGTTTGTGCGCACAATTAATAACAAAGGGAGCAGTCAGAATAATAAAAACGGTTTTAATGAAAATAATGATGTAGAGAATGTACTAAAAGCTAAAAAATAATTCGGTAGGTCCTAGGTACCAGTCACCACACCAATTTCCTCAGCAATCTAGGGCATTGATCAGACTAAAAAAATAATCGTGGGGCGCGTGAAATTTCTATCAACAGTCAACCGCTCGCGCTCCTATGCTATTTACTATCTATCTATAAATCTATCAATTTACTTTCTAGAAAAGTGCAATACCTACGCGGTAAAAATGTATGGAACAGCTGTTTTTTTTTTTGTATAACCGACGAAAAAATTTCTGCGCTGGGGGGTCCAGAATGATATGCTGAATTCATGGTTACAGTTTGCGCACTGGATAAAAACTTATCCTGTATACATTATCTACATATCTGCTATAATAACTACCCTATCTAAATTCGTACCATCCCATTTTTTTTACAAACACCGAACCGAACGCCATTGACAATCAAAAACAGCTGTCCCCTAAAAATCAACGACAATTAAATCTTTAGCACACCTTTTGGAACGCACCCTTATTTTTTTCTTTTGAGAATCCTCAGGTGTTCGAAATTCAAAAAGAAAAGAAGCACGTGTGAGTCTATTGTCGTAAACTTAAAAGTTTCAAAATGTGTGGGGTGGGGTGACCCCAAGATTTTTGGGTACCTGTAGGAGATTGTTACTTGTAGTAAATTATGTACGGGCAGGATGCAAGTTGGTCCAGGTGGCATTATTGTTGGGATGAAGCAAGTTTTTGGAAATATGGGGTGATCGCAAACATTGGCAGGTTAAAAACACTGGCTGGTTAATACTGGCCAGTGTTGTTAACTTGTCAATTGTCAGCCTGAAACTGGCCCGCAAATTGGAAAAAAAAAACGTTACAAAATTTGAATTTCGCGGGTTTCTCTGGCGTTGGGTTGAAAATCGAACAGTGTCTTTTTCTTCGCGCTGAGATATACTCTGCTGGAATCTCAATCATCATAAACAGCCTTTTATTCCCATTGTTGGAACACAGGCTTCCTCTTGGTGAGAAGGAGTGGGCCGTAATCCACCACGCGGGCCCAGTGCGGGTTGGTATATGGCATAGGCCTTCGAATTTTTGGTTCTAGGACATGCCGGTTTCCTTACGATGTTTTCCTTCACCGTTTTGAGAGCAGTGGTGATGAAATAATTTACTCAAAGTAAAGCGCCTGTCTGCGTTCGAACCTACGACCTGCAACTCGTAAGTCGCGACCGTTACCACTGGGCTACCACTGCTCCATCTAAATCAACGCTCGGTTCTATACCGAGAGTTGAAAATCCACTGCGCGATACGTCCGTGCCAATGTGGTATATCCGAGTGCCCGTTGGGATTTGCGATCGAACATCTCAGGAACCTAAGAACCTACACGAGCAACTAAAATTGCTCCATCTTGGGCAATTCTCGTTAATTATGACGTCACGACTACATCCAGCAATTTAGGGCAATGGCAGCATGTAGCCACCTGTTGCCAGAGATACGGCTACACAATATGGAGCAACTTGAACAACTAGCAGTGTTGCCAACTGGGTGTCAGGTTTTGGGGCTAAATCGAGTTTAAAAAAGGGCTAGATTAGCACATTTTTAAAAAAATAGGGCTAAATTACCAAATGTAGAAAAATAAAAATAAAGATTCTTTAGTAAAATGGATTTTATGAATAAGTAATGTGTAAATAATAAGTAAAATACGTCAATCTGGATTATAAAATGTTATTTAATCATAAAATTACGATCTAAATAGCAGTCTTCATCTAATTCCTCTCGAAGGGTTTCACTTTGCGCTGACGACGTTGATGGTTGGGGCTTGGCAGCCTTGTTCAGTATAAATTTAAATTGGATACCATTTTTTTTAAAGGAGATCCTATGGGATTGCCTATTTGTGTTAAGTTTAGTTTAACTTGATAAAGCCAGTTTGTATTTATAGTATGGAATTTAGGGACTTAAACTTCACCCTGTTTCGTAATTTATGTTTATATGGTTTTGACAGGCAATAATATTTGGGGCTAGATTACGGGCTAGGGGCTAAATCATTATATTCGGGGCTGAACAAGAAGAAAAAGGGCTAGATCTAGCCCCGAAGGGGCTAAATTGGCATCACTGACAACTAGGCAATGCGCCTCCCCCGCCGCCTCCGCCGCCGGCCGGTTCCTCCCGCAAAAACTTTACGTAGTTATATGTACAAACGAGATAGAAAGAAAATTGACTAAAAAATTCCAAACCGATTGGTTATTCGGTAACTCATGAAATATATGGAGCAATCAGAAGCAATATTGTCGAAACACATCGGCAATTTATTGTTGTTGCTCCAGATTACTCCACTTAATTGATCCAGATTGATCCATTAGTGTTGCCGAGCAATAATTGCTCAAAAAATTGCCCGTGTAAGAGCACCTTTAGGGGGAGAGTTTTCAACAATCCGTCCTACTGCTCGATGTCGTTATTTATGAAAGTCTTGTGCATAATTTCATGCTTCTAGACAAGGCTTGCCTTTAGTCCCGATACGCCGAGATATGTCACCGTTATTAACAGTGTTGTCCCGACGTCCCGACAAGCTATAAATTGTTCCGACAAATACATCAGCGTCGCGACGTTATAGAACACCCCGAATCGACGAATTTTTTGGGGGATTGTAATTTTGACGTTCAAAATGTGCTGACTCTCAGCCTAGTTTGGATGAATGACTTTTGATTTAGAATACGCGATTCGGAATTGCGTTCACTATGATGTCCTCGCAATAAACGTAACGTAAACGCTTGGGAGTCGACACGGTCGAAGCTATTCTTCAATGTACTTAAAATTAATTTTAACATGACTTATGAAGATTTTTATAAATTCGTGCAAGGGAAAGGTGACCCACAATTCTTGTACCAAATCACCGAGAAATATAAAAAAAATAATGATTGTATCCTCAGTAATAAAAATAAAAATAGTTCCCGAACAGTTTTTTTGGTTTATTTCACGTATAAGAATTTCCCTGCATTTTAAATATCCCGACGACGGTGTCTCGGGAAATTATAGCAACCCTATTCTATTTACATAGATAGAATACTCTATAAAATGTTCCCTTCACACTAAACTTACAGATGTCAATGTAGAAATAAGGTTACACAATGGACGGACTGAGGGGATAATATAAAATGTCGTAATTCGTGTACGCATGGTGTATGCTATAAAGCTAGATGGACTAAAGTCCTGAAGAATTTAGCTGGAGACTGAATGCGGTAGAACAGATACAGGTTTTGGCGCAAAAACAAAAGTAAAATATTGAACAATGGAATGTAGTAGTAAGCCGAATTGAGTTTTCTTTGAAGAAAACCGTACGACATTACAAAGAATTGTCATGCTTCGAATTTTAAATGGCCATAACGAAATCGAACGTTAAAACACGTCCAAATATTTGAAAGAAGAAGTGACCAAAAAGTCGTTAAAAATCAACCTACCTACCTACTTACAAAACACGTGACCTCCAACTTACGCGAAAAAAAAAAGCCACGACCGATTTCCGTGAAAAAAACCAGTATTTTCAATTCAATTAGCATTTGTTTGAAAATAAACTTTAAAACTTACACTTTTAGATTCACTTTCGCGAAACATTTCTACCTAAGGACCACGCATTTTATACAAAATGAACTTTATGTTGATGAAGTCAAGTTTTAATTCACCTTGTACGTTTAAAGACATGTGGTTGTGGGTGTATTTTTTTTTCGCAAGAGGCAGATGTCAGCTGTTCGATCATATGTTTTCTTATATAACTGTAGTCTAACTGATTTTACAACGAAATTCCTTTGACTGAGTCACATATAATACGTGTTTTTTTGTTGACGTAAGCTGCGCGCCTGGTTTCCGTTGGGTAAGCTGTGTTCAAGGTACTTGAGAGCTCAGATGTTGTTCACAAAGAAGATTGTATTTTGTTGCCCTTACATCGAGGATCTCTGAGATCGACCGCCTGGTATCGCTACGAACTATTTATAAATAGGAATAGCTGCCGCCCGCGTGGATGTCGGTTATCAGGTAAAAAAGTAGCCTATGTCCTTCTTCATATGCCCAGACTATATCTCTGCCAAATTTTATGACGATTGGTTCAACGGTTTAGACGTGAAAGCGTAACAGACAGACACACAGAGTTACTTTCGCATTTTATAATATCTATTTATTCATTTACACATACAATTATTTAATATTAGTAGGGATACATAGTATAGGAAGTTTAAATAAATTAACTTCGTGCGAATCGCCTACAGAAAATAATACATTAATGAAAAGTCTCGATTCGCCCAAGTTTCAGACGAGTAAATTAGTGCGAATTGACTAATCTTCACCCCTTTAAAAGTCTTTAAAAAAGAAGGGAATTATAACAAAAAGCCAAGGAATGCGGTCGTGTTTCTCTAGCAGCTGTTTGCGGACGAAATGCGATGTCATGCCGTGATAGGACTGTTTCCGTACATAAACAAAACACAAGCGCATGTGTACGGTACATAAACGCTCCCGGGAAATCCCGTATGGCAGCGTAATCTAAAGCGACATATTCCGGGCCGGAATATGTCGCTTTAGATTACGTTCCTTGAATTTCATGTTGCCGTGATTGCAAAATATTGTGAAATTGTGGGATTTCGTTATTAGTCTTAATTATAACCTCACGTATCGTTCTCAAACATGGTCTTTAACACTTCAACAGAGGTCCACGCTCGAGGTTTGCCAAAGAACTATGGACCGGAGTATTCTGGGTATCAAACTTGTGGACCGGACCGGGTTAAGAATACAACAATCCGTTCTATTACGAAAATAACTGATGTCACTCGGAAAGCTGCCACGCTTAAATGGAATTGGGCTGGACACATCTGCCGTATGTCAGACGATCAATGAGCCAAACTTACGAGCCAGTGGGTCCCGCTTAATGGCAAACGACATCGCGGCAGGCGCAGACGGAGATGGCGGGAAAAGCTGGACTCCTTTAACAAAGATTGGTCCTTGGCAGCTCTGGACAGAGAGAGGTGGAAAGAGAGGGAGGCTTTTGCCAAGCAGTGGGACGTTAATGGCTAATAATAAAATAAAAAAATGACTCATCAATGATCATTCTCTTGCCCATAACTTATATGTCATCCTGTTGCTTTTATAGGGTGGTACCCATCGACGCACAAATTATACAACGTGTAACGGAAAGGGTAACATACCAAAGGCACGGCTTCTTTGGATGATATCAAACGATATTGGAAGGGTTTTTTAATCTTATCTCTACATGTTCGGAAGTTATGAGAGTTTTTAATACCAATGATACCAGAATAAATTGAAACAAAGACATCACTCGGAAGAGATTTATCGTGTTATTGGCAAGTAACGTGGAAAGTTATTGACCTACGTAGTACGGTGACACGTTTGTTATGATCTGAATTTAAGAAACATTTGAAACCGAAAATTTGGTATCAATTCTTAGAGTATTTTATTTTGAGCTGAAACTATGTATAGTGATTCTATACCAGCTTTAGTGCTTAAGGATAGCAATAGGGGTTACACCCTGTATACATCAATCAGCACAGGATTCTAGACATAAGAAATGAGTAAGCTAAATAAGTCTATAAATGTTCCCATTGCTGGGACCCAGGCCTCTCTGTGACAGGGAGCGTGCCATAATCCACCACGCAGTTTGCGGGTCGGTGGAAGTCACATGTCTTCGAATTTTTGCTTCTGTGACATGCCGGTTTCCTCACGATGTTTTCCTTCACCGTTTTGAGAACTGAAATAATTTACACAAAGTAAAGCACTTCTCTGGGTACGAACCTATGACCACTACACAACTCGTAAGTCCCGGCCGTTACCACTGAGTCACCATTGCTCTCTTAGCAGTAATGTCTTCACTAAAAAAAAAAACAACGGAATTCCGAAAAACACTACAACGTGAAAAATAACTTTCAATTTCGCAAGTCGGTGACTTTGGATATGTATTTTAATTTTTTGTCACCGTCTTCCGAAATTAAAGTTATTTTTCACTTTTTACTGTTTTTTCGGAAGTCGGTTGTTTTTTTTTTGGAAAAAAATATATTTTTCACTTTTTAGTTATAGTACCTACCCCACTAATTCGAAATTTCATCATCCTTGGGGTCAAAACAATGCATATTTATGCGACAGCAGCAATCGCGGTTGATTTACTGTTATTTTTTGAAGAGTGCCGTTGTCTGTCTCCGAAACGCATGATCAGATCTATATGAAATTAAAACGGGACCACACGGGAAGTACCAGCTTTCAAATAAAAAAAGAATCATCAAAATCGGTTCACCCAGTCGAAAGTTCCGAGGTAACAAACATTAAAAAAAACATACAGTCGACTCCTTTTTTTTTGAAGTCGGTTAAAAAGGGTAATTATCATGCATAAGTAGTATCACTATGGTTTGTTGCTAACCAAAGTGAGTCTGTAACCCATTTTCATTGGTTGAATGGTTACAAGTTATGCATTATTTATAGGAAAAATACAATAAAAGACTTGCTAGGAATGTTTTTGACCCTTTTGATTGTTTTGGTTGAGGTTGAAAACCTTTCGAAGTCAATTAGAAAGTTAATTATTTAGTTTGTAGTGGCAGAAGCAGAAAGGTGAGGTGTGTAGTACTCGCAACCGACCCTACGAGTATGACTTTTTTGGAGCTAGGCACGCGTGTGAGGTTTCAAACCACGCGGCCTAATTAACGACGGTGAATTCGAAGGTTGGTCCAGACGAAAAAAAAAAAAAGAATTTATGGTAAAAAAAAACGTGATTTTGTATTCAAATCAAATCAAATCAAAATATTTTATTTCACATAAACCTGCAAGGGAACATATTTATGAAACGTCAGAAGCTAGGTGCACGGTTCCAATTTGTCGCTTTCTATGAAGAAGAGCCGGCAAGAAACTCCACGGTTACTCTTTTAAAAATAATTGGCTTCTACAATGTTTTCAAATTACAGTGATGTTAGGTATGGGAGGACAGTGCAGCCCTGTCAATAAGTACCAGGTACTTAGAGGAATGAAAATAAAGAGTAGAAAATCGTCTGTAAATCTGTATTATGAAAATACGTAATTAAATATTTATTTTAACCCTCCAACCGGCTGAACACTGAGTATGGTAAGGGATCGTAGCAGGTGTCGCTCTGCAGTTTCAGCCATGGGAAGAACGCGTGATTTTATGTTTGTATGGAGGACACTCTTTTTCAAGGGTGGGAAATCATCAAATAACTTCCCCCACTCTGGGCGGAGCGGGAGAGCGGGTGTCGGACTTCTACTGACTAAAACCCACCCGTGTTCCTTCAGTTGCCTGTGTGCCAGGGGCCGCGGTATCTCTTTCGAACAACCCGCACCCCTGGCAGGACACTGTTTATTTGAACTACGGTCAACTGTGGCATCTTTACCTAAGATAAGGAAGTAGAATAATCTACTAATTATTGTAACATTTTTTAAGCAGTTGAAAGTAAAGATGCAGTTGACGGTACTTAATGTTTTATCCCCAAGTTTGGTACCTAACTTTACAATTTTGTTGCGTAATATTAATATGGACTTTTAATGATAAAATCACATTTCTTTTTTTTAATTAACTAAATAATTTAGGAATTCAGTCAATTTCTTCACCGAGTTTTTTTTTACTAAAACATAGTCGTATTGAAAACCTCCTTTATGAAGTCGGTTAAAATTCTAGAACAAGTTAAAACTCGTTAAGTACTATTCTCTATCACCCTCCAAAACTCATAGGTGACCTCATTCCAAGCCTGTTTGACTGGTTTCCATACAAATACTGTTATTTGCGTTGTAGCGAAAAAACTTGATACGTAGTGATAGGAGACTTTTTATTATAATACTAGCTGACCCGACAGACATTGTCGTGTCTTAACTACGAATATTGAATTCGCATTGGTATAATTAATGCGCAACTTTATTTTAATTGTTTCTTTCATAAGAACCTTCTCCTGACAATAACAAACACAACAAAAAATTAATTAGCAAAATTGGTCCAGCCGTTCACGTGTGATGCCGTGAGCAAGGGAAATAGGAATCAATTTTTATATATAGAAGATGGTGTACAAGGTTTTTTGGGGACATTTGGGATTAAATAATGGCATATTTTTATTCTTTAAATATGGCTTTTGTATTAATAATAAGAAAAAAGTACTTTTTTTTTAAATTCTGGTTGATTTGGATGTGTAAGTGTTTGTTAAAACCAGCTTAAACAGAAATAAATAACATTAATAATTAAAAGTAAAGAATAATTCTATAAGGTCAGAAGACAGTTACTTTTGTTTTAAAAGTTCATGGTCAACATTGCATTCAAGTTGCATTAATTTTGTATTTTACAGAGAGAAAAATCTACTACCAATAAGAATTTCTAAAAAGATCTAGCAAAATCCTCTATAATTTTTATGTGGTGCATAGTATCATCACTGCCTGCCCTTACTCCAATTTAATTGGGGCGACGCAAAATGCTTTTTTCTTCCATACACCTCTATTGTTCCGTGTGGTGCTGGACGTAAAAGAATAGCATCATCCCATTTCTTCCCGTGGGTGTCGTAGAAGGCGACTAAGAGACTTACTAGAGAATGGGCAGCAGCGTTCTCTATACATTTGACCACCATACTGCGATCGCCAACCCGCCTGCCAAGCGTGGCGATTATGGCAAAACACCCCCGTTTTGCGAGGCTTATATCCAGCAGTGGACGTCTTTCGGCTGATATGATGATGATGTTGACTCTTATAGCCACCTACATTGAATAGACTATAGACATGAAGTAGAATTACATTGGGTTGCAATAAGTTAGGAAATAGTGCAGTCTGCACCTTCCAATCGCACTAAAATGGATACAACTGTTCTAACTTCGATTCCATCTTCCGATTTTCTAATTATTTCCTACAAATTTGATTGTGTAATATGCGCTTTAAACATTCTATAGAATTTGGTTGCATGCTGTCTCACTCTATCCTTCATATAATAACGAAGACAGGAAATAGTCTCTGAAGATTCATGAATACCTATTGTCCTCATTTAAGAAGGGGGACTTGTCAAAACCAGTTTGGGGGAGAGGAAAGGACTTGTCTTGCAGGTCTAAACCTGTGGCGCAATAGAGACAAGTTTAGACATGTTGTAACTTTTTGTGATTATATTTTGATTGAAAGAGTCTATGGGGAAGAATTTAGAAGAAACTCCATGGATGGAGTTTCTTGTAAATTCTTCCCCATAGAAACCTACTATGTTTTGGAATGGGCAACTAGCTTCATATTTCTGACTGACCAACTCCTTGTCAATTCAGAAGTGCCTGTAATTGGTTTATATGAAATAAATGCTTTGAATTTCGAGTTTGGACTTAAAATTGGTGGATTTAAGACAGATTTTTGGATGATCATCATCAGTAAGCTCAATGTTATACACTGCTGGATAATAAAGGCTTCCCCCATGGATGGATAATTAATTATTAATTAGAAATGGAATTATTTTGAACTGGATCTGTGAATGAAAATTAAATCAGTTACATTTTTAAGCAAAATCTTTGAAATTAAAGTTAAGAATATTTATTTAAGATTTACTAGAAATTTATTTAAGGCTCTGTGGGTAATTTGAAAGTACATGGCATTAAGAATAAGGATTGTAGTTTCTGCCTCCCCGTGGGAAGGTGTGTGTTTATGTATGTTTGTATGACAGTAGGCATAAGGCACAGTCTAAAAATCTGTAAATTACATGATGGTTGTCTGATGGTATTAACTCTATATAGGATGGCAATCTGCAATCATTATAATTATATCACCTGTTCTAAGATACACAACATACTGAACCACTTTAGTTACAAAAAAAATTGCTTTTATTTTAAAAAATAAGTTTTGATACATGCAAACATGTTCCCTATCAACAATTGAATAAGTACCTACTTGATTTTAATTGTTCACAAATTAGCTATAGACTAGATTTTGCCAGCGGCTTCGCCCGCGTAGAGGTCGGAAATTATCCCAATGGAACGTACTACCGGCATAAAAGTAGCCTATGTGTTAATCCAAGTTATAAACTACATGTGTACCAAATTTTCATCCAAATCTGTTCAACCATTTTTGCATCATTGAGTAACAAACATCCAAACATCGACACATACAAACTTTCACGTTTATCATGTTAGTTGGATGTCATAGGGTGCGTAGTTCTGTCTCAATGAAACTGCCTAGCCTTTCCCCGTTCCAGTTTTATGGGATGCAACTGAAGCTTTTCACAAGGAGCGACTGCCTCTCTGAGTTCCGCAACCCAATTAATGGGTAACACATGACCTCTTGGTAAGACTGATTGTTAGACTGTGGTACATAGTTTCAAATGATTAAATTAATTATTTCTAGGGACACTTAACCGGTCCAGCATGGCTGGAACGATAAAATAGAAAATCAATTGTGTCTCATTGGCGGGTGTTGACTAGTTAAACGGTCAATTGTCAATCAATATGATGAATCAGTTCTTAATTGCTTTCAATCAATGATGTTGGGGTCAACTGTGAACTTAACCTGTAAATATGAACTTGAGTTCAATTGGCTTCTGAATACCATTAGTAGGTAATTGACAAGCATTAATTCGGTTTGATGAAGACCGTTTAATAAACATTAAAACAGTTATTTTAAGTTACATATATGTCCAGTTGCTGGCAATCCCATGGGGGTAGGTAGAAACTACAGCAGCCATGACTATTTCTAATCTACCATAGAATTGGAATAGCTTGTGTACATTTCGCGAATCGCTCATGTACAAAACTGCAAATTGTCTACACGGAGGCATCATAATGGTCTCTCTTCCGTCGACAAAATGCTTCTCTACGGTTCTCGTGCTAAGCCTGCTGAATGTTATTCTAGCAATTTCTAATTAACAGGACATGTACAAAATTGAAAATTTACCAGATGAATATTGTTTTGTTTTGATTTTGTTACTGGTATCCTAAAAAAACAAACTACTTATAGTAATCTGATTTATATAGGATAGTACAATCATTTATAAACATTATACTTCACTAATATTATAAACAGGTAATTTGTTTCTTTGTAAGTTTGTATGTAGGGGTTATCTCTGTACCTACGGTCAACTATGACATGTCTATTATTATTGAATATTTTTTTGACAATCTTCGCTAATATAGATAATGCATGGTTGAACAGGTTACAACTTGTACAAGCCACTACTACAATTATGTAAATTTGTTTGTACACAATTATTTCCTAATGTAAAGTTATTATTTTTTGTAAGTTCAATAGCATTAATGCATTAATTTTATAATAAAACATAAGCTCTCTATTGTGTTGTTTAATTGACTAAATTTGACATACATAATGAAGTATGATTTGTACTTCAGAGTATAACATAGAATCTTATCATTGGATCTGTAATTTGTCGGATTACCAGGTACTCTTTTGTAAATAATTCTGGACTATAGGGGGTCTTAGGCAGTAATCTATAATCTGACAAATTCGATAGTTCGACACTGCCCTGCAAATTTTTGTCGGATTACTGGGGGTCCACTGAATCAGGAAGGGTGATGCGATGCTATAGGCTAATATTTTGAGTTAAAATATAAAATTTAACGTGGATGAAGACCTGGGCAGACGCTAGTCATAAACATTTGTATGAGAAAGACACATTCTGTTTATTTTTGTGTACTGATGCAAGTTTTTAGTCGATAATCATACTTATTTCAGTGATTATACACTTATAGTGTTAATGATGATGTGCATTAAGCCATAATTAATATATAATAATAAATTATGACTTATATACATATGAAAGTAAGTTAATACTACTTCATACTGAATGAGCCAACATCAAAGAAACAATAAAATATATTTACATAAACGAAAAGATGCAAAATCCGATGAAAAAGAGTATAAAAAGTGGCCAGAACATTCGATACAATAAAAAACAAATTATTATTCAAATGGCATAATTAATTTGACATTCACAATCAAAGTGTACCAAAAAGTGAAAGTTACGTTATTTACGTCGTAAATACGAGCTTAGAAACGCTATGGGGGCCTGAAATTCCACGAAACCACATAGCGTGGTGATTTTCCTAAGAAATTTAGAGAGTGGAACCAAGTTACATACCTGAGAGCCCTAACTCTTTTGTAGGGAGGGCTATGTGAAACTGGAGGCGGCAATGCATTCCTCATGCCGTCATCGTCATCCATGCTACTAAAATCCAACTTCCTAGGCACTATAGAAGAAGGTATCGGACTCAAATTATCCGAAAATATATTGAAAGAGTCTGACATTTCACATGAAGTTTCTGCCGACAATTCCGATGAATCATGCTTGTTAATGAAGCCCGTCTTCATTCTATACCACTCAGTCATCTTCGTTAACACATTAAACACTTTTACATCAAATATATATCACAATAAAATCACTATTTTATTAACAATTCACAAAACGATCTCACTTTCACGCACTAACAACGTTATGGCGGATGACGCATAGCACCTGTTAAGTTGATCGGCCAATCAGAGCGAATCATTTGACCGGTGAGTTGAATACTCAAATTCTATTGGGTAGGGTTATTTTTTTTAAATAACGAAGTAGCTTCTTTGACTGTGATTGGAGGATTTATGGCTGCGTTCGCCTTGATATCAATTTTAAGATGCGTTCACAAGAATAGGTGTTCCATATATATGAAATCAAAGTTATATAACTTTTTAAGACTTCTACTATAATAGGTGTTTTTTTTACACGAAATTTAGTTACAATGATAATCTGCTACAACAACTAAAATATTTCTGTAATCTGACGGAAAACTCTCAATAATTGAGTCCAAGCCAGGAAGCATTGTGACACCATTGAGATCTACTATCACGTATCTACTAAATTTCTATTACGACCACTTTAAAAAAAAATAGTATAGTTCTCATTGGGCAAGCTAATAATGCACTCGCTGTGCAACAAGAAGTCTTAATATAAGCTTCATGCTATGCACTTATTTATTTTGTAATGCTGCTCAAGTTGACCTAAGATTCGATGATAAATAATTGCAACCCGTATCACCGTCCAGCATCCCATATGTGGGAGCGAATATATAAAAGGAATGCGCAGTTTGCGCAGAAGTACACATAGCAAGTTCCTATAAAGGTGCAGTAAGCAGTATGGTATGACAATTCTCTCCGATCCAGATGACCCCATCACTCTCCGCCAAGAAAGCAGTCCACCAGTACAGTTCACAAACATATACAACCGTCATTCCGACCTCGCCCCCCGCGAAAACCCCGAGTTAACGATGCCGCCCCCTCTCCCCGAACCTTACTGGATGAAGTAGAATAGAATAGAATATTTATTTGTTCGAGTAACCAAGACTCAACAAAATTGTTACCTAGTAAAACTTACGACTATGTTAGTAAACACAGAGTAGATATACACAAAACAAGGAAAACATTACAAAAAACAACGGTTGGTCACCGTTGCGACATCCCATGAGAGGCGGCACAAAAGTGACTCACATATACACAGTCCAAGCGACTCGTAACCATTCTTAAGATACTATTGGAGCTGCCCCACACCCTGCGCACTAGGAAAGCGCACCTTTTACGCATTGTTGCGTAAAAGCAATCTACATGCGCATCTGCGAACATCCCTGACGCACTACAGAAATGGGGCAGCCCCTCCAGTATTCTAAATGCATTGTTATATTGAACGTGGAGAGCGCTGTACGATCTTTGCGAACATTTAGCCCGCAGGCTGCATTTTAACAGGAAGTAAGCAACGTGCAAAGTGCCAGCCAGCATGTTCGCTCTAACCGACAACGCCCTCCGCTCCCGTTCAATGTCATCATCGTCTTTGAGCTTTGAGGTCGGGAGTCAATATATCGTCTGCTTACGGGTAAAAAGTAATAAGTGCAGTCTGTGTCATTTCGAGTAAATGACATTTGAAAGTTTATGTTTTAATTTGATCTATTTTAAACACATTCATTTAAAAAACTGTTAAAGCAAACTGTTGCACTAATTACCCTTCTTTTAAGATATACTCTTATCTATATAATATTTACAAAATGTGAGAAGATATCATTTTTACAAACTTACTATCTCAGCAGCCATTGGACATTGCATTTTTTTATTTTACCAGTAGATAGTCCGTACAAAATTACACGTGACTGTATTTTTAACTCGATTTAGTAAAAAATGTATTTAACTTGTTTTACCAGTAAGCAGACGATATGATCAAGATACTTATACCTGTAGACTCTCAGCAAAGGTGTATCATAAAGAAATACGGGCGGTACTGCATCAGGACTTTTACCCCCAGCCTCAAAGACCATGACCTCCGTCTTTTTAATATTGTATGCCAGCCCATGAACGCATTACGCATACGCGTTACGCATTATGAATACGCCTCACATTGAGCAACCAATTGTCTATTAATTAATTTTTCAAAAGCAAAAAGTAAATGTTAACGGTGCAACGTCCTCGGTGTCTCTAGTTAAGATGAGCGTGCGTCAAGGTTAAATTCTTGGCCCTTTTATTTCTAGTTTTGAATAATGACCTTCCTTACCTGATGGCTAACTTCTCGGATATAATTTTATTCGCTGATGACACTTCTCTTATTTTTAGAATAGATAGAAAAGATACGGATGTCTTACATGTCCACGATAGTCTAGCTGTTCTCTCGAAATGGTTTGCGGCTAATAATCATTTACTCAATGCGAACAAAACGAAATGTCTTAAGTTCTCATTACCAAATGTACCCCAAGTAGGTCTAAATTTAAAACTTGATGGCAAGAAACTAGATGCTATTTCCGAAACTGTATTTCTAGGAATTACTTTAGATTCAAAATTGCAATGGGGTGCCCACATTAGAGCTCTCTCAAGTAGATTAAGCTCAGCTGCTTACGCAGAAAGAAAAATAAGGCAGTTGACTGATATAGCCACAGCTAGGTTAGTATACTTTGCTTATTTTCACAGTATTATGTCTTATGGCGTTCTGCTGTGGGAATCGGCAGCTGACGTTGATTCAGTTTCCATTTTTACAAAAGAGGGCAATCCGCGCAATCTATAAAATGGGACCTCGCGAGTCTCTTAGAAACAAATTCAACGAAATTGATATACTAACTCTGCTTTCTCTTTATATCCTAGAAAAGATCTTGTATGTTCGCAAAAACTTAGGTCTTTTCAAAAAAAGATGCGACTTCCATAATCTAAATAAAAGTAGTAAAGATGAAATTTTGATTCCAAAATTTAGATTAACTAAAACTAGCAAGTCATTCCTAATAGACAGTATCCGCTTCTGTAACAAGTTGCCAAAGTCGGTTACAGAACTTAGCGATGGAAAGTTTAAAACTCACATCAAACGTGTCCATATCAAAAAAGCATAATAAAAGATACAAGACTACGTTGAATACAGGGAAGTTTGGCATTAATTCCTTCTGCACATGTGGCTTCCCTGGTACCTCATTAACAGCATAACTGTGTGAGAGCCTATTAACTGCTCCCAAATTACAATGTTAATTTTTATTCTTTTTATTTTTTACACTTTCTGACAAATTTTCGTCATTATTTGACATTATACATCACATAGATTATCAACAATTTATTGGTGATTCTCATGGAAATCATGTCACTTGGTTTAAATAGGTTGATCTTACATGTGTAGATTCTTTTACATATTGTGAATAGGAGAACGTTGTAGGCCTTACAGAGTAGATTTATAGACGATTTATATCTGATATTATTTACGCCGGCACCGTCTATATAACATCCGAGCCTGGTACTGCTGAGCTCGCCAATCAACTCGTTCACATAAAGGCTGAAAAGCTTTGGTGAGCTCCACCCACCATGCCTCACCCCACACTCCAACACGTAAGGACGAGAAAACGCCCCAGCCCAACGTACAGTGTTGGGTGGTTGTCGGTAAATTTACCCGCTATAAATTACTCCACAACACATCATAGGAAACCAGATCAAATGCCAGCCCGCGCCGCAGCTGAGCCTGTAGATTTAAACTCCCCGTTTAATAATAATAATAATATGATCCAGCCTGTCCCAACTTGCTGTCCTCCTATCAGTGATGCCCTGAGCTGAAGCCCGTACCCCACAGGGGGTGCCATCAGTGTGCATTCGCTTATTAATTTAAGTAGTTTAACGACCCTGAATGGAGGCTTCGAGTTTTCAGGATAGTTCGGTTAAGTAGTCACGGCCTCTCTGGGTCAACAGCGAGATCCCATTACCAAAAAAAAAAAAACAATGGTATGACATCATTGACTGTGCAGTGTGAGCAGTGCGCGCTTAAATTACAAGAATAACATAGTAATTTAATAGCTGTGAATGTGGTTTCTTAATTACAGGTAAAGTCAACATACAGAAATATCCAGAATATGCCTTGAAACCAAATGTGAGCTTAGATATAGATCAGCCGGTAGGGAGGTTAAATATGGTGTACCGCAAGGAAGTGTCTTGGGACCTCCTCTATTTCTTTTATATATAAATGACTTGCCACGACAGACACGACAACCTATGGTACTATTTGCAGACGATAGTACAGCGATCATTAAGTGTACCAATAAAGAAAACTACTAAAGGGAAATTAATGAAACGTTAGAAACAATTATAGACTGGCTGGAAACAAATAACTTAATAATAAATCTAAAAAAGACAAAAGTAATGCACTTCTACCAAAGGATACGCGCTGATGATATTAATGTTAGTTATGATGGTCAAAAAGTGGATACAACTTGTGTAGCAAAATTTCTAGGCATCCTGATTGACAACAATTTGACTTGGAAACCGCATGCCAATGACGTATGTAAGAAGTTAAATAAATCAGCCTACGTACTGTATAACCTATCACACAAAGTTAGCAATGATACACTTCTACTAGCTTATCATGGACTGGTTGCGTCAGTGTTAAGATTTGGAGTCATATTTTGGGGTAATTGTAGTGAGAGGGAGGTAATTTTTAAAGCCCAGAAACGGTGTATTAGATCTATGTCAAACCTTAAAAGCACAAACAGCTGTGAACCTGTGTTTCGGTCTCTGAATCTGCTAACTTTTCCATGTTTGTATATGTTAGAGGTGGCAATTTTTGTAAAAGCCAACATAGACTTATTTCCGTCACTGGCCAATATAAGAACACGTAATGGCCCCTTGCGATCCCAATATAAGAACTTGCTACATTTGGGTAATTACAAAACAGCACTGTTAAGGAAAAGTATTATGACAATGGGACCTATCATTTATAATAAAATACCTCATAGTTTTAAGGATTATTCAGTAAATATTTTTAAATCTAAGGTTACTGCGCTACTATTAGACAAATGTTATTACTCAGTGAAAGACTTTCTAAATGATATAAACTTACCCTGATTATGATTGTTATATTTAATTGCAAATTTGACCAATTATGACTTATGTACCCGACTATATTAATATTAATTGACATCACTTTAATTTCTGTTTTGTTTTGCTGACATTATTTAATTTGTATTAATAGTTTAATTTATGTACCTAATAATTTGCACGCCGTAAGGTAGACTGTAGCCGATCTCATCAATTTATGTACAACATCTTATAACTGTACCTACATTCATAGCAAATAAAGTTCTGATTCTGATTCTGATTCTGAGTAATATTTTGTAAAGCATAAGTACCTACTGCCCTCCTTTATAAAATAACCTTTTGTTGAACAATGTAATATTTTTACCTTAAGATAACTTTTGTGACCAACACGCTCACGTTGTTAAAAAATACAATAGTCGATTAAAAGATTGTCTCGTTGGTCTAGTCACCACTAGACTAGATGACTACAGTACGTTAACAGTTATTTTACCTCTGATTTTTAGTCACTGTTAAAATCAAAGTGATCCTTATAAGAGACTAGCTGTGCCCGCGACTTTTTATTTATTTCATGGCTGCTCTGCTCTTATTAGTTGCAGCGTGATGTTATATAGCCTATGTCACTCAGTAAAGGTGTAGCTTTCTAAAGGTGAAAGAATTTTTGAAATCGACTTAGTCTTTTTTGAGTTTATTCGTAACAAACATACAAAAATACAAACATACGCAGGTTTCCTCTTTATAATATTAGTATAGATATAGATATATATCAGAAGAATTTTTCTAAAATAAAAGTAGCCTAAGTTACTCCTTATTACATCAGCTACCTGCCAGTGAAAGTCCCGTCAAAAACGGTCCAGCCATTTCAGAAATTACCGGGAACAAACAGACAGAGAGACAAAAATTGTAACTAATGTTATTTTGGTATATGTATGTACCTTATAAATATTCATATGCATGTAGCAAAAAGCGGTTATTTTAATATTACAAACAGACACTCCAATTTTATTTATATGTAATATAATATGTATAGTAATATAGATATAAACACTACATTATTTTTATTTTTATATGTTTAATTCTCTAATCAGATAATGTGTTATTGGGTTGTGCCCCGTCAGTTTTTCTCTGAAGCAACCCGGAGTTTGGATTTGTGTCCGGTGTCCAGAAATAGGCTTGCTTTCTCTAACATAAAACTTAAACATTAATATTGAAATGTAGTTACATACTGCACTATACTTACCCTTCGGGAAATATCAGCGTCATGTTTGCATTATTAGTCGATTTTTAAGTTTTAGTCGATACCAGCTGGTGTTCTAGCATTCCTAGATGACATTTTGATTTGACATTGACATATCAGTTTTGATTGATAAAATCTTCGGTGTTTGTGATTCCCCGATAATTTGCCGTTTGTATCACTATAAATTGTAAAGTATCGTTTAAAACTCAAACTAAATGACTCGCTTCGATCACATAACAATTTGATGCCGTTTGAAATAAGATGGCGTTGCTAGGATGGGTGAAAATTGTGTTTTTATTATTTGGTCTGCCTTACCTGTGTCTGCAAGAGAATATAAACAAAGGAGGAATAATATTCCACTACAACAATACGTGAGTATTGTTATGTATACTTAATAATTTATCGCGTTCCTTTCCCTGCGTCTCTGGTTTTAATTTCGATAAAAAACTCACTAGATTTTTCCTGAGTAATAGAATTAATTATCTGATTAAATAATCGATATTGGTGATTAAGGAATTTCATGGACCTTTTAAGCTGCTTCTTAATTAGCTAAGTTAATCGATCTCGTGTGATTAACACTGGCATCTAACACAAGTAGTTACTTATAAATCCACCTACTTTTTTTACTGACTAAGCATAGTGTCTATACATTTCTGGTTAGCCTAAATAAGCTTTATCACTCTATAATATTCTCACTGTTGTAACACCCCTCTCTTTAGGATGGAGCGGGCTATAATATACTATGCGGGCCCAGTGCGGGTTGGTAGCTGTCACATGTCTTCTAATTTTTAGTTTCTAGGACATTTTCCTCACTATGTTCTTGTTTAACATTTTGAGAGCTCTGTTGATGAAATTATTAACACAAAGTCATGGCCTTTGCAACTGGGCTACCACTGCTGTCAATGCAAAAAATCATATAAAAATCATAGTTATTGGTATCAGTAACTAACCCACTATGTGAATATATTTTTTATCAACAACATCTTTTTAACACTAAGGCTTGTCTGGTCTATGTCACATACTATCTAAATCTGTTTAACAGTTTCCATATAAAACATACTTTATAGTCATAACACAAGACCTACTTTTGCATGTAACAATTATTGGATATGAATTGGATTGAACCTTGTAACCACTGTACAAGTTTGTAGTAAAAACAATAGAACAGCTGTATTTATAAAGTAAATAAATAAAAACTCCAATGGACGGATAAGAACAACAGTTGTTTGCAATATCTGTATTGGTTTGTTTTTAAAACTGTTTACAGTAGAGTAAATTTTACTGTAGCGGCATCTACATAGCGAAATGCGGGATACGCATCACACTGACGTCACGCAAAATCCTGCATCGCGCAAGCAGAGTTTACTGCGTCGTCTGGCATTTTCCCACCAGACACAACACCCCTCTGGACGGAGGATTATCTCATGTATGCCAAGTTGTGGTTGGTGGTGCATTTGGTCATCTGTTGCGCTTGAATTTGCCCCCCAAATTTGGATGAAATTAAATACACAAAGTAAAGTGCCTGCCTCTGGGTTCGAAAGTCATAGAAGGCCATAATATGCCACTATATTTATGATTCCCGCTTTGTTTCTTCATTCATACATGCACAATAGTATACAACCCGACCATTTGTCACACATGTATTGAAAAACGAACATTTATATTGATATTGTTATGGACGGTACTCATCGCGAATTTCGCTTTGCGCATTTGTTTTGCAAACATTCGTTGCGTGAGCTTTTGTGCGTCAACATTCTCTCGCGAAACGAACATTAGTTAGAGTTCACGTACTCACCAAAATGTTCGTTTCGCGAATGGATAATCTTCGCGTTGTGTGTACCGCCCATTGCAATATGTCCATTTTACCCGACTGCGGAGGGTAATGTGTTTATCAGCCTATGTACAGATCGCGGCACGTAGGTTGAACCAAAATGGCGAATTTTGGTTCAACTTACGTGCCCCGATCTGTAATTTATTACCAAACTTCAGTACAACGTGTACTGAAGTTTGGTAATAAATTACAGATACATATACATGACTGACTATGCTAGAAGTTGACCTCATTCTTTTTCCGTGCGAGGTATCGAGTGCACGCGTTGTTTGTTCTGATTTTGGTTCAACTTACGTGCCTCGATCTATATGTATATTTGTTCCTTTGTGGCACTTATTGAGTAGAGCCGAAACGCGTGGCCTGCTTTTTTCAATAAATACTTGTGTATCACATTACACAGGCCGACAAATTATTTACCCAGATATTCCACAATATATACATATAATTATTTACCCATTTCCGAAGTATTTTGATGTACTGAATCCGAATCTGACCGCAGAATTGCTCTATCACGTCAGGATTTCGAGATATCCTAACCTGGAAGAGCAAAAAACACCGTATTTGCAAATTTTTGAGGTTACGTAGCCCGGTAGATCCTCTTTCCTCCAAAAATCATCAACTGTATCTGAAAATACTAGAGTCTTTCTCTTTAAAATGTCGTTGAGTTTACTCGAATATCTTTTTTTTCGCTGAGATATCGCATTTTGAATTGCATATAACATAACATTCAAGATATTGCATAAACGTTGTTTTAAAATTTAAATTTATCAAACTTCCTTATCAAATTCGTTCAGCCTGTTCATGTTTTTCCTTATTCGCTGACTGAAAACACAAAAGCCAATCAAATTACTTGACATCATCATCATTCTCCCCACTGCTGGGACACAGGCCTCCTCTTTTCGAGAGGGAGTGGGCTGTTGTCTACCACGCGGGTCCAGAGCGGGTTGGTGGATGTCACGTGTTTTCGAATTGACATCGAAATGTTGGCGCAGCATGTCTTTTTCGTCCACACTTCTCTATCAGTCGTTATGTCGGTAGACACCCCCTAACTAGCCATATCAGCTATCACACAGTCCATTCATAATTTCTTTGGACTTCCTCTACTCTTTTAGCCATCCCAATAGAGGTACAAGGAACAGGGTGTTAGGTTCACTCATACTGTATGGAAAAGAGAGGATCCTCCAGTCAGACGGGTGTTATTTCTGTTATATATGTTACCGGCCAAACCCGATTTATGGTCAAACTGGTTTATTAAGCCGGGGCACCCCGATTAAATGGGTCAGGTTAGATTAGAACTGTGACCAAAAGAGCGCGAGCCGAGCGAACGAAGCGAGCGGTGCCGCGATAGCGGCCGGCGAGCGCTACTTCCAAAGGCTGTTAACGAAACGGCTAATTAAGCTAGTTGGCTACGACATATCACGCATAGCATACTTAAGTCTGTTTAGCGTAGGACAAACTAGTTTGGCCTGAAATTGGGTTTGGCCGGTAACATATAGCCGGTAATATATAAAAAAACGCGGTAAACTCGACTGATTGCACGATGCAGGATTTTGTGTGACATCAGGTATTGCGTAGTTCGCATGTGGCATTTGTAGATACCGCCACATCCCTAATCATACTCAAAAATTTCCTCACGGCATTTTCCGCATTCCTCCGCATCATATGACTCCATGACAGCAGAGTAATATAAAATAGGCTTTCAAAAGTATTGGTTAATTGTGTCAGCCTTGCATTTTGATTACCCAGTCAATCAATAACCTAGACGTATCTTATCTCGTTTTATCTGCATAGCTTTTTCCCAACCCAACCATGTTGTGGTCGGCTTCCATTCTAACCGGATACAGCTGAATGCATGCATCCATAATCAGCCTATAATTTTGCCTCTTTGTGAGAGGTACTGGGCCACAATCCACCACGCGGGTTGGTCTACGTGGTGGTCATACGTCTTCGAATTTTTGGTTCTAGGAAATGTCGGTTACCTCACGATGTTTTCCTGCACCGTTAGATGCAGCTGAATACCAGTAATTTACTTGCAGCGACTGCCTATGTGTACTCCACAACCCATTAACTGGATAACATGATATCTCTTGGCAAGACTTTGTCAGACTAACAGGTATCTGACTACTCGTGACGATCCTGCAAAAGACACTTTTTCGCATAAGTGACGTCCTATATTGGTGTAGAGAAGTTTGGCTTTTATCTCGACTATTACGAGGAAATCGATCGGCCGTGCGAGAAAAGAGGAGAGGGTTCGGTTAGGTTTGCATTTTCTAATATCTATCTAATACCTTTAAACGAGCAATTATATAAATATATATATAATCTGAATCTCGGAAACGGCTCCAACGATTTTCATGAAGTTTAGTATGCAGGGGGTTTCTCGGGCGATAAATCGATCTAGCTAGGTTTCATTTTTAGAAAACGTCAATCCAAAAAAAACAAGCAAAGCTCGGTGAACAAACCAAGCAAAGTGAGGGTAATGTCAAGATTTTGTATTTTTGGAATTAAGGCTTGCAACTCTGAGTAGTTTCAAGTTTCAACATCGACCTAATGCAACGCTTCTGAGTTATAAATATAAATTCCCGATGCGTCGATTTACCCCAATATATAAAACTGTATCTTAAAATGGACTCCACGAAGCCGTAGTATGCGGTGAGTAAAGTATCTATACTCTATACTTATCTCTCTTACTTCTCTCTCTCTCTCTCTCTCTCTTAGTATACTCGTGCGGCATACAGCGCCCTCCGCGTCCAGTTCAATAATGCGTTCAGGGCGGTGTTGAGGCTGCCCCGCCACTGCAGCGCCTCGGGCATGTTCGCGGAGGCGCGCACCGACTGCTTTCACGCAACATTGCGCAAGCGGTGTGCGTCTCTGGTGTGCAGAGTGCGGGGCAGCGCCAACACCGTTCTGGCGATGATCGCCGATAGAGTGGATTGTCCTTATGTCCGGCAATGCTGCAGTAGACATATTGTTATCTTGTGAGTGTTCATTTTTGTCTGTGCTTGTTATCCTGTCTATATCCTTAATTGTCTGTAGATGAGTCTTGTTACTTGAATTAGAAACATTTTATTTATTTATTACTGCAGTTGAACTTTAATCCAGTGCCACAGAGGCTTAAAAGTCGCAAACATTTTATTTGGTGCGTGAGTCCAGCCGATGGCAACCCCTCCACGGATTGTGATCTTTGGCAAGAACTGCTCAAGCCACCTGATTTCTTCATCGAACCAACAGAGAGCCTCCCACCCGGGCACAAGTTACCGTAGCCTACTTGGAAAACCTTAAACTGACTTCGTACCCAAGTAGGTAGCAAGGACAACCTCCACAATGGGGGTTCATGGTCGGCTCAGACCTCCGGCGTGTATGCGGCATCTCTCCACAGACAATAGCTCACCTCTCATCTTGCACTGCATGCCCTGTCACCTGCAAACGTCAGGACGTAATGGCTGGGTAAGCGAACGGTATTTGCGTTGCTGAATTTTGGGCCAAAGTAATTTTGAAAACTATACTTAAAACGTAATTTTTTTTTGTGTTATTTTGGCCATCGGCACTCTAAGATAAAGAAAAATTACTGCTGCCAGTTTATACAGAGCAAATTATTGTGTTGGGATTCGGCGCGGACATGTGTGCGCTTGCCTTCAACGAGCTTTCCGAGCCATGGAGGGGCCTTGACTTCGCTTATCTAATAATCAATATATTTTGTGTTCCCCACAACAGGTAATAAAGATTATACGTTTATCAGGCATAGCCGGCCAATGCACTCATTTATCATTTTTGCTTTAAAAGTAAATGTTTCTTTTTTATCATGCGATAAATAAAAGAATATTGGTTGACTCAGGACTAATTAACTCTTATTTATTATGAGGATGTTGATAAGAATAGTAGGTATATAGATTATTACTTACTAATATTAAAAAGCAGAAGAGTTTGGTTGAACGCGCCAATTTCAGGAACCACTGGTTCGAATTGAAAAAAATATTTTAGTGTTAGATAGCTCTTTTATCGGGGAAGGCTATATAAGGTGTATCTATTCATACACGAAATATCTGAAGGGGTCATTGTACTCGTCATTATGAACAACTTTCACTACCGGACCAAACCTGAAATCGCGAAAAAATATCAGCTGTTCCCTACATTTTGACGAGATATGCGAACATAAATGTAGGGAACAGCTGATATTTTTTCGCGATTTCAGGTTTGGTCCCATAGTAAAAGTTGTTCATAATGATGAGTACAATGACCCTTTTAGATATTTCGTGTATGAATAGATACACCTTATATATATGACATCACGCTACGACCAATAGGAGCCGTGCAAAAAGAAAAAAAGATAGAGAAAGCAATTGGCTGGTGAAACCGCGGGACCAGCTAGTCAGCCAATGTTACCCATGCTGAGACACAGACCGCTTCTTTATTAGAGGGAGTGGACTGTAACTGTAATATACCACGCGGGCCGAGAGCGGATTGGTAGATGATTTGACGGTTGACGGTTTCCTCACGATGTTTTCCTTCATCGTTTTGAGAGCAGCCCGCTTAGCACGAGCACCGATTTGCCGACAGAAGAATAGACGATGAAGATATTAAATAAATAATATACAACAGGAGAAGATAGCTATGTTTTTCTATTAATTATCACAGTTATTGCGTTCTAAACGAATCATGATTTCGTAAATAATCGTATATACTTTGTGGCCGTCGAGTAGAAAGTTTGTTGTCAGTGTGATTTTGACATTTTGGAATGAAATATTCTTCTGAAATAGTCTACATTTATAAGGAGTGTGTTACGTGACCTAGAAAAGTGTAACACCGAATTACAAGTCCCCGTAAGTTTACTAACACGAATTACTTAACAACGAATGCACGCTACCACGAAAAACTTAACAACGAATGTACGCTACCACGAAAAACTTAACAACGAATGCACGTTACCACAAAAAACTTAACGCCGTAGCCATGCGATCTCGAATAACTGAACCTCAAAAAGTATCCGTACAAAGTCTTAATTCATATAACAATCAACCAAATCAAATATATGATAAGTATAATCTCAATGGTACTTTTAAAAAGAGGCCTACTCAAAATCACAAAACATTTAAGACAAACTTGCAAAAGGTGCCTGCATTGTTTCCGCCCAGCATCTGGTCGGTAAATAGCTCAATTGGGACCACTGTTCCAATTACACAAAATGAGGTGGAATCATGGCACCACCGCTGGAACAGCCTATTGGGCAGAAAGAAATGAAATTTATATAAGACCATTGAAGAATTAAGCAGGGAACAAAAACATACAGAATTGATGGTAGAAACATTAAATTCAGTCTCAAGAAACCAAAAGACCAAAGAAAAAAGAAAATAGGGAAGCAAAAATAAAAAAAGAACATTTGGAAAACAAGGAAACAATGGACTTAACCACATTTTTAGATGGTCTTGCATACTTGTGCTATTTTAAACGATAGCTAAAATCATATTCTGTTTTTTTTTTTTCTCATAATGTTTGATTTGGTTGATTGTTATATGAATTAAAACTTTGTACGGATACTTTTTGAGGTTCAGTTATTCGAGATCGCATGGCTACGGCGTTAAGTTTTTTGTGGTAACGTGCATTCGTTGTTAAGTTTTTCGTGGTAGCGTACATTCGTTGTTAAGTTTTTCGTGGTAGCGTGCATTCGTTGTTAAGTTATTCGTGTTAGTAAACTTACGGGGACTTGTAATTCGGTGTTACACTTTTCTAGGTCACGTAACACACTCATTTATAAGGACCTAGACAAAAATCGTTAGAAACGAAAGACAAAATGACGGATTGTAGAAGGATATCTACGGTGCGATGTCAAAAATGGAGAAACGAAATGTCACTTTGTATTGAAAAAGCACTGTCTTTTCTTTCTACGAAGAAAAGACAGTGCTTTGAAAGCGTCATGTTAAGCCTGCAGTAGTTATGAAATTAATATTATAAATTAAAGATATAATAGTTCTAAATTATTTACTCCAAGTAAAGGGCTTGCCTGGGTTCGAACTCACGATCTACAACCAGGGACCGAAACCGGTATGAACAATACCGGTATTTTTTCGGTTACAACCTTTATTTGCTTTACCGGTATTTTTAAAGGTTACCTAAATTCTTCAATTTCATACAACCAGTATTAATACCGGTTACCGAAATAAAAATTACCTCTAACTTACGCGTGCTGTCGGCATTACTCAAAGGCGCGGATCGCTTTTGTGTGTGCCAGAGTCGAGACGAATCGCGCGCAGGCGGCGCCGCATGCTTCTATCAGTTTGCTAGCGAGTGTTAGATTGTTTGGTTGGCTTCGTAAATAGATAGACCATTTATTACTATTTAAAATGGGACGTAAGCGAAAAAACCATGTTGTATGCAAATTTAACTTATGATAACGAAACAAATGCATTGAAATGTGTTATAGAAGGTTCCAATAAATTTATAAAGGTACCTAACTGGATTTATATTTTATCATCGGAGCTTAAGTAAAATAAGATAACTGGTTAAAAATTTTCCTCATCAAATAATGTCCCTTATGGTGTCACCTACATATGTCTTTATCAGTTTATCACTCATGTCGTCATCACTGCGGCTGACATATTTTTTTTATTTGCAATTTATGCTTTCGAACTGATGCAGGTAGTCAAACAGCTCACTAACCGTTGCTAAAAAATGTGCATCCGCTGATCCGCATGATTATTTTTATTTCATCAATTATACGAAGAAGAAGAATTGCATCTAGGTACTTGATGTACTTATAACTTCCGACGTCTTCGAGCTTCATTCACGTGTTGATTTAAGTTGTTTGACTGTTGCTTGGGTTATACCTACTTATTAAAGGTGGACCAATACCTTTTAGTTGGCCTTTTTTGACAACTGTCCTTGTAATAGGTAATTTGAGAGAACGTCATGTCTTTGCAACGTTTCAATTTCCCACTGGCGTAAACTCATGAGTAAAGAAGAAATGTTTGGCATACCATACATCACCAAGGTCAACAATATTTACTGGGCTATGAGAATGTAAAAGGCATAGCGTTATTCCGGATGATGAAAATGTTCATGCAACAAGCTGGGCCCGTTCACGGGCGACCTGGAAAGTTGAGACTAACCTACCAAACTAGCAACCAGAGACGTTTTGTGCTCCAGCCCGAATGGAGGGGGTGGAGACGTATTCCGACCACCGGTACATCCGGTTTGACGTCTCCGCCCAGACTTCGAGCGCGTCGGTCCAACAGGCCCCGCGTGGTCCGCGGTATGCGCTGAAGCAGCTGGACCGGGAGCTCCTCCTGGAAGCCTCAATCGTGCAGGCCTGGGTGTCACTACCGGACAGGCCTGCTGACATCAACGACGAGGCGGAGTAGTTCCTGGAGGCCATGTCCGAGGTATGTGACGTGGCAATGCCTCGGGTCCAGCCAGGACGTGCTTCACGCCAGGTGCATTGGTGGTCGCCAGAGCTCACAACTCTGCGCGAGGCGTGCGTTGCTGCATGGCACCAGTACACCAGACATCGCAGGCTCCGTATCTGCCCTCCGGATACGGAAGCAATTCAGGCGGAACTGTAGGAGGGGTACAGAGCGGCGAAGACCGCCCTTCGATCCGAGATCCTGCGGGCCAGTGTAATGGCCCGCGAGGTGTCGCTGGAGACTCTGAACCGAGACCCATGGGGACCACCCTACAAAGCGGTGCGGAACAAAATCCGCCCGTGGGCTCCCCAGCTGACCAGTCTCCGGCCCCAGCTCGTGCAGGACGTGGTGAGCACTCTGTTCCCTTCGGGAGGGGAGCATGCTCCCCCGCCTATGGCTCTGCCTGCTGCGGTGCCCGATGCGGACCACACCGACGACGATGATGCTCCAGAGGTGACCGAGGTAGAGTTGAGAGTGGCGGTACGTAGGCTGAATGCCAAGAATACCGCCCCAGGACCCGATGGCTTGCCTGGAAAAGCCTGGGTCCTGGCCTTGGAGGCTCGCGGGCCTTGACTAAGAGGGCTCCTAAGCACATGCTTGGAAGAGGGCTGGTTCCCACTTCACTGGAAGACGGGGAAACTGGTCCTCATTAAGAAGCCGGGGCGCCCCGGGGACTCTCCGTCCGCTTACCGGCCCATCGTGCTGCTCGACGAGGTGGGCAAGCTCTTTGAAAGAGTAATTGCAGACTGCCTCGTCAGATGGCTGGTGCGGGTGGGGCCGGAATTGGCGGAGAGCCAGGTTGGTTTCCGCAAGGGGCGGTCTACGGTGGATGCCATCATGCGCGTGTGAGCTCTCACGATGGGGGTTGCTATGGCCCGGGAGGTGGGGTCATCTTGGCGGTGTCTCTAGACGTCGCCAATGCCTTCAACACCCTGCCGTGGAGTTGCACAAAGGAGGCACTCCGGTTTCACTAAACCTACCTCTGTCGCGTGGTCGAGGCCTATTTGGCGGACAGGGCCGTCACCTACCCCGGTCACCAAGGAGAGTGGAACCGGCGAGAGATGTCGTGCGGTGTCCCACATGGATCGGTCTGGAGCCACATCTGTGGCACATCGGGTACGACTGGGCGCTGCGCGCCGACCTCCCTAGCGGCGTCAGCGTAGTTTGCTACGCTGACGACACCCTGGTCCTGGCGCAAGGGACCGGACACAAGGGGTCGTACCAGGCGGTGGCCGACTTAGTGACACACGGGGTTGCGACAATCGTCGATAGGATCCGGCAACTGGGACTCGAGGTGGCCTTGCACAAGTCCGAGGCCATGTGTTTTCATGGACCTTGGAATGCACCATCGGCGGGTTCCCAGATAACGGCAGGAGGGGTTTACATCGGCGTCGAGTCGACGATCAAGTACCTGGGACTCGTCCTCGACAGCCGGTGGAACTTCGCGGAGCATTTCCGACATTTGGCTTCTAGACTGGAGCGGGTCGGGGCTGCCTTGAAGCGGCTCCTGCCCAATCTAGGGGGGCCAAACACCTCTTGCCTGAGACTCTACGCGAGGGTCGTGCGGTCCATGGCCCTATACGGGGCACCGGTGTGGGCGCCTTCGTTGAGACGCCAACCGGCCCGCCGGTTGAAGGCGTCGCGCGCATTTGGGAGTGGCGCGAGGAGGCCAAACGCCGGGGCGTAACTCCGCTGCCGCGGGAAATTGCGGCTCAGCGGACAGAGCTCCGGCGGGATCTCATGGCAGCATGGAGAGTGTGATTGTCGCAACCCAGTGCTGGGCACGCCACGATTGCGGCGGTAAGTCCCCTCTTTGAGGAGTGGCTTCAGAGGCGGCACGGCGTCCTCACGTTCCGCCTAAAACAGGTCCTCACCGGACACGGCTGTTTCGGGAGGTTCCTGTTTGGCATAAGGCGGGAGGAAACGGCCGGGTCTTTCCACTGCAAAGATCGCCCTGAGGACACGGTGGAGGTTTGCCTGGCTTGGGCGGAGCACCGCCGTGTCCTCGTGGAGGCGATCGGCGGCGGCGATCTCTCGCGTCCGGCCCTGGTCCAGGCCATGGTACGGAGCGAGAGTGCATCGGTAGCCATTACCACCTTCAACGAAGCAGTAATCGCAGCTCGCGAAAAGGGTGGCGGCGCACGTGAGGGAGGGACAGTACATGCGTCCTCACGGCCTTAGTCGTCGCAGGAGACGCCCTGGGCGTCGGGAATCCCAGGCTAATTCCCGGCCACTGTAGGCCCGGGCTTGCGGACGCCGAGTAATGGGTAGCTCACTGTACGGTAAGGACCAAGCCCGGGTCGACGGCACGTTGTGTTCCACGCGCGCCTCAAAGAGATTTCAGCACCAACTGAAGGGCTGATTCCTGCCAGGGGTGCGGGTTGTTCGAAAGAGATACCGCGGCCCCTGCCACACAGGTAACTGAGGGAACACGGATGAGTTTTAGTCAGTAAAAGTCTGACACGCCCTCCGGCGCTACCCGGCGCGGGGGATTTGATGATGTCCCACCCAATCTATGCGCTGCTAGCACGCTCAAACAAATTGTAAGCTTATGTTTACGCGCATTGTTTACAAGTCAGTGGTGCCCTCTGTGGGAACAATGGGCGTACGATTTTCCGCAAATTAAGCAAACCCAAATTACCGAGTTGATTTCTATGGCAGTATGGCGAGAGAAAAAGATAAACAAATGGCATTCTACCTGTTTACGATCTATTCATGTAATATTATCTTACCATTGCTCATTTCTTTTTTTTTTTACTTTAACTCAAATACTCCACAAAAAGGCGAACGAAATAAACGTACACAGCAGCACGACAATTTGTCTGGTAATGTAGTATTTTCTAATGCAACAAAATCAAGGACATTTTTCGGTAACCGGTATTAAAACGGTAACCTAAATAGAGGTAACATGTTTATTTTTTATGGGTTACCCGGATAGCGGTAACCGTAAGTCGTAGAGGTAACCGAAATTCTTCAATACCTGTACCGTAATTTATAAAGGTTTTCGGTCCCTGCCTACAACTATTAATGTTGGGGCCGATACTAATGGACCATCACTGCTCGCCCTGTACCTCCTTACTGACACAATTTTTTTTTTGTTACAGGTACAAATACAACGTACCATACACAGTTGCTGTGAATAAGAGTACAGAATACATCCTGGAATTTGCTGGGGTAAGACATATTATTTAAGTACGATATTTTCTGTGGCTAACTTCGTACCGCCATATTTTATTTCCTCAGTCGCAACTGGAGAAATATAATATGGCGGTACGAAGTTCGCTGGGTCAGCTACTTCATACCGCCATGTTTTATTTCCTCAGTCGCAACTGGAGAAATATAATATGGCGGTACGAAGTTCGCCGGGTCAGCTACTTCGTACCGCCATATTTTATTTCCTCAGTCGCAACTGGAGAAATATAATATGGCGGTACGAAGTTCGCCGGGTCAGCTACTTCGTACCGCCATATTTTATTTCCTCAGTCGCAACTGGAGAAATATAATATGGCGGTACGAAGTTCGCCGGGTCAGCTAGTTTTTAATAAAAGCGATCTCCTAAGTGTCTGTGTATATCTTGTAGTAGACCACAATGAGAGGTCAGCATAAACTGGCAATGTATAGTTTGATGTTGTCGTGTGTACCTGGCTAATAAGTCAACTTCCATGTGAATATTCACAGCCGTTGGCATTAAACGTAGCAGGTGTAAAGTACCCTTACCCAACAAACCTTTAACGCCATCTAGCGGCAAAACATTACAACACACAACACAAAGTTTATACACTCAACCAACAGATGGCGGTAAATTAAATTATTAATATCTTTCAGGAACTGGAGACGTATGATACTCCTGCCAGGGTGACGGTAGCCAGTGACTTTGCTAACAAGACGTACCCTTTGTTTATCACTGCGAGACAGCAGAAAGGTATGTTTAATATCATCATCATCTTTCAGCCCTTAGAAGAAGCCCTGAAGATACTTAAGTACGTCCGGTATCTTGGGAAGTCAGTACAACTACCAACCTGATCACTGACTAATAAGTTAATAACTCACGGTATTTTTCTGTCTCATATTTAAATAAATTTTATGTGACCATTGGTAAAATTTTAACAAAATAGGATTCATGTGTTGCCAACCTAAACAGAAGGTAAAATAATTATGTGTTTTTGTTAATTTATGTATCCTTTTTTGGAAACCTAAAATAAATTCATTCCTCCGGCACTCTTCAAATGTATTCCTAACATGAAAATACAATACTGTACAGGTTTAGGGTCTTTGTTTATGTGAGATTTTGGTACCCATGTACAGGAGAAATTGTATCAATTAAATCAAAAGTAACTGCTATACATTGTATTTATTCTCTTCCAGGAGTATTCTCATGGCAGTTACCCATGCTAGTCCAGACTCCAGTTAGTCTGGAACAGTTCACCAACATATCCAGGACTCTATGTCCTCATAATAATATGTTTACAGAAGACGAAGATACTTGTGGTAAGTGACAGGTCGCCGCCATTTTGAAAAAAAAAGTTTTTCTTTGTTTTGTTTTTTTTTTTGTCCCATTAAATGGATACGAGAAGGGATTTATTGGAATAGTATTTTAGTATGACCTTGAATATGTTTTTTTTGCAAATTCTGTTGCAATTTTATACGCGTCCGTGTTCAAGTAAAGCTTAATTGTAGAAACATTAATCATTATAATTAGTAACGTTAATATTGTTTTACTAATCATATTCTAAAAGATACAACATTAGGGGCTGCCAGATACGCGATTGTATAAAAGAGGTATGGTTTTTCCAAATCTTTTTTAAGAATAACAAACAGTTATGTTTTTCGTTTAATTTTCCCTTTAATATGTGATGATGTTTTTTTTATTCTGGCAACCCGATTCATAATGGCTTTTAGATCAGATAATATTTTTAATTTTTATAAAACTTTGCAATTTATTTTTTTTACTCGCCCGGTTTTTTCGTCTCGCCCAACTTTGTTGACCCCCCATTTTAATTTACCTTCTCTTTCTGTTCACGCTGTCTTAGTCAGTGGGAAAAGGATTAGAGTCTACTGTGGTCCTCTTATACGTAAATATTTATTGTTATATTGTACCTTTTTATATATATATTTTTATATGCTCCTTTGGGAATTGGAGATTAAGATAACACATTTTTTTTAGTTACTCTCAAATAGTCAGAGTTAGAATGATTGGTTTCAAAATAAGATTTTCTCTGTTCTAACGGTATTATCCGACATTAGTATCGTCGTAGACGTTCGTGGCAGTCGTGGTCATAAAACGTGGAAGCGAGATGACACGCAATTTCAAAAAGTCTCTATACTACTCGCACGTTTAATGACCGCGATTGCCGCGAGTCTTTTGGTTTGGTTAGTTTTGATCTCGACCGGAACCGGTAGTCATAGGGTCAATATCTATTTTAATGTAAAATATTTAATTTGAATATTACTAAGATAATGTTGAAATGAAGGTGGAGGTTCCAGGGTAGCCCTCGAAATCTATACCCACGTATGTATTTACAGAATTGTAATCATTAAAATCATCAATACAACCCTCTAAGTTCATTTAATTCCATTGAATGAGTTGTTCATGAAATAACCATTCAATGGAATTGAATTGGTACCCTTTAAGTTCATTTAATACCATTGAAGGGTTTTTTTACAAGCTTATATTTAACTTGCAATGTATGTATGTAACTATGTTTGATCGGGTGGAATCTTGCAACTTAATTTTGAAGCAGATATCTTTGACCGATTGAGCTGAAAATTGGATGACAATGCATGGATAGCTGTGTGAGGTCATTCTAAATCCAACATGGCGGACCACCTAAGATAGCGGACTATTATTTTTTAATGCACCCCTACAATATGGGTATCAAATGAAAGGGCTTGCTGAGAATAACTCGAAAAATAACTAAAAAGTAAAAAATAAAATTAAAAGCAAAAACCTTTTAAAAAAAAACCAACCTTTTATTTAAATGCGCTAAAAAGAATAAAACAAACTTTTCCTTATTTTTTTACTATGAACTTCTAACGTCATTACACAATTTATATGATATAAAATCTTGTCGCGAGATTTACCTCTGTAGATAAACAACTAAATTAAATAACTTGATCTGATTGATTTTAATTTTTAAAATTTTCAGCCTAAATTAATACGAGTACCTACCTACTTACTTAAATCTCGCGACAAGCTTTTATATAATATAAATTGTGTAAAGACGTTATAAGATGATAGTAAAAAGTTTAAAGAAAAAGTTTATTTTATTCTTTGAAGTGCATTTAAATTAAAGCTTATTTACTTATTTTATTATTTATGTACACACAGTAAAATACATACAAGATATGGCATAATTAAACAAGAGTACAAAGGTACTGCTTATTTCTAAGCTTTTTAAGCTTGTTTTTAAAAAAGTTTTTAAAACGAAGGTTGTTTTGATAATTTTAATGTTAGTGTCGCGAATCATATTTTGTTCATCATACAGCTTAAAACTAACCTGAAAATTGCAAAAAACGTAAATTTTAATTTCACGGGTTTCCCTAGAGCTTTCCACTTCAAAGTTTTACGAAAGAGCAGAAATTCCAGCTTCTTTGACATAATTGGGCAGGAATTTCATGTAATAGAAATCGAGTTTTTGAAAAGTAACGGATAATAGGATAGCCCCAATTCAACATATTAAAAGCTACCATAATACTACAGCCAGTTTCAGAAATGTACTTCAACTTTTAATGCCGTCATTAAATATTA
The DNA here is from genome assembly GCA_949091785.1 of Polymixis lichenea. Taxonomy (NCBI): domain Eukaryota; kingdom Metazoa; phylum Arthropoda; class Insecta; order Lepidoptera; family Noctuidae; genus Polymixis; species Polymixis lichenea. Next base: position 11,672,634 of record OX420959.1, read on the forward strand.
ATCGTCCTTTAATCTGTTGCAGAAAGCAACTGAGACTCGATTTTAATAGTTCTTTAATTCTAAATAATGAAGTGTTAAATGAGGAAATCTGTCACAGTTTTTGTTGCACGAAGCAAGCACCATTAGCGCCTTAAAGTTGTTTTGTGCAACATCTTTAAATTTATGAAAACATTAGCGTCAATGTTCCTTTATGTAATGTGGCATTAATGTTTGTCTTTGTGCAACTGGTTGTTAGTCTAGTTAAGCAGCTTTTACATTTAACTCCAAAAATAACACCCTATCTCTCTTTCAGACGTGTCAACACAAAACACTCCAATTATCCATTTAACATCATCGTCCCCGGATTCGATAAATGTTACCATTTTGGTAGAAACCGTCACTGATTTCTTTGTCAGACTAAATTCTACCACGAATTTAACTACCACGCCGAGTCAGCCGATGTATTACTTCTTTCCTTTCGACCAGTCTAATAATTTAAATTTGGCTTATCAACATGAAAAACGGAAGTATATGTGTAATCAGATGGATGATACGGAAAGTATTCATAGGTATGTAAATAAAAATGTTCTGCTATAATTAAGGTGTCGGTCTATGGATATGACCATCCCACCGTGCCTCGGAAAGCACGTTAAGCCGTTGGTGCCGGCTGTCATTCGTAGATGATTGATAGTCGTTACCGGTAGTCAGAAGCCCAAAAGTCTGACAACAAGTCTTACTAAGGGGTATCGCATTACCCAGTAATTAATGGAGTAGTTTAATGAAAAATACTGGTAAATAAAGTTTCGCCGAGCGCCCTTAAACTGCGCTGATACCTGTATGGATCTACCTTTTAATACCCTTTGAAATGTACAGTCAACAAAATAGATAAGTAACCAAGGTCGTCGTATAAAGTTGAAGTTTAGTAACAAACCGATAGTCGTTTTTGAATAAAATTATATTAAATTAATAGAAAACAAATTGTTCGTTTATCAAATTAAATTTAATTCGAAAACATCCGTTGGTTTTTTTACTAACCTTCAACTAACGGGTGATTCATTTAGAGGTAATTTTTTCAAAACTATTTTTAAATAAAAAAATATATTTTTTAATAAAAAATATGGACCGATGATTCCACCGGCCCGGCCCATAAACCACACCAAATCGTTGTTTTATCTGGATGTAATGGCAGCTCTTGAATCTCTTCAGGTTTCTATTCAGACCAAATACGGCAATTTTGTTTGTTGACATATACGTTAAGCCAGGAATGTGCCTCATCACTAAACAAAATAAACAAAACCACATTAAAGGACAACATTTGAAAGAAATAGTCTTTAAAAAATAAATGTAAAGAATGGTTCTTTTGTATAATACTAAGAATAACCCGACAAATTCGTTTTTTTTAATAGTTTTGAAAAAAGTACCTCCAAACGAATCACCCATTATATCCGACGACTCTGGTTACTCATCTCTTTTGGTGACTGTTTCTACAAATATGTTTTTTTTTTGGGACAGTTAATGTATGTTGAATACTATAATTTCCAGGTATTTACTAAGAACAAACCTGGAAACTAGAAGTTGGCTGTCTCGACCTAAGAGTGTTATAGTGATGATTGAGTCTGACGATGATATATGTGCCGTGGTCTCCATACAGAACTTTTCGGTGAGTAATTTGTATTTCTGAAAATTGTTTAATAAATAACACTTGCGTACCTAAATGAATGACACTTGCGTACCAAAAGAAATGACAGTTGCGTGCATAAAGTGACACTTGCGTACCAAAAAAATTACACTTTTGTACCAAAAAATTACATTTACACACCACCAAAAATAGATAAGGGTCAGTTCACACCGAGACGCGACGCGACGCGACGCTGCGCGTACTTTTTAAGATCACGATACAAAATAGATCTTATTTACTTCACAATAAGGTATACGGGCTGCACAACACGGTGCATCTCAGCGTTCTTCGACACGCTTTCGCGCTCGTAGTGAAATTATAACTTTTCGTGTTGTAAATAAGTTAGATGTTCTGTTGCTCGTCTCGGTGTGAACCCAAAAAGAGACACTTGCTTACCAGAAAAAATACACTTGCGTGCGTGCGTAGTATATAATTTATTAGGTTATTATTAATTAAACTCGTTGAATTATCTTGTTTTAAAATGAAGAGAACGAGGGGCTTCGATTGTTTGCACACAAGTGTATGATATAATGGTCTCTAGTGGTCGCCAGATTCTAGTATGATCCCCGAGTCGAGAAAAGTGTTATCGAAACTGGAGAGTTTGTTACGCCACTTCTGACGAGCTGAATGGTAGTAAGTGCCAAGTGGTGTGGGCGGACATTTTGGGAGCTGTCATTTGTAATGTTCAGTTCAACGAAATCCGTTGAGTTATTTACGTTGCTGGGGGCCTACTCTCTAAATCCGTCAACGAAGATACGGCCCCTTCCGAAAACAGTTCGAAACTTCTTAGTGAATCCTGCAGCCAATTAACTAACTTCTTAGTGAATCCTACAGCCAATTAACTAACTTCTTAGTGAATCCTACAGCCAATTAACTAACTTCTTAGTGAATCCTACAGTCAATTAACTAACTTCTTAGTGAATCCTACAGCCAAATAACTAACTTCTTAGTGAATCCTACAGCCTATTAACTAACTTTTTTGGATGGGCAAACACATATCGGGAGTAAGGACAGCTGTCAAATCGTGTTGTCATTTCATTCATTCTTAGTTCGAGCTCCAAACTAATCCTCTGTCCGTAAGTGATACGGAGTTGGAAACGCCCGTTATTTCGACCGAAACGACGGACTTCGTAGTTAGGGAGTAGGCCCCCTGAGCCGACAAATTTTTCGAACATATGAGGCTGATTCAGTGGCGAAAGCACCGTATAACACAATTCCTACCGGCTTCCCTTCAGGGAATCGCGTCGGCAACTCTACCGCTATTGAAAAATGGCACATCAGTAGTGACTACTATTGTCAAAAAATATAGTTACTATAGAGGTATGAGGAACAGGGTGTAAAGTTCGCTCATACTCCATGGAAAAGGGAGGATCCTCCGACCAGACGGGTGTTGTGTCTAGGGGGCAAGTGCCCAACGATTGATGTCGGGATTTTGTATATATGTAGATTGCGCGGTAAACTCTGCTTGCGTGATGTAGCTGTGGTGTGACGCCAAGTCTTGAGTAGTTCGCATATGGCATTGTAGATGGCGCTACTTTACTTTTTGTGTTTTCCACATTTGTTGATTTGAAGTTTCGTATGTGGGGCATTGTAGATGGTCGCCACATTACACTACGGGTATTTAATTCACCAGAAGATTCAAACAACAAAAAAGGTTATTTTTAGCAGTGTATTACAACAAAAAACAAAACGTTCTGTATAACCCGGCGCCAAAACGTCATAATTGGGAACTAAAAATTCATACAACAGCGATCCTGTAATGATGTCACTTTAGGTCACGTGGCAGCGCTTGATATGGACGAGAGCAAGCCGCTGTACAACGGGTTATAACAGAGACAGACATAGAAAAATGCGTTAGCGAGAACGAGATGGAGGAATATTACACATTTCATTTGGTTTTCAGCTGTCCATTGTCTTTGTATTTAATTCTTTACATTCCTATATTAATTTTAGAATGATAGTAAGTATTCTTTATTGATAAGTCAGTAAGTTAAAACCGACTTCGCTTCGGCTTCTCTCTTAGAAAAAATGACACCTCGCCGCTGATCTGATTGATAGTGTGATACACAATTAGAGTGCTGGTCGAAGTCTGGCTTTGTGCCTACTTAAAAGCAGGCGCGGATCCAGCCCTCAAAAAAGGTTGCACAGCCATCCGAAAAACGGCCAAGTGCAAGTCGGAGAATGAACTCGCTCATGATAGATTTATAGTGCATTCCTGCAAAGGAAATGTTTACAAAATATATGAGGCCCTGACCATGATTTTGTACAGTGTATAGTTCCACGAGGGCAAAAGCGTGGGTGGGGGCAGTAAATTTATAAACCTATAAAATGTTAGTTTGTTCCCTGACGAAAATTACAAAAATAAATATGTGTTTGTTTGCCCATCACAATGTCATATTTAGACTCTAAACTACTGAACCGATTTTGCTGACATTTTTACAACTTCAAAGGATAAGAAATTAAATTAAACGCTAGTGAGAAATCAGTGGCAGATGAAGTGATAAATAAGGCACAATATTTGCATTAAAGTCCCTGACCATCTTGTGAAAGCAAGCCAATGAAATTTTTCAAGATGTTATTTTTGGACATGGTTTTTGTACGTTTTTTCGTGTTTTTGCAAAACTTGGTCCGGAAAATCATAGTAAGGTGGAGGCATCCAATATTTTTCTAGTAGTAAAACTTTAATTGCATCAGGTAATTAATGCAAATTGTTTTAAGCAGAAATATAGCTTTCGAAAGAATAGCATCATCCCATTTCTTCCCGTGGGTGTCGTAGAAGGCGACTAAGGGACTTACTAGAGAATGGGCAGCAGCGTTCTCTATGCATTTGACTACCATACTGCGATCGCCAACCCGCCTGCCAAGCGTGACGATTATGGAAAAACACTCCCGTTTTGGGGGACGCTTATGTCCAGCAGTGGACGTCTATCGGCTGATATGATGATGATGATGACAGCTTTCGATATCTGAAGCAAATTCAGAGTTCAATGACGAGCTAGCTAGCTAGTTGAAGACGATGACGCTGTTAAAGCTGTAGACGTGGACTGATCTTAAGAAGAAGCAATACCTAAAACATCATTCACTTCAGCTCTCAATTTCACTACCAGCACCTTCTCAATGACCCAGCCTCAATCTCAACTCTAGGTTTAAAAACAAAATGTGTTAATCTTTCGCGTTGAAGCGGTTATAATAACGACCCTATAGCACAAAATACAGAGAGTACAGAAGTCAATCTACATACAAAGTGCGCTCGAGCAACGCACACATAGACAACGCTCACGGACACGATATCTCGGACGGGTTGGGACCAGTGCGAGCGCGAGTGCCATCCCCTGAGACGCGTCTGTGAAGCAATATATATTAGTCTATGCTGTGAAGTGCAAAAATGCAGCAACAAAAAAAAGTTATTATAGCTGTTCAGTGGACGCTTGTTTAAATTCAACATTAAACTGTGAATTGTCGTTTTATAAGCTAGTTGTTTCAGAAAGGTAAGTACTTACCTAGGTATTTGCTTGTGTTTCGGTGGTTCGTTTTAACGTAACACAGAATAGCTAGTTGTAGGTAAGCGAACATGACTGTGGCCTAGTAATATTTTTACATTAGGTATTTATTGTAGTACCTACACACTAAAAAATACGCTCATCTTCCTCATTATAAATAGTTAAGATAGACCTGCTCGGCGTTCGTGCATTTCACCAATGTCGAAATCGTCGCATGATATTTTCTGCGATAAATTTGTTATATAACAATAACATTAAAATTAAAATATTTAAGATAATATTGGTTTATATTTCCTATCTTCCTGTTTCATTCTTAACAATAAATCAAACACCTAGATACGAGTGCCACTACTACGATAGCTTTTTGTGCATAAGCCAAAGTTGACAACCCTAGCGAGACCGCCGAGCGTAGGTATGAAAAGTGAAGTACATACATGTGATTGACTTCTGTACTCTCTCTATTTTGTGCCTATAGGTTGCGGTATAACATTAATAACGTTTAACATATCCTCTCGTCTGTAATTAAGTACTTTGCTGCGTTCCGGATCACGCACGATTCATTGTTTTATTTTATGAAGGCATTGCCCACTGGATATAATATCATCAGCCTATCGATCTCAATAGACCGTGAAAGTGTGACGTCACAACTCTTAGGGTTGTGGACATGCCCATCGTGCTCATAACGATGGATCCGCACCTGACTTAAAGCTAATGTTCTTTCCTTTCCCTACTAAAATATGTTGTCTTTACAGTGTCCGGTTTTCGATAACGAAAGAGATATATTGTATGATGGCTATTTCCTGACTATGACAAGAAGAGGAGGCATTACTCTCACAGTAAGTACTTTTTGCCTAACTCTTTAATTAAGAGCATTCTCCTTACGCGGGCTGGCAACGGTGCATTTATGGCGGTTTTCCGTGATTATTTAATTAAATACAAACAAAAGTAAACATTTTTTTTAGCCATGCACTAGATCGTTGGTATTTTCAAGTTTGTATGCAATATTTTTTTTCAGTTATTTTGGTATTTACTTGTAAAAATCGAGATGCCGCCAATTATTTTCTATTTTAATTACTAAGTACGACTAAATGTTTTTATTAAAGAGTAAATGGTAAAAATAATTATAAATACCAACGATCTAGTGCTTGGCTGAAAAAAAAAAATAGTACTTTTGTTTGTATTGAATTAAATAATCACGAAAAACTTCTATAAATGCGTTGTTCCCAGCCAGCGTGGAATGAACGCTCTTAAGTATTTGAATTTCAGCTATTTTCACAGTTAAACGAAAATAAACGTCTGTATATATACTGCTAATTTTAACGTTGCATTTTAAGTGCAACAATTCAACAACTGAGAAATTATAAAGTTTCGCAATTCATAATTTACAAGCCTAGTGCCCGATGGGAATTCCCATGGGTAAAAATCACAAACTTCCATTCAAACTTTCATTCCCTATTTAACCCCTATACGGGAAGACTTTCAAAAAATCCTTCAATGGTGCTCACTTTCGTTGTATAAGGAACTCTTGTGCATAATTTCAAGTTTCTAGACCCAGCGGTTTGTTGTATGTCAGTGAATCATTTTATTTTATGAATTTTTACACGCTTTATATTAGCTTCACTTGTATGTTTGTTTGTATGTTTGTTTGTAACCGACTCCTTAGGGCGCGATTTTGACCCACTTCTAACGGTCAGATTTCATTTAAACTTTGTAGACGTATCGAGGACCGATGACAATTAAAAAATTAAAAAATGTAGTTAGCAGAACTAAAAAATAGTAAATAAATATAAATAAAAAAAAATTGAAAATATTTTAATTCTATTAAAAAGCGTGGGGTGCTTTTTGAGGTATTTTTATAATCAATTAATATCAAGCACCCCACGCTTTTTAATAGAATTAAATTATTTTCTACTTTTTAGTTTGGTTTTTAAAGCGTTTTTTTTTTTAGTTTTTTTAACTATTATTTATTTTTTGAAGTAGAAATAAGTTTCCTATTAAGTAGCTAATTTCTCTAACCAAATCCACCATACTATTTTCAGCAAGACACATTCCCCGTGGGATTCTACATAGTATTCATAGTGAAGACTTCAGACGAGGACTGTTCTGACAAGCCTGGTAATACCACCCTTCCCCAAGTGGCGCGGTACCTCGGCTGGACACAGGAAGAGGAGGTGCGGCTGGTCACCAATGATGGCAGGGTTAAGACGTTTAGGTGAGTGTCTAGCATGCTGATTAATAGGGACTTTTCATACACAAACCTGCGACAGCAGCTGGCGCCACCGATACAAAACACGACTAAACTTACCAACATCCCGCCTAAAAATACATTCAACAAGCCCTCTGGTTACATTAATAAAAATATATAATAAGCTACCAGAATCATTTAAAAAAGAAAAATAAACTCCTACTCACTAACAAATTAAAAAATCTGTTAATAAGTCAATGTTATTACAGTGTAAACGAAAATTTAAATCATTGTAGCCACCATTCATCCCAGCACACAACCACGTTTTTGTCATCCGATAAAATATAGAATATAGGATGTCAAAAACGTGGTTGTGTGCTGGGATGGACGGTGGCTACATGATAAATCCCTAAAACAGAGTTCCCAAAAATTTCTCCTAATTTTATTTTTTATTGTATTTAGAATAAGTTACATTTATAAGATAAACTATGGGTCCTCATCTCTACTTTCTAAATTTCTTTTGCTGTGCCCGACAGGGTCCACGATTGTGTCTTTAAGCTAATGTTTACCACTAAGCATAAATACATTGTGGAATGCAATAAACTATTGAGTATTGAGACGCCAGCTTAAAAAAAGCAATCTGACACAGCCGCATGACAAATGTTTTCTTTCTTTTTTGTACCTGAAATCTAAAAAAAAATACCCGTTACCCGATTTAACGCGTTCAAAACAATAAAAAAAAAGAAAACTGCTGCTCCACACGTTTATATTCGTAAGTAATATGTATATAATCCAACAAAATTTAGGGAACATGTGGTTTTTATCGCTATTTCATCGTTGGTCCCTGTTAGGTTTGCACTCGCTGTAGGTACTTGTCACGGGAAGGGATACGTCAAACTCAAACGTCGGTTAGAGACACACTGTTTATTCAACATGGCGGGTCGCGCAACAGGCGCGTCGCTTGGCCAAGGTATTATTGCCATTCAGCCTATGCCCAACACAACAGTCCCGTAGTAAAAATTGTTCATAAAGTGCGTTACGAACATCCTTTTTTTATTTTTTTTTGGTGAGAAATCATCAAATAACTTCTCCCGCTCTGGGTGGAGCGGGAGGGCGTGGGCGCGGGCGTGTCAGACTTTTGCTGACTAAAACCCACCCGTGTTCCCTCAGTTGCCTGTGTGCCAGGGGCCGCGGTATCTCTTTCGACACCACGAAGACCCCTTAGAGGAAGCGTCAGGGTAGGCCACGGCGAAATTCAAATTTAATTACGTATTTTGTTTTAGTTCTTAAAGGAGACGGATACGCTTTCATACAATTTTGGGCCTGAATGTACAAAGCTGAAATTGGTGTCAAATAATAGCTACTATATTATCAAACTATCGCTGAAAATTTTGCGGATTTTGACAATCAGAGTGCTGAGTTAAAAGAGATTTAGTAAAAGTGAGGTTAAGTTACAAATTTATTTCTCATCTGATTTTTGAAGTGCTATTGTCATTTGTTATTTAAATAGATGTTAACTATATTTAGAGGAAGTTAGGAAACACAAAAATCATAGGTAAGGAGATGATGTTTAAAAAAAAAAAAATTTTTTATTCGTATTTTTATTAATTTTAAATTATAATTAGAATGTTATCTAGGAATTGTGCAGATGGAACTGTATTTTGTACCTAGCGACACGTACTAACCGATACGAAACGCGTAAGTGAGTGTCACTGTCTGTCAGTGTCATGGATTTCATGACAGCACAGAATAAAAATACAAAAATCGATTAACAAACGTGAATCGATTTTAAGATTTATCTTTATTATTATGTATATATTTAATTTGTTTAAACTATACAACACGTTAATTCTAATAGATTTGATTGTGGTAATTGAATTAATCATCTGAAAAAAACATTTATTTTTATAGTATGAGCTCTGTCATGTCAATCGATTATAATTTAATCGATTTTCATTTTATTCGTCACCTAAACTTTTTGGATTATTAGAATCTGGAAAATTAGATTTCCAGATTGTAAATTGGGCTTCAATTTTCACATTTTGAAATAGAAAAATATAACCCTTTTTTAAACAATGCCTCAACTTATTACAATCAAGGCCCAGAAATCCCCGTCTCCTTTTCTTTCTTTTTTTTTTTAATGACTTTTTCTAACAAAATGGAAAAGTGTTTCAGGTGGATTACTTGAACATAGAGGGGTATTTTGATTCTGTATAGCCATATTTGTTACGGTCGCGAATCATACAACCGGACACTGATCTGTTGCAAAAGACGTAAGAAAATTTGAATTTCGTGGGCTACCCTGACGTATTAAGAGGTTTTCAACTATTTCAACTATATCGGACTTTTTCCGCGCACTGGATCTTCAACGCTCTGCTTAATAACGCTTAGAGTTGAAAATCGAACAGTGTGTTTTCCGTTAAACACAGAGAGTCGAAAATCCAGTGCGCGATAAAACGTGGCCTTTTTCTTGACAGTCGTACCACAGTTTCAGGATAATCCAGACGATATCGTATCAGGAGTATGCGATCGCTGCGGGAGCTGCGCTGGCGTTCTTCAGCTCATTCTATGTGGCCTTCATCGTGGTTGTGTTGTGTCGGAAGAAGGCACAGCCGGCGGAGCCCAGTGAGGAAGGTACGTCGACACTTTAATACTTTTGAGACTACAGCTTAGTACGGCCGTCCTTCCAATTGCATACAGTGTGGCTACGTTTGAGACAATTGAGCCTATCAGTTATCTAAGACCCTACTGACTACAAACTTAGCCTTATAGCATTTAACTAGCACCCGAGTTATCCCTAACCTACGATACAAACCATACTAAACATGAGTTACGTTGGCTAACGAGAGGGAAGCTGTTACCCACGGTAACAGACGGAATTTGGGGGGTTTGTGTACGTCGTGCAATTTACACAGGATATGGTTTTCTTACTGCCGACCCCACAGACTCATAGGACCGATGATGGCTAATGGCGTGATGCTATTGCTTGTTCACGGTAGAACTACTTTATTTTCATTTTTGTACAGTCAAGGGCAAAAATAACTAGTATAAAAGTCGCGTGGGCAGGCAACGTCGCATTAATAGTGTTTTTTCGTGATTATTTTATTAAATATAAATCAAAGGACATTTTTTTTTTTCAGCTAAGCACTAGATCCTTGGTATTTATAATTATTTTTAACATTTACTCTTAAATCAAAACATTTAATCGTAATAAGTACTGCAAATAGAAAATAATCCACGGTTTATCGATTTTTATAAGAACTAACTAACTTGTAAATGTAACCAATCTACGACATGGTCTACACGTGATCTGACCAAGATTATGTCTAGAATTTAAAATATTTTCTAAAATGCTACAAGTAATTAACGAATCAGCTAGAAAATACATCAATACTTACCTAAATTGTCCCTTTTTTAGGATTTATTTTTCATCTAAGTACAAAATATTAATGATTTTTTTTTTCTTATACCTATTTCACAGAAGGCCGCCTAACTCCTCCTCTTATCCCTCACGACGAACTCAACATCAACGACCTCCCGACAACAAGGCGACGTCACGTCAACATTGTTGACACGAGCGGAGAGAGCACCTCGCGACAATGTTTAGTTGGCGACGGCGACGTGTTCACTTCACGAACAGGTAACATTGTAGCGACGTACGATACACATACACACTTCCTGGTCCCTTTGGTAAGACTGGTTGTTAGACTTTCGGGCCTCTGATGACCAGTAACGACTGCCAAAGAATGACAATTGTGATGAGCGTGTGGGTAGGTTCAATCCTTGCGTCGGGCAAGGAGTGTTTGGGTCAATGGCAAGTGGCAACCCAGAGTCTATATTTCTTCCCAGGTCCAAGGCCAGAGCCTATTACATTAGTCTTTTAACATAACTAATTAAATGTTGGTGTACTCACACCTCTGCTTACCCGTTTGAGAATACTAATGTGATGTGATGTTATGTATTTATTAAATTATTTACGTACAGACGCCAGCACATCAAGCTACCTCAAACTGTCAAATATTCCCAATTGAATATGAACCTTATGCTTACGTAATAAAGTTGAAAATCTATCAAAGAAATTTGACAGCTCAATACAAGCTGGTACCCATCGGCTTACCTGTAAATTTTCTAACCCAAAACTAATCTTTCGTACAAAATTCTTTGATTCCAACCCCGTTATTTAGAATCGTTGCTTAAAGTTGAGTAGTGATTAGCGACTGTTTAATCATACATTTTTGACGTTTTAACATCTCGCAATTTTTATAAATGAGAGAGAAACTCTGTATCAATGAAAGTGGGTCCTTATCGGTGAGTGTTTTTTCTTGGAACGGCTTACCCCGTCCATAATTCCACCCTTCTTATTGTATAGAATCGAGTTCTTCCAACTTAACAGACAGCTGTGCTGCTGGGGAGTTTGTTCCGCCACTTCTTCTTCCCAGCTAAAGCACTAGGAAGTGGTGAAGAGCGGGCGTTTTGGGGGACTGTCTTATATAACTTTGACGTTCAAAAAGTGCTGACTGTCAGCCTAGTTTGAATAAACGACTTTTGGTTTTGAAACTTAATATATTTGAAGTTGTATATTTTTCTCAACAGATGGCAGTTCTTCATCAGACACAGAATCGGATTTCTCTACGTTAGACGATGTTAATACTGACAAAGATATCTACAGACTTGGAGGGAAGCTGTGTGTGGCTAACTTGGCTAGGTAAGTATTACCCGCGCTGGGCCCGCGTGGTGGATTATGGCCCACTCCGTCTCACAGAGAGGAGGCCCGTGTCCCAGCAGTTTGAACTTGCAGAGCTAAGTTTTACCATAGAAAAGATACTTAAGAGTGGAAGAAAAACCTCGTCTAGGTTTTAAAATTTTATTGACGTGTTCAGATATTTTCCGAAACTCGTTATTTCAAGGCGTACGCCTGATTTCTGGTTCAACGACCATTGGTGTAGAATACTTGCTAAATTATGAGTTTAGAAAGTCATTTCAATATGCGAAACTTAAAGGGCTTTAAACCTCTTGGTCTCGCCTGCGACCGCTATTTTGTTTTTGTTTTTACACGCTTTATATTAGCTTCACTTGTATGTTTGTTTGTATGTAACCGACTCCTTTGGACGCTATTTTGACCCACTTCGAACGGTCAGATTTCATTGAAACTTTGTAGACTTATCGAAGACCGATGACAATACAAAAATTAAAAAAAAAAACAAAAAAAAAAAGAAAACTTAAAAATCACGCTTTTCAAGCAAGCAGAACTAAAAAAATAGTAAATAAATAATAGTTTAAAAAACTAAAAAACACGCTTTAAAAACCAAACTAAAAAATTAGAAAATAATTTAATTCTATTAAAAAGCGTGGGGTGCTTGATATTAATTGATTATAAAAATACCTCAAAAAGCACCCCACGCTTTTTAATAGAATTAAATTATTTTCTAATTTTTTAGTTTGGTTTTTAAAGCGTGTTTTTTAGTTTTTTAAATTATTATTTATATTCATAATGGCGTCGCACGATGATACCTATGTATACCGTGTTATATGCCATATTTTGTTTTTCTATATGCCCCCTATACAACCCTATTTATAGTATATGCGAAACCTGAAACACGTGTCTAGTATTTTTATGTAAAGAATCTATGTACAAAATTTCAAAACTGTACCATGAAAAATCACAAAGTTATAAGCTTGTCATGTTACCTAGTTGTCTACACAAACATGGTCACCACGCGGCCCCCGTCGTATTGTACTCATTGATAATAATTAGGCAGTAGGTACCTAACTGTACGGCGATTGTATTGTAACTAGCTTTTGCCAGTGGCTTCGCCCGCGTGGAGGTCGGTGTATTATACATATAAACCTTCCTCTTGAATCACTCTATCTATTAAAACCCGCATCAAAATCCGTTGCGTAGTTTTAAAGATTTAAGCATACATAGGGATATAGGGACAGAGAAAGCGACTTTGTTTTATACTATGTAGTGATTAACTGGTGATAACGTTTTCCATCACACTTGCAAAAAAATTTTTGGGAAAAAATATAACATGGTGTGAAAATTATTGGAATCAATTCAGTTACTTATTCTGAACAAACTATATTCAGGTTACACATAAACTAAAAATAATGTGTATTAACAGCTGTGTTATTTTTTCTTTTAGATGCCGCCCAAGAGTTCTATCGGCTAGGTCTAAGATGTACCTCTGGAACGTTCTCACCGTTGCTGTATTCTACACGTTACCCGTCATACAACTCGTGGTCACATATCAGAGGGTAAGTAGTCTAAAAATCTATAATAATATCTTGCCTAATGTTAATTACTTACCTACCATTGTATACAACGTGTCGTTTTGCATCCTCGTAAAATTCAAGGAGGTAACTATGCTAATGATTTTCGACACGAATCAATAATAAAATAAGTAGTTTTTTTTTTATTTTGTTTTTTTTTTAAATTTTAATACGCGGCCCGTGTGATACCGCACTGTAACTGGGTAACCTGGGTTCAAACAGTCTTCGTCGCACAAACCAGTCCTGGAATTACTTGTTGCGATTTTTTATTTTACGGCTATGACAATACAGTCGAGAACGCAATGGTTCAATTACCATTGCGTTCTCGACTGTATTTTCATAGCCGTAAAATAAAAAATCTACTTATTTTATTATTGATTCGTGTCGAGAATCATTAGCATAGTTACCTCCTTGAATTTGACGAGGATGCAAAACGACACGTTGTATAAGCAAGTTCTTCTGGTTAGAAGAACTTGCTTATACAACGTGAAATTGAAATGGTTGTTTTCCTGCGGCAGAACAACTTGCCAGAAGGAGTACTTTCGAAGCATAGAGTAAAAGTTAAAAAAAATAAGATTTTTTTGTTTTAAAATAATTAAAAAAATATTCATCAACTTGATAAAACAGTACTCAATAGTAACACTAGAGGTAACTGGTAGATACTACTCGATTCGCACGCACCTCTGACAAATGGAACAGCGATGCATAAATGATTAAAGCAAACTAAACTCTCGCACGTGGTGATTTTTCACAATGGTTCATCTGCCATTTTTTGTTTCTAATATTTTATTTGCTTATAAAACTATTGTATGACCAAGACAAAACCATTTCGCTGCGGGAAAAAAACCATTAAAATTTCACGGTGTATACAATGGTTGAAGCCAAGAGGCTGGTTGAGGTCAATGGGGAAGCAAGTTCTTCTAGTTAGAAGAACTTGCTTCTTCTTCTTGTGAGCAGCACAGCTGTCTGTTCAACTGAGCTGTGCTGCTGGACAGTTTGTTGCGCCACTTCTTCTTCTCAGCTAAAGCACTAATAAGTGGTGAAGGGCGGGCGTGCCGGGGGACTGCCTTGTGTAATTTTGATGTTCAAAAAGTGCTGACTCTCAGCCTAGTTTGAATAAACGACTTTAGATTTTGATCACGAGAAGACGGTTATATAAAATTAGGCTATTAATTGGTTTTTTTGAGAATGTCGCTATCAGAATTATTAGGGTATGGATTCTTACCTCATTTAAATAATTATGACTCAATTGGGTATTTTACTTTATATGAGAAAAAATCTAAAAATATATTATTGAGATAGCTTAGGCAAAATGCAGTCGGAAAATTTAAGTTTTAGTTCATGAAACAACAAAATAAATGTTAAAATTCAATTCAAAGATTTCAGTTTTTTCAATCTGTTTTTGCACACCATGAAATAGTAGCCGCCATGTTATTACGTCATTCGGCGAGTTAATTGAACAACTTTGTACTTTTATTATTTTCGTTACCTAAAGTAATTTTTATTTAAACAATATTTTGCATTCAGGAACAGCAAACCAACGACAACTAGAAAAATAACTCATTTATTAAATTATAAACAATTATCTCTTAAAATATTAGCGCATTTGTCTATATAGCTATATAGCAAACTGACGTCATACCCACAGAGCAATATAGCGTCCACTGTCTGCCAGCGTTTTTGTCAATTTACGCACGAAATTTGAAAATGTAAAATTTAAATGCATTTTTACGGTACTAATCGATTAAATAAAAATGTTGTTTTTTTTGTGTTTTATTAGCACTCTAGAATCTAATTAGGACACTTTTCAAAAATGGCTGTAATACCCCTTATTGTTACAGCTCCTAAACCAATCAGGGAACCAAGACCTATGCTATTTCAATTTCCTCTGCGCCCATCCTCTCCTGGTGCTGTCAGACTTCAACCACGTGTTCTCGAACCTCGGCTACGTGGTGCTGGGACTGCTGTTCTTGATGCAGGTGTGGCGACGGCACAACACGCACCACAACAAAACGCTTGCTCAGGTAAAGAGCGAAAACATTAAAATGTTTTTAAGAGATTACTTATTGATGTCTTAATTCAGCCATTTTGCCTATTGCAGCGTGACCTCTGCGGTTACAACCTTTTTAACCAACTTCAACAAGGAGGAGGTTCTCAATTCGTCTGTACGTTTTTTTTTCGTGGATGGGTTTCGAAAATTCTTTTTTTAAAGAATATGGGCTGCTTCAGGGGTGGTCCTATATAAATTTCATTAACTCTTGCTTCGGTAGTTTTTACGTTAGCCTCGATAATACGTTTTTAATTCACTTTATGTATCTTGTTAAGTTACTTATTTTAATCCACCATTTTGCTTTTATATAACCTATTGCATCCTTTACAGCAGGTTACAACCTTTTTTTTTTCTAAATTCGTATAATTAACTGGTCATCAATTTGTGTTTTTAACATTTTGATTTATTTGACAAGAGGGAGGAATCCTTTTGACGATTAAAAGACAGTTCTTTACAAATTATTTCATAACGACTGCCTTCAAAACGGTGAAGGAAAACATCGTGAGGAAACCGGCATGTATCAGAACCAAATTCGAAGACATGTGACATCTACTAACCTGCACTGGCCCGCTCCCTCTCACAGAGAAGACGCCTGTGTCCCTGCAGTAGGAATATTATAAGCAGATTATGAATATACAGGATGTAAGGGGAACGCTTCTGAAGCCAAAACGTAGGCCTTGCCAGGGGTGCGGATTGTTCCTGCCAGGGGTGCGGGTTGTTCGAAAGAGATACCGCGGCCCCTGGCACACAGGCAACTGAGGGTACACGGGTGGGTTTTAGTCAGTAAAAGTCTGACACGCCCTCCCGCTCCACCCAGAGCGGGAGAAGTTATTTGATGATTTCCCACCCAAAAAAAAAAAGCCAAAACGTAGGCTATATACAACCTAAATGCAAACGGATACCAATAACTTTTCGCCTTAAATTGGTTATTTTGCATCAATTTAAAACGTTTGACGCTTCTGTAATGTTTCTACTTATTTTACTTTGGCGGCGCTTTACAAAGGATGCCTAAACATAAAGTCGCCGCTGGGACTTGGGGTCGTTTTTAAATGTGTTTAATCTCAAATAATGGTTCATTTAACTGTTCTCACAGCATAGTGTACAAAAAATGTTTAAAAAAACCGTTTTTTTTAGTGGTCCTGTATCGAGAACCACTTGCCCTATCACCTGTCTTTGTTTTCAAAAGCGTTTCCCTTACACCCTGTATTATTGTTCCTATTTGTCCACAGAAAGAGCTAGGCATCCCACAACACTTCGGTCTACTATACGCGATGGGCATCGCGCTCGTCAGCGAGGGTCTTCTCTCCGCGGCATACCACGTCTGTCCCAACAGCATGAACTTCCAGTTCGGTGAGTTATCTAGCAGTGCCAGACACTAGGCATCCCATATACAATTTATTATGTTTGGGATTGTATTCTCTAGATACAGCCCGCTGAAAGACAGATGGACGGACAGCGGAGGTTTAGTAATAAGGCCCGTTGGTTACCCTTCCGGTACGGAACCCTAAAAAATACGAGTGTATAATGAAACTGAATTATGAAACCTGAATGCGTTGCTATAAGAGTCACTTTACAAGCAAGTGCGTTGAACAAATATTTTTTGTTCCACTCAACAGATACATCGTTTATGTACGTGACTTCAGTCCTCTGCATGGTGAAGATCTACCAGTCGCGACACCCGGACATCAACGCACGCGCACACGCCACCTTCGGAGTCCTGGCGCTTATTATATTTATTGGTAAGTATTTGAAATGAAATAGGGTATTTTACTCTATATGAGAAAACATTTAAAAATATATTATTGAGATAGCTTCCGCAAAATGCAGTCGGAAAATGTTAGTTTTATTCCACCGAAAAAAAATGCGTTAAATTGTATGCATTATGGTGCAGTTTACAATTTATCGACAGTTTATAATCTCGCGAGATAGATTATAAACTAACGGTGTTCACAATCATAAGGTGACATACATAACTGCGGGCCTAATGCTGCCGGAAAATATATGAATTAGAATAATTGTATTTAAGTATAGGTACTAACATAGTGACGTAAGCTTATTATTACTAGCGGCAGGTTACTTATCTGAAGGCCAATTCTCGTAATTAAAAACGTTCAAAATCTAGTCGCAGTCTCATGATGTGAAAAATGTATGAAAAATCGAGGTATTTTTGACAGATTGACACAGATCAGACTGTGAACGTTCTTAAAATTACGAGAATTGCCCCTCTGGACCTCCACAACCGACTGTGGAAAATCAAAATCAAAAGTCATTTATTCAAACTAGGCTGGTGTCAGCACTTTTTGAATGTCAAAATTACATAAGACAGTCCCCCGGCACGCCCGCCCTTCACCACTTCCTAGTGCTTTAGCTGGGAAGAAGAAGTGGCGCAACAAACTCCCCAGCAGCACAGCGTCTGTTAAGTTAGAAGAACTAAATTCTATACAATAGGTACGTAATGAACGTTACGAAACATAAAATTAAAATATTTGCCATATGTTATATGCTAGCACCCGCAAATATACCAAAAAAGTCATTAAAACAATTACTCAAGCAGAAATAAATAATAGAAACAAAAACATAAACAGAACTTAAACCTAAAATTAAAACCTCCAGGCATAAAGGGCGTGCCCGCTTACGTATGCAATGCGGCATTATGTTCACATAGTTGTAACTAGAAGTAACAAATGTTATACTAGGACCTTTGGAGTGAAATAAATAAACAGTAAAACTATTAACAATAACAAAACCATGGTCAGCAAGATGACCATGATGATGGAGGTCAGATAGGCAGCTGCTCCATGTAAAATATTACTGCTCTTGCTCAACAGTAGCGTTTGCAACTAGACCAACGACGCGACGCTTCTTTGTCAAGTGTTTTTTTAAATGAGTGTGTTGACAATATATTTAAATTTTATTCCCCAGGTCTTGTCGGAGTCCTTAACGCTAATTTCTACTTCTGGATAGCGTTCACAGTTCTTCACCTGGTAACTTGCTTGATCATGACCTTCCAGATATACTACCTGGGAAGATTCAGATTGGGTGAGTTTTAGTAATAAAGTACAGGATTTTTTTAATGTATTTATTTATTTAACCATTTATGCACACACATATAAACAGACAAGAAGAAAGGGACAGATACGTACAAAGGTGATGACTTATTTCCACAGAAATCTGTGATAGGAGAGGAGATAAAAAGAGATGTACAACGTGAGTGTTTTTTTTTGTAAGAGTGCGAGTGTGACAACAACACATGTGAGTGAAAGAGGACGAGACAAGGTTAAAGCTGTGGCAAGATGGTGCTTCCTTACCAAACCCATTCGTTCCACCTGCTGAAAATCTCGCACCTGGACATGTGCTCCCTTGGCTTTCTTGGTAGTCTTTAGATAGACGCCGGACTCAGGTAGGCCGAAGTAGAAGGAGATTCACAGATAACTCCGCCCTGGGCCTGAATTCACTATAACCACTTAACGATTCCTTACTCGTAACCACGTCAATCACACATGAATTCTGCTAATATCGTATTTAATAATATCGACAAATTGTCTTGGAACATAAAGAATATGACATTTCGATTCCTTACTGTTGCATTGGTTAAAAAAAAACGATATTGACGTTGTTTGAACATAGTAAGATTCCGCGGGGAATCAATATAATGATACAGAATTGGGGCCCTGGTGGTGCTCTCCCACAAATAATGGGGCACTTAATGTATTGTCCATCGTGTCCCGCTGTCTGCACGCTACGGGAGCTGATGGACGCTGATGAAAGTGCCAAGCTCGTAGCCAAATTCTGGGCTGACTGTTTAAGATTGCTATCGACACGCTGAGAAGAAGAAGGGACAAAGATAATACAGGTTTGCAGGGACATCCCATTTCATCCTGTGGGTGACGTAAAAGACGACTAAGGGATTTACTAGGGAATGGGCAGTAGCATTCTCAGTGCATTTTACCACCATACTGCAATCGCCAATCCGCCTGCCAAGCGTGGCGATTATAGGAAGGAAGGAAGGAAGGAAGGAAGGAAGGAAGGAAGGAAGGAAGGAAGGAAGGAAGGAAGGAAGGAAGGAAGGAAGGAAGGAAGGAAGGAAGGAAGGAAGGAAGGAAGGAAGGAAGGAAGGAAGGAAGGAAGGAAGGAAGGAAGGAAGGAAGGAAGGAAGGAAGGAAGGAAGGAAGGAAGGAAGGAAGGAAGGAAGGAAGGAAGGAAGGAAGGAAGGAAGGAAGGAAGGAAGGAAGGAAGGAAGGAAGGAAGGAAGGAAGGAAGGAAGGAAGGAAGGAAGGAAGGAAGGAAGGAAGGAAGGAAGGAAGGAAGGAAGGAAGGAAGGAAGGAAGGAAGGAAGGAAGGAAGGAAGGAAGGAAGGAAGGAAGGAAGGAAGGAAGGAAGGAAGGAAGGAAGGAAGGAAGGAAGGAAGGAAGGAAGGAAGGAAGGAAGGAAGGAAGGAAGGAAGGAAGGAAGGAAGGAAGGAAGGAAGGAAGGAAGGATCGGAAGGATCGGAAGGATCGGAAGGATCGGAAGGATCGGAAGGATCGGAAGGATCGGAAGGATCGGAAGGATCGGAAGGATCGGAAGGATCGGAAGGATCGGAAGGATCGGAAGGATCGGAAGGATCGGAAGGATCGGAAGGATCGGAAGGATCGGAAGGATCGGAAGGATCGGAAGGATCGGAAGGATCGGAAGGATCGGAAGGATCGGAAGGATCGGAAGGATCGGAAGGATCGGAAGGATCGGAAGGATCGGAAGGATCGGAAGGATCGGAAGGATCGGAAGGATCGGAAGGATCGGAAGGATCGGAAGGATCGGAAGGATCGGAAGGATCGGAAGGATCGGAAGGATCGGAAGGATCGGAAGGATCGGAAGGATCGGAAGGATCGGAAGGATCGGAAGGATCGGAAGGATCGGAAGGATCGGAAGGATCGGAAGGATCGGAAGGATCGGAAGGATCGGAAGGATCGGAAGGATCGGAAGGATCGGAAGGATCGGAAGGATCGGAAGGATCGGAAGGATCGGAAGGATCGGAAGGATCGGAAGGATCGGAAGGATCGGAAGGATCGGAAGGATCGGAAGGATCGGAAGGATCGGAAGGATCGGAAGGATCGGAAGGATCGGAAGGATCGGAAGGATCGGAAGGATCGGAAGGATCGGAAGGATCGGAAGGATCGGAAGGATCGGAAGGATCGGAAGGATCGGAAGGATCGGAAGGATCGGAAGGATCGGAAGGATCGGAAGGATCGGAAGGATCGGAAGGATCGGAAGGATCGGAAGGATCGGAAGGATCGGAAGGATCGGAAGGATCGGAAGGATCGGAAGGATCGGAAGGATCGGAAGGATCGGAAGGATCG
This sequence comes from Polymixis lichenea, assembly GCA_949091785.1. NCBI lineage: Eukaryota > Metazoa > Arthropoda > Insecta > Lepidoptera > Noctuidae > Polymixis > Polymixis lichenea. Next base: position 11,693,635 of record OX420959.1, read on the forward strand.
GAAGGATCGGAAGGATCGGAAGGATCGGAAGGATCGGAAGGATCGGAAGGATCGGAAGGATCGGAAGGATCGGAAGGATCGGAAGGATCGGAAGGATCGGAAGGATCGGAAGGATCGGAAGGATCGGAAGGATCGGAAGGATCGGAAGGATCGGAAGGATCGGAAGGATCGGAAGGATCGGAAGGATCGGAAGGATCGGAAGGATCGGAAGGATCGGAAGGATCGGAAGGATCGGAAGGATCGGAAGGATCGGAAGGATCGGAAGGATCGGAAGGATCGGAAGGATCGGAAGGATCGGAAGGATCGGAAGGATCGGAAGGATCGGAAGGATCGGAAGGATCGGAAGGATCGGAAGGATCGGAAGGATCGGAAGGATCGGAAGGATCGGAAGGATCGGAAGGATCGGAAGGATCGGAAGGATCGGAAGGATCGGAAGGATCGGAAGGATCGGAAGGATCGGAAGGATCGGAAGGATCGGAAGGATCGGAAGGATCGGAAGGATCGGAAGGATCGGAAGGATCGGAAGGATCGGAAGGATCGGAAGGATCGGAAGGATCGGAAGGATCGGAAGGATCGGAAGGATCGGAAGGATCGGAAGGATCGGAAGGATCGGAAGGATCGGAAGGATCGGAAGGATCGGAAGGATCGGAAGGATCGGAAGGATCGGAAGGATCGGAAGGATCGGAAGGATCGGAAGGATCGGAAGGATCGGAAGGATCGGAAGGATCGGAAGGATCGGAAGGATCGGAAGGATCGGAAGGATCGGAAGGATCGGAAGGATCGGAAGGATCGGAAGGATCGGAAGGATCGGAAGGATCGGAAGGATCGGAAGGATCGGAAGGATCGGAAGGATCGGAAGGATCGGAAGGATCGGAAGGATCGGAAGGATCGGAAGGATCGGAAGGATCGGAAGGATCGGAAGGATCGGAAGGATCGGAAGGATCGGAAGGATCGGAAGGATCGGAAGGATCGGAAGGATCGGAAGGATCGGAAGGATCGGAAGGATCGGAAGGATCGGAAGGATCGGAAGGATCGGAAGGATCGGAAGGATCGGAAGGATCGGAAGGATCGGAAGGATCGGAAGGATCGGAAGGATCGGAAGGATCGGAAGGATCGGAAGGAACGGAAGGATCGGAAGGATCGGAAGGATCGGAAGGATCGGAAGGATCGGAAGGATCGGTCGGATCGGTCGGATCGGTCGGGAACACCAACACCAACACCAACACCAACACCACCAATGTCCTACTTGGATGTTACGGAAACGGAATGCCGTTAAGTAGTTCAGTTTTTGGAACGAAGATTTGGAACGAAGTTTTGGAACAAGGTTCCTTATAGCGCGTTGCGAAAGGGGCTAGATGGAAAAAATTAAGACCAAAAGTTGTAACGACACTTTTTGCTACATTGTTGTAAGCCGTGCGGCGTGCGCGTGTTTCTCTGCAGACAGCGACAGAGACAATATAGTATATTATATATATACAATATGTAACAAAACCCTGTTGTTCCTTCTACCCACGTTTTCAGAATCGGTATACATACGTAATAAAACAAGTCATTTATAAAAACTGTAAAAATATATAAATATTAAAATAAATATTTAATTGTGAATATTTGTAATGTTTGACTGATTTCTTACCTCTGCAATTCTGCATGAAGCGAAATCAGAAATAGGTACAACGTTCCCGCCACGCGCCGCCGCTTATCTACCTATTTTTCTACACAAATTCGTGACCTTGCCAGCTGTTGTTTATCACTTTAACGAATAAATCTTTGAAAATGTTGGTTTACACGGTATTTTTATGAACAGTTGATAATTTTTAAAACTACATTTGACACTTCACTACATCAACAAAAACAAAGTCGCCGCGTCTGTCACATAAATGTGACCGAACACACGTGCTCATTGTGCGAATTAAAACCACCTGTTCTAACAAATGAGCATTCGTTGGTGAACAGTATTCAATTCAAGAAATCACTATCTTGTTCGATCTTGTCGAGTGGCACCTGTCTACTGTATTCTAATCTTGACTCATAGTCGGAGGGAAGTAGTGATTGGACGCGACGATAATAAAAAGGGTGCTGGTCATCTTCTTTGAGAACTCCAAACGCGCATATGGTTTACTCCGAGTTCGTGTCGCACTGAGCGTCCAAGACTTGCTCCACGATGTCACTGTTTCGAGTCCTCGGTCTGCCTGCGTCAGGTCGATGTTGGTCTTGTCCGCGCACACTGCCGCCGGTATTGAACGTACGTATGTGCAAACGTTGGAATGGTAATGGTAGACTCGTAAAACGTTCTTGGTAGAGTCTGCGTGCTTCTGCATAATTGCAGTCACATTTCCCTAGACACATCAACATATTAAAATATTCTACGTTTGAATAGGCATGGTCAACGTATACGTAAACAAAACACAAGTCACTCACTACGTAGGTCAACAATTACATCCGGTCGGAAGTAAGCTGCGCGGGAGACTAAGGAAATGATTCGCAGGGCGGCGGGTGGCGGGGTAAAGGGGGTGTTAGGCACGTGGTACCGAAACGCCGCCGCCGCCGCCGCGGCGCGAGCGCCCGTAGGTTTTTGGCGGCATCTTCTATCAGATCAAAGAAAGCCGCCGAGGTCGTAGGCTATTATGCGAAATAAAGATACTTGTAAAGTTAAAGTTATTGAATGTGTCGATTTTAATAGTTATTTGATAATGAACTCTCAACTGGCCAATGCTTAATTTATTTTAAATTATAACTTCATCAATGTTGTGCTTGTAGGAGAGTGTATACGTCCCTAAAAGGAACAACAGGGTTTTTGTTACATATTGTATATATACATGTGTGTGTGTGTGTGTACGTATATGTACAATTTTTAAAATGTTATTACAATTCCTTCACTAATTAATCGAAAGGAACTTCGTTCCATCCGGGTGTCCCTTGACACCTCTCAAGTGTTTTTTTGTTTGTATAACAGACGAAATATTTCTACGCTCGGGGGTCTAGAATGATATGCTGAATTCATGGTTACAGTTTGCGCACTGGTTAATTTACCCTGTATACCCTAACATTTCGTAATATGTCCACCAGATGGCGGTATAATCTATCGAGCTGCCCGTGAATTACTGTCGCGCCCTCTCGCGGCCATCACACCGACTTACTGCGGCAGATGTGTACTACTCATCATTGCTAATCTAGCCAACTGGGCCATTGCTGCTTATGGGTGAGTGATACCTATTATTTTATATCTGACTAGCTTCCCGACCCGACTTGGCACGGGTGGGATCCCTATTTTTTTTCGTTCGACCGTTTTTTTCACGATAATACGTTATGTTTTTATACGACACTCTCGAAAATCTTTTATTAATATGAAGGATTTTTTTAAATCGGTTCAGTAGATCCAGAGATTACCCCCTACAACCTCACAAACTTTACCTCTTTATAATATTACTGCCCTGCTAATTGTAAATGCAGTACTTGCTAAACACCAGTTTCGAGAAAAACGCAAAAATCTATAAGTAAAATTTTCATGCAAGTACTGTGAATCTCGTTATCAAACAACATACTTTTAGTACCCAAATATTTTTATTTTTCCCATATAGGTTTGCCCCTAAGGATGCCATTTCTGCAAAAAAGTGAAAACCCATAAGTGTCGAACTGTAGATTCAATTAGCAGGGCAGATTAGTAAAGACTAGCGGCCCGTCCCGGCTTCGCACGGTTTGACATTTATTTTTTAAACATTTCTAATAATAAATATAGCGTATGTTACTCAGAGATAATGATGTGGGTGAACTTAGCAGATCATTTCTCAGCAGAGCAAAATATAATGTGAGTTCTATTCGCATGCGGATGAGTTCTGGAGTTCCTTATACTTATAAAATATAGTTCAGGCGTTTTTGCCTGAAAAAAGGTCGAATGAAAATATGCTCTGCTAACTTCCGGTAGCAGATCATTTTTTCCAAAATTACAATTTTAAAATTGATTTAGGCACACAGTGGTAAGTTCAATAGTTCCTAATACTTTTCCGGAATAGTTCTGCCGACCTAAGTCATGAAATAAATAAAAAAGAAAATGTTACCCGCTACAAGGAAAATAAAACCATTTTGGTAAAAGAGGCGCCTGGTAAATTTGTAGCTTTTCGTAGATTCTATGAACTAAGTTTAGTAGCAGTCAAGACCCCCAGGAACAGAAAAAAACAAAATAAACGCAGTTGTCTTTAAAAGATATCAGCAAAGCCTTATGAAAAAGTTAGATGGCAAGAAGTCTAGATTTCATTGAGTGAATAAGTTGGTTAAAAAAAACCCATGCTCTGCTGATACCTAAGTCGGAGTTCTGGGATTCGTTTGCATGTTTTTGGATAGGTATTTTAATGCTGCATAAGAAACTGTGGAGTTCCCGCTCCTGAGTTCTACTCAATTTATTTATTTCATACATCTTTCTATACCACTGATTAAATTCCTGAGGTTTTCTGTCTTAAATGTTTACCCATGCTGTGCTGATACCTGAGTCAGAGTTCTGGTATTCGTTTGCATGTTTTTAGATAGGTATTTTAATGTTGCATAAGAAACCGTTGAGTTCCGGCTCCTGAGTGCTACTCAAATTTATTTTGATCCGTCTTTCTATACCACTGATTAAAATCCTGAGGTTTTCGGTCTTAAATCTTTACCCATGCTCTGCTGATACCTGAGTCAGAGTTCTGGGTTACTTATGCCGTTGTAGTATAGTTCATTTATAGTTGCAATATGAAATGTGGAGGGTTACCTCCTCAGTTGTATTCATTTTTTTTATCAACCAACTTATTCACTCAATGAAATCTAGATTTCTTGCCATCTAACTTTTTCATAAGGCTTTGCTGATATCTTTTAAAGACAACTGCGTTTATTTTGTTTTTTTCTGTTCCTGGGGGACTTGACTGCTACTAAACTTAGTTCATAGAATCTACGAAAAGCTACAAATTTACCAGGCGCCTCTTTTACCAAAACGTTTTTGTTTTCCTTGTAGCGGGTAACATTTTTTTTTATTTATTTCATGACTTAGGTCGGCAGAACTATTCCGGAAAAGTATTAGGAACTATAGAACTCACCACTGTGTGCCTAAATCAATTTTAAAATTGTAATTTTGGAAAAATGATCTGCTACCGGAAGTTAGCAGAGCATATTTTCATTCGACCTTTTTTCAGGCAAAAACGCCTGAACTATATTTTTTAAGTATAAGGAACTCCAGAACTCATCCGCATGCGAATAGAACTCACATTATATTTTGCTCTGCTGAGAAATGATCTGCCAAGTTCACCCACATGAGATAATGTAGCATTCTAATGGTGAAAGAATTTTTGAAATCGGTCAGTAGTTTTCGAGTTAATTAGATCCAAACATACACATTTTTCCTCTTTATAATATTAATGTAGATTTAATAAATCTAAGGTCTACTGGTAGGGAATGCCTAAAGTTCTCTGCATACAGATTAAAAAAAAGCGGCCAAGTGCAAGTCGAATTCGCACACGTAGGGTTCAGTACCTCTAGGCAAAAATGGTATTTATTCCATTAAATACATATCTATTAAATTTTTAAATATTAGAATATAAAACATATAAAAACATTTTAAAATATAAAAAAATAGTAGCCCACCGGTATCGGGAACATGGACGTCCTAACAATGCGAGCCGTGTCCAGGAGTACCACTTTCTGGATCAAGCCCTTGACCCAGCTGCCCAACGAGAGCCTCCTCAGGTGTTGGTCGAGGCTCTTGGCTATCAAGTCATTGGCTGTAACGACTATCGGTACAATGATCGCTGACCCACATCCGCGTGTCGACAATCTCGCGAGCCAAGTCAAGATACTTCATTTGTTTATCCATCTCGGCTTTCACGAGGTTCTCGTCATGCGGGACCGTTATATCAACGATCATTGCACGCCGCTCTAGTCGATCCACCACCACTATATTTATTTTTACTATTTGCTATTACACATTCTGTGAAAATGTCTACTGTGTAGCTATTACGGATCATGAGATACAGCCCGCTGACAGACACACGGACGGGCTCCGAAGGCTTAGTAATAGGGACCCGTTGGTTACCCTACGTGTACGGAACCCTAAACAGTAGCAGTGTACTGTTGACAGAGTAAACAGGTCGGTGTTGCCAACCTACATGTTTGTTTTTTCTACAGTGTTGCCCAACACAGCCGCGACTTCGCCTCGCACTTACTACTGGTGCTAATGAGTAATTTGTTCCTCTACACACTGTTCTATATCGTCATGAAGCTACTGCATCGAGAGTCTATTCGGTGGTACAGGTATGTTGACAACCACTTTGTTAAATTAATTAGGATAAAAAATATGCTTGATGAAAACGTTTTCTTTGTAATTTGTTGTTTATACTCGTATTTAGTATTGATATACAAAAACCCCAAGATGCACAATCTCGAAGAAAAGATACACTCAAAACTGTCCCCAATTATAACATCAGTAGTTATGATAAACCACATTTTTTCAAATTCAACCTTAAGGTGCGCTTACACGAGTACCTAAGATTGCTCCATCTTGAGCAATTCTCGTGAACTATGACGTCACGACTACATCCAGAATTTTAAGGCAATGGCAACCTGTAGCAACCTCTTGCAAGAGATACGGCCACACAATATGGAACAACTTAAAAAACTAGGCAATGCGCCTCCACTGCCACCTCCGCCGCCGGCCGGTTCCTCTCGCAAAAACGAGACGTAGTTATACGTACAAACGAAATAGAAAGAAAATTCACTAGAAATTTCCAAACCGACTGGATATTCAGCAACTCATGTAATATATGGAGCAATCAGAAGCAATATTGCCGAAACATATCGGCAATTTATTGTCATTGCTTCAGATTGCTCCACTTAATTGCTCCAGATTGATCAATTAGTGTTGCCGAGCAATAATTGCTCAAAAAATTGCCCGAGAGCACCTTTACACGCATGACTTACAGTGGTTTATACAAAGCAATGTCCATAAAGGCTGACTGAAAGGTGACTGACGATACTATTTGACACCTGCGCACATTGCGCACTATTTATGCGGACGTTTTTGAGACGCTGATTGTGTATCTTGAGTTATTTGTATATCAATGGTATTTAGTGAAATTTTGTTGGACTATTGATTTCTGTTGGGCCCAACCCGAACGGCGTCTTTGCAAAACGAGATATTACTCCACTGTTTGACAATGTACATCAAAAATTAAATATATTGATTTTGTTTCATCATTAATATTATCTGTGCGGAAACAGAATAGTAAAATAAAAAGCCATTAAAAAGTTATGAGCCAACAAAGATTCGGTTTTCTTGCTAATTTTACCGCAACTTTGGGCGTATTTAAGTAAGAAAAAAAGTGTAAAATTCTAAAACAAAGTCGTTACCTACAAAGCTCAAAAATCGAAAAGAAAAAAAGAATCAGTAAATTTTATTGGTAATTGATATATGCAGTGGTTTTTTATAAAACTCGATCTTCCGACGGACTTTTCTGAATTTTTTTACGCGCCTATTTTACTATAAATGATCCTGCATCTCACTCAATAACGTTGTGCGTGTAGACTAGCGTCTAACTGATCATCACTGATACGACACGGATACGATGCCTGGTGAGACAGCGTGCTTTTTAGCCGGGCCTACCAGTGAGTTCGAGCCTGCGTCTAGTGTCCCCTTAAGACGAATTAATGAGAAGACCACCCATCAACTAGACACCATAAAATGGCAACTAGGTTATAAGTTCTTTCAAATTGCCTGATTATGGCAGATAAAGTTCTATTGTGACAGCCTCTTATTCTGCTCAGGAGTCTGGCCGTTTTTTTGCGAATGATGGCATGAAATCCATTGGTATATGGTAATTTTTACAATGCTGTATAGCATTTACAACCTGAAGGCCAATTCTCGTAGTTGAAAACGTTCAAAATCTTGTCGCAGTCTCATCTCAGCGATAATCACATGTCAAAAACCGGCCAAAAATGTATGGAAACTCGTGTTGTTTTTGACAGATTGAGATCAGACTGTGAAGGTTTTTAAAATTACGAGAATTGCCCCTCTGGTCTTTTCTGACCTACTCGTTTCATTCCTCAGCTGGGTATTCATAGCGATGACGTACTCCATATGGTTCGGATCAAGCTACTTCTATTTGGATCAAAATACTAATTGGGCGGTAAGTATCTTTATTATTTTTATCGCAAAAAAATGAAAAATTAAAGATGTAATATCGATTAGAGATTTTAGTTCTTTGAAGAATTTAAGAGGGAAGCGCCAATTTCGGTAGCGAAATTCAATTTTACTAAGTTGTTTTTGCAATTACGAAATTTTTTGAACATGCAACCGTACACTACGGTTATATATTCAATAAATTGCGCAATTTATGACTATTTTCTAGATTTCATCGATCATTATTGATCAGACTAAGTTAGATTTTTTTTTTCAAAAATATTTAAGCCGGGTCGAACCTTTTACAAGGTTCGTCCCGGCTCAAATATTTTTACAAGGTTCGTCCCGGATGATTGAAAATTTTAAAGCTAAATCGAAAAACATAAATACCATTGGAGCCTAGAGTAGGTTCAATGTGTAATCATCATCTCTAAAGTATAACTTTAATAAAAACATTTTCTTCCACAGCTAACCCCGGCCCAATCACGGCAAAGCAACCGCCAATGCTCTCTACTGCAACTCTACGACGCGCACGACATTTGGCACTTCCTATCTTCGACCGCTATGTTCTTCTCCTTCAACATGTACCTCACCATAGACGACAACCTCTCTAGGACGCCCAGAAACAATATCATGGTGTTTTAGATATATAATTAGTAAAAAAAATAAAAGTTGGTTGAAATTTAAGCTTTAGAATGTGCATAGCAGAGTTGATAATCGTTTTTACCCTATTGGAAAGAATGGTAATTACCCTTAGTAATCTGGGAGGGTAAGTATGTAACTTCATGTCTAAAAGTGCAAAACGATTTCAACAAAAGTACGGCTTAGTGACATTTTAAACCCTATTGTAAAGAATGGTAATTACTGTTAGCGATATCGAAGAGTAACTGTTTCACCTCTTGTATAAAATTGTTGAAAAAAATCTTGTTTAATCGTTTCTTGTTGAACTTTTACTCTTGTGTGAAGAAATAATTACCCTTTTTGGCATGCCCAAAGTATAAGACATGTTACCTCGCTTCAAAACCAGCTGCACAACTATTCACAACCATTCGATACGCCTCCGTACCGAATCGAACATCAATCAGTGTTACCATAGAAGTCCTATAAACGCTGTTCACAAATCCAAAACCTGAAATGCGGTCATATCAAATAGACAACCGCTATTCTTCCGACAGCTGTTTGCTGTTGGGAACAGGGTAAATCAGGTTATCGAAATATGTAATTTTCGATACGATAGCCTATCGAATAAAATATTTTACCTTCCGGTTATGTAGGGTAAGTGATCTTAGGGTAATTATCATTCTTAAGTTAACAAAGGGTTATGAATTTAGCATTGTAAGTGTGTGAGATAATTTGTTACTTTGAACAGTCGTAATGTTGAATAGATTTAAAAAATTATTGGATTGATCTCCTAGATTTGTAGAAATGAGTTAGGAAGTCATTTTTAGATTTTATGATGTTATGGAAAATGGAAAACGGCGAGTGTTATATGTCACAATGCAAAAATTACTTATATTGTTGTTCGTAGGGGGAAAATAAATTGTCTTTATTTTTTAACAAAACTGGGACAAAAAATATTACGTAAAGTTTGACAACCTAGGAGCTTCGGTAATTGTCGTAATTTACGAAGATTGCCGAAGTTACTAGTAAAACTTGACGGTGTTCTTTAAAATACGTTTCTTAAATGTATTAATTTTTGTTTCTCAAATTATAATTATTAATAGTCATTTGTATTATAAGTACAGTCTACCGCATGCCCATAGTAACAGTTTCACAGCGCCTTTATGTCGTAACAGAAAGGGCGGTTTTCATTCTTCAAGTGTTAGTATTGATGTGCAGTTACGATTGTACGGACAGTCACCAAAAGTGATAAGTAACCGGACTCGTCAGATATAGTTGAAGTTTAGTAAGAAACCGATGAAATTTTCTAATGAAATTTAATTTGATAAATGAACTCTTTATTTCCTATTAATTTAATTTCATTTTCATTTCTACACTTATGTCATCCCATTTTCATGTAATTAGTTTTAATCTAATCGTGCTTTGTTTGTTGTGTTATGTCTTTTTTTATGCACCAAATAAACGATTTATCTATCTATCTATCTATCCACCACGCCACCACCATTTTTTTTTTCCACGAGTTTCTTACTAAACTTCAACTATATCTGACGAGTCTGGTTACTTATCACTTTTGCTGACTGTGCATCTGTGTGTTTATCAGGTTACTTTGATGTTTGTAAAAAGTACTTTTAACGTGATTATGATTTATATGTAAGTTCTTTGTACAAAAATTTCCAATTGCATTGTCCCTTATAATAGTTCTTCAAAAGTATTGTCTTAAGTAATTATAAAGTTACAATTACACGATGAAAAGTCATCATTCATTTCGTAGGTACCCGAAAACTTAACGCCAGACAAAAAAAAAATGCATCCTGCTTTTCTTACGGGAAATGACATCTTCAACATTTTTTTTTATTGCAACGAAAATCTACAATCAACGTATTTAGAAATAAAGTGCATGTAACTGCTCACTGAATTAGGTTTAACGTAATATTAAAATCCTCTTAACACCTCGCTTAGCTTCGCACACTCCGCTCATTTCGAAAATTAATGTCCATGACAAATTGTGCTCAAAAAAGTATTTATTACTAATATAAGAAATTACACATAGCCACCATATACAGGCTGGAATGGACATCGATGTGCAAAATGTAACCAAGAATTCAGAGGCCACCAAGAAATTTTTTGCCCGAAAAAATTGGGCTGTTTCATAGAAAATTGCTCGATAAATACCTACGCGGTCAAAATGTATGGAGCGGCATATTTTTGGAGTGAAAAATGCCTTTTAGCCGCGTTGAGCAATTTTTGTTAGGGACAAAACTTATAGGTTTACACGTCACCGACATGCTATTGTGACCTCGTCACCGACAAGTCATATGTTTTTTTTTAAGTTTTAAGTTTTCACTTCTCCCACCCCGTGACTACCAATTTTTTTTTAAATAACCGATAATTTTGAGTCGCGTGCTGAATTTTTGGTTACAGTTTGCGCGTCGATGTCTCTGCTACTATGTATAGTGACCTTATTGGTGATGTTGTCGGAAAGGTCAAGTGCGTAGTACTAGCCGGCGTGCGTGTATGACGAGGGGGTCTGTTCTCACTCCGTCAACGAAAATACGGGCCCGTCCGTCCGTAAAATAGTTTAAAACTTCAAAGTGACTCCTACAGTTGATTTAGTAAGTTTTTTGGACGAGTAAAACCATATAGGGAGTACGGACAGTGTCGAATCGTGTAGTAATTCATTCTTAGTTTGGGCCCCAAACTAATCATAGGTCCGTAAGTCATACGGAGTAGGAAACGCCCGTAACTTCGACCGAAATTACGGATTCCGTGCTTAGAGAGTAGCCCCCCTGATGTATGACCGTAAACGGGGCAAAATAAGTATATCGTAGTAGTAGGCGTTCTGTAGTTTTTGCCTACCCCCATTGGAAAGAGGCGTGAAGGCGTGTTTTTATGTATAAGACATAGTCTGACTCGTACTGTTATTCGATAAAATATCACTTTGATTTAGTCGATTTTAGAACATAAAAATATCATAATTATTGTAAAAGATAGAGAATAGATTTAAAAATTAAATTTTAAACGTTTAGAAATATATTAGTTAACATTTAAAAAATAATTCAATATTAAGCTTCTGGACACGCCTCAGTAATTTATTATCTAAGAAATTTTCTTGACTATTTTAGTTTTAATTTTGAAGAGTGTACGGGCAAATTTTTGGAGCGAAAATTATCGCTAAGTTACAAATTGTGTGACAAATTGTCAAGCGCGCGTAAACGGTCACGATTCGTTCCGAATGATGCTCACAGTGCTCACATCAATCATTAACACGCTAATTCAGAACGGGTGTAATCACGCTGAAATCGATTACAGAGCAGTTCGGAATGCAGCCTGGCTCAATTCTGTATTCGACCTATCACAGCGGTTTACGAACGCTTGACAATCTATCGCATTCATTTCGGGTGGCCGAGGAAGGTGCACGCTTGCCTATTAAGAAGTAACTTTAGTTCATACAAATAGTCGATTAAAATTATCTATGTAAATTAATTTCCACCAAAGCTTAAAAATTAGTTTAATCAATTAGTGAAACAAGGTGCTATAAAAATTGTTAAATAGAAATTTTGAAATGTTTCAATAAAAAATGTCCTCTTGCTTGTAAGCTTTTACAAATTGAACAATGTTCCCTGTTTTTTTAATGTTTTAGAATATAAATGAAAATAGGATATGCTGTTTGTGTGTTTTAAAATTAAACAAAGTAAAATATTGTTATAGTCTTCGCGTTTTACACATTTTATGTTTAAAATGTTTATATTTAGTTTTAGTCATACTCGTGTTTCGGTTGTGCCCGACGAGTTTCGCAGCCGCAGTTAGTCTTCGTTAATGAAATAATCGGGAATACAAGAAACTTTGACATGACTACAATAATAATGTCGAAGAAAAATATTTGAAAAGTATTTTAATAATAGAAATAAATGTTTTCAAAATGTAAATAATTATAATTAAATACACTTCCCACAGTTACATTATCAATCATCATTTTATATTTCTCTTCGCACTATTGTAGGACTAAAATTTTAATAAAACGCAATATTTAAAATGTATGCAACATAAAACTTGCACCCCTTTCTATTCTGCAAGTAGAATGCATGCAAGATGCAAAAATATACTTGCATGCAAGAAATAATTGTGTAGGATCTTGCCTTATAACACTTCTACGTACTAAGAAACTGCAATAATATTTCTAAAAATCTCTTTGAATGTAACTGCGTCGTTTCTAAGCTTTTTAGGGGCTAGTTGCCAATAGGAGTGCCTCAATAAATCTTTCAATCGACATTTTCTCAAGTAAGTTAGCTACTTGCAAGTCGACGTTTGAAGCTTACTTGCAGAATGCAAGTTAACTCGCTATATTTTCTACCAACTATATTTACTGTCAGGCATTTTTACATGAAAAGCGAAGGTAAAATAAACATTGTATAACTTTCTGGCATTTCCACATTCAAGAGAAATTATGCAAGAAATGTCTGACATAAGTACTATCTGTTAGTAGTAACTCGCACTAGGTACTTGCGAGTTACTTGCAAGTTGCAATCGCACAGATACTCAGACAATGCTTGCATACGTTTTGTCCCATATCTACGAAAATTTGAGCTAAAAAGTCGGCTTGCGCAGTCAACTTGCAAAATAAATACAGTATGGAAAAGGAAACATCATTTTCAAGTGTTTTATGCCTAATATGACTCAATGGCGGCGCGAAAAATTTTGGAATGGAAAAGAAATGGAGTATGTATTCAGATTGACTTGATTGATAAAACCTACATTAAAATCGTAGTCGACCATGATCAAACGAAGGAAATAAAGGAAGGCAAGGGAATATTACCTGTTTCTGTACTTATAATATTTTGAAATTGTTAGACGAAAAAATTTCTAAGACTCTGCCGTGTCGCCATTGTTGACTATGAATGATCAAGTTTCTAAGACTGTTGTCATTTCTCTTATGTATAGTTATGTGTAATTCCAATGTAAATAAAGATTGCTTTTATATTTTAATGTTTTATTTTCGTGTACCTCATCTAAAAACAAATAAGTAGGTTAGGATTAGTTCTATATAAATAAAACAAAGTAGGGTAAGTTACACCAACTCAAAAATCGTACAGCATTTTTGATGATACCTAGAGAACGGATTGACCGGTTTCGTTTTTTTTTGCGAAACATCATTGGCCAGTTTTGATTTAAAAAAACAATAAACTAAAAAATCATAAAGTTAAAGATAATTTTATTACGCAAATATGGGTACAACAGATAACAAAAAATGATAACAAGATCAGCCATATTGTACCATGTATGCAAAAGATACAAAAAAAAATATACCTACTAAATTACAAAATATTTTTCGTTAAGGAACTCATTCAAATTATAGTAACATTTTTCCACCAAAAAGCTTCGGAGTCATTTTTTATTAAAGAAAGCGGTAGCTCTTTCCAACTCTTCGGTATCTTGTTAAAGATTACTGGAGCCATGCAGTAGACACTTTTGCCCATAAGTGCTGTTATGGCTGACTGTAGACATAGCTCGCTGTTATTACGTCTATTGCGGGGAACTACGTCGGCTAGACGTCTAAAACGACTTGAGTTAGTCTTCACAAACACAGCTACTTCTAGTATGTACAGACAAGGTAATGTTAATATTTTGTACTTTTTAAAGTACTGTACACAGCTATCCGTTGTTTTAAGTTTAAACATCGCTCGAATGCATCTTTTTTCTGCCTTAAATGCGGTTTTTTTTTTCAGTGGAATTTCCCCAAAAAATTATCCCATACCGTAACACAGTGGAACGAATGTATGGGAGCGGTTGGACGTAGACATGTCCGAAAAATAAGAGTAAAATTATGACAAACTAATGATGCCATCTTATTCGATTACTTAATGCCTTCATAAATTGTGGTGATGAATTTCTTCATAACTCCCATATTTCGGGAGTAATTTGAGAAAATGTGAAATTTTACTATGAAAATGAGTGTATCGAGCTCTCTCCCTCCTGATTCCGGGCTTGTTTCAAGTAGCGGTCTCTAATATCGTAATGCTATTACTAAGAGCTATATTTAATACTAAGACACATAGTGCGCCAAATGTGCACTTTCTGGGATAAAAGGAAATGAAAATTTAAAAAAAAAAACGTTTTTTCCCCATTTGTATTTACTTTAAACCGCAGACAGACTTATTAAGAGGTCTATAAATATATTATATATATATACAGAAATATATATTAACAAAAATATTCACAAGAACTGATGAGAGTATGACTTTTAAGTAAGTTGATAATAAATTACCTAGTTTCATTAAAAGTACAATAAATAATTAAGATGTAAGCTCTAATTTACTAAGTTACACATTTTAAAACAATAACATCATTTAATTATCTTCGTCATCATCATCATCATCAATTAATTCAAATTCAGAATCGATGTCCGCTAAATCATTTATGTTAACAAATTCGATATCACTTTTCTCAGAATCCGTAAGCTCATAAAATTCCTTAAAAGAAGATTTTTTTACAAACTTATTTCCTTTTGGACGGATACTTGTAACAAGTGGATCAGAAGACAGTAAAAGATTGTGCATAATATCTTCATTGCATGAGATACTGCTATGCTTTCGAGAATGCCCCTCTCTATATTTTCTAAAATCTTTATTTCTAGCCTCAGATGCCTCTTCGGATAGAAAACCAATGGGCACAATTGACATGTTCTGAACTATGTCTGGCCCATGCATTAAAATTTTATGAAGTGAAGAAGGCATATAATACCATGGGTATAACTCCACGTAAAGCTTAGCAGTATCAAAGCAGAACTCTCGGAATTTAGTTACGTTGATCTTCTCTCCTGATGAAATACACTGCAAGATCACACAGATTTTTCTTAAAAGCATAGCATCTATTCCGGTCAGTTCAGCAGATTTAGTGTAGTTTTCAAAAAATCTCCTTGCCGAGTTGCCATTGTTGGTGGATCCACTGCCTTGTTTCACAACATCGAGAAGTAAGCCCGTTTCTCTTCTTACAGCCTCTTGAACTCTTTTCTTCCTGTCATCAACTTGCCTTTTTGCTATATCACCCCTTACTTGCCATGATTTTATGTCTAATTTGTAGGAAATGTGTAATAAGCATTCCATTGAGCGAATCCAAGCGTGAAGGGTGCTTAAGCTATATTTATACATGTCCTCGTTTGCGTGTTTATCTTTGATTAACTCTAAATTATTCATTTCTTTAGGACAAGCCTTGCATATGTCACACACTGAAGCTGCTGTATTGGATATAATGGAATGAATTTTACCATCAATCATTGTCAACAGCAGTTGGTGTTTGACACTAATTCCATCAGTGATGGTGGATGGAGTTAAGGCTTCAATCTCTGCTTCGATTTCAGCCATCTCTCTCTGCACATTTTCTTTGGTTTCCTTTATAAACTTAAACAATATTGGCCGGCAAAATGAAGTGGAAGATGGTCGCTCGTTTTCCCAAATTGTTACACCTTTTGAGACGAGCCGCAGTGGTACAAGACTAATCATAAAATTACTAGCAAGATCGATTTGCTCATCTTCACTCGTCCTTTGATGATAAATGCTTTGGCTAGATGATCCGTCAAAACCCCATTTGCTGGTCAATACGAGCTGTTGATTGGGATCAACAGGGGTTTCTAACGACCTAATAAGTCTTCTTGAGGTTAAATCCATCAAGGCTTGTAATTTGATTTTTGCAGAGCTCTCTGTAACTGTGAGATCTTCTTTGGCCGGATAGCACTTAATTTTTTCTTTAACCAACATGTAGTAACTCGGGTATTGAAGAGCTCCTTCTTGAGTGTTGAAATCCCGAAGAGTGTTATAGCGCCATTTCGATAAGTTCATCGATACATAAAGAGCCAATGCCTTCAAAGGGGATATTTCCCGTACCTGAATTGATTTACCTTCAATGAAGGCTTTGATTTTTGAGGCCTCTTCTGGATTCTCCGTCAAGTATTTCATAACATAAGCTGTATCGCTTTGTCCTGCCTTTTGAAGCGCCCTTTCGGCCGAAAACATAATTTCAGCGCTGCTACTGCTGCATGAAAGACTATCTTCAGTGCGTCTTCTTTTTTGCCGGTTACTAAGGTCCTCAAAAGATTTACGAGGACTAGGATGTGTACAAGTTGAAGCATCAGATTTAGCAGGAGAAATTATGGGCTCGATGACGTCACTTATATTTTCTGTAGAAGGTTCCATATTTTCATTCTGTAATTCCGGCCATTGAATTGCAGCCTGTAGCCAAATCTCATGTTTCTTCCGAAACTTATCTGTGCTTCTTCCAGACTGTGTCCATTTTGCATAAATGCGGTAGCAAAATCGACGACACCAGTCTTTTAAACTTGTTTCAGCACTTTCACATAACTGAACACAACTGTTATCTTTTAAAACACTGAACAAATAGTTAAAGTCGCGTAAATCTTTATGTGCGCGTGCGCATAAAGCAACGTGAATATCAAGATTTGTATTAAAATTTGGAAAATACATTGCGAGATTAGCTTGGATACAACGAGGTGTAAATCAACACTGATTTTAAAGTTACTAATAGTGACCTATTTATATAAAATCCAGGTATCCCAGGTATCCTTTGTTAAATATTGCAAGGTAATTAGTTATTGTGATAATTAGTAAATGATGCATGCTAAATTAGTGTATTAAGAGCCATTTAGTAATTAAATAATAGCAATGTTCTTATCAGTAATCATTAGTGCATCAGTTTTATATGTAAACCTTAAGTCCCTAATTATATATCCTAATTAGCTTATATCTTCTCTAATTGGCTGCTCAGAAATGTTATTGTAATAAGGTAAACCTTTAGAAAAACGGTTTTAATCAACAAAATAAACAAAAAATAAAAAAATTGTGTTATAAAATAAACATCACTCTTTATCCCAGAAAGTGCACATTTGGCGCACTATGTGTCTTAGTATTAAATATAGCTCTTAGTATTAGCATTATGATATTAGAGACCGCTACTTGAAACAAGCCCGGAATCAGGAGGGAGAGAGCTCGATACACTCATTTTCATAGTAAAATTTCACATTTTCTCAAATTACTCCCGAAATATGGGAGTTATGAAGAAATTCATCACCACAAGTTATGAAGGCATTAAGTAATCGAATAAGATGGCATCATTAGTTTGGCATAATTTTACTCTTTTTTTTCGGACATGTCTACGTCCAACCGCTCCCATACATTCGTTCCACTGTGCGTAAGTGTGATTCTACTATACCATAATAACCAGTAAGAAGAGCATCCGTGTTTATTATAGGTGATAAAGTGTGCAGGGCGTATGCAGACTTGCTAATTTTTTTGCATAAAATATTAGTTTGTGATTTCCAATTTAGTTTATTATCAATTTCGAGTCCCAGGAATTTTGTACTTTCAACTTTTTCTATTGTGTTATTATTGTAGTGTATATTTAAGTTGATGCTAGGGGTCCGTTGTCTAAAATGAATAAGTTTCGTTTTGCTCCAATTTATTATTAAATTATTTGCATCTAACCAGTTCACCACCTGTTTTAAACTATTATGTATGTCACTCTCATACCTTTCTACACTTTTACAGGGTATTGTAATAGTGCTATCATCCGCGAACAGTGTTATCGGTTGTTCAGTACATGGCGGTAGGTCATTTACGTACAATATAAATATAAAGGGACCTAATACACTCCCTTGCGGTACCCCAAATAACACTTTACGCTCTGAAAACCGAAATAACTCCTCATGTTTATTTACTTTGTTGATTTTATTGATTTCAGTTATTTGTTTTCTATTTTGTAAGTATGAATTAAGTAAATTAAGGACATTGCCTCTCATACCGTATGCTTCCAATTTCTTTAAGAGAGTAGGATAGTGTACATGATCAAACGCCTGGGTCATGTCGCAAAATATGCTACATACAGAATTACGGTGATCAACATTTTTTATGATATTATATATATAAAATCATATATTAATAGTTTTATGGATTCGAAATCCTTTCTGTTCCTCACACAGAATGTCATTTTTATGAATGAATTTATACAGTTCCTTATAAATATATTTCTCAAATATTTTAGTTATTACTGGAATCAATGAGATTGGTCGGTATTCCATGAGTTCTCTATTATTTTTCTTCAAGAGTCTTAATAATTGATATTTTTTCATATCATTCAGATCATATGGAATCAATGCAAAATGGCGGCCAAACGCGCACTGGCAGCACTCAATCAGATTATGAAAGATCTGATTTCTATGTCTCCAGATAGGTTAGCCGGAAAACGCTTGAAGCCTTCGAGGTTGTCTTCAAGTTGTCATAACTCGGTAGGAACCACAGAGTACGTTAAAATATACTGAAAGTAGAAGCACACCTCACATAGGTATGTCAGCTAGAAAATGCTTTATGCCTTGGAAGTAAGTACCAGGTTGTCATTACTCGGTAGGAGCACAACATAGGTGTGTCAGCTAGAAAACGCTCTAAGCCTTCCAAATACCAGCCGATCTATTCTGTTAAAATCTTACCGTGAGAACTTAGGTGAAGTGAGCTGTCATTCCATCTGGCACTAGGGATTCCACTTCACCCAACTTATCACGGTGAGATTTTTACAGAATAGCACTGCAGGTTGTCTGTCATAACTCGGTAGAAGCTCACCTAACTTAAGTGTCAGCTAGAAAACGCTTTATGCCTTCCAAATACCAAGTTGTCTGTCATAACTCGGTAGAAGCTCACCTAACACAGGTGCGTCAGAAAACGCTTGATGCCTTCAGATTCAGAGTACCAGGTTGTCAAAACTTGGTAGGAGAACATCTAAGTGGATCAGTTTGAAAACGCATTATGCCTTTGAAGTACCAGGTCGCCATTACGTCAGTTTTGGAGGTGCAATGATTCTACTTTTTGACGAATTCCCCCAAACATTACCAGTCATTCCAAATCAACAGCTCGTATTCTGCCTTGAAAGAGCGATGGCACAAAAACGCAGTGTGCAGGCCCAGAGCAGCATCTTAATGCTGATTTCAATCTTCTTCCTCGTCGTGTCGATGATTCCAATTAAGCTCAAAGCTCAAACAAGCTTTGACCAGAATTCTGCGACTTCGACAGCGTTATCGTTGACCTCGCAAATGTCTTTCATAATGCAGGAGTTTTCATAGTTTGCGATGTGGCTCCACGTCGCACTGCATCTCATCGGAGTCCCCCCACCCTACCTGACCAAGTTGTACCGGCAGCGGTCTTGGCTTCTTAGTCGATTAAGAGATTTCCAGGTGAACCATGGCAGTTGGTGGTCCACTGGAAGCTTTTCTGCAGGCTCCTGATTTCAAACATGTGTTGTGTCAAAGGGCTAAAATGATCACAAAATCAATGAGACAAATCGCCAAGTTTGTGAGGTCGAACCTATAACATTCGCTTTACTCTGTGTAAATAATTTCATCACTACAGCTCTCAAAACGGTGAAGGAAAACATCGTGAGGAAACCGGCGTGTCCTAGAACCAAATACTCGAAGACATGTGACATCTACCAACCCGCACTGGGCCCGCGTGGTGGATTACGGCCCACTCCCTCTCACGGAGAGGAGGCCTAGCTGTGTCCCAGCAATGGGAACGTAATAGGCTGAGTATGTAAATGTAAATGAGTATGTAATGTAAACATTTTTCTTTCTTCTTCTTCTAAGTGTGCGTAAACAGCTGTGATTGTTTGAATGATTTATCTACAGACAATACAGTGCCAAATTTATTTAGCGATCATTTTCGTTCTGAGAAACTGGCCTGTTGTGTACAGGCTGTGTACGGGAAAAAGAAAAATACAAAAATTCCGCAATACTTTTTATTCGTCATAACCTACATCTACAAGCCGACAATAAAGAAATATTTATATTACAAGATTGTAAATACAAGGGACGCTCAGTGGCGCCCTCTGCGTCCATAGCCATCATAAGTGGAAACGCTTAAAGCTCACTGTTTTATACTTAAATATTGATTCACTACTTAGTTTGGTAGTTAAGTATCTGGATAGATGCTATCCATCAGATAAATAAACAGAATTAAATACATTTATAATAGTTAGCAAACGAATTATTAACAAATATGACTCAAACAAAAATGTCACAGCTTTAAGAGCAATAAAATATTTTCACGTAATTCTACAATAACAGTAACATCAATTCTTCAAATCAATAAAAAAACAAAAAACATCTAAAACTCAATTTTGAAACGCCCTAAAAAGCCACCATTATACAGAGGCCGTTTCAAAACTACCCACATACCAAACTGAGTACCAAACCAACAAAAATACACCTTTGTTTCCGTTACAATTTTACATAGTTTTAATATTATAATATGCTTATTTTAAATATTGAGTCCGAGATTAATACATTTCACTTAGCACGTAATTTGGCTTAGATATGTTTCCATCTCTGTCTTGCATATGTATTTTCCAGCTGTTCGAGAGAGACAAGAATACTGCTTAGACAAAGTACGTGCTAAATAAGTAATATTTATAGTGGCCTGAGACTTATCTCGCGTTGCTTATTATTACATACTTTATTACAATATTATTTGAAAGAGAAATACGATTTGGCAATGTCACAGTCGGTTGGTTATAAGATTATGTGCACTTTATGTTTTTACTAGATTTTAAAATGACAGTACATGGGCATTATAAGGCAAAGAGTGTGAGAAGGCTTCTACACACTATGCCGGGCAGGTCCGCCGCTACCCTTGCGTCAACCCGCGTCGCTGAGCCTGAAGCTTTAAATTCGTCCCTAAATAATAATCATTTTGATCCAGCCCTCTTCCAGCGACGCCCTAAGTCGAAGCCCGTAACCCCACAGGGGGTGCTCTAGCGTGTAGTCGCTTAGTTATTAGGCTACACATTTATTGAGGTAGCCACAGGTAAGCCAGGTTAAACAACCGACAATCTCCTAGGTTATCCTGCTAGATATCGTTCCCCAAAAAAGAAAAAGAAACTGTGACCCAGGAACAGTATCAGAGACGAATGTTTGACAACATTTGTCTGAAAACGCGATATATATGCTGCCGTATTGTATTGACGATCGCATACTATAACAATGTTCACACAGGAAAATAAAGGGAAAAGACAAATCATTTTTAACACAGCCGTTTTATGTCATCGTATTTACAAAAAATATCTGGCAGAGATTAAAATGCTGGTCATGTCTCCAAGCATCTCCCATTAATAGATTAATGCCACTTTACCATTTTACTTTGATGAATGAGCCTGCTAGTAAATCGTACAAAATAAGGAGAAAATATTAGCAACATATAGTACACACAATCTTATATGAAATTAGAATAGACTTGGAAGATATAATTTGGGAGACTTCAAAATTGGTTAGCGGTTAAAATTCTAAAATTAAGCTTTTTTCATACCAGATCCATGATTTTTTCAACCGTGGTGTGCCTTTCTATAATCTGTTTTTAAAGAGTGATTGAAAAACTTCTTACTGTAGACTTTTAGCAATTAACCAGTATTTATAAAAACCTCCATCCAAACTATGATGAAACACAGCTAAATAAACCGGTTTTATATTATTTATAATTTACCGAAACTGGGTTAAAAAAACCCCATTACAATATTATAAATGCAAAACTGAATTTCTGTGCCTATCCGGTACTTTTTCAAAGCAAAACAATCGTGGCGACTTTCCGGAAATCTGACAGACACAGCTAACTTTGGAGAACCGCGCGTCTGTCGCTACACAACTAGGAAAACCAACATTACTGCTTAAAAAATAAGGCTGTCAATGTTCATTTGTTAGGTAACAGACTGTACCTTAAGAAAGTCATAGATGTTATACCAGAAGACAAGTTAATTTAGCAAAACTATATTCAGAGTAACTTACAGGTTTGCAAGCCGAAAAACAACTCACTTTTACAATTTATAATATCAGTATGGTTTTAAAATCTATAATATAAAACCGATAATTTAGCCTCAAACAATCCTATAAACTTTTGAATTATGTTATTCTTCAAAACGTTGATTTAGATACATGATTATTGTCTGTATATATTTCAACCGAGTCAAAGACATACTAAGTTTCAATTCCGTTCAGGAACAAATCTGTTATCTGTTTACACGTTTTTAGTATTAGTAAGGGAATGTGCCAAGCGCCCGCCCTCAGCTTTTTCGGACATCCTAAGCATGGCCTGGAGAGGCTTGTGATACTAGGCCGGGTGGAAGGATAACGCGCTCAAGGTAAGTAAGATGGTCAGACATCATAAAGAAGGCTGATGGAGGCAGCATCTACCGAGTGGCCCACACTGCAAAAGACCACATAACTTGGAGATTCGTCGTATGTAGTCGCGATCCTCAGCATTGAGGGAGCGACGGGCATGGGAATTTAGTTGCTAATACGTTCCCGGACTCCTAAATCGAACCACCATGCACTTTTTTGTATGAAGGACTATTCATTTTTAAAACGTCGTGAATTGATATGATAAGACCAAAATGATGTTCAGTTTCAAAACTGCATCAGAACTTACCTTATTACGTTGCCTTACAACTGGTCACAGGGTCACACCGAGACGCGACGCTGCGCGCTTTTTAAGATAGCAACAGAATACAAACGCTGAGATGCACCGTGCTGTGCAGCCCGTATAGCTTATTGTGAAGTAATTAAGATCTATTTTGTATCGTGATCTTAAAAAGTGCGCGCAGCGTCGCGTCGCGTCGCTTCTCGGTGTGATCTGACCCTTACATATGTACTGCGGCTCGATTTTAACCTTTTAACCGCTTACGTCGGATTAATCCGACAAATATTTTCGGTTCCATTTCGCCAGTTTCGTATATTTACGACCAAAATACCACAGCCCGTTTAATCTGCTGTAAAGAGTTTAGTATTGCACATCCCTCTTTGTTGTTGGTATTTATTTTTCGATTCACTATGCCAGGCGCTGAGGGCACAAAAACTGATATGAAGTCGGGCGGTTAAAAGGTTAAAAAGGACTGTATTGGTATTCATTATTTTGACTACATTCCGAATTATACCATAATCGCTCACAACGCTCACATCAATAATTTGCGTTTTCATTTAGATATTATCACGATTATGACAGCTGAAAGCTGTCAATTTTGTCAACAATTCGGTAGCTAGAAGCACAATTTCGATAATGCCACGTTAGATCGTTATCGCGCTCTCTAATATGAAATTTAGTCTTAGATAAGCCAATCAGCATTCCGGTTTCGAATCAGACTGTTTTTTTTTTGCAATGGTCCTGAAGGCCAATTGCCGTTATTAAAAACGTTTAAAGTTTATTCGCGATCTCATCTCAAAGACAATCAATGTCAAAGATGTTGGCAGTACCAAAATTCAGTCTTTTTTTTTTTTTTTCAACTCTGAATTTTCAAGCTACCAACATTACGACGAAGGGCGCTACAGTTAAGTTACAGCTATTTTTGACAGATCGAGACAGAATAGCTTCACTGCTAATTACGAGAATCTTTATTAGTTAGCAATAATCTAATTCGGTATGTATATGTCGTGGCCATATCGTAGATTTGCTCACTTCATGAAGTGCTCGATATTTTTTTCTCGAGAAGACGATCGACGTCAGGGGCATCCCGAGGTTCGGTTTGGTTAGGTTCCTTTAAAACCTGTACACAGAAATAGGAGTCCCACGCAGTGGGGCTCCGCCAACTTGACGTCGTCCGTCTTCTTCCAGGCGCGGTCCGAGGGGCGGTTCCTAGGGGTCATGACCCCCCCCAAAGCCGTTAACGTAAAGCTCAAAATAGTAATTTTCCGAAAATATAATAAATTTTCTTATTAATATGTAGGTAGTCTTTGTCTGTGACCCCCCCCAAACTCTTTAGCTGGGACCGCGCCTGCCTTCTTCTGTAAATTGCGACCATTTCATGAAGTTGTCGAGTATTTCATGAAGTGAGCTAATCTACGATATGGCCACGACATATACACGATGCGAGTTAGAATATTGTGTTTATAACTGGCTTACTAAATACTAAAGACGTGTAAACGAGCCATGATTAAGTTATTAGTATATTTATCAAATTTTAGTACAATATAGAGAGTTAAAAATATAATCAATTCATTCCGAGAAAGTAAGTTTATTTCTATAGAATATTTTAATGTACATAAACTAAATATGTTTTCGACTCCATTAACCGACTTTTTACAAAAAGAGTTGCGTATTTATATACAAAGAAAGCTATTTTATTATTCGAACATATCTAAATATAATATGACTATGCAACTTCAATTTTATTTTTAAAAAACACTCCATTTTCCTTTGAGTCGATTTCTGACATTGTCATCAGAAATAAGTTCTAACAATACAGCCAGAAAAGTCAGAATTGTTCCCGAGATTCATTCTTACGTATTTTTTTTTTTTCATATTTTTCACATTACATAGTCTTGTTTTATTATATTTCTATAAGATTCAAATATTACACAGCCTCTATTCTATTGAATAAATACTGCTTACAAAAATATAGTAATAAATGCATTTTTAATTATTTTATTTTCAATATGGCAACACAATATTCCTTTTAGATGGCAATGTTTAAATGGGTTTCACTTTGATATATTTTTATAACATAACGACTTTATTCCGCGATGGGGACAGCAGACAGAGATGAATATATGTTTTATGACAATTTAAATTAATTATTGACTTCTCTAGTCTGTTGTCTCAGTACAGTAGCGTTTCATTCGAAAATAAACCTTATTCCTGTAAAGCTAGTGTGGATATTACCACTACTCCTATTCCTTTCATTACAAAATAAGGTTTATTTATTTAAACATCGTTTTATAAAATCAAGCCATTTTTGAACTTCGAAATTTATTCCTATAAATTTGTGGTTCTAATTACAAAAAACTGACGTTAAACCAGATTCTGTGGTCAATTTTGCATTAAGAACTTTACGGCTATCGGAACAAAGGTCAAAATACAATAATTGGCTCGAAGGTATGGTTTTATGTTGTGTTAGTGTAACATAAATTTATTCTCAATCAAAGTGTAAAACATTTAAACATTCAAACGCCTGCCAAATTAATATTTAAGACGCCTTTTGTTTGAACTAACGAGTACGAAAGTTTACAGACTTGACGAGAGTAAGTTACAGAGTCAATAAGGTTTCCATTACTAACAAGTATTGGAAACCTTATTGACTCTGTAATTTACTCTGTATGACCTTTTTTAATATATTGATATAAATTTTTTTTACAGATTGATTAATGCTTTAGGGAGCGATTAACACAGAAACTAGATACATATATATAAGACTATCAAACGTATGTATAGTTCGACTTATAATTGTATTAAGTAACTGGACAGTTCAAAGAAAAATAACGTTACCATACTAAGACTAATAGTGTTGGGGTAGTGAATGATTTTGAGTAAAGAACGAATTATAAAAATGGTTTAATTTAAATTAAACCGTTTTTAAACTCAACCGAATATAATTAGTTTGGGCACAGGTAAAGGGGCATGTAGCATTAAATAATAAATATTTTAAGATGAAAGTTGAAAAAATATATGAAGAAGTGGTGGGGGGCGTAGTAATGCGATCCCTTCGTCATGGAGTGCTTGCGTATCTCACGTATTAAAAGTAGAAGATTATATGTCTTGTGGACCATTTTATTGGTAACATTACTAATACCTTTATAATAAAAATTTTCATTCATCATCATTCTTTCAAGTTAATTCAATTTAGTTCATT
The DNA here is from genome assembly GCA_949091785.1 of Polymixis lichenea. Classification (NCBI taxonomy): domain Eukaryota; kingdom Metazoa; phylum Arthropoda; class Insecta; order Lepidoptera; family Noctuidae; genus Polymixis; species Polymixis lichenea. The sequence continues at coordinate 11,720,048 of OX420959.1, forward strand.
CTTACCACCTCACTATCTTTTTTTTTGTCAAAATCTGGTAACCCTTCAACTGTCTAAATACAATTAAATGTCAAACTTTAGAGTGATTTGGGTGTTATTTCAGTGAGCATTGGCTCACTGAAACCACCCTCCCCTCCCCTACTTAACTGCGGTTATTGAACGGCCGTTAAGGAGGAACCGCCCACGAAATTAAAATTTTCTTACGTTTTTTGCAATTTACAGCATTGTGTGTTGAACAAAATATGATTCGCGACCGCAACACGTATGTATTAACAGAGTTATATTAATTAAAATCATCGATACAAACTCTAAGCTCATTTTGAATGACGATTTCATGAAATAGTCAAATTCAAATGTATTTATTTGTGACCCATTGGTAAAATGTTGTGGCACATGATGTTATGAAATAAAACAAAAGTTGTATCACTATGCGCTGCCTTGCAAGGCGTAAAAATATCGACGGTCCCTACGTACAATCCCTTATGTGGTAGATACGTGATTTGCATGTTTTATTTTCGTGACCTTCAGGTCAGCCTGTAGTTAACAAAAACAAGTCTAAGATGGCAAAATGCACTTTCAATCCATCATGACATTAAATTAACTAGAAAATGATATACACGTGTTTGAAACTTTGAAGCGCTCTCCTGTAAAATTTGCCATTTATAGTTAGGGGATTCCATGTAGGGACTGTCGATATGGTCAGTAATACAGATTGACACTGACCTGAAAATTGCAATAAACATAAGAAAATTTGAATTTCCCTGGCTATACTGGAGCTTTCCCCTTAAGTGTGGATGATTTTGGCTAGAGTTCCCCACAGGACATTTAAAATGATCTAGTTTGTCCTAAAATTCTTTTACGCAAAGCACATCTTTGTCAGTGATTCCTCTAACCAGTTTCTTGTAAATGTAAGAAAATTAGATTTTCGCGGGCTACTTTATCGCATACAGACACGACAGTCAAAGACAGTCTCACACAGCAACAGCGGCGACAGTCTCAAGGCTAATTTGTATGATACACCTTCTAGAAACCAGGTATTAAGCTGATATCAGAATTGACAAAAATATTGCACGTTCATCTGCTCATTTCATTTGTAGATTATTCGTAAGCTTTGAAATCCAACACCGTTGGATCAATTCGTTAATGAATTAAAAAATGACACATTTGATTAATTTTGTGTTCAGACGTTTCGACTTAGAGCAAGCACGGACTTGAAAATATCGCCGTAGGATTTTATCGCGCACTGGATTTTGAACTATCGGTGTTGAACCCAGCATTGAGTATCCAATGTGCATTCCCCCACCTCGAAAAAACACATCATTCCATTTTCAACTCTCGACTACATATTTTTACGTACGGGCGAAGGAACTTACAGTGAAAGATGTCAAATGAAAGGCAGAAATGAACAAAAACTGAAGTATCTGATATCTGCTTTAGTAACTAAAAATATCTTTAAACTCTTGTGTTCTTTCACCACCTAAAAGCATTAATCTATTCACACAATATTAAAAAGACCGTCATAATATTATCCTTTAAAATAGAAAAAAAGGCGCCTATTACCAAGCCCTTAGAGTCAATATTTCAATAACATCATATCCATGAGAAATATACTGAGATTCCTCGAAAAACAAATATCGCATGAGAATTATTCGTTTACAATATAATATAATAATACTTGTTTGATTTGGTTTTGAAGCGGTAAAGGTTTATTTACATTGATGCCTGTAAACCCAGATGAGGTAGGCAGGTGTGAACTAGCTCTGTCCATACTGAGGTGAATCACGCGCAGGATGCGGAACAAAATGCGCTCGCGCCGATTGTGTCAACTAACTTATATGAAGATGTTTAAACAACTGACCGAAGCTTCGTTTTCGGCCATAAACTATCGGCTAAACCGAAAATCAAAATTTCGTAAAATCTCGCACATCCTTCGGTATACTTCGTAAGATTCGGCAGTACAATGTCTGGTGACGTTCGGCTAACTTCGGGGTGAATCGAGTCCGCTCGTGGTTACACTGATATAAACAGACGCGTTTTGTTTTGAAGTTGTAAAGCAAGGTTATGTCGTATTTTTTCTTCACACGCATATATACAGCAGAAATGTTAATATTTTTTCATGTCTAAATCAAAGATTGGTTCTTGATAGCTTTGGACAGAGAAGTGGAAAGAGAGCGGGAGGTCTTTGTGCTGGAGTGGGACGTCAATGGCTAATAAAAAAAATGTCTAAATAATTTTCGTTTTTGTTTTCCGCCGAAGCTTCTTTTTCGTTTTCGGCTGATAATTCATTTTCGGTTGGACACTAATTTAAACTTGCGTGAATAGTAACGTGATTTCCTAATCTTGAAACTGAGCAGTCGCATCCAGCATCCAGCGCAGGATTTACCTCAATGAGGCCAGAACTGTATAGGAGGCGAATTTCCCGTAGCCAGGCTAAGTATTTTATTTACCTGTAATTTTTTTGGTAATCATACTTGTAGTTTCAATACCGCTTCAAACCCAATCAAATTGTGATGATTAACCGACGAAATAATAATATTAGTGAAAAAAAACCTTCAATAAATAATATAACGAAACAAGTGACTTATTTATAATAACTATAATATATTACTTGTATAATATACATAGAGATAGGTAAACAACATAACGCCTGTATTTCCTGGAGGGTTAGGCAGAAGTGTACCGTAAGCCCTCATATAATAGGAGCGAGGTATACTAGGGACATTACAAACGTAAAGTTAGACCACGTCCGTATAAACGTCGAAATATCGGGGATGTAATCGCGCAATGGATTTTCAACTCTCGGTGTTGAACGGAGCATTGATAATCCAATAGAGTGCGTCCCAACACTTCGAGAAAACACTGTTCAATTTTTAATTCTCGGCGTTAAGCAGTACGTTGCAGATCCAGTGCGCGGAAAATCTCGGTATGATATTTTTACGTCCGTCCGAACGTGTACATACGCACAACACTTAGCACTGGTCCATAAGGGTCGTAAGTGCGAGCTGATTTATGACTCTAAGTTTGTGTTTGTAATAGCCAGAGTGTAGTTGTCAAATACGAGGTTCAATTAAATAAGCTGGAAAAAAATACAAATGCTATGATGCGTATCGATATTATCCTGTTTAGATATTGATACCAAACACGCTCTGAAGTTTTGTCAGCAAATTTAATTTGACCCCGTTCAAGGTGGAGGAGGCACAGTTATCTACCTATAATTATGTATATTGATACAAGCAAATATTCTTTTACAACTTAATATTAATATTTTCACAATAAAATGAGTTTCATTTTGTTAATATACAAGATAACAATTTAAATGGCCACCGTGGTGAGACTTTGGCGATGATACCGCAAATACCGCAAGTTCTACCGGTATATTTTTTATAACCTGATGCGCCTATCTAACGTACACAAACCAGTTACTAGAGAAACAAGGCATCCTAAAATTTAGCGAAAAAACCTTACAATATTTTTTTTACATTTTAATTTATAGTAAATAGCGGTAAGCTTACCAATTTCATTTTTTCTAAATTTTATGACGATGTCACTTTATAATACATAAAATAACTCAAATATTTTTTCAGCAAACTTCACAACTTAGCTCACAATTAGTAACAAATCTCACCAAAAAAGCAAGCACAATTAATATACAATATAATTTTGTGGTAATTATAACCGATTTGTCATTATTTTAACATCGTGACAATTTCACCAATACTTCAAATCCATTATTTACCAATTTTTGGTAACTTTGGCAAACCTACCTGACTTACCGATATCGCCTTTTGATCGCATAGCGTACAATACATCATTTTGTGGTAATCATACCTCTTACATTGTAACAATTTCACCAATACTTTTTAAACATAATTTACCAATTTTTGGTAATTTTGGCAATCTTACCTGAGTTTACAGGTAACGCCGTAAGTCTCACCACAGATTATGGTAAACTTATTCCTTATTGGTATATCAACCGGTGTGTGGATGCGACTTTTGCTCGAAAATTGCTGTCATATCGCGAATATTGTATGAAGGCGAGACTTTTTCCTTCCTAGAGAAAAACCGAGAAAGAAAATTGTTAATATTTTGCATTAATTTACTCATGATGGAACCTGAAATATTTTTTGATAAAACAATGATTCTTTAGTAAATTAATGAAGAAGATATAACGTTCTTTTTAATACAACACAAATTAGATAAAATCGAATTATATTTTTGGAATTATTTGAAACGAAAATAAAAATTGGTAAGTTACACATAGCGGTATAGTTGAATATATCATTTACAGGTACGAATACCAATATCAGGTATACCGCTACGTGCATAGATAGTTACCTCCATATGACAAATACTACTACGTAAGAAACTAAATACACATAGAATTTTGTGCAAAACTAAAGTTATGTTGTTATTTTTCACAATTTAAAGCCAATTTTACACACATGATCGAAAACTCAAACAGAAATTGTTGAACTGGCTTGGAAGATATCTTTTTCATCGCTCATTCATTTTCTTTCATAGATATGTCAACTTTCAAAATAAAATAAACAAGTGCCATTAAAGAAACGTATAAAAATTATAATCATTGTCTCTCACGCGCACATTTAGTGTGTGAGTGAAAGGGCACGATAGCCTTCCTTGATTGGCAGCTATTTTCATTTATTTACGCGGGTTATAATAAGAAATATTTCAAAAGCAATTTTTCCCCATACTAAGATTTTTACCCGTCTTTGTAAGAGAATAATCATCATAATTCTCTCGCCCTAATCCCATTTTTTTGGGGTCGGCACAACGTATCCACACTTCTCTACTAGTCGTCATCTCAGTAGACAAAAATGTACGAAATTTAAGCCAAAAAAATATCTCCCAAGCAAGGATTCCAACTTACCTTTCAAAACTCCTATCTTCTCGAAACTCTCTCTCAGGACTAGAAGGTGACGGGATCGACTCCAGGTTGTTGCTACTCTTAGCCAGACTGAACCTTAGCCTCTGTCCTAAATCCACCGTGTTCCTCCTTTCAAACTTCGGTATCTCATCTTTTAGTCTCTCACACGTCTCAATTTTATCTTCCCTATCTTTTCGAATCTTTATTCGAGTCAGCTGTTCGGGATTCGAACGGAACGATTGTGAACTGTATTTTTCTCTGAGAAAATTTCTGCGTTCTTCTTTGTATTTCTCTATGCGTTCGCGACTGAGTGTCTTGTCACAGTCTACGGAAATTAGGTTCTTGATGTCCGGGCGATCGAATCTTTGTATTAGAGAGATTTTGTTCTCTGTGGTAGGAGTTATAATTACTTTGTGTTCATGCTCTGTGTTAAGGTTTAAATCTGGCAGCTTTTTGCTTGAAGTTTTGACTTCTAAACTTTTTCTCCTGTCGACATTCGATTGGTCGTTTCCAAATTCTTTTATAAACGCGTTTTCGTCCAACGATCTTGCGTTGTGGGAGTTTTTCGATAGCCTATACGACTTTGGTGATGCCGTTGGAGTTTTGAAGTCAATTTTCTTGATTTCTATAACCCTTTTCTCGTCTTTTCGTTCTAGGCTAGGATATTTAATTTCAGCCTTGAATTTCTCGAATGTAAATGCAGCTTTCTGCTCCGTAGGACTTTCGAATCGAATAGCCAGCTCTCTAACATTCATACTTTTAAAATTTCCGTTCTCAGTCGCATCTTTAGAATTGTCATCTTCATTTATCAAGTCTTTATCACATATCTTTAGGGTATCAACATTAATATTTTCATAGTCGTTTTGTTTTTCGAACGCTATGTTTTCGTAGTGTCTGTCTTCAGGTAGAAGCATCGCGTTGACTTCATTCACACTTTTTTTGAAGAATTTGACTTGGCTGTACACATCAATATCGTCATCTAGATTGGTTTCTGTTGGTGTCTCGAGGATAATCAGGTCCTGGATATCATCAGGTTGGCAAGCCTGTTGGGTAGGCAGACAGGCATCAGTCTGTGGTATACTTGCATCTTCGACAATGGACAGATTCTTCTCCAAATCAATATCTTCATACACCGAGTCCCTATCATTAGTAGGAGTATCTTCATAATTCTTACATTTAGTAGGAGATCTGAATGTGATACTAATAGTAGATTTAAGAGGACTTTTTAAAGGACTTCCTGGCGAACTTTTACTGGTGCTAGAAGACTGTAAGTTTATGTAATTCGGTCGTGTGTAGTTGTAACATTCGTATAGCTCATCACCTTTCGTTAAACTGACATTTGAGTAACTCGAAGAGCTCTCGTGTGATGATGTCATAACTTTCATGACGTCATTATCATCTTTTTTCTTGTCAGTTTCGGAATTAGAGGAGTTTGACACAGCTGAGAGTCTGTTCAAGTTGTGATAACTGATATCAGTGGAGTGTAAAGGACTGTGTTCTAAACTATCATGAAGATTTTCTGCGAAATCTTTCAAATTTTCGTAGTCTGTCGCTTTGAGTTCGCATTTTAGGCATTTTTCTTGATCACAATTGCTGCAAACTTCACTTTTGATTTGGATAGTGTGTTTATTTGTCTCGCTGACTTCTGAGTCGCTTTCTAGCGGGTCGTATATTGGTGTAATTGGTGTTAAGGGACTTGAGTTCATTGTGCTCGTGGTAAGAGTGGACACAGAGTTCTCGTTCGGCCAATCTATTTTTATTAAAGTGGAGTGTCCATCTTTCCCATGCCAACTAAGTCGGTTGGTGGATTTGTCCGTGTCTAAATGCATGCCGCTGTATCGAGTTTTGGATTTTCTCGGGGAGTTTCTTTCTCTGAAAGTGTTAGATGTAAGTGTAAGCGGAAATTTAGGTTGTTAACACATTTATGTGTGGTTATTTGGTGTTGTGGATTTATTACTATTTGAATAACATTAATGTTGCACGCTTTTATTTGTGTCTTCGTAAGGGTGTCTTTCGTTCCACAGATATAGTAAAGAAAACGGCATGATTTGGCGTTTTGCAGTGACTATTAAACCAAACTATTCAATTTTATTTTTTGGTAAGAGTTGGGTAAGCCTATGTTCTGTACAATTTAAGGAATAAGTCACTATCAACGAATAAGAATACGAGCCATATTTTATAATTGTACTTATACATGTTGGTAGGATATCGACAAACAGCCTGATACCATTAATTCAGTATATGTTTTTTTTTTCACTTACATAAATCATAGATTTTTTTTTGTAGATTTTCCTTTTTATTGGTTGGCACAACATCGAATGAAATTGATTGGATCAATCGAACTTAGTAAGTGTTCATTTGTATTTGTATGTCGGATTTATGTAAGAATTAACTGTATTCAATATAACAATCTATCTAAATAAGTTAAATCTGTTTTGTAACTGCATTTCCTACTCCTATGTTTAATGCATGCTGTGGCAGCCTTTAATTAAGACTACACTATAAGTTGTGAGATTATAAGTGTCTTAACATGTATTTTTGGTGCAAGCTTTGTTGGTTGTCCAATAAATGAATAAATATGATTCTAAAATCCCTGCGTTTAAATTCATTGTCGGTTATTTAGCCATACATTTAGACCGCGTAGGTATGGATGGCACTTTTCTATGAAACAGCAGATTTTTTTGATAACAGACGATATATTACTACGCTAGGTGTCTAGAATCATATGCTGAATTCATGGTTTCATTTTAAGCGTCGATGTCCTACCCTGTATATTTGCCACAATTTTCATTGTATACCGACATTACTAGTACTGGTGTATTAAGACTACTTTGACGTTAGTTATATGTAATCAAGTATGTCAAACAAGTTTTTTGTCTCTACAAAAAGCTATAGATCATGTGTTTATACGTTCTACTAGTCCAGCAAAATATTAAACAAATGTAATAAAATCCACAACACCATTCTCATTCTAATTAATAAAATACATAGTAACAGTGGCTGCTCACACAATTTTTAAAATGTACGTGTTATAGAAAATGTGATACCTATTTATAATTATTATGCGAGAATGTGATGTTTATGTTGAAACGATTCTATAGGAACGACAGTATTAAATCGAGAATAATTATCCTTTAAAATGTAATGTGTGCTTGTAGAAATCTATACAGGGTGTAACAGAAACCCTATTGCTATCCTTAAGCAATAAAGTTAACGGCTGGTATAGAATCACTACACATAGTTTCAGCTCAAAATAAAATACTGTAAGAATTGATACCAAATTTTCGGTTTCATATGTTTCTTAAATTCAAAGCTTAACAAACGTGTCACCGCACTACGTAGGTCAATAACTTCGGAACATGTAGAGATAGGATTAAAACACCCTTCCAATATCGTTTGATATCATCCAAAGAACCCGTGCCCTTGGTATGTATATACCCTTTCTGTTACACGTTGTATATATAAAAGCGAAAGGTCACTCATTAATTCACTCACTGATTACAACACGAAATCTCAAAAACTGCTGAACCTACGGAGATGAAATTTGGCACAGAGGTAGATTGAGAGTTGGAGACGTCAGATCAGAAAGGATATTAGGAAACTCCCCCGTAAAGGGGTGAAATAGGGGGTGGAAGTTGGTATGAAACATTTTAATCCTTGGGCCAGAGAAACCTGTTCCAGATAATTTTCAACATTGGGCGGAGAATTAATGAAAAATCATTTTATTTCTGTAAGTAGGTTTTTATAAATACTTTTACACATTAATCACATTTCTTAAACTAAATGAGGTCGGCGTTTCCTATCTGACTACTCTGAGAACAAATGACGAAACAAACTCGGACGTCACAGTCTCTTTTAATCTTGGTCAGATCATTTAGATTGGTGTCTGAAATTATCTTTTGAGGAAAGAACCACACAGATTGAGTTGACCTGACCAGTCAGTGCACGCATATGTCACTAATAATGCAGCTCAACTCAGAACTGAAGGAGGTCAACTATTCGACGAACCAAAGAAAGGACATTTGGGTATTTTTGTTTGTTATTTTAGAGTTGGTCCTATAATACAAGTATTTTTTTTATTAGTTTGAGTATTTGGTCTCCAGAAACGGTGCTAATGAATTCAAGACTAAGATTTCCTAATCAAATCCCTCAATAGACGTACCATCTTTAATTTTAAAAAAAAATCTGTTATATAATACTGTCGTTCCAGAATGACTAAATAACGTGTCTGTATGTCTAGAAGTTTCTATGTTTACTAATAAAATGACTATTTGACTAATAGTAAAGGCAAACTAATGAAAATAAATTAAAGAGTTCTCTCAAATATTCAAAACGTGTTATGATTTTTTCGCGCACTGGATTTTCAACACACTTGCTTAGGACCGAGGGTTGAAAATCGAACAATGAAACACACTGTTAAGATTTTTGACGCGCTGAAATGCACTCTATTAAATTCTCAATGCTCGTTTCAACACCAAGAATTTCAAAACCGACATTGATTTACACTCAGCGATTACTTTAACTCACACATTGACTTATTACTTGTTAATATTCTAGGAAAATCGATACTTACTTTTACAATGTTTGTGAATATGTGAGCACCATGTATCTATCATAAAATTAATTTATCTGTAATTGCTTCACTTTCAATCTTTTTCCCAATTTTTGTATGGTAATTTTATTCTGGGTGTATCGTTTTCATACAAAATTATATAATGACTGTATGTTTATTGTAGTTAAAACATTTCAAAAGAGTAACTTGGTGGAGTTTCTTGGCCATTCTTCTCCATACGACACTACATTTTGGAAGGGGCGACTAGAATCAATTCTATTTTAATGTAAATGTTGACGTTCAAAAGTGCCGTTTATGTGCCTATTTGAAATAATTGCTTTGACTTTTTTTGACTTTTTAAATCCAGTGCGCGAAAATCGACTAAATCTGTATTCAAAATATAAATCAGGCATACAGACGCGTACACACGGAATTTAAAGAGATGGGAAAATCTTTAATATTCTACTTAAAAATGAGACTTCCCCCTTTATAATCAGTGATCGGATAATCGGGCGCTTATATACTTAAACTTCTTCCCACGAAGGAAGAATATGGACATTCCTTTCTGAATAAATAAAATAAGTAATCCTAAAATTAATAATAAAACAACGATAACAAACTTAATGAAATTATAGCGGTGGTTATTTTGATTTAGTATCTTTATTTTATTCAAAACAAATGGAATATCAATAAAAAATGATATTGTGCACAATGTGGTCAAGTAGTGGAAATTGATTTATCTTTCTAACAGATTAGTGATCGAATCGACAAATTTCTTGTATTTTATACGAACAGCAGTGCTATTCTGTAAAAATCTCACCGTGATAACTTGGGTGAAGTGAGCTTAAAGTGAGCTGTCATTAGTATTAATCCCTAGCATCAGATGGATTGACAGCTAACTTCACGGTCACTTCACCTCAGTTCTCATGGTGAGATTTTTAACAGAATACATCGGCAGAAGACTAAAAAATATTAATATTTTTTAAATTTCCGGGATTCTGAAAGGCATGTCCGTTTTGTTCTTTCGTGGGAATAAAAGTGAAGTTTAAGTTTATTAGCGACCGATTATCCGATTACTGATTATAATACACAAAACATCAAATTAGCAATACAATCAATCTGCGTAGCCTTTTTCCAACTATGTTGAGGTTGGCTTCCAGTCTAACCGGATGCAGCTGATCATGGAGCGACTGTTCATATAACCTCCATAACCAAGTTAGGTGCCATCTATAAATTACGTCACACACATTTTATGGTATTTTGTCCGCCCCCCCCCCGTCCTTGTCACAGGTGGTCACACTTGTGAAACCCCCTCCCCCTTGACGTAACATATTTTTAATTTTTTTATTTAGAAGTAAGTAATTAAAGTTAAACAGCAGTTTTTTTTGTTTTTTTTTTAACAAAAATAATCTTTAACAAAAGCAAACATAAAGTCAAATATATTAGATAGATAGAAGAAGCCTTATAAATATAGATTGAGTATGTAATATTTTTAAGATTCTTTGGTTTACATATAAATTTAGAGTTTTAGTATTTTAGATTTTAACATGTGACATCACAAAGCTTTTCACCCCCCTGTCCGTTGTCACACAGTGTCACATTTCGTTGACCTTAACGTGTGACTTAATTTATGGATGGACACGACACCCCATAGTAAGTTATCTTTTTCTGAAGTTCGATGTTGTTGTTATATTTACGACTAGGTAGTGCAATTAAAGTCAGAAAAAATAATTGTTAAGCAAACTGACTAACACCATCAAATGATAAATGATTTTATTCCTGTAAGTAGGTTTTACACGTCAATCATATTTTTAAAACTAGATGAGGTCGGCGTTTCCTATCTGACTACTCTGAGAAGAGCCGAAACAAACTCAGAGGTCTCTTTTAAAGTACAGACATAATCTTGTTCAGGTGACATGATGACTGAAATTATCTTTTGAGGAAAGAACTACAGATTGAGTGAACCTGTCTAGTCAGTCCACGAATGTGCAGCTTAATTCGAATCTTAAGGAGCTCAACGATTCGACGAACAATACCAAAGAAAGGACATTTGGTTAGACCGCAAAAATTACTCATATTTAAATGTGGGTATACTATAGGTTTAGTCAATCTGTTCGTTGATAACACGCGTGATTTGATGTTGTGTTGATTACCAACTAAAATCCTAACTAATATTATAAATGTGAAATTCAATTTGTTTGTTACCTTTTCAAGCCTAAACTAGTAAACCGATAATCCTGAAATTTTGCATAAAAGTTGTCAGGTGTACAGAATCGGACATAGGGTACCTTTTATTCCGAACACATAAGTACTGTTTCCGAAGAAAACAACAATAACGTTCTTATGATAATAGATGGCGCCACAGGTCTTTCAAATCATGATTCAATTATATAATTACAAGCAGAGTACAACCCGAATTGATTGTAAAATTATAAACTAACGCGAGCGAAGCCGCGGGCATAAGGTAGGTTTTCATAATTCAAATACCGACTGTAATCTTTTGAGAGTTGTATGAAATGCCTATAATAAGGCAAAATAATAAATTGACGTAGTGTGTCAATTTGCTTAACAATTAATTTCTCTGCCAATATAATTTATAATTGGTGTGTAAATTTATGTTTGGTATATTTACCTGAGTTTTACGCTTCCAAGAGAAGTTGGGAAGTCGGTAAGAGAGGTCATTGGACTGTCTCGGTCCTTGCATAGTCTGTGGACAAAGGAATTACGTTTTTTTTTTAGTATAGTCTATAGAAATAAATAAAATTGCAGTGTCTGTTTGTAATGTCAAAATGACAGCTTGTATATAACTAATATGACTAATAATTTAAAAAAAAACATTTCATTTTCAATTTAGGCCGGTCTCTTTGTTTGTTTTCCGGCTTATTTCCGAAACGGGTTGACCAATTTTGACGGGACTTTCACTGTCAGATACCTGCAGGCTTAGCACGAGAATCATAGAGAAGGGTTTTGTCGACGGAAGAGTAGACAAAAATGACGTTTCAGCGTAGACAATTGACAGTTTTGTACCGAGAAATGTAGACAAGCGATTTCTATTCTACGGTAAAATAGAAATAGAATGCGTCATGATAAGCCTGCTGATATTATGAGAAAGAAATAAAGAAAAAGTATTTATTGTGACTCGCACAGGAAGATCACATACTAAAATAAACACACAATGGTACAAAAATAATTTAAAAAAAAAATCTCGGAAGTAAAAAATAATTAAAAAAAAACAGAAAGTCCTGCACGAGGCCAAAAGGCTCCTACCTCAGCATGATGCTGCGACATTTAAAAAGTATCGCAGCGCTGATATTCTGATGGGGCCCGAGCGATGTGCTGGTTATAAAGAGTAACATGGGCAACCTTTGTCGCAATAATTTCCGACATCTACGCAGACAGCAGATAGTTGCTTAGACATGACACTATGCTTTGCCAAATAAGTCCATCTGCCTAGCCCAGTGATGGGCAAAGTAAGGCCCGCGGGCCACTCCAGCCCGCGAAAGCATTTAATCAGGCCCACCGACGGTCCTTCGACATGAACAGTATATGGCCCGCGATAATTATATTTTGACGGTCCAGAAGTATAAAGTAGATTCTACTTAGTAGAATAATAGCGCATAGGTAAAGGAGCCAGCTAGACTTTTCGCGCTACTGAAAGTTACTTCGTCGCAGCTCGAATCTGCATTCGAAAATATTATGGCAAATCAAAAGCAATTTCATGTCTCACACGCTACCACCGCAGGGCCTTCGAATAAAAGTTAAATTGTAATTTTTAACATTTGTGCAAGTGTGTAATGCTGTAATGTTTTTACAATGGTTAAAAGTTTAAACACAAAATGCATTTTTCCTATAATTCTGACCCCACCTCTGAAATTTCTTAAACTTTCTGGCCCTCCATTAAGAAAGTTTGCCCACCACTGGTTTAGCCTTTTCCCAATTACGTTGTGGTCAGCTTCCAGTCTAACCGGATGCAGCTGAATACCAGTATTTTAGATGGAGTAACTGACTATCTGACTTCCACACACGGCTTCGTCCGCGTGGAAGTCAAAAATTATCTCACGGGAACGAACTATCGGGACAAAAATCCTATGTGTTATTCCAGGTTACAAACTATTTGTTTGCCAAATTTCATCCAAATCTGTTCAGCCGTCGTTGCGTGATTGAGTTCTAAACATCTAAACTTTCACATACTACTAAATGTGCAAAATTGTATGCTTAGATGTTTGTTACTCACGCAAAAACGGCCGAACGGGTTTAGGTTGAAATTTAGCACACATTTCGTTTATAACCTGGAATAACTCATACGACACTTTTATCCCGGTATTACGTTCCCGTGCGATAATTTCCGGTCACCACGCGGACGAAGTAGCTGTCAAAAAGCTAGTATGGTATATTTTTGCCAATCATTCGGGTCAAAAGCCGTCATTGTATTATGATTACTACACTCCGATCGCCTTATACGCGACCCTCTGCAGAAGTATTTTGGTTCACGAGAGAGTGTCGCGCTTACAGCGGTCGGACTGTAGCTTGCTGGCCGAGTGCGGCAGAGAGCGGGGCCCCGCGGACCTCTTACTCGCCCGCGTCTGCTTCACCCCCTCGAAACCTATGTGACCACGATACCATTTCGCTTTAACTCAATACTCTAATAAAATTAGGGGTGTATGAGGTCTTGGGTTAATTATGTAACAAGTTGTCAACATAATCATCATTTCAGCCGAAAGACGTCCACTGCAGGCCTCCCCCAAGCTCCGCCACTTCGACCGGTCTTGAGTTTCCCACATCCAACGGATTCCCGCGGCCTTCACACGGTCATCTGTCATTTTAGGGTGGGTTTTGCCATATTCGCCACGCTTGGCAGGCGGATTAACGATCGCAGTATGGTGGTAAAATGCATACAGAACGCTGCTGCCCATTCTCTAGTAAGTCCCTAGTCGCCTTCTACGACACCCACGGGAAGAAATGGGACGGTGCTATTCTTTGTACGTCCGGCACCACACGGAACCAGCAACAAACCAGTAACAAGTTGTAATGAAATAAACTAAAATGTTTATGTATGTAAGTAGACTTTTTAAGACACTTTTACACGTCAATTTTTTAAAAACTAGATGGCGCCGGCATTTCCTAGCTGACTGATCCCTGGTAAGAAAAGCCGAAACAAACTCAGAGGTCATGGTCTCTTTTAAAGTCCAAACACTATATTATTTGAATTTTATGTGAGTCTAACAATGCAGGGCCATGACTGGAATGGCACGTAGATTAGTTAGTTGTTTTTTTTTGTTGTTTTTGATTGTGGGAATTCATCAAATAACTTCTTCCGCTCTGGGTGGAGCAGGAGGGCGTGTTAAGACTTTTGCTGACTAAAACCCACCTGTGTTCCCACAGTTGCCTGTGTGTCAGGGGCTACGGTATCTATTTCGAGCAACCCGCACCCCTGGTAGGGATGAGTTAGTGGTTACCTCTTAGCGATGTCCGTATGTCGCGGCGAGGCAGGTCGCGCCGAGTGCCGCTTCTCGGGGGGAGGGCGCGCGCGAGGAGACTCGCCATCGATGTAGCCGATCTGGGACAGTTGTTCCTCTAGGGCCAGGCGACGACTGTGGGAAGATATTGAGAGTTTTTAGACAAAAGTAGATAAACATAAAACTTACATACACAGCACTGACGATGTTTATACAGGTGGCAGGAACTCAAAAAAAAAGCTTTTGAATTGTTAATAAGTCGATCAGTTAGTCGGAAAGTTGAAGCTAGTTGCTCATTCCAAAACGTAGATCTCTATGGAGAAGAACGGGCAAATAACTCGTTTAAACAAAAATATTACATAAACCTGGGTACATTATTCTTATTGCTTATACAAGCAATAACACACAAACACATACATAGCATTTTTACTGTATACACAGTAAAAATTTTACGTCGGTTTTACAAAAAAAAAAAAATCAGCTGTTTCATAGAAAAGTGCGCGGTCAAAATGTATGGAACAGCTGATTTTTTTTTTTTTGTAAAACCGACGTAAAATTTTTGCGTTGGGGGTCTAGAATGATATGCTGAGTTCATGGTTACATTTTGCGCACTGGATAAAGACTTATCTTGTATGTGAGAACAATGTAAAAAATTCCAAAATCTAATTGCAAATATAAGATTAAAATCGCCCGTTCACGAACTTGGTGCATGGATCAGCACCATCCAGCTGAATGATTTTGTTTTTAATAAGCGACGAAAAATTTCTACCAAGGTTAGTCCAGGATCATGTACTGAATTCATGGTTATAAGTTATGCGTCTAATGTCCCTGCCACCCAATCATCATCATTACAGCCGAAAGACGTCCATTGCTGGACTTAGGCCTCCCCCAAGCTCTTCCAATTCGACCGGTTCTACGCTTCCCGCATCCACCGGACTCCTGCGACCTTCACCAGGTCATCCATCCACGTTATGGGAGGCCTTCCAACTCTACGTCTTCCGGTACGCGGCCACTCCAGAACCTTTCGGCCCCATCGGCCATCTGTTCTGCGAGCAATGTGCCCTGCCCACTGCCACTCAAGTTTGGCAATTATTCGAGCTATGTCGGTTACCTTGGTTCTCCTACGGATCTCTTCATTTCTGATTCGATCACGCAGGGAAACTCCAAGCTTAGCCCTCTCCCTTTGGGTGACTTTAAGCGAGTTTTGGAGTTCTATTTATGTAAGTTTTGTGAACTTACATAAACAGAACTTCCCATGTTTATATTACCGTATCGTTATGACCATCGCTAGTTTATAAATCTATCTCGCGAAATTATGAACTATCGAAAAATGATGTACTACAACAAACTATTTTCAATTTAATGCATTATTTTTCACGTTAAACTACGCTTGACGCGGTTGGTCCGTGGATGGGTGACCATCTTTACATACCAAGACCCCTCCGTGCCTCGGGACGCACGTTAAGCCGTTAGTCCCGGCTGTCATTCGTGGATCTTTGACAGTCGTTACGAAAGCCCGAAAGTCTGACAACCAGTCTTACCAAGGGGTATCGTATTACCCAGTAACTGGGTTGTGGAGAGATAGGCAATCGCTCATGTAGGTCGCTCAGTAGGCACGGGGCAGTCTCGGTACGTCAAGAGATGGTCACCCATCCACAGACCAACCCCGGCAAGCGTAGCTTAACCTGATGGATCGACCAAGTTTCGTTATATATATTTTTTTAAACCATTGTACATACCGTTCAGCGAGCTCGTTAGCTTGATGTATGTCTACGCGCAAGTTCCTACGAGGACTGGGCTCGGCGCTGCAGAAGACAGATTCAGGAGGCGTCGAGCATAGAGAGTCACCCTGTAACAATGGAAATTGGGTAATTAATTAATTCACACGCATTTGTAATTTCAATTTAATAATACAAGAACGTTTTTTATAGACAAGGTTAAATTAAATTAGCTGGCAATACTTTATCCAGGTGTTAGGTATCGATATCGAAAACTAATTAAATAAAAAAATTAACGAAAATTTTATCACTTTCAACACTATAACTTTCAAAACTTTAAATGACCGTTATGTTTTGGTTTTCGGGAATTCGTAAAAAAACAAAAAATCCACGAAAAATTGGAAAAATAGCTGATTAATTCATACCTTCGCCCATGGAAAGACGAAAAACATTTTTTTTGGTCCCTTTAGTTTTCTGTATTGAACCTAACACGTGGGTAAAGTATTGCCAGCTAATTTAATTTGACCCTGTATAGCTTATAGCAGACACAATATTTATAGCATCGGCAATTTCCCGACTGCATCAATGATAGGGCCACGTTTTGGCGAATCTATGCTATTCCTCGCGGTAAAAAGAAAATAGGTAGGCGCAGTTCGAATTTCAATAATTTTTTGTACCAGGTAGACCATGACCCGGTTTAGGACATATGATACTTTACATCCCGGAACAGACCTGTATGTGGTTGATCTTTGTATAGAGAACAGACCTGTATGTGGTTGATCTTTGTATAGAGAACAGACCTGTATGTGGTTGATCTGGAGCTGCGTGTCGTCCTCTTCACTGAACATGTGATGGTCCCGCTCTTGCGGCGATAGGCGCAGGCGCATGTCGGCCAGCTCGGCCTGCCACGGCTCGAAGTATGAGTCGCACGATGACGATCTGCGGACAATTGTGGGATTTTTAATAGGTGATAAATGTCACTGCTAACCAAAAGGAAACCTATCGAACGAAGATCAAGTGTGAATTTCGTTTGAATACTTTTAGATTTCGTTACAAATCTATATTCATAAATGTCAAAGCTTGTTTAGCATAGCTATTCACAGCCATTCGATACGCTTCCGTACCGAATCGAACATCAATTAATGTTTTCGTAGGAGTCCTGTAAACGCTGTTCACAAAACCAAAACTCGACAATTTTGTCAGTTTAAATCCATTAGACGACCGCTATTCTACCAGCAGCTGTTTGCTATTGGTAGTAAGGTCAAGTTATTGAAATGTGTCATTTTCAATACGATAGTCTGTCGCTAAAAAAGCTCACTCAAATGTCTCGCTCGTGGTGGCAAGTGTGTTGGATCATTAAGTTCCCTTCAAAATGGTTCAGCTGAATGATGCTGATCCACACGTCATGTTCGTGAACGGGCGCCGCCATTAGGGACTGGTCATGTCTTAGCTCCCACGGCTTATTTTAATTTCTGAATTGTTATTTTATTTTTGTTTTAATTACGGACGCTTTTAATGTGCACGTCTTTTTACATCGTTCTCACATTGATAATTTCAACATAATGATGTAACCAACTTTTTGTAACAATATCATGATTTTAAAAGAGTGTCCATGGAGTTTCTTGCCCGTTCTTCTCCATAGGTACCTACTACGCTTTGGAATGGGCAACTAGCTTCATCTTTCTAACTCACCGACCGTGACAAGTAATTGGTTTATTTGAAAAAATGCTTTGAGTTTTAGAGCTTGAGTTTGTCGAATGCTTGTGAATAGCTATGCAGGTTAAATTCTTACACAATCAATCAATAAACGGTATTAGTAACACATTTATTTATATTTAGAACGTTCCAACTTCATAATCACTTTCACCACCAAATTATTTTTTGAATAACATTATTGAGTCATTGAAAAACATCGACAAAAAATGAGGTTAATCCAATCACAAAATTTGTAAGTAGCACAAAAAATTGGCATCCACAGGTACAGATAGTTCAATCCATGAAGACGCGTCCCACTCTTTGACACTTGTACTGAGAGCGGTCAAAAACAAAGGAAAGGGGCGGAGAGGGGCGCGTCATCGTGGATTGAACTATCTGTAGGTTTTCTGATCCGTTTGTTTACATTTTGGAGTCTTTTGGAACAAACTATAGTTACAAATCGGGATACATGTCTTGAGCATTCGTTTAGAATGGAGATTTAGCTAAGCAAGACTGATTCTATAGTCACCACGCTTGACAATTAGATTGACGATTGTGTTATTTATGCAAACCAGATTCATGCAGTGTCATGCATTGTCTTCGTGTAATGTCTTACTTATATGTTATATGTCAAAGTTTGTGACGATGGGTGGCTGTTACTCTTTCACGCAAAAACGACTGAACGGATTTGGATGAAATTTGCCACAGAGACAGTTTATAACCTGGATATGGTACTTTTTATACCGGAAGTACGTTCCCGTGGGATGATATTTGCCCTATACGGGGACGAATCCGCTGGAAAAAGCTAGTCTATTATAATATTACAAAAAAGTTAAGATTTGATTTTCTGTGTGTTTGTTTGTTACGCTTCCACGCTGAAACGGCTGAACGGATATCGATGTATATGGCACATGGAAAGACCACGACCTGGATTAAGACATGGGATACATTTTATCCCAATTCGTGAGAAAGTACTATAATTTTACATCGTGCAGGTTCCTTATAACGTCACAGAAAAATTCAAAATGGCCGTCGTCGTACTTATCTGCCTAGCCTTTCCCAACTATCTTGGGGTCGGCTTCCAGTCATACCGAAAGCAGCCGAATACCAGTATTTTACATGGAGCGACTGCCTATCTGACCTCCACAACCCAGTTACTGGGTAATACAATACCCCTTCGTAAGACTGGTTGTCACACTTTCGGGCTTCTAACGACCCGTAACGACTGTCAAAGATCCACAAACGACAGCCGGGACCAACGGCTTAACGTGCTTTCCGAGGCACGGAGAAGTCTTGGTATGTAAAGACGGTCACCCATCCACGGACCAACCGCGTCAAACGCACCTTAACCTGATCGATCGATCCGTGCTGGCTGTTATTACTTAGCCAAAACAAAAAAAAATACAAAATGCATGCTTTTTTTAAGTCTATAAATGTCAGTCTACTGTTAATTGTTTTTCTGTAATCATGTTTTTCTTGTTAGGTTATGTCTTATCCTACGACATATTTTACACGGTTACCTTAAATCCACTTTCTCATTAGGCGACAAGAGTTGCGCAACTGTTGCCGGCAACATCGCTCTCTGTTGCCAGACATCGATAGATGAGCGGCTTCTTAAAACAAAAAACTAACATACAATTTTGCGGTTCCAGTATTAATGTGGACCGTATTGAAGAACTACCCTTTTTTATGCGACTGCGGCGGAGACCACGAAGATGGTAAGTAGCCTTCTATAGACATCTGTAATACCTGACTGTATCGCAGTATAATCAGCCAATAACGGTTTTTTTTTTAGCGAAAACTTCTTTAGGCGCGTTGAGCACTTTTTGGGTGAACAAAAATCATGGAACTCCCGTCATCGACACCGAACGCTTCCCTGCGAGCACACGGATGATTTTACAGGTATTTTTTTAGCTTGGATATCATCAAATAACTTCTCCCGCTCTGGGTGGAGCGGAAGAGCGTGTCAGAATTTTATTGACTAAAACCCACCCGTGTTCCTTCAGTTGCCTGTGTGCCAGGGGCCACGGTATCTCTTTCGAACAACCCGCACCCCTGGCAAGCCTCTAACGATAATGGAAATTGAGCAGTAGTTTTTGTGTCTTTGTAAAGAAAAAAAGTTAACGAAGGCAGGTTTTTTAATCAACATGATTAAGTGGCTGGTCCTACCAATCAACCTGTAACGTTCCCACTGTTCATACAGGCCGCCTCTCTCAGAGGACTGGGCTGTATACCACCACGCTGGCCCAGTGCGGGTTGGTAGATGTCACATGTCTTCGAATTTTTGGTTCTAGGACATGCTGGTTTCCAAACGTTTTCCTTCACCGGTTTGAGGGTACTGGTGATGAAATAATTAACACAAAGTCCTGTAACAAAGGTGAAATGTCTCTATTCCCCCCCCCCCCCCCTTCAAACCATAAAGAAATGCTTGACAGCAAAAAATAGGTATGGTGGTAGTCTTTCCCCGGACGACCTTTTCCACAAAGATCTCTTTCCACCGAAAATAATATCCGGACTGCGTATCACTATAAGGTTCCTATTCAACCAACCTATCAGCCAAGCGTGATGAGTATGAAATATACTGCTATTAATTTGTATCAACCTTAATAACAAAACTCATAATAACTCATTTCATTCCGTTCTTGTTCTTCGTTCAGTATTTTAATCTCACGAAGCAACACATGTGCGTGAAGACGAGTAAGCGTCAGCACATAACACACAAACACACACGTCCTCACACACAAACACACACCATCTCTCTCTCACACACACACACACCATCTTTCATACACACATACATCCTTTCTCTCTCTCTCTCACACACACACACACACACACACACACACACACACACACACACACAAACACACACACACACACCCTCTCATACACAAACTTTCGACTTCGACATTGCGCTTAGACACATATTCACAGCGTGTTTGTACACTTGGTAACCATTTTACAGCGCGCGTCGCTTTGTAAGATAAAAATACTATAATTGACTAGGATCCATCATATTCGGTATGGATCCTCAATATTTGCTGTAGAATTTGTTGCACCACTTATTCACTGCATAAACACTAATGCCTCATTTAATTAGAATAGGGTGACACGTAAATAAATGCCGAGCGCAGTTAACGCTAGGATTAACGCTTTAAGTTGAAAATCCAACAGCACGCTTATAAAACTTTTCCACTCCACATAAGGTCGACAGTAATAAATGTTACTCATAGCACGTACTTTACGTACGCAATTCGGTACTTAGCAAGTGAAGGTATACGAATTAAATAGGGATAAGAAGGTACCACAGCTAAAAATCGAAAACTATTTTTTTTTTTTAATTAAAAATAAAACAACCGACTTCAAAAAAAAAACACTATTATAGTGAAAAATAACTTTATTTTGGTAGTTGGTGGCAAAAAATACCAAAATACCAAATCAAAGGCACCGACTGCCGAAACGTTGTTGTTGTTTTTTTAAATAAACTTGTCAATTCAATTTCTGTGACAATTTCACAAATATTTACCAACAACTGCCATTGTCAATGTCATTCAGGCGCCAAAAGATCCTTGTAGCACTGTACGAGCTAAGTAACGTTTATTATTCCTAACTTTTTCATACTTTTGACCTTAAAAAGGGGTGCCTTTTAGCCTAATTTGCCGTCCTAACTAAACCTCTTACCTAGTGTGATGTTTGAGCGGTATGGCCGCTCGATCAGCAAGTGGAGCGAGCGTGTCGCTGTCCGACGTGAGAGATTCGCACGATTTCACTGGACGAAGACCGAAACTTGTCGTGCACATTGGCATGTCCTGTTGAAGAGAAAATGTTATTCATAATGTTTAGTCATTGATTTACAAAAAAACCCAAGAAACTCCAATCAGCGTCTCAAAAACGTCCACATAAATAGTGCGCAATGTGCGCAGGTGTCAAATAGTATCGTCAGTCATCTTTCAGTCAGTCTTTTTGGACATTGCTTTGTAAAAACCAATTTAAGTCATGTGTTTAAGGTTGAATTTGCAAAAAAAATGTGTTTTATTATAACTATAACTACTGACGTATCTTTAATTGGGGACAGTTTTGAGTGTTACTTTTGTTCATCTTGAGTTTTTGCATATCAATTTTTGCAGTAGGGAAAATTATGTTTTTGTGAAATAGAGCTGGTCAATACCAGCTCTATTTAGAGCAGATCAGAGCAGAGATTTATTTATCTAGAGCAGTCAGATAAGAAAAGCAGGAATAAAATTATTTATCAATAAATAATATAATTATTTATTAATAAATAATTTTATTCCTGTAAGTAAGTAGGTCTTTACAAACACTTACACGTCCATAATATTTTTTAAACTAGATGAGGTCGGCGTTTCTTATCTGACTGCTCTGAGAAAGGCCGAAAAACTCAGAAGTCACAGTCTCTTTTAAAGTCCAGACTGTAATCTTGGTTAGATCATGTGAAAACCATGTTGATTCCTGTCTAAAAAGTTAAGGAGCTCAACGATTCGATGAACAATACCAAAGAAAGGACTGATGTGTAGGCCGCATTAACTGGGCTCGTGTGGTGGATTACAGACCCCTCCCTCTCACAGAGAGGAGGCCTGTGTCCCTGTGTCCCATACCTGTGGCGGTGTGGGTGTGCGCGGTACGTGCGGCGCGGGGTCCCTACGACTGCGCGCACGTTGTTGTTTGCTGCGCGTGAATAGACCGCGCCAACCGGATGGAGAGCGCTTTAGACCGCGCTTGCCTGCGAAAAATCGATGATAATATTGTGAATATGTATTCAAATCAGTCCTAAAATAAATAGCAGATATTCTAAATTTTGGAGGGCTGGGCGCTGGGCGATCAAACACTCCGACCACGGTCGTAGCGACCAGTAGTGCTATTCTGTAAAAATCTCTCCGTGAAAACTAAGGTGAAGTGAGCTTAGAGTATTTTCCAATTTATTAAAAACTATTTTAATTTTAAGATTGGGATGAAATATGTAACATAAAAATAAAATGATTTATAAGTATTTCCTCAATTAACAACGATTTAAATTAAAACGATTTTTCGTTGTTTTGAATTTACACACGCTCCTTACGATGACAGTTTTATCACGTGACCACACGTGACGTCAACTCTGTGTAAAAGTTGTAAACAGGTCACCTGTTTATAATTGTCGAGTTTATAATTAACAAGCTTTTTAATAGATAGAAAGTGGTATTACTGGTGTGCGGTGCCTCTGTGCACAAATCTTCTAAAACTGTGCCACACAAAGTATTTGTACCGGTGCCGTTTACACAAAGCTGACGTCACGTGTGGTCACGTGATAAAAAAGTCATCGTAAGGAGAGTTTTGGCGGCAAATTCAAAACAACAATAAATAAATTTTATTTTCGTCGTTTTTAATTGAGGAAATCGATACCGATAAATTAATTTTAATTTTTCTGTTAAATATTTCGTCCCAATCTTCAAATTAAAATTGGAAAATACCCTATAATGTAAATTTCTAGCATCAGATAGAAAAACAGCTCACTTTAAGCTCACTTCACCTATGCTTTCACGGTGAGATTTTTACATAATAGCCAAGCTGTTTTACTATATGCACTTATACACCGTGACATTTTAGTCGTCTTACAACGGCGGCCCACTTCATGTATTCAATGACTACTAATCATTTATTTAAAAAAAAAATATTTTAGAACATTTGCATAATTTAAAAAATCAAATATCATTCACTAAGACGCATGACGTAGTTTGAAACACCCTGATTGGGAGATGGAATTAATGATGGAATGTAATGGTAGGTAGGTAGATATCTTCTACCGGTTGATACGTAAACATTATTAACAGGGAGGGTGTTTCAAAATTCTAAAGCATTATTTATTTTACTTTGTACCTATTGTCTTAATTAATGGTAACAATGTTTTAATCGCGCCTAGAGGTATTTTATGACGGATACATTGAGTGGACCACTTTGCAAGACGACTCAAATGTCACGGTGTATGATGTATGTTAATAAAATGTAGTTCGCTGCAACCGAGGCTGCGGTAGTGATGGCTTAGATCAAAGGAGGCGGTAGCTGAAAATTGCAAAAAACTTAAGAAAACTTGAATTTCGCGGGCTATTTTGGCCCTCAGAACTGAGGCCCTAGTGTGAGTTTCATTTAACCATCTACACCAAACGCATCAAGCGCGTTCGGTGCTCCGATTGGTCCGTCACCAATCCAGGGCCAATCGGAACGCCGAACGGGCTCACTGCGTTTGGTGTAGATGGTTAAATGAAACTCACATTAGGGCCTCGGATAACGTAGACCCGAGCCTAGTCACTTTTATATTAAAAACAATATATTGGAAGGTAGTATTTAAAAATGTACTAACCTGGTGCAGGTAAATCTAGTACGGTATGATACTGTGGCAGATTGTTGGGACCTGATCCGACCTGGAACAAGAAATATATCTCGTTATTTGATATAGAAAACAAAACAAATGGTAGTAAACTCTGTGTCAGTAATTGTCACTCGCTGATGTAATTTCGACTTGGCAATATGTTAATTTATTAAACGAAAAAATAAATAAAAATGCAGTTTGTGTGTATGCCAGAGTTTTCATTGAATAGCAAAATAGTCCAGAGAGGTCATTATAAATTAATACAATCACAATAAATTTATCTCGGTAGTATGTTTAACGTGGGATAATTTCCGACTTCTACGCGGGCGATTTCGCTGGCTAAAGCTACTAGTTTTTGCCAGCGGCTTCGCCCACGTAGAGGTCTTCTTCTTTTCTTAGTGTATCGATAGCAAAAAGTCCAAACATTTAGGCTCAAAATTGAACTGCCCGAACTCTGTTCACTGACGCAGTCATAAGATCTTCAAATGCATAGGCGACAGGGCATGTGTCGCGGGATGGAAGGTGAGCCATTGTCTGTGTCAGTAATCAATGTGTGTGTTATGTGTACTATTGATGGACCGACTTATCATTTCAGACGAAAGACGTCCACTGCTGGACATAGACCTCCCCCAAAAGGGGGTGTTTGCCATAATCGTCACGCTTGGCAGGCGGGTTGGCGATCGCAGTATGGTGGTAAAATGCACACAGAACGCTGCTGCCCATTCTCTAGTAAATCCCTTAGTCGCCTTCTACGACACCCACGGGAAGAAATTGGATTGAGCTATTCTTTTACGTCCAGCACCATACGGAACCGGATGTACCGACTAGTCGGCCATATTTGCAGTGGGCGACTAATCGGCTAAAATCGCCGATTAGTCCGCCCATTTTTTACTCGTAATAATATGCTTCAAAATTTAAAAGACCGTGATTGAAATGAAATTGAAATCTTTACTGTTATTATTTTTTATTACACGCTTTATATTAGCTTCACTTGTATGTTTGTTTGTATGTGTGTTTGTAACCGACTCCTTAGGGCGCGATTTTGACCCACTTCAAACGGTCAGATTTCATATAAACTTTGTAGACTTATCGAGGACCGATGACAATTCAAAATAAAAAATAAAAAATAGAAAAAAAAACTTAATAATCACGCTTTTGTAGTTAGCAGAACTAAAAAATTGTAAATAAATATTAGTTAAAAAAAAAAAACTAAAAAAACACGCTTTAAAAACCACACTAAAAAAGAAGAAAATAATTTAATTATATTAAAAAGCGTGGGGGGTGCTTGATATTAATTGATTATAAAAATACCTTGAAAAGCACCCCACGCTTTTTAATAGAATTAAATTATTTTCAAATTTTTTAGTTTGGTTTTTAAAGCGTGTTTTATAGCTTTTTAAACAATTTTTTTTTTTTAGAATCAGTTTTATCGTTTACTTTCAGTGCAATCTACAATAGGATAGGAAGGGATAGGACCCTTCGTTTGGTCTATTAATTAATTGGATCCAGAAATTGGAATTGGAAACAGAAATATCTAAAGTAAAATTATTTAATACTTTTAACAAAAGAGAAGAAACTATAGGGAACAATTGGCAATCAGTAGGTTTGCCATATTAAACTTAGCCGACTAATCGGCCAATTTGCAGCCGACTGGTCAGCTAGTCGGCCAAAGTCATAGTCGGCCCGGCCCATCTCTAATGTGTCCACTAATCTAAAGCCCGAAAGTCTGACAGCCAGTCTTACCCAGGCGTGCCGTGTTACCCAGTAGCTGGGTTGGGTTGGTCAGATAGGCAGTCGCTCCATGTGAAGTACTGGTATTCAGCTGCATCCGGTTAGACTGGAAGCCGACCCCGATATGTTGGAAAAAGGCTAGGCAGAAAATGATGTGTACATTACCTCGATGTACTTAGGCCGCAGATGCGAGGAGGGTCGCAGTTGTGTGTTGGCGGCGGCGGCGGCGGCGATGGCCCCGGAGGCCGGCGGCAGGCGCGGCGACGGCGCCGCCGGGCCT
The DNA here is from genome assembly GCA_949091785.1 of Polymixis lichenea. Lineage (NCBI taxonomy): Eukaryota > Metazoa > Arthropoda > Insecta > Lepidoptera > Noctuidae > Polymixis > Polymixis lichenea. The sequence continues at coordinate 11,746,726 of OX420959.1, forward strand.
CCGCCCACCTGGCCGCGGCGACGGGCCTCCTCCAAGCTGAGGGCACAGTGGACAGTTATACACGAGTAGTTTTAACACCGGAACACGCTCTATACAGGGTCAAATTAAATTAGCTGGCAATACTTTATAGACAGGGTCAAATTAAATTAGCTGGCAATACTTTATAGACAGGAACAAATTAAATTAGCTGGCAATACTTTATAGGCAGGATCAAATTAAATTAGCTGGTAATACTTTATAGACAGGGTGAAATTAAATTAGCTGGCAATACTTTATAGACAGGAACAAATTAAATTAGCTGGCAATACTTCATAGACAGGATCAAATTAAATTAGCTGGCAATACTTTCCCCACGTGTTGGGTATCGATCCAAAAAACGAAAACAAAATAAAAACCACAAAATATTGTTCATAATTCGATGGGCGAAGTCCGTAATCAATATGCTTTTGTAATTTTTCTTGGAACATATATTTTTACGAAGTTCCAAAAACCAAAACAAAACAGTAGTTTGGTTGCCTTAATGTACATGTCAGTGTCATTTAAAGTTTAGAACAAAATTGGAATTATGAAAAAATAGTTTCTGAACTAATTTTTCACGTAAATATTTTGTCTAAATTATTATTTATGTTCATGTTGCCTTCTTTCAGCTTGATTGCAATATAAATATTAGAAGAGCAAATTGCAAATGTAAGGCAGACCTATCTGAAAAATGTAAGCACATCTGTGCTTTAACTTGTCAACACCTGCTAATGAGACAATTAATTTTCTATTGTATCGGGCCGACATCGGCCCGCGCGGTACTTAATTAGTTAATTTACTTTAAAAATTCTCCAGATAGTGCTATAACGAAAACTAACAAAAATTATTTGAGGTTATGTTTACTTAGATTTGTTTGTATTTAATAGTAGTACTACATACAAAACTCAGGTATTTTTACAAACTACATTATTGAGTAATTTCTAAATGTTTTGAAACTCATAGTTACAAATAATTTTTGCTGCATTTACCGACTTTTGTCGCATATCACGTAACCAAGAAAAGTAAGTAATATCCGTGGGAAAATATTAGAATTTCACACAATTTGATTTATTTTGAGTTTTCTTTGAAGTGTTCGAGCATCCAGAAACAAAACAATACATTTTTACTTAGTAATTATGTATTTTTCACTTCTCAAATGAGATTATTTTAGTGCGTGAAGTGTTAATTTGAAGCACAGAGTACTTTGTAATATACTATTTCAAGTAATGATTCCGAGAAAACTTCGGATTTGCTCCACTAGATGGCAGACTCTTCGTCGTGCACGTTCGCTATAAAATCTCGCGAGATAGATAATAATCTAATGGTATTTACAATTTTACGGTGACATAAATATACGAATGAATTTCGTCCATGTAACGCGCACACTGCATTGTTCACGATTTAAAATCGACTGAAATTATTGTATTCAATGTATGTTATGGACATTTCTAAATGATAACTGTATTATTATTCCTTTTATTCATTTGAGTTGAGATTAAACTATTTCTTTGGATTTAATTTTTAAATTATGTTTTTAGATGTGTTGGAACAAAAAAAAAAAATTGGGGAAGGGGTCCATAGTCGCTTGGCTATCGTCCGTTTGGCATATGAATAGTGAATCTTACCTCAACAACTTAGTAGGAGGGTTGATGGGTAGACTCTTGGGCCGTCGACACGACTCGTTGCCGCGGAGTTCCACCTGAGACTCGCAACGCTCCTGAAACAAACATAACATAAAATGACTGAATTCACGCCTTAAATGTCCATAGAAGTTGCAGAAACTACAGTTCGACTTTTAATTGTATTCAGTAACTGTCACAGTTCAAAGAAAAATAATGTTACGAACGAGTGAACGATTTAGCGTACAGAGCGAATGATAAAAATGATTTCATTTTAAATTAAATCATTTTTATCATTCGTTATGAAACTTTTTGTATAAAATTCATTTGTAAGATGTGGAATATAAAAATAATTAATTAATAGAAGTAATTTCCTTTTTAAAAAATTTCATCCAATAGAAAGAAACTAAATAAATTACCTAACTACTGAAAAACAAAACATATAACAAATTCTACATTTTTAATAGTGCATATCATGTTTTAAGGCAAGTTATTAAATGTAAAATTTAAAAAAAAATTGCATGTTACTTACAGGCAATTTTCATAATTCATAAATGTGATTAATTAAATAAAGGAAATAAAAATATTACTTGCTCCAGCGACTCCGGCCCGGAATCTTCCCCCTGGTCCTGAGCGAACAACTCTTCAGCGTAGCAGATCAGGAATTCTGTCACAACCGCCTGCAAATCAAAATAAATAAGAAATTAAATGTTCAATCACTGTATATATCAGTGGCGAAAGCACCATATAACACGATTCCTACCGGCTTCCCATCAGGGATTCGCATCTATCGCTATTAAAAAATGGCACGTCAATAGTGGCTATTATTGTCAAGAAATATAGTTACACTACGGGTGTTTAATTCACCATAACATTCAAACAACAAAAAAAGTTCGTTTTAGCTCTGATTACAACAAAAAAATCTTCTAAAATAACCCGGCGCCAAAACGTCATGAGCGGGAACTAAGAATTCATACAACAGCGATCCCGTAATGATGTCACTTTAGGTCACGTGGCACCGCTTGATATGGACGAGAGCAAGCCGCTGTACAACGGATTATGACAGAGAAAGATATAGAAAAATGCTTCAGCGAGAACGAAATGGAAAAATATAGCACATTTTATTTGGTTTTTAGCTATTCAATTTTGTTGTATTTAATTCTTTACATTCCAATATTAATTTTAGAATGATAGTAAGGCCGCTTGTACACGCTAAGAAAAGTCGCCGTGTCTGCTGCAGATAGGATCAATTCATCATGTAGGTACACGACAAGATTTTTGTCGGATCTAGGGATGAAAATTTATCGTGTCTGCTGCAGACAAGACGAAAGGGAACGTGTAAACGATACGATTTTTTTCGGGCAGTCGTGTGTAGGGTACTATAGATTATACACGTCTGTTATTAATTTTCGTTCGTTTGTGGAGAAAATAATGTTAACTACAAGGCAAAAAAAAATGATTATTGCATATTATGTCTATAAAAGAATGAAAAAGGAGACAAAATACAAGAGACTTTACTGGGTTCCTCCAATATTAGAAGAAAAAAATGAGTTTAGTGGGTTCATCACCCTTTATCACATAATGCGACAATATGAGAAAAAAATTATGGAGTATTTTAGTATGAAAATCTCCACGTTTGACAAGCTGAGCACTATAGATACGACGTGAAAATACTAAAACGCGAGAAATGGCCAAAAATGGCCGTAATATTGAGGTAAGTAAATAAATAAACACTTTTAAGAATATTTATTAAATTAAATCGTTGTTATAAATTTGGTACTAGCAGCTACAACACGTCCACGCAAACAAACGTACAAAAACTACCCGAGCCACCTTATCTACCCCGGAAGGGGGGCCCTTTCCGCACCGCATCAACTTCGCGCGTCGCGTCTAGCGCAGACAAGATTTTTTTCTTGGTCAGCGCCGAAGCAGTGTACACAGTTCGTGTATAGAAACGACACGAATTCTTGCATAGGCACAGCGACTTTTCTTAGCGTGTACAAGCGGCGTAAGTATTCGTTATTGATAAGTCAGTAAGTTAAAGCCGACTTCGCTTCGGCTTCTCTCGTAAAAAAAATTACGCCTCGCCGCTGGTATATATACTTTTGGACCAGTACTTGCCGACAAGGAAGGACTTGGTTCCTCTTACGCCTCAAAGCCTCAAACTAGACGTGCGTTTGCTGATCGATTGTATGCGTTTTTAGGGCCTTTATAATATACTTCACAAGTTGGGTTTAGAGCAATTACGCACTGTCGACAGGTCGCCGGCGGCTCGCTCGATGGCGACTGTGAGTTACTATAGTTTCAATAGGTGTTTATGCACTTGGTCGTCGGTTGCCCGGGCGACTCGACGACTCGCCGCATAGTGGCGACGCACAAGCGACTGTATCACCGATCCAATTCAGCCTTCAGCTCTTAGGATAGGTGGTATTTGTCATAAAATATGCAGCATATGCAGCTAATTGAGTTATGGATGCATTAAATGGGTGTTTTTTTTATACGTGAGGGTATTTTCACTTCATAGTATAAAACAAAGTCGCTTTCTCTGTCCCTATATCCCTATGTATGCTTAAATCTTTAAAACTACGCAACGGATTCTGATGCGGGTTTTTTAATAGATAGAGTGATTCAAGAGGAAGGTTTATATGTATAATACACCGACCTCTACGCGGGCGAAGCCGCTGGCAAAAGCCAGTATTATAATAATCGTGCTCTTTCAAAAGTTAGTTTGTTTTTGTCAAACTTAGTTTTCATCTTCGGTAAAATTATAAACCCAGCTCGGCGACTGCGCCCGCGCGTACCTGCACGGCGACGCCCTGCAGCGCGTGCTGCGGGCGCGGCGCACGCAGCAGGTTGGGCGCCCACACGATGGCCATGTTGCGCGCCGTCATGCCCGTCTGCTCGCCCAGCAGCGACACGCGGCGCAGGTGGCGCATCAGGTAGGCCAGCGTCCTGTACAGCACACGGAAAGCTCAGTTTAAACACACTTTGGAAACATGTTCTCTAGGTTAAAAACAAAATATTTTTTTATATTTGTCACAGGTGTCGTTTTCATAGCTTTCGAGGGTGCCGATATCGATAGTGTTGTCAAAATGGCGGTTGCAAAATTTTTCAAATTTATCGTTTTCATAGTTTTCGAGGGTGCTGAACTCGATAGTTATGTAAAAATGAAATCTCAAGAGTGAGGCTGCAAAACTTTCCAAATTTTTAGCCATGGGTATCGTTTTCATGGTTTTCAAGGGTGCTGAAGTCGATAGTGAAGTCAAAATGTTAATTCAAGATGGCAGCTGCCAAAATTTTAATCATGGTTGTCGTTTGCATGGTTTTAAAATGTGCTTGAGTCACACCCTCTCACAGAGAGGAGGCTTGTGTCCAGCAGTGGGAATTATAGGTTATTTACGTATTTATTATTTACCTGTAATGCGGTGGAGGTAGTTTCACGACAGTGTCTCGAACAGCCCTTAATCGCGCTGCCTCGTCTCCCTGTTGCACTGCGCTCACGAAACTCTCGTATAGCTGGTATGTGCAGAGCGGGTTTGGTAGTTCTCTGTTGACAAATTAAGTAATGTTATATCAATCAAAATCAAAAGCAATTTATTCAAACTAGGCTGAGAGTCAGCTCTTTTTGAACGTCAAAATTACATAAGACAGTCCCTCAAAACGCCCACCCTTCACCACTTCCTAGTGCAGAGATGGCGAACTTCTTAACCTCTGCGAGCCATTTTATCCAAAAAATTGACGTGCTAACAAATAATCTTGACTTATTACTAGAAAAAAAAACAAACTAAATAAGTAGAAAATAATTTTATTCTATTAAAAAGCTTGGGGTGCTTTTTGAGGTAATTTTATAATCAATTAATATCAAGCACCCCACGCTTTTTAATAGAATTAAATTATTTTCTACTTTTTTAGTTTTGTTTTTAAAGCGTGTTTTTTAGTTTTTTTGAACTATTATTTATTTACTATTTTTTAGTTCCGCTAACTACAAAAGCGTGATTTTTAAGTATTTTTGTATTTTTTCTATTTTTGAATTGTCATCGGTCCTCGATAAGTCTACAAAGTTTAAATGAAATCTGACCGTTTGAAGTGGGTCAAAATCGCGCCCTAAGGAGTCGGTTACAAACAAACATACATACAAGTGAAGCTAATATAAAGCGTGTAAAAACTAAATACTTTCTACAGTATTAATTTGCAAACAGAAATAGACTTGTACCAACTATTTTGCAGTAATCAACATCACACCAGCTTATTTATATGAAAGAACTAATTAGTGCAACTTCTGGTGTCTGGTATTACGTTCATAGGTATATTATTTTTTAGCAGAATGCAAGCTGTACTGGAATCATCTGACATGGGTACGGTTTCTGAAAGCAACGACTGAACTTAGAACGAAGATGAAATTATCACGCTCAGATTTCTATGTTTGTTTTACTGTGACTTAGACTGCCGTGCCCAAATTATTTTATTGCGTGCCACCAAAGGCACGCGTGCCATTGGTTCGCCATCCCTGCCCTATTGCTTTAGCTGGGAAGAAGAAGTTCTTGAACTTCATATGTCACTTATCTGGCAAATACGCCGTTTGAAACCAAAAGTTGACAGAAAGTTGGCCATTACTAGCCCCGCCTTAATACTAAGGTTTATAACATGTATGTTGTGACTACTGTTTTCGTTTACTTAAACCTAAAACAAGCTGTGAAGACTGGTTGCATAGAAAACTTGTCGAAAAGGAACAAAATGGTACATGTTTTTTTTTTCTTGTAATAAATAATTTGTCTAAAACAAGTATTACGACTATGGGTGTGAATGAATGAATACCGATTTCAGTAACGGTGACTGTTTTTGTTTGCTCCGATGTGGCTAATGTAACCTATCTTGACTGTCTGCCAGGGGTGCGGGTTGTTCGAAAGAGATACCGCGGCCCCTGGCACACAGGCAACTGAAGAAACACGGGTGGGTTTTAGTCAGTAAAAGACTGACACGCCCTCCTGCTCCGCCCAGAGCGGGAGAAGTCATTTGATGATGTCCCACACTAAAAAAAAAAACCCATCTTGACTGTAAAGGTACGTGCACAGTGCGGACATTGCGGGGATCACGGATTTGTTATAGCTAGAACTTACTTAGATTATGGATACAGAAATTTACCTTTTTCCTGAAGCTTATTTCTACGAAAAAACTCGCAATTTTCGAACATTCGTTTGTTTTTCAAAGGCCTAAAATTTATTTAATTTTTTGATATCCATCTGGTAGTATAATATTTTAACGACTGTCGATTCTATAGTTCGTGCCGATACAAAAGAAGAAGCATAGTAAAACATGATCATCTCACCTGAAATACATCTTCAACAAAGAAGGCACAGCATGCGGGTCCCTCATAGTCGCAGGTGCCGACAGGTCGGGCGCGTCGCCCGCATCGAAAGCTGCGCGGAGTCTTTGGGTCAGTCCCGCGCCTCCAGACAGGCGGTACACACCGTCTACTGGCCCGCGAGCTTCTATGGCGGCTGCACATTCCACTAGGACTTGGGGCACTGCGGGTAAAGACATAAGGCCGATTTTACAACGACGAAATTATTGGAGCAGATACAATTGATACAAGACAATCTCTCGGTTATATGATGCTCCGGTACCGTAGGAATTCGGATTAGGGAGTCGTTCCAATATCTGGCAAGTTTTTATTGATATTCGTACGTTTTATATCACCCTAGTAGTTTGGGTAGGGCTCTCATCAAAAGGATGAGAGCCCTACCCAAAACGGACTAATGACCTCAAACAACAGGCTACTTCTTTACATTTTCTGTTACCCAGGTACTTTTGATGTTATAACACATTCAAATGAAGCTTGCTGCTTCAGACTTCTTCGGCAAAGTCGCGAGTGCATGAATGAAGCTTTGGAAGGCAAGTTGACGAATAGTTCTGGCTTCTTATTCGCGCCTAGTACTTTTAAGACAGAGATCCTACCAAAATTACCCCAAGAGTGGTCAAAAACAGATTACCTCTTAGATTATCTAATATCTTGGTTATTTTAATTGCGACATTCAGAAATAACTAAAAATTCGTGATATTTTTTTTCTGTTTTATTTTCGGCATTTTTGAGCTTCGAAAAACGTGATGTCAACCTCGACGATGGCCCATGATGGCCCACCATTGTGTAAATGGCCTATATATACACAATGGCCCATCTGTTATCCAAGATGGCATGCAAAGTTTTTTTTTCTTTGTGAACCTGGACGATGGCCCATTATGGCCGAGCATGTGTGCACGGCTCATACACACAATGGATTATCTTTTTTCCAAGATGACAACTTTTTTTTGGAAATGGACCTTAAAAAGAAATAAATAAATACAGAAATCATACTAACAGCACCCACCTTCGTGGCCACAGTTCAGCAGATGTTCCCCGAGGTCGCATCCGAACACGCGCTCCCGGAGTATGCCTTGCTGCTTCAGACTTCTTCGGGAAGGTCGAGAGAGTATGAAGCTTCGGAAGAGAGAGATCAGCTTCCCGTGTTTGCGGAGAACTGGCTTGATTGGTGCTACGGCTACGGAGCTGTTCAGGGAAAGAAAGATGGTTAAAATATTAAAAAAAGAACTGTAATAAATAATAGATAAAAAACACGCTGTAAACTGAAATTAATTGCAATAAAGCGTGGGGTGCTTTTTGAGGTGTTTTTATAATCAATTAATACCAAGCACCCCACGTTTTTGAAATTATTATCTGCTTTTTTAGTTGGGTTTTTAAAGCGTGTTTTTTAGTTATTTTTTTTAATGTTATGGAACAAATTTATAAAATTATTGAATTGTCATCTCAATTGTCACGCAAAAACTATATGAATGGGTTTTAACGAAACTTAACAATAATATAGCTTATACATCATAATAAGACATAGGCTATAATTTATAAAGATATTGTGTGATACGTTGTCCAGTATGTAGAAAAAAAAATTGCCATCTGCGAGCTATTCTGGCGTGCGCTGCAAAAACCGTTAGAGTTACGCGTATATAAAGTATTAAGGAAATGTTTATCTTAAATAGTCCTACAAAAAATCCCACGACAGGATATATCCATCTTTTATGTTTAAGCCATTATCGCCAAAATAGTGAACCATAAATACAATAAAAATTGATAATTTATTTCTAACGATTGATAGGACCTTGGAGAATAAAATAAGCTACTCGAAGTACTAATCCTGCGCAGATTAAGTCGCAGTCACAGCTAGTGTGTTATACTAGTATTCAGCTGCATCCGGTTAGACTGGAGGCTGACCCTAACAGTTCTGAAAAGGCAAGCAGATGATGATGATACTGAATGTGACTTACCCAACTATAGGAGGAGGCTGCGTCATATGCCGGGGCACCTTGTCCCCAATGACGGCCACACAGTGGTGCGGGAAGAACCCGACGCGGAACCCGCGCTTGCCTCGCCACCACAGCGACTCCGCCGGACCTGACAGAGCTTGGCGCCATTAATATACAACGTATGGTTCATTAGTATATTTAAAAATGTATCTTATTTAAAGGCATTTAGAGTGCTACATGGATCTTTTGGCGCCGGGAATGGGAATGGCAGTTGTTGGTAAACAAGATGGCGGCGGTAGTTTCGGTTTTAGCCACGCGCCATAAGACCCTTGTAGGGTTGTAGTCGCGGGACGGAGGGGTTAATAGTGTGTAGTGCTACTGAAAGGTGCTCAACCTTTTCAATCCTCTATTTTACACACTTAAACCCGAAATTATAATTGAACAAAAACGTACACACTAATTATATTTAATTTTAAGAGTTTGACAATTTGTTTTTTTAAGGCATTCTTCACTAAGATAAGAAATTCGTCGAAAGAAAATGTGTTTCATTTTTATCGTAAAACTATTTTATATTCGGGAAATTATTATAAAACCATCTATGGTAGAATCTAAATAACTACAACCCTAGTTTTAGTATATGCGAAACCCGAAACACGTGTCTAGTATTTTTATGTAAAGAAGCTATGTACAACATTACAAAACAGTATCATGAAAAATCACAAACTTATAAGCTTGTCATATTACCTAGTTTCTACACAAACATGGTCGTATGGTGCTCATTAATAATAATTAGGCAGTAGGTACCTAATCGTACGGCGATTGTATTGTAATTAACTGGTGATAACATTTTCTTGGGAAAAAATATAACATGGTGTAAAAATTATTGTGATCAATCAAGTTACTTATTCTGAACAAACTATATTCAGGTTTTGCATATACTAAAAACAATCTTGTAAGTCTTCCATCTATTACATTGATAAAGTAAAACTTACCAGGCATATCAATGATAGATATCATGTCGCCCACTTCGAAGCTTATTTCGTCTCGTGCCTGAAAAGTAGAAGAAGTCAAATAATATAAAAAATCGAGTAACACCACAATCCGAAAATAATACTTAAGGTGAATCTAGTCAACATTTTTCCCATACAAACTTCGGGACTGTATTACTCCACTGTTCGACAATGTACATCAAAAATTAAAGGTGGTATGGTTCTGTCTTAGTATTAATATTGTCCGTAAGGAAACAGAATACTAAAATAAAAAGCCATTAATAAGTTATGACCCAACAAAGATTCGTTTTCTTGTTAATTTAACCTAACTTTGGGCATCTTTAAGTAAGAAAAGAAGTGTAAAATCACTAAAACCGGTACTGACAAATTTCATGAAAAGTTTCATGAAATAAAACTTAATTTTTTAAGTCCCATGTAATAGGGAGAGAGAATATTGCCATCAACCGGGCACAAATCCAGACTCCTGCCTCCTACTGAGAAATTGCTGATAGAAAAACCCAAAATCACTTTGCCCGACCTGGGTCTCGAACCCACAACCAGCACGCTCAGCAGTAACGCTTGCGACCACTATATCATCGAGGTAATAAAAAAAAATAAGTATGGTATTACTATCTTCTTCTTTTTGCCACGGCTTATTTTTGTTTCTTGTTATTTTATTTTTGTTTTAATTACGTGCGTCTTTTTACATCGTTCTCACATTGATAATTTCAACATAATGATGTAACCAACTTTTTGTAACAACACCATGATTTTAAAAGAGTGTCCATGGAGTTTCTTGCCCGTTCTTCTCTATAGGTACCTACGCTTTGGAATGGGCAACTAGCTTCATCCTAACTAACCGACCTTGACAATACAAAAGTGACTGTTATTCAGTTTGGGTTTTCGCGTCGATGGTACTCGTACCCTTTTTTTATATAGTTAGGGCCCAGTAGGTTTTACTATAATAAACTTAGTAGTTACCTGTGACACATATTTCCTGACGGAATAAGCAGCTGCTACAGCCGGCGTGTTGATTGATGACGAGTCTTCGTTTGCTACCAGTAACTTGTGACCTGTAAAGGTACAAACAATACATTACAGTCTGTTTACACTCACGGTAAATTCCTATTTATGCTATGTTCGCTCACATCAATAAATTTGCGTTCCGAATTAGATATGACAGCTGAGAACCGTCTACAATTCGGAACGCTCGTGAACGCGCTCACAGTCATAACCTATGTATGGCATGATCGGCTTTATAGCAAGATGGCGTATGTCACGACTTTCACGCAACATCATTATCGGCACGGGTGTAATCACGCTCAAATCGATTACAGCTCAATTCGGAATGTACCCTTTTTTACCTTTGATTTTGCATCACTATGAAAATTAAAGCGATTTTTGTTTTCGTTACTCTAAGCACTGACATGGGCCAGCATAGGCCACTGTGTAAAGGCTAACATGAGCCAACATGGGCCACTATGCAAGTACATTTTTCTTTCCTTACCTTTGTTGTCCATCTGAAGCCAGTTAAGCACGGGTCCGCAGTTTATAGAGTCATCGGCTATGATGGATAGATGGTGCACGTAGTCTGATATCAGACGCTGGTATTCGGATTCTGAGCGATTCAGGGCCGGTGAGATTTTCTCGCGGAGATTCGGTAAGCCGGAGACTTTTCGGTCGTATATGCATCTGGAAAGTAAATTAAATGGAAATGAGTGAATCATACTATTTCAGAGTCCTAAGAATGAGTGTTATTATTTTACAGGTCTACAAAAATAATTTATCTTTGTATTTTTTTTTATTTATAGCAAAATAACGAGACCAAATATTTGGATTTTTTGCTGCCCTCATCTTGAATGCCCATTTTAACCTCACTATTTGCTTCAGCACCCTCGAAAACCATGAAAACGATTTCTTTCTCTTAAAAATCGCGTGGATAATCAAGGGATAACGCTTTTTCGTAGGGTACGATTTCTAAAATTTTTATCCTACCGCAAGCTGCGATAAAAGAACTTTGTTCCAAAAAGTCTTACTCATACACATGTACAGACGCCAGCACATCAAGCTATCCCAAACTGTCAAAATTTCTCAATTGAACTTGAACCTAATTCTTTTGCAATAAAATTGAAAAACTATCAAATAATTTTGACAGATTGGGGTAGTTTGATGTGCTGGCCTCTGTACCTTCTATTCTATTTCATTGAAATATGAAAACAGCAATTAAAAGAAACTGGAGCTAATTTCAAAAATGAATTGCAGTTCCTTATTATTGGAGAAGCAAAATTCTTAGGTTTATTCCTTGACAACCAGCTTAACTGGAAGGCCCACATTGATGACCTAAGTCAGAAAATAAATAAATCAGCATACGCACTTTTCCAAATTGCTAGGAAAATAAATATGGATGCGCTACTAGTTGCATATCACGGCTTAGTAGCCTCAATTTTACGATATGGTATTATTTTTTGGGGCAATTCTACTGATAAAGATATCGTTTTTAAGGCACAAAAAAGATGCATAAGATCAATGTGTGGTCTGAAAATTGATGATAGCTGTGTACCATCATTTAAATCGCTCAGAATACTTACCTTACCCTCTTTATACATTTTTGAAATTAGTGTTTTCGTCAAAACAAACATGAGGTTGTTCGAAAAAGTGTCAACGTTACGAGATGTTGCGATTCGTAGCCAATACGCAAACTTTTTAAGCAATCAGCGCTGTAACACTGCTTTAGTGAGAAAGAGCGTTTTAGGCATGGCTCCGCGCATTTACAACAAATTACCAGGTGTCATAAAAAATTTGAATGTTACACAATTCAAAAAAAAATTAAAATTGTTATTAATTGAAAAATGTTATTATACGACTGATGAATTCCTAAATGATAAATTAATGTAGACTTATTTATTTGACTGAATATTGTGACTAATTGTAATTTATGATTATTTATTTATGCATTGACCGTAGAAATCATTCCACATAGTGACATTTTTAATTTTTGTTTTTATTTTTTTATTATAATTCTATTAATTTTTGACATACCAACCAAATATTTTATGTTTACCTCTCGCATAGTCATTATTTTATTTCGCATGCAACCATATTTGTACGCCTCTTGGCATAACATAGCGACCTATGACTCTAATTTAAGAACTGTATACACTACCTATGTTACACAAATAAAAATGATTTGATTTGATTTGATTTGATTTGGATAAACCACTCTCATACCAAGAGCAACAAAACCACTGTATTATTATACAAGAATGCCAAGATAACATAACCTCACGCCTTGTTTTTTTCGAAGGGTTGGGCAGAGCTGTACCTAGTACACCCACATGTTATGTTTAAGTCCCACGTAATAGGAGACGAGCCTATTGCAATAAACCGGGCCTAAATCCAGACCCCGGGCTGGAAATACCCCATAACACTTTGCCCGACCTGGTAATGGAAACCAGGACCTCTTGCTCAGCATTAGCGCTTGCGACCACTACACTATCGAGGCCAAGTTGTAGTAGTTAATAGTGTTTTCTTGGCTATCAATGTCTTGAAAAATAATTAATCCAAAAAAGTTCAGTGGTGAAGGAATGCCAGCATGGTCCACTGTGGATAGGGGTTGGGCCAGCTTGGGCCACTGTTTAATTAAAAGACAGTTAGTTTTTTATTAATTAAAAAAAGAACAGTTTTCATGCATTTGTTTAACATACCACACAAACCATCACCACAGGTTTCACAGCGGTATGGCCAGACACGGCAACTCGGTGCCAGTACATATTAATTAGTGAACAATTTGGTAGGTACATATATTTATTTTTTAAATTTTCTTTATTTGTATATCCCACTGCAATCTAGAAAGTATAATTCCTCACCTATGCAGCATATCGTCAAGTTGCAGCAGATTGTCCCGGTTCCTTGTCAACGTCCACTCGCGCACGTCACTGGCCTCCGTCCAACTGCTACTTAACGCTCGGCTCTCGGCATTCTCCTCGCACGACGAGTTCACGTGTGAGCGAACCTTGAGGCATATCCAACCTGGAAAAATGTAAAAGAAACTGATTAGAGGAATCTTAGACAGAGATGTGTTCTGCTGAAAATCAGGGTCAGGTGGTGCATACTGTGTTGCCATCTGACATTATGCTGAGGCTCTTTTGGCATTATTGTCATTATTTTCTGTTTTTTTTTAAATGATATAATGCCAAAATACGCAATTTTTTTCTTATTTCTTTCTAATGCAATTTTGGCCTGAGTAAAGGCTCTTGCCACTGTATAGAGGGGCACTTTGGTCACTGTGTAGAGGGGCATTTGGGCCAGCATGCGCCACTGCATAAAGGGGCACTGGGGCTAGCATGGGCCATTGTACAGAGGGGCACTTGGGTCACTGTGTAGAGAAACAGTAGGGCCAGCATGGGCCACTGTGTAGAAGGGGCACTTGGGCCAGCATGGGCCACTCCATAAAGGGCCACTAGGGCTAACATGGGCCATTGTACAAAGGGGCACTTGAGCTAGCATAGATCACTTGGGCCAGCATGGATCACTTGGGCCAGCATAGGCCGCAGTGTAACGGGGCACTTGGGCCAGCATGGGCCACTGTGTAAAGACCATTAGAACCAAGTTAAAACAATGTAATTTACCTTCTTTCTCACCTTCGTCCATAGAGTCCTGGCACTTGTCTTCGCATATCACAGTCTCTATGCTCAGCCCGCCGAGCGACACCCGTTCGTAGTGGAAATGGGCGCATTCTTCGAGTTTAGGGAACCGGCAGGATGGTACCGGCGGTACGGGCTGGAAGCATATGAACTGTATATTTACATTAGGTAGCTGTCCTTGGCACGATAAAATGGGATCACTGCAAGGTGTAACGGAACAAACGCAAGACCTGAAAGTAGTTTGTTCCTAATTGACTACTGAATCGATTTCAGTAACTTTTAGTATGGGCATTTTAATATTTTAAATTATGAATTTTCATAATTTATTTTCATTTATTTTTTTTATTATGAATCGGCGGTAGATATGACACCTACCGCCGTTTGAGGAGAAAATTCAAACTTATTTTACGGCAATAAGACTCAATATTAAATGCATAAAGGAATGAGATAAGATAATATTTATTTGCTTAAGCATGTGTCATACATATAAGAACGTACTTTGTTTTTGTTGTGTGTTTTTGTGGTGTACAATAAAGTATATATAAATAAATAAATAACGTAAGACCTCATACACCGAAATTAGACTATAAGTACTCTAATTTCGGTGTATGAGGTCTTGCGCAATAGCGTTAAAAGCCTAATACAATGACCAAAAATGAATATTATTAGAGCAAACTATTATTATTTAGAAAAAAAGCGTTGACCTCATAAGTCTTATTGCCTTAAAATAAGAGTTAATTTTCTTTGGCACAATCGGCGGTCAGTATGACAAAATAAAATGTATATTTTTTTTTTTCAAAAATATGTTCAAAATTATGTTCAAATTCACTGAATTCGATCGACTCAGTAGTCAACAGGGTATTACAACCATTTTTGAAAAGTGTCCTTATTAGATTCTGAAGTGCTAATAAACCACAAAAAAAAACAAACATCTTTATTTAATCGATTAGTGCCGTAAAAATTTTGATTGCCTTGAGAGTGTCGAAATATACGTTTTTTGCGGCATCAACGGCCGTATCATTTTTTTACGTCAACTTAGAAGTTTGATTTTTTTCACAGCTTCAAGAGTCTGTAGACCTGGGTAAGCATATCGTTTTAATTTCAACCTGATACCTCCACGAGTTCCCGAGATAAAAGTTCTTAATAGACAGACAGACAGACGGACTGGCGGGCGGACAACAAAGTGATCCTATAAGGGAACTTCCGTTTTTTCCTTTTGAGGTACGCGGTACGGAACCCTAAAAACTTTCCAAGTTTGTTCAAAACTTTAAATGACACTGATATGTACATTAAAACAACCAAACAATCAGTAACTGTTATGTTATTTGGAAATTCATAAAAAATATCTATGTTCCACAAGAAATTACAAAACAGCTGATAGATTACGGGACTAATTGAATGATGAAAAATGTTTTATGTTCTATTAATTTTCAATATCGATACAGAAAACGTGGGTAAAATATTGCCAGCTAATTTAATTTGACCCTGTAGATTATTATGAGAATCCGCAAACGACAGATAGGTCCTTCTTTTAGACAAGAACATAACTTTCTATAACCAGATCTTAGATCAGCCAGCCATGAAGAACAGTCAGAAAACCTTACCGTATCGTCGACATCGTATGCAGCTGACGCGGAGGGCGCTGATTGACTCATAGCTGACCCCTGTGACGTCACAGGGGTCACCGTGAGCGCCGTCAGGGATATGGAGCCTGGAATTTAAAAAAATATGCCTAAGTAAGGGGCGCTGACAAATGTAGTTAATCATTAGGACAAGATTGAGTTGAGACAAAATGGGTATGTTACTTAAGGCGTAAAAATTAAAAAAAAAAATCAAACCAACGAAAAAAGAAATTGAAAAGCGGAGGATCTTAGTTAGACTAAAAGCCTTTTGTAAAGCTTTTCTTTTTCATCAGTAATTTTTTTTGTTGCAGTTTCATTTTATGCAAATTTTTTCTACACTTAATCCCAAGATTTCGTTTTTAAATTTTAATTAGGACCAACAACAAAGTAGACACTTTCTAATAAAAAATAAATAATTAAAATCAGACTACTCAGTAAACAGTTATCTGAGGTCATACATAAAAAACAATTAGGATACAGAACATAGTTCTGCACTATGAAATAGGGTATGGCACCCATTTTAGAAAAGTATCCTAATTAGATTCTAAAGTGCTAAAAAAACATCTTTATTTAATCGATTAGTGCCGTAAAAATGCATTTAAATTTAACATTTTCAAATTTCACGCGTAATTTGACGAAAACGCTGGACGCAGTGGATATGGACGTCAGTTTGCTGTGTAGACAAATGCGCTGATATTTTATATGATAAATGATTTTAATTAAAAAAAAATGAGTTATTATTCTACTTATCGTTGGTTTGCTGTTCCTGAATGCAAAATATTATTTAAATAAAAATTACTTTGGTTACGAAAATAATAAAAGTACAAAGTTGTTCAATTGACACGCCGTATGCCGTAATAACATGGCGGTTACTATTTCAAAGTGTTCAAAAAAAAAAAATTAAAAAACTGAAATCATTGAATTGAATTTTAAAATTTATTTTGTTATTTCATGAACTAAAACTAACATTTTCCGACTGCATTTTGCCTGAGCTATCTCAATAATGTATTTTTAGATTTTTTAGATTTAAAGAGGTTTATTTTTAGATTTAGAGTAAAATGCCCTATTCTCGATCGCTCCAACGTTAAAAAGCTCAGCATGTAGTTAGTGGCAACAATAGTCACGTACAGTTATCGTCAATAATATCGGGACGAACAGACAGTGTAAATGATCTAAACTACTATGAAAATCCTTACATAGTATAAAACGAAGTCGCTTTTCGTGTTTGTACGCTTAGATTTTTTAAGCTACGCAACGGATTTTAATGCGGTTTTCATCTATAGACAGGAGTGATTCTAGAGGAAGGTTTATATGTATAACACACCGACCTCCACGCGGGCGAAGCCGCTAGCAAAAAAAAACTAGTAAATATAAACTCAATGACACAAGGAATAAAGACAGTACACGACAACTGTCATACTGACAAGAACTTTATCCAATTCAGATAAAGTTTAATTTTCTTAGTTTTTGAGATAATTTTGAACAGTCTGTCCGTCCCGATATTTTTGACGCTGACTGAGACACGGCATATATAGCCAGGTTGAGGTTACACTGCTTCCCAAAGACGTGACAACAGTAGCCTGCATGGCGCAACGGATCCTCGATTCCCAATGACGACCCCGCGAAGGTATTAGTAAGTAGAAATAAAAATGATAGTTTCAAAAACTATAAATTTTTAAACTATTATTTTATTTTAAATTTTTTAGTTCGGCTAACTACAAAAGCGTGTTTTTTTTGGCAAGCATAATGAAATATTTTAATGAATTTATGGAATTGTCATCGGTATCGGTTGATAAGTGTGTAAAGTTTCAAATCAATCCGACGTTTTGAAGGGGGTGAAAATCACGTTCAAAGATTCCGTTACATAGATACATACCAAGCTAATAAAAGCTTATTAAAATATAGAACCACGTAGACTTACCAGGAGTCTCCCTTTTATTCTCCGGGTCATTGGAGGCTCTGGTAGAGTTCCGGGAGTCGGAACTGAACCGTACTGATCTGGAAAGACGTAATATTGAAGGTAAGATAGACACAAGAATATACAGGGGTATATTATACAGGGGGGTAATATACAAGGAGGCATCGACGTGCAAGCTGAAACCATGAATTCAACACATGATGCTACAACTCCTAGCGTAGAAAATGATAAATGCAATACCTACGCGGTCAAAATGGCAGAGCAACTTTTATTTTTTGGTTCAGAATCAAGTACTCCATTAGCATTATCAGCCTAAAACGTTCCCACTGCTGGGACACAGGCCTCATCTCTTCGAGAGGGAGTGGACCTCCACTACGCGGGCCCAGTGCGGGTTGGTAGATGTCCCACGCCTTCGAATTTTTTGTTCCAAAGCATGCCAGTTTCCTCACGATGTTCTCCTTCGCCGTTTTGAGAAAGGAGGATTCGCTATTATTTTGATGATGCCCACGAATCAAATTAAATCACAGCCGGGACCGACGGCTTACGAGTTTTCAGAGGCACGGAGGGGTCCTGGTATGTAAAGATGGTCATCCATCCACGGACGAACCGTGGCCAGCGTAGCTTAACCTGATCGATCGACCTGATTCATCATCATTCATCTTTTCAGCCGAATGACTTCCACTGCTGGATATAGACCTCCCCCTAAAGAGAGTTTTGCCATAATACACCACGCTTTGCAGGCGGATTGGCGATCGCATTATGGTGGTAAAATACATAGAGAACGCTGCTGCCCATTCTCTGCTAAGTACGTTAGTCGCGTTTTACGACACCCACGGGAAGAAATGGGACGGTGCTATTCTCTAAGTACGTCACCGAAGATACGGGCCCGTCCGAAAGTAGTACGATGTTTCGAAATGAACCCAGCTCCCGATTACTACTTTTTCGACTACTTATTGACGGGTAAAAGTACATCGGGCGTAAGGACAGTCCAATCGTGTTGTCATTCATTCTTAGTTCGGGTTCCAAACGAAACATGTGTCCGTTGGTAAAATCCGTAAATTCGGCGGAAATTACGGATTTCGTGATAAGAGAGTAGACGTACAGATTATGCTTATGCAATCATGATGAAGATTCCGCCTTACCTGTGGAAGCCACTGCAGTGCGTCATATCCTTATCGGGCTCGGAGAACGCGCGAGCGGCGAGCGACTGGCACGACATCACCGAACCGTGTGGGGAGCCCTGTAAACAAATAAAGAATGCTGTTCAGTAATGGATTGTGGATGAAAGCGGTTTCTGAGTAACGTAGTTATCTTTGATTGACTGGGCAGTGGTGGCTGAGTGGTAATGGCCTCGTGTACCGTTTGTAGGCGTCCGGATAAAGCCCGACACAGTCAGGCTTTTTGGTTGCACGTGCGGCCAAATTAGACGGTGTCCAATCCATCCATCCGGCTTTTTAAATTTGACCATTTTTTTTTAATCGACTTCAAAAAAAGGAGGAGGTTCTCAATTCGACTGTATGTTTTTTTTATGTTTGTTACCTCGTAACTTTCGACTGGGTGAACCGATTTTGATGATTATTTTTTTATTTGAAAGCTCATGCTTCCCGTGTGGTCCCATTTCTAGATCTGATGTTGCGTTTCGGAGACATACAACGGAACTCTTAAAAAAATAACAGTAAATAAACCGCGATTGCTGCTATCGCATAAATATGCATTGTTTTGACCCCAAGGATGATGAAATTTCGAATTAGTGGGGTAGGTACTATAACTAAAAACTGAAAAATAAAAACTTTTTCAAAAAAAAAACAACCGACTTCCGAAAAAACACTACCAAGTGAAAAATAACTTTAATTTCGGAAGGCGGTGCAAAAAAAATTTAAATACATAATCAAAGTCACCGCCTTCCGAAATTAAAGTTATTTTTCACTTTTTTCGGAAGTCGGTTGTTTTTTTTGGAAAAAGTTTTTATTTTTCACTTTGTAGTGTTTTTTCGAAAGTCAGTTGTTTTTTCTGGAAAAAGCTTTTTTTACATTTGTCATGTGTTGGTTTCCGCTCCGCCTGCCTCGCCTTGTATCCCTAGCGCAAGCGAACTAGCTCTGTCCATAATAAAGAGGACTCATTCATCTAATACCAGCGCTGCGACACTTTTTAAATGTCGTAGCATCATGCTGAGGTAGGAGCCTTTTGGCCTCGTGCAGGACTTTCTGTTTTATAATTTTTTTAATTTCCAGAAATTTGTTTTTTATCATTTTTGTAACATTGTGTGTTTCTTTTAGTATGTGATCTTCCCGTGCGAGTCACAATAAATGCTTTTTCTCTCTTTCTTTCTATTTTTATTGTTGTTTCATTTGAATTTAAGAAGATTTTATGGTAAATGATAAAAAAATTAAGGCTGTCTGGCTCTTTAACCTAAATGTACGGTTAATCTGGCTGGTATGTCAGACTTTTCGTTTATTTATTTGGACTTACAGTTTGCAGGTCGTGAGTTCGATCCAAGTCAGGCACTATACTTAGTGTATTTAATTTCACTCCACCTCTGCTCTCAAAACGTCCCAGTTTTTACATTTCCAACTTCATTTCGATTTACGTAAAGTTTTTAATTAAAAATTTACAACTTAGCACCGGACTAAGTTGTTAGTTTTGTAAAAGTAACTGTATTCAATTACTGTTAGGTTCTTATTTCAAAAACAGGCTCGATGGTACAAAGTCTTCAAACCATACCTAAAGAACGCCTTGTTTTGTACTGAGACGGAATAATTCTAGTTCATATCTCCTATCTTTGAAAAACCTCTACAAATCTAAACAAACTACTCCAAGGCACTTACTACAAACAATTGTCTATAATCTACCTCAACCACTCGAGTGTTATCATCTCGCTAACTACGTTAGGCACTTGGCAGTATCTGTGAGATAACATTCGAGAGGTTTAACAACGCTTATCTGGGTACTGTTAACCGAATTAGACAAAAGTGTATTGTTTTTAAGTGGTATTTGATGTTCAGTCAGAGGCGTTTAGCTCAGAATGAGGTACTTTCAACCGACTTCAAAATGGAGTTCTCAATTTGTCTACATGATTTTTTTGTATGTTTGTTACGCGATATCTCCGGCAATTGTGGGTCAATTTCAAAAATATTCTTTTAATGGATAGGCTATGCTTCAAGGATGGTCCAGTTTACATTTTATTAGGTTTTTTTGGGTAGTTTTTATGTTAGCTTCGATAATACATTTTTAGTCCACTTTATGTATCTTGCTGACATTCTGTTGCTTCATGTCACTGTTGTTTAAATGGCAAGTAGTGTAATATACGAATTGGTGTGTAGAAGGTATACCATAACTAAAAAATAAAATTAAAAGGTTTTCCAAAAAAAAAAAAAAAACAACCGACTTCCGAAAAAACGCTACAAAGTGAAAAAAAAATAACTTTAATTTCGGAAGTAGGTGTCTTTGGATACGTATTTTAGTTTTTTGTCACCGACTTGCGAAATTAAAGTTATGTTTTAACTTTGTAGTTTTTTGTCGGAAGTCGGATATTTTTTTTTTGGTAAAAGTTTTTATCAAACATTTTTATCTCTTGATGCAAAAGTAAAGGCTTCTTCAAACAGCCGCGACGCGACACTTGTAGAACAATGTCCATTAAGTTTTCATAAAAATTGTTCTACGAGTGTCGCGACGCGACCGTCGCGTCGCGCTAGTCTGCACGAGCCTTAATGCTTTGAGTTTGGTTCTAAGTAGGGATGCCTCGATACGCCTTTTCTCCGATACGATACCGATACCGATGCTCTTATAAAAATATCGGCGATACCGATACCGATACTAATACGCTTATTGATTTCAAAAATGAAGGTAAAATAAATAAAACACAAGTCAGGTTATTTTTTAATTAATAATAAAAAGTACAAATAACAGGACAAACTAAATAAAACCGTTTATAACTAAAGACAGGTTGAGATTAGTTAATAGTATTTTCAGCACAGTTAGTTCGTGCCTCGTTTGCAACGAAATAGACGAGACAACACCCGCGTTTGCATTACATATTTATAGCGCGAAATTTGAAAAGTATCGTTGAATCGGCCATAAAAATATCGCCGATGCCGATATATCGGCAAAGTTCGATGATCGCCGATATATTGGCATCGGTATCGGTATCGGATCCATCCCTAGTTCTAAGACATTCCGGTTTCCTCACGATGTTTTCCTTCACCGTTCTGGGAGCAGTGGTGATGAAATTGTTTACATATAGTAAAACGACTACCTCGAGTTCGAACTTGTTACGACTAGGCCACCACTGCTCCTCCTGTAGGTAATACAAATATGAATTCCGTCCGAAAATCTATCCTTTTGCAACCCGTTTAGAAGATGCCAACAGTTCACTACCTAGGCCATGACACTTATCCATTTCCCCCACATCATTTACCTGGTAAGTTATATTAGCCGCACGGGTCGATCGATCAGGTTAAGCTACGCTTGCCGCGGTGACCATCTTCACATGCCAAGACCCCTCCGTGCCTCGGAAAGCACGTTAAGCAGTGGGTCCCGGCTGTCATTTGTGGATCTTTGTCAGTCGTTACGGGTCGTCAGAAGCCCGAAAGTCAGACAACCAGTCTTACCAAAGGGTATCGTCTTACCCAGTAACTGGGTTGTGGAGGTCAGACAGGCAGTCGCTCCATGTAAAATACTGGTTTTCGGTGGCAACCGGTTAGACCGGAAGCCGACCCGAACATAGTTTGGAAAAGGCTAGACAGATGGTGATGAAGAAGTCACAAGCAACAGCTAGTTTACATCCACACACTAGCTAGTCTAGACGACCAAGTAACACGCCTATCTGTCTGACTAGGTCATTATTACAACAAAAACCCGTTTCAAAACGCGACCATGTTTATATTTCCGCAGATACTTTCTTTCGGGTCAGCATAGCATGTTGAGGCCATAACAAACTGTATATAATTAATACCATCCATTTTAATAATCCCTACTAATATTATAAATGCAGAAAGTAACTCTGTCTGTCTGTCGGTTACGTTTTCACGCCTAAACCGCTGAACCGATCGTCATAAAATTTGGCAGAGATATAGCCTGGGATATTGATAAGGAGATAGGCTACTTTTTGACGCAATAACCGACATCCACGCGGGCGGAGCCGCGGGCAAAAGCTATTAATATAATAAACGCGAAAGTAACTCTGTCTGTTTGTCAGTGTCTCTAAACCAGTCTCTTCTTCCTACATCATCATTATCTGCCTAGCCTTTTCCCATGTTGGGGTCAGGCGCGGTCCGGGGGGGGGGGGGTCCTAGGGGTCGTGCCTCCAAAGCCGTAAACTTAAAGCTCAAAAAAGTAGTTTTTTAAAATATAATATTTTTTTCTTATTAATATGTAGGTATTCTTTGTCTGTGACCTCCCCCCCAAAGTCTTTGGCTGCGACCACGCCTGGTTGGGGTCGGCTTCCAGTCAAACCAAATGCAGCTGTCTATCTGACCTTCACAACCCAGTTACATGATAGTACGATGCCCCTTGACAATACTGGCTGTTAGACAGCCATAAAGACTGTAAAAGATCCACGAATGACAGCCGGGACCCGTGGCCGGGACCAACGGCTTAACGTGCATTCAGAGGCACTTTTGGGAATTACATCTCGCAGGTCAACCCATGAAGTTGTCGGCTGCTTAACTGAACTCCCCTGTGAGGTCATAGTAAATGAAGGCCTCCAGCCAGGGCTTAAAAACTTAAAACTAAGCGACTACACGCTAAGGGCACCCCTGTGGGGTACGGGCCTCGGCTTATGGCGTCACTTGAAGAGGGCACCCAGGGACGGGCTGGAATGAAATGAGCTTTCCGAGGCACGGTGGGATCTTGGTATGTAAAGATGGTCACCGATCCACAGACCAACCGTGGCAAGCGTAGCTGAACTTAATCGATCTAACCCTTCAGAAATAGAGTAGGAGAAATTTAGCCGTAATTTCCGTCCGGTGGACAAATATTCTATAGTCACGACCTGGGTTATGACCTTTTCATCCCGGTAATGTGTTGCTGTGAGATAATTTCCGACTTCTAAACATGTGAAGCCACAGATGGCTGAATGGTTTCTTTCTTCATCACCACTGCTCTCAAAACGGTGAAGGAAAACATCGTGAGGAAACCGGCATGTCCTACAACCAAAAATTCTAAGACATGTGACATCTACCAACCAGCACTGGGCCCGCAGTGGTGGATTACGGCCCACTCCCTCTCACAGAGAGCAGGCCTGTACCAGCATTGGGAACATAATAGACTAGGCTCATACGTTCCCGTGTGATAATTTTCGACCTCCACGCATGCGAAGCCACGGGCAAAAGCTAGTGATTATTATAAAAGGAGAACGAAGTCAGACATAACATTTTATAATGTCATAAAATGTGTGTTATGTAGGTTAATTGTAGCTCTATGATTTTTGTGTGACTTCGGATGTGGTTCGTGTGTTAGCGGATTTCATAATATAAAACTGAAGATTTTTTTACACGCTTTATATTAGCTTCACTTGTATGTTTGTTTGTTTGTATGTTACCGACTCCTTTGGACGCTATTTTGACCCACTTTAAACGGTCAGATTTCATTTAAACTTTGTAGACTTATCGAGGACCTATGACAATTCAATAATTTAAAAAAAATATTAAAAAAACACGCTTTTGTAATTAGCAAAACTAAAAATAGAAAATAAATATTAGTTTAAAAAAACTAAAAAAACACGCTTTAAAAACCAAACAAAAAAGTAGAAAATTATTTAATTCTATTAAAAAGCGTGGGGTGCTTTTTGAGGTATTTTTATAATCAATTAATATCAAGCACCTCACGCTTTTTAATAGAATTAAATTTTTTCTACTTTTTTGTTTGGTTTTTAAAGCGAGTTTTTTAGTTTTTTTAAACTATTATTTATTTTTGAACGCGCTTGTTTCTGAAACTACCAGTCAGATCATCAAATCAGTCGCATAATCCAATATTATAAAATATGAAAGTTTGGATATTTGTTACTCAATCAGGCAAAAACGGTTGATTGGATTCGGGTGGATTATTACCATACACAATAACCTGGATTTACACATAGGATACTTATTACGTTTGATTGATTTTGATTTTATGACACAATCACGCAAAAACGGCTGAGCGGATTTGGGTGAAATTTGGTACACAGATAGATTATAACCTGGATTGACGTATCGCACACCTAGATCTAAAGGGAGCTACACCACAAATTGTGAGTTTTGACTTATGCTTACAATTGAATTCCTTAACTCACTACCTATCGACCATTAACACAGATATAAAAATATTTTTCTAGTAGAACTTGCAAAGCAAATATGTATACAGATAACTTCACCAGTGCACAGGAACACGGTAAACCTTTTCTGAAAAAAGTGCTTTTTTGAGTTAACTCTGTTTAGATCTAGGTGTGCGATTATGATACTTTTTGTCCCAAGTTCCACGCGGTTGAGTATTTTATAAAATCGCTAGCCGCTCGCAATGAAACCCATCTCAACGCCAACATTCATAGGTTATAAACATGTACAGTAAAAAAGTATTGCCGAAGACGACGTGTAACGTGATATTTTTACTTAGAAAGGAAATACTTTTTTGTAAGGTCCATCGCTGACGAAATTAGATTCTTTTCTCAATTGTTTTGGTTTATTATTGTGTGGAATAGAAAGGGTTTTTGTCGGCTATTGACAACGGATCCTATATAAAAGATGGCGCTGGCGAGTCTATTAGTCATCAACCAAAGTCAGGGTTGCTAATGGGAAAATTCCTAAAAGAAAATCCCAGCAACCCAGGATAACTGGCAAAATGTGGGTGATACTATAGATAGTAGTATAGAATCAAGTTCTTCTAACAGACAGCTGTGCTGCTGGGGAGTTTGTTGCGCCACTTCATCATCCCAGCTAAAGCACCAGGAAGTGTGAAACAGCCATTGCAATGGCTCTTTCTTGAAAAGGCCCTTCTAGACATGGCCATGCATTGTTAGACTCATATAAAATTCAAATAATACAATGTTTGGACTTTAAAAGAGGCCATAACATCTGGAGTTTGTTTCGGCTTTTCTTCTCTGGGAACAGTCAGCTAGAAAATGCCGGCGCCATCTGGTTTTTAAAATATTGACCAACAAAATAATGACGTGTAAAAGTGTCCTATAGGATCTACTTACATAAATAAACATTTCATTTCATGGCAATATCATCGTTACTTTGAACACCCTGCCGAGTGACGACGGCCATCTTCCTCAGGGTCATTCCTATGCTACCAGAAAGTCTATTCAGCATGCCACAAGAATCACGATGTTATTATCTTCAACCTTTCGTCACTGACTCATTGTGCACATAAACAAACAAACAATCACATTTACGGAACAATTGGAGGCTGACTCAGCAGTGTGTAGCTGAAAAATGTAGAAACGGTTCACACGAGTGAATGGGTCACTCGGATGAATATTCATCCCATTTTCGCAAGACACCAACAAATGTATAAAGGAATGAACGTTCATCTGCTCCTTCCATTATCGAGCATTCGGTAGGCGAGTGAATGATGGTGGGCAAAATCCAACATCTTTCTATCGGTTTACTAATGCATTCATAATTGGTTTTTTTTTTTTTAATTTGTTTTTTGTTTGTTGGCATCGATTTTAGGCTTAACTAAGAGTCGGACCTTTTACCATGTTTCCTCAAATTCCACCTTCGCTTTAAATATGTTAAGGTCGGCTTCCAGCCTAGCCGGATGCAGCTGAATACCAGTATTTTAAATGGAGCGACTGCCGATCTGACCTCCACAGCCAAGTTACTGTCAAAAAATCAAAATCAAAAGTCATTTATTCAAATTAGGCTGAGAATCTGCACTTTTCGAACGTCAAAGTACATGAGACAGTCCCCCAAAACGCCCACCCTTCACCACTTCCTAGTGCTTTAGCTGGGAAGAAGAAGTGGCGGAACAAACTCCCCAGCAGCACAGCTGTCTGTTTAGTCGGATAGACTTGATTCTATACATACATAGGCAAAGTAATCAACATTACGGGACACAGAACTTAAAAAATTGTCATTTATGTCAGCTAGCCGTGCCAATATACCAACAAATAAAATGAAAAATTTACTCAAGCACAAAAAATAAAAAGTAAACAAAGCATATACCAAAATAAAAGTCTCCTGGTATAAATGGCGTGATAGCTTACATAAGCAATGCTGGATTATGTTTACAAATGATAACCTAGGACCATCGACGCAAAATAAATAAACAGGTAGATAATTATTAGCAACAATAACGAAATCATGGTCAGCAAGACGACCAGTCACCACAAGCAGCACCCGTTCACGAGCATAACGCAAAGATCAGCCATTACCTCCGTGTAATACGTTACCCCTTGATAAGACTGGATGTCACACTTTCGGGCTTCTGACGACCCGTAACGACTATCATCCACGAATGACAGCCGGGACCAACGTCTTAACGTGCTTTCCGAGGCACGGAGAGATCTTGGTATGTAAAGATTCACGGACCAACCGTGGCAAGCGTATCTTAACCAGAGCTATCGAACCGTGTGACTGTTTTTACTTCTAGCCACAAGCCCCTTCTCGAAGGGAGGATATATGATCCTGAAAGAACGTAAGCTAGCGTTACGCGGCTTCTTGATTTTTCATAAACACGTCATGTGCACGCCATTGGTGTATTAGTCGCCTAGCCTTATCTCAATTATGTTGGGGTCGGCTTCCAGTTTAACCGGATGCAGCTGAATACCAGTATTTTACATGGAGCGACTGCCTATCTGACCTCCAGAACCCAGTTACTGGGTAACACGATACACACATGCACGCCGTTAGTGGGCCAATGATTATAGCCATAGTTAGGTTCCGACCAATGTCAAAATCAAAATCAAAAGTCATTTATTCAAACTAGGCTGAGAGTCAGCACTTTCTGAACGTCAAAATTACATGAGGCGGTCCCCCAAAACGCCCGCCCTTCACCACTTCCTAGTGCTTTCGCTGGGAAGAAGAAGTGGCGCAACAAACCTGTCACTTGGTTTAAATAGGTTGATTTTACTTATGTAGATTCTTTTACATATTGTGAATTAGAGAACGTTGTAGGCCATACAGACTGTATATTTATAGACGATCTTCTATTCTTTATTTTGATTCCTCTAAGTACCTGGTAGTTATTGACAGGCCTGCACTGTCCTCCCATACCTATTATCACTGTAATTTGAAAACATTGTAAAACCCAATTATTTTTAAAAGAGTAACCGTGGAGTTTCTTGCCGGCTCTTCTCCATAGGAAGCGACAAATTGGAACCGTGCACCTAGCTTCTGACGTTTCATAAGTGCTCTTGCAAGTTTACGTGAAATAAAATATTTTGATTCTGATGTGTTTATTTTGACCTACTTACTGACTGTTCGCAGTTGATGTCTTACTAACATTTGGTGTGAACTGTTCCTAAGATTTGACCGCCATTGATGGAAGCACCTGCTAAGCATTTGTTTCTGAAGCTATTATTTGGCTGTGTTTTATTATCATACTTTTTTGGTTTAGATTGCGTAGTGTGTGGTCCTCATAGATTTTAGCTAGCAAATGGGAGAAGTGTTTTAACTCAGGATTTACTAATGTGTTTATTACCAAAGTAAGCAAAGGCACTTTTAAACATCATAATTTACATTAAAATACAAATTATGTTAGTCGCCCAATCTAAAAGGTAGCTCCACCGTTACTGTTTTAAAATGTTATTTGTACCATTACCTTCTAAGGTTTAAGATATTTTGGGTGGATAAGTTACATCTTCCGTTAAATTAATGAAGTACCTGTTTTCTATGGATTGAGTCCGATTGTTCAGGAGCAGGGTATAGATAGGGTATACACCCCTTTTATTAAGAAAACTACCAAACTTCTTTAAGAAAAGGTATTTGTGGCTAGTTACCTCTAGAACTATCGTTTCCAAAACATACCTAGACCCCTTAATCGTTCGGATCGTTTGGACCCTCACGCCCATAAACTTTAGAACGCGTATGCACAGCATAATTAGCCTATAATATTCCCATCCCACTGCTGAAACACAGGACTCCTCTCTGGGAGAGGGCGTGCGCCGTGATCCACCACGATGCCCATTGCGGGTTGGTAGATGTATGTCATCGAGTTTTTGGTTCTAGGCCATGCCGGTTTCCGGTTTTGAGAGCAGTCTTGATGAAATACTTTAAACCAAGGAAAGGTCTCTTGGAAGGGGACTTGGTTCGACCATATGACCTACACCCACCGTAAGTACCTACCCCAATGACTAATGACCTCAGATCCCACAAGTGTGCGTACGCTCACTTGATGACCGTTCACGGGACAATGCGTGTGTGAGTCAGATAGGTACCGACTGCCGATTGTAATCTTAGATCATTAGGTCTGTGTAATGAGGATATTGCGCGGTTAGGCATACTAAGTTACTTTGAGAAGACTAGGTGTTGGTCGCGACTTCGTTCGTGTAAAAATACGCGTGTACGCGTTAAATGAGTTCACACATAGCATTTAAGTTAAAAAAAGTTATGTGCTTAATTATTTATTTAGACAATGTACACACATGGTTATGATTAGGTTAAAACCCAAGAATGAAAGACCCGTAAGCGCAGGAAGTATTATGTCTATTAATACGTGAAGCAAAATCTTTGTTACCCTTTTTACGAAAATTACGCGGTCGGAGGAGTATGAAATTTGGCACAGATAAAGGCTACGTTCCGAGATACGATAATATCGATTTGAACGTGCTCACACCCGTTCCGAATTGGCGTGAGCGCGATAACGATATCTCGCGAATCGTCATAGATGAAGTCATGACATGCGCCATCTTGCGATAACGCCGACCATGCGTTATACTAATATCACCGTGAGCGCTGTCAAAAATGACACTTGTGCTGTTATGTTCTGATTCGTATCATAGTTTTAGCTAACTTATAAATAGTGCTTCTGGCTAGAATCGCCACCTAATCAAATAAGAAGATGAAATTTGTGGTCTATACAAGTTTTATATGGTGTAAATAGGTTTTAACATTGAGTGAGCACTGTTAGCGCGTTCACGAGCGTTCCGTATTGATGACAAAAATGACAGTTCTTAGCTGTCATAATCGCGATATCTAACTCGGAACGCAAATTATTGATGTGAGCGCTCACAGCGCTATTTTTCTAATTCGGAAAGTGGCCAAAGTTTTAGGTAAAGGAGTGCAGAAACCAATTATTTTTTTAGTTATGTTCCATTTTCGACCACTGGGTGGCCACTAGTTATTTTCATTACATTTAACTTATAGCTAGGTTGCTAGCCATATTAGCAAACGAGATTGGTTCGATAGTAGTGACTTGACGAGCTCGTCCAATATCAATAACTCGGACTCGCCCACCGAGGGTTCCGTACAAATTTGAATTTTTTGTTGATGTGAATGGCGGGCGTGATTTTTTATGATTAAATTACAAAATTACAGTTTTCAGATTTTTCCCTGTACTAGTAATATAAGACGATATTACTTGCCAAATTTCATGCTGGGTCAACGGAAAGTACCCTATAAATTTTGATTCCCTTGTGAGTGTCGAAATATACGTTTTTTCTGCGGCATAAACGGCCGTATTTTTTTACGGTAACTTAGAAGTTTGATTTTAGCATCTTCAAAAGATTGTAGACTCTTAATATATCGTTTTTTTTTCAACTCGATACCTCCACGCGTTCCTGAGATAAAGGGTTTTGAGAGATGGACGGACAACAAAGTGATCCTATGAGGGTTCCAATTTTTCCTTTTGAGATATGGAACCCTAAAAACGAGGACCAATTTTGACTAGTTGACCCTGAGACTATATCAACAACAACAACAACTGTATCATAGGGCTCTCATTCTAACGAATATTGTGAATGCTAAAGTAGGTACGTTTGTGTACGCTATCACGCTAAAACGGCCGAACGGATTTGGATGATATTTGGCACATAGACCATGACCTGGATAAGAACATAGACTAATTTTCATCCTGGATCGCAGACGAAGTCGCGGGAAAGTGCTAGTAGAAGATATTTATCATGTCTTCTGGTGTAAATTAACGAAAAGATCACAATATAAGAATTAGAAAAATAAATGATCTTTATGACACAACATACAATAAAAATACAATACTAGATACACACAAAAACTATTAGGAAGCACTAAACAAGTCATTAACACGATGGCATATCAAGAACTTGATCTAAATTAAACACAACATGTTCTAAAACATGAATTAGTGAAACACACATTTATTTAATATCAACAACAACATCAATACTTAGTGATTTAGTGTCGAACATTCTTTAAAGCTAAATGCAGTGCAAACTTAATTCTCATTCATAAATGATAAATTATTTTATTTCTGTAAGTAGGTTTGTACAAACAATTTTACACTTTGGTAAGGTAAGGTACTTTCGGCGAAATTAGATATCGGTAAAAGACTATTTAGTTGAAGCGTGTTCCGGCTAACCATGGCACATCGGCAAATCTTGGTATCGGCTAACCATTCATTCTTTGTAGACTTATTCGGCGAAACGAAATTATTTAGCGACAGCACTGTCGCTAAATAATGGTAACGACTAAAAGTTTTTTCTCGAAGATGATAGAAACAGAATATGTTTTAAACATAAGTTTAGTGTTAAACATATTCAGTGATTTGTGATGTAATTAAGGGTTAAGTGCGAAAGCTCTGTCAGATCATTTGGGGATTTGTGGTCTATTGCAATCTCAACTCAAATCTGAATTAGTCATTATCTGCCTAGCCGTTTCCCAACTATGTTATTACATGGAGCGACTATCTGACCTTTACAACACAGTTCAGTATCTAGGTTACACAGGTAAGTCAGTAAAAGTCATACACAGTTGCAATACTATACCCCTACATAAGACTGATTGTTAGAATTTTGTGCTTCTACTAGTACCAACAGTCAAGAGACCTAAGAATGACAGCCTACACCAATGCCTTAACATGGGTTCCGAAGCTCGGAGGAGTCTTGGTATGTAATGGATGGTCACCCATCTCAGCTCCTTCTAAATCTTAATTAGTATGCACTGAATTTAGCTTGGCATATTAGATGCTTCAGGTGATTTACCAAGAGACACATACATGCAATAGTATAAAATTAAATAACAATGTACAACCGTCAAACAGGTAAATGGCACCCACATTTAGAAAACTTAGTCACTTATACATTAATAATTATAGTCTATTATTCTTTATTTTCCTTAATACTGATTTGTTTTTTTTTTTAATTTTCCTTTATTGTGCCTACCTAAAAAGAGCTATGAGCTAAATAAATTAATACATTAATATTTTTAGAGTATTTTTTTTATTTTGTAAATTATCTAACACAAGGACAGTTTATCTAGGGCAGAAATCACTGTGAAAAGCTCAAATTAGTGGCAGGTGTAAAAATAAACTTTAAGTTTTGTAGAATCTAACTGGCTGCTCATGTTTGAAAGAGAAAGAATGTCCCAGAAGCTTTTAATAAAGGGGGAAACGCCAGAATAGCATGTAAATTGAAAACTCTCTTAGGTTTTTCAATTTACAAGTCAAGCGTCAGGTTGTATGTAGATTAAAATATAGTCCGCCGACCCTATGATGTTGATGGGACTCCCTTTTCTGCACTTAGACTCCCATTCGGTCCGTTGTGCGTGGGGATTCTGGCTAACAGAGGCTGCCTAGCTCCGCCCAAAAGAACAGAAGCTTCCTGGGAACTTCACAGGCTTCGCGGAGTGACCTCATTGTTACGAGGATATCTTCACCTAGAGAAGCCACGGCCTCTCATTCTAGGATGACGTGGGCGGTTGATTATAGCTTTACAGAATTATAATCATCAATACAACCCCTGTAAGTTCTGCCAGGGGTGCGGGTTGTTCGAAAGAGATACCATGAACCCTGGCACACAAGCAACTCAGGGAACACGGGTGGGTTTTAGTCAGTAAAAGTCTGACACACCCTCCTGCTTCATCCAGAGCGGGAGAAGTTATTTGATGATTTCCCACCCTCAAAAATAATAAAATTAGATATGGTATAAACGTACAGGGGTAAAAACCCCTGTACGTTTATACCATATCTAATATCCCACTGATTGACTGTTTCATGGAATAGGATTATATGAACTTAGAATGTAATTATTATAATTCTGGAATTACGTTCTTGTTATAGCCACAAATAGCTTTATGTACAAAATACAACCTGACAATGACCTGCAAATTGCTAAAATACATAAGAAATTTTAATTCCAGGGGCTACCTTAGTATCCGAGACATCCTTAAGGACTATTTTTGCTTTCAGCGCTCGGCCGTTAGGTGGTAGGGGGCGGTGAACAGATGTGGTCATTGTGTTCACTGGATTTTGTTTTTAAACTGTATAGGTATGGATTTCTTCCATAGTACATCCTTCATAAGGTTCAATGCCAGTGCGTTTATTCAATGTTTTTTAACATCATAGCACTGGAAAAGAGTCCATAACGTCTTATTGGTAGGTACAACTTTCAACAATCTATTGTGACATCTCTTGTGGCATTGCACTATCATAAACAGTAAAGCAATCATCAAACTAATTAACTATTAGCCTTGATTGGTGGTACATTATCTCCGGATTGTTACAGAAAGATTAACATCTGAATTTATTGCCAGGATGAGAATCTTAGCTACAAAAAATAAGTTATAAAGATTAGAAAAGACAATAGACTATATTTATGTTTATAAAACGGATTCCATAGTTCCATTGAAACTTTTTGCTAAACATGGATGTCAAAGAAAAATTAAATAAAAAGAAAGAGACATACAGACAACATCTAGGACAGCCTGGAATGATTATCGCCTCACATTCTGACCGCAGAGCATCCAGCTGTCAGTACACACACCGAAAACCCGCCTCATCCTCGTATAACACTAACATAGAGCAATTTATTCAAATAAAATGCCATTTAGTATGATTCAATAACTCAAAACCACAGTCAAAAAACACATTACTCCATTCGCGATTAAAAAAAGAAGATTCGAAATTCAAAATTAAGTTTGGATTAATATATATTTTTTTTGTTTTGATATATTTTGACGATTTTTTTACACTTGATTCACTATAAAATTATAACTTTCAACACTTTGGCACTGCTTATAAGATCACAAATCTGTTTTTGTACTTCCATTGGCACCGATACGTCTCTCAAATACTGAATTTCGAAAGTATTTTTGCTACTAAACGTCTAAGCGCAACTCGTTCACGGTCCGTCGATGGTCACAGTGAATAGAGTAAATAAAAAACGTGAAATAACACCACTGCACCACTATTTCGACACTTAAAAACAATATTTACAATAAATCTAGGCTACAAAACAAAAATAGCAATCCCTATGGCCATGATCGCGAAGCAATGAACAGACGATATTCTGCCAGCGTCGGATCTTTCGTGTTAGTTAACTGTTAGCGAATAGACCAATACACTAATAGAGCGTAAATTAATTCATGAAAAAGCTTTTTTTCTAATGAAAATGATCGCGAATATATCTCAAGAGCGTAATTCGATTTGACAGACGACACACCCCCCTCCCCGCTCGCGGCGTACTGCGGTCGATGCCAGAGTTGCCAGCGCACAGATATTACTTTCGCGATGGGGGAGATTTTTTCGGAAATAGACCGCAAGGAAAAATGTGGCGGCAAAAATATTCGGTTTTACTATCGATGTTGAAATATTTTATAGACATAATAGTTGGGTTCTGAAAGCATAACTGTTTGATAGAATTGATTATTATCAAAGATCTTAAGCAAGAGAGTTATTTTTATTTAATGCTATCTGGCATCTTAATTTAGATCAAGTCTTATCGACGACGATGGCTTGAGAATCGTTCGCTATCAAAGATGTCGATTAGAAATGAATTAAGGAGATAAAAAAACTGCAACTTCATGCATTACTCTGTACGTAATAGTAATCATGATGTGATATTTCATTCGTCATACTTTGATTTATACAAAATGAACTAGCGATACGCCCCTGCTTCGCAAGGTTTATTTTTCTTTTTAAGACTTGACAAAACAAGCATGTACTTAAGTTTAATATTAGTTTAATTTAATACATAGAGTAATTTAATATTATTTATTAGTTACCGACATAGCTTGTAGAGTGAACAAGCTGAAGTGGCAGTGGGCTGGCCATGTTTGTCGAAGGACCGATGAACGGTGGAGCAGACGAGTCCTGCAGTGGAGACCGCGTATCGGCAAACGTAGTGTGGGACGCCCCGCCAGATGGTCCGACGACCTTAAAAAGGTGGCTGGGACAGACTGGATGCGGAAGGCGGAGGATAGAGTGTTGTGGTGCTGCCTGGGAGAGGCCTATGTCCAGCAGTGGACTGCGATAGACTGAGTTGATTGATTTGTTTCTTATTTTAAATGGTCGAGCTCGGCCCAAGACGAGGTGGCGAAACGACCTCGACACGTATTGCAAGGATTGGGGATCGAGGTGGCTCTGGAAAAGGAAGCATTTGGGGCGGCCTTTACTCAGCAATGGGATAGTGTAGGTCCGAACCTACCAAACACGTGGTTAAATTCTGGGCTGACTGTATTTAGATTATTATCGATGTTACCGGCCAAACCCAGGTTAGGTTAGAACTGTGACCAAAAGCGCGCGAGCCGAGCGAGCGAAGCGAGCGGTGCCGCGGTAGCGGCCGGCGAGCGCTACTTCCAAAGGCTGTTAACGAAACTGCTAATTAAGCTAGTTGGCTGCGACATATCACGCGTAGGATTAGCCTGTTTGGCCTAGGATAAACTAGTTTGGCCTGATATTGGGTTTGGCCGGTAACAGACATGCTAAAAATAAGTTTAATATTAATGTTTTATCCACATGAGCCTTCCGGAATAAATTCCCTAAATGATGGACTAGTGTGGTCACACAGACATTCACGAAAGCTGACTTTAATTATATAATATAATAAATTATATATAGATATTATAAATGATATAGGTTTCCTGAATGACAGTTAATAAAGAAATGAAAGTTTTATTGCTCTTTCAAGTTTCAGTTGGGTAGTTTATAGAAACTGAAAGATGGAAAACGCAATGTTTAACGGTGACTTGAGACAAGATATTAAGTACTAGAAATTCATATAGTTATAAATTTCAAAGCAAAACCGATTAGTACTTTCATTGGACTCGACTTTCGCTGGACTCTTTCTATACTTATATAATATAATAAAGCTGAAGAGTTTGTTTGTTTGTTTATTTGATCGCACTAATATCTAGAACTACAACTCAGGTTTGGAAAATTCTTTTTGCTTTAGATAGTCCTTTTGTCGAGGAAGGTAATAGGCTATATAAGATCACGCTTCGACACTTGCGAGACAAGCAAAAAGAAAAAAAAGTCTGAAAGAAGCTAAGCGAAAACGAAAGTAACAGCGCGAGCGGATGATGGGCTACGAAGCGGTGGGTCGGGGAATGGGATAGACCATGACCAGCAGGCTTCGCATGACGCTTTCTATTAAAAATCATATGGCAGGTGGATTCTTTGACGTGGTCTTATTAATATCCTAGAGTTATGGGTAACTCTACAGGCTGATGTTATGTGTATTATGATTAGAACTTAAGGCCCCCGCAGACAGGCGCGACGCTATAGCTCGACGCGACTCTAGTAGAACAATTTCTATGAAAACTTCATGAAGATTGTTCCACCAGTATCGTATCGGACCGTCGCGTCACGCCTGTCTGCGGGAGCCTAAAAACAGACATGGAAACAAAAACAGTAAATTAATAAAGAACATCAATAAATAAGCCATGTCACACCATGGCCTCAACTTTTATGTCTTTTTCTGACGTCACTAAAGATATAATGACATCGTAAAATACCGGACCCACTAACTCGTAGAAATGGCGAGTCGAAGTAAAACTATAAACAACTGGCTTTTGCCAGCAGCTCCGCCCACGTGGATGATGGATATTATCTCACACGGAACGTACTACCGGGATAAAAAGTATCCTATAGTATGTCCTAACCCAGCAGGCTTAGCACGAGAACCGTAAAGACGCGTTTTGTCGACGAAAGAGTAGACAAAAATGATGTTTCCGTGTAGTCAGTTGACAGTTTTGTAGCGAGAAATGTAGACAAGCGATTTCTATACTACGGTACAGTAGAAATAGAAAGCGCCATGCTAAGCCTGTAGGCAGGCTTAGCACGAGAACCGTAGACAAGCCTTTTCGTCGTTGGAAGAGTAGACAGAAATGACGTTTCCGTGTAGACAGTTGATAATTTTGAACCGAGAAATGTAGACAAGCGATTTGTATTCTACGATAGAGTAGAAATAGAAAGCGTTATGCTAAGCCTGCAGAGGGGTAATGGTTTCCATTTTGACAGTTCACCAATATTCATTGCGTTATTTACATTGCTGAGCAAATACATTTTTCGTACATAATGAAGTAATGGATTAGCAATATCCTATAAAATGATTCAAATTATAATATATGGCGTGTTACGCAAATACGGTGCAGTTCTCTGATGCAATGTAAAATCTTAGGCAATCTATTGAATAATAAAAGTTGGAGAAGACAATACGACAGTAAATTAAACGGCGTATATCTAATGACGTACACAGTCTGCATACGAAAATTCAATCGAATATATCGAATAGTTTAGTCATTGTAGCGTATCTAGTAAAAAATCGGTTAATGGCCGATTCGTATAAATTACGGACCGTTATTGATTGAAATTATGAAATTTAGACTCTCGTTTGTATCTTTACGAATAATGATGCAGACCTCATAGCTTTGCATATGCATAGTAGACCCTCCAGTATGGATGTAGCTATCATAGGTATTATTAGCTTACGAATCTATTTATATGCCGAGTGTGACCATAATAAATGGTATCATTGATAAGCAAAACGATACGAGACACTATCTATGGAATAAATTCAAAAATTGTAAGCAGCAAGAAAAGTTAAACAGAACTTATAAGCATTATAATACAGCAGGCTTAGCACGAGCACTGATTTGTCGACGGAAGAATAGACATGACTATTAACTAAATGATGTACAATAGGAGAAGATAGCTATGTTTTTCTATTAATTATCACAGTTATGCGTTCTAAACGAATCATGATTTTGTCGATAATCGTATATACTTTGTGGCCGTCGAGTAGAAAGTTTGTTGTCAGTGTGATTTTCACAGTTTGGCAAGAAATATTCTTCTGACATAGTCTACATTTTAAGGACCTAGACAAAGATCGTTAGAAACGAAAGACAAAATGACAGATTGTAGAAGGATATCTAAGTTGCGATGTCAAAAAGGAGAAACGAAATGTCACTTTGCATAGAAAAAGCACTTTCTATTCTTCGTAGAATTAAAAAGCGTCATGCTATAAGCCTGCAGGTCATAAGTGACATTGACGTCAAAACGAAAGAATCTATAAATTCAGTGTCACTATTGAGTGACCTCTCTACACCTAGTCTAGAACTCTAGATACGGACTACTAAAACGAGGACGGGGGAGGAAAAGATGAGAAAAATCCATTTCAATTCCATTACTGGCATTCCATTGTGTGAATGATATCTAGGTCCCCTGTTAATATCGCGTTTGAATACCAAGAGAATCTATGTTAAATCGTATTATGGGCATCATGGTGGTTCCGACGCCTGTCGTATAAAATTAATTAATTGTTTTGTCAAATTTCCTTATTGTTTTCCTACTTTATAGAACATTTGATGATAATGTACGTCAGACGAGGTCTTTTGAGGCTGTAACAGAAAATATGGGATTATAAACGTTATTATTGGGAGGATCAATCTTGTTTTATCGCGTATAGCAAAGAGCATTATCTGCCTAGCCTTTTCCCAAATATGTTTGAGTCGGCTTTCAGTATAACCGGATGCAGCTGAATACCAGTATTTTACATACAGCGACTGTCTATCTGACCTCCACAACCAAGTTACTGGGGAACACGATACCCCATGGTAAGACTGGTTGTCAAACTTTCAGGCTTCTGACGACCCGTATCAACTATCAAAGATTCACGAATGACAGCCGTGACCAACGGCTTAACGTGCTTTTCGATACACGGAGGGGTCTTGGTATGTAAAGAGGGTCACCCATCCACGGATTAACGGCGGCAAGCGACGCTTAACCTGATCGATCGACCCGTACGGCTGTTATGATTTAGCCACAAGCAATTGTTTATATGTTGCAATTTTAAAACTAACTTTCGACTCGCTATTTATACTGCCTTGATTCATGGAAGGATATTTGATTGACGGTAACTTTTATTCAAACCATACAGGACACGGCGCCAATTCCCAACAAGGAAGCGTGCCAGTTCTGCATATAAATTGAAGTTTTCACTTTTCGCTATAATTTAGATGGACAGTTCTGTACAGAGCTTGCAGCTGTCATAGAATAATAAGAATGTATAGACGCGACACCTTTGCTCAGAATAGGGTTACCATGTCGAAATTTTAAATTGCCTGATAAAACGTTTGCCAAACCGCCCGGCCATTTAACTTTTTAATCTTCCATTTTCAGTATGCCTACCACTACAACCATAGCAGGGCATACTTCTTTTGTTTTCTAAAGGTAAAACCCATGGGTCTAAAAGTAATCCAAAGTCCGGACAGGAGTTCAAAAAGCCGAAGATATCTGGACTGATATCAACAAAAGTAGTATTTGTTGTGGAGATTTGAGACAGCGCCATGCCATCGACACGAATACGACAGTTGTCTTTATTTGCGCTTTTATTGAAAGCGTCTTTATAAACACGGTAGCAGGGATATCGACGCGCAAACTGAACATAAATTTTACTTCCACGTGTTACCTGTGATTCCGTGGATGTCCACGATAATATCAACCAGTTAGAAATAGCTCATATTCTATGTTACATTCATCATATTCTATTCATTGTAAATTACGAATGTGTTAGTCGACGTACAGACGCCAGCACATCAAGCTATCCCAAACTGTAAAATTTTCCCAATTGAACATGAACTTTATTATTTTGTCATAAAGTTGAAAATCTATCAAAGAAATTTGACAGATTTAGCTTGATGTGCAGGCGTCTGTACACACGGACGTAAAAAAATCGTGGCGGGATTTTTTCGCGCCCTGGATCTGCGACACACTGCTCAGAGCCGAGACTTGAAAATCGAACAATAAAACACAATGTTTGATTTTCAAAGTGCTGAGATGCAGTCTGTTGGATTCTCCACCCTCGGCTCAATACCGAGAGTTGAAAAACGAGAGCGCGAAAAAATCTCGCAGCGATATTTTTACGTCCCTAAGAAATCACACAGCGAAGTTACCGAACATCCATTACGGCTTGCAATCATTGTAAATTACATACGTGTTAGTATGATATAGATATAGATACGATTTGAAAGTGACGGATTGTATGCACGTCTGTGGCTTCAATTTATTGGCTCGATAAATCATAGTAATGATAAATAATGGTTCTACTTGTAGTTGGATAAAAGCGGATTAATCTAATATTTGGTATTATGT
This sequence comes from Polymixis lichenea, assembly GCA_949091785.1. Classification (NCBI taxonomy): domain Eukaryota; kingdom Metazoa; phylum Arthropoda; class Insecta; order Lepidoptera; family Noctuidae; genus Polymixis; species Polymixis lichenea. The sequence goes on from OX420959.1 coordinate 11,787,310, forward strand.
CTTGTATTTTGTGCGGCGTAATGGTCATTATTGCATCTTATTTCGTATAGGTAACAAGATGGAAGACGTAACAGGCAAAGATTGTAAGAAAATGAAATTATAAACTGGAAGCTCGAGCACTAAAGATCGCGGGGAAGACCTGGATGAGAATGGACCGATTTTGACAGGATTTCGATAGCTGATGGTATATGGAGTGACTTGGATAATCAGCCTATGAGGTTCCCACAGCTGGGACACCCTCCTCTCCGTCAGATGGAGGCGGGCCCAGTGCCAGTTGGTGGATGCCACATGTCTTAGAATTTTCGATCAATCAAATCAAATCAAAAGCCACTTATTCAAACTAGGCTGAGAGTCAGCTCTTTTTGAACGTCAAAATTACATAAGACAGTCCCCCCAAATCGCCCGCCCTGCACCACTTCCTAGTGCTTTCGCTGGGAAGAAGAAGTGGCGCAACAAACTCCCCAGCAGCACAGCTGTCTGTTAAGTTAGAAGAACTTGATTCTATACAGTAGTAGGTAATTAACATTACGAAACACAAAAAACATTAAATTTGCCCTATGTCAGCTAGCACAGGCCAATTTACCAACAAAACATTGAAAACATAGTACAGGCAAATAAAATAAACCAATACATGAACTAATATAATTATATAACCTGTCAGTAGTCAAGCTGTGACAACTGGTGAAAGAACATGAACATTGTCTTGAGTTAATCACAGCGACCAACAATTATTATCGTTTAAGTAGTCGTTGACAGAATAGTAAGCCTTTGAACAGAGGGTGGATTTAACTTTAGCTTTAAACGCATTAAAATACAAATCTAACAAAGAAGAGGGGAGCTTGTTATAAAAAGTTATACCAAAACCAACAAAAGAGTTATGAACCTTATGAAGCCGGTGAAAGGGAACACGTAGTTTGTCCTTATTTCTAGTATTAATGAATGAATGAATGAATGAATGAATGAATGAATGAATGAATGAATGAATGAATGAATGAATGAATGAATGAATGAATGTCTTTATTAATATTAATATTAAGAATATCACTGTTTTTAGTATACAAGTGTATATTTTGCCTAATAAAACTGGTATGGCCAAGATGAATTGCAATGCGACCGTGAGAATCTCAATATCCTTAAAAAATATTTATAGATTCCAGGACATGCCGGTTTCCTCACGATGTTTTCCTTCACTGTTTTGAGAGCAGTGGGGATGAAATAAATTACACAAAGTTACTAGCCTACCTGGGTTCGAACCCACGACCTACGACACGTAAGTCGGGGCTGTTACCACTGAGCCACCACTGCTCAGTGCTGGGGATACTCTGTAAGCACGAAACCCGTAGTCTCGGTCGAAGTTACGGGCGAATCCTACTCCGTACCACTTACGGACCTATGATTAGTTTGGGGTCCAAACTAAGAATGAATTACTACACGATTTGATAGTTGTCCCTACTGTCTATATGGTTCTACCCGTCCAAAAAAGTTAATTAATCAGCTGTAGGAGTCACCTCGAAGTTTTCAACTATTTTCGGACGGGCCCGTATTTTCGTTGACGGAGTTAGAGAGTAGCCCCCTGGAGTAAATTAGGCTAATTTTATTTCAGAAAATTAACTTAAATAGACATGGCATGTCGTAGAATCAAAAGTTCGGCGACACGTGGCTAGTGATGTGCCGAGTTGCTGTTTTGGTGGATCGAGTCGACTCGAGTCGGTTTATACGGTATTCGAATCTTGACTCAACTCCGCGATTCGAGCCCAGTACTCGAGTTCTATGTTTGGTATTCGAATGTTGACTCGATTCCAGGACTCGAGTCTAGAAATACGAGTCCAGAACTCTAGTTTGGAAATGCAAGTCCAGTCCATACACCTGAGGCTTTTTTCGGAGCCATGTTGTAATATACCAGTTAATTACAATAAAATCACTTCACTACTAGTAAAAAAAAGTTGCAGGTTCAAACTTGTATTATTAGGCATCTTTCATTGCTTCAGTAAACAGAGATCGAGTCCGAGCGAGTCAAACTAACTCGAATACTAGTCAGTTGCACTCGCATAATAGCATCGAGTCAGCGAGTACAAAATCGATTCTTCCTAACTCGAGTACCGGAATCGAATCAAAATAAATTGGTATTCGAGTAGGCGAGTCCAAAGCAGGAATCGAATCTGACTCGAATCAAGCCGTACGCGGCACATCGGTACACGTGACATCTACCAAGTACCTACCTACCAACCCGCAATGGGCCAGATTACCACCAACTCCCTCTCGAAGAGTGGGAAATGTGTCCCAGCAGTGGGAACATTATATGCTGATTATGATATTACTGGTCATGATAAAAGATTCTATTTCAGTAAGTAGGTTTGGACAGAGAACACTTTTACGCGACAATCATATTTTTTCACCACACGATTTGAGTGGACCTGTCCAATCAGTGCACGTATTTAATCATGCAGCTCAACTCAGAACTTTAGGACCAAGTTTGGCGCTCCAATGTTCCTTCACCAATCCAAGGCCAATCGGAGCGCCGAACGCGCTCCATCGAGATGGTTAAAAAACTCACGCTAGGGCCGCTGGTTATAAAATGTACAAACGTCAAATAAAGTGAAATGTAAAACAATACCTATGCCAGTAGACACCGCTTTAAATTCAGCGCACATCAAAGGGGAAAGGATCGTACCGAATACATAAATGTATATTTTAGTCTTCAACAAAGACAAGCAAAGTAACGTAAAATACATACATAAACTGACGCCTTCTTTCTCTGCGGGTAGGCAGAAACTACAGAACGCTAACAGCTACGATCCTTACCAATGACGTAATTGCCTGCAGCTTCGGAAATTATCCCACGGGAACGTAGTACCAGGATAAAAAGTATCCTGTGTTTTGTCATTCCAGGTTACAAACTACCTGTGTGCCAAATTTCATTCAAATCCGTTCAGCCGTTTTTGCGTGAAAGAGTAACAAACATTTAAAAAAAACTTTTTTCAAAAAAATAAACAACCGACTTCCAAAAAACCACGAAAAAGTGAAAAATAACTTTAATTTCGGAAGTCGGTGACTTTGCATATGTATTTGAATTTTTTTTGTCACCGCCTTCCGAAATTAAAGTTATTTTTCACTTTTTAGTGGTTTTTTGGAAGTCGGTTGTTTATTTTTTTGAAAAAGGTTTTTAATTTTTCACTTTTTAGTGGTTCACATGTGCTTACCCCTTCACAGCGTACCGGCGTGATGTTATGTTATTAACTGGTGTAAACAATTGACAGACATGAGATTACAGCAATCCCTGTCCATTTGCTATCATTTATTGAGGAGTTCCGTTGCCTATCTCCGAAGTTCTTCATCAGATCTTCACCAAATTGAAATGGAACCACTCTGAGGAAGTACTCTTCCAAAAACTACACAAATTGCTTCAAGTGTGCCTATAAAATTTGAAGAGTTCTCTCTATTTCTCCAGGATCCCATCATCAGATCCTGGGGGCCTACTCTCTAAGCGAAATCCGTAGTATCGGCCGTCGTTACGAGTGCTTCGCTCTCTGTCTAACTTACGGTATGTCCGTAAGTGAGACGGAGAACGAAGCGCCCGTAACGATGGCCGATACTACGGATTTCGCTTAGGGAGTAGGCCCCCTACCTTGATGATCATGGGACCACCTGGGAAGTATACCCTTTCAAACAAAAAAAAAATTATCCAAATCGGTCCAGCCATCTTCGAGTAATCGGGGAACATACATAAAAAAAAAAGGTTCCGACGAATTGAGAACCTCCTCCTTTTGGAAGTCGGTTAAAAACTAAAATTTTAAAAGAATTTGAATAGAAATACGCAAATTAGGAAATACCCTTTCATCCCCGTACTGCACAATATATTCAAGTAGCTCTTCAGATTTCTTAGATATACATATGTAACCAGTATGAAATGTTTTATTGATGTTTTTTATTTTTATAATTATTAATTGGCGACTTTTTGCGGCCCCCTTCGATAGGGGCCCAGGGCTCTTGCCCTACCTGCCCCACCCTGGTTACGCCCCTGCCTCTACTACCCAGTTACTGGGTAGACTACCCAGTTACTGGGTAGTACGTGGCTTCTCACTCGTTACTTGCAGTAGGTACAACATACAAATCTTTTTTAAGAACTCCCCTTCAGAATGAAGTCAAAGACTCGTTAATTACAATGTCCAGTCCACAGTCACCCCTCAAACTCAACGGAAGTGTAACAGGTTTTAACTTTTTTAATTGCGGCACCGTTCCGTGTGAAAACTGGCGTGTTTTGAGTGTGGTACTCTAGCGGCCGAATACTGAAACGTCACTCAAATATTTAAAGGCTGCTTAAATGTTTAAGCAGCTCGCTTAAATGTTTAGGCGTCGTACTACATATATGACGTCATATTATTATGGTCTGCTCGAAAAGTTTCTGATGATACAATCATTATTTTTCACTTTGTAGTGATGATACAAACACTACAAAGTGAAAAATAACTTTAATTTCGGAAGTCGGTGACTTTGGAATATGTATTTTAATTTTCTGTCACCGCCTCCCGAAATTAAAGTTATTTTTCACTTTGTAGTCCTTTTTCGGAAGTCGGTTGTTTTTTTTTTTGGTAAAAGTTTTTATTTTTCACTTTTTAGTTATAGTACCTACCTCACTAATTCGAAATTTCTTCATCCTTGGGGTCAAAACAATGCATATTTACGCGATAGCAGCAATCGCGGTTGATATACTGTTATTTTTTTAATCGTTCCGTTGTCTGACTCAGAAACGCATAATCAGATCTAGATTAAATTGAAATGGGACCACACGGGAAGCACCAGCTTTCAAATAAAAAAAGAATCATCAAAATCGGTCACCCACCAGAAAGTTCTGACGTAACAAACATTAAAAAAAAACATACAGACGAATTGAGAACCTCCTCCTTTTTTGAAGTCGGTTAAAAATATAAACAAAAGGATCAGATAACGTAACGTACCCGTGGATGCCAATAAATAGTGCCACTTACAAATGAAGAACTAATTTATTTAACCATTTTAAAAAACGAATACTAACATAAATATATTAAATGAAATGAAATGAAATGTTTATTTATGTAAGTAGATCTTAAAAGACACTTTTACACGTCAATATTTTGTTGGTCAATATTTTTAAAAACTAGATGGCGCCGGCATTTCCTAGCTGACTGTTCCCTGAGAAGACAAGCCGAAACAAACTCAGAGGTCATAGTCTCTTTTAAAGTCCAAACATTATATTATTTAAATTTTATGTGAGTCTAACAATGCAGGGTAATGTCTGGATTATGTACAAGTACTTATATAAAGAAAACAACGAGAAAAGCTTACCTACTTAAACATCCTATAACGTTCCCACTGCTGGGACACAGGCCTTCTCTCAGTGAGAGGGAGTGGGCCGTAATCCACCACGCGGGCCCAGTGCGGGTTGGTAGATGTAGCATGTCTTCGAATTTTTGGTTCTAGTACATGCCGGTTTCCTCACGATGTTTTCCTTCACCGTTTTGAGAACAGTAGTGACGAAATACTTTACACAAAGTGAAGCGTCTGCTTGGGTTCTAACTTCGACCCCACGACCTACAACTCGTAAGTTGCGACCTACCACTGAGCTACCACTGGTCTGAAAGAGCTTCCTGGGCATCAAAGAATCCGTCCGCATCGCTGTCAATGGAAAAAGTGCCCAAAAGACTGGCAGCGTTGCCACGTTTTTTTTTTTTTGGGTGGGAAATCATCAAATAAGTTCTCTCGCTCTGGGTGGAGCAGGAGGGCGTGTCAGACTTTTACTGACTAAAACCCACCCGTGTTCCCTAAGTTGCCTGTGTGCCAGGGGCCGCGGTATCTTTCGAACAACTCGCGAAAAGACTGGCAGCGTTGCCACGTTGGATGGCAATGCCGATTCTTTGACCTAAAATTAGGCCAGCCCTCTGGTCACGTGAAGAGTCGACCAAATTGAGTGCTTCGATTTGCCTATTTGAATACTGTAACTCAAAATTCGATTTTCTTTTTCAATTTAACATGTTTTTGATTTGACAATCTATGTTAATGTTATAACCTCAATTTTCGTCAATGACTTTTCGAATTAATAAAGGAATTAATTAATTATGTTACGTGAGAAGTTGTTAGTAAACAACTCATTATAATAAATTACAACTTTTGTTTAAATTAATAGCATTCATATAAACCGCTTATACATTGCTTAGGTTTTTTTTAAGAACCGCGTTGACGATCATGTCGAAACTACTTCAATAGAAGAATCGTTACTCATATTCAGGAAATACATGGCTTAGTTATTATGTTGTTATTAAGTCTCTTTGAGGAAGCCAAAGAAAAGACCAAATTCTCCCAAGCGAAGAATATAATTCGACAGCAAATGAAAAACCCGTAGATGTACTTGGATAAAAGAGTAATATTATTACCTGGCATGGCTTAGCACGCGAACCGTAGAGAAGCGTTTTGTCGACGGAAGAGTAGTCAAAAATGACGTATCCGTGTAGACAATTGACAGTTTTGTACCGAGAAATGTAGAGAAGCGATTTCTATTCTACGGTAAAGTAGAAAATCAAAATCAATTTAGTCAGTAGTTAACATTTTAGTCCCCCAAAACGCCCTTCACCACTTCCTAGTGCTTTAGCTGGGAAGAAGAAGTGGCGCAACAAACTCCCCAGCAGCACAGCTGTCTGTTATGTTGGAAGACAGATGATACAATAATAGCATACAATTAACATTCAACAATACATGAAAATTTAATTAATAAAAAATATAAAAAATGGTATATGCAGTCAAATAAAATAAACAATAATATGAAGTAACTCATATGACCTGTCAGTAGTTAAGCTAATTTTGGTGAAAAAACACAAAATAGAAATAGAAAGCGTCGTACTAAGCCTGCTGGATACTGGAGTGGTGGCCCTATGGTAAAGGCTCCAACATACGAGTAGTGTAGGTCGTGGATTCTGACCCAGACAGCCGCTTTACTCAGTGTAAAATAATTCATCACCACTGCTCCCAAAACGGCGAAGGAAAACATCGTGAGGAAACCGGCATGTCCTGGAACCGGAGATATTGTGACACTGACATCTACCAACTCGCACTGGGCCCGCGTGGTGTATTACAGCCCACTCCTTCTTTAAGAAAGAGTGGGCTGTAATCCACCACCTCCCCACCACCTTCACCATCTACCTCCTCTGTGTAGAGGCCTGTGTCCGAGCTGTGGGAACATTGCAAGCTGACAGTGGCGAAAGCACCATATAACACGATTCCTACCGGCTTCTCTTTGGTGATTCAAATAGTATTTAATTCGCCATAACATTCAGACAGCCAAAACGCTTATTTTTAGCTTTGTATTACTAAAACAACAAAATAAAATTCTAAATTAACCCGGTGCCATAACGTCATTAATTGGGAATTAAAAATTCATACAGCAGCGATCCCGTAATGATGTCACTTTAGGTCACGTGGCACCGCTTGACACGGACGAGAGCAAGCTGCTGTACAACGGGTTACGATAGAGACGAATATAGAGAAAATGGCTAAGCGAGAACGAGATGGAGGAATATTGCACATTTTATTTGGTTTTCAGCTTTTCAATTTTATTTTAAACTAGCTTTTGCCAGCGGCTTCGCCCGCGTGGAGGTCGGTGTATTATACATATAGATCTTCCTCTTGAATCACTCTTATCTATTAAAAAACCTGCATCAAAATCCGTTGCGTAGTTTTAAAGATTTAAGCATACATAGGGATATAGGGACAGAGAAAGCGACTTTGTTTTATATTATGTAGTGATAGTGATTCTTTACATTAATTGCTGGTTGTTTGATAAGTCAGTAAGTTAAAGCCGTCTTCGCGCCGGCTTCCCTCTTATAAAAATTGACACCTCGCCGCTGCAAGCTGATTATGATACTGTAAGAGCTAGCGAAGCGAGCCCGGGCATTCCGGCTTGGAAAGCCGGACAGGTTAGGTCTGAAGGAGATGACGGAGCCTCAAGTGAGCGAGCAAAGCGAGCCAACGAATCTCCGTCATCTCCTTTGTGTAAAGTTCCTTTAAATATTAAATGTCAAAGTAACTGTGTGTCCCTGCCTCTCTGTTACCTTTCCACGCCTTAACGGCTAAACGGATTTGTATGAAATTTTGCTTACTGTTAGACCATTAGCTGGGTTAGGAAATACGATACCGGTGGTAGGTTCCTGAGATAATTTCCCATCACCATGCGGGCAAAACCGCAGGCAATCTACTTTGATCAATCTGCCTAGCCTTTTACAAACTGATGGGTTTGGCTTCCAGTCTACCTGAATACCAGTATTTTACATGGAGCGACTGCCTATCTAACTTCCAAAACCAAGTTATTGGGCAACACTATACCCCTTTGCAGGGGCGTAACTATGGTGGGGCAACCAGGGCCCGAGCCCTAGGCGCCTATCGAAGGGGGCGCAAAAAGTCGCCAATTAATAAATAAAAAAAACATCAATAAAGCGTTTCATACTGTTACCTATAGGTATCTAAGAAATCTGAAGAGCTACTTGAATATACACCGTGACATTTTAGTCGTCTTACAAAGGTGGTCCACTCAATGTATCCATCATAAAATACCTCTGGGCGCGATTAAAACATTGTTACCATTTATTAAGATAATAGGTACAAAGAAAAATAAATAATGCCTTAGAATTATGAAACACCCTCCCTGTTAATAATGTTTACGTATCAAACGGTAGAAGATATCTACCTACCTACCTTTACGTTCCATCATTAATTCCATCTCCATGACAGGGTGTTTCAAACTACGTCATGCGTTTTAGTGAATTATATTTTCATTTTTTAATTATGCAAATGTTCAAAAATATTTTTTTTTTTTAAATAAATGATTAGTAGTCATTGGATACATGAAGTGGGCTGCAGTTGTAAGACGACTAAAATGTCACGGTGTATTGTGCAGTATGGGGATGAAAGCGTATTTCCAAATCCACCCATTTCTATTCAAATTCTCTTAAAATTGCAGCATTACAAGTTCTGAGTGATTTTTTTTTGCAAGTTGCAATGAATACCTTGAAGGCGTCAAGAACGGTTATGCGACCTAGCTTTGCTCAGTGTAGACCGAGAAGATAATTTACGAAGGGGCGCAAATGTGATGCGTGCCATAGGCGCCATTTACTATTGGTACGCCCCTGCCTCTTTGTAAGACTGGTTGTCTTCGGGCTTCTGACGACCCGTAACGACTGTCGAAGATCTACGAATGACAGCCGTGACGTTGGTGCCGGCTTAGCGTGCTTTTTGGAGGCACGCAGGGATCTCGATATGTAATGAATGGCATCTAGTTTGACAAATAACTAAAATAATTTTGAGTAGAGAAGTAAAATCATTCCAACAAAACTTAAAAATCGATCATCGATCTATCATTGTAGAACAGCTATAAACTGGACTGCACAAAATTTCTCTTCGATTAACATTTCAAACATTTATCGTATCTCATTTACATATTAATTTGTCATTCGAGACTTTGGACAGCGGTTCTCATACTTTCTATGGCACGAACCGCCGAAATACACACAATACATATACTACAGGGGGTAGGAAGATACAGAACGCCACCTGCTTCGATGCTTACATACTCCTTATGCTCAGTTTGTTTTAATATTTCTATGCCAGTTCATTTTATTTTATTTTATTTTATTTATTACGGAAAACAAACAGTAACACATTACATTTTATAGGAAAAAAGTACAAAATAAAATATGACCAAATGTGTAACCAACAACATTTTCCACAAAATACACCTAAAAATAATCTTTAATCTAACCATGCTATTTAAACTAAAACCTACTAACTACAATAATTTAAGTTATGACAACATTTTTGTGTAAAATAACAAAAAAATAAAAAAAAAATTACAAAAATTTAAAAACTCATGAAGGCACGAAATTCACATTACTGTTGACTGTGTGTATCATAACTTTGTTAATAAGACATGTAAGATCATAATTTTGTTAATAAGACCTTATTGTACAGACACCAAGCACATCAAGCTACCCCAATTTGTCAAATTTCTTTGATAGATTTTCATCTCTATAACATAAGCTTTATGGTTAATGTTCAATTGGGAAAATTTTACACTTTTAGGGGGTAGCTTCATGTGCTGGCGTCTGTCAGCCTGGTCTGGCACCTGCCATCTAATCTCTTCACCACCCTTGGTCGACTGGTAGAGAATGCCTAAGGCATTAAGTCCGCCTTTGTATCTTTTTTGTGTGCGAGAAGTTTAAATAAATAAATAAATAATAAAAGTACAAAGTTGTTCAGTTGATCAGTTAGACAGCGGTATGACGTAATAATATTTCGGCTACTATTTCATGGTGTTCAAAAACAGATTAAAAAAACTGAAATCTTTGAATTGAATTTTAAAATTTATTTTGCTATTTCATGAACTAAAACCAACATTTTCCGACTGGTTTTTGCCTAGGCTATCTCAATAATATAATTTTAGATTGTTTCTAGTAAAATAACGATAAGCGACAAAAAAAAAAAACACATTAGAGGTGTCAAGGGACACCCGGATGGAACGAAGTTCCTTTCGATTAATTAGTGAAGGAATTGTAGTAACATTTTAAAAATTGTACATATACGTACACACACACATATATATATATATGTCTGTGTCGCTGTCTGCAGAGAAACACGCGCACGCCGCACGGCTTACAACAATGTTGCAAAAAGTGTCGTTACAACTTTTGGTCTTAATTTTTTTCCGTCTAGCCCCTTTCGCAACGCGCTATAAGGAACTTCGTTCCAAAACTTCGTTCAAAAAACTGAACTACTTAATGCAATGTCCTACTTGGATGTTTGATTAAATTGTTTAATACGAGCGCTAATCCTGCCGATAAACTGTCACGCAGTTTGGCTGGTTTATGGGATTTGTACAAGTTTAGGTCTTTGGTCTTTGTTTGGGTTTTGGTCTTTTGGTTTGGTTTTGGATGTTCAATCCGTCGATACGATCCGTACGATCCGTCCGATCCGTCCGATCCGTCGATACGATCCGTCCGATCCGTCCAATCCGTCCGATCCGTCCGATCCGTCCGATCCGTCCGATCCGTCCGATCCGTCCGATCCATCCGATCCATCCGATCCGTCCGAGCCGTCCGATCCGTCCGATCCATCCGATCCATCCGATCCGTCCGAGCCGTCCGATCCGTCCGCTCCGTCCGATCCGTCCGATCCATCCGATCCATCCGATCCGTCCGAGCCGTCCGATCCGTCCGCTCCGTGCGATCCGTCCGATCCGTCCGATCCGTCCGATCCGTTCCATCCGTCCGATCCGTCCGATCCGTCCATCCTCTGTCTGCAGAGAACACGCGCACGCCGCACGGCTTACAACAATGTAGCAAAAAGTGTCGTTACAACTTTTGGTCTTAATTTTTTCCGTCTAGCCCCCTTTCGCAACGCGCGATAAGGAACTTCGTTCCAAAACGAGCATTTTACGGTGACACAAATCCCATGCATTTGTCTTTTGACATTTTATTAGCAGCCATTTGGACGCTTATCGATAAAGTTGCTGATGACAAGACAGACTAGGTCAATGAGACGCTTTAATCCGTGATAATACGCTTTATAATCAACACGTTAAGGCACAACAAAAGCATAACTTTGAGCACCACCGTGCCAAAATGGTAGGCCGGGGACCGGTATTCTGAATTTCTAAGTTCAAGATCACTGGGTACGCGCCTTGGCACCGTGAATTTGTGGAATGCCTCTCCGTCTGTGATATTCGCTACACTTTGGAATGTGGAGCGTGAAGATATGAGCTCCTGCATTTCTTTAGAAACGGTTAACGTTTGAGCTTTGGATGAGAATTATGAGATAAACGGTCATGAATTTTTGTCACATGCCGCTTTGCGATGGTCAAATTAAAAGCTCATGATATAACAGGGATTTACTTAAACTGTAGGTATCTTTATATGTACAAGTAAAAAAATACTACAATGGGCTTTATTAGAAGGAAAGTCACCCAAAGGCAATATGCCTTGGTAAAAGACTAAAAGTCACAAAAAGGGCAATGGAGAGGGCTATACTTGGAGTTTTCCTACGTGATCGAATCAGGAACGAAGAGAACGGTAGGAGAACTAAACTAACCGATGTAACCCGAAGAATTGCCTAACTTAAGTGGCAGTGGGTAGGGCACATTGCTCGCAGAACAAATGGCCGATGGGCCCAAAAGGACAGGCGAGCGCGTACTGGAACACGTATTTTTAATAACCGACTAAAAACTTATACGCTGGGGACAGCGTTGCTAGATTTTTTTTCGGGCAAAGCGGGGATTTTTTAACCGACTAAAAACTTCTACGCTGGGGACAGCGTTGCTAGATTTTTTTTCGGGCAAAGCGGGAATTTTTTAACTTTTTAGTGAAAAAGCGGGATTCTCTCTTCGAAAGCGGGACATAATAAAATAACGTAAATAATTAGTCGTGTTTTTATTAACCGGCTTTATTATTACTTACCTTTTACAGTTTCAAGTTAAGTTTACCATGATGATAGAAAGTCGTAAAAAATGTATTTTAACGAAAATACGTTACTTTACTACCGTACCTATAACCGCACCGTCGAGCAATCTCGAAAAGCGGGACTGATCCGGTCCCGCGCGGGACATTCAATTTCGGGCAAAAAATCGCGACGTCCCGCCAAAACCGGGACGTCTGGCAACGCTGGCTGGGGAGTACAAAATCATGTAGGAACCTACTGAATGCATGGCAACTTGTTGTGGGTCGATCACCCTGTCACCCTGTATAATCCAAAAAGTTCACAACAATAAAAACTAATGGTACATCTCCATTAAGAACACTTTGACAAAAAATAAACAAACATACTTCTACGCATTAATAGAGGATCAACAAAAAAAAAAGACAATGTCAAGAGTATAAAAACGGCCCATGTGTTGCCCATACGGTGAGATGACGTCACGTCAATGGCCGCCATTTTGCAGACGACAATGTGTCAGATTGATACTTACATTAATGTGTAATTGTTGCTTATATCCGTTGTGGTGAGTATTAGGCGGGTACTGAGTTTTATAAGAATAACAAGAGATTTTCGGTGGTATATTAGACCTTGTATACAGTAGATTTGTAGACCATTTTCTATTTTATTAAGTACCTTATTGACAGGCCTACACTGTCCTCCCAAACCTATGAACTCTGTAATTCGAAAATATTATAAAAGCCAATTATTTATTGTGAACTTTCTTGCCGGCTCTTCTGCTTCTCTCTCTTCTAAGAAACGACCAAATAGAACCAGGCACCTTCTCATGTTTCATAAATGTAATGTAGGTTTATTACCTATGTGAAATAAAATATTTTGATTTTTAATTATTGTATAACTAGCTTTTCCCGCGGCTCCGCCTGCGTAGATGTCGGTTATCGCGTAAAAAAGTAGCCTATGTCCTTCTCCATATCCCGATGCCCAGGCTATTCTCTGCCAAATCTCATGACGATCGGTTCAGCGGTTTAGGCGTGAAAGCGAAACAGACATTTATGAGGTACTAACTAGCTAACCAGTGAGCAAACTGTAACCATGAATTCAGCATATCATTCTAGACCCCCTAGCGCAGAAATGTTTCGTCGAATATACAAAAAAGATCCGCTGTTTCATAGAAAACTTCAATACCTACGCGGTCAAAATGTTTGGAACGGCTGATTTTTTTTTTGTATAACCTACGGAAAAATTCTGCACTAGGGGGTCTAGAATGATATGCTGAATGTATGGTTACAGGTTGCGCACTGATTGAAAATTTATTCTGTATAAACCTTCCTCTAGAATCACTCTGTCTATAGATGAAAACCCGTTGCGTAGTTTAAAAGATCTAAGCGCACAGACACGAAAAGCGACTTCGTTTTATACTATGTCAAGAAGATAACCAACTTTCGATTTAATATGTCGTATGCAAGCTCTCCAAAGCAAACGTTTGTCGTTATTTCTATCCTAAACCGACTTTAGACAATGTAACATCATCTTTTACATAAGACTGCAGTGTCATGCTCTTATGTAAATGAACACTAGAATACTAGTTCTGATGAAATTAGGAATTGACACAGTAATCTTAATTTTGGTTATATCTGTAAATTGTGAAATTAGTGTTTAGGATATGAGATTTTGGTCTGAATTCGTTTTAGTTGAAATTATCTAACTTGAATTTAGTGTCAATTTTATGATTTGTAGCTTCCGTGGAAGAGTAACCACAATTTCGCAATGTATATAATTTATTACCGTTGCGTTCACGTTTGTCTCAAGGGACGATTGCATTTTTTGCCGGTGTTACTAGATGTGTGACGCATCTCTCATCATTTTTCGGGGCACACAGAAGTTAAGAGCAGCGGTGGCCAAGTGGTGACGGCCCCGACCGAATTGTAGGTTCCAACCCAGACAGACGCTCTACTTTGAGTAAACTATTTAATCACCCTCTGCTCTCAAAATGGTGAATGAAAAATCGTGACAAAACCGACATCTAGAAACAAAAATTCGAAGACAAGCCCAATGCCGCACTTAGCCCGGATGGTGGATTACAGCCCACTCCACTGTGTCCCAGCAATGCGAACATTAGAGCTTGATTTTGCTAAACAGATGTTATGTTATGTCATGCAAACCATCATAAAATGAGAGTCTAGAGAGAGTGGAAGACAATGTTTGTACAGGTTACTTAGTCACAGCTTCCCCGGGTGCTTTCTCCGCAGTGACTCGTAAAATATAGTGCAAACAATAAGTAGTAACTTTCAGTGCTTTTGTTGGTCGTTACGACCGTTTTGTGGTGACAATATTGAAATTAGTTGGTTTGAAAACTGCCTTTGTGAAACATGAATTGGAAAAGTATGAATGTCGATGGCTATAAGAGTAGGGAAGCGAACGGAGGCCAAATAAACGATGGATGGACTGTGTGAATGATGATATGGTTAGAAAGGGTGTGACTACGGAGATGACGACTGATAGAGAAGTTTCGAACTTTCTTCGGACGTATCTTCGTTAACGGAGTTAGAGAGTAGGCGCCCAGATGTATGAACGGAAACAAAAGAAAAAGGAGTATGTAAGCATCGCAGCCAACGTTCTTCAGTTTCCGCCTAATCCCATGTAAATAAGGCGTGAGTTTATGTATGTTAAAATTGTATACATAATATTGAGCGCTAGTGAAGTATTAGAAAGGTTTTATTTTTGCCTATAGTGATCTAATTTCTCAAATCTGGCAAGCTTTTCATCCACTTTCCCGCCTCCAAGTTTCATAATATTTTAGGCTGGTAGCCCGGAATTTCACCCCACTTTATCTGTCAATGTCAATTAGCGCCAACTTGACGTTTGACAATTAAACTCAATTTTCTATGTAATTAATTCGTCTTGCACCATAAACATAATTCCATACATACATAATTATGTTGTCAATACGCATATAACTCAGCACGTGGTACTTCAGTGTCAACCAGTAACTAATTAGCCGCGAGTAGATCTACTCTGAATCACTGATGGCACTTGTAAAGATGGCTACACATAATATATGAACGGAAAAACGCTGTAAATTATTGCGCGCGAAATTTCGCGCAGATTTACCTGTCCCTAGACTAGAAGAGCTTTATCGAAGGAAAAATATTCGGAAAGCGGCATCTGGTGATCAGCGAAACCTTTTCCCAACTATTTTGGGGTCGACTTACAACCAAACCGGATGCAGCTTAGTACCATTCTTTTACAAGGAGCGACTACCTATCTTACCATCACAACCCAGTTACTGGGTAATACGATACCCCTTTGTAAGACTGGTGGCCAGACTTTCGGGCTTCTGACGACCCGTAACGACTGTCAAAGATCCACGAATGACAGCCGGAAGCAACGGCTTAACGTGCTTTCTGAGGCACGGAGGGGTCTTGGCATGTTAAAGATGTTCACCCATTCACGGACCAAGCGCGGCAAACGTAATATTTAGACAGAGATAAGGCGCATCGCATCTGCCACGATCAGCGGTTTTACACGTGCGAAATTCCGGCGCGTTTTTCCGCACATATTTATCCGTATCCTAACACAGAATTACGACTATATAATTGAGCATGTGCATTGCGTTTTAAACGGTTTACCTGACATGATACGTAGAAACGTAATTATTATTGTGTGTTATGCTATGCTGTTGGTGGTTATAAATCGATTTGGTTTAAGAGCTCTCCATTAAATGGCAGTTTAATGTCTTCTTCTGATGATGAGATGCTGTGAGACTAAATTACATATTGGAATACAACTGTTTTATTATGATACCTCAGTTTCACTCTGTATGTTGACATTTGTCTGAATTAAGGTTGATGCGGGTTGTTAGAGAGAAATACCTGGCACACAGGCAACTGAAGAAACACGGGTGGGTTTTAGTCAGTAAAAGTCTGACACGCCCTACCGCTCCACCCAGAGCGAGAGAAGTTATTTGATGATTTCCCACCTTGCACGAATGCAATGCAGTAGTTACATAAAGTAATTAACATTCCTTAGTCAATTAGTCCGACTTGCGTCCAGCCATACTCATTCATTACAATAGATAGAAGAATGGTCAACAACAGTCGTCTGTAAGTCTACGAGCAGTCACGGGTCAATGACATTATTTACCAGTGATGTCATTATGACAGATAACATCACCCGAAGACGAATTCCAGTAGTTAGAAACGTTCAAAATCTAGTCGCAAACTCTCAACGACAATCAATGTCAAAAACTTGACAAAAATGTTAGTAAATTAGAGGTATCATATTTGATAGATTGAGACTAGATTGCGAATGTTATTTGAATACGGGAATTGCCCTTCTATTTTTCCCCGAAGGGTCTATAAGTAGGTTTGTACAAACACTTTTACACGTCAATTATATTTTTAAAACTATAAGTATGAGTTTGGCGTTTCCTATCTGACTACCGGTCCACCAGCATTTAACACACATTTCAGTAATGTTTAAGTCCCATGTAACGGGGGGCGACCCTATTGCCATCAAACGAGCACAAATCCAGACTCCGGGCTACTAGTGCAAAATTCCTGATGGAAAAACTCAATGACACTTTGCACAACCTGGGCATCGAATCCATGACTCCATGCTCAACAGCAATGTCTGCGACCACTAGACCAACAAGGCAGTCACCAACGACTAAGCCCTGCTTGCACCACAAATTACTAAATGCCTTTTAGGCACACAGGCAACTGAAGGAACACGGGTGATCAAAAAAGGTCTGACACGCCCTCCCGCTCCACCCAGAGCGGGAAAAGTTATTCGATGAATTCCCACACTAAAAAAAAGAAAAAAAAAGCTGCCGAAGAGAAGACAGGCAAATTGCGACAGTACGACGCGATTTTGGAAGAAAAAAACCATGAAGTTTTCATAGAATCTGTTTTACAAGAGGCACGTCGCGTCTGTCTGCGGAAGCCTTGGCGCTTGATATATTTAAAACATCATACTTTATCCGTCATCTTCAATCGGTAACCAGAAACAGAACAATGATTTGCTAAATACGTTTAGCGCTAAATGGTGGGCCTAAATTACTAGTCACCATTCCTTATCCATACTCAGATCACGACAAAAAACTTTCTCATTTACATAATTAGCTGACATTGCTCGCTCACCCATCGAAATACATGCCTCAGCGTCTGACACTTAACCTTTTATTCTTAGTAGTTGCGTCATGAGGATAATAATAATGATAGATGTGCTAGTGTTATAAAAAGAAAGTCTTGGTTGATTGTTACGATTTGACACGAGATCCGGTTATCCGTTTCATGTTTGATACAGCACTTAAGCTTTTTTTGCGCGTCATTCGAAATTTCGAATACCAACGTGTGTGCAAGAACAATACATTTTTATTTTTAGTATTCCATATTTAATTTTTCCTGCATATTCTAAGTACAGCCGCACGGGTCGATCGATCAGATTACACGCTTGCCGCGGTTGGTCCGTGGATGGGTGACCATCTTTACATACCAAGACCCCTCCGTGCCTCGGAAAGCACGTTAAGCCGTTACTCCCAGCTGTCATACGTGAATCTTTGACAGTAGTTACGGGTCGTCAGAACCCCGAAAGTCTGACAACCAGTCTTACCAAGGGGTATCGTGTTACACAGTAACTGGGTTGTGGAGGTCAGATATGCAGTAACTCCATGTAAAACCTTGGTATTCAACTGCAACCGGTTATGACTAGAAGCCGACCCCAACATACTTGGGAAAAGACTAGGCAGGTGAGATTATGACTTTACGTTTATAAGACAAGTGATCGATACTCTCTAAAAGTTGGGTAATTTGTAATCTCTTTACTAGTAACCCTAGGCACAGTAGCGCCACCACGCTAGCTGTCAATGTCGTGTTTGTCTATTCTATTCTTTATAAAATTATAGTACATTATCAAAGCCGATGTCTATTCTATTCTATTAATGTCTTAAGTGAATTGGAAAAAATGTGTACATGATAAAAACAAAATTAAAAGAAACAACATAAACATATTTTGGTTCTTCATTTCATTACCCTTGGCAGTCTGTAGCATAAATGTCATGAGTGTACAACGCTACTAGGCGCGTAGGTCTTTCGGCGCGTGGCCAAAATCTGAACTAACGGCAGCCATCTTGTTTTGTCAATACAATTTCACTAATGTTTACTAACAAGGCTCCCCAGACAATGTCAATTCAGGCGTCAAAAGATCCCTGTAGTAACAAAATAGTGGACTATTGTCCAACAGATAGTAAATACGGCATCAATATTAGACAAACATACGGCTATTTATACACAGTGCTACACAATCACAACATATATACAGGGCAACAATGAATCGATAGTTATAAGGTGTTGCTATTATGAATTGACACTTGAAACAAAATATTACGATACGGACTTTATTAGTGACTAATTAGCCAAGCATACATACGATTCTTTCAAGTCTTTGGCATTTTCTAAACACCGTAATAAAACAATAGTACCTACTCGAGGGGCTTGTGGCTAAGTAATAACAACCGCAAGGGTCGATCAATCAAGTTAAGCTTTGCTTGCCAAGGTTTGTCCGTGGATGGGTGATCATCTTTACATACTGAGACGCCACCGTGCCTCGCCAAGCACGTAACGCCGTAGGTCTCGGCTGTCATTCGTGGATCTTTTACAGTCTATTTCTGTTCTATTTTTTATTATGGCAAGCAATGCCGATGCCGACTATTCTGCCAATGTCTATAGTGAATTGGAAAAGCATGACGTGTGTGATAAATAAAAAAAAAAAATAGAAGAACGATCTTCGATGATACAGTTGGGCATCTTTTACATTCGTAATGGGTTGTCACATCACAAGACGCATCGCCATAAGACGTGACAATACTGCCAGCCTTTTGAACACTTTTCTTGTTGACAGCGATGCGGACGAATTTTTGATGCCCTGTGATTCTCTCCCTCTTTCGAATATACATGGACATATTATTATGATTTTAAGTCTGGTAGCTGATATCCTCCTAATATTTTAAATGCGAAAGTTTGTATTTTTGGATATTTAGATGTTTGGGTGTTTGTTAGTCAATCAAGCAGAAACAGCTGAATGGATTTGTATTTAACTTGGCACACAGATAGTCTATAACCTGGATTAACACATAGGATCTTTTTATCCCGGTGGTACTTTCCCGCGGGATCATTTCCGACCTCCACGCGAGCGAAGCCGCTGGCAAAAGCTAGTATTATTATAAATTTATTATTAGGTTGTGTGAAAATAAAATATAAAGAGTTAAAAGGTCAGTTTTTCCATGGTTCAAACCCCCTAGTTCAAAAATCATATAATTATCTACTCCAACAACTCCAGTCTAGATTTCTGCGTTTAAATTAATATAAACAACGTTAAAACATACTGCACAGGCACTAATTACCAAGTTACATAACGACTAATTACCAAACAAATCAATGAGCACAGACAATTAACCGTATAAAAACCTTCTCAATTAAGCAGAGGCTGCGTGACGGATACATATCATTGCTTTACGCGTAAAAAAAGTTAACTGTTTAGTCTATTGTTAGGCCAGGTGCACATTGTTCGGTTGAAGAGAAAAAAGATGGCGATTTCTGTAAAAGGCGTTTAGATGGTTTTTGCCTTTAGATTGTTCTCCGTTATTCCATTCACAAAAACCGCTTCCGTTTGCATTAAAAAATGAGGTTCGAATAAAAGATTTATCGAGCAGATGTTTTGATGACAGGTACCGGGGGTTTACATTTAATGCGAAGGATAGAATCATGGTATATAGCGGCACCAACATTTCAGCCGAAAAACGTCAACTACTGGACATAGGCCTCTCCAAAGGGTTTGCCATAATCGCTACGTTTCGCAGGCAGGTTGGCGATCGCATTATGGTGGTAAAAAGCATAGAGAACGCTGCTGCCCATTCTCTAGTAAGTTCCTTAGTCGCCTTTAACGACACACACGGGAAGAAATGGGATGGTGCTATTCTTTACGTCCGGCACCACACGGAACACGCGGCATGACTGGAACGTTTCATATCCAATATCATCATCATTGTCCAATTTATTTCGGGGTCGTCCCCACATGCCTGATAGCAGTAGTGGCCCAGTGCGGCGGCCGCGACTTACCAGTTGTCGTAAGTTCGTACCCAGACAAGCATTTCACTTTGTGTAAATTATTTCACCACAACTACTCTCAAAACGGTGAAGGAAAACAAGGAGGACATCAGCATGTCCTAGAAGCAAAAATTCGAAGACATGTGACATCTACCAACCCGCACTGGGCCCGCGTAGTTCACTCCCTCTCAGAGAGGAGGCCATTGTCCAAGCAAGGGGAACATTATACGGTGATTATGATGAAGTTTTCCCTATATCGCGTTTTAAGTCACTGAGGCCCTAGTGTGAGTTTCATTTAACCATCTCGATCAAACGCAGTGAGCGCGTTCGGCGCTCCGATTGGCCCTGGATTGGTGAAGGACCAATCGGAACGCCGAACGCGCTCACTGCCTTTGATCGAAACTCTCTGTAAACAGCAAATGAGTACACTTCCTAACACCAGTCCAGTAGAGCATAACAAATGATTGTAAAAACACCATAGAACTGTACTTAGATAGTTTATTGATGTTTTTTAGCAGCCATATTGCGGAAAATAACGATAGGAATCGATTATAGATTATTGTGGAGATTAGAAAGTCATCATCATCTTTCTCCTGCCTTCATCTCAATTTATTTATGGTCGACGCAACATGTCTTTTTCTCCCACACTTCTCTATCAGTCGTCATCTCCGTAGTCACACCCTTTCTAACCATATCATCATTCACACAGTCCATCCATCGTTTCTTTGGTCTCCCCCTACTCTTATAGCCATCGACGTTCATACTCAAAACTTTCCTCAGGACATTTTCTTCAGATAGTACGATTATTTATTGTATTTCATGGACGTTTAGGCTTTTTGTCGGTGGCTTAGTCTTCACTATAGAAATATCTATGACCAACTAATATCACAAAAGCCAAAAAAAGTTTGTTTGTTACGCATTCACGCTAACAGAGCTGAAGGGATTTGGATGAAATTTGGCTCACATTTAGAACATGGTCTGGATAAGGAGGCTTTTCATCTTGGGATAGCAGCCGAATACGCGGGCAACAGCTAGGTACTGCTAAATATTTTTGGAAACGTAATACAAAGACCATTATCTGCCTAAGCTTTTTCCTAAAGATTTTGGCTTCCAGTCTAAATGTATGCAGCTAAATACCAGTACCTATTTTACATGGAGCGTCTGCCTACCTGACCTCCACAACCCAGTTACTGGGTAACACGATACCCCTTGGTAAGACCGGTTGTCAGACTTTCGGGCTTCTGACTATCCGTAATGAATTATCAAAGATCCACAAATGACAGCCGGGACCAACGGCTTAACGTTCTTGCCAAGGCACGGAGGGGTCTTGGTATGTGAACCCATCCACAGACCAAACGTGGCAGAGCTTACCCTAAACGATCGACCCGTACGGGTGTTATTAGTTAACCAAGAGTCCCTCAAAAAATTGAAGTGCAATTCAACCATCTTTAAAATATCTGTCAAATCAATTGCGGTAGTTATAAAAATAACAAGCTACAAATCAGTATAATATGTCAACTGTATGTAAAAGTCATTCTGAACCAATCAAAGAGTCAATGAACGGCAGAAATATCAAAAAACATTAAAAAATTCGATCACAATATTTGCATTTAACAACTACTCAACGCTTGCAAAAAAATAAAATCTGTCATACAAAAAACCACCTTCATAAAATTGCCACTCAAAAATTAACCTTAAAGCCACAACATAAGAACTAAAACACAATTCTAATCATATGTGAAGAAGAGCCGATCCAATTTGTATTTAAAAGCAATGTAAAATCGACTTTAATTCCTCAACAGTAAAAACCGTCTTGGTAGAAAACACAAACATGAAATAGTTCAATCAATTTTTAACTTTACGCCTTTATAATAAGATTGAAGCTATGTCATAAGTGTTGCCATATGAGAAAAATGCGTTTCCCATGGTATTACAGGCACCAGGCGCGGAAGTTGACACGCGTCGCCTGTCACGATTTGTTTTGTGTTTTTATCACGATTACAAAGGAGTTAGCAGAAATTGAGGCATCGATTGTAGTTAACAAATAAAAGTCTTGAAAATTTCAGTAAGAATGGTTGCTAATCAACTTTAAATCGTTATAGTACCTAAATGGTAATTCAAAATGAAAAATTATGTCAGGATCTTAAATGATTTACAATTACCCGTTCAATGATACCCCACTTGACACAGTTTGTCGACTGATTTTTTTTCCATTTTCACATTATGGCGTCTGGTTGTCGCCATATTGAATTTTGATTACTGTCATGTCTTTAGGGTCAGTTCACACCGAGACGCGACGCTGCGCACACTTGTTAAAATAGCAACAGAATATCTAACTTAAAAAAAGGTAGATAATTTCACTACGAGCGCGAACGCGTGTCGAAGAACGCTGATATGCACCGTGTTGTGTAGTCCGTATACCTTCATGTAATGTCATAATAAGACCTATTTTGTATCGTGGTCTTAAAAAGTGCGCACAGCGTCGCGTCGCGTCTCGGTGTGAACTGACCCTTACTGACACTCGCAAGATAAAGACAAATCGATTGACGTAAGAATTATCAAAATCAGTTCTCGCGTTTGGTCTCTCAAGCGACACAGACATTCATACACAGGCTGATAAACACATTACCTTCCGCAGTCGGGTAATAACAACGATTTAACCTAAGCAAACGTTGATAGGCCCGTAAAGTCATCAAAACTGCCAAACATTGACAGTTATTAAAATTCGAAAAGAAAATACAAGGTCTTGTTCCAAATTAAATCTAGCTTTGAGCTTAGAATGTAGACTACTAATTAACAATGGCCTAGATTGGTAGCAGACTGACCTTAATGTATTTCCCCAAAAGAGATTTCTGGATCTGTCAGAAGTTATGACAGCTAAGAAGCTTCTAAGCTCGTGCCTTCGTAAAAGGTTAGCTATTTAGTAACATTGATAAATGGGTTCACTGTGTATACGATACAGTCAGCATAAATTGAGAGCGCACCTGACATCTTTAAGAATTCTCCCTATAGTTCGACTTTTAATTATATTCAGTAACTTGACCGTTGAAGGGTTACCAGATTTTGACAAAAAAAAAGATAGTGAGGTGTTGAAATTATGAACTTACATGCAATTTTAAACATTAAACATTAGATAACTGGACTAGGAAAGAGGTGTGGTCTCAAATGCATGCAATTAAAGAACAATAAATACTTATCAATAATTATTTTTAAGGCAATTGCATGTAGTTGAGATGAGAATATTAACAGGGATGTGTGGTGTTACACGAATGGATAGAATAAGAAATGAGTATATAATAGGAAGCCTGAAAGTGGCACCGATAACGAGTGGTAACTGAAAAGTTGTGTGGAAATCGGTTGTCATGGTATGGGCATGTGATACGGAGGAATGAGGAAAACGTCGTGAAGAAAGTTTCGAGTATGAATGTCGATGGCTATAAGAGTAGGGGGAGACCAAAGAAACGATGGATGGACTGTGTGAATGATGATATAGTTAGAAAAGGTGTGACTACGGAGATGACGACTGATAGAGAAGTGTGGAAGAAAAGACATGTTGCGCCGACCACAAATAAATTGGAATGAATGATAAAAACAGCCTCCATTCTTGTACGTTCGGCATTCTGCACACCCTGCGCGATATTAGCGTTATCACACTTAACAGTAGGAATGGCTTTCATTAGACAGTTCAACGACATGCATTACGTTTGACTTTGTTGAGCAGACATTTTTTTTAAACACAGCAGGTTTAGCATGACGCTTTCTACTTCTACTAAGAATAGACAGTGCTTTTTCGATACAAAGTGACATTTCGGTTCTCCATTTTTGACATCGTACCGTAGAGATCCTTCTACAATCTGTCATTTTGTCTTTCGTTTCGAACGATCTTTGTCTAGGTCCCTATAAATGTGAAGAATATTTCTTGCCAAACTGTCAAAATCACACTGATAACAAACTTTCTACTCGACGGCCACAAAGTATAGTTATACGATTATTTATAAAACCATGATGCGTTTAGAACGCATAACTGTGATAATTAATAGACGAACATAGCCATCTTTTCCTATTGTACATCATTTAGTAATAGTCATGTCTATTCTTCCATTGACAAATCTGTGCTCGTGCTAAGCCTGCTGAAATGCATCAACAATATTCTTAATAATGACTCAGATTGGGGTTGAAAGAGTGCTACGAACTAGGGTGCTGGAACTGCTGGACAATCAGCCTTGCTTCTATTTTCACGGACTAGCATATATATAATGAGATATTCTCTTATCGTTCATACTGGTACGAAATACTTGTTTCTGAGTTGGAGTTTTTCTATTTCATAATATCTGAGTATTTCAGGAAACGGGTAAAAACCAACCAATCAACAAAGCGACAGTGCAAGTTTATGAGAACCACGTTATTCACATGGATCACATGCAATGCACGCTATAATACGCGGAAGTTTACACACGTCACGCTCCACGCGCATACGTGTTAGCAATACTTACATGTCACGCTTAGAACTACGAGTGCAGGCAGGGTAGGGTAGCAAGATCATGGGCGAAATTGTGGTAGTATTTGTTGTAGAGGATTAAAACGTAAATATTAGTACTCAGTGCAAGCGGCAAAAAAGTTGGGACACCTCCAGGAACAAGCAATCAATAGAAAGAAAGAAGAAAGAGAAATGCGTTTATTGGCTTAGCTTAAAAAACAGAAAATTAGGAACTCTACATCCGAATTCATAAGCGATCATCGCTCCAAGTTTGAAATAAAAAACAACAAATCAAAATTGGCAAGTACTCATTATACGAAAGAACCGGTTAAACTTTCGCCTGGCCTAAGAATTGAGTTGGCGAGTTCGCGACCTCGACTGGTGCGAAAAAAAAAACTCTGTGTAAACTATGTGGCAAAAGGTCAACGACTTATTCAAGTACTTATAAAATAGAATACAACATCACATCACGCCTATTGTCCTCGAAAGGTAAGGCAGAGGTCACGTACGTACAGGTTATGTTTCAATTTCCATGTAATACGGCATATAGCCATCAACAAAAGACAAATTAAGACTGGCTGCTACTGAAAAAATCCAAATGGAAAATCGATTAACACTGTGCTCGACCCGGGAGTAAAACCCACGGTCTCATGCCCAACAGTAGTGCTTGCTACCACTAGACCCACGAGGCAGTTACTTTAAAATGTGGTCGAAAAGAGCTTACCTAAAAATTACTTCTATCAATCACTAGGTATATGAAATACTATTAAAGATTGTTGAACGATGATAAAATACACTTTAAAAACCATTTATATACATGACAAAGTTGCGCAGAACAGATAAAACATTAATTATTAAAACGCACGTGGGGTAATTTAGCTTCTATATCTGGCAACACCGTCGCCCTACGGGTGCGTTCAGAATAAATTAAAGTAATTGATCGCGTTCGTGACATTTAATGGCGTATTATTTTATATGTATGGACTTTATGATGTGTAAGATTATATTGATGCATAATAATTTCATGCTTATTAGAAAACGTAGTTGTGTGATATATAGTTTTATATACATAAATGGTTAGTAAAAGGCGCTTCCTATTATTATACCCGGAACAGAGCGGAATTCCTTTATGCAAATTACTGCCTTTGATAAAGGCATGTTTCTAGTGACGGTTTATTAACGAGATATATATACTAGCTGGCGCCCGCGACTTCATCTGCGCAGGATTAGTACTTTGAATAACATATTTTCTTCTCCAAGGTCCTATCTATCGTATAACTATCATTAGAAATAAATTATACATTTTTATTGTATTTATGGTTCACTATTTTGGAAATAATGTCTTACACTTAAAAGATAGATATAAGCTGTCGCGGGCTTTTTTGTAGGACTATTTAAGATAAACATTTCCATTATACATTATACGTGTGACTCTAACGGTTTTTGCAGCGCACGCCAGAAAACCTCGCAGATGGCAGATTCTTTTTTCTACTTACTTGATACTTATCGTTATATTTTCGACAATTCACACAATATCTTTATAAATTATAGCCTAGGTGTTATTCTGATGTATAAGCTTTATTATAAAGCTTCATTAAAATACATTCAGTCATTTTTGCGTGAAAGAGTAACAAACTTTCATACATCCATACTCACAAACTTTCACATTTATAATATTAGTAGGATCTGACAGCCTTTTCCCTACTATGTTGGGGTTGGCTTCCAGTCTGACCGGATGTGGCTGAATACCAGTATTATACATGGAGCGACTGCCTATCTGAACCCCAACCCGATGACTGGGTAATACGAGTGCCAAAGATCCACGAAGGACGGACGAACGGCTTTCCGAGGCACGGAGGGGTCTTGATGGTCGCCCAACCACAGCCCAACCGCGGTAAGCGTAGCTTAACCTGATCGATCGTGAAATTTATTTCGTACATTTCCATACATTTATCTTCCTTGTGTTAACGTGACGCTGTGATGTGGACGACCACAATAATATCGTCAGAATATAAATCATAAAAGCGGAAATTGGATGACGTAATCATAACAGTGCCGAACATATGAATCAAACACAACAAAATAAACCATCTCTATTGTCCATTACTTAACACACATTCTAAACTGGATTACCGACCAGATTAACTCGATAATAATAACTAACACAGCTTACAAAAAACCAGCGACTTACGTTACAATTGTGTAACGGTTACGTTACTGAAGCTGTTTGCTTTACATAAGTGTTTTTGTTGCTTAGTTTATGAACATCGCTTGTTTTGATGATTATAAAATTATAATCTTGTAATTTTGAACGAATAGTAATGATAAAAGTAATTTTGTAAATTACTGATCAGTGATCACCAGAGGTCGGAGTAGGTAGATTGATTTTATATACTTGCGTCAAGATATTATAATATGGACATGCTATTTTATCCATAATGTGCGGGAAGTACCGGAAAAAGTTCCGGAATTGGAATTATGGAATAAAATAAAATACTGATTTCTTTCACCATTAGCTAACACTGGTAGCGTAGATTGATATTATTAATACGTTTTTCACCTTAAACACAAATTCGTGCTAATTTCAAAATTCCGAAACAAATATCACAATAAATATGAAGTTCCGGTATTTTGGAGGCATATCCATATTATCCTCTACGTTTGACGTCAACGACCTTAAATCAATCTACCTACTCCGACCTCTGGTGATCACTCACTTAGTAGAGATGACAGTTTCTGAAAAGAGTTGCCATACGTCCAGAATCCCGCGAGTTGACTTAGTTTTGTATGGTTTCGGAGAGAATAACTAACATTTTTTTGCTATAGAGAGAAATCAAAATCAAAAGTCTTTTATTCAAATTAGACTGAGAATCAGCACTTAACGAATGTCAAAATTACATATAAGACAGTCCCCCAAAACGCCCGCCCTTCACCACTTCCTAGTGCTTTAGCTGGGAAGAAGAAGTGGCGCAAAAAACTCTCCAGCAGCACAGCTATCTGTTTAGTTAGACTCGATTCTATACATAGGTAGGCAAAGTAATCAACATTATGAGAAAAGTACTTCTCCGATTTTTTTTTATTATTTAGCAAAGCTCATATTTATGTGCCTGATAAATTATATTGGTACGGGAGACATGCCACAAAAAGGTCTAGTTTTCTTTTAAGATCACCAGGTTTAAGCTTCTTAACCTGAGTACGTTATTTCCACAGGAGCAAATAGTTTTTGGATACCAATTCCTGCATGTTTTCTCATAACTTGTATATTGCACAAGCCATGATGTAGCTTGATCTCTCATATCGGTACCAAACGTACGAGAATTGCTCGTACAAAAAACAAGACCAGCGGTAAATGTGTAACGCACTAACAGTAGCCATGGTTTTCATTTTGACAGTTCAAATACATTCATTGCGTTACTTACATTTTAGAGCTGACTACTGGGGAGTTTGTTGCGCCACTTCTTCTTCTTCCCAGCTAAAGCACTAGGAAGTGGTGAAGGGCGGGCGTTGTGGGGGACTGTCTTACGTAATTTTGACGTACAAAAAGTACTGACTAAAAACCTAGTTTTAATAAATGACTTTTGATGTTGAGACAATTTTTCGAAATGAATAATGAGCCTATAAAGTTCCCATTGCTGGAACTCAGGCCTCGTCTCGGTTAGAGGGAATGGGCCGTAATCCACCAAGCGGGCCCAGTGCGTATTGGTAGCCCAGTACGGGTTGGTGAAGTAATGTTAATACATTCAGACATTCAGACATTTTGAAGGATATATTGCTACTGCAATGATCCTTCAAAATGATTTAGATTCTGATTGATAGTGTTACGCAATTAGGTTGCTAAACATTGCATTGTACAACAAATTATGTCTTTACAATCTTTCTTCTTCACTCCTTCCAAGTACGACGGTAAACTAACCTCTCAATCAAACCAGTTCCTAAACCAGTGATTTACTTGTCATTGTGCAACAGTTACTTACACCGCAAGTTTTCTCTTTGCATAATTCTTAACGACGTAATAACTGTGAAGTGTAAACTATACTTGTCACATCAACTACCAGTTTTGACAGCTGGTCGGCAGGGTTGCCATTTTATGAAGTATGTAGTGGACTAAGAATGGGGAGATTTAGCTAGACAATCGATATGCAATTTAAAGATTTTTTTGGTCAATTTGAGATTTTGGTCACTACGTTTTCTTTTGAGTTACTTACCTATCAATTATCATGGTCATTTGGTGGCTATGAATTATTGAAAATAATCCCCCTTTTTAGTACCAAACGATTCGTTGCCTAAACTGCATGAATACGCATAGTAAGTGGACGAATTATACCACGTGGGTATACCAACACGCAGATGGAGGGACGAACTTCACTCATTTCGAAAGAACTGGACCACAATAGCAGAAGACAGATGTGTGTGGAGAAGAGAGGGGAGGCTTTTTCCAGCAGTGGGATTATAAAGGCTAGGCTAGATAGACAGACATTCATGAAGTTACAGCAAGAATTAAACATTACTTACATAACATGAAAGCTTGTATTCCCCGAAGGGTTATGCAGAAGTGTACAAATAACACACACAAATTTGCCAGTTATGTTAAAGTGCCATGTTATAGGGGACCAGCCTATTGCCATCAACCGGGTACCGTTTCCGGCTCCATGGAAAAACCCAAAACAACTTTGCCCGGCCTCGGAATCTAGGACCCCATGTTCAGTAGATAGTAGCGTTTGCGACCACTACATCATTTAGGTAGGAATTAAAGTAGGTACCTATTGCTTCCCCTTATAAGAGCCAGAGGCCAAGAGGGGCTTGTTACGGGTCGATCGGTTAGGTTAGGTTAGGTTAGTAAAGCTACGCCTGATGCGGTTGGTCCGTGGATGGGTGATCAACTTTACATACCAAGACCCCTCCATGCCTTGGAAAACACGTTAAGCCGATGGTTCCGGCTGTGATTTTTGTATCTTTGACAGTGGTTACTGATCGTCAGAAGCCCGAAAGTCTGACAACCAGTCTTACCAAGGAGTATTGTGTTACCCAGTAACTGGTTTGTGGAGGTCAGATAGGCAGTCGCTCTATTTAAAATACTGGTATTCAGCTGCATCCGGTTAGACTGGAAGCCGACCCCAACATAGTTGGGGAAAGTCTAGGCAGATGATGATAAACTTGACCCAGAAACCGACCAGCATAATTTTTTTCGATTTCTGCTAAAACTGTAGACTATGTGGCGACATTTACCAAAGTTAAGCAATACTACGTGCTTACTTAGTTCATTATCAGTCTACCTAGAATAAATCAAAAGGCAATGAAGAAATATTTCTGTGATCGAAACGTGCTTTAGCTATAAATCTAAACAAATAAATAAAATTGAAGTGAAATGTCTCTTTGTATTGTCATAATAACAGCTTTTTGCTAAATGTAAATTAAAGTATATATTTACGGTAGGAACTTATAACAAAAAAAAAAAAAACATTTTAACAATTTTTGTCTGCCTGTCCGTCTGTTTGTACCGGCTAATCTCCGAAACGGCTGGACCGATTTTGACGGGACTTTCACTGGCAGATAGCTGATGTAACAAGGAGTAATTTAGGCTACTTTTATTTTAGACGTTTTATTTATATTTATTAATAGGTATATACTTTTTGTTCAATTCCACGAGGACGAAGTCGCGAGCACAGCTAGTCACCAATAAGGCGAGTAGCGTAGGTAAAGTAGATATTATAATAAAGCTTGAAATCTATTTCTAGGCATCTTGTTATGTTCTCACCGAAAGAAAAAACAATTTGACGCTCGATAACGCCGAAATAAAAATAATCTTGTACCGCGAAATATTTCGGTCGTAAATCTTTTTGCGTTGGAACTTCGTCAAATAAATATGAACTTTTAGAATAAACTCGTACGATCATGGATTTTCGATTTGGAAATTCTGAGTAGCAACAGATAGTCCGGTTGATTGCACTAGGCTCGCCCCTTATTAAGTACATGCGACTTAAACATAACTGAAGATTTTTTTTTAAACGTTGCCCCACACTAGGAATTGCTCCTGTATTGTGGGTGCGTCTACAAACATTTAAACTCACATACACAAACAGCCAGACCCGGAACAACTACTTGTAGGTCATACAAATATTTTTGATCCGTGCGTAATCGAACCCGTGACACGCAGCGCAGCAGTCAATCGCTTCATCACTATACACTTATAGGTACACCTCTGATGACCGCTGCCCATCCCGTCGGGGTACCAAGTCGTGATGTTATGTTAGATCCTATGATACTCTGGAATACGGTCCATCAGTGACAGAATTTTCGGAAACTGATTTAATTAAATCTAAATCAAAAGTCATTTATTCAAATTAGGCTGGTGTCAGTACTTTTTGAACGTCAAAATTACATAAGACAGTCCCCCAAAACGCCCGCCCTTCACCACTTCCTAGTGCTTTAGCTGGGAAGAAGAAGTGGCGCAACAAACTCCCCAGCAGCACAGCTGTCTGTTATGTTGGAAGAACTTGATTCTATACAATGGTAGGTACGAAATTAACGTTACGAAACATAAAATTAAAATATTAGCCATATTATTATGTCAACAAGCACACGCCATCGCCAAACCAAATAAATCATTAAAAAATGTACTCAAGCAGACATAAATAATAAAAACATAAATAGAACTTAAAACCTAAATTAAAGACTCCAAGCATAAAGGGCGGGCATGTTCACATAGTTGTAGCTAGAAGTAATAAATGTTAAACTAGGACCTTCGGAGTAAAAAAAACTTTTTTCAAAAATAAACAACCGACTTCCAAAAAAACACTAAAAAGTGAAAAATAACTTTAA
Organism: Polymixis lichenea; assembly: GCA_949091785.1. Lineage (NCBI taxonomy): Eukaryota > Metazoa > Arthropoda > Insecta > Lepidoptera > Noctuidae > Polymixis > Polymixis lichenea. Next base: position 11,819,158 of record OX420959.1, read on the forward strand.
TTTCGGAAGTCGGTGACTTTGGATATGTATTTAGATTTTTTGTCACCGCCTTCCGAAATTAAAGTTATTTTTCACTTTTTAGTGTTTTTTTGGAAGTCGATTGTTTATTTTTTTGAAAAAAGTTTTTTATTTTTCACATTTTAGTGGTTCACATGTGCTTACCCCTTCACAGCATACCGGCGTGATGTTATGTTATTAACTGGTGTAAACAATTGACAGACATGAGATTTCAGCAATCCCTGTCCATTTGCTATCATTTATTGAGGAGTTCCGTTGCCTATCTCCGAAGTTCTTCATCAGATCTTCACCAAATTGAAATGGAGCCACTCCGAGAAAGTACTCTTCCAAAAACTACACAAATTGCTTCAAGTGTGCCTATAAAATTTGAAGAGTTCTCTCTATTTCTCATGGATCCCATCATCAGATCCTGACTTGATGATCATGGGACCACCTGGGAAGTATACCCTTTCAAACAAAAAAAAAATTATCCAAATCGGTCCAGCCATCTTCGAGTAATCGGGGAACATACATTAAAAAAAAAAAATTAAAAAAAAATGTTCCGACGAATTGAGAACCTCCTCCTTTTGGAAGTCGGTTAATAAATAAACACTTAAAACTATTAACAATAACAAAACCATGGTCAGCAAGACAACCAGTTACCACCTTTCGATACGCTTCCGTACCGAATTGAACCTCAATCAATGTTACCTACCGCAGGAGTCCTGTAAAACGCTGTTCACAAATCCAAGTAGCATCCAAAGTAAACAGTAATCTCTACACAGTATAAAACAAAGTCGCTTTTCGTGTGCAGCGACCTTTTGAACTACGCAGCGGAATTTTCATCGGTGATTCAAAACGAAGTTTTATGCATAATACACACGCGGCAAAGCCGCTGGGACAAGCTAGTAGGATATATTTTAAGTTAACATGAGAAATTTACCTTAGACAAATTCAAGGGCAGAAGCTAGACAAAATACTTGTGAAATATAGACGTAGATAATACTACCCACTACTACTACCAGACGGGTGACGACCGCAACAAAAATCGCGAACCAAAAAACCATTGTCATCGCCGCCAACCCTATCCAACAATAGTGTTGAGGCATCGCTTTGCAAAACCGGTATTTTTATCACAGAAACCGGTCTTATATGTTAGATTTCTCTCAGTCGTTTAATATTCAGTGAAACACATAGAAGAGATATGTGCCAATGGCAGGCAGTTACATTTCTAAAACGGTAATAGATAAATATATATAATTACTATGTTAGTTTTAAGTTATTAGCCTGCACCGTGGTTAAATTATTATTTACCGTTATTACAGGGGAACGGGTCGATCGGAGGTTAAGGTACGCCTGCCACAGTCAGTTCGTGGATGGGTGACCATTGACATATTGAGACCACTCCGGAAAGCACGTTAAGCCGTTGATCCCGGCTGTCATTCGTAGATCTTTGACAGTCGTTACGGGTCGTCAGAAGCCCGAAAGTCTGACAAACAGTTTTACTAAGCAGTATCGTATTACCCAGTAACTGGGTTGTGGAGGTCAGATAGGCAGTAGCTTCATGTAAAGTACTGGTATTCAGCTGCATCCGGTTAGAGAGGAAGTCGACCCCAAAATAGTAGGGAAAAGTCTAGATATATGTGCCTTTATATACTGTTGTCCGCGGCTTCGTTTGCGATCCAAGATGAAAAGTTTTAGCGTGGAAGCGTAACAAACGAACGAACTTACTTTTACATTTATAGTATTGTTTAGCAAGCGCAAAAGCACGCCACTGTATAAAATCCCCGTCAAATATTTGTACAAATATCAAGAAACACCATGACTAACCTATCACGAACAAATGGGGCGTGAAGCCGTAAGGTTGACTTACAAGTCTCTGAAAATGGCATTTTCAACAAATAATGGAAATTATTATACGTAGCCAGAGAACAGTAATCAAATGTTATTGGTTTGACAAAGAAGCTAATAATAAGTATATGATGGAAACGGAGACTGGATGAACACAATCTGCTAGGCGGGAGAAATAGATAATGTCATCACCATCCCCGGATTTAGCATTAAGCTTTTAATTTTCTGCCCGTGGTAGGCATGTGAAGTTTGCATAGTAACTTGAGGTTGGCTTGAGGTTATGTATGTGGCAGTGGCGAAACCACCATATAACACGATCCCTACCGGCTTTCCTTCGGTGTTTGGCATCTCTACCGCTTTTGAAAAATAGCACGTCAAAAGTGTTTACTATTGCAAAAAAATATAGTTACACTACGGGTATATCATTCGCCTTAACATTCAAACAACAAAAACACTTATTTTTAGCTTTGTATTACTACAACAACAAATAAAAATCTAAATTAACCCGGCGCTAAAACGTCATAATCGGGAACTAAAAATTCATACAACAGCGATCCCGGATGTCACTTTAGGTCACGTAGCACCGCTTGATATTGGATGAGAGCAAACCGCTGTACAACGGGTTACGATAGAGATTGAGGAATATTGCACATTTTATTTGGTTCTCAGCTGCTTAATTTTGTTGTATTTAATTCTTTATAATAACTTCAGAAGATGGTAAGTGTTATTTTTTGATAAGTCAGTAAGTTAAAGCCGGCTTCACTCTTAGAAAAGTTGACACCTCGCCGCTGGTATGTGTGATTCCAGGATATCACCAGGACCTTACATAACGTAGATAGAGAATATATATAGAGGTATGAGGAAGAGGGTGTAAACTTCATTATTCAAACAAAAGGGAGGATTCTCCGACCAGACGAGTGTGGCGTCTGGTGGGCTACTGACCGACGATTGATCTCGGGAGTTGCGTGGTAAACTCTGCTTCCGCGATGCAGGATTTTGCGTGACGTCAGTGTGATGCGCAATTCATATGTGACGATGTAGATGTAGAAGCGTACCGGAAGACGTAGAGTGGGAAGGCCTCCCACAAGGTGGACTGATGACCTTGTGAAGGCCGCGGAAATCCGCTGGATGTGGGAAGCACAAGAGCGGTCGAAGTGGAGGAGCCTGGGGGAGGCCTGTGTCCAGAAGTGGACGTTCTTCGGCTGAAATGATGATGACGATGAGATGTAGATGCCTCCATAGTGCCTATATTCCCCGAAGGCATAAGCAGTAGTGTACCTACCCATAGTATGCCCACATTTCACCAGCTATGTTTCAAGTACCATGTAACAAGGGACCTATTGCCAACAAACTATTTTATAGTGTTCATTGTTTTTCGTTATGTATTTTTGTGGTGTACAATAAAGTATATTTAAATAAATAACCGGGTAAATTCCTGACTTCCAAACCGCTACTCAGAAATTCTTAACGGAAAAACTTAATAACACGAGGGGCAGAAAAAGCGAGCAACAATCAACCTAGGGGTGCGGGTTGTTCGAAAGAGATACCGCGGCCCCTGGCACACAGGCAACTGAAGGAACACGGGTGGGTTTTAGTCAGTAAAAGTCTGACACGCCCTCCCACTCCACCCAGCGCGGGAGAAGTTATTTGATGATTTCCCGACCTCCAAAAAAAAAGCCTATATCTAATATTCCCACTGCCGGGACACAGGCCTTCTCTTTGTGAGGTGGAATGGGGCTGGAATGGAATAATCAACCACGCGAGCCTAGAGCGGGTTTGGTGAATGTCGTCACACGTCTTCAAAATGTTGGTTTCCACGCGATGTTTTCCTTCACCGTTTTCAGAGCAGGGGTGATGACATTAAATACACTAAATAAAGCACCTGCCTGGGTTCGAACTGACGACTAACAATTTGTAAGGCGTGGCCAATCCACTGCGGCCACCACTGCTTGCAGTAGAGCGGAAAGACAGCCATATCTCTTAAGGTGAATCTAGTCCACATTTTTCCCATACAAACTTCGGGAGTGTATTACTCCACTGTTCGACAATGTACATCAAAAACTAAACATGGTATGGTTTTGTCTCATTATTAATATTGTCTGTACAATTCTAAAATAATAAGCTATTAAAAAGTTAGGAGCCCATAAAGTTTCGTTTTTCTGCTAATTTAGCCTAACTTTGGGCGTGTTTTTTTTTTTTTTTTTTGTGTTTGGGAAATCATCAAATGATTTCTCCCGCTCTGGGTGGAGCAGGAGGGCGTGTCAGACTTTTACTGACTAAAACCCACCCATGTTCTCTCAGCTGCCCGTGTGCCAGGGGCCGCGGTATCTCTTTCGAACAACCCGCACCCCTGGCAGGCATCGGCCCTTGCGAGCCCCACCAGCTGCTGCTGACGTCCCCCTGCGACGGGTCAGTATAGGCCCCGCCGCCTACCACTTTTCGGCTGCAGGGGATAGGGAGAGCGGCCAACGCTATACCGACACTCCTCTTCCCCTGCGGCCCCACCGCGTCCGCCATCAAACGGTGGCGGCCCCGTCCAGGCCACGGAAGGTAAGAGCGCTACTCAGAAGTACCGGCACTCCTCCTCCGCCGCAGCCTGTAACTCTCAGCCGCGATGCCTCCCATTCGACATCGCGGCCCGCCTCAGCTGCGATGCACCTCACCGCAACCTACTTTTTGGCCGCTACGTCGTCGGCTTGGAGGCACAAGCCCTGACGAGCGGCCCCACCTTGGGGTTCCTCTTCGCTTCACCGTGGGAGGGTGACCACGGTTACTGAGCCCCCCCTCAACGACAATGCGGGAACCCTTCTGGGGGGGAACTTTGGGCGTGTTTAAGTAACAAAAGAAGTGTAAAATCTCCAAAACCAAGTCGGTACCGACAAAGCACAAATATCTAAAAGTTCAATAAACTTTATCGGTCATTGATTTATGCAGTGGTTTTTTCATAAAACCCGATCTTCCGAAGGGCTTTTCTTATTTTTTTACACGCCTGTTTTACTATAAATGATCCTGCATCTCACTCAATAACGTTGTGCGAGTAGACTAGTTTCTAACTGCTCATCACTGATATTACCTCTGTCGGACACGATGCCTGGTGAACAGCGTGCTATTTAGCCTGGCCCACTAGTGAGTTCGAGCCCGCGCCTAGATTAACTTGAACCAATGCATTTAATAAAATACTAAAATATAAACTTGCTCCACTTTACTCAAGCAGACACTCGATTAACAAAATCAAAAATCCAATCTCAAAAAATCTAGATTTTCGACCTCGTTTATTTTGTAACGGTTTTAGTGCTAAAACCACGAATGCCATTAATATGAGTTCTTCTAATAGCTTATTATATTAGAAAGCTGTCGGTACCGGTTGGAAGGTGAGCAGAAGTGTTTGGGTTGAATGGTGAGGTAGACGGGGACTGTTTTTGGCGTAGTTGATTTATTTAAAATATATTAACTTTTGCCAGCTACTCCCTTGTGGCGTTCGAAATATATCCCACAGGAACGTACTTCTGGGATAAAAGTATCCTATGTGTTAATTCCAGGTTATAAACTATCTGTATGCTGAATTTCATCAAAATCCGTTCGCTACTCAGATCATGACGTCACTCAGAGACAGAACTGAAGTCTCAGAATGAGCCTGTACTGGACCTTCAAACAGGAACACAGAAAACCGAATCAGCATACTAAACAAAAATGATTAAGTAACAAATCACAACCGACAACAGTGCACTTCACCTTACAAAGTATCGATTCAATAGATTTTATAGCTTTATCGTGATATCAAAGTGAAATTAAAGACAGGATGGATCAAGTCTTGAATACAAGTGATTGACGGCGACATGAAAGAAATTATAGGAAACTATTAAATACTTAAACTAAGTACCTCCTTCATCATATTCATTTATTATCCGCACAGCCAAAGTGTGGAACTCTCTGCCTGCGTCTGTGTTCCCTTCCACATTTAACCCGTCTACCTTCAAAACAAGAGTGAACATGCATCTTCTGAGCACGCTCATGCCACTTAGACCTCATCAATCGCTTTCCATCAGGCGTAATCGAGGTCAAGGGCAGGCCCATGTAGTAATAAAACAAATGGTTTTGACTTTGTACAGTCGAGTTTATTAATATATTGGCACTGTCAAGGATTCAAAATATTGTGAGCGTTGGATAGCTCAATAAATTCTATAGAACCTGCAGATCAAAATTATGTACTCATGTGAACGGTTCAATAATATATGTTGTGCATTAGGCAATAATATGAAAAATTATGAGAAAAATAATAGGTAGTTTAAAAAACAAAAAAAAACACGCTTTAAAAACCAAACTAAAAAAGTAGAAAATAATGTAATTCTATTAAAAAGCGTGGGGGCTTTTTGAGGTATTTTTATAATCAATTAATATCAAGCACCCCACGCTTTTTAATAGAATTAAATTATTTTCTACTTTTTTAGTTTGGTTTTTAAAGCGTGTTTTTTTAGTTTTTAAAACTATTATTTATTAACTATTTTTTAGTTCTGCTAACTACAAAAGCGTGATTTTTTAGTTTTTTTTTTCTCTTTTTAATTTTTGTATTGTCATCGGTCCACGATAAGTCTACAAAGTTTAAATTAAATCTGACCGTTTGAAGTGGATCAAAATCGCGCCTTAAGGAGTCGGTTCCAAACATACATACAAACAAACATACAAGTGAAGCTAATAGAAAGCGTGTAAAAAGGAGTCACATATGAATCTAAATCTTGACCACAATTTAATGATGCTTATAGTTGTCACAATATTATTAACTTTTTTGACGTTCATATATTTTTGAAGCCAGAAAGGACCAGTATATGAATGTACTCGACTGTACTCTATTAGAATACGCCAAAATACACTTTTTTCCTAAACGGACTTTTTTGACCGCAGAATAACGAAATCACTTCACTCAGTGATTTGGTTTTCTGCGGTTTTTCTATATTTTCGACTGTGAGACTTGACTGTTTGTTGGTCGGTCATGAATGTGAAGTGGCGCGAAGAGACGACCAGGCCTTTATAAATATTGTTTAAATTGAGCTCCTGATCTTATATTAACGAATTAGGATGTTTGAAATACTACAATTTTGTAAAATCAAAAAAAAAATAGATACCGAAAAAAGTGCGAGAAAATACATAAAGAGGATTGAATAAATATTACTCTATTTTATTCATCTATACTCTTTATTTAATCTCTCTGAAATAATCAACTTCTTCTAGAAAAAGTTGGCAACCCTACGTATGGTGCCCACTAAAGGGAATTTCTAATAGGTCGATTTTCGGCGGGTCAGTCACATTTACACAGGACGGTAAAAATCGCAATCCCGGTAATTAACGGACGTCCCAATTTACGGCAACCAAACTTTTTCCGGGTTCACATTAAAATACACTAAAACTGCTGTCTATCTCAGTAATAAATATCCAAAAACGCCAACAAATATCCCACAACCGTTTAAAACCGCCGTCATCCACAATTAACCTAAATGATTACAACATTACAATCACATCGACACAGAAATAAACTTCATTTTTGTCGTGACTCAGTACAAGAATAGACAGTTTGTCAATACGCTATTTTTGGATAGCTATGGGGATCAAATTCAGGATTATTTTGGTTGCGTCATCATTAAAAGGCTGAGCCGAAAAATCAGACAGTCAGATTTTGTGGAGGTAAGATAGGCAGTGCATAATCTGCCTAGACAATGTTCCCACTGCTGGGACACAGGCTTCCTCTCTGTAAGAGGGAATGGTGGATCATAATCCACCACGCGGGCCCAGTGCGGGTTGGTAGATGTCACATGTCTTCGAATTTTCGGTTCTAGGAAATGCCGGTTTCCTCACGATGTTTTCCTTCACCGTTTTGAGAGCAGTGGTGATGAAATAATTTACACAAAGTAACGTGCCTGCTTGGCTTCGAAACGACCTACAACTCGTAAGTCACGGCCGTAACCACTGGGCCACCACAAGGGTTGCCAACTCGTTTTGACAAAAAAAAAACGTATAAAATGGTTTGAATAGGAAAATGATTTTACTGCCTTAAAAACGCATTTTTGTGTGCTTTTAGCACATGCTCATATACATAAAATATAGGCAGATATAGATAGCCAGTCGCTCCATGTGAAATACTGGTATTCAGCTGCATGCGGTTAAACTGGAAGTTGACGTCAATATACTTAAGAAAAAACTAGGCAGATGAGGCAGTCAATCTGCTTTCAAATCTAATTGTCTGTCCAAAATAACAACGACTTATCACCAGAGGTCGGAATTAGGTAGAGTTATTTATGTACTTACACTGATTTCACTAACAAAAGAAGAAAGTGGATATGCCCCAAATCCCGGGATTAATTTTGAGGAGCAGAAAAATCCCGTGATCTAATAAACAAAAAGTTATTTACCTTTACACAATTTAAACCGCTGCACGCGCGACGTTGCCAAATTTACATCAACGACATCGGATGTCCGAAGTTGGAAAATTCCAATGCGCACTTGCGCAATTTGTATTGTGAATTTAATACTAATAAAAATTGTATGTTAATTTTCTTTGTTTTATTTGTCTTATCTATCTCCGAGGTTTTTATTATTATTTATTTGTAATATTGTTGGTCACACGGGATTGTCTATTAGAAATCCCGGGAAGATCCATATTAATATCAACATTTTGATGCAAGTACATAAATAACTCTACCTAATTCCGACCTCTGCTTATCACACAAAGTTTAACAAGAGAATAACCAGGGTTTACGCCAAAGTTTCAATAATATTGCTTAAGAAATAGGTTAGAAAGAGCTGTCACGCCAACTCATTAAAATGACACATAAAGTAACATTTACCCCACAAACGGGGAAACCCAGCTTAATTACATGGTAACACTCGTTTGAAGTAGTGTTAGTCGTGTTAGGGATGTCACAAAACTACAGATAATATCGATACCTAATGAATTTAATATTTTGTTAAATAATTTTTAAAGTTTTTATTTTTATGCTTTTTCCTGAAGTGTTTTACGAAATTGTTTGTTGTTGCTATTGTATACGTTTTATGGTTTTTCGTAGTGAAATAGGCTGTTGATAATGTTTAAGGAAAGTCACCACTCACCAAATTATTGCTCAGAAAATAATAAACTACTCAACACTTTTTCCGGGGGATCATTTAAAAAATTGATCACAAATTCATCTGTCAAACGTTCCGAAAAAACGCCATTAATGATAACGTGATTAAGAGGGTGGGAAATCATCAAATAACTTCTCCCTCACTGGGTGGAGCAGGAGGGCGTGTCAGACTTTTACCTGACTAAAACCCACCCGTGTTCCTTCAGTTGCCTCTGGGGGCGACGGTATCTCTTTCGAACAACCCGCACCCCTGGCAGACAGCGTTAAATTCGTTTGGCGGTAAATTCAAAACAGCGAAAAATCAATTTGACTTAAATTGTTTTTAATTGAGAAAATGGATATAAATCAATTTTATTTTATTTTTCTGTTACATATTTCGTCCCAATCTTCAAATCAGAATAAGTACTTTTTAATAAATTGGTAAATATCCTATTCTGTAAAGCCATATTTGTAACGGTCATCATAATTTAATCAACTTATAACCTAACCTGCTAATTGCTAAAATAGTAACAAAATTCGAAGTACGCAAACTAACTTAGCGCGTCCTCTACAATTACGTAGGTAGATTTTGACATCATGCACCTTAGACGTGATATTTATCGCATAGCAACCATGCAAAGGAACCGAACGTCATTATATTCATAGTTCTGACCCTCTAACCTGTGCCAGCATTGTTTGTTGGTTAAAAATACTTGCATTTACCGTACATATACTTTACAAGACAGCAAGCGGCTCTGACAAGTACCAATGTGACTTTTCAATTTATATGTATGTAGCGGCATCTATACCGCCACATGCAAACTACGCATCAGACTGACGTCACGCAAAATCCTGCATCGCGCAAGCAGAGTTTACGGCGCAACTAGCATATATACAACGGGACGATAGCAATCGTCGAGCATTAGCCCACCAGACACAACACCCGACTGGTCGAAAGATCTTCCCATTTCTCTGGAATTACGCCAAGCTCCTCATGCCTATGTGTGTAGTTTCTGAGTTTATCTTGGACATTACTGACATCGGTGAAGACACAATCTTTGTGTTTTTTTTACGTTGTTCTCACTGCTGGGATACAGGTGTCTCTGTGTGAGAGGGAGTGAGCCGAAATCCACCACGCCGGCCCAGTGCGGGTTGGTAGATGTCACAAGTCTTCGATTTTTGGTACAAGGACATGCCGGTTTCTTCATGACGTTTTCCTTCATTGTTTTTAGAGTAGTGGTGGGATAAAATAATTTGCACAAACTCTTTGCACAAAAACGTCTGTCTGGGTCCAAACCTAAGACCTGCGCTTGCAGGTTGCAGGGAGCGATTTCGCTCACCTACATGTGTGTACAATTTATCATCACCTCAATATGAAGGACGGTACAAAAACTTACTTCCCCTTAAGTGCATGCAGTACATTCCTTTAGATATCACCCTTTCATTTGTCCACTACATATTAAATCATAATACATTACCATGCACAAAGGGTAGAAAAGGTGGCGCCATTATTGAATACGACAAAGTTCACAGAGATTGTCTACGCTTATATCAGTTGTTATACGGTGCCGAAACGTGGACACTAACTAGGGTCTACTAAGTTGGGCTGGTCTAGGTCGCTCAGCGCGCTATGGAGCGGGCTATGCTCGGAGTTCCTTTGAAGGATAAAATCAGAAATTAATTTATCTGAAAAACCAGAGTTACCGACATAGCTTGAGAGTAAGCAAGCTGAAGTGGCAGTGGGCTGGCCATGTTTGTCGAAGGACCGATGGACGGTGGAGCGGACGAGTTCTAGAGTGGAGACCGCGTATCGGCAAGCGTAGTATGGATCGCCCTATTCTAAGACACTGCTGTCAATCTGTTTGTTAATCAAACAAACAATCAACGCTGCAGATCAATCAAGCTGCCATTATTTTACTTGGCGCCTTTATGTGCTTGACGCCGACTCAAAACTTAAGAACCTCCTCTTCTTTTTCGGTAGAAAATTGGCCATTCACCGTATAACCAACCCGACACTCGTGAATAACCACGAGGCCGAGGGAATATTGCCACTTAGCCACTTACCACACCTACCTCAATAAAAAAAACTCAAATTAACACAGTTCCTAATACCGCTATAGGCCGGTATTCTGACCTTGACAATGACCGGCCATTTTGTTTGAATGACTCACTTGTTTTTTTTTTTAGGATTCTGTTTATTACTGTCAGTAGATTTCTCCGCAATGGATGTAATACGTGGCTCATATTGTGGGTGTCGTAAACGGTGATGAAAATATTATGTCATTCATAGTATAAGTATAGAAGACAGAAGTATTTCCTTACGTGGTCTTCTCGCGTTGTTGGATCCAGATATCAGTAGTTTCACAATTAATAGCATAATCATCCTATAAAGTTCCCATTGCTGGGACACAGGCCTCCTCTGTGAGAGAGAGCGGGCCGTAAGCCACCACGCGGGCCCAGCGCGGTTTGGTAGATGACACATGTCTTCGAGTTTTTGGTTCCTAAACATGCTGGTTTCCTCACGATGTTCTCCTTCACCGTTTTGAGAGCCGTGGTGACGAAATAATTTACACAAAGTGAAGCGCCTGGCTGGGTTCGAACCTACGGACCTGCATCTCGTAAGCCGCGGCCGTTACCACTGGGCCACCACTGGTCAATTAATAGGACCGCCCTATATTACTTTTGATTCATAGCATAGAGCCCTTAATAATAGATGGCAAGCCTATTTATTATCAACTAGCTGTGCCAGCGACTTCGCCCGCGCGGAACTTTCATCCCCTATTTAACTCTCTTAGGCGTTGAGTTTCGAAAAATCCTTCCTTATTCCTTGTCTATATTATAAAGGGAACCTCTGTGCAAAATGTCAGCTTTCTAGGTCCAAGGGTTTGGGCTGGGCGTTGTTAAGTCAGTCAGTCAGGACTTTTCTTTTTATTTATTTAGATAATCGAGCTAAAGTACACCCTACGAACAGCAGTCACTGATTGTATATTTGTTGCTTCTTTCTTCATCATTTTCCTTATCCCATTTTCCTTCCACACTTCTCTATCAGTCGTCATCTCCGTAGTCACACCCTTTCTAACCATATCATCATTCACACAGTCCATCCATCGTTTCTTTGGTCTCCCCCTACTCTTATAGCCATCGACATTCATACTCAAAACTTTCCTCCCGACATTATCCTCATTCCTCCATATCACATGGCCATACCATGACAACCGATTTTCGCACAATTTCTCTGTTACCGGTGCTACTTTCAGACTTTTTCTTATGCACTTATTTCTTATTCTATCCATCTCTGTAACACCACACATCCCTCTTAGAGAACTCTACGAGTGGAGTCTGCAAGTTCACGGACTGAATTTGTAGAAACTTTTCTGCGACCTGCCGAGAGCACGGCATAAATTGTAGAAGAAATAATATTCATTAAAAAGTTTCTTGCTACAGAACCACAGACCTCAAACTGCAGTTAAGCTCACTTTGACAGTTTACAGTAACTCGGAACGTCAGTTATTCGCCGTTTTTAACGTACGGACAAACGGACAGGGCTTTTTGTGAAGTCTCACTGTCGCACTCTTTTGAAACGGCCAATTAATGGTTTGTGCTGTGTCATTCGCGGATGGGAGTATGCGATATAACCTGAGGCAACAAACAGAAAACAACAACAAACTGCTTTAAGCATATGTGGGAACATCAACAGGAACAGGCCGTAGTTGAATAATATTATACAACATTTATTCGTAATGGTCTTATATTTTACTTCTAATGCGTATACGAGAATCAATACAATTCATACTTCAGCACCAGCTACTTATAAAATCTAGCACAACCTATTGCTTCGAGAGCCAAATTTCCCGCCAGCCTGCAACCAGCCAGGGCCTGAATTCACTATGAGTGCTTAACGATTCCTTACTCGTAACCACGTCAATCACACACGAATTCTGCTAATATCGTATTAATAATATCGACAAATTGTTTTGGAACATACAGAATATGACATTTCGATTCCTTACCGTTACATTGGTTTCTAAAAAAAACGATATTGACGTAGTTTGTACGTAGTAAGATTCCACGGAGAATCATTGTAACTATACAGAATTGTTGCCCTGGCGTTCCGTCCACCCATGTTAATCCCTCCATTTTTGAGCGGGAAAAGCGAGTCCTCTGATTTGTTTCCACTATTTTGCGTCAACCAATCACGGAGCGACCACGAATACAGACAAAGGTAAAGTTGCCAACGTAAAATATTAAAGTGAAAAGTCTATTAATCAATACGAATATCAATTAAAACAATCGATTAGCAAAATCAAAATTCACAAACCCTAAACACATAGATGGTAATGGAATTCTTATATAATGCAGCTTTACAGTGAACATTTCATATTTTTTAAGAACAACTATGTCGACATTCACACGGACATAATAAAATCGCGGCGGGATTTTTTTAAGCACTGGAAGAGGTGACGATTCGCCCGAGTTAATTCGTGCGAGTCGACTAATAAGCCTCGCCGAAGGTTGGCGATTAAAGCAATTAACTTTTGTCCAATAATTGAAATACCTATGCTCAGCGTAAAGGTGCGCTTACACGAGCAACTAAAATTGCTCCATCCTGTTCAATTCTCGTCAACTATGACGTCACGACTATATCAAGCAATTTAGGGTAATGGCATCATATAGCAACCTGTTGCCAGAGATACGGCCACACAATGGTGCCGATTCTGTTGTACACCGCACTAAACTAACTAAACTATCACTAAAATTCCTTACTTTTGGCTATGAGAATCTTAAAGCTATTCTGCAAAAAAGATCTCTTTAATTTAAAAATAATTTTGACACAACTAAAATCGAATTTGACAAACGCGACTCCACGTTTGCCCTACCCCGTGATCTTTTTTAGAGCCGGAATCGCGCAGAGGGGGGCAGCCGCAACGTGTTTTAATTGGATTTTTAAACGGTTTTATAAAGGGGGTCGAAATTTTCATTATTTTTACGATAGGACACACCAATTTCGAGATATAAGCAAAAGAAAAGAAAAAAAAAAGACACTGTATTTGCGCCCTAAGTCGAGGTGTCAGTGTGAATTTTAGTTCTTGACAACTAATTTTATTCCACACCTTTATAATCGCGATTAAAAATAGTCAGATTTAGTTAGACAATCGAAATTTTATGTTGAATAGAATAATGAATTTGACAACAACAGAATAGCAAAATTACCATTTTCACTAAATTAAAAACTCAGTACAATCTTAGTGCTGTCAAACTAAAATATAGATAAGTTGTGTCACTTTAGTCAATTTCAGAATGGGAAATCGTCGTTTGACAGGAATAAACTAAATTTTAGTGATTTTTAGTTTAGTTTAGAGAATTTTGTGACAAGAGAATCGGCACCATTATCATGCAATATAGAGCAACTTAAAAAATTAGGCAATACGCAACCCGCCGCGCGCCGCGAGAGGAACCGGTTCCTCTCGGAAAAAACGAGACGTAGTTATACCTACAAACGAGATAGAAAATTGACAAAAAAAATCCAAACGGATTGGATATTCGGCAACTCATGAAATATATGGAGCAATCAGAAGCAATATTCCCGAAACATATCCGCAATTTATTGTTGTTGCTCTAGATTGCTCCACTTAATTGATCAATTAGTGTTGCCGAGCATTAATTGCTCAAAAAATTGCCCGTGTAAGAGCCCCAGGTGGAATAATCATGAAAACATCTAACTACTTACATTCCACCTGCAATGATTAATGATTATTCCGACATTGTCCTCCCACAATGCCTAGCGGTAGCTGTCGTAATTGAAATCAACAGTCATTGCCATTACACTCCTAAAGATTACGATGAGCTGCTATCATTTGCACCTACGCCTGAGCGAAGAATATTTTTTCTTTAAACTCAAGGCTTGTCACTTGATGAAGCGTAGGCAGAAACTACAGATCGCCAACTGCTACAACCCTTACATCATAGGGTCTGCTGCTTCGACCAAGACCTAGAAAGGCTGCAGCGACGATGCAGCCAGCAGCGCAAATAATGGAATAGGTATGGGGATACCAGCCTGTGAAAAAACAGAGGAGAAAAAAGAAATTGACCTTCACCTTGAACCCTTTCAGGGGTAGAAATTTAGACAAATCCAAGTGATCACAGAAAGATTCTTCAAGTACAAAGTTGTAAGCTTTAGTTATTGCACATATAATTGAATTCTCGGTTCTTGGATATAACGGTTCTCAAGATGTTTTCCTACATCGTTTATTTTTAAACAAATTGCCCAATTTGTACGTTTGATTCCTAAGTCTGGTTGTAGGCTTTAGTTGTCACATATCATTGAATTCATGGTTTTCGGCTATCTCGGTTTTTTTACGATGTTTTCCCACGTCATTTATTTTTAAACAAATTGCCCAATTTGTTCTTTTGATACCTACGTCTGGTATAATTGTAGGCTTTAGTTGTCACGTATAATTGAATTATGGTTCTTGGGTATATCGGTTTCCTTACGATAATTTTCCTACATCGTTTATTTTTAAACAAATTGCACGATTTGTACGTTCGATTCCTAACTGTGGTTCGTCAGTCGTTGACCACTGGTTGACCATTGCTCTTTGAGTCACCTGACTCTTCAAATATTTTTTTTTTTTTCAATTAAGCTTTCGATCGGCTGTTGGCGATATAATGACGGTTATTTGGTTAACAGTTATCATTGCCATGTCTTCACTAGGCTTCACTTTGATATTGATATACCGTTTCAATTTCACATCGACGTGAAGATTGTACCTTTTTAAAAGCCAACAATGACTTTGATGTGATGGTAATGGGCGTTGATTATACTATCTACTTTTTTATGAACAATTTATAAAGATGATTGTGTACTGTTGTGTGTAGGTACAGTAGGAGGCATGATTATGGTGATACTTAGCCAATAATTGGGTGATATACAGGGAGTAACAGAAACCCTATTGCTATCCTTAAGCACTAAAGATAACAGCTGGTATAGAATCACTATACATAGTTTCAGCTCAAAATAAAATACTCTAAGAATTGATACCAAAATTTCGGTTTCATATGTTTCTTAAATTCGAATCATAACAAACGTGTCACCGCACTACGTAGGTATAACTTTCCACGTTACTTGCCAATATTAGGATAAATCTCTTCTGAGTGATGTGTTATTTCAATTTGAGAAGTTCAGTTTCTGGTATCAATTAATTAAAAATTCTCATAACTTCCGAACATGTAGAGATAGTATTAAAAAACCGTTCCAGTATCGTTTTGATATCATCCAAAGAAGCCGTGCCCTTGGTATGTATATACCTTTTCCGTTACACGTTGTATAAAAAAGTATATCGTGTTACCCAATAACTGGGTTGCAGTAGCATAGATAGCTTTGGAGGAAAAACCTAGAAAACATCGGTCTTTTGCCCCTTTTCGGCACTGTTAAGAATGTTTGTGCCAATCACTCGTAATCACAAGTTAGGCTATAACGAACAGCATATAGAGGTTTGGAGAACAGGTCGTAAGGTTCACAAAATATCCATAGGAGGGACGATCCTCCGACCACACGGGTGGTGTGTCTGGTGGGGCACAGCCCGACGATTGATGTTGGGATGTTGTAAACATGGTAGTTGAGCGATAAACTCTGCTTGCGCGATGCAGGATTTTGCGAGACGTCAGTATGGTGCGTTAGCTTGCATGTGATTTAAATGCCGCTACGGGCCTATTGAAATGAATTATTTCAAGGAGTCAGACAATAAGAAAAGTAGTGACACAAATGCCAAATTCGGTAAAAGGTATTGGGAGGAAAATGACAGACGTTTAAGCTGGTTACCGCCGGTTTAAGATTATTCTAATCTTGTCACATGTCTCCTATCAACTTGCATGATTTATTGCGGTTTATTTTGGTGTGCCAATCACAGCAGAATAACGAATCTTATACTTAATCACGCTTAAGGAAAACGAGACTAAAATCTATGGGGTTTTCTGTAAATTATATGATATCCTTGGGCTAGGTTGAGCTATGATCTTCAAAGGGTATGATAGTGATCATGGGGGACTTCGTTTTCCGAACTAAAACTTTTATTCAGTCCGTTATGCATGGGGGTTCTGGCTAACAAAGCCGGCCTTGCCCCAAAGGCACAGAATCTTAATTGGGGCTTCACAGAGCGGCCTCATTGTTCCGAGGATTTCTTCACGTTGAGACGCCACGGCCTCGCATTCCAGGATGAAGTGGGCAGCTGATTCCTCGGCGTGAAGGCAGCCCCTGCAAAACGGGCTATCTGTGGCGCCTATATTATAAAGATGTAAGAGGATGTAAGAGGGTTGTGGCCCGTAATGATGAGGATACGTTACAGCGTAAAGGCATACTGTTACCCAGTAACTGGGTTGCGGAGTTCAAATAGCTTCGCTCCATGTAAAATACAGGAATTCTGCTGCAATCGGTCAGCCTAGAAACAGACTCCGACACAGTTAGGAAAAAGCTAGCCAGATGATAATGATAATTAGAATGCCCCTGGACACTTCATTTGTCTCAAATCCATGAATTAAAAAAACAACCGACTTCCAAAAAAACACTACAAAGTGAACAATAACTTTAATTTCGGAAGGCGGTGACCAAAAATTAAAATACACATCCAAAGTCACCGACTTCCGAAATTAAAGTTATTTTTCACTTTTTAGTGGTTCACATGTGGCCCTTC
Source organism: Polymixis lichenea (assembly GCA_949091785.1). Taxonomy (NCBI): domain Eukaryota; kingdom Metazoa; phylum Arthropoda; class Insecta; order Lepidoptera; family Noctuidae; genus Polymixis; species Polymixis lichenea. The sequence goes on from OX420959.1 coordinate 11,836,784, forward strand.
ACAGCGTACCGGCGCGGCGTGATGTTATGTTATGAACTGGTGTAAACAATAGACAGACATGAGATTTCAGCAATTCCAGTCCATTTGCTATCATTTATTGAGGAGTTCCATTGCCTATCTTCGAAGTTCTTCATCAGATCTTCACCAAATTGAAAAGGGACCACTCCGAGAAAGTACTTTTCCAAAAACTACCCAAATCGCTTCAAGTGTGCCTATAAAATTTGAAGAGTTGTCTCTATTTCTCCAGGATCCCATCATTAGATCCTGACTTGATGATCATGGGACCACCTGGGAAGTATACCCTTTCAAACAAAAAATAAATAATCCAAATCGGTCCAGCCATCTTCGAGTAATCGGGGAACATACATAAAAAAAAAGGTTCCGACGAATTGAGAACCTCCTCCTTTTGGAAGTCGGTTAATGTAGAGTTCAAGACGCAACCGTACATACATATGTCACTGACATTCAAAAGTTATCTGTTCAATTCACAAAGATAATGATAAATAAGGTCAAAGTAATCGGTCGCCTACGCATGCAAGACGTTCATATTTATAAGTCGGCTGTTTCGTCTCGAGAACTATCGTTACAACACTAGATATCGATACTCTGAAGTAACGTCACTGACATCGGTGAAGGAAAATACCAATTGGAACCTTGCACCTAGCTTCTGCCGTTTCGTAAATGCCCATGTGGGTTTATTTGTGAAATAAAATATTTTGATTTGATCGAAACTTTGCTCCCATCTATACAGATAAATAAAATTGGAGTGTCTGTTTGTAATATTAAAATAACCGCTTTTTACTAAATGTAAAATAAAATTTATTCAATTTTTGTCTGTCTGTCTGTTTGTTCCGGCTAATCTCTGAAACGGCTGGACCGATCTTGACGGGACTTTCACTGGCAGATAGCTGATGTAATAAGGAGTAACTTAGGCTACTAAAGTAATTTTTTTTTTAGATAACTATTCCGCGCAAACGAAGTCGCGGGCACAGCTAATAAAAATAAAATAACATCACGTCTAAAGTCCCTGAAGTGTTGGGCAGAGGTGTACTTATACTACATCCAAATTTCGCCAGTTATATCTTTAAGTCCCATGTAAAAACGGGGCGAGTCTAATGCCATCAAACGGACAGGAATCCAGACTTCGGCTACTGAGAAATTCCAGATGAAAAAACCCTTTAACACTTTGTCCGACTTGGGAATCGAACCCAGGACCTCATACTTAGGAGTACCACTTGACCAACGAGGCATTCCAATTAAATCATCATCATCATCATTATTTGTCTGTTCCCAGCTATGTTGGGGCAGTTGCTGCTTCCAGTCTAAGGGGGCGTTCATTAATTACGTGAGGCAATCTTGGGGATTTTTCGAACCCCACCCCCGCTCTGGTGAGATGTCGTGAGATTTGGCTCGAACATAATCTCACGTGAGATATTTCAAAATGCGTATTTATAGTGTAAAAACGTTAATCTGTGCTTATTTGCAATGGATTTATGCATTGCGTTTGGCTGGCTTGGCTGGCCGGTGGTGGTTTAACAATCGAGGAGCTACTGTGCTACTTTGTGGCGTTCGTATAACCGATATAAATATGATTTTGTAGTATTTAGCCATATTGGCACGAAAACATGTTTTACGTAGTTTAACCCAGTTTTCTCGCAATGTTACATTGTTTCTTTGCGGAAAATAAATATAAATTACGTGATATTTGCCGAGATGCCCCCTCTCCCTCATACGAGATTGGGTGAGATTCGCCTCGACCCCCCCCCTCCCCTAAACGCCTCACATAATTAATGGACGCCCCCTAACTGGATTCAGCTGAATACAAGTACTTTACATAGAGCGACTGCCTATCAGAGGCCAAACATTCAAACGATCAAACGCTTCGAGCGCGTTTGGCGTTCCGATTGGCCCTGGATTGGTGACGGACCAATCGGAGCGCCGAACGCGCTCGAAGCGTTTAATCGAGATGGTTAAATAAAACTCACACTAGGGCCACTGACCTCCACAACACAGTAAAACCTGGGTAATACGATACCACTTGGTGAGACTGGTTGCCAGACTATCTGGCTTCTGACGACCCGTAACGATAATGCCTGGATGTATGTGTGTATGGGGTTTTCCGATAGGCCGTTAGCACGTTAAGCCGTTGGTCCTACGCCTGATCTCTCTCCGGTCGTGGCGGATTACCGTCCCATCGGACTATGGGAGTGAGGGAAGAGTGAGTGCCCCTGTGTCTGCACACACACTTGTGCACTATAATATCTCCCACGCCGTACGCTAGCCTCCGTTGAGATTGGCCTCCATGGCCGAAACACGGTCTGGTAACTTTAATGGCGTGTCGCCAATAGACTTTATTTTCTTTATAACCTTCACATTTTTTTTAAGATAACATTTTTGCAACGTTTCCGTATTGATTATTTATTGCAGTTCTATCTTTGTAGACATGAAAAGTCGGAAATGTTCTTCACGTTGGCTTTCTAACGTGACAATATGGCAGAAGAATGAAGGAATCATTTTTAACAAAATGTAAATCGGTAGATTGCCCGCATCGGTTGATTGGCCGCACGGGTCGATCGGTCACCGCGGTTGGATGACCATCTTCACATACCAAGACCCGTCTGTGCTTCGGAAAGCACGTTAAGCCGTTGGTCCCGGCTGTCATTCGTCGATCTTTGACAGTCGTTACGGGTCGTCAGAAGCCCGAAAGTCTGACCACCGGTCTTAGCAACGGGTCTCGTATTACCTATATAACTGGGTTGTGGAGGTCAGATAGGCAGTCGGTTCATGTAAAATACTGGTTCTGCATCCGGTTAGACTGGAAGCCTAGGCAGATGCGATGCCCTCACCGTACCGTATACTAAGTCTCGAGAAAAAATGTCCACATGGAAAAAGTGAGGTCACACAATTATAATGTCGTTTCCATGACAACCAAGTCAAGTATCTGCGACATTGTGTGTGTCAGAACTCAGAATTCTCAAAACGAAATAGAAAGACCGATCATATTTCATCCATCGCGAATCTACGATTGCAATCTACAGGATAATTTTTCCTGTAAAATTTATCCTGTCGGTATAGTAATATTAGAAAGGTAAAAAGATTTTTTGTAATTTTTAAAACGCCAAACAGAAGAGGCCTAACATTTTCATTAGCCATCCCCCGACATGACAATGCCTTGATCAAATATTACCTACAATTTACTTTTTAGAGTTTCTTTTTTTATGTAGGAAATTTCTCTAACTACAATGCGGATCTGAAAACATCTTTTTGAATTTGATAGCCCAAATCTTGATGAAGGATTTAGTCTATTTAACATCATGCTAAGGTCCTAAGAAGCCAAGTAAAAAGAAAAACGATAAAAAAAAAAACGCTAAAAGAAAACGAAGTCATATCGCAGACGATGCGATGCAATAGAAAACCATCAAGATTTTTTACACAAACGAAGTCGCAGGCAGCAGCTAGTCTTTGATTAAGTCAGAAAACAACAACAGCACATAAAAAGTAAACCACCAACCGTAAAACCGTACTAGGAAATAAGCGATTTATTAAATCGATAAAGGCACGTCCCTACGACAATTGACAGCGAACGGAAGCGCCAATGAACTTGACGGGAAGCAGCCGTGGGTAATTTAAAAAAAGAACTCTTTAATGGCGAGGTTAAAATCTCCTTGTTGATATTGACATTATTGGAGAGAATTTGTTTTTTTTGGGCTGGCAAGGACTTTTATTTTTGGGTAATGCGATAAAATAAAAGGAAGTTAATTTTAATTAATTTTCATCAATAAAAAGACACCTGTGTTTATGTTGATAGTATAGTTCTTATGTAACTTATTATTTTGTAACAATATAATTTAAAAAGACCATGGCGTTTCTTGTCCGTTCTTCTCCATAGGTACCTACTACGCTTTGGAATGGGCAACTAGCTTCATCTATGTGACTGGTCGACCCGCTTACTATTCAATAGTGCCTGTAAATGGTTTAATTTAAATACGTAGATGCTAAATGATTTGAGTTTCGAGTTCATAAGTCAGCCTCAAAAAGATGTATTCTGTAGTCTATTTTATCTTAAATCGACAATAATTCATTATCTACAGATTTGTGCGTACTTATTGTATTAAACATTATTTTATACGAAACAAGGCCACGAATGACATTCGTTTCTGAAACTTGGCAACATTTCACGTAGTATGTTTAGTAGGAAAAGATTTATCGAAATTCAGCCTGTAGTAGCTAGTTTTAATGGGAGTTTAAAATATTCGGGCCAGGATAAATAATAAATAGGTCAGTAGTATATATATATATTGGTAACATAGACTACTATTTTATGAATTTGTAAGTTAGTGAAAATGCATAAAATGACTCTAGCACACTTGCAATACCCGACACCACCCCACGCGTGTTCATTGGCCATATAACGAAGCGTAGCTCCACAAGATGAAATGTGGCCAAATGTGGTCGCATGGCGTGGGGTGTTACAAGTCTGTTTCTGCCATTATTCGTTAAATGCATTTCTATGTAACTCAATCACTGAAGTGAATAATAAATAATTTCAGCTGCGTGGTGATTGCGTAACGCACTTAAGGTGAATCTAGTCGACATTTTTTCAATACAAACTTCTGGAGTGTATTACTTCCACTGTTCGACAATGTATACATCAAAAGTTAAACATGATATGGTTTTTTCTCATTATTAATATTGTCTGTGCGGAAACAGAATACTAAAATAAAAAGCCATTAAAAAGTTAGGAGCCAGCAAAGATTAGTTTTTCTTGCTATTTTAAACTAACTTTGGCCGTGTTTAAGTAGCAAAAGAAGTGTAAAATCTCCAAAACCAAGTCGGTACCGACAAAGCTCAAATATCGAAAAGTTCAATAAACCGGATTTGTCATTGATTTATGCAGTGGTTTTTTTTCATAAAACCCGATCTCCCGAAGGACTTTTCTTAATTTTTACGCGCCTGTTTTACTATAAATGATCCTGCACCTCACTCAATAACGTTGTGCGTGTAGACTAGCACTGCTCATCACTGATACTACGTCTGTAGGACACGATGCCTGGTGAGACAGCGTGCTGTTTAGCCAGGCCCAGCAGTGAGTTCAAGCCCGAGACTAGATTCCCTCTAAAGTAGAAATGGCGTTCGTTTTGACAGTTCACCGGACATATTTTTTGAACATATGATTATGAAGCAAAGGATAAATGTCCTTCAAAATGATTCAGATGGTGATCGATACTGTGTTACGTAATTATGGTGCTGCTATGGCGATATTCATGGGGAAACTCATACAGGATGATTTTTTAAGGCGGAGATTTCTTGAAAACGATCAAAAAGGTGGTTTTTAAAACCAGTGTCTCTGTCTTTAACCGTAAATAATTTTGAAAGCAAAAAAATATACGGTATTTTAAAGTTTATTTTGCATACAGTGATGGAACTCAAAACATAATAAAACACACTTTCATGCACCAAAAAAATCATCAAAGTCACCTCTTAATTATCTTTAAAATCGGTTTATCCCTTTAATAACAATTATAATTATAATTAAAAATATACCATAATATTCCAAATGCCAAACTGCATCCAGTGATGGATTATTTATTATTAAATAGTTAATATCTAATTTTATACGATTTTATTGCACTTTTAAGACGTACGTTTGCTCATTTATTATTCAAATTCACTACAACAGATTTTAACCCGTATCGGATTGCAATAAGAACTATTATAGCTCATAACCACATTATTTAAAGTTACCAGGGCCTTAGCCAGTGCGCAAACTGTATACTTGAATTATACAAAAAAAACATCAGCTGTTCCATTTGGACCGCGTAGGTGGTGCACTTTTCTATGAAACAGCTGATTTTTTTGTTTTATAACCGACGAAAAATTTCTACGCTAGGGGGTCTAGAATGATATGCTGAATTCATGGTTACAGTTTGCGCACTGGTTAAAAATGTATCCTGTATACATCGATAATTTCAGCTGTTTAATTTGTCTAAGCTCGACGCGACTTTAATAAAACAATTTCTTTGAAAATTTCATGGAAATTGATATATTATGTACCTAAGTCGCGTCGCGTCGAACCGGTATGCGGGAGCTTTAACACTAGAACAACACTATCAGATTTACTTACAAATAATATGATGGCAATATTTTCTTTCACTGATATCAGCTGTATAGTACCTGAAAATAAACACATTTTTTTAATAAAAATCACTTACGAAATGTAATAATAAGTATTACAGATACAGATACAATAATATAACCGTGGTAGAGTAGTTATTTTCGTTTTAAATTCGCAGCTTGGTGTTGCCAGCTCAGTAATCAGTTCCTTTTTTTATGATTTCTTTTTCAGCTTACACAAGGTTCTCATCGTGGGGAATACACCAACAGGTATTTTATTTTTATATGTATAATGTACGTACTTACACAATAATTTATTGTTTATTTATTTTCAAAACGGCATTCCTAACATAGTGAATAAATCATAATACTTCCTAGCAATCGTAGGAATCACTATTATAAAACCATAGTTCAATGCAATGCAAGAGTAAGTTTAACAGAAGAAAAGCGCTAACGAATGAAAATGTTTTTCTTTTTTAGATGAGATTTAATAAACGGGAGTGAATTGTCCAGTTACGTGTGTATTTTTTGAATCGTCAGGAAGTATTTTATTGTGCAGGAAATACTTTTAAATGAATTGTTTATTATTCATTAGTAGCTGACCCAGCGGTGGAGTTTCTTGCCCATTCTTCTCCATACGAAACTACATTTTGGAAGGGGCGACTAGAATCAATTTTATTTTAATGTAAATGTTGACGTTCAAAAGTGCCTTATATGTGCCTATTTGAAATAAATGCTTTGACTTTGACTTTGACTTTGACCTTCGTATCGCCTTAATTTATTTCTCCAGTCGCGACTGGTAAAATCAAATCAGTTGGTCGATTGTTTCGTCAAAGATCTGTCAATCTTCTGTCACATACCGTCAATTACTTTTTGTATAAGATTGAAAAAATAATTCTGATCAAATCTACCTATATACTTTTTTTAAATTTTCCTAAAAAGAATCATCCAATTTGGTGCAGTCTTTCGGAAGTTATGCGCGTACATACATTTCGGCAATTCATTTTTATATATATAGATTTTTAACTACTACCACTAAAATTATATTACAATATTCTCAACTAACCATCTCGATCAAACTTAATAACACTTGACTTATATACAGAGGTCCGTCACCTCATGGAGTCGCGAGTTCAACTGTTTTTTCCCCATCTCAAAAAATTCCCAACGCGCCTAGAGAAGTTTTCACTTCAAAAATACGTACGTTAAGAAAAACTGAAAAAAGAAATGTCTATCCCTATCGCACGCACGTAAAGAGTCCCAGGAGGATTTTCTCGCACATTGAATTTTCAACCGTCAGTGTTGAACCGAGCATTCAGAATCCAAGAGACTGCTTCCCAGAACGTCAAAAACACAGATTGTTGGATTTCCAACTCTCGGCGCTATGCAGACCGGTGAAGATCCAGTGCGCGAAATAATCCCGCCGAATAATTATATTTTTACGTCCGTTCGAACGTGGATTTAAACATTGTTCAACAATCTTTATTTACATGAAGAAACAGGCAGAAATCGAATAAATACGTAACATACTCAAAATAGCTCTTGAATCACTCAAATCCACTTCCTACGCATTTACATAAATTATTTATCACTTCTACTGACACATTAACACATTAAAAGTCGTATACCTTCATTTAAATATGAGCAGTCGGTTTAAAATAAAAGTACTTTGTTACTACGTAGATACCAATCGCCAATTTCAACAATTCTTCCACAGCCCGGCTAGCTCAGTCGGTAGAGCATGAGACTCTTAATCTCAGGGTCGTGGGTTCGAGCCCCACGTTGGGCGGAATCTTTTTGTCCAATATTATATTAATTTTATGGATGATAAACATTTATTATCTCGTTTTTTTTTTTTATTTATATCTAGAAATTTCCCAGACATAGTATTTTAATTTGAAAAAGTATGTTCAGTGTCCCATGTTATTCAAAAGGTCAAGAAATCTGATATTATTGACTTGACTGAATAACGGTGTGAAGATATTATGCGTTCCAGATGACTTGACTATTCGTCTTCCATTCGATGTCAAACTGTTGCGAAACTTCATCCAAATGAAGCTCAATCTTATCTCTATAGACCAACGGTGTATTTTCATTAAATCCAACTCACAAAATCTGTAGCAGTCTTTGCCAAGAGAAAACAAGACGTATTTGTTGCAAGATAAGGTTGATTTTCATTTTACTTTAAATATTCTGGTCAGTCAGTCATCGCAAAAAGTTCTTTGGGCAAAATTCTAACTTAGAAGCCAAACAATATGATCGGTTTTAGAAGGAATTGATTAATTTTGGTCGAGCCGTCTGTAGCCGGTTTTTCACTCAAACAAAAATTGCTTTTGTTTCTTGCGCAATAAGGTTGTTACTTGCTTACGCGTACAGTTAATTTATTGTAGTCACATTGCAAGCGAATGGCGGATGAAAATATTCATAAACTTCACGAAAATGGTGCGTCGAGAGCCAAAAATTCGGATGTTATGTATATTTAAAGTTATTTTCGGGTACTTTGATACAAAAACTTTTAAACTTGCTTTTAAGCGGCGCAAAATAAAAATCTCGATTTGTTAAAACTTTGTTGAGAAAACCGCAAAGAACAAAGAAAAACACCTTCAAATGCATTATGCCAATCTTTCATAGCTTTTTCACCTACTTCAAAAAGGAGGAGGTCCTTAATTCGTCTGTATTTCGTATGTGTATATTACAATACGTTCCGCGACATCTTCGATATTGTTAATAGATTTCTAAAATTATTTTTTTAAACGGTTTTATTTAGCTTGCCCTGTTTGTTTTTTGGGTCAAATTTTGTACTTGAAATTTTAACCCCACACCTTTAGTTTTGATAACAATACAATTTAATTTATCAGTATCATTGTAAATCCAAGATGGCTGCCGGCACAAAATTGCAGATTACATATTTTTTCACAACTCCCTCAATATGGGTATCAATTGAAAGGGCTTGATTATTAAAATACTATACACGATCAAAAAAAAAATAGAGTGAAAAATATTATGTAACGAAATAAAACTAAAAACTTGAAAGTAAAAAAAAATAAGTTAAACGGTTTTAATTATAATAATTAATGAATAATTCCTTAGGAGTGGTCTCATCAATTCTTGCGCTAGGTTCCATAATACGCATTTAATTCACTTTGTGGATCTAGTTGATGTTGTAATACTTCCAGTCACTGTTGTATACTAGCAAATAGTCGTACACGAATTAGAATTAGCGGTAGGTACCATAACTAAACCGTGAAAATAAAAACTTTTTCAAATAAAAATAAAAACACTACCAGGTAAAAAATAACTTTAATTTCGGAAGTCGGTGTCTTCGGATCTGTAGTTTAGTTTCTTGCCACCGTCACCGACTTAGTTACTTTTCACTTAGTTGTGTTTTTTTAAAGTCGGTTGTTTTTTTTTTCGGGCTGAAAAGTAGCCAAATGATGACCTCATTTGGCTACTTTTCTAAATCAAAATCCAAGATGGCGACTCCGAAATTTTAAAAATGTTCATCTTTGTGGTAGTTTTTATGGTGTTTGACAATGTAAATGTTGTATCTAATCGTTTTTTTTGTTTAATAACCGTCGAAAATTTTCTATGCTACGGTCTAGAATAGTGACAAAGTACGGCCCGCGAAAGCATTTAATCCGGCCTGCCGACGGTCCATCGACATGAATAGTAAGTTCGCGATAATTATATTTTGACGGTCCAGAAGTATAAAGTAGATTCTACTTAGTAGAATAATAGACGCATAGGTGAAGGAGCCAGCTAGACTAGCCTTTCCGCGCTACTGAAAGTTACTTCGTCACAGCTCGAACCTGCATTCGAAAATATTATGGCAAATCAAAAGCAATTTCATACGATCAATCTCACACGTTTACAACGGCTTTCGAATAAAAGTTAAATTGTAATTTTTAACATTTTGTGTAATGCTGTAATGTTTTTATATGTTTAAAAGTTTCAACACAAAATACATTTTTCCCATAATTCTGGCCCTCTTCTGAAATTTCTTAAACATTCTGGCCCTCCATTAAGAAAGTTTGCCCACCACTGGTCTAGAATCATATTGTGTTGAATTCATTGTTACAGTTCTGTTGTCGCCAGTGTTCCTGCAAGCCTGATATGAGTCTCCGCTAACACTACAACCTAGCCTTACCCTCGTTATAGATCAATTGCTTGTCAACAAGCACAGACTAGCGTATGTCGTTTACTCATATTGTATTACTCTCCTCATGGGAGTCTCCAATTGACGGTCGGACGGACGGCCACCATATGACATGACAGGTGGCAAACGATCCCACCCTTACACATCCCTTACATAAAGGATTTTTCAATAAGGGGCGGGTAGATGTTGAAATGAAATAAAATAAGTGGTGTGAGGTAATAACATTTTTTTTTATTTGAAAGGCTCACAAAGCCATTAAGTGTGGAATATGACATCATTCAAATGCCCACCTCGGCTTCTTAAAGTGGCACGGATCCGAGTGGTCCAATTTTCAATGACTTTTCTGTATAGATCCGGTTGAATTCGAGTGAAGTCTTATGTTCACCTTTACGGAATCGGTCGATTGTGGTTTGTTTGCATAGACCTGCGTCTTCAAGAAACCCCACAAGGAAAAGTCAGCGGGGTCAAGGCAAAGGAAAGGCGGGGAATCGACTACCTCGGGTTCTGCTGTACACTTTCACGAACCGCGACGATGTTCTCGGCCGATCTTGCGTTCCTTGAACGTACGGGTGTTGGCTGGTTGTTTACCGAACCGGTCGTCTCAAATTTGGCCACCAAACGTTGAAGAGTCGACTGTGAAGGGCCACCATGTCTACCGTAAAATGGGCGCAATGCGCGCAACGTTTGCACTAACGAACACTCATTTTGATAGTAAAGTTTTATCATTTGAACGTGCTATGCAAACGTGTAACTTGCCATGGTGATTTGGCATAAGTAACTGAATAATAAATAAAAGATTTAATAGATGTCACCAAAACAAAATGGCAGCCAAGGGCTGCCAAAATCTACCGACGCCAATTGAAAAACCCTTTACATATTTATACAGTGTCAAATTACAGGGTCACCACGTCTACCGTAAAATGGGTGCAATGCGCGCAACGTTTGCACTAACGAACACTCATTTTGATAATAAAGTATTATCATTTGAACGTGCTCTGCAAACGTGTAACTTGCCATGGTGATTTGGCATAAGTCACTGAATAATAAATAAAAGATTTGATAGATGTCACCAAAACAAAATGGCCGCCACGGGCTGCCAAAATCTACCGACGCCAATTGAAAAACCCTTTACATATTTATACAGTGTCAAATTAAATTAGCTGGCAACACTTTACATGCGTGTTGGGTATCGATATATCGAAAATTAATGGAACAAAAAATAATATCATCATTCCATGGTCGAAGGTCATTGGCCCGCAATCGATCAGCTGTTTTTGTAATTTTACGTGGAACATATTATCAACGAATTCCGAAAAACCAAGAAAAGATACACAGCAACAACCGTTTTATTTTGTGTGGGTGGGAAATCATCAAATAACTTCTCCCGCTCTGGGTGAAGCAGGAGGGCGTGTCAGACTTTTACTGACTAAAACCCACCCATGTTCCCTCTGTTGCCTGTGTACCAGGGGCCGCGGTATCTCGTTCGAACAACCTGCACCCCTAATCTACTTGTATTTAATGTACTTGTCACAGCTTCAGTTCAAGTGTTGAACAAAGTTGGATGATGATATTTTTTCAATGATGATCAATTTTTCTTTATCGTCACCCACCACGTGCATAAAGTATTGCCAGCTAAGTTAATTTAACCTTGTATACTATAACGTGTAAAAGTGATTCCGATATCCTATTTACAGAATAAACAATTTCTTTTAATCTCCTTTGCTGCCGGTTCTGTCATGCACAAAACAAACAAAAAAGACCAACTTTCAGTTTATTCAATAAAGGAAAATATTACAGTTCTTCACGTTCATCTTCAGATAAAATCTTATAGGACCTCTTGCCAATTTGGAAAAACGGTCGAATACCTTTTCGCCATCTTTCTGCACAGTCACAACAACAAAACAGTGAGTCAAGAAAACAACACACTACATCCCACACACCAGAATATTTTACATCCTTTTTAGGGTTCCTTACCCGAAGGGACCGTAGTACTAAAACTCCGCTGTCCGTGCGTCTGTAACATGGCTGTATCTTTTGATTGGTAGATTAGAACACTTGACAATTTTCTCAGCCTGTGTATTACTATGCCCGCTATAACAACATCATCCGCGTAACTTTTTTCCCAAGTATGTCGGGGTCGGCTTCCGGTCTGAATACCAGTATTTTACATGGAGCGACTTTCTATCTGACCGCTACAACCTAGTTACTGGATACCCCTTGGTTGGTTGTGTGGCTGTCAGACTTTCGGGCTTCTAACGACCCGTAACGACTTTCAAAGATCCACAAATGATAGCCGAGACCAACGTGCTTTCCGAGGCACGGAGGGGTCTTAATATGTAAAGATGGTCACCCATCCAAACATTGATATCATCAAAATATCCTTTTCTTCTCAAACTCCTTGCTAAGTCGCTACCCTCTTAGTAAAAGAAATATAGCTCGAGGATACACAACCCCGCCCTTCTCGAAAGGCAATCCTTTAATTAATAAAAGGAAAAGCCTTACTAAGAAAAAGGGGCAAAATCCTGGCAACGTTCCAGAATAACAAAGGAATCATCGTTATTCCTAGAAGAGTTGCAGTTAACCAATCTTCTTTATAAATGAGGATGAACGCAACTGTATAGTCTGTGTCAAAAGTGACTGGCGAAACCGTAAATAAATAGATCAGAAAACGTACCTGAGGGTGCCAATGTGTGATGCCACATAGACCACATTCGCATCCGGCCAACATAATATTCGGCGGGATTTCGTCGCGCATTGATTTTTATCTCTCGGTGTTGAATCGAAAATTTATAATGCAACAGAATGCATCCCAGTGTCGTGGTCGCTCACAATGGGCCTCATAAGAAGGCTTAAAGTCACCCAAAGGGCAATGGAGAGCGCTATGCTTGGAATTTCCCTGCGTGATCGAATCAGGAATGAAGAGATCTGTAGGAGAACCAAGGTAACCGACATAACCCGAAGAATTGCCAAATTTAAGTGGCAGTGAGCAGGGCATTGCTCGCAGAACAGATGGCCGATGGGGCTGTAAACTTCTGGAGTGGTGATCGCGTACCGGAAGACGTAAGTTAGAAGGCCTCCCACCAGGTGGTCCTAGTGAGGGCTGCAGAAGTCCGCTGGATGTGGGAAGCACAGAACCGGTCGAAGTGGCAGAGCTTGGGGGGGGGTCATATCCAGCAGTGGACGTCTTTCGGCTGAAATGATGAATGATGCATCTCAGCGCGTCAAAAAAATACGTTGTTCGGCGCTAAGCAGAGCGTTGAAGATCCAGTGCACGTAAAAATCCTCCAGCGAAAAACGCGTCGAAATTCTAATTAGTCACCATAAAGATGTTTTTCCGTTGACAGTTGAGGTTAATCTTATACTGGTGGGCTCCGCAAAGGCCGATGCCTGCCAGGGGTGCGGGTTGTTCGAAAGAGATACCGCGGCCCCTGCCACACAGGCAACTGAAGGAACACGGGTGGGTTTTAGTCAGTAAAAGTCTGACACGCCCTCCCGCTCCACCTAGATCAGGATAAGTTATTTGACGATTTCCCACCCAAAAAAAAAAGTTAATCTCATAACCTCAATATTCTCTATGGTATTTTAAATTAAAATTTATTTTTAACCGACTTCAAAAAGGAGGAGGTTCTCAATTCGTCGGAACCTTTTTTTTAATTTTTTTTAAATGTATTTTCCCTGATTACTCGAAGATGGCTGGACCGATTTGGATTTTTTTTTGTTTGAAAGGATATACTTCCCAGGTGGTCCCATGATCATCAAGTCACGATCTGATGATGGAATCCTGGCGAAATTGAGAGAACTCATCAAATTTTATAGGCACACTTGAAGCGATTTGGATAGTTTTTGGAAGAGTACTTTCTTGGAGTGGTCTCATTTCAATTTGGTGAAGATCTGATGAAGAACTTCGGAGATAGGCGACGGAACTCCTCAATAAATGATAGCAAATGGACTGGAATTGCTGAAATCTCATGTCTGCCTGTAGTTTACACCAGTTCATAACATAACATCACGCCGGGACGCTGTGAAGGGGTAAGCACATGTGAACCACTAAAAAGTGAAAAATAAAAACTTTTTTCAAAAAAAAACAACCGACTTTAAAAAAAAACACGAAAAAGTGAAAAATAACTTTAATTTCGGAAGGCAAAAAAATTACATTCATTTCCAAAGTCACCGCCTCACAGTGGAACGAATGTATGGGAGCGGTTGGACGTAGACATGTCCGAAAAATAAGAGTAAAATTATGACAAACTAATGATGCCATCTTATTCGATTACTTAATGCCTTCATAAATTGTGGTGATGAATTTCTTCATAACTCCCATATTTCGGGAGTAATTTGAGAAAATGTGAAATTTTACTATGAAAATGAGTGTATCGAGCTCTCTCCCTCCTGATTCCGGGCTTGTTTCAAGTAGCGGTCTCTAATATCGTAATGCTATTACTAAGAGCTATATTTAATACTAAGACACATAGTGCGCCAAATGTGCACTTTCTGGGATAAAAGGAAATGAAAATTTAAAAAAAAAAACGTTTTTTCCCCATTTGTATTTACTTTAAACCGCAGACAGACTTATTAAGAGGTCTATAAATATATTATATATATATACAGAAATATATATTAACAAAAATATTCACAAGAACTGATGAGAGTATGACTTTTAAGTAAGTTGATAATAAATTACCTAGTTTCATTAAAAGTACAATAAATAATTAAGATGTAAGCTCTAATTTACTAAGTTACACATTTTAAAACAATAACATCATTTAATTATCTTCGTCATCATCATCATCATCAATTAATTCAAATTCAGAATCGATGTCCGCTAAATCATTTATGTTAACAAATTCGATATCACTTTTCTCAGAATCCGTAAGCTCATAAAATTCCTTAAAAGAAGATTTTTTTACAAACTTATTTCCTTTTGGACGGATACTTGTAACAAGTGGATCAGAAGACAGTAAAAGATTGTGCATAATATCTTCATTGCATGAGATACTGCTATGCTTTCGAGAATGCCCCTCTCTATTTTTTCTAAAATCTTTATTTCTAGCCTCAGATGCCTCTTCGGATAGAAAACCAATGGGCACAATTGACATGTTCTGAACTATGTCTGGCCCATGCATTAAAATTTTATGAAGTGAAGAAGGCATATAATACCATGGGTATAACTCCACGTAAAGCTTAGCAGTATCAAAGCAGAACTCTCGGAATTTAGTTACGTTGATCTTCTCTCCTGATGAAATACACTGCAAGATCACACAGATTTTTCTTAAAAGCATAGCATCTATTCCGGTCAGTTCAGCAGATTTAGTGTAGTTTTCAAAAAATCTCCTTGCCGAGTTGCCATTGTTGGTGGATCCACTGCCTTGTTTCACAACATCGAGAAGTAAGCCCGTTTCTCTTCTTACAGCCTCTTGAACTCTTTTCTTCCTGTCATCAACTTGCCTTTTTGCTATATCACCCCTTACTTGCCATGATTTTATGTCTAATTTGTAGGAAATGTGTAATAAGCATTCCATTGAGCGAATCCAAGCGTGAAGGGTGCTTAAGCTATATTTATACATGTCCTCGTTTGCGTGTTTATCTTTGATTAACTCTAAATTATTCATTTCTTTAGGACAAGCCTTGCATATGTCACACACTGAAGCTGCTGTATTGGATATAATGGAATGAATTTTACCATCAATCATTGTCAACAGCAGTTGGTGTTTGACACTAATTCCATCAGTGATGGTGGATGGAGTTAAGGCTTCAATCTCTGCTTCGATTTCAGCCATCTCTCTCTGCACATTTTCTTTGGTTTCCTTTATAAACTTAAACAATATTGGCCGGCAAAATGAAGTGGAAGATGGTCGCTCGTTTTCCCAAATTGTTACACCTTTTGAGACGAGCCGCAGTGGTACAAGACTAATCATAAAATTACTAGCAAGATCGATTTGCTCATCTTCACTCGTCCTTTGATGATAAATGCTTTGGCTAGATGATCCGTCAAAACCCCATTTGCTGGTCAATACGAGCTGTTGATTGGGATCAACAGGGGTTTCTAACGACCTAATAAGTCTTCTTGAGGTTAAATCCATCAAGGCTTGTAATTTGATTTTTGCAGAGCTCTCTGTAACTGTGAGATCTTCTTTGGCCGGATAGCACTTAATTTTTTCTTTAACCAACATGTAGTAACTCGGGTATTGAAGAGCTCCTTCTTGAGTGTTGAAATCCCGAAGAGTGTTATAGCGCCATTTCGATAAGTTCATCGATACATAAAGAGCCAATGCCTTCAAAGGGGATATTTCCCGTACCTGAATTGATTTACCTTCAATGAAGGCTTTGATTTTTGAGGCCTCTTCTGGATTCTCCGTCAAGTATTTCATAACATAAGCTGTATCGCTTTGTCCTGCCTTTTGAAGCGCCCTTTCGGCCGAAAACATAATTTCAGCGCTGCTACTGCTGCATGAAAGACTATCTTCAGTGCGTCTTCTTTTTTGCCGGTTACTAAGGTCCTCAAAAGATTTACGAGGACTAGGATGTGTACAAGTTGAAGCATCAGATTTAGCAGGAGAAATTATGGGCTCGATGACGTCACTTATATTTTCTGTAGAAGGTTCCATATTTTCATTCTGTAATTCCGGCCATTGAATTGCAGCCTGTAGCCAAATCTCATGTTTCTTCCGAAACTTATCTGTGCTTCTTCCAGACTGTGTCCATTTTGCATAAATGCGGTAGCAAAATCGACGACACCAGTCTTTTAAACTTGTTTCAGCACTTTCACATAACTGAACACAACTGTTATCTTTTAAAACACTGAACAAATAGTTAAAGTCGCGTAAATCTTTATGTGCGCGTGCGCATAAAGCAACGTGAATATCAAGATTTGTATTAAAATTTGGAAAATACATTGCGAGATTAGCTTGGATACAACGAGGTGTAAATCAACACTGATTTTAAAGTTACTAATAGTGACCTATTTATATAAAATCCAGGTATCCCAGGTATCCTTTGTTAAATATTGCAAGGTAATTAGTTATTGTGATAATTAGTAAATGATGCATGCTAAATTAGTGTATTAAGAGCCATTTAGTAATTAAATAATAGCAATGTTCTTATCAGTAATCATTAGTGCATCAGTTTTATATGTAAACCTTAAGTCCCTAATTATATATCCTAATTAGCTTATATCTTCTCTAATTGGCTGCTCAGAAATGTTATTGTAATAAGGTAAACCTTTAGAAAAACGGTTTTAATCAACAAAATAAACAAAAAATAAAAAAATTGTGTTATAAAATAAACATCACTCTTTATCCCAGAAAGTGCACATTTGGCGCACTATGTGTCTTAGTATTAAATATAGCTCTTAGTATTAGCATTATGATATTAGAGACCGCTACTTGAAACAAGCCCGGAATCAGGAGGGAGAGAGCTCGATACACTCATTTTCATAGTAAAATTTCACATTTTCTCAAATTACTCCCGAAATATGGGAGTTATGAAGAAATTCATCACCACAAGTTATGAAGGCATTAAGTAATCGAATAAGATGGCATCATTAGTTTGGCATAATTTTACTCTTTTTTTTCGGACATGTCTACGTCCAACCGCTCCCATACATTCGTTCCACTGTGCGCCTTCCGAAATTAAAGTTATTTTTCACTTTTTAGTGTTTTTGGAAGTCGGTTGTTTTTTTTTTTGAAAAAAGTTTTTTTGTTATTCAAATAATATTTGTTGGAAACTGTGGTGAGATATTATTATCAAGTTTTGAAGTGAACACGCCTTTTTCAGTTTAAATATTTTGTATTTTAATTCTTGCACACATACAAACTTGGTATAAGTATGGTAATATTATAACAAACTATTTGTTTAGGTACTCAACAAAACATCAGACTAGACTTCTTAAAGACAAACTTTTGATTTGGAGCTCGAAGAGAACCACCTTAGAAACTAGTCGATGCCTCAAACATCATATCTATTTCGATTCCGTTTCGTTAACTGTCACTAATAAAAAACAATTGTAGCAAAACACATACTTTCAATTTTATGTTTAATATTTTAAAATCACTCTTTTATTAATATTTAATTTTGGAAACCATGAAACCTCCGAAATATGGATAAAAGTGTGGGTTTGTTTACTGTTTCCTCAAGTACATTTGGAACAGACATTAGGAGTGACGTCATCATGGTCTAGGTGGGGGCTAAGCGTCGTCTAGGAGGGAGGCCAGGCGACGTCTAGGCGGGGCGTATAGAGGGTAGCGACAACAAAGATCGCGTGAACCAGTTTTATGATTTTTGCTATAATGGCAAAGATAAGATTAACCCCCCTTTTGATGGAGTGTTGTAAAAGGTTATGATTATGTCAAAAGATAATGGGCAGTTGCTTTATTACGAAATTGGTTATGGTTTATGGGCTATGGCAGTTTATTTAGTGATGATGAATTTTTATTATTATGAAGTATAAGGATTTGGTCGACGTTCATTCATACGGCGTTCATATAATATTATCGCATCGGGATTTTTTCGCGCACCAGACCTTAACCCAATTTAGCGTCGAGTGTTCAAAACCGTACAGTGCGTCTGCCAGCCAGTATTTTACATGGAGCGACTGCCTATCTGAACTCCACAATCCAGTTACTGGGTAATACGATACCCTTTGGTAAGACTGGTTGCCAGTTTCTGGCTTCTGACGACCCGTGACGACTGTCAAAGTTCCACGAATGACAGCCGAGACCAACGGCTTAGAGTGCTTTCCAAGGCACGGAGGGGTCTTGGTATGTCAAGACGATCACGCATCCACGGACCAAGCGTAGCTTAACCTGATCGATCGACCCGTACGGTTGAAATTACTTAGCTAAAAGCCCCTCATTGCTCAAGGGACTTAAGTACCACCATTACATGCTAATGTGAACCCTCGGTGCCTTCCCTAAACCTGAATAATAAATGACGCAAGCACCCTTCTTCATAGATTTCCCTTAAGGGTGAAGCTTGCCTCACAAGATATATTGACACTAATAACTTAAGTTGAATGAGGCTGACCTATATTCTTGAGGGCTTTTATGCCTATCGAAGTAAAATTGTGAGCAGTGGTGGACAGTGGTAACCTTCTATGCTATGCCATAAATGCTGATTATGCTGAGCCCGCAGAAAGGCTTTCAGCGGGCCACCAAATGCCATTATCATCATTTCAACCGAAAGACGTCCACTGTTGGACATAGGCCCCCAAGCACCGCCATTTCGACCGGTTCTATGCTTCTCGCATCCAGCGGATTCCTGCGGTCTTCACCAGGTCATCGGTCCCTCTTGTAGAAGGTCTTCCAACGCTACGTCTTCCAGGACGCGGTCGCCTTCCGGCCCCATCGGCCATTTGTTCTGTGAGCAATGTGCCCTGCCCACTACCACTTAAGTTTGGCAATTCTTCGGGCTATGTCAGTTACCTTGGTTCTCTTACGGATCTCTTCATTTCTGATTCGATCGCCTAGGGAAACTCCAAGCATAGCCCTCTTCATTGCCCTTTGGGTGACTTTCAGCCTTCTTATGAGACCCATTGTGAGCGACCACGTTTTAGTACTATGTCATCACTGGGAACACGCACGGAAATCAAATGCCATGGCACACCTGAAAATTTCTTCATCGACTGCGGAGCCAGAAGACTGCCGGCACAACTTGGTCAGGTGCGGGTACTCCAATGAGCCGCAGTGCGATTGTGGAGCCACATAACAAACTATGCCCCACCTCTTGTCGTGCTCTCCGTGCACTAACACCAGCACTATGGAAGACCTTTGCGAGGCCAACGATAAAGCTATCGAAGTGGCAGTATTCTGATCGAAGCTTATTTAAAACTAACAAATGGAATCATCGATACGATGAATAAATACTCGTTTGTACGTATATCTACGTCTCGTTTTTTGTTTGTTACTCCATATTGCATGGTATTGTGTGGCCGTATCTGTCAACAGGTTGCTACATGGTGCCATTGCCCTAAATTGCTGGATGTAGTCGTGACGTCACAGTTGACGACAATTGACCAGGATTGAGCAATTTTAGTTGCCCGTGAAATCGCACCTTGCGATGAAGAAAATTGCGGGCAACAGCTAAAGTTAATTAATAACCCATGACACAGCACTGTTATAAATAGTTACTTAAAAGAATAAAGAAGATAGGTGACCTAAATCAGAATTCACCATAATTTCATTAGCTGTCAGTACAAAAATATAAAATGAGACATCAAACTGAGGGGGGACGCGCCATGGATTTATATAGCATTTCCTAGAAATGTGTGACGCATCGTACTTGAAAAGGAAAATTAAGTTGAATAGAAAGATACAGAGGGGCTTGTGGCTAAATCATAAAAGGTGCGAGGTCGATCGATCAGGTTAAACTACGCTTGCTGCTGTTTCAAAGTCAAAGTCAAAGCATTTATTTCAAATAGGCACTTAAAAGGCACTTTTGAACGTCAACATTTACATTAAAATAGAATTGATTCTAGTCGCCCCTTCCAAAATGTAGTTTCGTATGGAGAAGAATGGGCAAGAAACTCCACCGTTACTCTTTTAAAATGATTTAACTACAATATTTAACATACATTCATTGTATAATTATGTGTGAAAACGATGCATCCAGAACAAAATCACTGTACCAAAATAGGTAAAAATAATGAAATTAAAGCAATTGCAGATAAATTAATTTTATGATAGATACATGGTGCCCACACATTTACAAACATTGTAAAAGTAAATATACAATTTTCCTAGAATATTAACAAGTATGTAATCAGTCAGTGTGTGAGTTAAAGTAATCACTGAGTGTAATCAATGTCTTAGATATAATTAATTACATAATTCAATTAGCAACCAGTTTGATTTTGTCTAGACTCTAGATTGTCCTATGGAGCAGGACTCTAGTTTGTCCATGGATGAGTAACCGTCTTTACATACCACGACGAGGGGTCTCTAAAACACAATAATAATTACGTTTCTACGTATCATGTCGGGTAAACCATTTAAAACGCAATACACATGCTCAATTATATAGTCGTAATTCTGTGTTAGGTTACGGATTAATATGTGCGGAAAAACGCGCGGGAATTTCGCACGTGTAAAACCGCTGATCGTGGCAGTTGTGATGCGCCTTATTTCTGTCTAGATATTACGTTTGCCGCGCTTGGTCCGTGAATGGGTGAACATCTTTAACATGCCAAGATCTCTCCGTGCCTCGGCAAGCACGTTAAGCCGTTGATCCCGGCTGTCATTTGTGGATCTTTGACAGTCGTTACGGATCGTCAGAAGCCCGAAAGTCTGACAGGCCGCACTAAGGGGTGCCGTTTTACCCAATCACTAGGTTGTGGAGGTCGATGTAAAATACTGGTACCCAGCTAGGCAGATGATGAGAAGGATACCATAATTCACGGCTATTTTCCAAGAATTAGAACCCTTCCCGAAAATGAAGATGATTTAACAGGGAAACAATGCTATCAAGCTATGGGGGGAAGACACCATTAATTATTGTCGGTTCCAAGAAATGTGTGACGCATTAGCACTGAAAAGGATAAAGATAGATACTATAGATCAAGTTGGTATTCTAAGAATTTATCCCGAAAATGAAGACGGTATACAGGGGAAGAGCTATGGGGCGAGATGCCATAAATTTATAGTATTTTCATGGAATATGTGACGTACGTATAATTTGAGAGGGATAAACGAGTGTGTTCCATGAATTGGTCTGGCAACAGATTTAAGGGTGCAATGCAAGGCGTTAAGTAAGTCTGGAGTGGACGCTGGTAAAATTGCAGTTCTAATAGACAGTTAAAAGGTTATAGCTTGTTTACAATTGCGTATAAATAAATAAAAACAATTCAATTCAATTCTCAATTCTTTATTACATTCCATATGTTTTACATAGATGGTATAAACAGTGAGATCAATATGGACCCTGTCGGGCACAGCAAAATTAGAAGAGACGAAGAGCGCTACGTACAAGTGCAAGCAATTCAATTCATTATTATAATAAAATTATTAGATGTATAATTGGGTGTATAATAAATAGGTTAAGTTCAAGTACACCATCGACTAGTTGGGTTACTTACTCAAATACAAGAGAAATTACTGATTTAAAATTAAATGTTTACGAAATGAAATGTTCATTGACGCTTAAAAGTGCCTTAAAGTTTTTACAATTTGTGTCCCCATAACCGATGTGTATTAGGGAACTCAAATGGAGCTGGGCAGGACATCTGATGAAAGATGAAGAAGACTGTGACAGAGTAGCGTTAAAGGACTGAAAGACGAGATGTCGGTTGTCCGGCATGAAGATGATGAACCGATATGCATCTGGACTTATAACAGTTTTAGTTGGTACAACTTTTTTTCATGATGCAAGCTGCAAGGTGGTTGCCGAAGTTAACTGTTTAAAAAGGTTTATTTAAATGTCTAATCTTATTTAGTTTAGGTGCCTTGAAAATAGGCGTCATAATAGGTTTAAGTTTAGCTCAGCCTACAAATATATTGTTTCCAGAAACCGCAGAGCCTGCGGTCAGTAACGTGGTTGCAGAAATAACAATATATTCGCATTACTACAAATATAAAATGTATTTGGTGCGCTATTCCAAGAACCATGTGGTATTACTATATATTATTATTATAAAAAAGTCAGTTCAAAAACTAAAACCCGACTACTGAAATATTACGCTCTAAAAACTGTGAAGCAATAAAATATTCTAATCTGGAAGCCGTGGTCGTATGCCTCTTTGCTTTAAGCTTAAAATCGCTTCCTACCGTTTTTTTTTTGGTGCGAAATCATTAAATAACTTCTTCCGCTCTGAGTAGAGCGGGAGGGCGTGTCAGACTTTTACTGACTAAAACCCACCCGTGTTCCTTCAGTTGCCTGTGTACCAGGGGCCGCGGTATCTCTTTCGAACAACCCGTACACCTGGCAGGCATCGGCCCTTGCGGGCCCCACTAGTTGATGCTGACATCTCTTTGAGGCGCGCGTGGAACACAACGCGCCGTCGACCCGGGCTTGGTCCTTACCGGACAGCGAGCTACCCATTACTCGCCATCCGCAAGCCCGCGCCTACGGTGGCCGGTTATCAGCCTGGGATTCCCGAATCGCTTACTACTGTTAGAATGTTTTGTCGTGTTAGGGCCAACGCTGCACAAGACAGTCCCCTTAAAAGGCCCGCCCTTCACTACTTTCTACTTCTTTAGCTAAGAAAAAAAAGTGGTAAGTACAAGAAACTCCCCAGCAAAAAACGTTTTAGCCCTCACCAAACAACCAAGAACGCAAGAAAAATGTAAATTCATGATAAATGATTTTATTGAAAGTAGATTTGTACAAACACTTTTACACGTCCATCATATTTAAAAAAACTAGACGAGGTATCTGACTACTCTGAGAAGAAAGGCCGAGACAAACTCAGAGGTCACAGTCTCTTTTAAAGTCCAGACATAATCTTCGTCAGATCATGTGAAGACCATGTAGATTGGTGTCTGAAATCATGTTCAATTTTAGAACCCTTATGCAAAACAAAAGTTCGTAATCGATGTTTCAAAATCAACCTCCATTAATAACCTGTCACCTGCACAGCTTAGCCTGCCAAATTACGCAGTGCGTCAGTCGTATATAGGTCAAGGCGAGTCGAAACAACGTTGCAATACTCGTAATAAAACAGGGTTATGGAGACATCGCCTGTGTGCAGTCAGTTACGACTTTATACCTATTTTATAGAAGCTTTGAAAAGCAGAGAAAGAAAGAAAACACATTTATTTAGAGTTTTGTGGTGTGGGAAAGGGGTAAATCATCATCTGCCTAGCATATACATATAATAGAATACCAGTATTTTACATGGAGCGACTGCCTATCGGACCTCCACACCCCAGATACTAGGTAACACGATGATACCCCTTGGTAAGACTGGTTGTCAGACTAAAGGGGTAAATCTCTGACAGGGGTGCGGGTTGTTCGAAAGAGATACCGCGGCTCCTGGCACACAGGCAACTGAAGGAACACGGGTGGGTTTCAGGGACTAATGAGACGCGTACGCATCCGTTCAGCCGCGGAAAGCTGAACGGACTCTATACAAAATCGTAGTTTTCTATGGACAAAAGCTGAACAGAGCTGAATAAGTGTGAGTAGTCCCTTTGCCAGTAAAAGTCTGACATGCCCTCCTCCCGCTCCGCCAAGAGCGGGAGAAGTTATTTGACGATATCCCACCCTTGAAAAAAAAAAAAGGTAAATCTAATACATATTGCACATTACCAAAAAAAAAACCTTTTTATTATTTAATTTTGCTTGGGTATACTTTCAATGTTTTGTTGGTAAGTATATTGGCGCGTGCATGTTTTGTATTTTGTAATGTTAAATTACTAACCACTGTTTAGAATCAAATTTATTTAACTGAAAAGACAGCTGTGCTGAGGACTTATTTGCGCCACGTCTCCCCAGCTGAAGCACGAGGAAGTGGTGAAGGGCGCACTTGGGGGACTTATGTAATTTTGACGTCCAAAAAGCTGCTGAATCTCATCGTAATTTGAATAAATGAATAAA
Organism: Polymixis lichenea; assembly: GCA_949091785.1. Lineage (NCBI taxonomy): Eukaryota > Metazoa > Arthropoda > Insecta > Lepidoptera > Noctuidae > Polymixis > Polymixis lichenea. The sequence goes on from OX420959.1 coordinate 11,861,580, forward strand.
TTTAATCCTCCTCCGTCCGCGTAATTTTCGTAAAATGGGGTACAAAGTTTTTGCTTCACGTATTAATACACATAACAGGATAAGTTTATTTCCAGTGCGCAAACTGTAACCATGAATTCAGCATATCAGTCTAGACCACCCAGCACAGAAATTTTTCGTCTATTATACAAAAAAAACAGCGTTTTGCGCACTGGTCAAAAACCTATCCGGTATAGATGGATAAAAATACTAGTACAATAACAAACAAGATTGTTAGTATAATTGGCACCAACCCTTGCTGGCTCATAGGGGTGTACCGAGGTCACAGCTCGCAGGGGCTCGGCTGTGAAGGTCAGACCGGTGAGTCAGAATGATGTAATGTCGCACTTTCAGAGTAACGGATGGCGGATACTTTTAAGTGTTATAAATGAGTCATTATCGAATTAAAATAAATGGTATATTACGCTTGTATGTTTTGAAGGTATAAGCAGAGGTGGTTATTAAGTCCGTTGTTGTAGAGAGGGAGGACCAACACCTCTCCGTGCCTCGAAAAGCATGTTTAGCGGATGTCATTCTTGGATCTTTGACAAATTGTCAGAAGCCCGAAAGTCTGACAACCAGTCTTACCAAGAGGTATCGTATTACCCAGTAACCGGGTTGTTGAGGTCAGATAGGCAGTCGCTCAATGTAAAATACTGGAATCCAGCTGCATTCGGTAAGACTGCAGGCCGACCCCAACATAATAGGGAAAAGTTAGGCAGAAGATGACATTCATTCATCTCAAAGCATTTATTTCAATACAACCATTTACAAGCACTTCTGAATCGTTAAAGGGGTCGGGCAGTTACGCAGATGAAGCTAGTCGCCCATTCATACCTGCCTTATACTACCACGCTACCCATCCACGGAACAACCGCAGCAAGCGTAGCTTAACACTATCGATTCAACCGTCATTGAAGGTTTTCTGAAATAACATCCACTAGGTGGCAGCACTGAGACGTCAGTTCCGGGCACCTGTCAAAAGTGTCAAAGCGCCTACGGACTGAATGGTGAACGAAAGAAAGAAACGAATGACATCAAATATTTTAAGTTCATTGTCGAACTGGAAGACCTCTTGTCAAAGTGGCGCCAACTTGTGGCTTTAATATTCATGAAAACCCTAATTACATAGCGACAAGCCCCACAAGATGTATGAACGCGAACTAGGCAAAAGGATCATATCAGGTGTCGTTCTGTAGTTTCTGCATTCCCCCATGGGAAATAGAGTTTGAGTGAGTTGAAAAACCAATGCATCTATTTATTAAGCCTTATAAAGCCAATGTCCCATATGCGGAACAGAAACTATTTCCGTACTAATACAGCTGAGAACACACGAACGCAAAAACAAAATGAAAGCAAAACAGTACTTACGCGTGCCGTGCGTGCGATGTGATTACCTCTACTTAATAATTTATTATGAGTAGGTAGGTACCGTGGGAAACTTGTTATGGGCTTAATATTATGGTCGCCGGCAGCTGTGGGCCAGGAGATTATTAGACTAATGACTGATCTTTACCTACTTGACGTACAGTATCCGGCCGTAAATCCCTACTAATATTATATATACATGCGAAAGTAACTCCGTCTGCTGTGAAAACGTAACAACGTTTTAACGCCTATACCGCTGCACCGATCGTCACGAAATTTGGCAGGGATTATAGCCTGGGTTATGGAGAAGGACATAGGGAACACGCTTTTATTAGCTTCACCTGTATGTTTGTAAGCATGTTTGTTTGTTTGTTTGTAACCGACTCCTTTGGACTTGATTTTGAACCCGTTTAAACGGTCAGATTTCATTTAAACTTTGTAGACTTATCGAGGACCGGTGGCAATTCAATAATTCAAGAAAAAAGAAGAATAAAAAAATCGCGAAAATAATATCAGCTGTTCCTTACATTTTGACGAGTTATGCGAACATAAATGTAGGGAACAGCTGATTTTTTTTTCGCGGTTTCGGGTTTGTTCCCTTAGTTAAATTTGTTCATAATGATGAGTACAATGATCCTTTATGAGGTTAACGGTGATTAAAACTACACCTTGTATATTTCACCGCGCCGGCAATCTGCGCTCGGTATCGCACGAACGCTTGTAAAAGACGAACTGCAACGCCGAAATGTAAGAGGTCCCCTTAAGTTACAACTATACCAACCCATTTGTATCACTCTCACCACAAAATTCACACCATAATAGACTCGAAAGTGAAAAACAACTATAATTTGTAAACGATAGCAATTGATCACAATTCTGTGCGCAGGCTGAACGGGCACGAAAGTGGAAAGTGTGTCTACGTGAGTCGAGTACAGTGCTAACTGGACCAGTTTATTATGGTGGTGCTTTTATGGGCATCATGTATTTAATCGGACCTCTAACAATTCCCGTTTTGAGCTTCTGAATTTATTGAACACTCTAATATGCTTTACGAGCTTTCCACAGCGGTTTCGCCCGCGTGAAGGTCGGTGTATTATACATATAAACCTTCCTCTTGAATCGCTCTGTCTATTGATGAACACCGCATTCAAATCCGTTGCGTAGTTTAATATTCTATGCGTACAAACACGAAAAGCGACTTTGTTTTATACTATGTAGAAGATGAGCCGCACGAGTCGATCGATCAGGGCGTCTAAAAAGGCCACTTTGGCAGAATCATAATGTGATCATATTATGAATCATATTTAAAATCGTCAAATTGTCACAAACTGACAATACATAATATTATCTGCGTTGACAGCACGCAATTCATCTATTTGACAGTTTTGTATGGAAATTCGTAAAATGGTCACCAAATTATGCATTGCTTTATTAAAGTAAAATGTCAAATAGCAGAATCATAGGGGAATTCAGGAAATGAATCACTTTTAGAAGAATTGCTTAATGTGGCCTTTTTAGCCCACCAGGTTTAGCTACGCTTGCCGCGGTTGGTCCGTGGTTGGGTGGCCATCTTTACATACCAAGACCCCTCTATGCATCGGTAAGTACACTAAGCCGTTCCTCTCGGCTGTCATTCGTGGATCTTTGACAATCGTTACGGCATGGCAGTCAGAAGCCCGAAAGTCTGACAACCAGTCTTACCAAGGGGTGTCGTATTTCTCAATAACTGGGTTATGGAGGTCATATAGGCAGTCGCTCCATGTAAAATACTGGGAGCCGCCACCGACATAGGGATAGGGGACAAGGCTAGGCATATTGACCTACAAAACAGCACTTCTTGTCTGACAAAGAATTCCAAATCGTCATATTCTAGGTACATCCTATCCGCACTTGTAATTACTATTGTCAAATAGGCAATCGCGTTAATAGCGTATCACATTACTGCACAGCGCACGTCAACAGGGTTTCATAGAAGCTTCACAATAGACGAATACAGACGAACATGTAGGAACGTAGGCTATGGAGTAGTAAGGGAATGGAGTGCTTAGATCTATCTAAGTACAACTTGTAACATAATTAACCCAAGACCTCATACACCCTAATGAGAGCATTGAGTTAAAAGCATAATACAATGACTAATACTTTTTAAGGCTACTTAACTGTTATTATTAAAAAAACAGTGTTGAAATTTATTTTTTGCATTTAAAATTGAGTCCCTTTGCCTTGAAATCAGATTGAATTTTCTTTGGCTCAATCGGCAGTAGATATGGCAAGATAATTTTTTTTTTTAAATATTAAATTGATTCCGTAGTCAGTTATGAACAAACTACTTTCAGGACTTGCGTTTATTTTGTTATACCTTATAGATTTATAGATCGTTTTCTATTTAATTAAGTAGGTAACTGCTGTTTGTTGACAGGCCCACACTGTCCTTCCAAACCTTTAAACACTGTAATTTGAATCACAACTTTCAGTCACAATCTGAATAATTTTGAAGGTATTATTATAGGTATTATTATAGGCTCTATTGGCTTCATCTGTGCGATTTTTTCTGATTAACGACGTAAGTAATACCTACTATGATTACTACAGTTCATTGGAGTGATGTCAAAATGAAAGCCATAGCTACTGTGTGTAATTACGCAAATTTAATGCACTTTATCCAGCAGTGGACTATCATAAACAGCATTTAGCTGCGTAAATTATTGTCTGTGCATAGTATGTATGCAATCGCAATCCCATAGCAAAGCATCATGCTGAGTCGAAGTGTTAGTAAATATAAATTCGTTTGGTTTTCATGTTTTTATGTGACCTTATCTTTTTGTATGCACGTGTTTTTATGATAAATAAATCATGTTTTTTTTTTCTTTCAATCCGATACGTCCAAACTATTGGCCGCTCTTGCCGTAACTTTTATAAGTTCCGCAATAGAGCTGCGACTGAGGACCGTCGTGCGACAATTCCGCACCCAACACTCCATGACTTCCTTCCTCTGTGTCTATGCCACTCACACAAGAATTCACAGACATTACGTGAGCATAATGCTGACAAAGTGTTACATTTACAATTAGCGCTCACTTTGTGATGACTTCCTTTCGTGTCAGTTGCATCCTGAAAATGTCAGTCCATTGTCTTGGGAGGACAAGTGGCTATTGAGAATGTGATGCGTTTAAACGCGCATTTACAATGTTCGGTAGAGAGGAGTGGCTTGTTGCTAAGTAATAATAACATCACGGGTCGATCGATTTGGTTAAGCTACGCTTGCTGCGGTTGGTCCGTGGATGGGTGACCGTCTTTACACACTAAGAGCCCTCCGTGACTCGGACGGAAACCACGTTGTCCCGGCTGTCATTTGTAGATTTTTGACAGTCGTTGCTGGTATTCCTTCAGAAGCCCGAACAGCAACTGTGGGTCAAATGGCTAAATAATAACAGCCCCACGCAGACTCATAGTTAACTACAACAGCAATTAATGACGTGAGCACAATAAAATATGTGCCGTCCCAATGTTCTCCGCCAGCTAGAGTATAAAGGGCTTATCTGTGGCCCCAATTGAGGTCAATTAGTACGTATCAACGGATAGATTAAAGAAATTTAACGTGGGTAGCTTGATGATTGTTTAATGTTGACTTCCTGGTGGAGAAAGGGTTTAGTTAGTTTTAGCAGTCTGCGCTCTAAATGCGTAACGCACTATCAATCATAATCTGAATCTTTTGGATATTTCTAATCCATCGCTTTGCTATTTACCCGACTGCTCCAGAAGGAGAGTTACGTTTTTCGAGAGTATGTATATTATATAATTGTTTGGCACGCTCTGCAGCCTGAACGGCTCGATGGATTTTAGTTTGCGAGGTGTCGTTACATTCGTAATTACTGTGAAAGTGATATCGTAATGAAAAAATAAAAAAAAACGGTAATAAAACTAAAAAACCCGACTGCTTTTCTGAGTATTCATGGAAAAACCCAAAAACAAGAGAGTCGTTGTACCCGATTGCACTTAACTTAAAAATCGCCAGTTGCTAAGGCGATGCTTATAAGCAGATAAACTTTAGCAGTCGGGACCCATTCTAGAAAGTCCACTTAATTGATCCAGATTGATCCATAGTGTTGTCGAGCAATAATTGCTCAAAAAATTGCCCATGTAAGAGCACCTTAACCGGTACCTTACAACCCGAAAAAAGGTAGTGTTCCCGAGGAAAATAACAATGAATTAGGAATGCCGGTGTGATATTTCCACATCGCACCGGCCGGTTTGAAAGATGAGAACCTACGCATTCATTAACTCATTAGTCTGCAACACATCAATCTGCAATCATTGTTCTATTAGGTCGCATACCCCGATACTCAGATCGTAGTAGGTGCGTGCGAGAAATAATTAGGATTCCACTCTCACGCACGTCCTTCACAATGATTCTATTAACGCTAAGTAGCATGTTCATGTACTATTTGTAAGGGAATATAATCTTCAACGTTCTACCTGAGGGTAAAAAATAAAAAAAGCCAGACTATTAATTGTCAGACTGGAAGGCAAAGGCCTCTTCTGATACAGAGACAGCACGAGCATTTATCACCACGCCTGGTCAGGCAGTATATGCGCCCTCACGGCCCTGGTCGCCGTGGGCGCGGGCAGCTCGCTGTCCGGTAGGGACCGGGCCCGGGTCGACGGCGCGTTATGTTCTACGACCCGGGCTCAAAAGATGTCAGCACCAACTGGTGGAGTCCGCAAGGGCCGATGCCTGCCAGGGGTGCGGTTTGTTCGAAAGAGATACCGTGGCCCCTGGCACACAGGCAATTGAAGGAACACGGGTAGGTTTTAGTCAGGAAAAGTCTGACACGCCCTGCCGCTCCACCCAGTGCGGGTGAAGTTATTTGATGATTTCTCACCCAAAAAAAAAAAACCGCCTACTCAAGAAGGGATGGCGATTTTAGACTTTTATTGTACCATGGACATAGTATTTTACATGGACCGACTTCCTATGTGACCGCCACAACCCAGTTACTGGGTAATACGATATCCTTTGGTAAAACTGGTTGTCAGACTTTCGGGCTTGTTAGCCACAAGCGACGTAACGACTGTCAAAGATCTACGAATGACAGCTGGGACGAATGGCTTATCATGATTTAAAAACTAGATTTTCGTAATACGCACTTTTATTTTTATTGTGGTCTGTAATTAGTTTAATCAATTAATTTACTAGTGGAACTTTTGTTCGAAAGATATTTAAGACAGGCTGCAGCATCCAACAATCTGCATCATTTTCAAGGATATTGGTATTCCATGGCTTCATGTCTGAAAAAAATGTATGTGCTCCACAAAGTAAACAATGCAATGACTGTTGCTGAACGGTCAAAATGGAAGCCAAATTTTGGACTTAACAAATTCTTCTCATCCCGAATCTAAAACTGCAATGATATCATTGTTAATTTCACTATCAAGGCTCAAGGATATTTTCTGGTTATCCTAAGTACGTACGTAACCAATTTAGACTATGACATCAGCTTAGGCTAGCTTCCTAGTCATAACACTGTAATACATATAAACGGGGAAATTTTCTTGTTAACTGACGACATGTGGGTGTTGTACACACCTCTGGCTATCCCTCTCAGACGAGACGAGATGTTGATGTCACAGAATAGTATTAGAACAGAAGGCCAACTTCATACAACGAGCGAAAACTGTCGCACGCACACATACATGCATAACAGAGCGTGGAATCACCCCGCCATAAGAATCTAGAGACGGCAGTACCTACCACGGTTGTTGTTGATGCATATTTTTTCACATCAGCGCACGCTGATGCTTTGTACTTATTTTCTTTTTAAAAAAATAGGGAAAAGTAGTGACCATTAGTTTTCTATCGTATTAAAATAAAAGCTTGTTCCAATAATTTTGTTATTTTACAAACTCATAACAAAATTTGCTGCTCAAGTGATTTTTAAGTGAGTTATTGGTATTACACGGCTACACATCAAGCTATACATTTCCAGTTTCCGCTGATCTCGCACTAAATACTATACAATCCGCGATCAGCTTATACTGGAAATGTATAGCTTGATGTGTAGCCGTCTGTACGCTCTTTTCGTGAATATTGAATAATCCTTGATTTTCTTGATTCACTTATTTTTCGCTTTTTTACCACTGCTCGCTGTACGTGAAGTGTGTCTATGTCGACGTTCACACGCACGTAAAAATAACGCGGCGGGATTTTTTTGTCACACACTGGATTTTCGACTCTCGATGTTGAACTGAGCATTGATAATTCAACAGAGTGCGTCCCGACACTTCGAATAAACACACTGTTCAATTTTCAATTCTAGGCGCTAAACAGTGCGTTTAGAATCCAGTGCGCGAAAAAATCGCACCGCGGTATTATTACGTCCGTATGAAAGTCAACTATGCTTGCGTGTGTTTTCACTCAGTGTTCCGTATACTGAGCGACAAATCTGTTTGGCTATTCTATAAAAATCATACCGTGAAAGCATAGGCTAAAGTTAGCTGTCATTATATACTGGCACAATAGTTAGTTTACTAATTAAAAAAAAAAAAACTTGTGATACTCGACCCTAGCGATTATTTTCACTGTATTGAATCCTATTAACCCGTGAACAGCGTTGGGGGCTGCAATATTGTTTAATACGTTTTGTGTATTTCTTGTTTCTATGTTTTATATTGTAGCTGTTTGTTGTTCCTTTTGAATAAAAATAAAATATCTGATGCTAGAAATTGACACCACTGACAGCTCACTACAAGCTCACGGTGAGATTTTTACAGAATAGACATACTGGCCTTCTGTATTATTCATTCTGTGGTATTGTAACGAAATATTCTGTTGCTAAGCGAAGTAGAAAAGCCATCAGAAGCAAATCCAATTAGAATGGATAGACTTGCTGTGTTGGACAAGCGACTTGTGTTATGGAAGAGCATTTTTTTTGGTTTTTATTTTATTTTTAACCGGTACGACACCTTTCAGCTCCATTAAATGGGGCGAGCAGTATGGAAGAAGAAAGCTGCGCTGACCACAAACAAATTGGGAGGGAACGAAGATAATGATCCTACTAATCCTACGTCTTACTAATATGAAATGTTATAAATGTGAAGTGTGGTGTGTGTGTGTGGTTCCGTGTGGTGCCGGACGTAAAAGAATAGCACCATCCCATTTCTTCCCGTGGGTGTCGTAGAAGGCGACTAAGGGACTAGAGAATGGGCAGCAGCGTTCTCTATGCATTTCACCACCATACTGCGATCGCCAACCCGCCTGCGTGGCGTGCCAAGCGTGGCGATTATGGCAAATCTCCCTCTTTTGCGGGAGGCTTATGTCCAGCAGTTGACGTCTTTCGGCTGATATGATGATAAATGTGAAAGTTTGTGAGGATGGATGGATGTTTGTCACTCTTTCACGGAAAAGCTACTGAACGGATTTGGACTGGAAAGTCTGTGGTAGTCAAGAGTGAAAATTTGTGCCCGGTTGGCTAATAGTCATCATCATTTCAGCCGAAAGACGTCCACAGCTGGACATAAGCCTCTATTGGAGGGGTTTGCCATGATCGCCACGCTTAGCAGGCGAGTTGGCGATCGCAGTATGGTTGTAAAATGCATAGAGAACGCTGTTGCCCATTCTCTAGTAAGTCCCTTAGTCGCCTTCTACGACACCACGGGAAGAGATGGGATGGGAATGGGTAACCTCCTACCCCGGGGAAATACCCCAGGTACGATTTTATTAATACCTTTATCAGTATAACTAAAGCCAAAGAAGTAAAATTGAATAAATAAGCCATCTAGTCTATTACGATGACTTCACTAGAACATAATGTATGTTAATTGTTAATATATTCAATCCAAAACATCGTACTACAATTGTACAATGGCTAATTAAAATGTTCTACACATACTGCAGACAGTTATTCTGCGATTTGTTCTAGAAAGATTTGGTTTAGTTTTAATTCTTCTTTCTTCCGCACATTTGATGATCTTGTGACTGCGTCAGTGAGCGGAGTTCGCATAGCTGAATTTTGGGCCAAAGATGTTTGAACTTTTTCCCATCGATACGCTACACCTACGTCCTCACAGACAATGGCCCACCTTCCATACTGCGCCGCATGGGGCTGTCACCTGTGCATTAGATGATCTGTCTGCGTCAGTGAGCGAGCGGAGTTCGCGCAGATAATAATTTTGGGCCAAAGGTGTTTGAAATTTTTGCCATCGATGCGTTTAGAAGAAGTACATATCAAGCCAACAGAATTTCTTAACTATCTGCAAAGATACTCCACAGGAATATTTGAGAGTACATAATGTCGTAGTCAATGACGTATTATAAATAGACGCGTCATGTCACGAATATTAGAGCACTCAGAAACGGCATAAATCATGAATGTAGCTATCTACTAGTAGATACAATCATACAGTGCGCGAAGAACAGGAAAGACCCATACCGATTCCTGTTGTTAGAAAGAGATAAACATATATATTTAGTTACGTCACTAGCGTTAAGCCGCGTCACTGTATGGTACGTGACCAATACACGACAGGCAATTACCTTGCATTTAGTTTGACAATATTGAGCGCCGGTAACGCATCTAAAGGTAATATCAGGTCATACAGGCGGTATCATTGGCCGTAATGTGAAAACTGCAAGTCAGCGTCGGTTGTGTGAGGTGCAAACTGCCTGGGGTGTGCCACAAGTACCCACTTATGTATAGGCACCAGTTGAGACTCTTAAAGGCACCCCTATGCTCCCTACGGCTGTGATAGTAATCCAGAGAGTGTAGACTTATTGAGTACCTAATTATAACTGTGTGGGGAACACAGATATAATTAGGTATGATAGGCTATGTTAGGGTCGGCTTCCAGTCTACCCGGATGCAGCTGATTATCTTTATTACATGGAGCGAGTCTGCCTATCTGCCCTCTACAACCCAATACACATACCCAGCAACAGTGTTGTGAAGGACAGATAGGCAGTCACCACCATGACCGTTGATAAGACTTGTTGTCAGACTTACGGACTGTTAATGAGCCGTAACGACTGTCAAAGATCTATGAATGAATGCCAGGACCATTGATTTAACGTGCTTTCCGAGGCACGGAGGAGTCTCGGTACGTAAAGATGGTCACCCATCCACGGACTGACCGCGGCAAGCGCAGCTTATCCTGATCGATAGACCCGTGCCACTGTTATTACTTAGCCTCGAGACCCATAAGTGCACTATGCAAACTACAGTGTAAAAAAATGCGCAGGTTCAGTGACTTACGTGCCAAAGTGTAATCAGCTTCTTTGCTTATTATTCACAGACTGTCAAATTCAGTCTGTGTCAGAACTGTCAAATTATCCCAATTGAATATGAACCTTATTGTTTTGTAATAAAGTTGCAAAACTATCAAAGAAATTTGACAGATTGTGGGGTAGCTTGATCTGCTGGTCTCTGTATAAACGCCTTAAAATCAAATCAAAAGTCATTTATTCAAACTAGGCTGCACGTTTTGAACGTCAAAATTACATAAGACAGTCCCCCAAAACGCCCGCCCTTCACCACTTCCTAATGCTTTAGCTGGGAAGAAGAAGTGGTGCAACAAGGATCTACCTGACATACCCACCCAAATACCACTTACAAATTCCAGGTCAATATCTCAAACCTTCGCAAATTAGACACGGTTCTCCAAAATTAGCAGACACTGCTAATTTTAAATACCGTTACAACCCAAAACAGTTGTTTCGCAATGTTAATTAATTACTACGGTAAATGTAACGTGATGCCAATGACACCGAGTAGATAGTCGACAGAGACCAAACTTCAGAGGTTTCGCAGACTAACAATCGGTTCGACAGAAATTAGACCAAATATAAAGAAAGAAAGAAAATACATGAATTTAGCACAGACTAAGAATGCCCACAATAAACAGCAAAAAAAACAACATAAAGTGTAAAGTGCGATGCCAGAAACTAGCATTAGTGTGCCTCACGGCTGCGCTAAAAAGGCCGACCCGACTCTGTCCAATACAAGCCGATTTTAGTTGGTAGAGGCCAAGGGACGCCAAAAGAAGAAAATACGAGTGAACATACTCGAAAGAAGACGAAACAATAGTCACCCGCTTTTTTTCGGTAACCAATAATTCTTGGCGACTAAAATCGGGCGACCGCGGTTCACCCGCGGACAAAGTATACTGCAATTATCTTGTATCGGCATCAAATTTTTTACTTATGGACGCGCTTTGGATCCCCCGGGGTTACGCAGCTCATGCCCTGGTTAAAATATTAGACAGACAGCTTGGCGGGAGCTGTGTTGCCAGAGCAGCGGGGTAATTGCGTAACACACTAACAGTAAGAAACGCTTTCATTTTCACAATTCAACAAATATCTCTACTCTGACAAATATCTACTCTGTGCCATTCTGAAAAATCGCAAGTTTCATTCAAGTGTTCTAGTAAACTCAATTAGAGTGAATTCATTAGAGATAGGAAAACGAAAGTTTTGGAAATTAGAGCTTTGAAACTAAATCTTATTAGCATGAAAACATTTACTGCTGAAAATGGAGTATGTTGTACAAACTGCTTTGACCACTCTCTCTGCTATTGCCCACGATTTTGTCTGCGATTTGAATGAAAAGTACCATAAGTCGCGGAAAGGGTTCCGCAGTCCCAGGCTTTCTATCATAATTAAGAATGTCTTCTGCCTGCACGTGTCCCATGTCATTTGGAATCCATCCATACAATACTGTTAATATTATAAACCAGCTTCTGCTTGCGACTTCGTCTCCAAGAAATTTCTTATTCCAAGATGAAATGTAAATGATAAAAAGCATAATTAAAAAAAAAATTGTTGTGTAATACCAAGACTTAAAAAATTATGGGAGTCTAGCCTTTTTACCCAAATGTTTGGCTAAACTAGCTGATCTATCAGGCTTTTCGGTTTGACGACCTTGGCAACCCTAGATGCAGGGATAATACAGACCAAACTGAGACAAACAAGCCAGTCAGTTATAAAAGACAAAGTCACAAATTGAATCATACCACTTATTTCACAAATATGACTAAACCACAAGTATGCCACTAATAGCCAGCCGTACATAGTGTTGATTACTTTTAAGTCTTGTGTGTTAATGACATCATACAGAAATAATTCTTTATCTAATGACTAAGTTATTTAACCTGCTGAGTTATTAAATTGTTGCAAAATAGTATTGTTAGGGAACCAGTATAAATTAGAGATGGGCCGACTATGACTTTGGCCGACTAGTCGGCTGCAAAATGGCGGACTAATCAGCCGACTAGTCGGCCAAGCCGATTATTGCTTTCAGTTGAGTTTGGGTGACATCGGTAATGTTCATGACTACGCTTTCGGCTCCTAGGTGCCGCGACGGTTCGCGGCGCCCGGCGACCAGGCGGAATTGTTAGGACATGTTTTTATTTGCTTTGCATTAATTCTATCATTGTTTAAGTGCGAGCCGGCGTTTCTTCCTACCCTATTCTAGAATACACAGAAAGCGAACTTTAAAACTGATTCTAATAATAAAAATAATAACAGTAAAGATTTGAATTTCATGTCAATCAGCGTCTTATAAGGTTTTAAGCATATTATTACGAGTAAAAAATGGGCCGACTAATCGCCGACTAGAAATATGGCCGACTAGTCGGTACATCATAAATGTACAGTTTAAATTATTTAATTGGAAGGCCTCATCATCTGCCTAGCCGTTTCCCAACTATGTTGGGGTCGGCTTCCAGTTTAACCGGATGCAGCTGAATACCAGTATTTTACACAGAGCGACTGCCTATCTGACCTCCACAACCCAGTTTCTGGGTAACACGATGATACCCCTTGGTAAGACTGGTTGTCAGACTTTCGGGCTTCGGACGACCCGTAACGACTGTCAAAGATCCATGAATGACAGATCTTGGTATGTGAAGATGTTCACCCATCCATGGACCAACCGCAGCAAGCGTAGCTAAACCTGATCCATCGACCCCTGTGTCTGATATTACTTAACCGCAAGCCCCTCTCAACTTATAGATCTAAAAAAAGTCTTAAGTAACAATTTAATCTGGTTCCCGCAAATCCTTTTAAACTGGTTCATAATTGTCTCATCATGGAAATGTCTGTTATTGTGGTTATTAAGACTACAATATTCTATTGTGTTTAAGGATGCAGAATATGTACTGTAGATTAATAATAATATGATAACATGGGCTAGACAGTTTAGCATGGTTTGATGGCAGTACCTAGTTTAAGTCGTCATACGTCTTCCCCAATTGGGGGAGGATAACTAAAAAGAAACTGGCATGAGACAATTGCTTGGTATAGTTTAGTGGTTGTATGGCATGAAATAAATATTTGTACAATGAGGGCTACTATATTACTAAATTATTGGGTTGTCTCCGGGGCGGCGTTTTCAAGCAAATACTTTTCAAATAATTATGCAATGTGCACTCTTCCATGATAGAACAGTACACAATCATCCCCTAAGATGACCCACTGACTGATTTATTACAGCCTAATACATAATTTGTGGGCAAAGAGAACTATCCATATTTGCCCACAACTTTTGTGCTTTCTATAGGCTATAATTTGAATTGAGAATTATCTTGGGTTTCTACTTTATACAATAATAATGAAGCTTAGACTTTAAGTGCAAGTGAGACAGTAGTCAAACACAAGTGCTAAAAAATACACTACACCATTTTATGTTATGTAAACAAAGCCTAGTTTATATAAACTAATAGAAACGTAGTAAAATGACTACAAGCAAGCAAAGTAGAACAGACATGTTGACAGAAATTAGTCAATTTAAGAACTTGTAAAAAATAAAAATAGAAATTGTATTTTTACCTTCAATGCAGGGGGTCAAAACTTTCTATGCGATTCATCCATGGTTTAACACATAGTTTAACATTTTTATTTACACTAGCACTAACACAAATTGAACAATTAATTATTTTATTTAATTAATACTTAACTTTTTTAGAAAAAACTATGTTTTTTTTCACACTTCACTCACACGCACAGAAATCACGGAAAACAGCCAACAAGAAACAACACGAATAGAAATGCACGTTTTGAGTTTTCAAAACAGGATGTAATCACGAAAACAATTTTCGCCAGAGTTCGATTTATTATTTTCGCAGGAAAATAGGCTCAAGAGTTTACCTTATCAGCGTTTATTCGCGTGATTAGGATTTATTGGTTTTATCGCTACATAATTAAGTACAGTTATTTTTCATTAATTGTAAGCGATAGTAATGTTTGCTTTTATTTATAAAATTGATGAGCGAACGAAAGAGATACACCCAGAAAAGTCAACAACCGTTTGACAGGTGTTGGCACTTAGACGCATCGCCATTTTTCGTAATAATTGCCAGTAAGTTTGTGAAAACTCCCATTTTTTCAGAAATTATTTTATAACTGCAGTCAAATAATTAAATACAATAAATTAGAGCTTAATACAACTTAAAAGTATTGGCCCAAGAGTCCGTAGTAAGTTCAACGCTTTTATATAATTAAGTTCTCTTTTAAATGGTTTTAATAAGTGCCATCTATCGATATTATAGGAAACGTAGTTAGCAAATGACTCACAAGAGGACTCATATTATACGATGTGAATACACAATTTCACACAACGATGGTGCTGCCAATTTCACTTACAACTTAGATAATTAAATTTATTTATTTCGTCGTTTGTACAACAATACCCAAAGCGATTTTCTTTTACAAACGAGTTTTCGTAATTTTATCTCATCAGTTCCCACGTTGTCATCATTTGAAAATCACTGATTTTACCTGCCTGACAACAATTTAAGGGACCTAGCTGGCTTTGCAAAACTCAATCTGCTTTTCTCAGCTTAATGACTACGAGGCGTTATCTTTTTATGTAGGTGGATGGGTTCTCATCTTCGTTTTTGCCCAAGGCCCCCCCCCCCCCAATTTTATTCTGTATTGTAATGAGGAATATTCATTTAGATTGCACAAAGGAAACTATAGAACAAGGTTGCAGGATTATATTTTGACTAGATAAACACTTTTATAAGGTACATTTAATTATCAGCACAATATTACCAACTAATTTTAAATATTTATGTAAATACACTTACAATTTAATAACATCACTTTCTAATAAACAATTGTAATAACTATTTAGTAAATTAAACAGGTACATTTTCTTGTTAAAAGCATATTAACTTTACATACCTACTAACTAATAAAATGAGATCATACAATTTTATGTCATTAAACAGAATAATTACTAACATTAAAATGAGATCTTACAACTATATGTCATTATACAGAAAAACGTACAACGTCATTAAGCGTTAACAATGTCCCATTTATCAGAGTAAATTCAGAAAAAAGCCATACCATCAAAATGTTAAAATTAAGCAATTGCCAGTGCCATTAATTTTGAGGACTTCGTATCTTTTTCAACACCGGGAAATATAAAACCTTTTTTGGCTAATTCTTCGTATGTGACTTCAAATAGATCGACAAAGCCTGCTTTCTTGGCCACGGCTTGCGATGCACCAGCTGTAAATACGGTTGCTGTCACTCTGATGTTTAGCGCTTTGCACAACGGAATTCTGTAAAATGAAAAATAACGGTTAGGGAGCAAAGCGGAAGGTAGGTAGAGGTGGCATTTCTGAACTTGGCCTTTTTGGCGCAGCCGTGAGGATCACTATATTGCTAGTTTCTGACATTTCATCTTAGACTTTTATTTGTGTTTATTTCTCTTTCGTGCTGTATATCTGAGCTAAATGTATTTTTAATCGACTTCAAAAAGGAGGAGGTTATCAATTCGACATGTTTATTTAAATGTACCATATTTTTTAAAATGTCTGTTCGGGCAAAACTCCGTCATATAAAGACAGACGGATTTGAAAAATATTTTCCTTGTTCGAAAGGGGTTTATTCCGAAACTTTTCCGAAAAATTCATATATAGAATCTGATGATGAATTTCGGAGACAGACAACGGAACTCTTCCAAAAATGACAGCAAGTCCACCGCGATTGCTGCTATCGCATAAATATGCATTATTTACGCAATCACACAAAATAACTTCACGCCTGTACACTCGAAAGGGTTAAGCAGATGTATTCAGTATATCAGGGTACACCCATATTTTCTAAACGTAGTGTTATACGAATTGGTGTGGGGTAGGTACCAGACTATTCCCAAAAAAAAAAACAACCTACTTTCGGAAAATCACCACAAGCTGAAAAATAACTTAAATTTCGGAAGTCAACAAAAAAGTAAAATATATACTTATCCAAAGACAGCGACTTCCAAAATTGAAGTTATTTTTCAATTTGTAGTGTTTTTTCGGAAGTCGGTTGTTATTTATTTGGATATAGAATTTATATTTCTTTCTTTCTTTAGGTGTGTGAAATCAAATCCAAACTAGGCTAAGAATCAGAACTATTTGAACGTTAAAATTACACAAGAGATTCCCCCAAATGCTCCCCTTTCATAAATTCCTTCGAAGAATTAGTGTTGCAACAAACTCCCGGGGAGCACAGCTGTCTGTTCAGTTGGAAGAACACTATGGTTCACTATCTTTTCGCCAGAAAGGCCGAAAGGTCATCATCTGCCTAACCTTTTCCCAACTATGTTAGCGTCGGCTTCCAGTCTAACCGAATGCAGCTGAATACCAGTATTTTACATGAAGAGACTGCCTATCTGACCGCCACAACCTAGTTACTGGGTAACACGATACCCCTTGGTAAGACTGGTTGTCAGACTTTCGGGCTTCCGACGACCCGTAACTACTGCCAAAGATCTACGAATGGCAGCCAGGACCAACGGCTTACCGTGCTTACCGTAGCACGGAGGAGTCTTGGTATGTAAAGATGGTTACCCATCCACGGACCAACCGCGTTAAGCGTAGCTTAACCTGATCGATCGACCCGTGCGCCTAATATTACCTAGCCAAGAGCCCAAACCTTACTAGAGAATAGGCAGCAGCGTTCGCTATGCATTTGACCACCGTACTGCGATCGCCAGCCCGCCTGCCAAGCGTGGCGATTATGGCAAATCCCCCTCTTTTGGGCAGGCTTATGTCCAGCAGTGGACGTTTTTCGGCTGATATGATGATATGAAGAGCCCAAAGTAGGTATGGGTATAAAAGACTCAAAGAGTCTCTGATTATTTACTGAACAATTCCTACTGGAAAAACCTGAAGGAAAAACACTACCCGATCCTGAGGTTGACCAACGAAGCAATCCAAGACCCCGCGCTGAGTACCGAGTAAGTATACAGGGTCAAATTAAATTAGCTGGCAATAATTTAGCTACTTGTTGGTTGTCCACATCGAAAAAGAATGAAGTAAAAAAGCAAAAGATTTTTTTTTCATCATTCGAACTTCATCGTTCAAATCTTTAAATGACACTGTAACATGTACTTTAGAGCAACCGACCGACTGCTATGTAAATTCTTAATAAATATCTAAGTTGGTCCACGAAAACAGCTGAGCGACCTACGCACGCCCAGCTGACGCGGTTCACTGACCGACTACAGGCTGTTGAACTTCGCCCATCGACGTAGATAATTTTTTCATGTTTTTGTTTCATCAGTTTTTGAATATCTATACCCGCCACACGTGAGTAAAGTATTGCCAGCTAATTTTATTTCGATATGAAGAAATTATGATTGCGACGTTCACTAGAAAGTATTTTAAAACTCTTTAGTTACTTGTAATAAAAAAAACGACGAAAACGTCACATCACGACACATAGTTTTTGACAGCCAAAATATTTTGTATTTTTCTAAACCTATAGTCATATTTTAAATAATTTTAAAACGCAAAATGGTTAAAGAAAAGGAGCACAAATGTATCTGCAACACGGTCGATGTGCTAGAAAAAATAACTGGAAACCCGAAGAAATTACCCAAACCTGAATTAAATGAGATAAGACTAAATTTGTTCACCGAGAGAAACTCTGATGGTACTGGGTATCTGGTTCTTCGAGGGAAGGACATCCAAGGGAGGTACAGGCGTCGAATTCAGGACACTGACATTCGAGCAATTTGTCGATATGTCAGGCAATCACCAAGACGCATAATTAAGCTCGATCTTAGTTACAATAACATCACAGATAAAGGGTTCTTTACAATCTTAAAAAAGCTCCTAGTTAAGGGTCGTTCTAGCGTCATCAATTTAAACATTATGAATAACCGTTTAACCAGATTATCGGTCGAAAAACTCGCTAAATATGCCAAGTTAATAAAACTGAGATATCTAAGGCTGAATGGAAATCGTTTTGGCTCAAAAGGAGGCGAAATTTTCGCTAGTTTCTTGATAAACAATACTTCTGTTGAGTTTTTGGATATAGGAGAAACGAATCAAACCTTGCAGAGCATCGCTCAGATTATTACAGCTTTAAGAATCGATTATGGAGCGAATACATCACTACGGGTTCTCGATTTCAGTCGGGCCATCCCGATGTTTAACCGGTATCCGTATGAATCGAAATGGTTTGCGTACCATATCGAATATTTATTGGAAAGAAACTCGAGTATAATCGAGTTACATTTACAAAAGAATCAATTTATGAGTCATGATATGGAATATTTTGCTAGGGGATTGAGAAATAATAAAACTCTTTTGTTTTTGGACTTGGCTTTTAACAGAATTGGAGACTATGGAATTGAATTATTAGCCAGATACTTAGCCGAAGGTCCTCAGCTACTCCTTCTAAACGTAGCAGGTAATGCAATAAATGACACCGGAGCAAGAGCGCTAAGTTTCGGGCTGCCATTCTCAAAAATCTGCGCCCTTGACATTAGTCGAAATAATTTGACAGATAATGGTGTGATCGACATTTTGAATACGATAAAAAAACCGTACATTTTACGGTTTTTGAATATTTGGGGGAATAAAATAACGAATGATTCTTGTGTTATAATAGAGCGAATGTTGTCCAGTGGTGTGCTGTTTCAGCATTCGATTGATGTTAAACTTTATCAGGTTGATGGATTGTTATACGCGGCTTATTATCCGAATCCTGCGGATAGAAACAAGCATAATTATTATAACGAGCTGGAGTATGACAGTGTTCAGCCAATATACCACATGAAAAGGAACGCTATTGAAGAAAAGAAAAGAAACAAAGTGGTCTGCAAGCAGAGACAAGCATTCGATAAAACTGTCAAAAACCACTTTTGAATATGATTTAATTTGACTTACTTTTACTTTTTTTATTGTTTATGGTTATTTTTTTAGATTTTTTAAAATTATATTGTCATGTTATTTTGTTTTATTTATTTGATACCTACCTACTGTTTTTCTTTATATGTAATAAAATGATTGAAAATGCATATTTATCTCCTTTTATTAACCCACTTCAAAAAGATGGGGCTTATCAATTCGACATGTTTATTATTTACTAGCTTTTGCCAGCGGCTTCGCCCGCGCGGAGGTTGAAAACTATCCCACGGGAACGTAGTACCGAGATAAAAAGTATCGTATAATATCGTATTCCAGGTTACAAACTACATGTGTGCCAAATTTCATTCAAATCCGTTGTTTTTAACACTTTTTAACCGACTTCCAAAAGGAGGAGGTTCTCATTTTCGTCGGTAACTTTTTATTTTTTATTTTGTTTATGTATGTTCCCCGATTACTCGAAGATGGCTGGACCGATTTGAATAATTTTTTTTTTGTTTGAAAGGGTATACTTCCCAGGTGGTCCCATGATCATCAAGTTAGGATCTGATGATGGGATCCTGGAGAAATTGAGAGAACTCTTCAAATTTTATAGGCACTTGAAGCAATTTGTGCAGTTTTTGGAAGAGTACTTTCTCGGAGTGGTTCCATTTCAATTTGGTGAAGACCTGATGAAGAACTTCGGAGATAGGCAACGGAATTCCTCAATAAATGATAGCAAATGGACAGTGATTGCTGAAATCTCATGTCTGTCAATTGTTTACACCAGTTAATAACATAACATCACGCCGGTACGCTGTGAAGGGGTAAGCACATGTGAACTACTAAAAAGTGAAAAATAAAAAACTTTTTTCAAAAAAATAAACAACCGACTTCCAAAAAACCACTAAAAAGTGAAAAATAACTTTAATTTCGGAAGGCGGTGACAAAAAATTTAAATACATATCCAAAGTCACCGACTTCCGAAATTAAAGTTATTTTTCACTTTTTAGTGTTTTTTTGGAAGTCGGTTGTTTATTTTTTTGAAAAAGTTTTTTTACAAGTCATTTATAACTAGGTATTTTTTTTCGTTTTTTTTTGGTGGGAAATCATCAAATAACTTTTCCCTCAAGGCGGAGCGGGCCCGTGTTCATGTAAAATGTACTCTGTGCCGTGTTCCTTCAGTTGCCTGTGTACCAGGGGCCGCGATATCTCTTTCGAACAACTCGCACCTCTGGCAGGCATCGGCCGTTGCGGACCCTACCAGTTGATGCTGACATCTCTTTAATGCGCGCGTGGTGAACGCAACGCGCCGTCGACCTGGGTTTGGTCCTTACCACAAGAGGTCGGCGTTTCCTATCTAACCACTTTGAGAAGAAAGGCTGAAACAAACTCGAAGTTCATAGTCTCTTTTAAACACATAACACTTAAGGGTTGGGTACCTATGTGGGTATTTCATAAAAAGGCATTCAATGGAATTAAATAAACTTAAGCCGGCCATACACGGACAGCTTGAGGCAGCCAGTATCGATTGCTTCAAGCTGCAACTGCATAGCAACCACAGTCACACATACAAGGAACGGCTCGAGCAGTCGCGACTGCTTTGGTCGTTCGGCAGCGCGGTGAAATTTCATTGTGCAGCTAAGCAGTCGCCAGGAATGGGGCCATTCAAGTATTACGTAAGCAATTTTTTTGCAATAATTAACTCCCCCCCCCCTCGTCACAAAATTTTCTCAGATTAACTCCTCCCTCCCATTCAGACATAAACGTTGGTACATGCATTTTTAGTGTGTTCTGGTTTATTTATTCAAATCAAATCAAATCAAATCGTTTATTACAATCCATAATGTACAATTACAGGTGGTAAATACAAAAAATTGAAACAATTCCACCCTGTCGGGCACAGCAAATTTTTAAATAACTAAAATAACTAGAGCGAGGAAGAGCGCTTTATTAATTTTCGTTTGAAATTATTTTATATCCTATTTAATATTTCTATTCATTTACTTATTATATTAATATTATATGTGCAAGTCTATCTATTAATTTATTATTTATTTGATTATATTGAAATAATGCTTATTTGTTTACTCCCTTAAAATTTGGTAATTATTATTTTTATTATTTATAATAACTAGCATAAGTGTTAAGTATTATAGTTTTTTTATTTGTTGTTATTTTACTTATTAAATAAAAGTTATAAGTCTAGAAATAAGGAATAGGCTTGGAATAGAGGTGGTATATGTGCATATAATATTTATTTTCAACACACTTACTCATAAAACGGGTCTAACTTCACCGCAATTAGGCACATAATGCACAAAGTACATTATTATAATATAACATAATGACACCTGTAATCAAACCAAAGAGTATAATAATATTAAATGGGAGAACTGTGACTTTTTCATTGCTATTATTCACAAGTGAGTTATAAGGTTTTTTAATTTATTGGTTGAGTTGCTATGTCCTTAAAAAAGTTTAGATACTATTAAGATCGTGTTCAATAGAACAAATAAATTAACCTATTGCTTGCTCATTTCATGCAACTTCGTATTTAAATAGAAAATTTCAACTCGTACGTTTTTAAGAACTAAAACTTTCACTCAAATATAACTTTTGTTTTCTCTATAATAAAGAAAACTTTGAATTCCCCATTATGTACGTGGCTAAAACGCTATCCGCGAAAAGCCAAAAAAAACCTCTTTCTTTTAGTCTATGGCCGATCGCCATTGTTAGATGCGCGCGCACAGGAAAACTAGTAATTTTT
This sequence comes from Polymixis lichenea, assembly GCA_949091785.1. Taxonomy (NCBI): domain Eukaryota; kingdom Metazoa; phylum Arthropoda; class Insecta; order Lepidoptera; family Noctuidae; genus Polymixis; species Polymixis lichenea. Next base: position 11,883,859 of record OX420959.1, read on the forward strand.
TCCCGCCATTGCAGACATTTTTCACAACTCGTTTTCACTGTTGAAATTATAGTTATTTATTAACCGACTTCCAAAAGGAGGAGGTTCTCTATTCGTCGGAACCTTTTTTTTAATTAAAATGTCTACAAGTACTAGTTATGAAGAAAATGATTTATGTTGTACACCGCCCGATATAAGATGTGAAGCCCTTAACGTTATGGAAAGTTTACTACCTGAAAACTCCAAGGACAAATATCTATTAGCGTACCAAAATTTCATACAATAGCAAAACAACTAATTGTTTCTCTAAATAAAATGATTTTTTAGTATTATTTTCTTCACAAGTGTGTGGAAAAACGTCGTATGACACACGTGTGTATTGATGATTACCGTCCTCGGCTCTCATAAGACCCTCACCTAACGGCTCGGGTCTCAATGGCGCCTGAGCGGTAATCACCAACATTACACACTTGTACCATAATGTACTATTATGCAAATTTTATTGAGATGATATTCAGTTATAATAATCTTTATATATATTAACGGACAAAACAAACTTCATTTAAAATTTGGTACATTTAATAATCCAAATTAACAGTCTTCAGTTCATGACAAACGAATCTATGACTCTAAGTCTTCGATGACATAATTGGAGATTTGCTGTTCAATGTAGTGTCTGCTCACATTGGTGTGATTTTGGAATATCGTCATCGTTTTCTTCGAGCCATTCACAGAAAAGTAGGGTTGCCATGTGTTCAAACCAAAATCGACGAAATTTTGTAGAAAATCCAAAAAAGTAAAAAAATAATATACTGCTGACGTAATCACCATCCATACCCCCATCCCCATGTCATCAAAAATAAGCAAAGCAAAGACCCCCCGCCCCCCTGTAGTGCTTACGTAATACTTTAATGACCCCCATACACTGACTGGTCGAGCTGTCGACTACTCTTACGCAGTCGCTCCGCCTGGGCTCTTCATTAGTGAGTTGTTGAACAGTTCACACCAACTACTCCAGCAGTTATCAATGACAGCTTCAAGCTGTTGACTCTGACTACAAGAGCGGTCCGTGAATGTTGATCACTGGCTAACAGCTCGAGCAGTCTTTATATGGTGTAGGGGTGTATTGATGATGAATGATTATAATTATGTAAAGCCATATTTGTAACGGTTGCGAATCATATTTCGTTCAAAATACAGTCTGACACTGACATAGAAATTGAAAAAAAAGAACGAAATAACATTTAAAATTATAAAATAATGAAAGTAATTAAAAAAGTCTTAAAAATAAAATTATCACGACGATTTACGCCACAGCTACAAATGTTGGCGTAGCTGTAATGCTACCTACGCCTCGTAGCGTAGATGACAACCTAGCTACGCCGTAGCAGATGTCCCTTTAGTTCTATTTTTAAGTCGTAGCACTCGCAGCGGTGATCCTTGCTACACCGTAGCAGAACTCCTTGCTACGCCAACGTGCTTTAAAAACTTGCAACTCATAATTTGCCAGCCATTTTCCAAATGTATTAGGATTAGCCTTCCAGTCTAACTGGATATTTTGCGCCCGTAATGAAGAGATAAAAACAAACAAAAAACAATAAAATAAAATAAATCAATACAATAAGCCATAGCAGCTAAGATGACCAGTCCCTACTGGCGGCGCCCGTTCACGAACATGACGTTTAGATCAGCACCATTCAGCTCAAACATTTTGAAGAAAACTTAAGGGCACACCGAGCTTCTGGCGCTAATTGATGCCTGGCGGCTCTTGCTAGAATTGCACGCTAATAAAGGTATTTCTTTCGTATTTATTAACATAAACACACATTTTGAAAATGTAAAATCTCTACGTTATGGTTGCTATTGTTGATTGAAGACGTAATGGAAAACATTTACATGGCCGTCCGTAAAGTATTTACGCCGCACTTAGGATTTATTTTGTTTTAAAGATATATTTACTTTGGATTTATTCGAATCGAGGAAACGATAATTAATCGTTCAAAACTGTATGATTTATAGAGAGAATGCTTAAATATCTTACATATTCATTGCCTAACATCGACACCGCCAAGTGGTTGGTCGATTATTCAAGTGACCAGAGGGCTGGCCTATTTTTAGGTCAAAGAATCAGCATTCCTCCAACGTGGCAACGCTGCCAGACTTTTGGGCACTTTTTCCACTGACAGCGATGCGGACGAATTCTTTGATGCCCAGTGAGCTAGACATGGGTAGCTCGTGAGCGAGCGATAGAAAAGAGCTGGCTCTTTTCGATGGACGTTGCTCTCGCTCACTCACTCGCTCGCTAAATAGCTCACTAGCTCAGTACTTCAGCGAGGCATCGATGACCGACCGAAGTCACCGGCCGAACGGCTCATTCGGCTCGCTTCGGAATACTTCGGATCGCATCGTTAGTTCTTCAAAGAATAGCTCTCCGGCACAATACGTCATTGTAGACAGTCATACGGCATAAATCACTGTAAATCTATCTTTATGGTCATTGACTTAAACTAGAAAATACTTTGGCACATTATAAAAAGGAACTGCATTGTTAATTTTTTTGCGTGTTGTTTATGTTAAGTCTTCATCATTATATCAGCCGAACGACGGCCACTGTTGGACATAAGCCTCCCCCAAAAGGGGGGGTTTTGTCATAATCGCCACGCTTGGCAGGCTGTTGGCGATCGCAGTATGATGGTAAAATGCATAGAGAACGCTGCTGCTCATTCTCTAGTAAGTCCCTTAGTCGCCTTCTACGACACCCACGGGAAGGAATGGGACGGTGCTATTCTTTTACGTCCGGCACCACACGGAACGTCATCACATTATAAACAAACAGAAAAGCTAATTTAACTTAACAATGAGTATTGAGCGAGCTGAGCCGGGGGTCTGAGTAACTGAGCTATAGAAGAGCTAGTGAGCAAGAAGAGTGATATAGCTCTTTAGAGTGGAAGAAGTAGTCGCTCTTTTTCTTGTCAATGAGCTATTTCACCCATGTCTACCAGGAGCTCTTCCCTTTTTTCCTTTATACAACGTATAACAGAAAGGGTATATACCTACCAAGGGCACGGCTTCTTTGGATGATATCAAACGATATTGGAAGGGTTTTTTAATCCCATCTCGACATGTTCGGAAGTTGTGAGAATTTTTAATTCATTGTACCAGATCGAATTGAAACAAACACATCACTTGGAAGAGATTTATCGTGATATTGGCAAGTAACGTGGAAAGTTATTGACCTACGTAGTGCGGTGACACGTTTGTTATGATTTGAATTTAAGAAACATGAAACCGAGAATTTGATATCAATTCTTAGAGTATTTTATTTTGAGCTGAAACTATGTATAGTGATTCTATACCAGCTGTTATCTTTAGTGCTTAAGTATAGCAATAGGGTTTCTGTTATGCCCTGTATACTTGTAATATATTAAATAAGGTCACGTAAGAACGATGCACCCAGGGATCGTACGAACGCAATTATTTCGCAAACACATCGGTGCGTCACACACCACCAACAGCGAGACATTTATCCACACAAAAGAATCCTAACACTATAGAAACCTTCATCACAATCATCATCTGCCAGCCTCTTACCAACTATATTGGGGTCGGCTTCCAGTCTAACCGGATTCAGCTCATGCAGCGACTGCCTATCTGTCTCCACAACCCAGTTACTGGGTAATACGATACCCCTTGGTAAGACTGGTTCTCAGAGTTTCGTGCTTCTGACGACCCGTAACGACTGTCAAAGATCCACGAATACCAGCCAGGACCAACGCTGCTTTCCGAAGCACGGAGGGTCTTGGAATGTAAAAATGAAAACGTTAATAATTTTGAGCAAGAAATTAATACAAAAGACCGATTTCCTTCGTATTAATTCAGTCGCTATGGAGTAGGATCCGCTGATATCGTGCATTTGTTGAAAACTCGAGCCATTAGCCTTATAAAGCTTCAGCTTGTTTGAGCTGCGCTGACAGTAAAGAAATCTACATAACTACCTACAAAACAATATTGGATAACCAATAGCTTCGAGCACGTACCGCATTCCAGGATAGATTCTCGATAAATTCCCCATTACCCCGGGACTAAAGAATCCGCTTGGCATCTGTAATAACGTCAGTAATTGGATCGCGGGTTTCAATAGAGATGTGCGCATCCCAGTTTTAATTATTTACGGGATAGGAATACGGTATCTTAGATATGAGGTATATATATAATCGTGTGGAAGTACAGGAAGAAGTAAAAACGGTATTGGTGCATATAAAGGGTATTTTTCCGAGGAATATATTGAAGATACAAAGAGGTGGCCCAGAGGTAATAGCCGCGAGTTGTAGGTCGTAGAACAAAGACAGGGCTTAACTTTGTGTGAATTATTTTATCACCACTGCTCCTAAAACGGTGAAGGAAAACATCGTGAGGAAACTGGCATGTCCTAGAACCAAGAAATCGAAGACATGTGACATCTACTAACCCGCACTGGGCCCGCGTGGTGGATTACGGCCCACCCCCTCTCACAGAGAGGAGGCCTGTGTCCCAGCAGTGGGAACATTATAGGTGGATTTCATTATGCTATATCCAAGATAACGAATTCTTGGAAGCATGCTGGTCCTGGTCCAGAGGACAATTTAGAGTCTAGACGGATCAAAGTGGTTACTAATTTCATTGTATAATTTATTATTTTTATTTATGACATTGATTCATCAATCCGTGTGGTGCCGGACGTAAAAGAATAGCACCATCCCATTTCTTCCCGTGGGTGTCGTAGAAGGCGACTAAGGGACGTACTAGAGAATGGGCAGCAGCGTTCTCTATGCATTTGACCACCATACTGCGATCGCCAACCCGCCTACCAAGCGTGGCGATTATGGCAATTCGCCCCGTTTTGGGGGAGGCTTATGTCCAGCAGTGGACTTCTTTCGGCTGATATGATAATACTGATGATGACTGATTTATATTCTGTGATTACTTTGACTAACTCACTGACTTGATCCTTATTTTTTTTTTTGGGTTTTGGCTTCGCACGGTTTGTGCATTTAGCCAGTGTCAAGTAATTTTTCTTTTCGATCAAGTAAATGGCCCGATATCGGGCACGAATTTACAAAACAGTCATAGTCGTCTTTAGTCAGTCAAGTCAAAGTTAAAGTTATTGTAAAGCGGTAGTAACTTTACAACAACCTAGCAACAATTAGGAGTTTTTGGGGGGAACACGAAAAGTCCACGTTAGACACTTATCACCTTCACTACATTTGTGCACGCACACGTAATTAAATTGCATAATTCACTACCAAAATTATACAATTTTATTCGCTACTTCACTAAATTTCATGAAAATAAAAAGTCGTGCGACATGTTCAAACGCGATCCCGCCAAAAAACTCTTGATCCTTGTTTAGTTTTTTTGGAAAATCCTATATCTACTTTAACAATGTTTGTAAATAGGTGTAATGTGTAATGTAGCTATCACAAAATTAATTTATCTGCATTGCTTCATTTTTATTATTTTTATCTATTGTGGTATGGTACTTTGTTTTATTCTAGGTGAATCGTCTTCTCACATTATAATTAACTAGCTTTTACCCGCGGCTCCGCCCGCGTGGATGGTAGTTATTGCGAAAAAAAGTAGACTATGTCCTTCTCCATATCTCTGCCAAATTTCATGACGATCGGTTTAGCGGTTTAGGCGTGAAAGCGTAACAGTTACAATCGCATTATAATATTAGTAGGGATAGGGATATTAGTCGTTACAGTCAATGGCTTGACAGCCAAGAGCTTCGACCAACGCCTGAGGAGGCTCTCGTTGGGCAGCTGGGGCCTGAAGGGCCTGATACAGACAGCGGTACTTCTTGACACGGCTCGCATTGTTAGGAGGTTCCTCTCTCTGGAGCCCTAACCGCCGCCGCCCGGTAGCTTGGACCCTATTCCCGATACCGGTGGGCTACTAGTCTTTTACATTTTAAAATGTTTCTTAATTTTTATAGTAATATTTAAAAATGTAATTTATGTGTGTGTTTAGTGAAATAAGTAATAAAAATAATAAAATAATGTTTAATATTGGTAGGGATGTAGACAAAATATTGTAAAACATTTAAACGCGCAACGGCCGAGCTTCCTGCCCGTTCTTCGTCATACGAAGCTACCTTTTGGAAGGCTCGACTAGAATTAAAGTATATATTATTTGGGGTTTTCTAATAATGGGCCGAAGACAACACCAAAGAAGGAAAGGGAGATAGCGTTGCAGAAGAGGAGGATGACGTTTTGAGAACAGTGGGTACTAATTGTATGAGATAAGCGCAGAACCGTATAAGCTGGAAAGCTCTAAGGAGGCCTGTGCTGAAAAGAAAGACAAGCTTCAGTACTGGTTCAAATGTTTAAATAGATTAAGTAAAATTATTGTAAAGATTGTTAACTGAAGGCTATAAATAAGTAAATAAATATAAATAAATAACGGACCTTAAGGTGAATCTTGTCGACATTTTTTCCATACAAACTTCGGGAGTGTATTACTCCACTGTTCGACAATGTATATAAAAAATTAAACACGGTATGGTTTTGTTTCATTATTAATGTTGTCTCTACGGAAGCAGAATACTAAAATAAAAACCCATTAAAAAGTTAGGAGCCAACAAAGATTCGTTTTTCTTGCTAATTTAACCTAACTTTGGGCGTGTTTAAGTAATAAAAGAAGTGTAAAATCTCAAAAACCAAGTCAATACCGACCAAGTCCAATGATCGAAAAGTTCAATAAACTTTATTGGTCATTGATTGATGCAGTGGTTTTTTCATAAAACCCGATCTTCCGAAGGACTGTTCTTAATTTTTTCGCGAATGTTTTATTATTAATGATCTGCAGGACTCAATAACGTTGTGCGTGGAGATTAACGTCTAACTTCTTATCACTGATACTATCTCTGTCAGACACGATGCCTGGTGAGACAGCGTGATTTTAGTCAGGGTCACCAGTGAGTTCGAGCCTTCGACTGGTTTCCCCTTAACCTGCTAATTTTTACTGCCCTAACGGTATCTTGTTTTACATAGAACTTAAAGGCAATGAAAATGTTCTATAGTTACCTGGCTAAAAGCAGCTCCTTGCCAACCCCGCATCCTCTCCAAGCCGGGTCTACCACCAGCCCGTAAGCTGTCAGATACTTGTCCACTCCGTACTTGTCGAAGATGTCCACTCCCTTGCTCACCAGGTCGACGGCGCCGAAGAGTTGCGCCCAGATCTTGTCGTCAGTCTACAAGAGATATAAAGATTTTTAGTGCATTTAGTTGAGTTTTTAGAGGTATGAGGAACAGGGACCATTCTTTATAGAAAAATGATAATCCACCGACTAGACGGGTGTTGTGCCAGCAACTGCACTGGCAACTGCCCGACGACTGATGTCGAGACGTTGTATACAAGGGTCCAGGTGTAGGAGAATAGTCGCAAGTCTTAAAAGTAATTTGATCATAATGGATTTCAGTCATTTTTAATATGGATTTTTCAAAAAATATTTTATTTTGCCATGCCTACCGCCAATGGAAATTCAATCTTACATCAAAGCAATAAGACTCAATTTTAAATGCGTAAAGTGCTGGGGTCAACACAATTTTCTTAATAATGTCAGTTAAAAAAAAGATTTTCTCATTGCGCGGAAAACTCTTCTTGCGCGATGCAGGATTTGTGCGTGACGTCAGTCTGATGCGTAGATGGGGCATTGACGTATGCACATTGACAAATAGTTTTGCAATCAGAAGGCCGATTCCGAAAAAATAATAGTTTAAAAATACTAAAAAACCAAACTAAAAAGCAGAAAATAATTTCCAAAAACCGTGGGGTGCTGTTTGAGATACTTTATATTCAATTAATATCAAGCATCCCACGCTTTTTTGAAATTATTTTCTGCTTTTTTAGTAAGTAAGTATCGTTTTTAAAGCGTGTTTTTTTTTAACTATTATTTATTTTCAATTTTTTCTATCTACAAAAGCGTGGTTTTTCAGATTTTTAGTCTTGTTTTTTTTTTGTATTTTTTAAATGATTGACTTGTCATCGGTCCTTGAAAAGTCTACAAAGTTTAAATTAAATCTGATCGTTTGAAGTGGGTCAAAATCAAGTACAAAGGAGTCGGTTAAAAACAAACAAACATGCTTACAAACATACAGGAGAAGCTAATATAGAGCGTGTAAAAGAAGTGGTTTTCATCGATCTCAAACATGGAGTATACCGACCGTCTGGTAATGGTCAATTTCGTCTCAAAAATAGTCATACGATAATGGTGACATAAATCTGTGTCTTACCTGAAACGGCTCTTCCTTATCCTCCTTACACACCACAGTCAGCACGTTGACCCCAACGATCTTGGGAGGCTGTTCATCATTGTCCTCAACGCAGACCAGCGACAGGTTCTCCTTGAGGGGGGTGCGCCACAGTTTCTGCAGCTCTTTGACAGCCGATGGGTAGTTTTGGATGCCTGGGGGAAAGTTAACGGAAGTTAGAGGAAGAAGAATCACGATCTGCGTGGAAGATTAAAATGATGAAATCTTTGGGGAGTGTGCACAGGAGCTTTACGAACAAATGCCTTTTGCTACCAGATTACCAGAAGTACTGCCGGGTACAGAGGCCAGGCCACATCAAGCTACCCCAATCCGTCAAATTTCATTAATAGATTCTCAACTTTATTCCAAAAGCATATGGTTCATGTTCAATTGGGAAAATTTGACAGTTTGGGATAGATTGGCTGTACCATCCGCACTTGGTTGATATCCCGACCAGTCGTACCTACTCAACGCTTCTCCACATTTATTATGCGCACAGCCAAAGTGTGGAACAGAGCCTGCGACTGTGTTCCCTTCCACATTTAACCCGTCTACCTTCAAAACAAGAGTGAACAGGCATCTTCTGGGCACGCTCGATCCATCTTTGACCTCACCGATCGCTTTTCATCAGACTTGATCGAGGTCAAGAGCATGCCCACTAAGTAATATAAAACAAAAAAAAAAAACGACTAAGGTGCGATATCTGTTATGACCCAGAAACTGTGATTAACTTGCACAGTGATGTGTCACGTCCTCACGAGTTCTTTTTCCCCACAGAACAAATATTGCAAGTATAATCCTACAGGTTTAAAGTTTATCCAGCCTGGCTTTCGTTTGTAAGCGCACCCACAATACAGGAGAAATAAATGTAAGACTTTCGGGCTTCTGTTTTTTACTTTGGCATTAGTTTTCTTTTTGAAAAAATGTAGATCCTGGGATCTTTCTTTGACAGGGAGTAACAACTTACACGTTATAACTATATAACACTTAAATGTTGATACTAAAAAAATATTGTTTGATCAAACACATTCTTAAAAAAAGTAATTTGACAAACTAAAACCCGACTACTGAAAATAACGGTCTGAAAAGGTTGAAACAAGAAGATATTCTCATCTGAATGCCGTGGTAAACAAATAATATGTAGATTACAAAATCTAAAAAACACGTTTTAAAAACGCAACTGAAAAAGCAGAAAATAATTTCAAAAAAGCATGGGGTGCCTGATATATTGATTATAAAAATACCTCAAAAAGCACCCCTCGCTTTTTTGAAATTATTTTCTGCTTTTTTAGTTGCGTTTTTAAAACGTGTTTTTTAGATTTTTTATTTTTTATTATTGAATTGTCATCGGTCCTCGATAAGTCTACAATGTTTAAATGAAATCTGACCATTTGAAGTGGGTCAAAATCAAGTCCAAAGGAGTCGGTTACAAACAAACAGTAAACATTCAGTTGAAGCTAATAAAAGCGTGTTAAAAGGTAGTAAATTAAATTAAATAACCTTGGTTGGTTTTCCAATCACATCCACTAACAATGAGATGTGACAGCAGTTTTCCTCGACTTTATCAAGATCTCCTAAAACATTGTTCCAACTGAAAATTCTTTTAAATTAACTGGCAAAAGGCAAGAGGCTGGGTACTGAGGTCAGATAGGCAGTCGCTCCCATCCATATTGACTGGAAGTTAATCCTAACATAGTACGGAAAAGGCTAACATAACCATACGTCCCAGATGCCAGGGGTGCAGGTTGTTTGAAAGAGATACCGCGGCCCCTGGCACACAGGCAACTGAGGGAACACGGGTGAGTTTTAGTCCGTAAAAGTCTGACACGCCCTCCTGCTCCACCCAGAGCGGGAGAAGTTATTTGATGATTTCTCACCCAAAAAATAAACCATAAGTCCCAGTGCGAATTGGTTTGGTAGATCTCAAGTCTTCGGCATGTCTTCGAATTTTTGGTTCCAGGACATGCCGGTTTCCTCACGATGTTTTCCTTCACCGTCTCGAGAGCAGTGGCGATGAAATTATTTACACATGGCAAAAAGCCTGTCAGGGTACATATAACTACAACTTGTAAGTCGCGGCCGTTACCACTTGGCCACCACTCTGTCTGTCTCTCTGTGAAAAGGCTAGATAGTTGAGGAACTGGCGAAAGGCTCGACTTACCAATATACTTGCAAGGAGGCTCATCCCTCATAAAATACCGGGTCAGTAGAGCGATAGCTTCTTCATGCAGATCTGCTGTTAGGTCCTGAATGCGGAGAGTTCCCTTGTCAGTTGGGAACCGACGCCATGTTGAGGGGAATGGAATGTTTGAAGGACGGATGAAGACCATCTGGAATAGGGGTACTAGTATTAGTCTTTTTTTAAATTGACATCATGGCTTTGGGAGCCAGACGCGATGCGACTCTGTTAGAACAACTTAGATGAAGTTTTCATATACATTTTTCAACTAAAAACACTACAAAGTGAAAATTAACTTTAATTTCGGAAGTCGGTGTCTTTGGATATTTATTTTAGTTTTTTGTCATCGATTTCGGAAATAAAAGTTATTTTTCACTTTGTAGTGATTTTTCGGAAGTCGCTTTTTTTTAGCCCACATCAATTCGAATACCACTACTTGCTATGTACACAACAGTGCCATCTTTTTATACCCCTACATGCCTCAGAAATAATGTTAAGCCGTTGGTCCCAGGTGTCACTTCCCAGTAACTGGGTTGTGGAGGTCATTTGTAAAATACTGGCATTCAGCTGTAACCAGTCACACTAGACGCCGGCCTCAACATATTTGGGAAGTGGCAAAGCAGGTGATTATGGCATATTAAAACTGTTTAGATAAATATTAACTGTTTATAATTAGTTGTTTTTTTCTTTTGCATTTTTTTAAACCTACCTTACAATGCATGCGAAAACTTTAACTTGGTATCTCATTTTTGTCTATCTCGCTCCTGTATCATACACCCTGTAAATTGAGAGGTCTGGCTCTTGTGATACAGGAATTCCTAATACAAGAGCCGGGGCTACACTGTTGTTGTTACATGAAGAGAAAAAAAAATTACGTAGCACATTCCCGGTTTCATTCTACTTAATAAACACTCAATAGCCCATTAGTGGCTCAGTGGTAACGGCCGCGTCTTACGAATTGTAGGTCGAAGGTTCGAACCCTGGCAGGCGCTTTCACCATCATCATAATTTCAGCCGAAAGTTGTCCACTGCTGGACATAGGCCTCCTCCACTTCGCCCGGTTCTGTGCTTCCCGCATCCAATGGATTCCTGCGGCCTTCACCAGGTCATCGGTCCATCTTGTGGGAGGCCTTCCAACTCTACGTCTTTCGGTACGCGGTCGCCACTCCAGAACATTTCGGCCCCATCACATCACTGTTCTCAAAACGGAGAAGGAAAACATTGTGAGGAACCCCCATGTCCTAGAACTAAAAATTCGAAGACATGTGACATCTACCAACCAGCACTGGGCCCGCGTGGTCCATTATGGCCACTCTCTCTCACAGAGAGGAGGCTTGTGTCCCAGCAGTGGGAACTCTATAGAATTATTTTGCTAAACACCATACTTTTCTTTATGCTAAACACTCAATAACATTAAATCCACAATTATCACAGAAACTTTTCACAGGAAGACTCACCGTTTTTCCCGGATTTAACTAAGTATATATATTTCAAACGTTAAACAGGTTGTTTGTGCTTTCACCACGAAGACCCGGGAGAGAGTGGCGCTCGCAAGGGATGATATCGGGTGGCGACACAACGGGAACGAGCGGTGGAATTTATTTATTAATTTTTGATGAGAAATTCCGGGTGAATTCTGACGGAGCTAAGATGAAAGGGAATGTACTATTGAACTTTTTTTTTTGGTGTTTTGATGAGTTTTGTGTTTCTGAATAACACATAGCGAGATGGCGACTAATAGAGATATGTGGAAGAAATTAATCCAGCCAAATGCGAGTCGGACTCACACGAAGCAAAGCAAAAAACGCCGAAAAAATCACGTTTCTTGTATGGAGACCCCTTTTCCCCTTTGTTTTTTTAATGACTAGTTTTTGACAGCGGCTTAGCCCGCGCGCACGTTGTACATTTAAATTTTCCTCTTAAATCATTCTGTCTATTGATGAAAACCGTATTAAATTCCGTTGCGTAGTTTATAAGATCTAAGCGTAACACGAAAAGCGATTTTGTTTTATACTATGTAAGGAAAGTATAAGGAATTGTTGTTATCATCATCATCATCATTTCAGTCGAAAGACGTCCACTGCTGGACATACGTCTCCCCCAATAAGGGGGGTGGAAACGAAACAAACGAAGGGCGACAGTGGCGCCGCACTTCAGCGTGCTTTCTGACTTCATATAATCGTCTCAACTCGTAAAATAACGTGCTCCACGTCCTAAAAACTTCTTTCTAATAAGAAATGGTCCTTCTGTAATTTTGTGCTACAACCCCGTTAAGATACGAAATGTGCAGCAAGTTTAGCTGGATTTAGGTGGACTTTAAGCGACGCCGAGCCCATGAGGTGCGCGAGGCAGTAAGCGGGAGTTTAACTAGCATCTTCTAGATCTACATTGGAAGACATGTGTCATCTACCAACTCGCACTGGGTTCGCTTGGTATCTGCCACAGTACACTCCCTCTCCGAGAGAGAGGAGAGAGAGAAAGACGAAGAGAGATGGAGAGGAGGCCTGTGTCACAGCAGTGGGTCATTTCCGCCGAAAGACGTCCACTGTTGGACATAGGCCTCCCCCAATTTGAGGGATTTGCCAAAATCACCACGCTTGGCAGGCGGGTTGGCGATCGCAGTATGGTGGTAAAATGCATAGAGAACGCTGCTGCCCATTCTCTAGTAAGTCCCTTAGTCGCCTCTTAAGACACCCACGGGAAGAGACGGGATGGTGCTATTCTTTACATCCGGCACCACACGGAACAGCAGTGGGTACATTATAGATAATAGACTGATTATTGTTAATTACGAAGCGGTGATTCTGATCAGACCATGCCCCACTTGCTGGAGTGCCATAAGTGCCCTTTTCACCTGCAGCTTGGATGATTATGAATAAAGCCACTGATGCCGCAATAAAGGTGGCCACCTACTGAGCTATAAGTGTATAAAATAAAATAAAAAAACATGCCGGGCAGTCTTTGGGGACTGCAAATAGAAGTGAAAACTAAGTAACTTGTACATATATACACAGTATACATATAGCTCACGAAAAGCGTTCGATGACGATGACGCGAGTTCCATGATTTTTCACTCAAAAAGTGCTCAACGCGCCTAAAGAAGTTTTCACTTCAAAAATTGTACGAATGTTATCGACACGAGAAGAAGAAGAAGACTGATATGCAAATGAATGTTTGCGGTTCTGTGCGTAGACGAACGAGAGAGTGAATGGATTAGTTTAATTTAGTATTACCTAAAGGCTAATTTGCTTCTTCTCTTTTTAATCGACTTCAAAAAAGGAGGGGTTTCTCCATTCGTCTGTATTTTTTTAATGTTTGTTACCTCAGAAGTTTCGAATGGGTGAACTGATTTTGATGATTTTTTTTCATTTGAAAGCTGGTGCTTCCCGTGTGGTCCCATTTAAATTCCATATTGATCTAATGATGCGTTTCGGAGATAGACAACGGAACTCTTCAAAAAATGACAGCAAACAAACCGCGATTGCTGCTATCGCATAAATATGCATTGTTTTGACCCCAAGGATGATGAAATTTCGAATTGTGTGGGGTTTTTAGTTATAGTAGGTACCTACTATAACTAAAAAGTGAAAAATAAAAACTTTTGCCAAAAAAATCAACTGATTTCCGAAAAAAAACACTACAAAGTAAAAAAAATTACTTTAATTTCGGAAGTCGGTGACTTTGGATATGTATTTTAATTTTTTGTCAAGGCCTTCCAAAATTCAAGTAATTTTTCACTTTGTAGTGTTTTTTCGGAAATCGGTTGATGTTTTTTGGTAAAAGTTTTTAGTGTGTCGATAGCAATTAGTATACTTACAGTCAGCCCAGAACTCGGCTACGAGCTTGCCACGTTCAGCAGCGTCCATCAGCTCCTGTAGCGTGCAGACAGCAGCACACGCTGGATCAGATATTAAGTGCCCCATTTGTTGGCCAGCACCACATTTACACTCCAGGGCGGAGTCATTTGTGAATCTCCACCTAAGCAGGTTTAAGAGAAGAAGTATTACAAGACTTGAATGCCTCGTTCGTCTAGTGGTCGCAAGCGCTACTGCTGGCTGAGCATGACGTCCTGGGTTGGATTCCCAGGTCGGGCAAAGTGTTATTGGGTTATTGTTTTCAGGTTATTGTTTCCGCGAGACAAAAAAGTGAAAATTTAATCAAAACAACAGTGTGTGCCTCACGGCTGCTCCAAAATAGTTAATTTCAGCATGAATGCCAGAAAGATGCTGTCTAACGCTGGTTTTTAACCGACTTCAAAAAAAAGACTGTCTGTATGTTTTTTTTTTCTTCCGACTGGGTGAACCGATTTTGATGATTCTTTTTTTATTTCAAAGCTGGTGCTTCCCGTGTCCCATTTAAATTTCATCTTGATCTGATGATGCATTTTGGAGACAGACAACGGAACTCTTAAAAAAATAACAGTAAATCAACCGCGATTGCTGCTATCACGTAAATATGCATTGTTTTGACCCCAAGGATCAAGAAATTATGAATTAGTGGGGTAGGTACTATAACTAAAAAGTAAAAAATAAAAACTTTTATCAAAAAAATAACCGACTTCCGAAAAAATAACTTTAATTTCGGAAGTCGGTGACTTTGGACATGTTTTTTAATTTTTTGTCACCGCCTTCCGAAATTAAAGTTATTTTTCACTTTGTAGTGTTTTTTCGGAAGTCGGTTGTTTTTAACCGACTTCCAAAAGGAGGAGGTTCTCAATTCGTCGGAACCTTTTTTTAAAAAAATATTGTTTTATGTATGTTCCCCGATTACTCGAAGATGGCTGGACCGATTTGGATACATTTTTTTTTGTTTGAAAGGGTATATGATCATCAAGTCAGGATCTGATGATGGGATCCTGGAGAAATAGAGAGAACTCTTCAAATTTTATAGGCACACTTGAAGCAATTTGTGTAGTTTTTGGAAGAGTACTCTCTCGGAGTGGTTCCATTTCAATTTGGTGAAGATCTGATGAAGAACTTCGGAGATAGGCAACGGAACTCTTCAATAAATGATAGCAAATGGACAGGGATTGCTGAAATCTCATGTCTGTCAATTGTTTACACCAGTTAATAACATAACATCACGCCGGTACGCTGTGAAGGGGTAAGCACATGTGAACCACTAAAAAGTGAAAAATAAAAAACTTTTTCCAAAAAATATACAACCGACTTCCAAAACAACACTAAAAAGTGAAAAATAACTTTAATTTCGGAAGGCGGTGACAAAAAATTAAAATACGTATCCAAAGTCACCGACTTCCGAAATTAAAGTTATTTTTCACTTTTTAGTGTTTTTTTGGAAGTCGGTTGTTTATTTTTTTGAAAAAAGGTTTTTATTTCTATTTTTTATTAAATTTTTGAATTTTCATCGGTCCTCGATAAGTCTACAAAGTTTAAATGAAATCTGACCGTTTGAAGTGGGTCAAAATCGCGCCCTAAGGAGTCGGTTACAAACAAACATACAAGTGAAGCTAATATAAAGCATGTAAAAAAATCTTATGTTAAAATTCACTGAAATCTATTCAGTAGTAAATTATGAACAATCTACTTTCAGGACTTGCGATAATTCTGTTAAGCCCTGTATACCGGCTGAAATTTTTTAGCGTCTGGACAACAATATGACGTTTTGTGTAAGTAGAATAGAACTCATATACCCTAATATTTACCTGGTACCATTTATTTAATAAAAGTTCCGAATATCCTTAAAATACATGAAAAAGAATACATCCTACGGCACTCGCGTAAAACTAATATTATCCAAAATAGGTAATAGTAAACGGCGTCAGCTGCGATTGCACATGAATGAAGCGTGATGGAAGTGTGAGCGAGACGCTAGCATTAACTTCGCTCTCCTGCGCACAGGACGATACCGCCTGATCCCTACACACTCACGCACACATTTGCGCGTGTACCTACATACGTCACCGTGCTGTATGTAGTTGTAGTAGGCAAATAATTTGATACACTGAGTGACGCGTGTCTTGAAACCGTAAACCAAATAAATTACGTCTCGTAAGATCGGTAAAGCTTTGATAGAAATGTAAACAAACCGCTGATGTTAAATACTTATAACAATCACTCACATTCATATGTATTTCGAAGGTTTTAACGTGATGTGTAATAAAAAAGGATTCCAACAAGGTTGTTTAATCCAAATCGGATACTACAACTTACTAGGCGTATTTAAAGATCGTAATCAACTTATTTACAAATAATTATACTGATTATTTTTTACAAAATTACAGAAAATGAGTTATTATTTACAAGAAAAAGTACCTTTTCAACGATATTGCAATATTTGTTCTAAATGTCCACCGTTTCTTTCTAAACACAAACTCCCACGTTTTTGCAAATTGGTTGTTAGACTCCTAAGCGTGTCCCTGTCACTTTTCAGAATATTAAAAACGTCTATTATTCGCTGTTTTAACTCATTTACACTACGAGCTTCTTCGGTGTACACTAAGCGTTTTAGTTCAACCCACAAATAAAAGTCTAATGGCGTTAGGTCTGGTGATCTCGCCGGCCAGTTCACAGGTCCACCGCGACCTATCCACTTATCACGGAATTCACTATCTAAATACGCGAGCACAGATCGCTCGTAGTGAGCTGGACACCCGTCGTGCTGAAAGTACATGTCCGGCAGATAGTCCAGAGGAACGTCTTCCAACATTGTGTCGATAACGGACTGTATAATTTCACGATACATTATCCCTGTCAATCGACCTTTGATACAAACTGGACCCATTATGCCAACGTGTATTATCCCGGCCCAAACATTGACACTGAATAGAACTTGATGAGCGTGTTCGTTTATTTTAATTGAGTTTTGAAACTCCACCATTGCTCGTTGTTTAGGTACGTTGTAGTTACCAGTGCGGGTAAATATGGACTCGTCGCTCCATAGAATGTTCGCCTGCGGGTGGAGTTGGAGTATGCGTACGTCATTATGAAAACAATCACTGGGCGGTCGAAGCACACACGGTTCAAATGTAAAAAAACAGCGATCGACGTCACGCTATGGCTAATCGCAGGTGACTAGAGAGAGCACGAGACGCGGTACTCGGTTCGAAGGGCGCGCGGGCGGGAGGGGATGCGCATGCGGTGACACGTGAGCGGTACGCCTAAGGAAAGATATTTTGCGATAGTAGTTACCTATCCCCGGCCGGCTTCAATCAAAGGATTGAATGTCGCTACGAATTCATTGATAATTTCTGCGCGTAGAGTAGGGTGCCTATAAGTTGGGTTTTGATATTATTTGCCGATATTTTTACTCTTTTCTATTTTTATTATTTTTTAAATTTTAGTATGAAAAGTTTACTACAAATAAGTAATAGTATTTATTGATAGGTTCATTTCATGTTAGGATTTTAAAAAAAAGAAGTGAAATTTCTATGCCATAGGCTTCTACTCCGTTCACCTATTATGCCCTATTTTTTTCCAGACGGTAAAAAAAATCATACGGTATACTTACAACAACAACAACATTATAACAACTTGGTTGTACTTTGTTACATTATTTTCACTGCCAGGGATAGAAACCAGTGTGTTAGTGTCTTTTCCATCCCCTAAGTTGTATCAGTTTTATTAACTTCAGCTAACTTGCGTTGAGCGAGGTTTAAAGTTAGCCGTTGTGGATTAACCGTAATAGCTTCCTACGGTTCAGTATTGAACCAGTTTTGCGTGTGTGTGCACGTACCTGCGAAATAGGATAAGTAAGATAAGTTATTCAAATTATTTGCTTTTGCCAGGGGCTTCGTCCGCATGGACGTCGAAATTTTTTATGGGAACATACGAGCGGGATAAAATCCTACTGTGTTAATCCAGGTTATAAATTACATATGTGTGCCAAATTTCATTCGAACCCGTTCAGCCGTTTTTGCGTGTTTGAGTAACAAACATCCAAACCTCTAAACGTGTTAACAAACTTTCACATTTATTAATACTAGTGGTTGCCCAGTCAAAATTCCACCATAATAGGGTATCACACCCATTTTTGAAAAGTGTCTTAATTCGATTCTAGTGCTAATAAACCACTAAAAAGAACACAATATTTTTATTTAATCGATTAGTGCAATAAAAATGCATTTAAATTTTACATTTTCAAATTTCGCGCGTAATTTGACGAAAATGCTGGATGCAGTGGACGCCATATTATTCTGCAGTATGACGTCAGTTTGCTATTTAAACAAATGTGCTGATATTTTATAAGACAATTGTTTATAATTTAAAAAATGAGTTATTTTTCTACTTATCGTTGGTTTGCTGTTCCTGAATGCAAAATATTATTTAAATAAAAATTACTTTGGTTACGAAAATAATAAAAGTACAAAGTTGCTCAGTTGACATGCCGTGTGACTTAATAACATGGCGGCTACTAATTCATGGTGTTCACAAACAGATAAAAAAAACTGAAATCTTTAAATTATATTTTAAAATTTAATTTCTTTTGTTGGTTCATGAACCGAAACTAACATTTTCCGACTGCATTTGTCTAAGCTAAATAATATGTTTTTAGATTTTTTTCGTATAGAGTAAAATACCCTATTCATTTAAAACTTCATGTATTTTCTAATGTAATGGGAGTCGATGGACGCCACTGAAAGTGCCAAGCTCGTAGCCAAATTCTGGGCTGATTAAACCGGTAGATTATAATCTATCTCGCGAGATTGTGAACTGTCGAAAGATTATGAACCGTAACATACTGCTTACAATTTAACGCATTATTTTTCGGTAGATTTATAATCTATCGAAGTGAAACCGTCAAATTTTGAACTGGTATCAAGACGGATAGTACCTTGCGCTATTACTAAATAGTCAAGTAACTGCCACTAACTTGGAAGTAGCGCTCGCCGGCCGCCGCGGCGCCGCTCGCGTCTCTTGCTTGGCTCGCGCGCGGTTGGTCGCAATTCTAACCTAACCTAACCTATTCGGTCGGTAAGCAGTATGGTGCAGTCCACAATTTATCGACAGTTTATAATCTCGCGAGATAGATTATAAACTAACGGTGTTCACAATCATATGGTGACATGTACAAAACTGCTCGCCACACGGTAAGAAGAAGATTGATTAATCCTACTATCCTGCTAATATTATAAATGTGAAAGTTTGTATATTGAGATGTTTGGATACCTATTTAGATGTTTGGATGTTTGTAACCCAATCACGCAATAATGGCCGAACGGATTTGGATAAAATTTGGCACACAGATCGTTTATAACCTGTAATAACACTATAACACTCTTCGTGTACAATATAATAACGCCTTTAGAGCTATATTAAAGCTGCCCTGGCGATGTAGGGCGACTGACATGTACTTTGAGAACAGAGTTACTGATTTTAATGGGCTCTTGAGGAGACTCAAGGCATCTTTACTGACTCGATTATGTGCATGTACTATTCAAATAGTGTCTATAATATTTCGCTCTGTGTACCTGCTAAGACGCTAATTAGTACCTATGTTCTGACTGATATGTACTCTTCATTTTATGTAATTTAATTTTTATTTTCTTTATTGTGATGTAAAAATTTAACAACAGCGGATTGTAATATTGCCACCTGAAAATAACGATAATACTAATGGGCTACTTTTATTCCCAAAGTACGTTCACGTAGGATAATTTTCGACCTCCAAGCGGGCGAATCCGCTGGAGAAACCTGGTCATAAAATAAACCTCTCCTCCCAGTGTATCCCCAACCTTCAAGATGTCGTCACGGACTAATCCGAGGCCGCTAAACATTATTTAATTTGACACCCAACGAGTCACGACATTTATCACCCCGTGGCGGAGTCGTGTCGTCGCCATTTTCTGAGTAGAGACGTTTGGCTTATACGACGTCGAAAGGTTTTTTTTTGGATTGTCTTCTTGCTGGTCAACCTATGTGGTTGTCATCTGCTTACCCGGATTTGCCTGTGGCTACTTTAATAAATTAAGACCTCCAGCGAGGGCTCAAAAGACTTAAGACAAGAGCGACTACTCGCTGAGGGCACCCCCTGTGGGGTACGGACAACGTCTTAGTGCATCGCTGGTAAACGATAATTGATTTTATTTCTGTAAGTAGATTTGTACAAACACTTTTACACGTCAATAATATGTTTAAAATTAGATGAGGTCGACGTTTCCTGTCTGACTACTCTGAGAAGAAATGCCGAAGTAAACTCAGAGGTCACAGTCTCTTTTACATTCCAGACATAATCTTGGTCAGATCATGTGAAGACCATGTGGATCGGTGTCTGAAATGGTCTTTAGAGGAAATAACCGCACAAATTGAGTGGACCAAGATTGGTGGAGGGCAGCAAGGGACAGGCTGAATTGGTATGAAGAGGAAGGTGTGTCTAAGTAATACGGATATAGTTACAGGATAAGTTTTTATCCAGTTCGCAAACTGTAACCATGAATTCAGCTTATCATTCTAGACCACCAGCGCAGAAATTTTTCGTCTGTTATACAAAAAAAAAATCAGCTGTTTTAAGGTCGCTGCACACAGCGTGCGCGGCGGGAAGGGACGAGCGGCGATGCGACGCGACGCTGAGCAGGGCCTCAAGTCTGCTATTACAATAGTGTCAGAATGGTCTATCATTGATTTCACAATTGTTGATTTTGACAAGTTTGGTAATCTACTAACATAATGGCGTCATTATGACGTTCCTATGGTCAGCCACTGACACTCCATTGAAAGAAATGGCATATAATGGTAATCTCGTACATCTCTCGCACAAATGAATGATTGCTAAAACTGAACACTAATAAATATATATAAATGAAATCGGGCATGAATAAATGTTCAAATTTAGTAGTAGTTTTTGGAAAAGCATTTCTTTATCGGGTTTTATAATAATGGCAATACGATAATGCCATTATAACACAATTCTATTACGACGCCATTGACCGACCAATGATCGACCATTATGAATTTAGCAGATTACGAACTTTTAGCAAAGTGACAATGGGATCGTGTTGGAATGACGAATTTATAAAAATAGCAGACTTGGGCCCCAGTTGTAATGTACTTAGATATTTTTTTTTTTTGTCTTGTTTTTTGTTTCACTTTTTGGGTTTTGTTTTGTTGTAGGTTAAGTATGTTTGTGTTTTATTTTTAAACAGTGTCTGCGATTGGATACGGACACTGTCTTTTTGTTGAGGTTTATTCGCATAAAGGGGTTACCTTTCCTTGTTAGCCGCATAAGTTTTTGTACAGTTGTACAGTACGCGTGTCCGCCCCCCACGTAGCCAGGTGTTCAGCTTGGACGTAAGGTAGGATTTTAGGGGGCTGTACTTAGATATTACGGACGATGCCGCGCCCGCTGTGTGCAGAGACCTTCATACATTTTGACCGCGTAAGTATTGCACTTTTCTATGAAACAGCTGATTTTTTTTTTTTTTTTGTAAAACCGACGTAAAATTTCTGCGCTAGAGGTCTAGAAGGATATGTTGAATTCATGGTTACAGTTTGCGCACTGGATAAGAACTTATTCTGTATAGTTACATGTCGGATGATCGTTTGGCTAATAGTGTGTACGTTTACTACACGATTACTGACAAATGCTTGCGCGAGGACGTGGTTCTCTCCATGTCCACTCAAATCTGTGTGGTGCTTTTCTGAAAAGTGGTTTTTAGAGAAAAGACTGAAAATTTATTGGTACTTACTCCACTATCACTACATATTATAATACAAAGTCCCCCACCGCGTCTGTCTACTGAACTCCTGAATGGATTTTCATGCAGTTTTCACAAATAGACGGAAGGATTCATGAGGAAAGTTTAGATGTATAATTTGTTAAGGTTTTGTGTAAAATTGGTTAACGCGGGCGAAGCCGCTGGCATAGACAGTGAAAAATAAAAACGGATCATAAAACAAAGAGAGAAGGAAGACATTACGTGTAGGTAGGTATGTATACAACGTGTAACAGAAAGGGTATATACATACCAAGGGCACGGCTTCTTTGGATGATATCAAACGATATTGGAAAGGTTTTTTAATCCTATCTCTACATATTCTGAAGTTATGAGAATTTTTAATACATTGATACCAGAACCAATTGAAACAAACACATCACTTGGAAGAGATTTATCGTGATATTGGCAAGTAACGTGGAAAGTTATTGACCTACGTAATACGGTGATACTTTGTTATGATTTGAATTTAAGAAACATATGTAACCGAAATTTTGGTATCAATTCTTTTTATTTTGAGCTGAAACTTTGTATAATGATTCTATACCAGTTGTTATCTTTAGTGCTTAAGGATAGCAATAGGGTTTCTGTTACACGTTGTATATACACAGGTTTCACGAGATAGCTACATTTGGTTATTTCAGTCCGATCCAGCTTGTCCCTTACTGGGCAGCAACGCCCTACCAGCAACGCCCTAAGCCGAGTTCCGTTCCGTACCCCACAGAGGGTGCCCTTAGCGGGCAGTCGCTCTAGTTTTAGTTTTTTTAAGTCCTGGCTTATCATGGTAGCAAGGCAAGTCCGGCTAAGCATCCGACAACCTGCGAGACGTCATTCCAAAAAAAAGACACGAGGTGATTGTAATGTCGTCTCGTAATCGTGTCGTATACCAAAAAACTTAACGAATAAAATCGGGTGAGTCTGTGTTTATGAATTATGCATGTCTCTTTGTGATAGTATTTGCCTATGGGCTGTGTCCTATATCTCACGAACTGTTACAAGTTAGAGTAACGATTCGTAGGTTTAAAACCAACTTTAAAAGAAAGATTCTGCTACTTAATGAATATGTAAATGGATGGATTCATGAATTCTATGTCTATCTATAAAAAAAAATGAAATCTAAGTGTCTGTTTGTAATTTCGAAATTTAGGTACCTACAGCGTTTTATGAAAGTAAACTTAAACGCAATCAAAAAAAAAAAATCTGTATTTTACTTTTTAGAGCGTGAGTTTTCGGTAGTCAGGTTTTACTTGAGTTTATTTTTTAATTAAATTATTATTTGGGGATCACAAAATACAAGGAGAAACAGAACAAACCCTAAGGTTGACAGGTAGAAAATGCCTCAGGCATTAAGTCCGCCTTTGTACAGTATTTTTTTTTTACTTGTGCATTAAGTTTTATTAAATAAATAAACGCAAATCCTGAAATTAGTAGGTTCGTAATTGACTATTGATTCGATTTCAGCATGATTTCAGTAAATTTAATCATTGTTTTTTTTTCCACACCTATCGCGTGGGTTGAGCCAAACAAAATTAAATCTTATATCTGGGCACTAAGACTCAATTTTAAATGCATTTATGAATGCTAGGGTCTACACGACTCTCTTAACAGTTACCTAGCTTTAAAAAAAATCTTCGGTCATTGTACATATTATGCTTTTAACTCAATACTCTAATTGGTCTGCGTTAATTATGTTATTTGTTGTATATTAAGAGATGTGCTTTTATTTGATACCCAACACGGCATCATTGAAGACATTTTTTTAGTTCATCATGTCTTCTAGAGGGCGCCATACTCATTCAATGTGACGTCACATAACCTATAACCAGCGTACGATCAAAACGCTTCCAACAATACCTCATTTTCCAAATTGTGATAAGTAGTTTACCTATAAGTAACTAACTGACCCGTGCCCACTTCGTTGGGCGGTGAAAATTTTCACTTGTGATGAAATTATGAGTGTGGTTTTTTCTCCGTCTTACTTTGCAAATCCGACTACCACGAAAATGTCTCTTTATTTTTCAGGTTAATATATAACCTATGACACTCACAAATAATGTGGCTTTCTATTGGTAAAAGAATTTTCTAAAGCGGTTCAGTAGACCCAGAGATTACCCCCTACAACCTCACAAACTTTACCTCTTTATAATATTAGATATAAGTATAGATGAGGGGATAGATTAACATACATACATACCCACACCATAATATACCGGTCAAAATAATAACCCTCCTTTTGGCTTCGCCGTAGTCGGGTAAAAACAATAAACAAGCTTCAACGTGGGTAGAGCTTTAGTCACGAGTTCTTGGTACGGTTTTGAACAGGCATAATATATTTGCCTTCAATCACCTCGTGTCATTATAAATTGCTAACACGAGGTAGAATGTTTACTGCGAAAGAGAATAGTATCGCATTCGCAGGTACGCAGTAAACTTCTATTGACTACGGCGAGTAATGGGTAGCTCGCTGTCCAGTAAGGACCAAGCCCGGGTCGACGGCGCGTTGTGTTCCACGCGCGCCTCAAAGAGATGTTAGCAGCACCAGATGGGGCCCGCAAGGGCCGATGCCTGCCAGGGGTGCGGGTTGTTCGAAAGAGATACCGCGGCCCCTGGCACACAGGCAACTGAGGGAACACTGGTGGGTTTTAGTCAGTACTTAAAAGTCTGACACGCCCTCCCGCTCCGCCCAGAGCGGGAGAAGTTATTTGATGATTTCCCACCAAAAAAAAAAAACTTCTATTGACTATTGCGTGGGTATCCATGTTTAACATAGAATTAAAAACATTCAAATTTAGTCGCAGTCTCATCGCGGCGACAATCAAATGTCAAAAACTCGTCAAAAATGTTTGGAAACTCGAGGTATTTTTGACAGATTGAGACTGAAATCGGACTGTGAACGTTTTTAAAATTACGAGAATTGTCCCTCTGAACCTATTCTCTCTCTCACTCCTTTCAATTCCGCCTGACATTAAGGACTGCCAAACTGTAGCAGTATTTAAATGAAGAGTGAAAAAACACTATCTCTCCACTCTGTCATAATTGCTGATGTATTTATTATTTAAAATACATTAAAGCCTATTCAAACCTAACTGGAGGATAGTTCCGCGGCTAGAGCGGAATAGTTGGTGCCAGTTTACCGCATAGGTATTGTTGCGCTTGTTGGGCGAAACAGATTCCGCCAGATTATTCTACCCACAAGGATAGCGAAAACCGCTGTGGTGTGAACATTAATATTACCGCATTCCCATTCGGATTTCTCTACCACAGACGGTAGCGAATACCGCTTAGGTTTGAATAGGCCTTTATAATCTGTATCTATACCTATATTTATATTGTATTGTATGTTTGATTTCGAAGTAGGTTTGTACGTTATACGTACAAATAAATGTTATACGGATACATGATTTAGTATTAAAAAAAAAAAATTGCTGTTTAGTTTGTGTGTCAAAGTTATTCTTTATATTTTAAATTTTTAAGTTTTATAAATGTTATCAAATAAGTCAAATATTTGTAATTTCTTATTTATAAATCTATACATCTATACATATAAATAAAATTGGAGTGTCTGTTTGTAATATTAAAATAACTGCTTTTTGCTACATGCATATGCATACGGTACTTATACCAAAATATATTTTTTTTCAATTTTTGTCTGTCTGTCTGTCTGTCTGTTTGTTCCCGCTAATCTCTGAAATAGCTGGACCGTTTATGACGGGACTTTCACTGGCAGGTAGCTGATGTAATAAGGAGTAACTTAGGCTACTTTTATTTTAGAAAAATCCACGCGGACGAAGTCGCGGGCACAGCTAGTTGAGAAATAAATCCTTTAACCATAATATACATACATCTATATATAAAAGCGAAAGACCACGCATTCATTCACTCACTGATTAAACACGAAATCTCAAATACGACTGGACCTACTAAAATGAAATTTGGCACAGATGTAGATTACGAGTATAAGTAGGAGACGTCACCTAAGAAAGGATTTTAGGAAACTCCCCCCGTAAAGGGGTGGAAGCTTGTTTGAAAAATGTCATCCCGGGAACCTTCCCTTTGGATAGTTTTGAACATTGACGCGGGCGGAGCCCTGGGCAGCAGCTAGTACAAACATACATATTGTAAGTGTATTAAATTAGAGTATAATTTTTGATTTTATGTTTTCCCTTGTACTAATACAGACGTTGTCTACATCTCTTTTATTACCCGACTGCGCCAGAAGGAGAGTTATGTTTTTTTATAATTGTTTGGCACGCTCTGCAGCCTGAACGGCTCGATGGATTTTAGCTTGAGAGGTGTCGTTAGATTTGTATTTACTGTGAGAGTGACACTGGGTATTTCAAAATAAAAAAAACAAAATGGCGGATTTTTGGCGCCAAATTCAAATGTTTGGCACGCTCTGCGGCCTAAACGGCTCGATGGATTTTAGTTAGCGAGGTGTAGTTAGATTCGTAATGTCTGTGAAAGTGATATCATAATAAAAAACATAAAAAAAATAGGGTCCCGACTGCTACAATTTATCTGCTTATAAGCATCGCCTTAGCATCTGGCGATTCTTAAGTTAAGTGCAATCGGGTACAACGACTTTCTTGTTTTAGGGCTTTTCCATGAATACTCAGAAAAGCAGTCGAGTTTTTTAGTTTTTTAAATTATCTTCTTTCCTATCGCAGCTGTGCTGGAAGAGATTTCTGTAGAATTAAGCATTACCTTTGTACCTATGCATTTTCTGTTCCTTTCTTCTCGTCCCTTTATATCTGTGTTGATTTTGATTTCGAGTTACTTACTGGAAAATTGGATCAAAGTCGTTGCATTTGCGAACGAATATCATGAAAACTAAACTAAATACCAAATAAAATACACTTCGGTTTGGTAAAATGCCAAACCATAACCTAGCGTAGTGGTAAAACGAATTTATCCATATATAGAATAGTTGCCGATTCCCTATTTACAAACTTATGATTATTCTATTCCCGTATCCCCCGGAGTCTGGATTTCCGCCCTTTCCCTATAACATGGGACTTAAACATAACAGAGTCATGGGCTTACTCTAGGTACACCTCTGTCCAAACATTCGGGGAAACAAGGGGCAATGGTAATGTCTGTCGTATCGGTACATTATGAGCTTTGTAAAGAAAGTCGTTGGGGGCATTTAACAAGCTACAATAAAATACTTACAATATGAGCCGTAAGCACTTAAAGAATAGAATATAATATTTTTAATTCAGACAAAATCCTATTTTAAGTGTATTCCAATTAAAGGTGAAGGCCTCAGGCTGATTCCCGGCCGATTGCGAGTAATGGGTAGCTCGCTGTCCGGTAAAGACCAAGCCCGGGTCGACGGCGCGTTGTGTTCCACGCGCGCCTCAAAGAGATATCAGCACTAACTGGTGGCGTTGGCAAGGATCGATGCCTGGGGTACGGGTTGTTCGAAAGAGATACCGCGGCCCCTGGCACACAGGCATCTGAAAGAAAACGGGTGGGTTTTAGTCAGTAAGTTTGACACACCCTCCTGCTCCACTCAGAGCGGGAGAAGTTATATGATGATGTCCCACCCTCAAAAAAAAAACCCCAAAGAAAATTGCAACACGTTAGGTTAGGTTAGGTCCGTATCCCCCCAGCCTGGGGGGCATGCGGGGCCTGCCATTTAGGCGGGCATGCGCCGGGAGGGTTGTGGACGTAAAGGCTGAGCCGGTTTCCCATGGCTCTCCCATCACGGCGATGCGGGAACACCGCTGAGTTTTTAGTGGGTAGACTGTCATTCTGACAAGAGTCCCACATACCCCGTCTCGTCCCCCGCGAGCGGGTATGCATAAAGCATTTTCTCAGCCTAATAATAAAAAAAAAAAAGGTTAGGTTAGGTTGATGACATACACAAAAAAAAGCGAGTTGAACCACTATAATTTTTAGCCATAAAACTTTGCATATGCTGTAATTTATTCAATCAAAACATTTACTTCGATAGATTTGTAATAAATACAAGTTCGTTGTCTCGCTAAAATCTTTGTTCTCAAATGGTATACAAAGAGAGACGCAAGGTGTTTGGCTGAATAGGGTGGACGGGACTGTTGCTGGTTGATGGTATATTGGTGTGTGACATGCAATGCATGGCAAATTAATTTAATTTTATGTTTTGTGTTTGAGTAATTTTAATTATGGACTTACCTACTAGTGTATAGAAGCTGTGGTGCTGGGAGTTTGTTGCGCCACTGCTCCTTCCCAGCTAAAGCGCTAGGAAGTGGTGAAGGCCGGACGTTTTGAGGGACTGTTTTATGTAATTTTGATAATCAAAAAGTGCTGACTAGTTTGAATAAATGACATGATTTTGATTTTGGCTCGAATACTAAAAGGACAAATAATCAGAAATAAATTTAGCTTACAAATTCAGTCATAAGACTCAAAACTAGTATTAATATCATGCCATGACATATTGCCAGGCTTGTGATTTACAATTTACATACAACTTTTTAACGCAACATGACGGGTGTAGGTGCGTGGACTGATCGGCGGGGTGGTTGCATAACACTCACAGTAGACAGGGTGTCATTGTGACAGTTCAACAACATCCATTGCGTTATTTGCGTTGTTGAGCAGACACACTTTTCGAACATATAAAGCAATGGATTAGCAATATCCTTCAACGATATTCAGAGTTTTGGTGATGATCGGTGTGTAGTAGCACCCTGGTTGTGGTGTGTATGAGACTTACTTTTAGGGAGTTCAATATTGACAGTAGATACACTACTCTCCCTTGAACTCTAACATGATTTAATACTCTTGAAAATATTAAACACATTTCCATTTGTTTATCTCACGCCAATAAAGAAGCAGCCAGCTAATAATAAAAATGCATCAATAAACTGAAGTATCGACCCAATTTTAATCTTATTTCCATTACTTACGTCACTACAGTTCAAAGACCAATACTGAATGGACGATAACAGCCCCCATCCACCCTAAGTCGCTGGACGCAACGCACTTCGTCTTTGGCAAGCTGCCATTTTGGAAATCCTCCAGATTTCGTTTATGCGTCTCGACAACAGTTCAATATCGTCTATTTCCCTGTGCGGACGTCGTTGTAGTAGTAAAATAACAAAAACAAACCAATAATAAAGCAATATTTATTGATTAACAATAGATTTTGAGGTTATAATTTGTAGTTTGACAAGACAGCGCGGGAAATTTCGTGTTTTTTTCTCGGCGAGACAAAGGTCATTGTGTGGCTATTACTCTCTGTGGATTTTATTTTCGTCGGCAGGTGGTGAAAAGGTAAGAATTTTTGGCTGTTTCTAGTCTAATGTAATTTTGTGTGTCGTAATATTTACAGGTGCTATTTTAAACAAATCTTCATCTTATTTATGTCCGGTGGGCTAGGATTTATGCTAGTCTATGCCTTTGTTTCATTAGGTCAATTACCTTTGTTACTGTTTATGGATTATGGACAAATGAATTAAAAAGTTTGGTTATTTGAAACATTTATGCACATACGCGTTATTAACAAAAAAAATCTACAGGTTTTGTTTAATTTGCTTTTTTTACACTTTTTTCCTTGTCTTATTGATCACAGAAATTTCAGTTACCGGGAAAAACATTGAATCTATCGTGTTTAGATTTTCGTGAGCAGTATTCTCGGTTATTTTTGTACCTGTCGATATTGGCAGTAGGTTTACTTTATGGTTTAAATAGGCCGAATGAATAGTTGTTATTGCCAATATTAAATGCAAAATCCAAATGTAATCGACCTATCATTCACTAGAGGTCAGTGTCTGTAAATGGTCATCAATTTTGTTACTGGCGAAAACAAAATGGCGGTTTGGCTCCGTTTTGACGTTTATCATTCTATCTGTAAACAATACTAGCATACATCAAAGCGAAGGAAGAGATTAATTGGGACATACATTTTGTCAGACGCTTTAAAATATTGTTTGTTACTGTGGCCCCAACTGGGTTTTGTGCAGGGCAGACAGGCAGTCGCTCCATATTAAATAAAACACTGGTATTCAGCTGCATTCGGTAAGACTATATGCTGACCCCAATAGGGAACAGGCTTGGCAAATGATGTCAGTTATTATACTGTGATAATCAAGCTGATGGCCTACCTGATGGTTGCAGTGGCATTGTAAATGCGTTGCTATCCCAGAGATAAATCGACGGCACGGTTGGCGCAGCGGTTAAGCGATTGACTGCTGCGCTGCGTGTCTCGGGTTCGATTCCCGCACGGAACAAATATTGTGGTATAACCTGCAAGTAGTTGTTCCGGGGCTGGCTGTTTGTGTATGTGAGTTTAAATGTTTGTAAACGCACCCACAATACACGAGAAATTCCTAGTGTGGGGCAAAGTTTAAAAAAAATTATAATTGAAAAGTCAAGTTTTACCAGTTAAACCTCAGAGTTAAACTAAAATAATCATCAACATAATTTGGTTTATAAATGACTACCTCGTTGGTCTAGTGGTCGCAAGCTCTACTACTGAGCATGTTGTTGTGTGTTCGATTTCCAGGTCGGACAAAGTGTTATTGTGTTGGTCTATGGGGCATGGGGAACAGGGAGTATAGTTCACTCGTAAAAAAAGGGTGGATCCGCCGACCGGATAGGTATTGTGTCTGGTTGGTAACTGCCCGTTGCAGATGCATTAGTTTTGCGCGGTAAACTTTGCTTGCGCGATGTAGGATTTTGTGTGACGTCAGTGTGATGCGTAATTCGCATGTGGCGATGTAGATGCCGCCACATATGCATATACAACAAACACACACATTTCGACCACGACGATATTGATTGTTCTTTTCTATGAAACAGCAGATTTTTTTTTTTGTCGCGGAAAAGGTTCTACTCTAGAGGGTCTAAAATCGGGTGCTGAAGTCATATTTTTTATAACGTCCCCACTGCTGGGACACAGGCCTCCTCTCTGCGACAGGGAGTGGGCTGTAATCCCCCACGCGGGCCCAGTGCGCTTTGGTGGACGTCACATGTCTGCGCAGTTCTAGTTTTAGGACATGCTGGTTTCTTCACGATGTTTTCCATCACTGTTTTACATGGCTTTGGCATTGATATACAAAAACTCGTCGACGATGCACAGTCTCTAACAAAAGTAACACTCAAAACTGTCCCCAATTATATGCCAGTGGTTATAGTTTAAATGATAAAACACATTTTTTTGCAAATTCAATCTTACACGCATGTCTAAAAGTGGTTTTTACAAAGCAATGTACAAAAAGACTGACTGAAACATGCCTGACTATTTCACACCTGCGCACATTGCGCCCGGATATATGCGGACGTTTTTGTGACGCTGATTGTGTATCTTGGGTTTTTGTATAACAATGGGCTTCGGTAATAAATGAGTTAGGATGGCTTTATGAGTAGGGGAAGACCAAAGATTCGATGGATGGACTGTGTGACAGAAGATTCCGCTAGAAATGGTGTGACTACCGAGATGTCGAATAGTAGCGAAGTAAGGAAGGAAAACTGATATTGCGCCGACTACTAATAAATTGGTATAAGGAGGAGAGATAATTGATAATGGAAATCATGTCCCTTTTTCTATTCTTCATTTTCATTTCTCTTAATGAGTACCTGGTACTTATGAACAAATTTTTATTATTTTTATTTTTTACACTTTCTGACATATTCTCGTCATTTTTGACTTATACATCGCTTCAAGGGTGTTTCTCTGTAAGCTCGTAATCGGCAGTCCCAACCGATTTTTTCAAAAAGTAATTTAATTATTTAAAAAAAAATCACTCGTAATGAAACTTTAACCCCGAAACTTTACGGGCCCATTGTTTTTATAGCTATAACTATTTTAAGTTTTTTGCTAGACGTGATAGAAGCTCTAAAAACACAGTCCCCTGGCTGTCCCTATCACTGTCTTCTTATCTAGAAATGAGATTTACGAAGAAGTTATTGAAACTACATACATTTGACAGATAATATCATAAATTAAAATAATTAAATTATATTATTTTCGTAAAACAAGGTCTCATTACTTGTTTTATTTATTTAGTAAAGTCCTGTAAACTTTGTCCCCAGAATTTCTATACAGTCCCCTGCCAAAAATTTAAAGCAACATTAAAAAAAAACTGTAATGTTTACAAACGTTTTTTTGAGTGAAACGAAACGCAATTATTGTGTAGTTGGCAACCTTGCCAAATGCGGCGGCGACACACCATTTTGTTTAGTGTCAGAGCGTCATTTGTGAGGTGGACAGGCCTTTGGACCGTTACCACGCACAGGCCTCTGGTAAGTAATAATATTTATGTTAATTACTTTAACTATCTCCATATACAATTTATTGTTTTATTATTTATGTCTAAATTGATCGGTAGGTTCTTAAAAAAACTATTTAACATCAGTTTTATAAAAATTTAGAAATTTAACCGAAATACACAGTCCCCTGGCAACAGTCCTCTGCCAAAAATGCAGTAGGGGACTGTCCTACACAACAGGGGACTGTGTATTTTGCGTATTGGTTATTATTTTAATGTATTGTTTGTGTAAATTTATCCGCTAGTCTGTTTTATTAATGTTAGAATCATCAAGGTATCATTGCTTCGCATTATTTTCCTTTACCTTTACACATAATACATGATAATAGATCGTTATCAGATCAAGAAGTAGATACTCCGCCTTCAAGACCCTTCACTCCAGTTCCAGTTCAAATATCTCCAGCTGCAAGCCCAGCAGTTTCCAGTGCTAGTCTACAGCAAAGAAAAAAGAAGCCACAAAGCGACAAAAGAAGTTTAACAGGGAAAGAAATGAAAAGATCGCACGATTAAAGAAAAAACTTGAGGAGTACCGTCAGCTGTGGCATCTTTACTTTTCAAGAGCACCTTTACTAATGAGCACTGTATTAAAATATGTCTCCATTACGTAAGTAGATTATGCTTCTTCTGTAACGGTTGGATATTAAATGGCGCCAACAAAAACGTTCAAGATACACCTAAGATAAAGATATTGAAAATGTTAGACGAGCCTGATCAGAAAAGAAGTAGTCAAGAAGAAGCGTTGCTTGGCGACGTCATTACTAAGCAGTTGAAAGAAAATTATTCCACAATGAAACGTACCAAAGAGACAAATCTTTAAAAAAGTTGTTGTTGTTTGTAGCTAAATGGTGTAAAATACCTTATCTAGCTATCGAAGAGTACTTGTATAGGTCTAGCTCTGAAATACAGCCTTATGAAATCGGAAGTGCCGTACTACAGGTATGTGCCCGACCCAGTTCTCGAAAATGGACATATAACACTGTACTGTGATCGATCCATCATCACTGACAGGACTATTGTTGCCAATAAGCATGATATAGTGGTGGTGGATCAATCAGACCGGCGTGCAATGATCGTTGACATAACGGTCCTGCATGACGGGAACCTCGTAAAAGCCGAGAAAGATAAACAAATCAAGTACCTTGACTTGGCTCGC
This sequence comes from Polymixis lichenea, assembly GCA_949091785.1. Taxonomy (NCBI): domain Eukaryota; kingdom Metazoa; phylum Arthropoda; class Insecta; order Lepidoptera; family Noctuidae; genus Polymixis; species Polymixis lichenea. Next base: position 11,917,391 of record OX420959.1, read on the forward strand.
GAGGTTGTCGACATGTGGGATGTGGACTCGGCGATCATTGTACCGATAGTCATAACAGCCAATGGTTTGATAGCAAAGAGCCTCGACCAAAACCTAAGGTGGCTGTCGTTGGGCAGCTGGATCAAGGGCTTGACCCAGAAAGCGGTACTCCTGGACAGGGCTCGCATTGTTAGGAGGTTCCTTTCTCTGGAGCCCTGACCGCATCTTGGACCCTGTTCCCGATAACGGTGGGCTACTATTTTTTATATTTTTAAATGTTATTATATATTTTATATTCTAATATTTAATAATGTAATTCATATGTAATTATTGAAATAAAGGAGATAATAATTTTAATAATAGTAAGTATTTCAATTAATACTGCATAAAGCATTATCTGATTGATATTATAATTATAAGACTATGTTGATCTCAGTGAGTACAAAATGTTTCTATTACATAAGGTTAATTTTTGATACGAATGTTTAAGGGGGAAGTTATGTTTTCTGTAGATTTTTTCAAAAGAAACTTTGTTGATTACTGATGCGCAAATATACAATAAAAATAATAAATGATTGATTAATGTAAAATGACTTTTTTCTAAGTACAACACGTCCTCTGTCACGTTCAAAACAGTCCCCTGATGCCTCAAACAGTCCCCTGTCATGATTTTTTGGAAAATCGCTAATAACTCAAGAAATACGTATAAATTCAGTGGGCCTCCTTATCTAACTAAAATAATAGTTAATTTTCTTCGAAATAGAACCCAGTTTTTTGGCAAATGTTAAAAAAAATTACCAGGACAGCATTTGTATGGGACCTGTACGAGCTTACAGAGAAATGCCCTCAAATATCAACTATTTATCAGTGATTCTCATGAAAATCATGTCACTTTGTTTAAATAGGTTGATCTTACTAATGTAGATTCTTTTACATATTGTGAATGGGAGAACATTGTAAGCCTTACAGACTAGATTTATAGACGACTTTCTATTCTTTATTTTCATTCCTCTAAGTACTTGGTACTTATTGACAGGCCTGCACTGTCCTCCCATACCTAACATCACTGTAATTTGAAAACATTGTAAAAGCCAATTATTTTTAAAAGAGTAACAGTGGAGTTTCTTGCCGGCTCTTCTCCATAGGAAGCGACAAATTGGAACCGTGCACCTAGCTTCTGACGTTTCATAAGTGCCCTTGCAGGTTTATGTGAAATAAAATATTTTGATTTGATTTGATTTGATTTGGTTTCTGGCCGGCTCTTCTCCATAGGAAACGACCAATTGGAACAGTGCACCTAGCTTCTGACGTTTCAGAAGTTTATGTCATATCAAATATTTTTGAATGAATAGGTGAGTTAGGACTTCGGATGTTACCGTTCGATGACGTCAAATATTCTTATTATAAAATACTTGGCAGAATTCGAATATAATTATTAAGATTTATTGCAAACGGTTTGAATGAAAATAAATGCGTAGGTTTTGTTTGTAAATATTTGCGCTTGGTTTGCCGAGAACTATTTTAGCCAGTCACATATATCGGTTCTATATAGGACGTCCTGAATTTGTTTGGGTGTGTTATTTTATTACGACAATTTATTTTTGCCCTGAAGTTGAGATTATCAAACCGTTCTGTTTATATGACAAATTATATACTTATGTCCTGTATAGAGAACCTGGTGTTGCAGCCAGTGGGGAATTTCCGTAACACACATAAAATGACAATTGGTCGTATTTTTCTTCATTTTGACAGTTCAGCCGCGTGCATTGCGTTATTTTAACATTGCGTTCATTAACTTAATAAACCTATGAAGCAATAGATTAGAAATATCTTTAAAACATCCCGGATTGTGATGGAGAAAATATTCATATCTGTAAGCCATGGTCGTATGCCACCTCTATAAAAACTATTACCAAAAAAAACAAGAGATTTCCGGTTTTGGTGAGAAAAAACGTAACGAAATGAAAGAATTAAGCGAAAAATATTTATTTCAAAACCATGTACTACATGTGTAAGTAACATGACTGTGTTAAAAACCTTAACAATTTACACTATAAAAAAACTTAAAAAAAAAAAAAACAACCGTCTTCCAAAAAAACACTATAAAGTGAAAAATAACTTTAATTTCGGAAGTCGGTGACTTTGCATATGTATTTTAATTTTTGGTCACCACCTTCCCAAATTAAAGTTATTTATCACTTTGTAGTGTTTTTTCGGAAGTCGGTTGTTTTTTTTGGTATTTTTTTTTATTTTTCACTTTTTTAGTTATAGTACCTACTCCACTAATTCGAAATTTCATCATCCTTGGGATCAAAACAATGCATATTTATGCAATAGCAGCAATCGCGGTTGATTTGTTGTCATTTTTTGAAGAGTTCCGTTGTCTGTCTCCGAAACGCATAATCAAATCTAGATGAAATTGAAAAACCACACGAGAAGCACCAGCTTTCAAAGAATCATCAAAATCGGTTCACCCAGTCAAAAGTTCTAAGGTAACAAACATAAAAAAAACACACAGACGAATTGAGAACCTCCTCCTTTCTTTGAAGTCGGTTAAAAAATAGGAACATTCTAACGATTTTAAGCTTTAGTTAGTTAAGGCAAAGTGACCACGGCTTCTAAAAAGAATATTTTCTTGTTTCGTACTTTTTAGAGCGTGAATTTTCATAGTACTTAGTCGGGTTTTCGTTTTTGAACTTGTTATTTTATCAATTATGTTAGGGTCGGCTACCAGTCTTACCGTCTATGCAGTTGAATACTTACGAGTATTTTACATGGAGCGACGGCCTGTACCACCAATGTGTAAAGTTAAAGATACAATATTGCATTAAGATATTTTGTAAACTACGGGAAACAGTAAATCACTGAAAACAACTCAATTTTGCTGCTGGCACGAACGGAAACAACGCTAAGTCGAACTACTTTCTGAACTTTGCTGGAATGCTAAATCAAAATTTAGATTTAAAGTATTTCCTTATATCTTGCGATATTGTTGAATTATTTTTTTGCTGTGACGACTACTCTGAGAAGAAAGGCCGAAACAAACTCAGAAGGCAAAGTTTCTTATAAAGACCCAGACATAATCTTGGTCATATCACGAGAAGGCCGTGTGGATTGGTGTCTGAAATGACGTTTTGAGGATATAACCACACAGATTTGAGTAGAGCTGTCAAGTCAGTGCAAGCTTATACAGCTCAACTGAGAAAAGAGAAATACAAAATGTTTGCAAGAAACTGATTTGATTTCATCATCATTGTTTTAGCCGAAAGACGCTGGACATACCACTGCTGGATATAGGCCTCTCCCAAGCTCCTCCACTTCGACCGGTTCTGTGCTTGCCGCATCCAGCGGATTTCTTGCGCTTCTCAAAGTCATTGGTCCACCTTGTGGGAGGCTTTGTAACGGTTCATCCTCCAGAACCTTTCGTCCGCATGGGCCACGTAATAGCGTGGTCGCTCACAATGTGCCTTATAAGGATTCTAAAAGTCACCCAAAGGGCAATGGAGAGAGCTATGCTGGGAGTTTCCCTACGTGATCGAATCAGAAATGAGGAGTTCCAAGGTAACCGAAATAGCCCGAAGAATTGCTAAACTTAAGTGGAAGTGGGCAGGGCACATTGCTCGCAGAACAGATTTGAATATATTTGAACATAAATTGTCAACATTTGTGTATATTTTCCTTAACAGTTTTCAATACAGTATCAGAAAAATTAACAGCATCATTATAATTCCAATAAATTTTTACTTCGATAAAACCCACTCCAGATGTAAATTAAGCAGCTATTAGTCAGTTTGAATTGGCCACCAGAGCACTGAGGCCCTAGTGTGAGTTTCATTTAACCATTTACATCAAACGCAGTGAGCGCGTTTGGCGCTCCGATTGGTCCGTCACCAATCCAAGGCCAATCGGAACGCCAAACGCGCTCACTGCCTTTGGTGTAAATGGTAAAATGAAACTCACACTAGGGCCACTGGTGTCTCAGTGGCCACGACTTACGAGTTGTAGGTCGTAGGTTGGAACCCATACATGCGCTTTATTTTGTGAGAATTATTTTATCAACACTGCTCGCAAAACGGTGAAGGAAAACATCGTGAGGAAACCGGCATGTCCTAGAGCCAAAAAATTGAAGACATGTGACATCTACCAACCCGCACTGGGCCCGCGTGGTGGATTACGGCCCACTCCCTCTCACAGAGAGGAGGCCTGTGTCCCAGCAGTGGGAACATAATAGACTAATTATACTATGCTTATACTGAATTGGTTTGAGCTGTCTGCTTAAGGTTTGAAGTAATATATTCCCTTAATGTAATGATTTCGTTCAAAGTCAATCAATCAATCTGGCTAGTTTTTTTCCGATCCGGGTCTGCCGGATGTCTTCCCGGTTGCAGCCGAACAACAGTATATTACAAGGAATGCCTATCTCACTTCTAAAGTCGATAAAATTTCGTCCAAAGTTTATAAGTGCCTATGAGTACATTGAGTTCCTGAAATAAAACAAACGCTCCCACGAAATTCTGCGCTTATTTGTGTTTATTTGTCTCTGCTTCACAAAAACAAGGCCGCAGAAAGTAAGTACATTCGGAAGATATTCTGGCACTTTCGGTTTAAATGCACAATATGCGCATAAATCGGGGTCATTGCCGAGGCCAGAGATCTTAAGCGCGCTAAATATATCCGCCATCTTGTTTTTTATTTTGCCGCCATTTGGTGCGATGGGTTTATGGACACTTCGTTATTTTAATACGCATTAAATTGCCAATTGTTTTTAACGATATTGAAAATATTTTGGCATTTTTATGTTGTTGTACTTTGGGTCAATAAACGGAAACGAAAGTAATACGAATCTTTAAGTAAGGCAGACGACAGTTGAATGATCCCAAGTTTCTTGATGACAGATTCAATTGTTTATGAAATCGAATTTCATTAAAGTATAGTACTGTATGATTGGTTGAAATGATATGATCGCATCGGCAGAAATGAAGAGACATTGCTCGTAGAACAGATGGCCGATGGGGCCGAAAGGTTCTGGAGTGGCGATCGCTTACTGGAAGACGTAGAGTTGGAAGGCCTCCCACAAGGTGGACCGATGACCCGGTGAAGGCCGCAGGAATCTGCTGGATACTAGAAGGACAGAACCGATCGATGTGGCGCAGCTTAGGGGAGGCCTATATCCAGCACTGGACGTCTATCGGCTTAAATAATAATGATGATGATGATTGGTAGATCGATTTTAATCTGCATGGTCTTCACAAGGTCTGACCAAGATTATGTCTGGACTTTAGAAGAGCGTGACCGCGATAGGAAACGCCAACCTCATCTAGTTTATAAAACATGTTTGATATGTAAAAGTGTTTAAATGTAAATAAAATCATTAATAGTATAAATACAATCAAAATAACATCATGCTGAAGTAACAACCGCTAACTAGTTAAAAGATTTGGCACGACATATGACAAAATATTATTTTAGTACCTACATACTCAATTGAATCAATCAGTTTTTGATGTTTATACAATCACAATTTCATTCAATCCATCACTCATCACGTTAACCGACTTACTACAAATAGATACACCTAATCACAACTGATTAAAATCAAACAATAAATCACGTACGACAGTCTCAATGAACTAAAATCAATTGAATGAAATAAATCAATTCTTTGACGTATGAACGCACTAGCAAGGTCACGTCGTGCGGTGCAGCTGTCAAACACAAACGGTTGCCATAGCAACGCGCGGGTGATTGGCAGAGACATCAGATAGACAACGTCGGCGACAACCTTGCGTTGGCGTCATTATAAAATTATTATCCGACGTCAAAAAGTAATTTAGCGATACTTTTAGTGCCATGTCGTTATTTATTTGTTTAATGTTTAGTATATATATTTCTATTTATTAGTATTAACACGCCTGTATGGCACAGTCTCAAAAATAACCACTCCGATTCATGAAAAATACTTTACCCAACACGACTTTTAAAAATGCTTTAATTTATTTGGGCGAAGGGAACTGGTTTTCAACTAACGTAATATCACGTAGGTAAGAAAAATGAGATTCATCGCCTAATATGTTGCAAAATGACATTTAAAAACTTCTCAGAGACATAATTCAAATATCTATACTCTATATTTACTACCAAATGCAAAAGTTAATTCACTGGGGAAAAATAATAATCTTAAATGGTTACGTATATGTGTACGCAGTACGATGCCGAATAATACTAAGGATCGGACAGGGTTTTTGTTACATGCTGTAAGTCTGTCTGGTATCTTTGCACGCCCAAACAACTGAGCCGATCGTTCTGAAATTTGACAAATAGGTAGCCAGGAGAACACAGTCTACGTTTCATCCTGATCATCATCATTATCATCATCAACCTTCCGCAGTACACTGCTGGACATAAGCCTCTCCAATTGCACGCCATTCAGATCGATTCTCGGCAACTCTCATCCAGTTGCTACCAGCCACCCTGCGAAGATCGTAGCTCCACCTAGCCTGAGGGCGTCCTACCTTACGTTTGACGATTCGCGGTCTCCACTCACAAATACGTCTACCCCAACGGTTATCAGATCCACGGTTAATATGGCCGTCATAATAGTGTTATCATCCTGATATTTGTATTGTAACATAACATCTCGCTTTTTACCCCAAAGAGTTGGGCAGAGCTGTACCTATATTATACTCACAGTTCGTCAGTTATGTGTAAGTACCATGTAATATGGGGCAAGCCTATTGCTATCAACCGGGCTCAAATCCAGACTCCGAGCTGCTACTGAGCAATTCCATATAGAAAAACCCACTAACATCACTTTACTCCGACCTAGGAATCGAACGAAAAAAGAAATGGATAATAAAAATCCTTGGGTAATAATATTATTATTGCGAAAGTAACTATGTCTGTCCGTTGCGCTTTCACGCCTTTCAGATATAGCCTGGGCTATGGAGAATGACATAGGCTACTTTTTTACGCGATAACAGAAATCCACGAGCCGCGGGCAAAAGCTAGTGATGAAATATAAAATACGCGCAGACGTTGTCGTAGTAAACATCTATAAAATCAAATATTTTCAAAATCAAAATATTTTATTTCACATAAACCTGCAAGGGCACTTATGAAACGTCAGAAGCTAGGTGCACGGTTCCAATTTGTCGCTTCCTATGGAGAAGAGCCGGCAAGAAACTCCACGGTTACTCTTTTGGGTTTTACAATGTTTTCAAATTACAGTGATAAAGGTATGGAAGGACAGTGCAGGCCTGTCAATAAGTACCAGGTACTGAGGAATGAAAATAAAGAATAGAAAATCGTCGATAAATCTACAGTCTGTGAGGCCTACAACATTCCCTCATTCACAATATGTAAAATAATCTAAATAAGTAAAATCAACCTATTTAAACCAAGCGACATGATTTCTATGAGAATCACTGATAAATAGTCGATAGTAGAAGTGATGTATAATGTCAAATAATGACGAGAGTATGTCAGAAATTGTAAAAAAAATAAAAAGAATAACTATGTAATTTGGGAGCAGTTAATAGACTCTCTCATAGTTATACTGTTAATGAGGTACCAGGTAAGCCACATGTGCAGAAGGAATTAATGCCAAACTTCCCTGTCTTTAACGTAGTCTTTTATCTTATAATATGCTTTTTTGATAAGGACACGTTTGATGTGAGTTTTAAACTTTCCATCGCTAAGTTCTGTAACCGACTTTGGCAACTTATTATAGAAGCGGATACTGTTTATTAGAAATTACTTGCTAGTTTTAGTTAATCTAAATTTTGGAATCACAATTTCATTCTTCACATCACCGAGATTTGTTTGTTTGACTGGCCGAAGAATGATAGCTTTTCAGTTAGAAATCTTTCAGCTATGGCTGAAAATTGGAAGTGTACCCGTTAACGGTAAAAAATCTGTCTCACATGAATCCGGGATCTGATACACTGCCATTGGTGTATAGTGAGTGTTGGAAATTGTATCTCTGCCTATCCTGTATGGATTTAGTGAAAATATAACGCAGTGAGGTACCATTAGCTTTAGAAGGAAAATGTCGTGGGCGCATGTAGACATTCCATGGACATGTACAAGTATGTATTGACCGAGACACTGAGCTTCTTCGTCTAAAGGGAATCTGGTTTCTAGATGTGTGACAAAGAATTTCTGCTCTCGATTCTAACAAAATAAACAAATATGCGTTTTTGAAAAAAATACTTGTACTCCGGGACATGAAGTTAGGTTTGCGCAATTAAAATTGGCCATTAATGTCCTACTGCTCAACTGGGATACTTTATTTCCACCTCTCTCTGTCCAGAGCTGCTATGGACCAATCTTTATTAAAGGAGTCCAGCGCATCCCGCCATCTCCGTCTGCGCCTGCCGCGATGTTGTTTGCCAGTAAGCGGGATCCACTGGCTCGTAAGTTTGGCCATCTGACATACGGCAGATGTGACCAGCCCAATTCCATTTAAGCGTGGCAGCGTTCCGTGAGCCATCAGCTATTTTAGTCGTATAACAGATTGTTGTATTTTAAATCTGTCCACAAGTGTAATACCCAGAATACTTCGTTACATAGCTGTCTGGCAAACCTCGAACGTGGAACTCTGTTGAATTGTCAAAGACTTTGTTTGAGAAACATACGTGGTTTGCGCTGTAGTCATTCTGAAATAAAGTTGATTCTTGTTTAATTAAACATAATTAACATAAATTGATTCGACTTCAATACTGTTAGGGACTTATCTAAACTTGGACTTTAAAATGAAAGCAGGGGCCTGTAAAAAAAGAACAACGTATATCCTAAATTAATGTACAATAATTATGAGAAATAATAAGGCGCGCGTGTTCCGTCGGTTGTTCTTGCTAGTGAAGTGAGTTGAGCCCTCGGCCCCTCTCCTTCACCCGCGCAGCCGCCCATGCCGTTGACCGCCCATTATCCCGACGCCTGACGAAGACAGCCGACGGCGCCCGAACATTGTCCCCGTCTTCGTCTTCAGCTCGAACACGCGTAAAGCTCCGTCGCTGCCTGGGAATACCTTCATGACTCGTCCCAATGGCCACACGAGTGGCTTGCTGAATCTATCTGTACCTACTAAAGGACAGTCGATCAACGTCAGAGATCTAATTCCTTTTTAGGTACCTTTTCTTGGGAAATTGACATGGCATGACAAACCCTTTTTCTGGGAAGCACAATGGGTTATGTCGGACTTCTACTGATGTAAGATCCCACTGTTCCGTCTGGTACCATAAGTCGGAGGACCTGGAGATACGTGTACACTCGCCACACACCCCCATTCATGCCTCCGCTAGGCTTCCCCATCACCAAGTGTGGCCGATAGGCACGCATATTACGCCACGTCGAATAGTCGAGCGACGCACCGGACATACTCCCAACTTCGCCGCCCACCCGTGAGCTCCTTCGTTTGGTGACCTATAAGCATATATTGATATCCTACCTGAGTTTGAGGTGTCTTGGCTGGTTTAACATGATCATCATGGCATCGGCTTTGAGTCTAACCAGATGCAGCTGAACACCAGTATTTTACATGGAGTGACTGCCTATCTGAGTTCTGACCTCCTCCAAAACCCAGTTACTGGTTATTTGATATCCCTTAGTAAGACTGGTTGTCAGATTTTCGTGCTTCCGACTATCGTGACGACTGTCAAAGATCCACGAATAACAGCTGGAACCAACGGTTTAACGCGCCGAGGCACGGAGGGGTCTTGGTATGTAAAAATGGTCACCATCCACGGAACTCGGCAAGCATATCTTAACCTTCGATCAAATCGTGCGGCTGTTATTTTATTGGTTAAACATCAAAAGCAAATCACAATCAAAACAATATTTATCGTATTATTAGTCTCGGGTTTTCAAACGTGATATCTATCAAGAATTTTTCACTGATTTAAGTCTCTAATATATGAGTATAAGAAGGTAGGTACAACAGTCGTTTGGCTAATACAATTGCGATCAAGTCCAAACAATTTATTATCGGTTAAAAATGACATTGGATAACTGACAAAAATGATCAATTTCGTAACTTTCGTGATAGGTAACAGCAGTGGTATTCTGTAAATATATCACCGTGAAAACTTGAATGAAGTGTACTTGAAGCAAGTGCGGTCCGAGGGGGTGGTCCAAGGGGAAGCAGTAAACGTAAAGCTTAAAATAGTATTTTATCAAAAATATAATTTTCTTATTAATATTTAGGTAGTCTTTGTCTGTGACTCCTCCAAAGTCTTTGGCTGCGACCGCGCCTGGCTTGAAGTGAGCTGTCAGCATCAGCAGTGCTATTCTGTAAAAATCTCACCGTGATAATTTGGGAGAAGTGAGCTTAAAGATGGAATGACAGCTCACTTCACCTAATTTCTCACGGTGAGATTTTAACAGAATAGATCGGCAGTTGGATGAAGTGAGCTTAAAGTGAGCTGTCATTGGCATCAATCCCTAGTGCCAGATGGAATGACAGCTCACTTTACTTAAGTTCTCACGGTGAGATTTTAACAGAATAGATCCGCAGGTGGAATGACAGCTCCCTTAGAGCATCTCACCGTGAAAACTAAGGTGAAGTGACACCTTAGTTTTCACGGTGAGATTTTTACAAGAATCAACCGGCAGTACTGAGGCCCCAAGCACGAACGCGCGACGAAAATTTAACGTTAATTCGGACGATTTTTGAACCGAAAATACAAGTTTCCCATAACATTTTGGGTTAAATATTTACGACAAACACAATTAGCATCATCCGATGATGATGCTAATTGTGTCACCGTCAAATTTGTATCACCGTCCTCACCCACAGCCTGACTTCACCCACTGCTAGGTTTTTTTTTTGAGGGTGGTATATCATCAAATAACTTCTCCCGCTCTGGGTGGAGCAGGAGGGCGTGTCAGACTTTTACTGACTAAAACCCACCCGTGTTCCCTCAGTTGCCTGTGTGCCAGGGGCCGCGGTATCTCTTTCGAACAACCCGCACCCCTGGCAAGCATCGGCCCTTGCGGAATCCACCAATTGGTGCTGACATCTCTTTGAGGGGCGCGTGGAACACAACGCGCCGTCGACCCGGGCTTAGTCCTTACCGGACAGCGAGATACCCAATACTCGCCGTCCGAAAGCCCGCGCAGGCCTACGGTGGCCGAGAATCCGCCTGGGGTTCCCGACGCCCGGGGCGTCTCCTGCGGCGGCTTGAGCCCTGAGGGCGCATATACTGCCGCTCCCTCATGTGTGCCGCCTCCCTCTTCGCGAGCATCGCTGCTTCGCAAAGGAGGTGACGGCTACCCATGCACTCTCACTCCGCACCATAGCCTAGAGCAGGGCCGGACGCGAGTTTCCCGGCGCCGATCGTCTCCACGAGGACACGGTGGTGCTCCACCCAAGCCGGGCAGACCTACCCGGGCGTTTCCTCCTGCCTTATGCGAAACAGGAACCTCCCGAAACAGCCGTGTCCGGTGAGGATCTGCGTCAGGCGGAAGGTGTGGACACCGTGGCGACACTCAATCTTACTTACTTACCGCCGCAATCGTGGCGTGCCCAACTGCTAGGTAGGTCTAGGCCTATCTTTTCTTGTGCCAATCCCCATTGCACGCTACTGTGTCAGCCTCATCCAGGTCTTGTCCGCGATGGCAACAATGTCGTCCGCCCATCTCGCCGCCGGACGACCAACATCACGTCATCCAGTCCTTGGACAATTAGTATAACCATACACCATTCTCTTGCCCTTTCATCCTAATTCATTTGTGGTCAGCTCAACATGCCTTTTTCTTCCATACTTTTCTATTAGTCATCAGCTCGGTAGTCACCGACATTCACACTCAAAACGCTCCTCACGACATGTTCCTCATTCCTCCGTATCACATGCCCATATCATGACAACCGATTTCCAGACAAATTTTCAGCTATCGGTGCCACTTTCAGACTTCCTCTTATGTACATATTTCTTATGCCTGCTGCATGCTCTATGCAATTGCCGTTCATTCATCCCTTTTGTGGCCCAACATTCTGACCCATACCAGACAGCAGGTAATAAAGTCTAAAAATTAAGTAAATACTATGTGCTACATGAGTACTTTCAATCTTTAAATCGTTCGCATTTAAGTTATGATTACGTCGCGCGTTCACACTAGGCCCACTGAACTGTTGCTAATTGATACACTACTACACACATTTTAGCTTCTAAGTTCATTGCCAAATGAAACATAGATAGGTAGATAAATTTTCATTCACAAAACAAAATATTTTTTTATTCAATACAATACACACCCACCCACACACGTTTACATAATGCAATGCGCATGTGCTAACATTAACACATACATAACCTTACGCCTCTAATTCAGCAGCTTAGACAGATGTGTATGTGTCTTATACATAACCAGCCTATAAAGTTCCCACTGCTGTGACACAGGGCTCCTCTCTTCGGGAGTGGGCTGTAATCCACCACGTGGGCCCAGCACTGGGCCGGCGTGGCGTGTTGGTAGATGTCACATGTCTTCGAATTTTTGTTTCTAGTACATGCTGGTGTCCTCACGATGTTTTCCTTCACCGTTTTGAGAGCATTGGTGATGAAATAATTTACACAAAGTAAATCGCCAGTCTGGGTACGAACCTACGACCTACAACTTGTAAGTCGCGGCCGATACCATTGTGTCACTGCCCCATATGTCCGGACGGCGAGTGGGTAGCTCGCTGTCCGGTAAGGACCAAGCCCGGAGCGACGGCGCGTTGTGTTCCACGCGCGCCTCAAAGAGATGTCAGCACCAACTGGTGGGGTCCGCAAGGGTCGATGCCCGTCAGGGGTGCGGGTTGTTTGAAAGAGATGCCGCGGCCCCTGGCACACAGGCAACTGAGGGAACACGGGTGGCTTTTAGTCAGTAAAAGTCTGACACGCCCCCCGCTCCATCCAGACCTGGAGAAGATATTTGATGATTTCCCACCCAAAAAAAAAAAAGGAAACGTTATAGGGTATTTAACATTACGCTATTCTAAGGAGCCGACCGCAAAGAAAAAAGTCATAAAGAACACGAAGTAGTGACGCGGGTAGGCGACAGCATGCGGCGCAGTGGTTCGTGGACCGAAATTTGACGCGCATTAAGAAGCAAGCAGAAGTTCGTTAAAAACACAGTTAAAAATATTTATTAACTTCATCACAAGGTACTATCATAGTCAATAAAAAAGGACGCAACCCCTACATATTCGTTCAATACAATCAATAGGACGCAACACCCTACACATTCAATCAATACAATCAATAGGACGCAACACCCTACACATTCAATCAATACAATCAATAGGACGCAACACCCTACACATTCAATCAATACAATCAATAGGACGCAACACCCTACACATTCAATCAATACAATCAATAGGACGCAACACCCTACACATTCAATCAATACAATCAATAGGACGCAACACCCTACACATTCAATCAATACAATCAATAGGACGCAACACCCTACACATTCAATCAATACAATCTATAGGACGCAACACCCTACACATTCAATCAATACAATCAATAGGACGCAACACCCTACACATTCAATCAATACAATCAATAGGACGCAACACCCTACACATTCAATCAATACAATCAATAGGACGCAACACCCTACACATTCAATCAATACAATCTATAGGACGCAACACCCTACACATTCAATCAATACAATCTAAAGGACGAAACACCCTACACATTCAATCAATACAATCTATAGGACGAAACTCCCTATACATTCAATCAATACAATCTATTTCTTTTTTTAAATAACGTTGTCCCACACTAGGAATTTCTCCTGTATTGTGGGTGCGTTTACAAATATTTAAACTCACATACACAAACAGCCAAACCCGGAACAACTACTCGTAGGTCATACCAATATTTGTTCCGTGCGGGAATCGAACCTGCGACACAATCTATAGGACGAAACACCCTACACATTCAATCAATACAGTCTATAAGACGAAACACTGAACCGAACAAAATAACGAACAAAGTGATAATAAAAAGAAAAAATTCAAATAAAACTATAATAAACGCTATAATGTGAGTGAATGTGAGTGTAACGGTGTGATGGTGAGATTAAAAGAGTTTTTAAGCGAATCTATAAGTGGGTTTTCCTTCATTAACTATTATTTATCTAGTAATAGGTAACCTTGAAAGTTCAAAGACTTTTCCCAAAAGACTAGCCACCCAGAAAAGTATTATAACCTCAACCGAAATTTCAACCACATGGAAAACTCAATGTACAGAATCCTAAAATAACATTCTACCTTGAATTACGATAACTACTTACGGAAAGGTGCGCATTTTCCCAGTTGGAACTATCCCAAATTGACTAACAAAATCAAAATAACTGTTGACACCTCAAATCTTTAAATTCTAGTACAATTCAAGGGGCAGAACGGGTCAAGTAAAGCTGGGTTTAATGTAGGCCATTAACCACAGAACATATATACCATTCACACTCATCGGTTAGTTGTGTCTGCGGGATAATAGATGGCGCCACGAGAGTTTTGTGTTTACAAACACGCTGTTTTTGCGCAATACCTGTGTTATTTTTGCCTTTCGCCTACGCAAAGTAAGTGCAATGCAGGTTAAACATAAAGTGTAGTTTTTATCGTTTGTTTTTCCGTTTGGTTGGATCCGAAAATAATTATCTATTTATTCATTTTGTAACAGGAAAATACGTTTACACGGATTGTGACTAATTTCTTTAAAAAATGCATATTCCTCAAAGAAAATATGTTGTAAATTAAATTTAAACCAAAAAAGCTCCAGTAGTTTGAATAAAAATTTACGAAATTAGAGCAGCTAAAATACTGTTTGTGATTTGGGGGTACGGTATGGATTTGGTTAAGTACGAGTAAGTACCTTTGCCAGTTTTAGTAAGTACAAAACAGTGCACAAGCAATTTCTGAAGATTCAGATAATGAGCTCGAACTCAACAAGAAAATGAAATTACTTATTTTCAGCACAAATAATTTAATTCACCTTCTTTCTTCAGTGCAAACGCATAATTAATTTCAATTTGTTGTGAAAGACTTCGAGGAAACTCCCTGACGCGGAATTGGCACGAAAGTGCGCCTTTTCCCGAGTTATTGGATGTCCGCCATCTTTGCTTTTCCTTTTAAATAATTGACGATAACGTTATTCCACCAGACAGCCTGGTTAGAGATTTATAATAATTAATCTGGTAATGGATTTTCCTGCGGCATGATTTACGCGAATTTATTGCCGTAGGGATATTTTATCGTGTACTTACAAAGATGATTATATGTATGCCCAAACTCAGTAAAAAAAGTATTTCATGCAATATGGTAGCATGGTCAAGACAAAAACATATATATGAGCCCCAAAGTTTCAGAAAAAAAAAGATAAAAAAGCAGGTAAAAAATATGCAAGTTTAATTACCTACACATTGATAAACAAAAAACCTAAAATGCACAGTCTCAAACAAAACTAACACTCAAACTGTCCTCAATTATGCGTCAGGTATGATAAAACACATTTTTTGCAAATTCAACCTTACACGCATGACTTAAAGTGGTTTGTACAAAGCAATGTCCTAGAAACCTGACTGAAAGATGACTGACGATACTATTGACACCTGCGCACATTGCGCCCTATTTATGCGGACGTTTTTGAGACGCTGATTGTGTAATGCAATCTACCTACTTACATGTATTTTTCAAAGTCTGGGATCGGTTTCAATCTCGAGGCATTAACTTAATAGGAGGCAGAAACCTTCCCAAAATATAATCATAAATCCTAACTACGTTTAGGCACAATATTTCATCAATAAACTCCTGCGCAATACACCCAAACATTCCCGACCTTGTTATTCTCGCGAAAACCCAAATATTTTTCCACAACGCAATACAACTGATATTAATCATGATTTTTCTGCGTTTTTGGATCAAGACTACAAGTAAGCACGGCTGAGGTCGACGCTCGTGGCAGATTGCCCATAATATTCTTGGTTTTGTATACGTTTCGATTGGGATCTATGCGCTACCTTGTGTTTGTTTTGGCTAAATTATGTTAGGATAGGTGCAATCAAAGATAACAAACTTTGTGAAATGGAGCAGTATTCCAGGAGCTGTTATGCTGAATTAATTGCCTCATGTGATGGTTTTTTCATGATAAGAGGAATGAAAGGCGCCTAAATGTTAGAATCCAGGTACATAGGATTATAATCACGCCTACATTTTGACAAAAATAGTATCAGAATACAAACACTCGTGGGCGCAGAATTGGGATACGGGTAAACGACAGAAATACCTCCTTTAAGTTCTGCACAGTTTATTATTACCTACTATAATACTCTGAGCTTAAAAGAAAACGCAAAACAGTTTCAGGAGGTACTTCAAAACGTTTACAAGGCAGGGGGTCTACTCTCTAACCACGAATTCCGTAGTTTCGGCTGAAGTTACGAATGTTTCCTACTTCATCTTCGGACATACCTTATATTAGTTAGGGGCCTGAATAAAGAATGGATTACAAGTTGGCAATACGATTTGACAGTTATCTTTGCTCCCGATGTGTTTTTAACCGACCGAAAAAGTTTAAATATTAGGGAGTAGAGTTCATTCCAATGTTTCGAACTTTTTTCGGACGGGCCCTTATCTTCGTTGACGGACTTAGAGAGTAGGCCCCCTGATATGAGTGGAGACGTCGAAACGCCCTAAAAGGACATAATATAGTGACCTTGTCTGTGACGTTCTTCAGAACGGACAGGTGCGTAGTACTCGCAACTGACGCGGCGCTAGTGGATTACAGCCTACTCCCTCGCACTGAGAGGAGGCCTGCGTCCCAGCAGTGGGAATATTTTAGGCTGCTTATGCATCTAAGCTTACGGATGATGCATTAAATTCTGAAAACAACTAAACTACAGTGAAATGAAACACAAAATAAAACCCTCCTACCTCTCTTCCACTCCACCAACGATGTCTGCATTTAGGTAACTTCTTAATTCAATCGATGTTTACGCCGGTTTAAATTTGTTTAAACACACTTGAACACTTCACAGGCCTCCACAAATTCGTCATCTTCATCATCATTAGCCTATAGCAGTCCTCTGCTGGACATAGGCCCCTCCAATCCTACGCCATTTTGATTTTTGGTTACTCTCATCCAGCTATTATACCGGTGCGATGTTTCTGTCAATCTAACAAAAATGCTTATTAATTGTTCCGTTGACTTTCGACATCTATGTACTTCAAGAGGCTTCGTCCTTTGCCAAAAACGACAAAAAACTGACAAATTACTTTTTCTGTTTGCCCATCTCAATTCCCAGTAATCGGTCTCTTAAAATTACGATGACAGTAATTACCTAATTTTTAGTCCGTGAACTCATTTGTAAATGTTGTCAGTTGCCAAAACGCCGAAAGATTATAGGTATCATACCTTGGTTTCCGTTTGCGAGTGTCTGAGATCACTAGTGAAACTAATTTGGCATCAGTCTGAACCGTAAAAAGAAAGATTACGTAGCTACTACTGAGGCCTTAGTGTGAGTTTCATTTAACCATCTCGATCAAACGCATCGAGACTGTTTGGCGTTCCGATGGGTCTTGGATTGGTGACGGACCAATCGGAGCGCCAAACGCGCTCGATGCTTTTGTTGAAGATTGGGCACGCCACGATTGCGGCGGTAAGTCCCCTCTTTGAGGAGTGGTTTGAGAGGCGGCATGGCGTCCTCACCTTCCGCCTGACACAGGTCCTCACCGGACACGGTTGTTTCGGGAGGTTCCTGTTTCGGATAGGGCGGGAGGAAACGCCCGGGTGTTTCCATTGCGAAGATCGCCCAGAGGACACGGTGGAGCATACAGTGGAGGTCTGCCCGGCTTGGGCGGAGCACCGCCGTGTCCTCATGGAGGTGATCGGCGGCGGCGATCTCTCGCGTCCGACCCTGGTCCAGGCCATGGTACGGAGCGAGAGTGCATGGCTAGCAGTCGCCTCCTTCAGTGAAGCAGTTATGCTCGCAAAGAGGGAGGCGGCGCACGTGAGGGAGATGCAGTACATGCGCCCTCACAGCCGTGGCCTTCGTAGGAGACGCCCTGGGCGTCGGGAATCCCAGGCTGATTCCCGGCCACCGTAGGCACGGGCTTGCGGACGGCGAGTGATGGGTAGCTCGCTGTCCGGTAAGGACCAAGCCCGGGTCGACGGCGCGTTGTGTTCCACGCGCGCCTCAAAGAGATGTCAGCAGCAACTGATGGGGCCCGCAAGGGCCGATGCCTGCCAGGGGTGCGGGTTGTTCGAAAGAGATACCGCGGCCCCTGGCACACAGGCAACCGAGGGAACACGGGTGGGTTTTAGTCAGTAAAAGTCTGACACGCCCTCCCGCTCCGCCCAGAGCGGGAGAAGTTATTTGATGATTTCCCACCCAAAAAAAAAAAAAAAAAAATGCTTTTGTTGAAGATGGTTAAATGAAACTCACACTAGGGCCACTGTTCATATCCCTCGGTAATACAGTCGGTAGAGCAGGGGACTGTAGATCCATAGGTCGCTGGTTCATATTCGGCACGAAGTACCATATAGAGAGTAGTGTACGGCACTATGGTGACCTGACT
Source organism: Polymixis lichenea (assembly GCA_949091785.1). NCBI lineage: Eukaryota > Metazoa > Arthropoda > Insecta > Lepidoptera > Noctuidae > Polymixis > Polymixis lichenea. The sequence goes on from OX420959.1 coordinate 11,935,938, forward strand.
AGTGGTGGTTAATATAGCATATAGCAAAATAATGCACCGTGTTTATCATACATAACATAAAGCAAATGCTATCGTGGCTCTCGCTTGTTGCTATTTGCTTTTTGCTTTACATCGCACTCTCTGTCTCTGTCCGTCGCACATCGCAAGCGCAAGTAGCAAACTAGTAAAGTAGCAAGCAAGCAGGCAGCGCGGCGGGGCTGCCAGTTATCGCATGCTAGTGATTGCTTTCGGTCGCGTGCGTAATCGTTTTACGCACCGCGTGCGATATCGCGATCTCAGGTGGCTCACGTAACATACATAAATGCTATTTTGCTTCGTGCTTTTAAATGTAAATATGTACATATTTAGTTCATTTTTGCAAATACAATCAATGAACTCTAAAATACGCCTAATAATTGTTTTAAATACTAACTTAATTTATTTCTTAATAACACTAAATCAAATAAAGACAATCCTAAGCCTGGAAAGTATGATAGAAAGTTCATTGTTTTTTTTTTTACTGTTCCGTTTTATCGTAATAAATTCATAAACGCGATGTAATATTCCGCTCTTGACAACACCGCGCTTGTTTTACTCGCGCCCGCCCGTTTGACCGTAATTAGTACCTACGCATATAAAAAAGCATGCTTTAATAAAACATTTAAAATAGCTTGCTTAAAATATAAAGCATATAGCATTAAGCGAATGCTTGCCATAAAGCAACTTTGAATACCACTAGACCTGACACTCCTTTCTCGAATAAATATCTTATGGTATATACCACACCATATCCTGTGGTAAAAGTTAAAATCTCGAATTATATGGGAAATAGCTGTAACACTTGTTACGCGAAATGGTACAACTACTCTTAAGCGTAAAATGTACAGTAAAATGGTAATGTTTTGAGTACGTGGTGTCTTCAATGAGAGTTAAACGCGAACTGGCCCAAATTTTAGTGAAAGAGCGATGTGTTCAATTTGAAAAAAATGTTTTACCTTTGATAGCCCAATGATTATTGAGCATTTATACATCAATGATTATTGAGCAAGGTTATTGTCTATTTAACATCGCGCTACAGCCCGATCGAGCGAGGCGGGTAAAACAGAGGGCAGAGCTACCTAGTTGTACTTGTAGTTTTATTAAACAGTTCTGCCCGAAACGCACATGGCAATTTGTAGTTTCTGCCAAGAGCATGTTTTATTCTGAAATATATGCATAGGAAATTGCAAGTGACGAGTGAATGAAAATAAACTCAACGAGTTGTAGGTACGTCCAGTGTACCATGGCCAGCCAGCGCTGCTACCACCCTGCCGACTAACTATTAATGAATTGACAAGACGTCCGTCAGTTGGTCATAAGTTGAAGCTAGTTGCCCATTAAAAAAATAGAACTCTATGGAGAAGAACGGGCAAGAAACTCGCAAGGACATTCTTTTAAATCAGTATATTCAAAATCGTTGGTATATTATTCTCATTGCTTCTTTATGTAACCCATGTAAAAAAAAATTAAGAAACAATTCCAACTTTAATATTAAAAATAAGCCCTGGAAGTTGGAGATGACCAGTCTCAACTGTGGCCGCCCGTTCGTTCAGATTCGTGACCTGACGCGTGGATCGGCACCATCTAGCTGAACCATTTTGAAGTAAACCAATGATCCAACACACGCGCCACCATTAGTGACACATTTAAGTGACCATTCATACTCTCAATTGCCATGCTTTATCAAATCAACGTACTAGCTATTCCGGTCTATGTCGATACGAAAGTCACAATTCAAAACAAAATACATACATATCCGTGTAACTCTTAGTATAAATACTGATGCATGGAGAATTGAAGAGGGAGTGATAGACCAGATTGGAATCTGTGGGTGATGAAATGAATAAAATGGTAGGGTGAGGGTTCAGTCAGACTGGAAGCAAAAACCTTGTTGCCCCGGCCACAAGTAATATGGGACAGGTGCAGGAAGATGATGATGATTAGTTTAAAAGAAAAATTTAATGAACAATATATAAAAAATTCTAAAAAACATGCTTTAAAAACCAAACTAAAAAAGCAGAAAATAATTATTTGAAATTATTTTCTGCTTTTTTAGTTTGGTTTTTAAGGCGTGTTTTTAGATTTTTTATCTATTATTTATTTTCTATGTTTTAGTTCTGCTAACTACAAAAGCGTGATTGTTCAGTTTTTTTTTAAACATTTTTTTTAACATTATAGGACAAATTTATAAAATTATTTAATCATCATCGGTCCTCGATAAGTCTACAAAGTTTAAATGAAATCTGACCGTTTGAAGTGGGTAAAAATCAACTCCAAAGGAGTCGGTTACAAACAAACAAACATACTTACAAAAATACAGGTGAAGCTAATAAAAGCGTATTAAAAAGATGCTCAAAACCTGTCAAGTCATTTCAATGATTTATGCAGCAAAAGTCAATGCTCTGTTAGTATCCATTATACCTCCACGTGCAGAAATACTGTTATCATTTGGAATGCTGCCCACACTGAGAGTAAGGACAAGCCTGATGACGTAGCGCACAAAGAAAGCTCCGATGATACGATGACATGTGTTACAGACACATGGCTAGGTTATCATCTTATTATCTATATTTAACAATAATAAAGCTGAAGAGTTCGTTTGTTTGCTTGAACGCGCTAATCTCAGGAACTACTGGTCCGATTTGAAAAATTATTTCAATGTTAGATAGCCCATTTATCGAATAAGGCTATAGGCTATATATCATCACGCTAAGACCAATAGGAGAGCGGATCAATGAAGACTCGCGCGGGCAGGCGAGGCGAGCGACGGGGTGGGTCGGGAAGCAAGAAATTTGACGCGAACGAAGTCGCGGGCAGAAGCTAGTAGGAATATAAACAAAGAGAAACTCAGAGGGCAATCCCGAGCGCAGATGAAAATAGACGACGGCTACGCCGAAATGTTATACCTTATTTTTTTCTTCTGCCTATTAAGTTCCTACTGTTGGGGCACAGGCCTCCTCGCTTCGAGGTTGACAAGGCCATCATATACCACGCGGGCCAAGTGGAGGTTGGTAGATATAACATGTATTCGAATTTTTGGCTCTAGGACATGCCGATTTTCTTCGATGGTTTCTTTCACCGTTTTGAGAACAGTGGTAATGAAATTATTTACACGAAGTCCGCCTGGATTAAATCTACACCTACACTCGTATGTCGGAGCCGACACCTGTTTAACCAACTTATTGCATGCCACTGGCAATTACCATGTAAATCGGGATCATTTTCAGTGAACGGGAATCCGTTTGACGCGAGGATCATAGACTGGATGGGATGAGGCTTGTGGGAGGCCTATTTCAAGCGGAAGACATCTTCCGGCTAAAAAGGATGACGATGAATGCTAGTTATACATATGGTAGAATTCAAAACGAATGTTGGACACTATATACGATTTAACCGACAAACGTCTAAAGTTAAAAGATCAGCCCTGAAATACTATGCAATATTCTTCTGCCGACATCAAAAGGACCAGAAATCCCAAAAATGTCCTCAACTATGGAACAAAGCCTATCATCGTCCAGTCAATATCTAATACCTTTAAACGAGCAATTCTTGTATAAATGTATGTATATATTATATATAATCTGAATCTCGGAAACGGCTCCAACGATTTTCATGAAATTTAGTATGCATGGGGTTTCGGGGGCGATAAATCGATCTAGCTAGGTTCCATTTTTAGAAAACGTCAAACCTAAAAAAAATACTGAGTGAAGCTCGGTGATCCAGATTTTTCTAATTTATTTAGGGTTGGACTGCCAGTCGGCCAGTGGCTGTAGTTACCCCGCCATACATAGGTAAGCCTAAATCTCCATAGGCACAAAAAAGAGAAGCTTATGGCAAGAGAAGGGAGTGGCTAAAGTCGGATTACGAACGATGATGAAGGTGAAATCGCCATTCACAAAAAAGTGGCCGAAACTGTCAAAACAGTAAACACTCTACTCCATACGCAGTATTCGTCCCAATAAAACAATACTCACGATGTTGGCATTGGCATCAACAACTAATTTATTACCACCTTGTTGACTGACTGTACGTGCCTTTAGCCACGGGTTGGAATCTGCGTAATATATTGCTATCTATATATGAATGTATTGTTTTGACAAACCATGTGATTTCATATATTGAAGTGCCATTAAGGGAAATTGTAAGACAGTCGTGATTTGTATTTCGAGGAGAGAGTAGGTACGTTTCTCAGTTCGTGCTTAAAAAGTGATCATTGCCAAGTGATTGCCTTTTAGAGTGCAGTGGTGTGACATTCATTTCTTGCAGTTGGAGTTTGTACTCTCTTCGATAGAGTTGTGTTCGCAAAAGTATTGAAAGTGATTTTAATATTATTACTTCAAGTTTTGGGAATTTGTGGTTGAAAATTAAGTACGGTCGCTTTTAAGGAGTCAAGATGCCGCCTACTTTCATAAGTTAGTAGTCTTCTCTTACTTAGAGGACGTGTGTGTGTACTCTGTGGTTTCGGCGAATGATTGTGATGCGCCTAATGCGTATTTGTTTTAAGAGGTCGATTATTAGGAGGAAAAACAGTAGGATTCTTCTGTGCTTTGATAATTATAACAGTTTGTCGTCAGTTCGAATTCAGACAGGCCGGCGTTTTACTTTGTGTGAATAATTTCGTCGCCACTGCTCTGAAAACGGCAAAGGAAAACATCGTGAGGAAACCGGCAGTCTTAGGACCAAAACATCGATAACAAGTCACATCTGCCAACCCGCATTGAGCTCGTGTGGTGGCCCCTCCCTCTAACCGAGAGGAGGCATGCATCCCAACAGTTAGAAAATTATAGGCTTATTGAAAGTGGAGAGACGTGGAAATACGATGACGGTGTTGTCTGAATTTTATAATTTTGTGCAGGATTGAAGGCTCACAGGTATTTGGTGGTATCTTCTAGTTTCACACCAGAGTTTTGATTGCAGGACTTTATAATACGGAGAGAGAACGAACGGCAGTGGTTTATACTTTTTGCACCAAGTAATTTAAATGATTGTGTAATTTCATTTCTAAGAGCACAAATAGAATATGACATAGCCGTTTGTTGTTACAAATATTTTGGTAATAGGATTGGTTGTTGTTATTTGAAACCAACCAATCAACGTGGGGTTTGCTTCCATTAAATGACAATAAAATTAGGGAACGTTAATTTAGGGACATTCAGAGCCACGTGAGAGTTGAAGGATTACTTAGATATTCTGAGCAGTTAGTTTATGGGAATGACGTTTGTTGCAGTGACGATGCCTTCGGAAGTGGCGCTAGGCAAGTCGATGCAGCGGGAGCTAGCAGACTCCATCATCAGGATGGTGCCGCTAGATGAGATCCGGATACTGCTTGCTTGTGGTGCTAAGGTAAGTTTGTCTATACCTATATGGGTGTTTTTAAGTCTCGAGTGAATATGTTATTCCTAGACAAGCATGCAAGCAAGATCATCAATCACATCATCGCCTACCATGAAGTGAGATAGAACGCGGGTATCAATGAAAACACAAAAGAACCCACAGAAGTGAAGACTAGTAAAACTTTGGAAAGAAACAACATGTCACGTTAACATCTCGGTGACGCGAACCCATAAGTTTTGCCAAAAATATGAACACTAAAATTTCATTCAAGGTTTTAAACGTTTAGTGACATGAGTGCCGACGCACACATATAAAGTATTTAAACGTGTGTATGTAGAGCAAATGCTAGCACTTTCGCGATTGGCATACGTTTGATATAGGATGAGATTGCTGAAAGTGTTTATGTATGTGTGCGTACGCCAGTTGTTGGGGGTGGTTTAATCACTTCCAGAGTTTCGAAGCATCCTTAGATACACGGTCACCTACCTTCTAAACTGACTTAATGCTAGCCTTTTTATAGAGGCATGAGGAATAGGGTGTAAAGTTCACTCATCCTCTATAGAAAAGGGAGGATCGTCGTGCTTGCGAGATGCAGGATTTTGCGTGACGTCGGTGTGACGCGTAGTTCGCATGTGGCGATGTAGATGGGGCAACGAGTGTATGAGTTCTTTTGATACGATTGTTTTCAATGGCGAATGTTTTCACTGAGAAAAGATATAGAAACTGTGATAGAAAAAAGAGGAGTAGAAATTGTGAAGGAAATCTATCGTCCAAATATTTAAAAGTGATTTTCTACATTTTCAGGTAAACGAGCCAGTAACCCAAGGTCTTCGTCCTCTGCACTACGCTATCTGGCAGCGGTATCTGGAAGCCACCAGACTGCTGGTGGTGCGAGGATGTGACGTCAACGCCAGGGATGACTGCGGATATAGCGCGCTTCATCTCGCTGCTGAGCATGGGTCAGTGAATTTTATGATATTATTAATCGACTTCAAAAATGAGTAGGTTCTCGATTCGTCTGTATGTCCTTTTTTTGTATGTATGTTCCGCGTTATCTCCGACAATTGTGGCTCGAATTGTATTTTTTTGAATCCGTAGGGTATGCCTCTGTGCCTGAGGCATACGCTATGTAATAAAAATAATAAAAGTGGTCCCTTATGATTAATTTACTTTGCATGGGTAGTTTTTACGCTGGCTTTGATATACGTTTTTAATACACTTAGGGTTTTTTGTATTTATAGGGTATGCCTCAGGCCCTGAGGCATACCTTAGCCATTAAAAAAAAATAGGGGTGGTCCTATAATTTGGTCTTTTTTTTCGAAAAAAAACCTAATTAAAAAAAAGAAAACTGCAAAGTGAAAAATGCCTTTAATTTCGGAAGTCGTTGTTTTTGGAACGGTTTTTTTATTTGTTAACAAATACATGAATGACTTTATGACTCGTATATCTCTGTTGCGCATATGCAGCCTTGTTCTTCTTGTCCATCATTTCTGGTTTTAAGGTTGTTTTTCATGATATAATGCCAATAAACGCATTTTGCTTTCATAAAGAAAGCAAAATGCGTGTAGTTTACCTAGATGATTTACTGATCATCACACTTTTTCCCCAGATATACAGAGTTGGTGAAGTTACTACTAGAAAGCGGAGCGGCAGTAGATTATAGACCTGATACTGGTGAAGAGTTCCCCAGGACCACGTTGTGTGATGAGCCACTAAGACTGGCCATCAGGAACAAACATTATGTAAGTACTTATTCCTTGAGGGGTTTGGGGCTTATTCTTGACCCAAGGGCTTGGGGCTAAGTAATAACAGCCGCACAGGTCGATGGCCGATCAGGTTAAGCTACGCTTGCAGCGGTTTATCCGTGGATGGGTCACCAAGATTCCTCCGTGACTCGGAAAGCACGTTAAACCGTTGATCCCGGCTGGCATTTGTGGATCCCTGACAGTCGTTACGGGTCGTCAGAAGCCCGAAAGTACGACACCCTTTGGTAACTTGACTGGTTGTCACAATCAAGTTACCAAGGGTTATCGTCAACATCATCATTTCAGCCGAAAGACGTCCACTGCTGGACATAGGCCTTCCCCAAGCTCCGCCACTTCGACCGGTCTTGTGCTTCCCACACCCAGCGGACTCCTGCGGCCCTTACAAGGTCATCGGTCCACCTTGTGGGAGGCCTTCCAACTTTACGTCTTCCAGTACGCGGTCGCCACTCCAGAACCTTCCGGCCCCATCGGTCATCTGTTCTGCGAGCAGAACAGGGTTATCGTATTACCCAGTAATTGGTCTGAGGAGATCAGATCAGGCGCGGTCCGACGGGGGCGGTCCTAGGGGTCATGACCAAGCCGTAAACGTACAGCTTAAAATAGTAATTTTTCGAAAATATAATACATTTTATTATTAATATGTAGTCTTTGTCTGTGACCCCCCCCCCAAGTCTGGCTGCGACCGCGCCTGGGTCAGATAGGCAGTCGCTCCGTGTAAAATACAGATATAAAAATCTGGTATTGGGTGCGGAGTTTGAACCAAGGTTTTTTTCTTCGGGGTTTGTCTGATAAATATTTTAGAGAGATGATATATTTTAAATCATTTACATTCCTACTTGCAGGAAGTGGCCCGTCTTCTCCTGGAACATGGAGCCGACCCCAACAAGCGTTACTTCTTCGGTGCTGAGATCAACCTGGTCTCTGAACCTGAGTACTTGGAGCTGTTGCTCACCTTCGGAGCTAACCCGGATTCGAGGGACAGAGCTGGATTGACTCCGCTTATGAAAGCTGCCAGGCAGAGAAAGGTAACATACGGACGTTTTTTAAAGTTTATTGGTAGTAGCGACGGCAAAGGTATTGAATATTTAGAATCAAGTTCTTCTAACTTAACAGACAGCTGTGCTGCTGTACAGTTTGTTGCGCCACTTCTTCTCCCCAGCTAAAGCATTAGGAAGTGGCGGGCGTTTTGGGGGAATGTCTTATGTAATTTTGGCGTTCAAAAAGAGCCGACTCTCAGCGTAGCTCGAATACATGACTTTTGATTTTACCGTGGTGTGACGATTTGGTAAGGTTTGCAAGGCTGACATGGCCAGAGATCGCACAAGACATAGCTTTGGATGGAAAAGCGGACGCCTTTCCCGGGCAGTGGGACACAATACAGGCTAACAAAAAAGAAAAAACAAAAGACATTGGTAGTAGTCAATTCGTTAGTTACATATTTTTTACCATTATACTCTGAATAATGTGGTGGTCAGATAGGCAGTCGCCCCATGTAAAATACTGGTGCCCAGCTGCATCCGGTTAGACTGGAAGCTATAGTTGGGAAAAAGGCTCGGCAGATGATAGTCTGAATAATTGTGGTCGTCAAAATGATGACCAAAATGGTTATGATCAAAATTATGGTTTATTTTGCGGCATTTTTTTGCACTGTGAATAGAAAAATTCTCAAAATATTTTTCATTATAATTATTTCTCTGCCTTATTGCTCTGGTAGACGTCAGCGCCACTGCTGAGCAGTCTTAGGTTCGATTCCCAGGTCGGGCAAAGTGTTGTTGGATTTTTCCATCTGGCATATCTCAGAACCAGCTTGGATTTTGGATTTGTTTCCGCTTGTGGCATAAAGTACGCCTACTATTCAAGGCGACATGTGGGTGAATTAATACTTACAGATACGCTTCTGCCCCACCATCAGGGGTCAACAAGCGTGATGAAATAGTATGTTATTATTTTTTGAACAGAGTGTACGTTACGTTCATCAACCTATACTCACAGAATTCAAATACCTAAAATGACCAAAAATTGTTTAAGTTAACTGTTATTATTTTGAAAATCGTGTTGATCCTAGTATTACTTTATGTATTTAAAATTTAATCTTATTGCCTGAACATAAGATTTAATTTTCTTTGGCTCAATCGGCAGTAGTTACCTACTTCAAAATACATAATTTAAAAAAAAATACCCATTTTAAAAGTTACTGAAATCGTTTCAGTAACTAGTATTAGTAGGTAGTAGTTTCTTTGTTCATATATTTTATCAACAAACTATTTTCAGGACTGGCGTTTATTTTGTAACACCTTGTTTATTGTAATGTCAACAATAGGTACAAAATCAAAATCAAAATCAAAAGTCTTTTATTCAAATTAGGCTGAGAATCAACACTTTTCGAACGACAAAATACATAAGACAGTCCCCCAAAACGCCCACCCTTCATTACTTCCTAGTGCTTTAGCTGGGAAGAAGAAGTGGCGCAACAAACTCCCCAGCAGCATTCGGAAAGACTTGATTCTATACATACATAGGCAAAGTTATAAACATTACGAGACACAGAACATTAATTAAATAATTAGGTAGTCAAAATGTCAGCTAGCCATACCAATATACCGACAAATAAAATGAAAACTGTCGAGGCCAAATAAAGCATAAAACAAACTCATCATAAAAAATATTGTTATGAGTAGATCATGTCAATAACTAATGACATAATAGATAATAATAAAAAATACTCAGAAAGGCAATAAGAAATAATACAAAAATAATATGAACCCATATAACCTGTCGCTAGATACGCCAATTCTGGAGAAAGAACACAAACATTGTCTAGAGTCAATCACAGCGAACTATTCTTATCATTTAAATAGTCGTTGATGGAATAGTAAGCCTTTAAACAAAGGATGGATTTTACTTGAGCTTTAAACGCATTAAAAGGCAAATCTAGCAAAGAAGCTTGTTATAAAAAGTTATACCAAGCCTAAACATATTGTGCAAAAAAAAAAAACATAAATCTCATTCAAGGGTTGATAGGTGAAGTTTTGTAGTGCCCCGTAAAGCAACAAATCCGCTTATTTATAATGATAGCTTGATTCCCAGGGTATGGATGCCGTACTTCTGCTCATCAGTTTCGGAGCTGACGTCAACGCGATGGCTGACGCGAGGAATGACTACAGGACAGTCATGCACTATGCCGTTTTAAGTGGTAAGGATATTTTGACCTGTTACATCAGGATGTTAAAACAAAAATAAATACACCGTGGCATTTTAATCGTGTTACAACGGTAGCCCACTTCATGTATCCAATCAACTCAGTCTATCGCAGTCCACTGCTGGACATAGGGCTCTCCCAGGTTGCGCCACAACACCCTATCCTCCGCCTTCCGCATCCAGTCTGTCCCAGCCACCTTCTTCAGGTCGTCGGTCGATCTAGCTGGGGGGCGTCCCACACTACGCTTGCCGATACGCCGTCTCCCTTGCAGGACTCGTCTGCTCCACCGTGTATCGGTTCTTTGACAGACATGTCCAGTCCACTGCCACTTCATATATCCAAGGACTACTACACATTTACCTATTTAAAAAAAGATATATTTATGAACAAAAATATCATTCACTAAGAGGCATGACGTAGTTTGAAATACCCTGTTATGGAGATGGAATGATTTGTTCGACTCCTGCGCTGGGTAGGTAGGTACCTATCTTATCTCCTACCGTTTGATAAGTCAACATTATTAACAGGGTGTTCCATAATTCTAAAGCATTAAACCCGATTATTTTTTAAAGAGTAACCGTGGAGTTTTTTGCCAGCTCTTCTCCATAGGAAGCGACAAATTGGAACCGTGCACCTAGCTTCTGACGTTTCATGAGTGCCCTTGCAGGTTTATGTGAAATAAACTATTTTGACTTTGATTGATTAAGTATTTCCCTCTAAAACAGAGGAGGCCTGTGTCACAGCAGTCGAAAACTTCCCCTACCTCGAAAGACTTTCTACCATACTGTGCATTTTTCTTCCAGGCAACCCAGATGTAGTAAACCTGATGATCAAGCAAGGCGCTCGCGTCAACTATGAGTGTCCCGAGCTCAGTAAGCCGAGTCCACTAGACATGGCGATATTGAAGGGAGACGTGTCTATGCTGCAGATGCTGCTGTCGGCTGGTAAGACTGTGATCTTTCTTATTTATATTCCTACTAGTTTTTGCCAGCGGCTTCGCCCGCGTGGAGGTCGGAAATGATCCCACGGGAAAGTATTACCTGGATAAAAAGTATTAAATGTGTTAATTCAGTTACAAATTATCTGTGTGCCATATTTCATATAAATCCGTTCAGCCCTTTATGCGTGATTGAGTGACAAACATCCAAACATACAAATTTTAAAATTTGATCATATTTGTACGATACATTTTTTTAACTTACCTTGAGTCAAAAAAACTGTCAACGCAGGTTTCAAAGAATGTTGTTAAATAAATTATAGTTAAAAAAAACCAAAAAACACACTTTAAAAACCAAACTAAAAAAGTAGAAAATTATTTAATTCTATTAAAAAGCGTGGGGTTGTTTTGAGGTATTTTTTATAATCAATCATCACCCCACGCTTTTTAATAGAATTAAATTATTTTCTACCCTTCGAGTTTGGTTTTTAAAGCGTGTTTTTAGATTTTTAAACTATAATTTATTTTCTATTTTTTAGTTCTGCTAACTACAAAAGCGTGATCTTTTTTGTGAAATTATTGAATAGTGTATTTTCCAATTTAATAAAAACAATTCTAATTTGAAGATTGGGACGAAATATTTAACAGAAAAATAAAATGAAATTGATTTACATCCATTTTCTCAAATAAAAACGATTTAAATTAAATTTGTTTTTAGTTGTTTTGAATTTACCACCAAAATGCTCCTTACGATGACTTTTTATCACGTGACCACACGTGACGTCAGCTTTGTGTAAACTAAAGTAAGTTAGTAAGTAAGCAAGTGAATGTGGAGTTTATAACTAACAAGATTTTTAATGGATAGAAAGTGATATTACTGGTGTGCGGTGCCTCTGTGCACAAATACTTCTAAAACTGTGCCACACAAAGTACCTATTTGTACCTCTGCCGCTTACACAAAACTGACGTCACGATGTCTCGCGATAAAAAGTCATCGTAAGGAGCGTTTTGGCGGTAAATTCAAAACAACGGAAAATAAATTTGATTTTAATCGTTTTTAATTCCACCTGAGCCTGGACTTTATAATCTTCTCAGAAATAGGCGTTACTTTAAAACACCCTATTACGTGTTCGTTACGCACTTTGTTTTTAAGAGTGCCTCCACCCGCCCAACGTAACATGAGCATTTCAGTGGTATGAAGTTTTCCACTCTAACTGATAGTAGTTATAGTTATCTATGGTCCAAAGCTAACGTTATGATATTATTTATCTTCAGGTGCTCAAGTCAATGCTTCAAGCTCGGTGATCGGGTCTCCGCTGCACGTCGCTTGCTCCGACAGTATTAGCAACCGGCAAGAAATTGTTCAAGTAAGTATCAAAAACATCTTCAGTGTCATAAAACTATGGCATGATGCAACATACGTGTGGTAGCAGGGATATCGATGCGCAAGCAGTTACCGCGGATTCACGATTCTTAACGAAAAATGTCAACATTTTTCGTCAGTTATTAAAAAAAAAATGCAGTTAGGTAGGTACCATACATTTTGACTGCGTAAGTATTGCACTTATCTATGAAACAGCAGAAGGCCAATTTTCGTAATATAAAGCGTTCAAAATCTAGTCGCAGTGTCATCTCGGCGAAAATCAAATGTCAAAACTCGTCAAAAATTTATGGAATTTTTTGACAGATTTAAACTGAGATCAAACTGTAAACGTTCTTTTAATTACGAGAATTATCCCTCAGATATTTTTAACACGCTTTTATTAGCTTCACCTTGTATGTTTGTTTGTAACCGACTCCTTTATTTTGACCCACTTCAAACGATCACATTTCATTTAAACTTTGTAGACTTATCGAATACCGCTGACAATTCAAAAATATAAAAAAAAAATAGACAACAAAATAAAAAAAAACTTAAAAATCACGCTTTTGTAGTTAGCAGAACTAAAAAATAGAAAATAAATTATAGTTTAAAAAACTAAAAAAACACGCTTTAAAAAAACAAACTGAAACAGTAGAAAATAATTTAATTCCATTAAAAAGCGTGGGGTGGTTTGATTATTAAATTGATTATTAAAATACCTCAAGAAGCACCCCACGCTTTTTAATAGAATTAAATTATTTTCTACTTTTTTAGTTTGGTTTTTAAAACGTGTTTTTTTAGTTTTTTTTTAACTATTAATTATTTATATCATGGTCATCTGTGCAGCCTTTTCCCAACTACGTTGGGGTCGGCTTCCAGCTTAACAGGATGCAGCTGAATACCAGTATTTAATATGGAGCGACTGCCTATCTGACCTCCACAACCCAGTTACTGGGTAATACCGCTTGGTAAGACTGGTTGTCAGACTTTCGGGCTCCTGACGACCCGTAATGACTGTAAAAGATCTAGAAATTTCGCAGTAGCAGCCCAGAGTCTGGGTTTATGGCCGATTGATGGTAATAGGCTCGCCATTAATGGGACATTAACATAACTGGCGAAATGTGGGTGTACTATAAGACCTCTGGTCTACACTTCAGGGAAACAAGGCGTGATGTTATGTGTATTGCCGTGTAAAATTAGACTCTCGAAAATTACATAGACATATTTCTTTCTAGCTTTTGTCAGTGGCCTCGGCCGCGTGTAGGTCGGAAATTATCCCAGGGGAACGTTACGGGGATGAAGGGTATCCTTATACACCGTGACATTTTAGTCGTCTTACAAAGCTGGTCCACTCAATGTATCCGTCATGAAATACCTCTAGGCGCGATTAAAACATTGTTACCATTAATTAAGATAATAGGTACAAAGAGAAATAACTAATGCTTTAGAATTATAAAACACCCTCCCTGTTAATAATGTTTACGTTTTTACATTTATTTCATCATTAATTCCATCTCCATAACAGGGTATTCCGAACTACGTCATGCGCCTTAGTGAATGATAATTGTTTTTTTTTTAAATTATACACATTTTCAAAAATATTTTTTTAAAATAAATGATTAGTAGTCATTGTATTCATGAAGTGAACTGCCGTTGTAAGACGACTAAAATGTCACGGTGTATATTAATCCAGGTTATAAACTATCCGTGTGCCATACAAAATATTATGCAGATCCGAGCGTTTTAGCGTGATCGTACTCAATCACGATAAAACATCCTAACATCTAAATATCCAAACTTTCACATTTCAATTAGTCTTTTTTTTTTAGAATTATCCTTTCTAAAATCTCTCGTCCACTCCACAGATTCTCCTTGAAAGTGGAGCCGACCCAAACCTTAAGGTATACAATGATGAAGACGCTACACAGCTCCGTCCAGCTCTGGCAGAGTACCTCGCCAGTAACCCGGAGCCTAATGCTGAGATTGTGGCGTTGTTGCTGAGATATGGCGCCAGGGTTAGTATTAAAATCTAGCATTGAAATTCTTCTCTCGTTTCGACACGGACTTAAATGAGGACAGAACAGGTTGTCACTCCTATTGTGGCGAATCTAACTAATTGTCTATGGTTCACTCTGTCAGATAAAATGACGACACTATCTACTTGGTGCTAGACAAGAAGCATAAAGATAAAAGTGGAGGTCCAAACGTGTCATTGGCTAAATGCACAAACCGTGCGAAGCCAAAACCCAAAAAAAAAAGTGGAGGCACCACTCTATACCTAAGTGAAGACGACTGTGGGCTAGCGCTGTCTTTCTCAATACACACATAAGAACGAGACGGTACGATGTGTTTTCTCTCTCTTACTTAAGCATGCATTCGCTTTTGCTGGAAAGAGTTGGCACAGGATAGACTTGCTTGGAGGCGTTTGGTACAGCAAAATATTTATAACTTCAAAGA
This sequence comes from Polymixis lichenea, assembly GCA_949091785.1. Classification (NCBI taxonomy): domain Eukaryota; kingdom Metazoa; phylum Arthropoda; class Insecta; order Lepidoptera; family Noctuidae; genus Polymixis; species Polymixis lichenea. The sequence continues at coordinate 11,951,012 of OX420959.1, forward strand.
CCGAGAGAACTCGACAGCAAGCGAGATCACCTCAAGAATAAACCACCCTCCAACATACAATATCATTACCACAATGGCATTCTAATGTGTCCGCACTGTGCACGTATTTTTACAGTCAAGATAGGTTACATTACCCACATAACAGCACACGCTCGTAACCTATAGTTTTCTTACGGTGGAGGTCTGCCCAGCTTGAGCGGAGCACCGCCGTGTCCTCGTGGAGGCGATCGGCGGCGGCGATCTATCGCGTCCGGCCCTGGTCCAGGCCATGGTACGGAGCGAGAGTGCATGGTTAGCCGTCACCTCCTTCAGCGAAGCAGTGATGCTTGCAAAGAGGGAGGCGGCGCACGTGAGGGAGAGGCAGTACATGCGCCCTCACGGCCGTAGCCTTCGCAGGAGACGCCCTGAGCGTCGGGAATCCCAGGCTGATTCCCGGCCACCTTAGGCGCGGGCTCGTGGACGGCGAGTAATGGGTAGCTCGCTCTCCGGTAAGGACCAAGCTCGGGTCGACGGCGCGTTGTGTCCCCGCGCGCCTCAAAGAGATGTCAGCAACAACTGATGGGGTCCGCAAGGGCCGATGCCTGCCAGGGGTGCGAGTTGTTCGAAAGAGATACCACGTCCCCTGGCACACAGACAAATTCTGACACGCCCTCCTGCTCCACCCAGAAGGGGAGAAGTCATTTCATGATTTCCCACCCAAAAAAAAAAAACCTATAGTTGTCGAAAACAAAAAACAGTCACCGTAGCCGAAATCGGCATGGGATGGATGTATTCAGAAAGAGAGCGCTAGCCCTCAATGAAGACGACTTCACTTTGTGTTGCCTCCACTTTTTTCTAGTACTCTGGGTTTATCTCTATGCTTCTTGGTGCTAGAGCGGTATGTCTATGGTTCACGGGAAGAAACTATAGTTCGACTTTTCTTTGTATTCAGTAACTTGACAGTTGAAGGGTTACGGGATTTTGACAAAAAAAAATGATAGTGAGGTGGTGTAAGAATGAACGAATGAACGAATGAACTTGAAATAATGTACTTACATACAAAAACAAAATATTTTAAATTTAATTACTGGTCATAGAAACATGAAAAGCATTATTAAAAATTGTAGAATTTGGTATATATTTTGTTTTTCAATAGTTATATAATTTATTTCTAGTTTGTTTATATTAGAAGAAAATTAAAGAAAGCATTACTATTATTAATTATTCTTATATTCCACTTATTACATACGAATTTTAAAGTTTTAAAACGCATAATAAAAATATTTATTTTAAAATTAAACCAATTTTTTTTCATTCGTTCTTTATGCAAAATCGTTCACTACCCGAACACTATTCGTTTTAGTATGGTATCTAACATTAATTTTCTTCGTACTGTGAAGTTACTGAATACAACTATAAGTCGAACTTATAGTTGAACAGATGATTCAAATCTCAATTTAAATCGCCTAATAATAATAAGGAAATTCAAATTTTCTTCCGTTTTCTTGTTATTTGCAGTTAAGGTTGTATGTTGATTAAAATATTATTCGCAACCGTAACAAATATGGCTTTACAGAATTATAATCATTAAAATCGCAACACAACCCTCAAAGTTCATTCAACCTAAAGTCTGTTTGTTCACCAAGAGTTGAGTCAGGGTTTCTTAACTCATTACAAATTGCGGCCCGCTAATTATTTATAGGCAGTATGGCCTCCGCGCGCCGCGTCCCACAGTGGAACGAATGTATGGGAGCGGTTGGACGTAGACATGTCCGAAAAATAAGAGTAAAATTATGACAAACTAATGATGCCATCTTATTCGATTACTTAATGCCTTCATAAATTGTGGTGATGAATTTCTTCATAACTCCCATATTTCGGGAGTAATTTGAGAAAATGTGAAATTTTACTATGAAAATGAGTGTATCGAGCTCTCTCCCTCCTGATTCCGGGCTTGTTTCAAGTAGCGGTCTCTAATATCGTAATGCTATTACTAAGAGCTATATTTAATACTAAGACACATAGTGCGCCAAATGTGCACTTTCTGGGATAAAAGGAAATGAAAATTTAAAAAAAAAAACGTTTTTTCCCCATTTGTATTTACTTTAAACCGCAGACAGACTTATTAAGAGGTCTATAAATATATTATACATATATACAGAAATATATATTAACAAAAATATTCACAAGAACTGATGAGAGTATGACTTTTAAGTAAGTTGATAATAAATTACCTAGTTTCATTAAAAGTACAATAAATAATTAAGATGTAAGCTCTAATTTACTAAGTTACACATTTTAAAACAATAACATCATTTAATTATCTTCGTCATCATCATCATCATCAATTAATTCAAATTCAGAATCGATGTCCGCTAAATCATTTATGTTAACAAATTCGATATCACTTTTCTCAGAATCCGTAAGCTCATAAAATTCCTTAAAAGAAGATTTTTTTACAAACTTATTTCCTTTTGGACGGATACTTGTAACAAGTGGATCAGAAGACAGTAAAAGATTGTGCATAATATCTTCATTGCATGAGATACTGCTATGCTTTCGAGAATGCCCCTCTCTATATTTTCTAAAATCTTTATTTCTAGCCTCAGATGCCTCTTCGGATAGAAAACCAATGGGCACAATTGACATGTTCTGAACTATGTCTGGCCCATGCATTAAAATTTTATGAAGTGAAGAAGGCATATAATACCATGGGTATAACTCCACGTAAAGCTTAGCAGTATCAAAGCAGAACTCTCGGAATTTAGTTACGTTGATCTTCTCTCCTGATGAAATACACTGCAAGATCACACAGATTTTTCTTAAAAGCATAGCATCTATTCCGGTCAGTTCAGCAGATTTAGTGTAGTTTTCAAAAAATCTCCTTGCCGAGTTGCCATTGTTGGTGGATCCACTGCCTTGTTTCACAACATCGAGAAGTAAGCCCGTTTCTCTTCTTACAGCCTCTTGAACTCTTTTCTTCCTGTCATCAACTTGCCTTTTTGCTATATCACCCCTTACTTGCCATGATTTTATGTCTAATTTGTAGGAAATGTGTAATAAGCATTCCATTGAGCGAATCCAAGCGTGAAGGGTGCTTAAGCTATATTTATACATGTCCTCGTTTGCGTGTTTATCTTTGATTAACTCTAAATTATTCATTTCTTTAGGACAAGCCTTGCATATGTCACACACTGAAGCTGCTGTATTGGATATAATGGAATGAATTTTACCATCAATCATTGTCAACAGCAGTTGGTGTTTGACACTAATTCCATCAGTGATGGTGGATGGAGTTAAGGCTTCAATCTCTGCTTCGATTTCAGCCATCTCTCTCTGCACATTTTCTTTGGTTTCCTTTATAAACTTAAACAATATTGGCCGGCAAAATGAAGTGGAAGATGGTCGCTCGTTTTCCCAAATTGTTACACCTTTTGAGACGAGCCGCAGTGGTACAAGACTAATCATAAAATTACTAGCAAGATCGATTTGCTCATCTTCACTCGTCCTTTGATGATAAATGCTTTGGCTAGATGATCCGTCAAAACCCCATTTGCTGGTCAATACGAGCTGTTGATTGGGATCAACAGGGGTTTCTAACGACCTAATAAGTCTTCTTGAGGTTAAATCCATCAAGGCTTGTAATTTGATTTTTGCAGAGCTCTCTGTAACTGTGAGATCTTCTTTGGCCGGATAGCACTTAATTTTTTCTTTAACCAACATGTAGTAACTCGGGTATTGAAGAGCTCCTTCTTGAGTGTTGAAATCCCGAAGAGTGTTATAGCGCCATTTCGATAAGTTCATCGATACATAAAGAGCCAATGCCTTCAAAGGGGATATTTCCCGTACCTGAATTGATTTACCTTCAATGAAGGCTTTGATTTTTGAGGCCTCTTCTGGATTCTCCGTCAAGTATTTCATAACATAAGCTGTATCGCTTTGTCCTGCCTTTTGAAGCGCCCTTTCGGCCGAAAACATAATTTCAGCGCTGCTACTGCTGCATGAAAGACTATCTTCAGTGCGTCTTCTTTTTTGCCGGTTACTAAGGTCCTCAAAAGATTTACGAGGACTAGGATGTGTACAAGTTGAAGCATCAGATTTAGCAGGAGAAATTATGGGCTCGATGACGTCACTTATATTTTCTGTAGAAGGTTCCATATTTTCATTCTGTAATTCCGGCCATTGAATTGCAGCCTGTAGCCAAATCTCATGTTTCTTCCGAAACTTATCTGTGCTTCTTCCAGACTGTGTCCATTTTGCATAAATGCGGTAGCAAAATCGACGACACCAGTCTTTTAAACTTGTTTCAGCACTTTCACATAACTGAACACAACTGTTATCTTTTAAAACACTGAACAAATAGTTAAAGTCGCGTAAATCTTTATGTGCGCGTGCGCATAAAGCAACGTGAATATCAAGATTTGTATTAAAATTTGGAAAATACATTGCGAGATTAGCTTGGATACAACGAGGTGTAAATCAACACTGATTTTAAAGTTACTAATAGTGACCTATTTATATAAAATCCAGGTATCCCAGGTATCCTTTGTTAAATATTGCAAGGTAATTAGTTATTGTGATAATTAGTAAATGATGCATGCTAAATTAGTGTATTAAGAGCCATTTAGTAATTAAATAATAGCAATGTTCTTATCAGTAATCATTAGTGCATCAGTTTTATATGTAAACCTTAAGTCCCTAATTATATATCCTAATTAGCTTATATCTTCTCTAATTGGCTGCTCAGAAATGTTATTGTAATAAGGTAAACCTTTAGAAAAACGGTTTTAATCAACAAAATAAACAAAAAATAAAAAAATTGTGTTATAAAATAAACATCACTCTTTATCCCAGAAAGTGCACATTTGGCGCACTATGTGTCTTAGTATTAAATATAGCTCTTAGTATTAGCATTATGATATTAGAGACCGCTACTTGAAACAAGCCCGGAATCAGGAGGGAGAGAGCTCGATACACTCATTTTCATAGTAAAATTTCACATTTTCTCAAATTACTCCCGAAATATGGGAGTTATGAAGAAATTCATCACCACAAGTTATGAAGGCATTAAGTAATCGAATAAGATGGCATCATTAGTTTGGCATAATTTTACTCTTTTTTTTCGGACATGTCTACGTCCAACCGCTCCCATACATTCGTTCCACTGTGCGTCCGGTCGCCGTATGGGCCGCAGTTAACAACACCTGCGTGCCTCGTACGACGAAAACGGCAAAAGCGTGAGATAAGGGACAGCCGCCATACAGCTACATAGACATTACATTACAGCTAATGGTGTATTATTCTTGTTAGGTACTCAATATTCTATTGCGGTAATATAATTGGGGTCATTATGGTAGATAAATAAAAAAAAAATCGTATCTTTGGGAAAGTTGTTTGTTAAGATGAGTACAATCATGTGTTTTAAATATCGGTCACTAATTACCAATCACCCTATATCCATGTACAGATTATCTATCCCTAAGATTTGTAGAAGATTGGAGAAGTAATTAATTTCTAAAAACGCAGATAAATGACTTAGGAAGTTCTTAGTACTTTACTTACGAAATAGCCATATTACAGGCTTAAGATTTGAAGAGAACACTGGAAAACTTACGTTGTTTCTTTATTTTTAATACAGGTCATCATGAAAACTCAATTCCGTGACCCTGACGGTATCTTGAACCACCTCCAGAACGTCACGTCAGAAGAGTACCAGCACATCTTCTATCTCCTTCTAGAGGCAGCTGAAGCCTTTGATCTCTGCATGATTAAGAGGAACAACACAGTCACCGCCATTCAGAAAGAAGCCTTAATCCATCGTGCTAAAACTCCTATTTCCATGCTGGCACAAACCAGGATATTTTTGAGGAGATATTTCAAGACTACTCTTGTGGATGTGGTGCAGGATATTGAATTACCTAAGATCCTGCACCAGTATTTACTTTTTAACTGTCGTTAAAAAGAGTTTTGTCATTTTTAAGGTTCTAATTTAGGCTGAAGATGAAAATTCTTTTGCCTTCATCTTTTTTATGAAGATGTTTTTGATGTCGCCAGTCGGTTTTAATCCCCCTAATAAATGGGTGATTTTGATTGTCGCCGAGGTCAGTTAATTGATGTGTTGGGATAAAATGTTTTGGTTGATGTATAATCAAACTATTTCTGGTATAGCCAGTAAAATTTCATTTTGATATAAGAACATTTTATTTATAAGTTTGATCCGATTTTTTATGATTTTTTGTATTGAGTTATAATTTTGTTAGATAACTCAATACGAAGATCTGTCACTATTAAATATTTTTCTTAGTCGTTTGTGTTGTTTTATCCATATTTTAAGAAAATAATATGTATGTATTATATTATCTCCATGATTTTAACAATCTCACTAAATAATAATTCGTAATGATTACATTTAAAAAATCCTCAATATGTCTGTTTTTTAAAAGAAACAAATCATTTTGTCGAAATAGTAATTATTTCTGAGTTTATTTTTTATAATTTCTTTAATGAAGTAATTAAAAATACTAAACTTTTTAGTATATTAAAAAGCACGAAGTGTTCTATAAAAACTTGAAAATTACATTTATTGTGAGAAATATGAGAATATATTATGTATTATTATAGCAAGTCATTTTATATTAATGTAGTCTGATTTTTATTATTATGTGATAATTTGTGATATATTTTTTTGAATAAGACTTGATTTGAGCTTGTTAACTCAGTGGGAGTTTCAAGTGGTATGTATTCAATGACTATTTTATAAGATGAAATAAATAAATAAATGTGTGAAATATATATTAGTCGTTGGTTTATTTGACTTTACAAGAAAAAAAAACGAAACTTCAGCTCTAGATAGAGAAAGTTGAGGGAGAGTAGCTGCGGGGCACTTTAAGTTACAGGGACAACAAAATAATTAAAAAAAATACAGTGCTGAGTAGAGAATCGTGATTTTCTGTTGACATGACAAAAAAGAGTGAGCATGGTTTGGCCATGTGGAGAGGATGCGAACATTGAGGGCGAATAACAAAAGGTATTTACAAGACAGATGTGAGTGGATACCCCCGCCCTAAAAGGACAATATTATGTCCCGCCACGTCACTACATCGTACGTCTAAGTCACTATATTTAGTGACGTTTTCGGTGATGATCTTCAGAAAGGTCAGATGCATTAGGGCGGATTTTTTTTAAAGTGTACATTAAGTTTTCACGATGTCCCGTAACTTTAGATTTTTTTTATTCATGCCATTACGATACTCTAATATTTTTTTAACGTCACTTGATTGAGCATATGTTTGGTAGCATTTCTGTATTTTTTTTTCATTGTGTTTTGGTTTATTCATCGTTTTTCAGTGCAATAAAATTACCAAGAAGCAGGTTTTTGCCGTGTCCCATCGTCACGTAGTAACTTAAAAAGAGGAATAACAGTTTAGTTATCAGTATGTAGATTGATGTAATAACAGTTTTAGACGGCTTTAATAACGTATTACTGAAAAACCTATACAACAATGCATTAAAATAACAATTTGATTTTAAATTATTTTTTAAATCAAAGTCTGAGAATTTGACCGGGTGGAATTTTCCCCTGACTTACGCGAGTTTTAGTGGCGTTAAGAAAATATTACTAAATCAGAAATATTTTCTTTCGTTGGTACCATTACAAAGCCGTCTGATTCGCTACCGCCATATTGACAGCAAATTTACCAGTATCGTGCACAACCGATAAAGTGAAGACACTTACAGTTATGCACAAAATATATCCAGTGACTAGCAGCACTTTTTAAGATAATTGAACAATCTTTTACATGTTTTGTAATTAATTTACGAACAGTCAGTTATTAGTTTCATAAATTGTTGCATTATTTCATGGATATAAATGCAAATCATGGAAATAATAATGCTAACATATTTTTTTTCGGATTTTCGTTACATTCCACTGACTAATTCCGTCAAGAATATTACTCAGTGGAGAAAACTGTGACACAATGGAACGCTAAAGCTGCATTCACAACGAACAGCGTTCCATCAATCACTTTTATATTTTATTGCGTGATTAAAATAGGCACAAATAATTTTAAAACTACCAACTGAACTAAACGTGGACATTTATTTGTTTTTGTTGTGCTTGATGTAATTGTTTTTTTTTTTGGATTAAAACATTGTCAAACAGTAAGATTTTTTTAAAGGTTCTCAATAACAAGGATTTTAAACTCAAAAAAATCGAATAAATATTACTAGGGCTAGGGTTTAGTTGGTGCAATTGGGGCTAGTTATAATAATATTATTTTCCTAAACATTTTAGAACCAAATAAGGGTTCACGTATGTGTGTGTGCGTTTGTTCATTCAACTTAAACTTAACAACGGAACCGGTTTAAATGTGTCGTATGGTATCGTTAAAATCCTTCCCAGCTTTATTGTTTTAAAGAGTAGGTATTAGATACAAAGTATTTAAATTGTAATTTGATTATTAGGTGATAATAAGAGTTAACGAGAGCAAGACCCAGTAAAATTTGAAGTGCACAATTATATTTTTAAGACTTTTTATTATTTATGTAAAAGTGTTAACGGAGTTCATTTAGTTTTCTAGTTTGTATATTTTCACAAAGCAAAATTATTTAAATAAGTTGATGAATAAATGAAAATTGTCACGAAAATCCTTCATTGTAACCAGAGCTCTTAATTTTCCACTGAATCATTTCGACGTTCCAATGAGTAACTGTTTCTCTTAGAATAATTCAACATTTTGGGTTTTTCTTACATTTTTGCCCAGTTTTTTAAATTTTAAATATTGTAATGAGGATAACATATTTGTTTTACTTTATAATTATGTTACAAAACAGAAATCAATTACATTTTGAATAGTTATAAAGAAGAACACGCAACTGATTAATCAACAAGTTAGTCAGAGGATATTTTTTTTATTTTTTTCTCTCTCTCTCTTCCATCTGCAATCAGCCCTAGAGCTTTAATCAGATTGGTTGTTTCTTCACTGGCAGTTCAAGAATGTTCGCATCCTGTGATGCGTCATCTTGTAATTACGATTTTTAGTGTTGGTTAGATTGACGCTATTCGTTCTCTTTTGAGTCTGTAGGTAGAGTCTGAGGACTTTAGGAGTGTTACAGCGAGTTCATTTTTATGTCGTTGGAGTCTTTCTTTATAGTTCTTGTAGGACCTTTCCACAGCCTCCTTTACAGTTGGAATTTGTAGGTACTCGTGTACTTCAATATTTTTTGTAAACCAGGGTGCACTACTTAAGATTTTTAATGCTTTGTTTTGGAAGCGCTGCATAATCTCAATATTTGAGTGGCTTGCCGATCCCCAGAGCTCTATGCCATATGTCCATACAGGTTTCAGGGTGCATTTATAGATAAGCAGTTTATTTTCCAAGCTTAGTGATGAGTGTCTACCTATGAGTCAGTGGAGGTCTCTTAGTTTTAAGTTGGCTTGATCTCTTTTAGTTTTTATGTGTTCACGCCAGGTAAGTCTTCTGTCGATGTGCATACCTAGGTATTTGGCAGTGGTTTTCTGTGGCAGAACATCTACCCCGAGTTTCACTTGTGGGCAGTCTCCTCTTCTTAGGGCGAAGGTAACATGCACAGACTTGGCAGCACTAGCCTTGATTCTCCACTTTTTCAGCCATGATCCAATCTTGTCCAGGTGTTCTTGGAGTTTCGTGGATGCTCTTATCTGGTCTTTATCGCAGGACAGGACTGCGGTGTCATCAGCATAGGTTGCAGTAACAATTAGTTTTGACGTGGGTAGATCAGCTGTATAAATTGTGTACAAAACAGGGCCCAGCACAGAACCTTGAGGTACTCCAGCATCTATGGGATAGAATGAAGATAGGCAGTCTCCAGACATAACTTGGAACACTCGGTCCTCCAAGTAGGACTTAAGCAGCATGTATGCAGTGTGTGGTAAGCAAATTTTTAATTTACACAGGAGGCCCCTATGCCATACTCGGTCGAATGCTTGCTGTATGTCAAGAAAAGCAGCTGAACAGTATTCCTTTCTTTCCAAAGATTGTCGGATCGTGTGAACCACTCTGTGTATTTGTTCTGTCGTTCCATGGTGTGCTCGGAAACCAAATTGATGCTCTGGGATTGTTTTTTGTTCCTTGAGAATAGGTAAGAGGCGTTGTAGCAATAACTTCTCGAACAGTTTAGACAGTATAGGCAGAAGACTTATTGGTCTATACGAGGAAGCTTCGGTAGGAGACTTACCAGGCTTAGCTACCATATTTATAATTGAGACTTTCCAGATGAGAGGGAAATACTGCAATCTCAGCACTGCATTGAATAGAATGGTAAGCAAGACAATTCCTTTTCTCGGGAGATGATTAAGGACTTCTGATGTAATCAGATCAAAACCTGGTGCCTTTCTCTTCTTCAGATTATTAATAGCTTTCCAAACTTCTTTTGGTGTACACAGTCGCAGCGGTAAAGACATTTGCTGATCACTGTCAAGGATTTCATCAATTTCTTCTTCCGGATACATGATGTCGGGTTCATTTGGTTTGAAAGCGTCCTTCAAGAATTTAGCAAATAGCTCGGCTTTATCCGCAGGTTTCCTCGCCCATTCACCATTTGGCTGTCTTAATGGAGGCATGTGTTTTTATGGCCGTTTTAGTGACTTCGTTATTTTCCATAGGGTATAGTCGTCTGCTTTGTTGGGTGATAGGGTCTTTAGTTTATCTTGCAGGGTGGCATCGTCGTGTTCGCTAAGCATTTTCTTTAGTTCCTTTTGTGCTTTATTGAGGGCTCTTTTATCATGTGCGTTCCTGCTTGTGTGCCATTGCCGTCTCAGTTTGCGTTTTAAAGCTACCGCCTCTCTTATAGTAAGTGTGTAATCCTGTTTCTGAGAACTGTGTTTTATATATGGAGTAGACATCCAAGCAGCTGTTTGGATCAGGTTAGTTATATACCAGGCTGCATTTTCTGTGTCTTCCTCAGTCAGAGGATATAAACATACATTTCTTGTTTTTTTATTCCTTTGTCTGAACTAAATGTTTATTATTTTCATTTATAAACCTACCTGGTATTAATTAAAAGTATGATTTTCATCATACCCGTTTCAGTTAACTCACTGAGTAAGTTAATAAATAGTTAATCAGTGGAACTCAAAATCCTATAACTGAATTTCAATAACATATTATGATTAATCTGTAACAGCTATTACAATATTCTATACATTTTCTTAAAGTTCAATTAATAGGCAATAAGAATTCAAATACAAATACTGAAAAAAATACATAAAATATGAGGACCCTCATTTAAAAATATGTACACTTTTTAAAAAATCCGCCCAGTACTCAGCGGCGTGCGTGTTTGACCAGATATATGAACCTAAACGATGCAAAAGGAGTATAGGATTGGGTATGTGGCGTTCTATAGTTTCTGCCTGCCCCATGCGAAGAAGACGAGAGTTTAAGAAAGTTTGAATGGCCAAAATAATTTTAAATCTATTTTAGCCTTGGTTATCGAACACACAATAGACAGATCAAAAGTGGAGAACGGTGTCAAGAGCATTTAGAGTTTGGCTAGATAGTTGTGGTACATGGAAATAGCAGCAAATTTTAAATATCTTCAGCTAGCATCATGAAATATAATCTGGAAAAAAATACGAGTGGATACTTATGTATTTTTATGTTAATTCGATTGTTGATATAATCATTATTTGTGCAGTTCCAATTATTGCCAGACGTAATAATATTTACCCTTGACAATGGAACTTTATCATCACTCCCTGGCAACACCACCACCGTGACTTGTCAAATCCAACTTGCAATTTTGTGTCGACGGCAAACGAAATAAACAATTTATTCTCAATTTTCCTGTGAAATACCATTGAATTTAATTCTAAAATGGCAGACAAACAGAAAGTAGATCTCGGTCTCCTCGAAGAAGACGACGAATTCGAAGAATTTCCCGCTGAGAGTAAGTAATCCGGGCACAAAAAAAAAACTTACAAAAAAGAGATATTTTCTCGATTTTTCCTTATTTTTGTGCTATTTTCTTTCTAGACTGGGGTACAGAGGATGCTGATGACGAAGATGTGTCTGTTTGGGAAGACAACTGGGAGGATGACATCGTACAAGACGATTTTAACCAACAGCTGAGGTTAGTTTTGTTTTGTATTCTTATGAGTGACAAAATTAAATCAAGATTTCTAATTCTGACTGAAATCTTGTTTCTATATTGCGAATACGAGAGAGTGTGAGTGCGTGTGAGTTTTGAGCCTCCTACCATAACTGCTGAGTCTTAAAGTAATAAATTTGACATGCAACTCTTCAAAACCTACATCAGTTACCTACTGAGATCTCTTATTTTACGAGCGTGTATAAATATTGAGTTTTACCAATAACCACAAGCTATCATCATATCAGCCGAAAGACGTCCACTACTGGACAAAAACCTCCCCCAACAAGGGAGATTTGCCATAATCGCCACGCTTGGCAGGCGTAGTCAAATGCATAGAGATCGCTGCTGCCCATTCTGCAGTATGTCCCTTAGTCCTGCCCTGCTAATTATAAATGCAGTACTTGCAAAAAAGCGGTTTCGAGAAAAACTCTGAAATCTATGAGTAAAATTTTCATGCAAGTACTCGTTATCAAAAAAACATTCTTCCCGTAACCAAATATTTTTAATTTTCCCATATAGGTTAGCCCCTAAGGGTGCCATTTCTGGAAAAAAGTGAAAACCCATCAGTGTCGATTACTGCAGTTACAATTAGCAGGGCAGAGTTTTTTTTTTTTTTTAATATAAAACGTTGCCCCACACTAGGAATTTCTCCTGTATTGTGGATGCGTTTACAAACATTTAAAACTCACATACACAAACAGCCCGACCCGGAACAACTACTTGTAGGTCATACAAATATTTGTTCCGTGCGGGAATCGAACCCGCGACACGCAGCGCAGCAGTCAATCGCTTAACCACTGCGTCAACTGAGCCGTCAAGTTCTACGAGAGTTCTACGACACCCATGGGAAGAAATGGGATCGTGCTATTCTTTGACATCCGGCACCACACGGAAACACAAGCTATATTTCAATGTAAATTAACTGGCTTGTAGAGGTCTGATAAGCAGTCGCTCGATGTAAAATACTGGTTTTCAATCGCATCCATTCATACTGGATGCCGACTCCTTTATAGTTAGGAATAGACACTGCAGATAATAATATAATAATGATTCTGAACTGACAAAAACAGTTCAAACTGTGCTGACTAGCGACTATTTGAGTAAAAGTGTATAGCCATGTTTCAAACAAAGATTTGACTGTCAGTACGAACCTAAACCATTGCTGTTGGTCCACATACGGCTCAACACCTCTCCCCTTGAATTTTTATGTATATATATATTTATATATTATAAGTATATATTATAGTAGATATGTATGCATGTATGTGTATTATAAGTTTATAACTTATTTATGTTTCATTATGATATATTTTATAGTTTTTTTTTTTTTAATCATCATTTGTTTTTTTTATCATCCAAAGCGCCTGCCATCTAATCTCTTCACCAGCCTTGGTTGACTGGTAGAGAATGCCTAATACATTAAGTCCGCCTATGTACCTTTTTTGTGTGCGTGAAGTTTAAATAAATAAATAAATAATGAAGTTTATAATATATGTTTACTCACATTAAGTTTTTTTGGAAATATATTTTTTGGTGCCCTGTGGATCTTGAGAGTGGCTTGCGGTTATAAATAGAGATCGGATATTCAGATGCATATTCACCTGAAGTTGAGAGGTTGGCTAAAATACAATGTGCTGTTGTACCGATTTTTTTTAAATTTAATGTAAAAAAAATGTTTTTACTAACACACCACTCTCGTGCTACTTGCAGACTTACACCCTAGGTACATAGGTATAGGTACCAAATCTCCATCAGGGTTAATTTTTTAATAAATATGCGTCTGAATAGTTATGCAATCCTAATCATTTAGAAGTCGCTTCCATACTATACAACTGACTAGTTATGCATTCCCGGTGTTGCTGGCATCCCAGGATTTTTGTACTTAAAAATATTTTAAGAAGCCGCTTCCATATTTTCATAACTAAAAATTAACTTTAGGTAAATATGCATCCGATTATCCGATCTTTAGTTATAACAGGTGCATGGCTTAATCTATCATGGTAAGCTATGCTTGGTGGGTCTTTGGTGACCATCTTTACATACCACGATCTCTCCGTGCCTCAGAAAGCAAATTAAACTGTTGGTCCCGGCTGTCATTTGTGTATCTGTGACAGTCTTTACGCGCAGTCGCGCACGCGCACCTAGCGACGAAGGGTGTGCGTACTTTCGATATCGGATCGTTTAGTAGCTTCAAAAATGACTTCGACGGTGAAGTGCATATCGTGCAATATTGTAATAGACGAGTTGTTAGCGTATGTGCAAAACAAAATATCGGTCATTGATGAAGACAGTTTGGCCAGAATTTGTGTGTCAGCTTTTAAAAGTGAGGAAATAAAACGATCGAAAACGTTACTGTTTGAATCGCTGCCGTCGGGCAAGAGAAAAATATCTCGTAAACGGCAAGGGAAAGAAAACCGAGATGTTGAGGATATTATATCTCTTTTCAAGGGAACTGATCCGGAGGTGATACCGGTGTTTGTAGCACGTGATTTGGAAAAACTTCCGCCAGTGACCTTCGACCATCTAGACGTCACGAAATTGTTAAAGGACATTTTGATCCTCCAAACTGAGATAAAAGATATAAAAACTACGTATGTTACGTCGGATCAGCTAGAGGAAGTTAAGCTGGCGTTAGGAAATGTAATTTCTACATCGGAAACAGTTAATCAGTCGACCCCCAATAAATATCAATATCGGAATATGAGGATAAATACAAAGCGTGGTGCATATCTGGATAGTGGCCCTATGGGACTTTCTCATATCGACGCGACAGTTACGGATCATAATAATACGATATCGTCTTCACCTAAAGAAACCCCGGTACCAAGAGCCGCGCGGTCATCACGAAATTACCCACAAGTTGTGAAAGTGAGCGGTGTCTGCGAAGCGGCTACGACGCAAGGGGCAGGGGCACCACAGCCAGGGCCCGCGAGTCGAGATACCGTTTCGAAGATCGTAACGGCGGCCGATCAGCTGTTATCTGCTGCTACAAATAGTACGTATGTAGCTAATGAGAATGGGATTGACGTTAAACAAATTGAAAATAGATCTTTTGCGGAGATAGTGAAAACAGGAGTGGACAGTGATTGGAAACTTGTACAGCATCGAAAACATAAGGTGAATTATCGATATCTAGGTAAAATGGGAATTTCAAACGATACGTGCTGTAAATTTAAAGCCGCAGATAGGCAGGTTCCTATGTTTATCACTAAAGTACATAAAGATACAACTGAAAGTGATATTACAGATTACATTTTCCAAAAAACGAACGATGTGATTAAATTAGAGAAAAAATATCATCGCTACGAGATCAATATCACAGTGCGTACAAGTTCTTTATTTCGGAACGAAAATTGCCTACGTTCTTAGATAACAAACTTTGGCCCCAGGGTATTATATTTAGGCGATTCACAAACTTCAAGCAAAATAATGCGAACGCTGGAGGCAACGCTGTGAGAGGCCCTGTCACGGGACATTACGTTAGTAAACAGTCATAATACGGAAGGTCCGTTACAACCGGCCCATTGCCCTCTAATAATGGATAGTTCGATTTACAAGTTTGCCAGTTACAATTGTAAAAATGTAAAGAGCGCTGTTAGCGATATTCGACGTTTATGTGACGAGTGTGTTCTGATAGCACTACAAGAAACTTGGCTGCTGCCCGAAGAATTGGCGTATTTGAATACCATAGATAGCAGATTTAGTTGCAAGGGGACATCAGCTGTAGACACGGCGGCAGGCCTGCTGCGCGGTAGGCCTTATGGCGGCACTGCGCTGCTGTGGAATACTATTGTGTTTCCTCGTGTTACAGTGATTCAGTGCGATAATCCGCGAGTGAGTGCAATTCGTGTTAATACTGCCGCTAGCCCATTTATAGTGGTGAGTGTTTATATGCCGACAAACAAACCCAATAACCTGACGATTTTTACGGACTGCATGGGAACTGTAAGTGCTATTAGTAATGATTATGAAAACGAACCTATTTTTGTTTTAGGGGATTTTAATGCTCACCCCGGTGAATTATTTTTTAATGAATTAAACATTATATGTGATGAATTTAAATGGAAAATTATTGATATAAATAAGTTAGGTCTAGATTCGGAAACATTTACCTACATAGATCAAGCATGTGGGTCTAAGCGCTGGCTTGATCATTGTGTTGTGTCACAATCAGCTGCTATGTCTGTGTGCGGTGTGTATGTTGATTATGACGTGGTGTGGTCAGATCATTTTCCCGTTATATGTGATTGTAAATTACAAGGTTTGACTCCGTTAAGAAGTGTGACTAGTGTACGCAATAATAAGATTATGTGGGATGAGAAAACAGCTGACCAAATCACACAATATCGATCTGAATGTCATAAACGTCTCAGACTTATTGATTTTCCTACAGAATTCCAAATGTGTTGTGATCGGTATTGTAATGAACCTACTCATAGCTTGCATATTGATAAACTGTACTCTGACATCGTGCTTGCATTATCCCAGGCATCGGTGCGGGGTGGGGGAAGCAAGCGTAAGCGGAGTAGGAAGCGTTCGCCCAAAACCATTGTTGGATGGAATAAATTTGTAAGCCACAGTCATGAGACGGCCAGGGCGAGTTTTCGGGAATGGTTATTGTGTGGTAGTCCTACAACAGGTGAGATGTATGCAAAGATGTGCGAGACCAGAAAAATATTTAAGTCTCGTTTAAAATGGTGTCAGAACCATCAAGAGCAAATCAAAATGGATATGCTGGCAGCTAAGCATAATACGAAAGATTTCAGTGGTTTTTGGAAAAACACTAATCGTTTGAAGAGTCGGCCTGGTCTTCCTGTGAGTGTGGACGGTACGAATGATTTGAAAAGCATAGCTGATTTATTTAAAAATAATTTTGTTGTCAGATCACCGTTAGGACCATCTTGTGATCAGAAAAAGGGTGTGAGTGGGGAATATGTTGGTACCAGAATCTCGGCTAAGGATGTATCAAAGGCGGTAAAGTCAATTTGTAACGGTAAATCCCCTGGTCATGACGGCTTAAGTGTGGAACATCTACAGCACGCAGGGCCTCATATGTGCAGAGTGTTAGCTTTGCTGTATAACCTTTGCATCTCACACTCATACCTACCTGCAGACATGATGCGGACTGTCGTAGTGCCAGTAGTAAAAAACAAAGCGGGAGATTTGTCAGATATATCAAATTATAGACCTATCTCCTTGGCAGCAATAGTTGCTAAGGTGTTTGACAGCATTCTTAATACACAACTAAATAAATACCTAAAGTTACACGATAATCAGTTTGGGTTTCGACCGGGACTGTCTACAGAAACCGCCATATTGTGTTTTAAGAGTGCTGTTAAATACTATACTCAGAGGAAAACATCCGTGTACGCTTGCTTCCTTGACCTTTCCAAAGCGTTTGACCTGGTTTCCTATGATATCTTGTGGAACAAAATGAGATCTTCGGATATACCGAACGAAATTATTAACATCTTTAAGTATTGGTATGGGAACCAGGTGAACAACGTGAAGTGGGCGGGCACGTTGTCGGACCCGTATAGGTTGGAATGTGGGGTGAGGCAGGGGGGGTTGAGCTCTCCCTCCATTTTTAACCTGTACATCAATGGGTTGGTCGAGGCGCTCAGTGGGCAACATATAGGTTGTCACATAGATGGTGTCTGTTTCAATAACTTCAGTTATGCTGACGATATGGCACTACTGAGCGCCTCGGTCTGCGGACTTAGAAGGCTGCTGAGTATCTGTGAGGGCTATGCAGCGAAACATGGACTGCTGTATAATGTAAAGAAGAGTCAGTGTATGGTTTTCCAGGGTGGACCCAGAAAAGTAATATCGATGCCACCAATTACACTGAATGGGTTACCGTTAGAAAGGGTAGACGAGTTTAAGTACTTAGGCCATCTAATGACACCTACCCTGAAAGACGATAAGGACATTGAACGGGAGCGGAGGGCGCTGTCGGTCAGAGCGAACATGGTCATCCGTAGGTTTGCTCGGTGCTCAACAGCAGTTAAAATAACTCTTTTTAGATCCTACTGCACCACACTGTACACATGCAGTCTATGGACGGATTACACGCAAAAATCTTACAGTGCCCTTCGTGTCCAGTTTAACAACGCATTTAGGATGATGATGGGGCTCCCCCGTTATTGTAGCGCATCAACGATGTTTGCGGAAGCCCGTGTAGATTGTTTCTACGCAACAATGCGCAAGCGTAGCACCTCACTGGTGCGGCGCGTGCGGGGGAGCCCCAACAGCATGCTGGCCGCGCTTGCGGAAAGGCTCGATTGTGCTATAGTGACTCATTGTTCTATGCGACACGTAGCACGCGTAGATTGAAATTGAAATATGTAATTTTTATTTAATATGCTCGTTTTATTCAAATTTTATTTTAAATGTTTCAAATTTAGATTTAATTTAAATTGTGTGTAATTTTAATCAATGTGACTGTGTGTTCTTGTCTTATTATTATGTTCGTGTCCTATTATTATGAGTCTATGTTACTTGAAATAAATTATTTATTATTATTATTTACGGGCCATCAGAAACCAAAAAGTCAGGCAACTAGGTCTTACCAAGGGGTATTGCATCACCCTGTAACTAGTTTGTGGACTTCATACAGGCAGTCCCTCCCTGTAAAATACAATTATTCAGCGCTCCCGTGGCAATTCAAAAGACTGTAACTCAACTTTTAGTGTTTTAGCTTAATAACGCCTACTCAGTTTTTTAAGTCTCTTTAGTACCCCTGAGCAAAATTTTTTTCATTCAATGTATATTGTGCAAGATATGGCAAGCTAAAAAACACTGTTTAATGTTCAAATTAAGGTTTAAACATGCTGAAAAACTGTAACAAAGCTTACGGTATCTCACGTGTGGTTTTCAAAAGTTACAGTGTATTGGATTGGCAGGGCACGGCATCTTGTTAGAGTGGTAGCCGACTCCATTGTTACAAAGAGGTTACGCAGAGGATGAAAATGTTTGGTGCCTACTAAGATTTACCTTTTTTAATATAAACTAATATCAATTTAATTTCCTTTTTCAGACAGCAACTAGAAAAACTCAAGGAAACCGCCAAGTAGACTAACGTAGCCAACCAACAACTAGAATTAAGTTAATTAATATCATAAGAATGTAATAAATTCCAGCTGAAATGAGTTACGTGTAAACACTGCTTTTATTTTCACTATAACATTGTTCCCTCAAGAAATGCGATCAATCTCAACTATAGTCCATTTGAGATAAGTTTAAAGAACTTTCACAGTCTGATCTGTCTCAATCTGTCAAAAATACCTCAGATTTCCACACATTTTTTTTAAGTTTTTGACAATTGATTGTGGCCGAGATGAGACTGCAACTAGATTGTGAACGTTTTTAATTACAAGAATTGGCTTTCTTAACCTTTTTACAGTCCGTTGAACTGATTTTGACTTCTTTTGGTAGGCATAAGGATGGCATTAAAAGCAAAAAAGTGGTTACAATACCAACGCAATAGAGGTCAAAATCAGTTGGACTTTTAAAAAGGTTTGTCTAAATGTCATATCTTATTTCAAACGGAATCTACACCTATTGCAGTCCACTGTTGGTGTTTACCGAGTCATCCTGCCCCAGATATCCTTGACTGCCTCGTTAGTTACAAGGTGCTAATGCTAAGCATGCATCCCAGGTCGGGCAAAATGATATTGGGTGTTTCTATCTGGAATTTCTCATTAGCAGCCTGTGGTTGGCAATAGGACTCACCTTTATTCAATGGGACTTAGCCATACATAACTGGCAAAATGTTGGTTTAAGACACACCTCTGCCTAATTATATGGGGATACCATGCTTGATGTTTTGTTGTCATCGAAAATGAATGTAGAAATTTTGATCTGTAACTCTCTACTTACATTGTATTTTATAGGTGCACCTTCATTTTGTAATAAACAATTACTAAAACTCCATTATTGCTTTTAATTTCATCATGCCTAATTCAATTGCAATGCTGTGGCCCACGGAAAAGAAAAAACAGGAGAAGTGCAATACAACAAAATTACTATAGGGACCGTTGTCGCCGAGCTCACACAAATAAACCGATAGTCATGTAATGCACTACAAATAAACAATTCGTTTGATTTGTCGTTTTAGTCAAAACTAGCATAAGCCAAAGATCCTACGTCTGAAAATAAACCTGCATGCTCTATAGATAGGATTTATTTTGCTTTAGCTCAGAAAGTATTTACAACGTTTTGTAATCTAAAGTCAAACTAGATTCGATTGCCGAGTAAATTCCGATACTCGACCATAGATGGCAGTATTATCAGTGATCGCAAATTTAGACTTAATTGTGATAACGATAAGGTTGATATCCGTGTCGTAGGTGGATATCTAGTGCTACTCGACCAAGGTCACACCAGCACACGATTAACCAGACGGAACAGAGGCAAAGCTTCATACAACCGCGCGAATCGGTTGCACTACTACAAGCACGTGGAGCAGGTGTTCGTGACCACTGGCCGCTTGTCGCGTACTCGGCGAGACTAGAAAAAACCGGTTTACTGGCACCGCCAGTTGACAATCTCAGGGTTAGTGCGACGCACGTTGTTTGTTTTATTAGTTGCAAGTTTGAATATTATAAAAATTTCAGTGGACCTTTTTTGTGAGCAAGGTTAGCTGTCAGATATCGGCGCGGGACTTGACGGCTACTAACGTCAAAGGTCATCGTCCGGCCTACACCGGTTAATAAGAAGAGGGTACTACACGGTGTGTTTTTACCTTTTACAGGCTTTTACTAAGCATATGTAAGTATGTGGGTGGGTTGGTATGTAGTAGGTATGTGTGTGAAGTTCAAATATTGTAGATTTGAACCACTTCCCGATGACTGACTGAGCTGAAATTTTGTAAGTATACCGTAACATCAGTGACAATGCAATAATATGATAGATATAACCTGATGCTGCAGCCAGGATTGTCTCCTCACTAGGGAACTCTTTAACGGGTAGTAGTACGGTCACGAAATTTAGTATGTTAGTTTAATTTTGATAGTTTAACACGATTTTTATCACGAACTGCTGCTGCGCCTTACGAAGGAACTCTTTAACGGTTAGTAGCATGGACTCGAAACTTTGTATTCAAATTTAATTTTGTTTGCTAATGAAAAAACAAGATCTTCACCATAAACTGCTGCTGCAGACAGGATGGTCTCCTCACGAGGGAATTCCTCAACAGCTGTTGTAGTATTATCATGAAAGTTTGAATACGCGTTTAAAAAGCATTTTTAATGAAAATTTATGGGTAAGTACTATATGATATAACAACAATATTAACAACATATAACAACGGAACCTATATTTTTATTTAATGTAGCGATTAGTTATTATAATGAACGCTTGATATAATTTTAAAATAACTATTTTTTATAAGCCTATCATACATTAAATATAACATCGTTTGACATAACATACATTAAATATAAAATCGTTTGACATACCACTCAAAAGATATAAAACTTATTTGGTCTAATATGATGAAAACGCCTACTTAAAAACACAAAGCAAAATTGCATAGACACGGGTTAGTTTATTTAGTATTATTTTTATGTTGTACCCTGTGGGTAGCTCAACAATCTACAATGGCTTCTAATTTAAGCTTAAAAAACAATAACTTTGTATTTTGTTTAATAAATATTTAAAAGTATTTTTTCTTTGTTTTATTCTTTGTAAGTTCTATCGTAGTTATAGGTAATAGTAACCTGTAGATATTAAACATAAGTAGTAACTGATTACCACATGCGCTAAGATAGGTCAATAGAGCCCCGCTTGGCGGGGCTCCTATTTCTGGATGGTTAAAAAAAAAAAACCTAACCTAACCTATCCGAGTCGGGGTGTTAACCATAATGACGTTTTTTAAATATATTAAACGTTAGACCTAATGATTTTCGATTAAATAAACAATATACATATTAAACGTTAGACCAAATGATTTTCGATTACATAAACGTTATATCAAACGACGTTATACTAATTAAGTTTTAGAATAAATAAATGTTATTTGTAAAGAAATTATATCAACAGTTGGTACCTATATCTCGCGTTGATCATATCTTATGAACGATAATAAAATGAAATTAGACCAAATGAGTTTATACGTTATGAGACGCACCCAAAATTTATCATTAATACATCGTTCTTATTTCTCGCTACTAGTCGGTCTGTCTTTAAATTAAATAAATATTTAAAAATAGGTATCATCATCTGCCCAGCCTTTTCCCAACTAGCTTGGGGTCGGCTGCCAGTCTAACCGGATGCGGCTGAATACCCGTGTTTTACATGGAGTGACTGCCTTTCAGACATCCACAACCCAGTTTTTGGGCAACACGATAGTCTTGGGTAGACTGATGGTCAGACTTTTTGGCGTCCTGTAACGACTGTCAAAGATCTACGAATGACAACCAGGACCGGGGACAAAAACTTTGTTAGATTCAGAATTTACCACATCATTAAAAGAAATAATAAAGAATTAAAAAAAAATAGGGTAGGTAATTTGTAAAGTATTCTATCATACTGAACAATAAAACTATTTAACAAATCGTCGGCTGTAATCTAACTTGGCGTAAGGGACATTTTGCTCAAAATGAGTTTTGAATGCAGTCCGATACAGATTTTTGCGCTCTTTCGAATGGTATATATAACATCGCTGTAGCTTGAAAAAAATGTCCGATACGCCACAGAAAAATGACGTTCCTAAATCATTTTTTAAACAAAAACATTATGTATCGGACAAAAGTAAAAATGCGATTGACGTATGTACTGGTAACAACTTATCACATTGGCGTAAAATACACAAAAACTATAAGCTGAGACAACGTTTTTTATTAAGCAAAAATGTACAATGAAAAGTAAATATAAATAATTAATAATAAAAAAAGGTTAAATAATCATAATAATTTTGTTAAAATTAAAGTTATGGAAGTGTTTATGTTTGTATTGATTCAAAGAGTTAATGTTGAATTTAAAAATATTATAATAGTAATAAAAACACTTTGGTATTTTTATATTTTACTTCATTACCCTTTGTTTGTCTATATATTATTTACTAATAATCAAAATCAAAAGTCATTTATTCAAATTAGGCTGAGAATCAGCACTTTTCGAACGTCAAAATACATGAGACAGTCCCCCAAAACGCCCACCCTTCACCACTTCCTAGTGCTTTAGCTGGGAAGAAGAAGTGGCGGAACAAACTCATAAAACTTTAATTACTTGATAAAACACTTACGCCATTTTGATTGTATTTAACAGTGTTGTGTGTTTTAGTCTTACGTTATTTGAAACTCGTGTGCAAAAAAAAGTTAGGGCTTAATGGATTTTTATTTTTATTTTTTGGACGTAAGGGACATGCTATCTTTGTAACTAATGCCTTAGTGGGCAAGTAGATTATAACAAGTTTTAGAGACCAAAAAGTTAAGCAGAACCACATAAACCACTTCAACATACCCTAAAAAAAAGTTATGATAACATTTCCAAAAAAAAAAAGTGTTTTGGCTCTCCTGAAAAGTAGCAATTTGTCCCTTACGCCAAGTTTGATTACGGTCGACGAAATGTTTTGTTTAATTTGTCTTCACCTATTGTGGCAACCCTACCAATATAGGTAAAAATTTTGCACGTTCATAAGAAGCTTTGTATCTGTTCCGGTTGATTACTCATGTGACACAGTGCAGAATACATTGAATTTTGAATTACAATATCGATAGCGATAGATACTGTTAATTATAGCGTGAGTCAGGTGTTGTAGGCGGGGGTGACGGTGTTCCCGTGACGAAGGAGTGAAAGTAAACCAGTCAGATGTTAAGAATAATGAGTTTTATTAGGCACAAATCACACAAAACAACAAATAGAAATCAGTCAATAGTTGCATATACACAGATGTAAATACGGCACATAAATGTTACATCACAATAGAATCCTATGCTAAAATACTGGAAGACTGGCTAGCTAGGTATAGGATACATCGCGACTAGTAGTGAACAGCGGAGCAACTACTTCACAAACAATACTTATAACATGTTGTTAATTGTAAAACTGTAAAACTCTGAACATATGTCTTTTTTTTTTTTGGGAAGGGCATCTCGTAGTTGACCTTGAGAGGCCGTGACTACTTAACCGGGCTTTCCTGTGGGGACTAATAGTTTTTAGGCTAAGAGCCTCCAGCCAGGGCTTACAAACTAACAATTAAAAACCTACAGCTACTGCGCACTGAGGGCACCCCCTGCGGGGTACGAGCCTCGGCTCAGGGAGTCACTTTCAGGGAGGGCAGCAAGTGGGGACAGGCTGGATCAATAATTTCTTTATTATTAATCATGGGGATTTTAACTCTACTTGCTCAGCTTCGGCGCGGGCTGGCACTTCTGCGGGCAAGGGACGGTTGGGGGAGGATTCGTTTACTCGGGGTCTTCGCGAGGCGCGAGGACCTCGGCGGCGAGGTCGGAAACACGGTCTGTTTTTGTGTGCTGTGCTGGTGGCCCTACTGCTTTCTTGAAGAAGAGTGATGGGGTCATCAGGGTCAGAGAGGACATGTCGCGGCCGGCGGATTCGACTGACTCTACTGGGGACATAACTAGCGGCCTTCGCAATCAGTGGATTGCGGTGTTGCGCGGCGGATTCAAAGAAACGCTTTGGATTACGTTTTAAGAATTGGGCTATCGTGGGGATTTTAAGGTCGAGATGGAGGATCTCGTTCCTAACATACCGGCGAGCCTGTGGCTTGACGGAGGAAACGGTTTTGCAATGTCTGCATCCTATGGATGTATCGGGGCTTTGTGTGTGCAAAGACTGCACTAGCCTATATTGCATATTGGCCTTATGCACGCCGTGTATATTCGCAACTTGCACTTTGTGACAACTTGCTACGTGCGTTCAGAACAGAATGTAGCCTTCCTAGAGCGAAGGCGGCGCGTGAGCGCGCCTTCATAATGTGCTCATAGAAGGAGAGGTGCTGATCCATGATCACTCCTAGGTATTTAGCTTGCTTCTCCCAAGGGATAGGCTTGCCAAACATGGAGATGGGCCGGGGGGGGGAACATATCTCCGAATCTTCGGTCCTAATATCACCTTTTCTCCATAGTACAAGTAGCATATGTAACTACCCGTTCCCGGCTAATCTACCAATCCGAACCGAGAAACCATGGCCTCCTCGGGGAGCAGGTTTCGACTTGTCGATCTCCGGTCGACACGTGTAAGGAATATCCAAGGTTGAGTTATTGTTACTGGATTAGCGATATCGTTAGCCGGGCGCAATGTATGCTACTTGTACCATGGAGTTTGAACTACATAATATTTTTATGTTGATTTAGGACCTCAGGATTAGCTCGTGGCCATCCGCAAGCTGGTCCGCGTTCACGCCGCCCACCAGTTTGTGAGTTCCGCGCGGACCACCACTTTGTGTCCCCTCTGTGGCTGGGAGGCCTGCGCAGCAGACTGAGCAGACACAGGGGGGGCACCGGAAAGCTGCCCGGCGTGCCCACACCACGCCGCCATGGTCGCGGGGCCTAGCCCCTTGAGAAGCGGTCCTAGGACCGTGATGCCGGGCCTGAAGAGGACCCCGAAGATGCTGCACCGGGCGACGGTGCTGCTGAGCATCAGCGACATGTCGCCCGGTGCACCCCCCAAAATTGACGCCCTCCCCGATGAAGACGAGGAGAAAAATTCCCGAACGGGACGAAGAGGAGGGGAGCCGCCGAGCCAGCTGCGTCTGCCGGTCCACCGACGTCGCTGGCGCCTGCGCGCGTTGTGTCGACGCCGTCGTCGAGCGCACGCGGTGCTGTGCCATCGGGGGCATAGCACCGCAAGCGCGCGCCGCAGCGCCGCCCGCGCGTGCCCCCCCCCCCCCCGCCTACCCGAGCGCTCCGCTGCGCCGATGCGCGCACCGCTGCGCTGCCCGCGTACCACCCGCGTAGCCGGTGCGATGCGCAGACCGCGCACCGCACGCCGCCCGCGCACACCTGCCGCCGCGCCGCCCGCGCCCTGCACGGTGCCCGCGCACTGCGCCGCCCGTGCGGCCCGCAAGCGCGAGCAAGACCTGCCGAAGCTGGCCCCAGTTGGGCCAGCTTGCGATGACCACAGGAGAGGACCCATGCGCCCCGCGTGGCGCGCGCAACTCGCGCGCCCTCTGTGCGCTCCGTCGCGCCGCCGCACACTGGTCCCAAATTAAAAAAAAGTGGACATTGATAGTAGACCGCTGATATTTTTTTAATTGTTGATATAATGATAACAGATAAGGCAAAAAAATATTATTGTCCTACTTCAAATACTTTTCTCTATAAAAAATATTTCTTTTTTTTTTGTATGGGAGTGATTACATTTTACTCAATTTCTCAAAAACCTTAAGCGATGTCGAGATGGCATTCACATATGTTAGAAAACTAATAATTCTGAGTATTTGGCTCGAAGAAACTTATTGCTTATCTCTGCGTACTTTCGAGATAATAGTGACAGAAAATAACAATTTTTTTTAATGTTAATTGTTCGCTTTTTTTTAATCATAGCCTTACTCATATCGCAATAGGTCCGCTGGCCAGCAAAATGGAGCTTCGACGCGAGTTTGCCGGGATAACAAGATGGCCGCCTCTCATGACGTAACGTAATACGGTCACGAATCGCACGCGTACACCTCACTCAGTGTACAACTAAATGTGGTTGCGATAAGACGTGTCCTTATTTTTTCTGTGCGCTTGAAGAAATGCTTGTTGTTTGTTTGTTTTGTTATTGTTGTATTTTGAATCTTTGGATTTTAAAATCAAATAATTTTTGTTTGTCTTTCTTTCGTCGAATTTGTTTTCGTAATTTTTTTTGTTAAAATCAAAGTCACTTTGTCTTTGATATCTTTGATTCTAATTTGTTTTCAATTTTCCTTAAAATTATAATATGTCCGCATTTGTCACCAACTTAGACTTATACGTTGTTCTTAAATCAGGAGGTGGTTTTAAAAATGTCGAATTTTTATTTAATGCCCTTATTGAACGTATTGGTGTTGAATTGTCTTCCGAAGATTTGAGTAATATTAAATTATTTTGTCGTAATTTTTCAAGTAATATCTCAAAAAGATGGTCTGCTTCCAGTAGAGCTCAAAAGACCTTTCTTAACAAAAATTCAGACTGGTTACAATCCCAAATAGTTTGGCCAAAATGTCAAAATATCGATTTAAGCAGCATTTTTAAAGTTGCCGAGGAAGTAATTCCAAATTTCGAAACGCAAGTGGATACTCATCAATTAAGTTATGGTACAAGTAAAAAACCATTTGTTGATATATCTGATAAACAGAAGAAAAGGCGTTCTCTAACACTTCTAGATCACACAGAGGAGGAATTAGTTTATGCTTTATGTGCCAAATTAAAAGAGTCTAAAAAAACAAAATTAGCAGCTATATTAAACGAACTCAGCCAAAACAAGGAAAAATGTGAGATGGTACATGATGTACTATTCGCTAAAAAGACTGACAAACCGTGTTTACCAGATGATAAAACGTTAGCGCTTTACACCTCAACAAATTTGTCAAAATGGCAATATCGAAATTTAAGAACTATTCTTGCTTCAGAGAAAATGTATGGTCTTCCATCCTATCAAAAGCTCCTGGAAGCTAAAAAAACTTGTTATCCTCCAGAGTCAGACATAACTGTAACTGAATCTGATGCTAAGATAAGACTTCAATCGCTTCTAGATTTGACAACTAATAGGATATTAAAAACAATTCAGCATAACTCTGCCGACAAAAAATCGCTAAAACTAATAAGCAAATGGGGTTTTGACGGGTCATCTTCTCAAAGTAATTATAAACAAAAGTCACACTCCGACACTAAAATTGACGATTCTTCAGTTTTCATGATTAGTTTGGTTCCGCTTCGTTTGGAAGAAGAGAGTGGTACTATCTTGTGGCAAAATCCTGCTCCCTCTTCAACAAACTATTGTCGTCCAATTGGCTTTATATTTGCAAAAGAAACAAATGAATTGATAAAGAAGGAAAGTGCATCCTTAGAGGAAGAAATTCGTAATCTTGTTCCCACAATTGTAGATAATTTTGATATTAAACATGATTTGTACATGACTATGATTGATGGGAAAATTTCTACTGTGATTTCCAATACTTCTTCTGCAGCTGTTTGTAATATTTGCAATACCCCACCTAGCAAAATGAATGACTTGGACTTTGTATCCAAAAGACTCATCAGAGAAGATATGTATAAATATGGTCTGTCTTCGCTTCATATGTGGATAAGATGTATGGAATGTATTTTACACATTTCGTACAACTTAGACTTCAAAAAGTGGGCTGCACGAAAAGAAGATAAATTGTTAAAAGAAATTAAAAAGAATTTGACACAAGAAGAATTCCGGGAAAGAACTGGTTTGTTAATTGACATAGTAAAACAGGGATTTGGTACAACCAATGACGGTAACACGGCAAGAAGGTTTATTGAAAATTATGAAGTATCTGCTGAAATAACGGGTATCCACCCTGATTTAATCAAGAGATTTGCAGTCATTTTACAAACAATTTCATCTGGTCAACTTATTAATACCAACTTGTTTAGGGAATATTGTAAAGAAACAGCAATGCTATATGTAAACTTATATCCATGGTATTACATGCCTTCAAGTGTCCATAAATTGTTGATACACGGTGCTGATATTTGTGAAAATTTCTCCTTTATTCCGATAGGCATGCTTTCCGAAGAAGCTTCCGAAGCGAGGAATAAAGATTTCCGGAATGTTAGAATGGCACATACAAGAAAAATCGGTAGAGTTCAGACTAATTTAGACATTATCCACAGCTTTCTAATTAGCTCAGATCCTTACATCAGCCATATCAAACCAAAGTTTGCTCGTTTACATAAACAGTTGTTTCCAGAGGCTAGTGCTTTGATCTTGAACAATGAATTGCTTTCGTTGGAAAACGAGGAAATAGAGATTTCTCAAGAGAATATAGACCCAAATATTAATCTTTCACCATAATATTTTTTCAGAATCGTTTGTGAACATATTCAACTTTATGTTTGCAGCTTAATATGTCTTCATTTTGATTGTTTTTTAGAACTGATGAAAGTACTCCTTCAGAAAGGTCATAGCTTTTCAGTCATTAGTGAGCCCCCATAACCTCTTTTACAGAGAAGTCTCTTTTTACTTATTTGACATTACGCATACATTATAATTATGTGCTAAAGTAAGGCTATGATTAAAAAAAAGCAAAAAATTAACATTAAAAAAAAATGTTATTTTCTGTCACTATTATCTCGAAAGTACGCAGAGATAAGCAATAAGTTTCTTCGAGCCAAATACTCAGAATTATTAGTTTTCTAACATATGTGATTGCCATCTCGACATCGCTTAAAGTTTTTGAGAAATTGAGTAAAATGTAATCGCTCCCATACAAAAAAAAAAGAAATATTTTTTTTACAGAAAAGTATTTGAAGTAGGACAATAATATTTTTTTGCCTTATCTGTTATCATTGTATCAACAATAAAAAAAAATATCAGCGGTCTACTATCAATGTTCACTTTTTTTTAATTTGGGACCAGTGTGCGCCGCCTCGCTGCGCGTTGTCAGACCACTTCGCGCCGCTGCCCGCGACTGAAGCCACACACCACTGGACATGACACCGAAGCTGCCCGAGCTGGGCCAGCTTCCCCCCACCGGAAGGACACAACTGCTGCTCGGTGTCATCCCGGGCTGGCGGTTGTCTGCAGGGCCCCATAGGGTCCACCCAGCATTCAGGTGAATGACTGCCGGGGTTGAACCGAGTGGTGTAGCTCGGATCCCCTGTGCGTGTCTTCACCCGCTGGGGCGACGACCGGCCGCCGGGATGACTGCACCTAGGGTGAAAGAGCAGCAGCCATGGAAGCTTCCGCGACCATTGGTGCGCCCCCTGTGCGCTTTGCCGCGCCGCCGCCGCCTCGCTTCGCGCTGCCACACCGCTTCGCGTCGCCGCCCGCGTCCAAAGCCACAGCTACCGGACACGACACCACAGCTGCCCCTTGCGTGGCAGCCTTACATGAAGAGGACGAAGCTGCTGGTCGGTGGCATCACCGCTGCTGAGGGTCGTCTGCAGGACCCCAACGGGTCCACCCAGCACCGGGGTGACTGACTGCGCGGGGTTTGAACGGAGTGCGTAACTCCGATCCCCTGCGCGTCGTCACCCGCTGGGGCGACGACCGTTCGCCGGGATGCCTGCACCGGGAGGGTGAAAGGACGGCAGCCACGGAGAGCCGATGCCCTTTGAGGCAGCCAAAATGATCGGCCCGTATTAACGGGCCGCTGTATAGCGGGTATCGCGGTCAGGGGGCGATGCCCCGACACCGCCTGCCACGCCCCCTTGCGGGGGCGTTGCGACAACCCGATTAACTAGGACCTACTTGTATCATATTATCGTAATTGGGTACAGCAAATAGATAAGGTGTTACAGGTAAGGTACATCGTAAATTACTACACTAAATAAATGATTACAACATAAAAAATAGCTCTTTTTATTGTGCTTCGCCTACAACCTCGTCGGTCTAGTGGTCGGAAGCCCCACTTCTCAGGATGAGGTCGTACGTTCGATTCCCAAGTCGGCCAAAGTGTTATTAGGGTTTTTCTACCCGGAGATTCTCAGTGGCAGCCCGAAGTCTGGATTTGAATTTTGAATTGAAAAATGTTTAAGGCAAAATGTTTATTTGTCGCAAATCAGTTACATGGATTATAAATGAGACATCCCCAGTAAGTAATTGATAATGCTTGTGTTGGGGCTATCTCGCTCTTTCCCTTAAGATTAACAATATTGAGTCGATTGTTTACAGTATACGGTGACAAAAAATTAAATTTACGAAGAAAACAAAGACATAATATTAAAAAAAAATTACAAAAATAACAGTAAACTACTAAACTAAATTGCAGCTCTTTGAAATTAATTACATGGGACTCAAATATTACTGGCGAAATGTGGGTGTACTATGTAGATACACCTCTGCCTAACCGTTCGGGGAGACAAGGCGTGATATTATGTCATATTATCTTATCTAAAAGTTTGTTTAGAATTGAAATATGTACATCTACAGGTCTAAGGATCTAAAAATACTTTTAGACGTTTATTTTCAGGCAAAACAAGCCGTGTGTTGCCAGAAAATAAACGTCTATGGGCTGATTTTACCGAAATCAGATATATTTTATCTGTGGGATAAAATTGATGTCTGACAGTTATATTATGGGAAAACTGTCAAAAATTCAAAATTTATTCTCAGGGTATGACTTAATTTACATAATCAAGCTTGGTGAAGTTCGCCCTTAAAGTGTTTTTTTTTAGAAACCTAAGTAGGTGCTTAAGTACAGAAATAAAATAATTTAACATTTCAGAAAAGGATTAATATCGCGTTTATTTCAAAATCAAAGTAATTTATTTGCAGTAAATGCGGTACAAAAGATGGTAGGTGTATAT
Source organism: Polymixis lichenea (assembly GCA_949091785.1). Classification (NCBI taxonomy): domain Eukaryota; kingdom Metazoa; phylum Arthropoda; class Insecta; order Lepidoptera; family Noctuidae; genus Polymixis; species Polymixis lichenea. Next base: position 11,982,559 of record OX420959.1, read on the forward strand.
AATATTGTTAGTGCGATGACACATTTCGCCATAAATTGGCATGCAAATATTAAAGTATTACGCTAGTTTCAATAAGCAAATCTCTACACAATTGTACGCAATATTATTCATTTATTTAATTATAAGTAAATTTTCAGATTCATAAACTCAACAACTAAATAAAATAGTTAATTGCTATTACAAAATACAAACTACATAAGGTCAGGTGGGGTAAGTGAAACGAAGAGGTAAGTGAAACACACAACCCTAGTTAATAAACTATTCAGTTCTGCTTTATTAGTGATCGGTCGATAAAACAGAATCGACGAAGAGGTTTCAATGTTCTAGCACAGATGTCGCTACGATGATTCTACAAGGTTTTATTAAAAAAAGAAATCTGCCATCTTTGAAATTTCAAAACACGAGTTGGACGTGCTTAATCTTTTCGCTAGTGTCAAGCAATATATTAGTGTTTATGAAGATTTTATGAGGTAAGTAACGTATTCAAACTATAGATTTTATGTTCTAATAGTTATTTCTAGCTAAAACGTGTAGGCAATTTAATTTTAAGGCGGTAGAAATTCTAACCTGAAAATGTACTGATTGGGGAATGTGAAACAATGTTGGTCGGGGTAAGAGAAACATATGGCTCACTTCCCCCGTGCCAGAGTTTCCAAACATTTTTTTGAAAAATAATCTCATGTTTTACGTTAAGTTTTACTAGGTAATTGATTTATTGGTTGTCTTTTTTTTTGGGTGGGAAATCATCAAATGACTTCTCCCGCTCTGGGAGGAGCGGGAGGGCGTGTCAGACTTTTACTGACTAAAACTCATCCGTGTTCCCTCAGTTGCCTGTGTGCCAGGGGCCGCGGTATCTCTTTCGAACAACCCGCACTCCTGGCAGGCATCGGCCCTTGCGGGACCCATCAGTTGCATTGGTTAACGTCTTGACATTTCGTTCGCGCAAAGTTCTGAAATTTACCATAACCATACGGTTATGGTAAATTTGCATAGGGTGTATTTTTTCGACAAATCTGTCGGTATAACCAGTTCTAAGCAACAGATTTTGATCAACACTTTTCTTTAAAATTGGATAGGCAGTTTATACAAGAATCCTGAACAAACAGACAAAAATCAACAAACCGTTCAAGGACCTCTAATTAGGCGATAGCAATCATTTTTCCAATAAATATAATAAAATATACGTTTATTATCAGACAACAATGTCATCTTTGAACAAATAAAAATTTTTACGGTTTTTTTTAAGTGAAACTAAAGATTTTAATTGAATTTATTTATTAATAGATTTTTTTTTCCAGGTCATGTAAACCATGCCTCGAAATTACATCCGAAAAAGGAATAAAGCTGCTTACTCAGACGATACACTGCAAGATGCAATACGAGCAGTCAAAAATGGAACTATGTCTGCTTACACTGCGTCCAAACATTACAATATTCCAAGATCAACTATAGTTAATCGCATTTATGAACGCAGAGGATTTAAATCTAATACCTTGGGCAGGAGTACGGTTTTATCACGTCAAGTAGAGGAGTCGTTGGCTAAAAATATCCATATTATGGAAAAGTATGGGTTTGGACTAACAAGGAAAGAACTCCTGGAACTAGTTGGTGAATATGTTAAGAAAAATTGTGTTGCTAACCCATTCAATAATGGGGTACCAGGCGAAGATTGGTTTCTGGGGTTTAAGAAAAGGCACGGACTATCGGTCAAGAAACCCCAGCCGGTAGAATATGCTAGGAAAAATGCGTGTAGACCTGATATTATATTATATCCATACTTCGACTTACTAGAAGAAACCATTAACGAGTTAGATTTACAGAATAAGCTTGCTCATATATATAACTTGGATGAAACAAGTTTTAGTAAGGATCCTAGTAAGTCAAAGGTGGTGGGTCTTAAGGGCTTCACATCAACACGTACAATTTCGTCACCCGGGAAGGAGAACACGACCGTCCTGTTAGGTTGCAACGCGCTAGGTGAAAAAATTCCTCCTCTCATCATATACAAAGGCAAAAATGTCTGGGATGAGTGGACGTCTCAGGAAGTATACCCGGGTACGGTATATGCGACTACTTCCAATGGTTGGATGGAATCCCCAGTATTTGAAACTTTTTTTGATAAAGTTTTTCTACCAACCGTTGGCCACAAGCGGCCGATTTTATTAATATATGACGGCCATAGTACGCATGTGAGCATAAATATAATAGAGAAAGCTCGTGCAGCTGGAATAACCATACTTAAAATCCCACCGCATACTAGCGATGTTCTCCAACCACTAGATCTATCTGTTAACAAATCCTTTAAGGATAAATGGGACGCTACCTTGGTGAAATGGCAAAGACAAAATATAGGGAAAGTATTACCAAAAAAGGATTTCTCTAAGATGAGTGGTCAAATATGGGCTGCATTAGAACCCCGTGTATGCTCGGCAGGCTTTAGAAAAGCAGGTATTTACCCTCTTAACAAAAATGTAGTACCACAAGAGAAATTCAATCAGATTCTGTTGCGAGAATGGAACTTAAAAAGAAATAGATCTGAGGAACCTGACGAAGTTGTTGACTCAGCGCTTTCTATGGAACAATATCGAGCATACACAGCAACTCACGAAACATGTTCTGATTTATGTCATAGTGACGATGATGTGAACCTTGTCTTCCAGCATCGGAATGAACTTTGTGAACTTACTGCTAACCAGCCCGAACTCCTACAAAAATTAGTATTGGTTAATATCAATAAAGTGATTTCTGTAACAGATGCTGGTGCATTACTGCAAAGTTACAATAATAATGAATTGTCGGTTTTCACCGAACCTCAACTGAACATCAAGTCTGTAGCTGAAACACCAAGTGCATTACAGGAAATGTTTGAAGTTGGTAGCAAGTGGAATTTGAGCGAACCGTCAACTTCAACTTTTCATCGAACTTTAACTGAACATAACATCAAGTCGGTAGCACAAAGACAAGATCAGCTTGAAAATAATCGCTCCTTGGAAAACCAATACACGATGAAAGAATCATTAGTGGTTAATAATGAGCTTCATTTTTCATTAGAAAATTGTCTACCAATTTCCAGGTATCATGATATATCACTGATAAACAAACCAGAGACTGTCCCAGTCACAAGTTTACATACAACTTGTAGTGATACACGTAATTCAAGAGTCCAAATTCTTGATGACCGCATAGTGACATGTGAAGTTTCATTTGAAGATCTGCTATTGAAATCTGTAAAAGGTGGGACTTCAACCAAAAGAAAAAGGACGAAGATAGCTACAGGTGCAGAATTAATTACAAACGACGAAGTATACAAAAGATTTAAAATCATAGAAGCTGAAAAAGAGCAAAAAGTAAGGCTAAAGGAACAAAAAGCAAAAGAAAAGGAAGAAAAAAGAAAAGCCGTTGAACAGTCAAAGAAATCCAAGGAAGACAAGAACAATTTTACTAATATAAAAAATGTAAAAAAACGTATAAAGAAAAATGACAAAAAGGTACGAAAACTATCTACAACAAGTGAGAGCGAAATAGAAATGAATCTGGATGATGAAAGTGATGTAGATTATGGAGAATATTGTAAGGATCTTTTAGATGATAAAGAAAATGAAATAGAAAATGAAGACTTAACTCTAGATAAAATTATTGAGGCTGTAAAAGAACAAAAAGTAAGAAAAACGGAACAAAAAGCAAAGAAAAAAGTAGAAAATAGAAAAGCCGATAAACAGTTAAAAAAATCCAAGGAAGGCAAGAACAATGCTGCTAATATTAAAAGTGCAAAAAAATATATTAAGAAAAACGTCAAAAAGGTACGGAAACTATCTACATCCAGTGAAAGCGAAATAGAGATCAATCTGGATGATCATGATGCTGAATACGGAGACTATTGTAAGGACCTTTTAGATTATTTAGATAATAAAGAAAATGATTTAGATAATGACTTAACCCTAGATAATGGGCAATGGGTTTTAGTAAAATTTTCAACAATAAAATCGGTGAAGCACTTTGTTGGCATAGTACTACATAGGAACGGTAACGGTTATTTAGTAATAAAATATGTGAGAAAAACGGTATCGAAAATAGAAGGACAAACAGTATTTACTTTCCCAACCATTGATGACATATCTGAAATTCGTCATACAGAGGATATTGTAGAAAGACTTCCTAAGCCCATTACAGGACGAAGAGGGCAAATTATATTTAAAATGTTATTCAAAACATATAATATTCAATAGCATTAATTAAGGAGGTGTAGAAAATGGCTTAGAATACTAACATTGTTGTTTTTTAATTGAATTTAATTTTTAGATGCAGTTTTTTGTAATAGGTTTTTCGACTGCGTAATTTTAACATAGGGCTGCAATTACCGAAGAGCAATGCTATGACTGAATCTATAACCAAAAAGTTGTACACTGTGCTTGATACAAACATAGTTGGACATATTGTAAGATCTCAGATTTCTTTTTGTTAAATGTAAGTTGTTTTTTTAAAACTCAGGCTTAGATTGAGACTAAACTTAGAAAAAAGAGTATTGTTTATTAGACTTCGATTGAGACTGAACATAGAAAAAAGAGTATGTTGTCTGTTTGCGTTAGTTCCATTGTTGATCTACGTATATCAATAATAATACATTTTTTTTTAATATTTACGACTGAATATTTGTATTGTTATTTGAGTTTAATTGTTGATTATATTTGAATTAAGTAAACAAACTTAAATTTGTAAACTACGTACCTAAATAAAGGCATTAATTTGTTTTATAAAATTTTCGCAATTTTATTTTTATCAATCATTAAGATATTATAAATCTTGTTTGATTTTTGCACTTGTTTAGTACCTCTGACCACCGTGACGATGTTTCACTTACCCCAAATTCATTTTTTTATTTTATTTTCCAAAATTAAACCTAATACCGACGAAATACGATCCAAATTAGAAAAAAGCATTTTGACGTGTCATGTTAGTCTTTTTAATAGTTCCGTAGACTCAATACTATAGGTATTATAGCGACAGTTTCAGTTACCCCATATACGGGGGAAGTGAAACAAAACCACAGTCTGCTTAAATTTGATGATTTAATCGATAAATGCGCGACTATAGAGCTTGGAATTCGTATCATAGACGGCTGATTAAAGAAAGAGTACTTGACATCAGTCGTTATTATAAATGCGAGTAATATTACTGTGCTAAAGCTGTTTACGTAAAATTAAAAGTAAAGTATGTTTCACTTACCCCACCTGACTTATAAACTACATTTGTTTTGTTATTTAATACATTTTTTAAATATGTTTTAATATATGAACAAATATATCAAAATAGTGGTCCGCAGGTATCGGGACCAGGGTCCAAGCTATGGTGGTTAAGGCTCCCGAACCAGGGCACTCTGTTCCTAGCGAGGAGGTTGGTTTCTAGGCCGATGAGGATATTGAAATCTAAGTATATTAATTTGATGATGGTTGATAGTCAAGTTACTAAAAGCCATTATATAGCTTTATTTTGGTTGTCTGGTGTCCCCAATTGACATTCTTCTTCGGTTAGCGTCGGCTGCGCGCTCGGGTCTTCTTGCTCCACGAGATATTTGTCCAAAATGTGTCGCACTTTCTCTCGTATCTGTGGAAAACAACAACAACAAACAACTCATTCTGCATTGCCTTTTTCCAACTAATTAGGCTGAGAATCAGCAATTTCCGATCGTCAAAATTACATAAGATAGCCCCACTAAATGGCCGCCCTGAATATGCCGGTTTCCTCACGATGTTTTCCTTCATCTTTTTGGTGGTGATGAAGTATTTATATGATGAAATAAGGAACCACAGCCTACAACTCGTACGTCGGGCCATTGCCACTGGGCGACCTCTCTTCTGACTGCATATATAAAGCAATAAATACAAGTAGGTATATCAGAAATTCGTGAAAGAGGTCAATCGTCGAATCCGACTCGGCTGGGCAACGTTCGGGAAGCTACGCAATATCTTCTCGTCCCACATACTGCAGTGTCTCAAGGCGAAAGTCTTTGACCAGTGCGTGTTGCCAGTCATGACATATGAAACCGAAACGTGGTCGCTCACAATGGGCCTCATAAGAAGGCTTAAAGTCACCCAAAGGGCAATGGAGAGAGCTATGCTTGGAGTTTCCTGACGTGATCGAATCGGGAATGAAAAGATCCGTAGGAGAACCAAGGTAACCTGCTTAGCCCGAAGAATTGCCAAACTTAAGTGACAGTGGGCAGGGCAAGTTAGAAGGCCTCCCACAAGGTGGTCCGATGACCTTGTGAAGGCCGCTGGAATCCGCTGGATGAGGGAAGAACAGAACCGGTCGAAGTGGCGGCGCTTGGGGAGGCCTATGTATGTCCGGCAGTAGACGTCTTTCCACTGAAAGGATGATGAAGATATCAGAAACGTCTCTATAATACATACCTGCTCATTATCATGTTGCTGTAGTGCTTCAATCTGATGCAAAGCGCCTATTTCTTTCAGTCTCAGGCAGAGAGGTTCCACTTGGCCATATTCCTCCGCCGCCTGGACAAATCAGTATTAAAAAAGACATTAGCTGTTGCCGCGACTTCGTTTGCGTGTAACGTGTATAACATTGCTTCTTAATACAACATTTTCAGAACGACAAATAACAAGCTCATTTTTTTGCTTACCCGTAAGAGGTTAACAAGTCCATCCAATACTACAGGAAGCGCAGCTCTATGGGCAGGAGTGCTTAGGAGTTGGCAGAAGGACTTCAGGAAATCCGCTGAAATAAGAGCGTCTAGCTGTTCAGGAGTAGCCCGTATACAGAGGTGTTTGATCGCCCAGTGTACTTGTCTGTGGAATCTGTGGGTGAGAAGTTGATTGCTTGGAATGGTTTTTATGATTCTTAGATGGAATAGTTTTTGTTTTTTTTTTGGGTGGGTAATCATCAAATAACTTCTCCCACTCTGGGTGGAGCAGGAGGACGTATCAGACTTTTACTGACTAAAACCCACCCATGTTCCCTCAGTTGCCTGTGTGCCAGGGGCCGCGGTATCTCTTTCGAACAACCCACACCCCTGGCAGGCATCGGCCCTTGCGAGCCCCACCAGTTGGTGCTGACATCTCTTAGAGGCGCGCGTGGAACACAACGCGTCGTCGACCCGGGCTTGGTCCTTACCGGACAGCGAGCTACCCATTACTCGCCGTCCGCAAGATCGCGCCTACGGTGGCCGGGAATCAGCCTGGGATTCCCGACGCCTAGGGCGTCTCCTGCGAAGGCTACGGCCGTGAGGGCGCATGTACTGCCTCTCCCTCACGTGCGCCGCCTCCCTCTTTGCGAGTAGATGGAATAGTTACACATACTCTAGATATAGGCATGAAAAATACAGTACGAGACGCTAACATAAAACCTTTTTGTTATAAGGTGGGTTTAGGGATGTTTTGGCGCAGGATGTGGTCGGTGCCTGTCAGTCACACAGAAGGGAATTGGGCTCGGGAAGTCGAGCGAGCCTGCGATCCATTACCAGAAATGGGGGCTATCACAATGAAGCTCGTGCCGTCTTCCGTTGCCCAACTGGAACGGACAGGCTGCACAATTTCTGAATCAAATGCTTCTTAAGTTTGTTACCTCGCTTGGGGGTCAGTACCAGTCCGCTTTGGAGTCTGGTTAGCGAACCTGACTCCTACTACGACGTCGCCGAGTATCCTATGTGTTAATCCAGGATATAAACAGGATATACACTTACCTACAAGCACAACATTGATGAAGTTATAATTTAAAAAATAAGCATTGGCTGGTCGAGAGTTCAATATCAAATAACTATTAAAATCAACACATTCAAAAAAATGTTTACAGTGTCTGATTTTAAAAGTATCCTTATTTCACATAATAGACTTCGAGCTCGGCGGCTTTCTTTGATCTAATCAAAATCAGTTAAACATTAAAAATATTCATAATTAAATATTTATTTTAACTATTTTTGTTGAATAGTTTTTATAAATGACTTGCTTTATTACGTATGTATACCGATTCTGAAAACGTGGGTAGAAGGAACAACAGGGTTTTTGTTACATATTGTATAATGTGGTGATCATATTGTATCAAGTTGCGTTGTAAACTCTGCTTACGCGATGTAGAGATTTGCATAACGTCGCGTCGTCATCGTCGTCGTCAAGTCATTGCAGCCTTAGCTTAGTTATTCTACAGTCTAAGTCGATTCCTTAATTTACAAAATGTATTGGTTTACTTGATGTCCTCAGTAGCGAACACCCAAGCAGCACGCAAGCGTTTTCAACATACATATAACAGCCTATTTAGAACTTAGAGTTCCTTTAGAGACTTACAAGAGTGTCAAAAAATTATTCAATCTGTATTAAGGGATCCGCGAAAGCTTAGGGTATTTAAACAGAATATGAAAACTCCACTATACAGCTTAAGTATTTTGTGACACTTTAATCTGGTTTTATCGTTAAAGCTGTATACAAGCTGTATTTTGCATGTGAACACTTACTTATTACAGCTCTTAGTGTTATTATAGTATCACTTCACTTAAGACTTGTTTCTGTACAATGGTGTATGCGAACTCCGTTCTAAAACTTATTTTTATGGCGTAATTGTACACTCTTGTAAATACAGTGGTTTTATGACTTCTGTTTTTGAGGGTGTTTTAAAACTAAAAAAATAAATGACAGCTACAGTACAGCTTTATTTTGTATTAATGACAGTCAATCGGAAAGACTTTACGGTCAACGAAGAGGGTTCCGTAGCAAAAACATTAAACAGGGTTATTAATGATCATAACAGTTATGTTAAATGTGTAAATTTAATTCAACCTTTGGAACATGATTATGACGTTTCTTCATAAAGCAGCGCAAGTAGTTCAAATGATGATTGATTTGAACCATGAGATCTAGTTCTCTTACTGCTTCGTCATATGACGATAATGATAGTGTTTTCACACAGCATTTTGAGGTGGACCAATTATATAAAGGCCGAGATGTTTCATCCTTTACTAATTTGTTGACATCTAATCGCTTTCTTGGCCATCTTAACTTGCCTTTTGATTCCCACAAACTTGGTACAATGCAAAGCTTGTTTTGCCCTTTCTCAGTGGTGCCGATTCTCTTGTCACAAAATTCTCTAAACTAAACTAAAAATCACTAAAATTTAGTTTATTCCTGTCAAACGACGATTTCCCATTCTGAAATTGACTAAAGTGACACAACTTATCTATATTTTAGTTTGACAGCACTAAGATTGTACTGAGTTTTTAATTTAGTGAAAATGGTAATTTTGCTATTCTGTTGTTGTCAAATTCATTATTCTATTCAATATAAAATTTTGATTTTCGAACTAAATCTGACTATTTTTAATCGCGATTAAAAAGGTGTGGAATAAAATTAGTTGTCAAGAACTAAAATTCACACTGACAACTCGACTTCGGGCGCAAACACAGTACTGTATCTTTTTTTTCTTTTCTTTTGCATATATCTCGAAATTGGTGTGTCCTATCGTAAAAATAATGAAAATTTCGACCCCCTTTATAAAGCCCCATACACCTCTAAAACTCAACATGTAGGTAATAATTTTTCATATTTTCGATACAAAAAGTAAAAAAATCCATTTAAATCACGTTGAGGCTGCCCCCCCTGCGCGATTCCGGCTCTAATAAAAATCACGGGGTAGGGCAAACGTGGAGTCACGTTTGTCAAATTCGATTTTAGTTGTGTCAAAATTATTTTTAAATTTAGAGATCTTTTTTTGCAGAATAGCTTTAAGATTCTCATAGCCAAAAGTAAGGAATTTTAGTGATAGTTTAGTTAGTTTAGTTCGGTGTACAACAGAATTGGCACCAGTGGTTGCTTAAATTTTAGACGGCATATTTTCCTGAAAATAAAGTAAAACTGATATAATACATACAAAAAACTAATAATGCTTTACAATAAGTTTACTTAGGTATAAAATACAAGGTCAAATTGAGAATCTCTTCCCTTTTTTTTGTTTTACTATATGTAGGTACGTATCATATTGAGTCTGCGTTTTTTTATTTCTTTTAGGTAACCCTTATGAGCATTATAAGTTATGTATAGAGCACTGATATACAGCCTAAGTAATAAAAATATTCTATTATAAAGCTGATTAGCAGCCAAAAGCTGTACAATATAATCCATAACTTACTTAGTACAGCTACTCAGACTATAATACACTCCGATTATCGTTTAGGCTGTTTAGCAAATAGTCGCCATTTTCGTAATTTCGAATGTAGGTATAAAACAAAATATGAAACATAATTTAAGGAATATATAATGATTTTCGGCTTGATATGAGGGCACAATGATCACACTACCCTCACTTCTGTTATTATAACATTGTTTTTTATTCTAACCTTAAAACCAATATTGACTTACCATATAAATAGTATTTTTCTTTTATATCAGATCGATTATTTTGCTGGCGCTTGAATATTTTGACGGAAAACATAGACAGGTTCACAATAAATTTGAATCCGCAATTTCAATTCACCAATTAACACCTTCAGATATCTAAGTCCAAGATTACGTTTACTTACTAATAAATATTATAAATAACAATGTCGCCATTCATTGGAAAGAATTACATTCATTTTGTGATTCTCTTCAAAAACCTATTTAAAACTATTTTCTCTATAAAGTATTTATAAGATAATATCTGTAGTATAATGGTTTCTTTGTACACCGAATAACAGCTCTAATACAGCTATTATACAGCGCCTCTATGGCTTCTACAGCTATTATACAGCTATACTAGAGCAAAACGCTGTATAAAATGTGCCCATTTTTTACTTATAAGGGCTGTATAAGCGCTTATACAGCCTCTATACAGCCTGAATATACAGCTTCTAGTATAAAATCGAACTTAAATACAGCTTGTATACAGCTTGCAATGCTACTTGGGCACACGCAAGAGATGCTGGAGTAAGCCAGAGTCAATAGCGCGTTGTATTATCGCAAGTGTGCCAGTGAGGATGTTGCTTCCTTTATGAGTGACTTACCCGATGTCCTCAGTAGCAAGCAAATGCAAGAGATGCGGGAGCACGCCTGAGTCGATAGCGCGTTGTACTTGCGCAGGCGTGCCAATGAAAATGATGCTGACTATCTTGGCGGCTTCCTCGATGAGGGAGGGCTCCCCGCAGGTGAGGAGTCTTATAAAATGGTCCAAACAGCCCGCGTCGAGGCAACGGTCGATCTGGGGAGAGAATAGAAAAATAATTTAAAAACAAATCACTTCAAATGATCCAACTCGATTTCTTTGTATGAAGAATGATAAATCATATTTATTTCTGTAGGTAATTTAGTTTAAAAAAAAACACTTTACCTACACATAAAAAATAAGATAAAATATTTTAGAAGTACATGAGGTTAGACAGTTGCTTCATATGTAAAACTGGGTCCCCTATGCTGTTTCGAACGCCGCTGTTGCGACACACGCTGTTGCGAATTATTTTTCCACTGCCTCACAGGTTCGAAAGCTCATGGACTCGAATGAAGTAGTCGCGAAAGACGCTGTTTCGAAAAACATTTTCACTGCCTCATACGCTTGAATGCTTGTGATTTCGATTTATCGAGGAAACCTGCGTATTTTTGTATGTTTGTTACGAATAAACTGAGAAACTACTGGGCCGATTTCAAAAATTCTTTCACCATTAGAAAACTACATCTTTACTGAGTGGCATAGGCTATATAACATCACGCTGCAATGAATAGGACCTGTGCAACAATGAAAAATATTGCAAAAACGGGAAAACTATTCCACATTTGAGAGTTTCCGTTGCGCTTCTGTGCGCTGCTTAAATAAGTAATAATAAAAAATATATAAAAATAAAAAAAATAAAAACTAAATCAAAATTAAATAAAATTTAAAAAATCCACGCGGACGAAGTCGCGGGCACAGCTAGTAATAACTATTAATTGTGTGTATAGTTATGCAACTATACAACACTGCCAACTTTCGTCGTATGAATAAAATACTTGTTTTAGTTACCTGTTTATTGGAGCGGTGCATGTTGAGGATAGCTTTCAAAGCTTGCCATTGTACAGCAGGAGAATTGTGGGCGAGTAGACTGACCAAGCGAGGGAGCAGTTGAGGAGTCATTTGTACTGCTTCTGTACACCATTCGGGTCTGTCCTCGGTTAGGTGTGTTAGAGCCACGCATGCGGCTTCTAGAGGGATTTTGAATAAAATGTTTTATTTATTTACTTCGGGTCAGCGCTAATTAATCTTCTTACATATTAAATAAAAAACCGGCCAACGGCGAGTCGGGCTCGCGCATGAAGGGTTCCGTACCATTATCTATAAAAACCGATTCAACAAAACTTAACATTGGAGTTGAAAAATATGTTCTCTCACACATTCCAACATCAAATGTAAGTTGGTACGCACAATATTGAGTGATTTATAAGTAGTTTTCTCATAATCTATAAGTAGAAAACTAATTTCTGTATTTTTTTCAAAATTTTAGATTCAGTAGTTTCGGAGATAAGGGGGTGGGGGAATGGTCAATTCATGTCTATTTCCTTGATAACTTGGAAACAATTTATTTTAAAATTACAAAAAAATATACTTGAGATCCTCACAACAAGCCCTTTCATTTGATATGTCACACGATGTAGTTTGCAAATATTAAAAAAAAAAAAATCATCTTGCCCCCAAAAGTGACCCCATGTACAGATTTCGTCTATTCACGTCACAGCTCTGCGTTTGGGTCACAGAAATTGATGCGTGTACCAAATTTCAACTTAATCGGTCTAGTAGATTCGGAGATAATTGACTGTGACGACGGACACACGAGTGATCCTATAAGGGTTCCGTTTTTTTATTCGGACGTCCGGAACCCTAAAAACATACACAATTATTAAAAATTGTGACCCATCGGCATCAGGAGCACGGTCCGAGCAAGCCGGTAGTCACTATGCGTGCCGTATCTAGGAGTACTACTTTCTGAAGGAAGTCCTTGACCGGCCGCGCAACAAGAGGCTCCTGCAGTGTGATTCTGTAAGATCTCACTCTAAACTTCGAATCTGAATCCGCTGTGAGTTTCATGATTGGCATTCTAAAAACTCGGTTGATAACTCGAATTTACACTAGCGCCACCCTTGCGAGCGTGTCAGCGAGTTGAACTACCTTGACCGTGAGATTTTGACAGATAAAGTATGAGATGACGTAAGAAGTGGCATTCTGTAAGGTAATTCCCCCATCACTTCGACGCTCACTTCGATCTCGAACCCGATTCAAAGTGTCAAATAAAAAGCATCTATTTTACGAGTGAAAATAGAAGAAATCCTATTTGTATAGTCTTAAAATAATATATTTATGTCACAGTGTTAAAAATTAGTACAATAACTATATAACTTGTATTATAGACTACTTTTTGGGCGTTTATGTAAAGTGAATACTTGCGATAACGATGGCAAGAATGTTTTTGTTTAAATCTTTATTAAAAGAGGCTCATGTTTTGGATAAACTAGAAAAGCGTCGACAATCTAACCAAATACGAAGTTTATCTTTATTAACCCGAGATGACGACTATGTGAGCGTATTTAGATTGTCAAAGGAACTAATTGACCAACTAGAGTATGAGTTACTGCCTCTGATAAAGCCCACAAAACGTCGAGGCAAAGGACTTTCAACTCGTGTAAAAGTAAGTGCTTCATTTTACTAAGTATAAAGTTACTTTTGTAAGTATTAACACAGTTTCTAGCTGATAGATTTGTAACCAAGCACACCAACATAATTTGTCGCTTAAAACTCATGAAAACACTTCATATTAAGGAGTATTCCCTTTAGGTTGTTTCACTGCTAGCTGTTTTCATATTAGTCTAAGGACCCTATATGCATAGTTATAATATAGGTACTTGGTATTATTACTATGCATGTAAATAACCAAATTGGTCCCTATTTTGTTTTGACTAGATCTAGATTACATTTTTTTTTATTGATTTACCTATTGTTTCACAGTTATTATGCACCTTGTCATTCTTGGCTAATGGCAGTTATCAGAAAATAATAAAAGAAAATATAAGAACATATTTATCGCAACCCTCAACATCTCGTTGCATAAATGAAAGAGTGGAAGCTCTTAATAATCCAGCAATAGCAAAAAAATATATATGGTTCCCTCAAAATATGCAAGAAAGACAAATGTTAAAAGAAAGGTTAGTAGGTTATATTAAAATAAAGTGACCCTTCTTTGATTTTTACATTTTTGTGATAGTTATTCATGTTAGTGGTTACTTTAAATTACAGATTCTACAAAAAGTTTGGCTTTCCAGCAGCTCTTGGGTGTGTTGATGGCACTCTGGTGGCATTGAAAAAACCATTAGAGAATGAAGAACATTTCTACTGCCGCAAAGGTTACCATGCAAGAAATGTGCAATTGGTAAAATGGATTCCATTGTTGTGATCTATTACTATTAGGTATTCAATTAGTCTTCTTAATATTCTTTTTTTTTTTCAGATTACAGATGCAGATCTAAATATTTTAAATGTGGATCCAACATATGGTGGAGCTACTCATGATAGCTTCATTTTTAACTATGGTGTTATAAAAACCCACTTAGAGGCATTAACAAATGCTGGTGAAGAAGTTGTTTTGCTCAGTTAGTTAATCCCTCCCTACCCCTACTTCAGAATATAAGCCTAATTAGGTATAAAACTACATAATTATTTGATACTTATTAATTTTTTCAGGTGATTCAGGATATGCTCAGCGCGCCTACCTTATGACGCCAATTAGTGGTGCTGAAGATAATTCCCAGAAGCTTTCTACAACAACCATCACTTAACTGCTCGCAATTCGGTAGAGAGAACAATTGGTCTCCTAAAAGGACGATTTAGGTGTTTGTTAGTACACAGAGTGCTCAATTATCATCCAGACATAGTTGCAAAAATAGTTATTGTGCAATCGCGCAGGAATGCCCGCATTCACAATTTCAGAAGAAGAGAGACTAGAAGAGCTCCAAACAATTGCTGAAGTTCAAAGGAGGCAAACTAGGGATTTGCCATCTAACGCCGATTTAGCTCTAGGGCAATTACGTAGGCAAAACATAATAAATAGGCTATGGCGTTCACGTCATAATTAATTAACCGACTTCCAAAAGGAGGAGGTTCTCAATTTGTATGTTCCCCGATTACTCGAAGATGGCTGGACCGATTTGGATAAAAAATTTTTTGTTTGAAAGGGTATACTTCCCAGGTGGTCCCATGATCATCAAGTTAGGATCTGATGATGGGATCTTGGAGAAATAGAGAGAACTCTTCAAATTTTATAGGCACACTTGAAGCAATTTGTGTAGTTTTTGGAAGAGTACTTTCTAGGAGTGGTTGCATTTCAATTTGGTGAAGATCTTATGAAGAACTTCGGAGATAGGCAACGGAACTCTTCAATAAATGATAGCAAATGGACAGGGATTGCTGAAATCTCATGTCTGTCAATTGTTTACATCAGTTAATAACATAACATCACGCCGGTACGCTGTGAAGGGGTAAGCACATGTGAACCACTAAAATGTGAAAAATAAAAAACTTTTTTCAAAAAAATAAACAACCGACTTCCAAAAAAACACTAAAAAGTGAAAAATAACTTTAATTTCGGAAGGCGGTGACAAAAAATTTAAATACATATCCAAAGTCACCGACTTCCGAAATTAAAGTTATTTTTCACTTTTTAGTGTTTTTTTGGAAGTCGGTTGTTTATTTTTTTGAAAAAAGTTTTTTATTTATCGTTACTTTACAAGTACCATTTCTGTGACTGCCCCTAATAATTTGGCAACCCACTGTAGGTGCGATATTAAGTCTGCAGTGTCAAATTAAACCAAATCCAAACATATCACCAATGGACTTTCAATAAAACTGCGCTAGTACTCGTTAAAAGTGATAAATTCACAAGTTAAAGACCCACACACTGCAGGATCTAACTCTAATGATAGGTAGTTGTTTTTGTAAATAGATAATATAAAAGATGGAGGTCAACAACCCTTCCTAAGTTTTCTTTCGCCATTTCTTTCTTAGAGGCCTCCCAATTTGTGAAATGGTGGTAAATTCAATAGATTTCTATTTTTAGCACATCGGGAAATCTATAAAATCAAACCAAATTCAAACTAATCACCAAAGGACTTTCAATAAAACCACTCTAGTATCCATTTAAAAGTGTTTTATTTATTATATATTATATTAACTTATATTACTACACCCTATCTCTATTCTTAGCTTCTGCCAATGCTTGCAGCCCTTTCCCCACTGCAGCCACAGCTTCAGCTAAAATTCTGTCTCTCTCTGCACTCCTTTCATCCATGGCCCTTTCTCTTTCCGCACTCCTCTCCAGAAAGGGCTGCAGGATTTGTGCATTTAGACGTTGTATCTCCAGCTGCTGTTCTTCCACCCTCAGGAATCTCTCAGTAGTGGTGGAGAATTCCGTTCGCCGTTGAGATGCTGGAGGAGCAGCAACTGAAGACGTGTGACGTGATGCTGAAAAAAGAACACCGATTACTATGATGCCTAAATAAAAAATCTTAAATAGCAGCTTCTCGTTGTCATTCGTTTGAAACATGAAGTGTTGATAGTTGTTTATTTAGTACTTACACACAGAACCAGCACCTCGACTAGCACAAACCATATTTGTCCTAGGGCGGCGTCATACAATGTCAGTATCAGCATCTTGTATTTGTTGCACTTCAGATGGCGTATCATTTCCCTGAAACAGTTAATAATAATATTAATAAATTTGCCAAATTATTCAAATAAATACACTTTATGTTATATGTATTTTTAACAGACAGATTGCACAATTCTATGCCACTACCAGCCACACAGGATGGATGCAAAAAAGCTAGTACCTATTGCATTTCTAAATTTCATACCGGAAATGACTGTATGCCTAAATGTGCATCTCCTGCTGCAAAGCTTTCACCACCACACAAAGCAACAACTCTTTCTTCAAGCTCTGATAGCTCCACTACATCCTCCACCCCACCACCAGTCCTATGCCTAGCAGCAGAGCGCGCTGCAACTTTCTTTTTTATGGCGCTTTTTTTGTCAGACCAATACTACAATCAGACATTTAGTTATACAAATTGTAAAAAATACTGTTAACTATATTAAAAAGCTCCTTGACTAAAATTAGCAATAAGATAAAAACGAATTTATGAAACCAAGGAACACACTTTAAACCAAGATTCGTCGCACATTTTAAGTGGTTTGCTTTGAGCAATGTTAAGTGGTTCTAACTAACATGTAGTAAAAAAGCGATGCTAACCTTGGTCCACTGTTTGTAATTTTTGATTGTGCCACCTATATTATATAGGCGCACGGCTAGTTCCTCCCACTGGCGTCGACTTCCCTCTCCGGCATTTTGAGTTCTTAAGAAACCCTTCGCCATGCCAGGGTTTCTTTCCATAAACTCTACCAGAGTTTCAACCTGAACCGACGATGGGTGAGAGGAGCGCATCTCATTTGGACTGGAATGTTAATGTTGGATTAGAAAACAAAATAAATACTATTTTAATCAATATCATTTTTAAACTTTACAACCACTTACTTCATGATTAATTCACAATTATTTTCGGCACTGCACGATCAAATCAAACAAACAAAACAACACAACGCACTATCAAAATATTGTCCACAGATCACTAATGATATTGTCTGTCTGACATATCGTTTTTCGTAAGGTAACCACAGATTATATCATGTCACGAATTTAGAGTTTTCTGTTTTTTTTTACTTATTAGCTGCCTTAAATTCCTTAAAATACGAAACGTTCATTTATACATCATATTAGCTAAAATTCTGTGCCAAATACTCAACAATTGTGTCAAAAAACTGGAATCGATATATCTCGACTTACATTTTGTTGAGTGTGGCAATCACTAGTACAATATTGGTCGCTTCGGAGATCACTTCACTTCGCAAGTGACTAGGTGATGCTTACAGAATGCAAAATCAAGGTCATTTTGAACCTTATGCGAAGTGAGAGTGAATTGCGATGTGAGATGCGAGTTGTTGTCCAAATTTTACAGAATCGACGTACTGAGATGTTGGTCGAGGCTCTCGGCTAACAATTATTAGTACAATGATTGCAGGGTCCACGTCCTAAATGACGACAACCTCGTGTGCTAAGTCAATATACTTCCCAGGTGGTCCCATGATCATCAAGTTAGGATCTGATGATGGGATCCTGGAGAAATAGAGAGAACTCTTAAAATTTTATAGGCACACTTGAAGCAATTTGTGTAGTTATTGGAAGAGTACTTTCTCGGAGTGGTTCCATTTCAATTTGGTGAAGATCTGATGAAGAACTTCGGAGATAGGCAACGGAACTCCTCAATAAATGATAGCAAATGGACAGGAATTGCTGAAATCTCATGTCTGTCAATTGTTTACACCAGTTAATAACATAACATCACGCCGGTACGCTGTGAAGGGGTAAGCACATGTGAACCACTAAAAAGTGAAAAATAAAAAACTTTTTTCACAAAAATAAACAACCGACTTCCAAAAAAACACTAAAAACTGAAAAATAACTTTAATTTCGGAAGGCGGTGACAAAAAATTAAAATACATATCCAAAGTCACCGACTTCCGAAATTAAAGTTATTTTTCAGTTTTTAGTGTTTTTTTGGAAGTCGGTTGTTTATTTTTGTGAAAAAAGTTTTTTTAGTCACCGTTCAAATTTTTCAGAGTGATAGTACCCGTGAAATTGGACAACTTTCTCTAAGAAACATGGGTCAAAATATGAGAAAAAAAAAAATCGGACCTTCCATACAAAATCAATAGTCAGATCGATTTTGGGTCGGAATTTTTTTTTTACTAAAAAATAAAGCTGTATATGTTTATATTAGTCATTTCAACTTTTATATCATCTATCCATCTTTTCTGTAGTGTGTAACATGTGTTCAATAAACGGTATTTTTAAACGGTTATTGCAATTTTAAAACTGTGTTACTAAGTTCTGAAGATCAGTGTGGCGTGCAGTCCATAAAGACAAAAAGACACTGCCCACCCTACTTAAATCGGATAAATATTTAAAACGAATATTATTTTATCAATAAACAAAAAAATCTTTATTTATAAAACGGCTCCACCTATCGAGCGGCGGTCGTATCATTTGTATCATCGATGCAATACCTGCTCGTTCGTACACTTTGACGTAACTTTGCATTGCGATGCACTAGCGCCGCTGAGTGCCTCGGGATAGACACAAACTATTCGCGTCTTCATGTTTTTAAGTGTGCTCTCGTGGTCATGCAGATTTATTTGGTGTGCGTTTCTATACATACGAAGCACACAATGTAACAAATAACGCACACAATCGTACAGTGTAGGCAGTGGCTATTTACGCTTTGTTACTACACGACGAATTACGAAACTTAACGAAGTTTTCCGAACAAAGTTGGTTATGCGACTATTTAAAAAAAGTGGCACTGTTTCATTGAATTTTTGTAACATAAACCTTTACTTTTTTGTTGTATTATTTTATATTCCGACGCCATTGTTTGTTTCGATTTATTTGTTTTGGTTGTGATTCTGGGCTATGATAGCATGTATTTAAGATTTTAACGTTGATAACACTGTGAAAAATAGTTAATATTCACTGTGAAGGTTGTCAGTTCAGGCGGTGTGTTTAAGTATAGAGAAAAGAAAATGATGCGTTTTCAAAACGGGGAAAAAAACAAGTGATCGTGAAAAGTACCTAGTTGTACACCGGATTTGCAATTAATACAAACTCAAGGTAAATCAATCGTAAATTCAATACAAAACAATATGATTAATAAATTCGTTTAATTGCCTCACATGTGAAGGTAAAGCAATCGGTTATTCTGGATTTTTTCTGCCTACCTTGTCTAAAAACTCTGTGCACGCCACTGGGTCAGTGTATATATGGAAACCTCTTTTAAGCCGCCACACATAAACATAAAATACTAAACTCTGTTTAGACAACGTACTTGTACCTTCGTAGTTGTACCTTGCCGTCAAGGTGTACCGATTTTATATTTAAGGCACATAACTATAATATCGCGTCGTGGTAGTTTGTCTATGTTTGATGTTTCAATCAAAATCAAGTCGTTTATTCAAATTAGGTTGCCCTCATGGCCCTGGTCGCCGCAGGAGACGCCCTGGGCGTCGGGAATCCGAAGCTGATTCCCGGCCACCGTAGGCACGGGCTTGCGGACGGCGAGTAATGGGTAGCTCGCTGTCCGGTAAGGACCAAGCGGGGTGTCGACGCGCGACGGTGCGTTGTATTTCACGCGCACCTCAAAGAGATGTAGGTACCAACCGGTGGGGCTGGTTTAGGCATAGTTATATTTAACAGGAATAAAATAAATGCAGTGTGCTTACCCAAAACCTCTTTGTCAGTGCTCTCCAATATGTCTGATATATACGGCAGAGCGCGTTCGACTTCACGAAAATCCACCGGTGGGAAGCGGAAATTGTACCTAACAAAATGAATTTTTATTTTTACCTATTGTAATCGTCTAATATGCTCAGAGATAAAGTATTGAAATATAAATTATAAAATAAAATTAAAAATTAAAAATATTCTTTTATTCCATAATATATTAATAGTTTTTACAAAGCAGTACACTATACATCATCATCTGCCATCATCTGCCTAGCCTTTCCCCAACTATGTTGGGGTCGGCTTCACAACCCAGTTACTGGGTAATACGATAACCCTTGGAAAGACTGGTTGTCAGACTTTCTGGATTCTGACGACCCATAAAGACTGTTAAAGATCTCCAAATGACAGACGGGACCAATTCCGAGGCACGGAGAGGTCTTGGTATGTTAAGATTGTCAACCCATCCACGGGCCAACCGCGGCAAGTGTCGCTTAACCTGATCGATCGATCCGTGCAGCAAATTACTTAGCCACAAGCCCCTCAGCAGTACACTATACAATTATAATTATTTAAACTAGTTTTTGCTACGAGTATATTTAAATGTTTTTTTTTTTTAATAAAAGTATTCAAGTATTAAATTTTTATTTATTGTTATCATGCATTTCACCTTAGGTGGAGGCCTCGTCCAAAGACTTCCATTCCATTCGTCCCTATTTTTTGCTATTTGTATCCAATGTGGTCCCGCTATCTTTTTGATGTCGTCTTCCCAACGCGTATAAGGTCTGCCCGTGCGGTTATTTCCTTGTAGACCCTTCCATGTGGTTATGGTGGATGTCCATCTGTTGTCTTTTATCCGCGCTGTATGGCCGGCTCACCTAAATTTTAACTTATGTGCATAACCTCGAGCATCAATAGCTTTTGTCACATTTCTTATTTTTAACTGACATCAAAAAAAGGAGGTTCTCAATTCGACTGTATGTTTTTTTTTAATGTTTGTTACCTCAGAACTTTCGACTGGGTGAACCGATTTTGATGATTATTTTTTTATTTGAAAGCTGGTGCTCCCCGTGTGGTCCCATTTCAATTTCATATAGATCTGATGATGCGTTTCGGAGACAGACAATGGAACTCTTCAAAAAATAACAGTAAATCAACCGCGATTGCTGCTATCGCATAAATATGCATTGTTTTGACCCGAAGGATGATGAAATTTCGAATTAGTGGGGTAGGTACTTTAACTAAAAAGTGACAAATAAAAACTTTTTCCAAAAAAAAAATAACAACCGACTTCCGAAAAATCACTACAAAGTGAAAAATTACTTTGATTTCGGAAGGCGGTGACAAAAAAAAAATAAAAAAAAACAAATCCAAAGTCACCGACTTCCGAAATTAAAGTTATTTTTACCTTTGTATTGATTTTTCGGAAGTCGTTTGTTAGTTTTTTTGGAAAAAGTTTTTATTGTATGGCGGACTTTATGTATTTTTGTTGTTTTTTATCATGCTACGCTCCATGCTTCTCTGGCAAGTAGTTATTGTATTTTTCTGGTAAATATCCATGACTGGCAGGCGTATGTTAAGCAGGGAAGAATACACGAATCCATAATTTTCCTTTTTATCGCTACTCTGTTACTCTTTAATATTTGTAGATTGTTTTGAACCCAATTTGTTTTCCGAGATAAATGTACTGATCCACATATTCTAGTGGTTCATTTACAATCAAAATGTTTTATTTTGGACCATTTGTCACAACTTTTGTGTTGGATAGGTTTACTTCTAAGCCCAGTTCACTACTTCCTCTGTGGAGAGTGTCTATCAGGTAATGTAGCTTACCACTAGTTTCAGATATTAAAACCAGATCGTCTGCAAATCTCAAATGATTCAAACATTTGCCTTTGATAATCAAGCCACATACTTTATTTTGATTAGATTATTATGTTGCAGAGTTAAGTTTTAGAAATAAGCACCATCTTAATTCATTCTCCCACAACCGTGCCGAACTGGAACCAGACATACTGAAGTCGGAAGTTAAAGCGGCATTACACACCTGAAGAACGGCAAAACTACAGGCAGAGATGCAGTCCTCATTGAAACTATAAAAATCTTAGGTTGATCTTCGATATATGTAACAAGATATGGAGGGTTGGAATCCATCGTAGTGTTTGAACCATATAGTCATTACTCCGTTGCATAAAAAGGGCTCCTTCAAGATATGTAGCAATTACAGCCTTATGTATGGAAGTGAAACTTGGGTGTGGCAAAAGAAGCACGAGAGTAGAATAAATGCTGTGGAAATGCGTTCCTTGGGAAGCATGTGTGACATTTTAGTTTAATTTTGGAAAACAATCAATCGTACATTGTATATTCTACCTATCTAGCTATGTATCTACATAGTATGCCATGAGTAAATGAGTGATAAGCTGAGGAATGATGCGATAAGACAACGATGCGGTTTAAAAAGAAGATGTAGTGACAAAAAATTAAAAGAGTATGCTTAGATAGTTTGTAAATTTTTTAGAGGATGAATGAACGGCTGCTAACAAAATGTATTAACAAGGAAGATGGGAATGGAAACGCTGGGAAGGGACGCCTAGGAAATAATATTTCCTTTATGTTTAAATATGACATGTTTATAAAAACAGTTAAATAATCAAATTACAAACCCAAAGTTTTGATGAATGCAATCGACTCATGGGATTCAATCTGCAGAAGTTGCTGTGTCGAAACCGCAGCCCGGCTAACTGACAATGACTAGTAGCTGAGAAGATCCGCGGGGCTTGTATTTGAAGGCCTCATGTCAAATGTGATTGTAGTTACCTGCAGAAGTGGCAATAAGTCCATAACGCAGTCTTGAGCTGTCGGGTGGGCACGCTGAGCGTTAGCATCTTTAGCAGCCCGTGTAGCGCGCCGTAAGCCAGCACACGCTCGCGCGTCCGCGGTCCGGCGCCCGCGATGTGACCGAGCGCCCATGCGCATCGCTCCCCGACCATACCACCGGAAATTTGCAGGCCGACTAGTCCTAGGATTGCTCCGGCCTGCAAACGAATATTTTTTTTATTACCAGGGCCTAATGGACTTTTGGCTAAGTAATAATAGCACAGGTCGATCGAGCAGGCTGAGTTACGCTTACCGCGATTGGTACTTGAATCGGTGACCATCTCAACATACCAAGACCCCACCGTGCTTCAGAAAGCACGTTAAGCCCGACAATCGTTACCGGTCGTCAGAAACCCGTAAGTCTAACAAACCAGTCTTACCAAATGGTATCGTATTACCCAATAAATGGGTTGTAGAGATCAGATAGGCTGTCACTCCATGTCAGCTGCATCCGGTTAGACTGGACGCCGACCCCAACATAGTCGGAAACAATGCTAGGCTGATTGAAATTGGTATTATGTGAAAAAATAAATAATTACACGTCACAGACCCTCAGTATACTTAGAGCGTAGTCCAGCGACAGCTATTTATCTATAAATTTCCAGGTTCTGCCCACGGCTTCGCCCACGAGTTGATAGGTAGTAGAATAAATTATTAGGTACAGATTGAAATAAACACAACATTATAAATATCTGTATCTGACTTACATCCACAACAGCCATGGTGTGTTCATGTATCCCTGAAGTAATAATGGCGATGGCCCAAGCTGCTTCATGCTGCAGATCAGGGCTGTAAATAAAAGAGCTGCGTTTAAGTTGCAAATCTTAGAATGTTTATAGGATGTTTTTAAAAATTGTTGAGTCACTAGAAAATTTCTTTATCGTATCCCAATAACACATTTTGAAATCCTGGGAGAATTCCCAGGATGTAACTGGCATTATTCTTGACCTATCAAAAGCGTTTGACTGCATTGACCACAATACACTGATTTGTAAATTATACCAATACGGAATTCGTGGAAAAACTGCTGATTTTGTTCTTTTCAATCTATATCAAAGAGGCAGCAAAAGTAAACCGGAACAATGCGTCTTCCTCGGGGTTTCTAGTTAAGATGGGCGTGCCCCAAGGTTCAATTCTTGGCCCTTTCTTATTTCTATTAATGACATTCCTTACGTGATGGCTAACTTATCGGATATAATTTTATTAGCTTATGAGACTTCTCTTATTCTTAAAATATATAGAAAAGATACGGATGTCTAATATGTCAGCGATAGTTTAGCTGTTCTTTCGAAATGGTTTGTAGCTAATAATCTTTTGCTTAATGGAAACAAAACTTATCGTCTTAAATTCTCATTACCAAATGTACCCACATGGTCTAAATTTAAAACTTGATGGCAAGCAACAAGATGCTATTTTGGAAACTATAGTTCTAAGAATTATTTTAGTTTCAAAATTGCAATGGGGCGCCTACATTACAGCTCCTTCAGGTAGATTAAGTTTAGCTGCATATGCAGTAAGAAAAATAAGGCAATTGTCTGATACAGCCACGTCTAGGTTAGTATACTTTGCTTATTTCCACAGTATTATGTTTTATGGCGTTCTGTTGTAGGGATCAGCAGCTGACGTAGATTCAATCAAATGGGTCCACGCGAGTCTCTAACAAACAAATTCAAAGAAATTGATATACTAACTCTGCTTCTCTTTATATTTTAAAAAGTATTTTGTGTGTTCGCAAACCTTAGGACTTTTCAAAATAAGAAGGGATTTCCAGTATTTAAATATAAGTAGTAAAAATGAAATTATGATACCCAATTATTAAGATTAACGATTTTCTGCCCAAGACCTGACCAGAGGGGTAATTGCGTAATACACTATCAGTAGGAATCGCTTTCATTTTGACAGTTCCAAGACATTCATTGCGCGGTTTACGTCGTTGAGCAGACGAATTATACAAACATATGAAGCAATGGATTAACAATAGGCTTCAAAATGATTCAGATTCTGATTAATAGTGTGTTACGCAATTAGGGTGCAGGACTACTCCCTTATCACGACACCCGTAGTTACGGGCCATACCTACGACGCGCCGTACATCTACGGACATGAGATTTGTTTGGGGCCTGGCCTAGGAATTAATGACGACACGATTTGACAGTTTTTCCTACTCCCAATATGTTTTTTCCCAGCCGAAAAAGTTAATTGATCGGATGGAGGGTTCATACCAAAGTTTGAAATAAATTTCAGACGGGCCCGTATCTTCGGTGACGGATTTAGAGAGACGGCACTCTGGTCTGGAGCTTAATGTCGTGCGATTGGAATAGCCAATCTCCAGCAGGACTGGGACAGGTTGATGATGATAAAGTGATGGTCTACTCACCATACATTCTTGTTCAGCGAATCCAGCAAAGGTTTGATGACTCCAGCCGTTACCAAGAGGGTGATAGACGAAATCTGCTCGCCGGAGCTTAGCATGCGGCGAGCCGCCCGCGCGTATGTCGTCCTTTCGACTAGGTCTTCGGAACTCAGACCTGTTTATAGGATATGATTTTAAGTATTGGTAGATGGAATACTCATTATTGTACTGTAAGACCTCCTGCAAGCTCTTCGTACTGGGACGATTTTGAATCAAATGATTTAATTCCTGTAAGTAGGTTTGTACAAACACTTATACACATCAATCATATTTTTTAAACTAGATGAGGTCGGCGTTTCCTATCTGACTACTTTGAGAAGAAAAGCTGAAACAAACTCAGAGATCACAGTATTTTGTATAGTCCAGACATAATCTTGGTCAGATCATGTGGAGACCATGTTGATTCTGAAATGGTCTTTTGAGGAAATAACCACACTAATTGAGTGGACCGGTCCAGTCCAGCACGCATTTGTCAGTAACGCACGTGCAGTTCAAGCTCAAGGGTTTGCCGTTAAACTTCAACAATGATTCCTAGAATACCTTCACCATCCAGCCACCATCCAATTAAATATAATTGGATGGTGGCTGGATGGTGCTGACCCACGCGTCAAGTTCGTGAACGGGCGCTGTCGGTTGAGACTGGTCATCTCCTAACTTCCAGGGCTTATTTTTATCTTGTATTTAGAATTGTTTATAATATATTTTTTTTACATTGTTCTCACATACAGAAGCAACAAGAATAATGTTCCCAAGATTTTGTAATATTCAACTTGATTTTAAAAGAGTGTCCGTGGAGTTTCTTGCCCGTTCTTCTCCATAGAGATCTACGTTTTGGAATGGGCAACTAGCTTCAACTTTCCAACTGATCGACTTTTTGACAATTCAAAAGTGCCTGTAAATGGTTTAATTGAAATAAATGCTTTGAGTTTGAGTTTGAATTCATTTATTATATTTTTCGTCCTTGGCCTGTCATCTGTCTCTTACTACTTTATATCCTATTCTTAAGGAGTTGCCACTAAGGTCGCCCACGAAATTCAAATTTCTTACGTTTTTTTGCGATTTGCAGGTTAGTGCGAGTCTCAGAGAGTGGTCTGTTAAGGTGAATCTAGTCGGTATTTTTTCCATATAAACTTCGGGAGTAGGAACATTACTTCACTGTTCGACAATGTATATCAACAATGAAACACGGTATGGTTTTATCTCATTATTAATATTGTCTGTGCGGAAACAAAATACTAAAATAAAAAGACATTAAAAAGTTAGGAGCCAACAAAGATTTTTTTGATAATTTAACCTAACCTTGGGCGTGTTTAAGTAATAAAAAAGTATGAAATCTCCAAAACTAAGTTGGTCTCGATAAACCTCAAATATCGAAAAGTTCAATAAACTTTATTGGTCATTGATTTATGCAGTGGTTTTTTCATAAAACCCGATCTTCCGTAGGACTTTTCTTAATTTTTACGTGCCTAATGATCCTGCATCTCACTCAATAACGTTGTGTGTGTAGACTAGCGTCTAACGACGACTAACGTCTAAGGTTGGCCATTGTCTGTGGGGAAGGTGCCGCCGATCTTTTCTATATTACCTTGCACAATCTCTGCCGGAGTATAAGTCTTCTCATTTTCATGGACTTCATCTCCTGCCTCCGGAGACAGCGTCCTTGAGGAGTTGCTCATCGCGATCCTGTTTGCGGAGACCCACGTTGAGCTTTGGGCGTTTGCCGTGGAGATCCTGTAGGAAGTGTGAATAGTGTTTAAAAGCTTATGGAGTGAAACATAATTATAAACTTTGATGGAGTTAATGGTTGCCAATATCTTTAAAATACAAACACAAAACAAACCTTTTGACAGATACCCACCCACGAGACAACACGACAACAAATCACAATAAATGCTAAGTCACAAAGAAATAGCCAAAACTCTGAACACACGTGATACGTAAGAGTAGGTACAGTGTGGCGAGCGGAGTCAATTTTTATTTATCACACTTCTAATTTCTGAATTTTTTATCCTCGTCGATAGTCAAATGTATGATGCAGTGTTGTCAACTCCAAAAGTTTAAATCATCGAATTTCATCCTCGATTAAATTATCGTGTCTACGCCAAAATTATCGCACGATTGGATTTAGAACCCGTTAAACATAATAAATTAAACAAATAAATGCTGACAGGTGAAAATTAATTACTTTTGTTCGTGACGTAGACAAATAGTAAGAAATTCACAACCGATAACCGTGGCCCCCTGGCACACAGACAACTGAAGGGACACGAGTGGGTTTTAGTCAGTAAAAGTCTGTCACGCCCTCCTGCTCCTGGAGAGAAGTTATTTGATGATTTCCCAACCTCAAAAAAAGGGCATATAGGGAGTGCACACGGGCACGGCGAAATTTTCAATTCAAACTTCCAAATTTTTCCGTCGTGGGTGTCGAAAATCGAAAATTAAAATCGCGTATTAAATTCACACTTGATCTCTCTCTCTCTCTCTCTCTCTTTCTATTTTATACGAGTGTGTGTGCGTGCGAGTATCGCGTAGGAAACTTCGTTCTTGATGGGGGACCACCGACATGGGCCGGACAGTTAAGAACTGTGCCCTTTCCAGAAATTAAAAAGTATCCTAATCTAAACATACAATCATACATACATAAACTCACGCCTTTTTGCCATGGTGGTAGGCAGAAACTACAGAATGCCACCTGCTACGATCCAAACATTTTCTTTTCGTCGTGTTTACGTTCATACATCAGTGGGCCTAGTGTGAGTTTAATTTACCCATCTCGATCAAACGCGTCGAGCGCGTTCGGCCCTCCGATTGGTCCGTCACCAATCCAGGGCCAATCAGAGCGCCAAACACGCTCGATGCGTTTGATCGAAATGGTTAAATGAAACTTGCACTAAGGCCCCTGGTCATACACGCACGCCGCCGTCGGCTGCGAGTACTATGCATCAGCAGGCTTAGCACGAAAACCGTAGACAAGCGTTTCATCGCCGGAAGAGTAGACAAAAATGATGTTTCCGTATAGGCAGTTGACAGTTTTTTACCGAGAAATGTAGACAAGCGATTTCTATTATACAGTAGAGTAGAAATAAAAAGAGTCATGCTAAGCCTGCTGGCCTTTCTGAAGAACATCAATCAATATTACAATACAATCATACAATCTTTCATATTTATAATATTAATAGCATTTAACATAATTTATACAAACGCTATTATACATCGTATCATAGGCTTAAATATCGTACGCCCCCATAATTACCATAGCGTTGGCAACACTTTTTGAGTAACAAAAACCGCCGTTTATCCGGAAGTTTCGGCACCGTTATGATAAGGAACTTGTGTCTCAGACAAAGAAAGGTATAGATGGCTGATAGCTCCATTTTTTTGGCACAAGAAAGGCATATAAGTATTGAGTTATTATGCGTAACGGAAAGGGACAAAGCTATACTATTTTCGTCTCTCAGTGCGTGGCAGTTATTTCAAGGTCAGCAATATTATGTAGCTGAACAATCATGTTTTGTGTTATTGTTTTGTAGCTATGAAATAATATTAAAATAATAAAAACTTTTAATTTCTAAATGAATCCTAACGTCTAGACTAGGCCGAGCCTGTTTCTTAGGCGTTAGTTAGTGCCCGCGGTAATAAAACAGACATGACATGTTTAGAAATTATGAATACAACAAACATAAACTAAAGTGTGGGTATAAATAGGTAAGTTATATTTGAGCTTAAGTACTTAAACAAGAACAATTTTTTCTTTGTACATAGTACAGACGCCAGCAGGTCAACCTACCCGAAACTGTCAAATTTTCTCAATCAAATTTGAACCTTATGCTTCAATGATAAAGTTGAAAACCTATTAAAGAAATTTGACAGATTGTAGTAGGTTGATAGGTGCTGGCGTCTGTACATATTTTGTGATTTTTTATTTTACGCCGAGGAAAATAGAGTAGAAAACGCAATGACTTAACTATTTATCACACTCGTCGCGTCATAGTCCTTATCGTTCCGCGTTCGTTTACAAAACAAACCTTTCAATAAAAAATGATCTTTATATCAATGAAATACAGTCGATAATTAATTATTCGCTCACATCAATAATTTGCGTTCGGATTTATATTAGCACTCGTGAACACGCTAACAGTGCTCGCTCAACTCAACACGTTAAAACTTATGTTACACCATCTTTAACTGGGTGGCGACTCTAGGAAGAAGCCAAGAAGCACACCAAAACAGAACAACCGTCAATTTTTGACAGTACTCACGGTGTTCTAGTCAACCCCAAGGTGGGGCCGCTCGTCAGGGCTTGTGCCTCCAAGCCGACGACGTAGCGGCCAAAAAGTAGGTTGCGGTGAGGTGCATCGCAACTGAGGCGGGCCGCGATGTCGAATGGGAGGCATCGCGGCTGAGGGTTACAGGCTGCGGCGGAGGAGGAGTGCCGGTACTTTTGAGTAGCGCTCTTCCCTTCCGTAGCCTGGACGGGGCCGCCACCGTTTGATGGCGGACGCGGTGGGGCCGCAGGGGAAGAGGAGTGTCGGTATAGCGTTGGCCGCTCTCCCTATCCCCTGCGGCCGAAAAGTAGTTGGCGGCGGGGCCACTGTACTGACCCGTCGCAGGAGGGCGTCAGCAGCAGCTGGTGGGGTCCGCAAGGGTCGATGCCTGCTAGGGGTGCGGGTTGTTCGAAAGAGATACCGCGGCCCCTGGCATACGGGCAGCTGAAGGAGCATGGGTGGGTTTTAGTCAGTAAAAGTCTGACACCCTCAGCCCTCCTGCTCCAACCAGAGCGGGAGAAGTCATTAGATGATTTCCCACCCACAAAAAAAAAAAAAAAAAGGCATGGTCGGCGTGATCGCAAGATAGATGGGCATTTTCACAAAAATGTACCCCCACCTTGAAATATAATGCTTTTTTGATAGTATTATATTTTAAACAGTCTTTCGTCTCTTTAGAACGGAAATTCAATATCCTATAAGAAAAAATAAAATATTATGGGTTTAAAACGGAAATACTGTAAAAAATATTAAAACATAACGGAAATTCCCGCAAATTTATATCAGTTGTGTGACTATATTCAGTAGCTGAGAAAACGGTGTAAATTATAATAATTTTTAGATATTTTTTATTTACTGACTTTTAAATGCACATGTTATTTTAAAAAAACACACACCATTTCCATTTTATGTATCTAAGCTTATTAAAAGTACAATAATATATCCAGTATGTGACTTCTGTTACTTCAACTGTCATAATTATCTTTATTTTCAAATTCTTTGATACATTATTAGAGAAAAGGCGACAAATATTATACTATAGAATCATTTTCCATTTGAGAGAGTAATTTGAAGGTAATTAAATGTAAAATCTAATTAAATAATCCAGAAATTCAGCTCCGTAATATAGGGACAGTCACACAACCGAGTATCTAAAAAGGGAAAGGGTGCGTGTACATGGGGAAAAAAAGAACGCAGGCACAATTAATACATATAATTATATGTATAACATGATGTAGATGTAATATGCATTACAGAGCATTTTATGATGGCTGGCTGTGAGAATCAGCTACACCTACCCAATTATAATTTAGCTGCTTGTTATAGTAGACAGACAAGTAAGCGAGGCGGTGCATGTATACTTGTCAAGCATGGTATTCAATGGAAGGGATTGACCAATGTAGCAAACATGTCCTCGCAAAGTATATTCGAGTGTTGTGCAATTAAATTGACGGACTATAACATTATAATTGTGTGTATTTATAGAGTACCTAACTCAAAAAATATCAATGAGTTTTTTGATAAACTGGAAACTCTTTTAAAATATTTATCCAAACAACGATGTAAGAATATAGTTTTAGCTGGTGATTACAACATTGACATTTTGAAGAGAAGTAAACTGTCAGCGGAATTCGAATGTATTCTTTTAAATTTTAATTTACACCTTGCTTTGAGACAACCTACTCGGGTTGCGAGCCAAACATGCATAGATAATTTTGCGCATGATTTTAACAAGCGACGTTGTAGATCAGAAGTCTTGGAATTCGCACTATCCGATCACACAGCACAACTGTTAAAGTGCCCCGTCAAAAAAAAGGATGTTCTGAAGTATTATCGCAAAAGTACACGAGACTACAGTCAGGAAAATATTGAAAAATTCAAGACTTATCTAAGTAGTCTATCCTTCTCAGATGTGTACGAGATGGACGATCCTAATGCAGCCTACAACTGTTTTATTGAAACGTTTCAATTATTGTACGACCAATGTTTCCCCAGAAAAATGATAACCATTAATACTACTAAAAAACCTACTTGGGTATCACGTGGAATTAAGTTGTGTAGTAAAAACAAACGGAAGCTTCTATGGCAATATAGGTTAAAACCAAGTCAAGCTAATAGAGATAAATTCAAAATATATTCAAAGTTACTCAAAAGAATTATGAATCTAACTCAGAAAACACAAAACAATTACAATATTAAAACCTCTAATAACAAGTCTAAGACTACGTGGCAAATTATTAATAATGGTAAATATAATGCCCCGAAAGACTCAATTTCTTGCATCAAATTTGAAAGTAAAGACATCACACACCCAAAAGACATTGCCAATGCATTTAATAATTATTTTATAGATAAAATACAACCAACAATTAACGCGGGAACAAACTCAACGTCATTAATTCTTGGCAGAGCTCAGTCTATGTTTATGGCTCCGTCTACGCCCTATGACATACTTAATATAATCATGAAACTAAAAAACACGAACAGCGTTGGTTATGATGGTATTGCCACAAAAATATTGAAAGCAGTTGCATTTGAAATATGTACCCATTTGTGTTTCATTATTAATCTTTGCATAAGTACAGGTATATTTCCTGATGCATTAAAGAAGTCTATAATGAAACCGCTATATAAGAAAGATAATCACGAATTAATGATAAATTACAGACCGATCGCGCTTATACCAGTTATGTCTAAGGTGTTCGAAAAATATATATATGGTGCAATGAATAACTATTTAGAAAAATATAATATATTAAGTGACGAACAAAAGGGATTTCGAAAAAATAAAAGTATAAATTTGGCTATTTATGAGTGTTTACATAATGTCATGCTAAATGTAGATAACAGAATACCAGTCTGTGCCATATTCTGCGACATGACTCAGGCCTTTGACTGCGTCCATTATAATTCTCTAGCAGAGAAACTTGAAGCCTATGGTGTTAGAGGCAACGTTTTAGAATTAATTAAATCGTATCTTCATAACCGTAAACAAGTTACAGAAATAAGTAAAATAAATAAAAAAAGTAAACGTGAAGAAACTTCAAGATCAGAGGAACGCGAAGTTGTATACGGAGTACCTCAAGGAAGTGTATTGGGGCCTCCGTTGTTCACTTTGTATATAAATGACTTGCCTAAAGTAACTGAACAACCAATGACACTTTTTGCTGACGATAGCACTGTGACAATAGCTTGTAATGACATAAACACATATGAACATGACATTAATAATTCACTAATATCTATTATAAATTGGTTAAGTGATCATAATTTAATAATTAATTTAAATAAAACTAACGTAATGCACTTTAGACAACGTACACAAGCAATCAACAATCCTAATGTTCAATTTAATAATATAAATATCAAAGAAGCTGACACAACAAAATTTCTGGGACTAATAATAGATTCTAAATTGAATTGGAAATCTCAAATAGAGGCACTTAGTAAAAAATTAAGTAGTGCAGCCTACGCTCTGAAACATCTTGCTGTGGTTGTCAACACAGATGCTTTAATTACTGCTTATTATGGATTAGTCGAATCAGTTCTTAGATATGGAGTCATCTTTTGGGGGAATAGCACGGACAATGAAATAGCGTTTCGGGCGCAGAAAAGGTGCATTAGATCGATGTTTAGACTGCAAACAACGGACAGCTGTAAATCTTATTTTACAGAACATAAGATTTTGACATTGCCCTCATTATATATCTTGGAAACAGTAATGTTCATTAAGTCCCATTCTCATTTATTTCAACGTTTGTCTGATGCCGTCCCTAGGAATAGACGTGATAATTTCAAACTCTGTGTTCACGGCGCTAAAACAGCTCTCATGCGTAAGAGCATCTTTTGCATGGCTCCGACCATTTTTAATAAATTGCCCAAATCGTGGAAAATATTAAATATATCTGCTCTTAAAAGTAAATTGAAGAGTTTACTAACTGAAAGAGCATATTACAGCATAGCAGACTTTATGAAAGAGGATAATTTTCTTCGTTTTTGAGATGGTAATGTTGTATTTTTGACATGTTATTGTAATGTATTGTATTTTTTTAATTGTTTTTTTTTTCTTTTTAATAGTTGTTGTTTGGAATGGACATTTTAATGACATTAATTCATACTTTCATTGACTAATTTATTTAAGACTACTTTGACATTGTATTGCATCTAAAAATATGCTTTTTGAATTGTAATGATACCTAATATTTAATTAATAATGATAATTTAACAAGTACCTACACAATGTCTTCAATGTAATTTTTATTAATATTATCACGGTTTATGCACCATCTCTTCCTGCCAATTTGTACGCCACTTTATACGGCTGAACATGTTAGAACCTTATCTCATAGTTATCATGCATGTAACGTATCATGTACACCATGTTTAAACAAAAAAAAAAAAAAAATAAAAAAAAAAAAAACATTATTTAAGTTTTAACAAAATTATCACAATCAGTTCCTGCCTAAGGCATCACATTTTTATTATTAATTATAAAAGGTAAATTATTTTCTATAAAGATTGTGAAGTCTTTTATGTTTTTTATGGCACGTATATCAGTCTTCGTGATTCGTTTATCATTAACATTTATTAAGAATAATAGCAAACAATCTTAAACAACACAATCAATTCCGGTCCTTAGACCATAACAATTATTGGCTTTAACTATCCAACTACAACGGATAAGCTATACTATACATACTGAGATCTGTAGTGTAACTTTAAAATATGATTTTAATTAGAACAATGGATACATTCATCAATCAAATAATGATCATAAACACTTGTGGAACAAAAATTACACCAGAACAAAGAACTTTTCAAAAAAGCCCTAAAATGTGGACGACGCATATTAATGATTATAAAATGCAGAGGTCTACTAGGTTACTTTATTTTTTCCACATCTGGAACAGTTCTGGGTGAAGACAAAATGCGTCTCCGCCCAAGGCCACGTCAAATCATATTTATAGAACCTGACGAAGTCTTCATAGGTAAGTAATTTGTCAATATCGACGTATATCACCATTGTGGATTAATCTGTAAATAAAAAAAACTAATGAAAAACATCCTGAAAAACTAAGATGCAGTAAGCGACATGCAAGCTACATTTTAGTTCCCCACCTTGCAAACATTGATCACATATATAATCAAACTCCATTGGCCCTCCATCAACGCATTCTTCGCAATACCATTTTGAACATGCAAGACATTTAGCTTTTTTTCCTAAAATAGAGCATGTGCATTTGTGGCATTCAAGAAAACAATTCGTTTTTCTGTTTACTTTTTGCAAGGTTTTGTAGGATCTAGCATTTTCAATAATCGCTACAGATTTTAGTACTTCAACGCTTTTAGAATCATCATTAGGAAAAAATGTCATCGGCCATATAGCAACATTTAAAGGATCATTTAATAGTTCGTCTTCATAGTCGTCAAATTCAACCAGAGTATTGCCTTCGCTTTCGATGTTCAACGTACCAAAAGACTCAATTTCTTGAGAACGGTCTTCCAAGTCTTGAGAGTACGGTATCGGTGGTTCGGTATCAATATTTGTCATCTCTAAATCTTGACGTGATGTTGCTGGTCTTAAATTTTCTTTGGAAGTTGACGGAATAGAGTATTCTTTTGGTTTCTTGGACGGTGGTTTGGTATATATATTTGACATTTTAAAATCTGTACGTGATGTTGCAGAGTTTTTGAGGGATAGTACGGAAACGTCCTTCCTTTTGTTTTCGGTCTGGGGTCGAGTTTGAGGATGGCTTGGAACCACATGATGGATTCGCGGGGAAAAACAGTCGCATTGTCCTGGAAGTGTTCCACAGAAACAACTTACATCCCTGAATTTTATACAATTTTCGTCTCTTGTGATAATTTGATGTACAAGGAGAGTACCTTTTAATGGTTGCACATTTGACGGCAATATTTTACTGATATCGCTGATGGAACAGTCTGGAATCAGGAAAACTTTAATTCTTTTAAGGCTATTCCTGAGAATTTCGTAGGCATCTTTTGCATCAACTACGTCCATTCCCTGGCAGACTTTTCTATCTAATGTACGTTTCACGCAGCCACCTATGCCATCTGCTACGCTTTTTCCGTGCCCAGATTCAAAATACGACCAGGTTACATAATTCAATCCAAGGCATTTTGTAAAATGTGTCAGCAAATAAAAGTTGTTTTTTTGCTGGTATTGTGACGATGGTCCATCCGAGAAAAAGTGTACGATAGATAAGTTTGGAGATTCTTCTTTGATAAGGTCTAATAATGGCGTCAAATGAGCCCAAATAGCGGGTGGTTGATGATTGTTTAGGTCTGATATGGTACAGAAGGACTGTGATTTGTTAGCCCAATAAATCATTCCGGTATGGAGGGTTATTTGGTTTTTAGAGGCTCCAAAGTGCATTGCTTGTATCTCTTCACCCAACTTAGCCTCGTAGTTTTCTGAGAAGTCACAAATTAAAACAACTTCATTGTCTTTTAATTCTGAAACCGCCATTTGATACTGGTTATGTTGGCGTTGCATATTAAAATGATGTCTTTTAAATTCTTTCAAGTCTTTTTCAAACTCCTTTTTTAAATTAGCTAAACTGCCTGTTTTTATCACCTTTTCTGTTTTTTTTTGTTTTAATTTCAATCGTTTCATCTCCTTTTTTTGTATATGTATGATCTCTTCTTTCCCAACGTAACCATGAAACATTCTTATCGTTATCATCTACTCCATTTTCTAATGTGCAATAAAGTGGTTTTCGGTCTTTACAATTTTCACAATTACTGTACATACACGAGTAATTTTTAGTATCACATGAAATTTCATTCAAAATTTCTCTGACTCCGTTTTTAAGTCCGTGTTTTTTCAGTGATGTGTGTTGGAATTCCACGTTACTATGTCTAATACATAGGCATGTATCTCTTGCAGTCAGGTGAGGTGTTAAAACATAAAAAGGCTTATGCTTGTAGAAAGTTGTGAAGCCATAGCGCCCACTTTCACTTCTGTACTTTTTGTAAAGATTAGCAAGAGTGTCTGTCAAATATCTTATTTGTTTTCTTATTTTGTTTCTTGTTTTAGCTTGTTTTTTCCCTGCCGTATTTCTACTCACATCATCTCTTAAATAGAACTTTGTTATCTCTTCAATTTCGAACCTTACTATCTTCTTTTTTTTCTGTCTTTGGCTTTTAAGCCCATCATTTTGCATATATATTTTTTGCTTGTAGTGTTTTTCACAAGTTCTCTTAAATATTGTTTCTCTTTATGAGCTTTTGCCCTTTGATATGTCTTTTTTAATGTAAATTCCAGCACTTCCTCCCTTGATTTTTGCTTCATCAATTCATTTTCTAAGTAAGCTATCTTTTTCGTAGTACGTTGTTTAAGACGCTGGTATCGCTTTTTGTAAGCCTCTCTTTGAGTTTGAATTTTTTTAACCTGTGTCAACAAATTTCTACATTTTCTTAGTAATTGTTTACATTTTTTCCTGATTTTTGTTTCATTTTTATCGTTCTTAGTTATACAAGGTTCATTATCTACATTTCTTAGTTCTGGTTGCTTCTTTTGTTTCTGCATAATGCTTCTTTTTTTTTTCCTCTCTCCATTTTTTACGTTGCTTTTCTTCTTCTTCTTCCGTCATTTCTGATATTTTCTTTTTTTTGCTTTTCATTCTTTCTAAATGTTTTTTACATTGAGCTTTATATTCTTCCGGGCGATCTCGTTTTAGTTTTTCCCTATAACGTCTAGTTTTTTCGGCCCCGGTAAGAGGCATTTTGATGTAAGTTGATATTCCTAAAACAAAATTTGGTAAGTACCTACTACTAAAATAAAACCTACAAACAAACGAACATAAAAAAATACACCCATACAAGTAACATTAAAATTTAACATATAAACATACAACATCAAATAGTTCAAGTTGTTAATAAACAATTATTCTTTTTAAATCTACTATTTGCCGTGGTTTAGTACTCGTCAAATTGGTCTTCCAAAAATATTAATAAAGGTCAAGAAAATTGCCATGTAAACTGTGCTTTATGTGTTCAGGCATGTTGTGATTTTTCGTTCAGCGTGTATGTGACCGCTCAAATAGTCACACAACGGAAGTCACATTTGTTTATCCTCTAGTAATAAAAACTGTTTAAAAATAGCCACAATACTTAAATTCATCAAAACTTTTGTTCAACTTAGTTAACATAACATTTTAAAACTAATTAACTAAAAACTACAAGACAAATAGATGGAAATACGCCAAAATATGGTCACATACCTGAGACAAGAATTCGTTCCCTGCGGCTTGCAAACACGCGTGCAGTCCTTCTAAGCACTTTTTTGACACTGACGGCTTCTAACCTGACTAGTTGCTTAACTGCAGCTATGGTGTTACCAGTAATACAAAACTATTCGAACTACAGTAAACATTTTGTTAGAAAAATGGGTGACAAAACTGAATGTTCCGGGAAGGACAATTTTTTGATTTACTTTCTTCATTTTTTAATTATTTTTTTTGTTATTTGTTTTTTATATTTTACCTAGTATCACAACATTTGATTATCCTGGACTAAAAAAAAACCTTAAAAGAGGACACCTTTCTTAGAAAAAAGTTAAGAAATAAGTTATTATATTCGTAAGACTAAGCTGGGGACAGCGCATAATCATCCATTTTTCCATTGTTATTTTTAATTAAATTAAAATAATTTGAGATTATCTTCTAGTTTTTGTTAAAACAACAAAATATTGTATACGTTTATTCAATTTGATGACAAATGTAAATAATTCTGGCAACTTCTTCATAAATAAAATTTAATCGAATTCGAGGGACACTTGAAAATCAGGGGGTATACATTTTTGTGAAAATGCCCAGATGCTATGACGATTCACTGGGTAATCGGAACGGGTGCAAGCGCGCTCAAATCGATTACAGTGTAATTCGGAACGCAGGCCCTGTCAATGCTGTCGTTCGTGATGCGACGTTCAAACTAGAGATGGTCAAAAGCGTGATTTTCCTGTCACTGTGATTGTCGTTCCAGTTACAAAAAAATCACAGTGAAATATCACTGTGACTTTGTCACATGTGTGATTTTACTAAAATCACTCACGTGTAACCGCTACTGTTGTTGCAGAATATAGATTCGATAGCTGATCCCAAACAACCTTCACAGTTTTTACAGGCTTAGGACTGTCACCCAAGGATTGTGTGGCATGTTTCGGTTTATTTAATCAATATTTTTTTTTTCAAATTATAATAGGTATTTCATTATAAGTTAGAGTAACAACTAAAATTTCCTTAAAATTACAGTAAAAATAAGTTTTCGTAACATTATACAAAAGAAATGTTTCGTTTGCGTAATAATATCAGCATATCGACAAAAAACTTATTAATTACTCGTATAATTTAACTTGGCTATTTTCAAATGAACAAATTGTTTAAACGCCTTTTATAACTGACAGTAAATAGGTCTATAAACATAGCTATGCCGAAGCCATGCGTGTGTGAAAGCAACAGAAACTAGGAATCAATCGCTGTCGCTGTCGCAGTCAAAGAGCGCATTCGCATCCCGCTCTTTCTCGGCAAATTTCGTTTCGCGTCGTGAGTCGTGACTACTATTCGTGTTGTGA
This sequence comes from Polymixis lichenea, assembly GCA_949091785.1. Taxonomy (NCBI): domain Eukaryota; kingdom Metazoa; phylum Arthropoda; class Insecta; order Lepidoptera; family Noctuidae; genus Polymixis; species Polymixis lichenea. The sequence continues at coordinate 12,022,032 of OX420959.1, forward strand.
CTTTTGTTAAATGAGTGAACGGGGTGACTATAGTGACAAAGAGCTGAGTGCTTATTTCCACTCATACAGACCTATGTGACAGACCTAAGTGATTTTGTCACGATATTGTTTCATGACAAGTCGCAGTGATCATTTGAGAAGAGAGATAGCAACGTTTTTTTGGTCGTGACGTGATTTTTGTCTCACCTCTAGTTCAAACCCGTGCAAGCTTTTAATGTCTACTAGTCAGTTATATTTTAAAACGAATACGCACTATTTAATGTATTCAATAAACTCACAATTAAAAAAACATTCAAATGAACTCACTCACACTATTAGAGTTTGATTATAAAAATGTACTCTGCGAGTTTGTTATTGCTTCCTGTTCCTTTCCTACTTTTGTTTACATTAACTTTTTGACATAACCAAAACGTTTCGTTTCACAGCTTCGGCCAGCGAGGGACTTAGAACGAAACGTTCTCCTAAGTTTTTTTATTGAAATAGTGTATGTTGTGGAGGTAATAAAATATGCTGGACAAAAGAATAATTATGGTCCAGTGGCCATAGTGTGAGTTTCATTTAACCATCTCGAACAAATGCAGGGGCAATCGGGGCGCCAAACGCGCTCGAAGCGTTTGATCGGGATGGTTGAATGAAACTCGCACTAAGGCCCCAGATAGGTTTTTGTTTTATAAAATACTTTAGGTGACACTTATTCATATTTAGTAACATTTTAAGATATTTTTTTATGGTATTATTAAAACATACCATTTGGTAGTTGGTAACACAGATTACTCATGTAAGGTGGATTACCCGCGGCCGCTGTTTATGACGTTCCGCGTCCCGTGAAAGTGCTTATTACACTAGGCATCCAATTTGTATGAAATCGAAAGATGTCATCGCAGTTAGAACATTTGGATCAGTTTTAGTGAGATTGGAAGGTCCCAACCGCACTACTTCCTAAATTGTTGTAACCAGGGGCGCTCGCAAAAAAATCGTTCACAACTTGCAATGCTGCAATTTTAAGCAGAATTTGAATAGAATGGGCGAATTTGGAAATACGCTTTCATTCTACTGCACAATAAATTCAAGTAGCTCTTCAGATTTCTTAGATTTAGCAGAATAAAATGTTTTAATGGAGTATTTTTTAATTTGAAAATAAAAAGTAATTGGTGGCTTTTCGCGCCCCCTTTCGATAGGCGCCCAGGGGTCGTGCCCTGCGTGGCTTACCCTAGTTACGCCTCTGGTTGTAACCCATTGTTCTTCGTCATGAATGAGTAGTCTGTCCGATTTACAATTCAATTTAGTCTATTGTGATCATTTGCTCCCAATTTCCTATTTAGAGTGGTCCAAGTTTCTACAAATTGGATAGTGTAATACGCGCTTGAGATTCAGTTTAGGGATGGGCTGAGTAGTGTTTTTTCTGGATCAATGACTGTAGTGACGGGAACACGACAAAATCATCAATGATTGTAAATAAAATCATTCTACACAAACGTTAACAGCCCTCCAAAAATCCTTTAGGAGGTAGATAAAAAATAATCTATCATTTGCTTTAAGGCTCGTGCAGACTAGCGCGACGCGACGGTCGCGTCGCGACACTCGTAGAACAATTTCTATGAAAACTTAATGGAAATTGTTCTACAAGTGTCGCGTCGCGGCTGTTTGAAGAAGCCTTTATAGTTAATCCATGAAGACGCGCCCCACTCTTTGACACTTGTACTGAGAGCGGTCAAAAACAAAGGAAAGGGGCAGACAGGGGCGCGTCATCGTGGATTGAACTATCTGTACATGTTTGTGTGTCGTCGTGCCAAGAAGAGCTTGTGGCCGCACGGCTCGATTGATCAGCTACGCTTGCCGCGGTTAGTCCGTGGATGGGTGACCTGCTTTGCATACCAAGACCCCTTCGTGCCTTGGAAAGAACGTACAGCAGTTGGTACCGGCTGTCATTCGTAAGCTTTGACAGTCGTTACGTGTCCTCAGAATCCCGAAAGACTGTCCAACCAGTCTTATCAAGGGATATCGTAATACTCAGTTACTGGGTTGTGGAGGTAAGATAGGTAGTCGCTCCATGTAAAATACTTATATTCAGCTGCAACCGATTAGATCAGAAGCCGACCCCAACATAGCTGGGAAGGCTAGGCAGATGATAATTCCTGTATTGTTAATTTCTTATAAATAAAACCAAAAAATATGAAAATAACATATTTATTATATTTAAAAAACTTACATACTTACAACAATTATTATATTTTAAGTTATGTTAAGCTCGAAGATTGATTTAAAAGTTTCAACAATTTGTTTTGTTCATAGACAAATAAAAATTAAAAAAAAGTTATGAACTTTCAAGGCACAAATATTCATGGTACAGGGAAAATAATTTTTAATCAAATTCGATCGGCGCGGTGTGTGACTATTCTGTATTGAGTAAATCGGCTGCTTTAAAATCCTAACTTGAATGACAAGCTATTTGCTGTGCCGGAGCGGTGCTGTTATGAGTTGACTGAGCTGACATGAGATGACTTTAAAGATCACTGTAATGCAAAATAACTGAAAAGACAATTTGAGAACAGATTAAGGGTCACTATGGAGAGACCGGAAAAATGCCCTCGGACCATATCACCATAGCCTAAAGTAGAAAAAAGAGCAACAAGATTCATACAATTTTTTACTTTGGGTAGTGGAAATACAGTCCTGTTTTCAATGGCATGCTGATTTCTTAAGATAAAATTGGAAAAAACAACATCTTTATTAAAAATGTAATCTTATATCTAAGAATTAGTCCCTAAATGATTTTTCAGCCTTTGATTTTCATCTATCAGGTAAAATTTCACTAATTAAAACCTAAAAATCAGGGTATTCTCACTAATCACTATGGCTAATTAAAGTATCCTTAACTAAATCATCAAGACCAGCTTGATTCTATAGGAAGCACCAGGTTTGCTCGCGGAATTCAACTTTTCCTTACGTTTTTTGCAATGTTCAGGTCAGTGGCAGGTTGTACGTTAAACAAAATAAGAATAGCGACCGTAACACGTATAAATACATATTTACAGAATTATAATCATTAAAAATCATATATAACAGACTGTACCACACTTTTGAAATAAATAAATATTATTATTTTTATAAATGTTAACATAGCTCGGGACCCTGGGCTCCCGGTCTTTTAGAAGTCGTACGAGGGGCCGAAGCCAACTCGCAGAGGCCCCTTAGACATTTTAAATGGAATGGCACCAAACGATGATTATCCCTGTACTTACTGTACTAGTGCACCCAAGGACAACTCCCGGTTTGTGTTGGACTATTGCAGTTCCGTGTAGTGTTAGACGTAAAAGAATAGCACCGCTTACCAATTGTAGCATTTTTATTTCCAAACTAGGCATATAAAATAGTTTCGAAAGCTAATTTTACCCGTGATAGCTACTTCCAAATGGGTCTACTATGCGAAGGTATTAGAGTCTTTGCTTCATTATTGGTAAAGATACAAGAGTCTTAATTACAACCTACAAATGTCAAATTTTAATCACAACCTGGCACTGACCTGAAAATTGCAAAAAAACCGTAAGAAAATTCGTATTTAATAACCTGATTTCTACAATATGGAGACGAAAATACGACATTAAATAAAAATAGTGGCATTATACCACGGAATAGAAAAAACAGTGGAAGTGCACCTGTCCCGCGTGTCACAATTATGCGGAAAATATGTAAAATAATAACAACCTTCGTCAGACCTCACAAATTCAACTTTGACGAAAAACTTATTTGTTGTCCATACAGAATTAAGACTTTATACAACTAATGAAAGGTGTTATTTTCTTACATATTTCTCCGCATAATTGTGACACACGCGGTGACGCGTGATAGCTGCGTGGGCACTTCCACAGGTTTTCCGCGTAGGTATTGCACTTTTCTATGAAACAGCTGAGTTTTTTTTTTTGTATTCCCGACGAAAAATATCTTCGCTGGGGGGTCTGTGATATGCTGAATTCACAGTTACAGTTTGCGCACTGGATAAAAAATTATCCTCAATCTGATAGTTTCAAAATACTAAAAAAGCAGTATCTCGAAACTATCGGATATATTCTAACATCCTAATGAAAATAGTTGATTTATTAAACCATATAAATAGTATTTGGTTGAATTGGGAACTTCACTAGATACAGCAAATCAGCCTATAATAATCCCACTGTTGGGACACAGGCCTCTTCTTTATGAGAGGGAGCGGGCCGTTGTCCACCACGCAGGCCAAGTGCTGGTTGGTAGACGTCACATGTCTTCGAAACTGAAGGTTCTAGGACATGTCGGTTTCCTCACGATTGAGTGTCATATTGTCGTCTACATTTTGTATAAAATTCTAAGAAATACTGAGAACAAATGCATACTGGTATCGAAAATTGAGTTAGAAATAGCCGACTAACTCTGCTAATCTATTTGGGCAAATGATATTACAACATGTAACAAAAACCCTGTTGCTCCTTTTAGGGACGTATACACTTACCTACAAGCACAACATTTACGAAGTTGTAATTTAAAAATTAAGCATTGGCTAGTCGAGAGTTCAATATCAAATAACTATTAAAATCGACATATTCAAAAAAATGTTTCTAATATCTGATTTTACAAGTATCCTTATTTCGCACAATAGCCTACGAGCTCGGCGGCTTTCTTTGATCTAATCAAAATCAGTTAAACTTTACAAATATTCATAATTACATATTTATTTAAATTATTTTTGTTAAACAGTTTTTATAAATGACTTGCTTTATTACGTATGTGTACCGATTCTGAAAACGTGGGTAGAAGGAACAACAGGGTTTTTGTTACATATTGTATAAGTAGAAAAGAGGTAGATCTATACGCTCTCCGCAAGAGGAAAGTCAAAACTTATCTTGTTGGCTTCCCACGTTTCCACAGACGTAATAAAATCGCGGCGGGATGTTTTCGCGCACTCGGTGTTTAACGCACTGCGTGTCGCCGAGTGGTGAAAATTGAACAGCCGATCTATTCTGTAAATATCCCACCGAGAGAACTTACGTGAGGTGAACTTCAAGTAGGCTGTCATTCCATCTGATACTAGGGGTTTACGTTAATGACAGCTCACTTCAAGCTCACTTCACCGTATCTTCACATCAAGTAATCACGGTGAGATTTTTACAGAATAGATCAACAGTATGTTTTATCGACGCGCTGAGATTCACTCGCGCTACTCTGTTTGAATGTCAATGCTCGGTTTAAGAACATTTTTCCGGCGCTGGCTGGCAACGTCGCATTTCAAGTGATTTTTCGCGAATATCTTTTTTTCAGCCAAGCACTAGATTGATGGTATTTATAAGTTTATATGTTATTTTCTTTACAGTAATTTTAGTATTTACTTATAAAAATCGACATACCGTCATTTATTTTCCATTTGCATTACTTATTACAATTAAATTATTTTATTTAAAGTAGTTGTTAAAAATAAATAAACATAACAACGGAGTAGTGCTTGGCTGAAAAAATAAATTATACTCTGATTTATATTGAACGAAATAATCACGAAAAACCACTATAAATGCGACGATCCTAGCCCACGCAAGATGAACGCTCTTAACACCAAGAGTATGAAATACAGTGCGCGATAAAATGCTGCCACGATTTTATTACGTCCGTGTGTGAAAGTCGCCTAAATTTTCTGCGTCTTGTCTCTTTCTCGCTTCCTATAATTATGATATACTGTCTTATTTCCACGTGTCGTTTGATATTGTGACAGTGCCATTATTGAAAACCAGTTGAGTAGAGAATCTATCTACGTCGTCCTCTTTTTAATTAACCGACGAAAAAATTAGGAGGTGACAGACATAGGCAGTCTGTCTTATCATGTAAAATGCTGGTATTATTCAGCAGCACTTGGTTGGCTGACCACAACATCGTTATTATAAAAGATTCGGCAGATGTTGAGCAGAATGATGATGATATTGAATATGTTGCTAAAAATTGATATTCGGGTTGTCTGGCGTCCCGAATTGATATTCGTCTTCGGTTTGAGTCGGCTGCGCGTTCGGGTCTTCTTGCTCCGCGAAGTAATTGTCCAAGATGTGTAGCACTTTCTTGTATATCTGTGGAAAACAATGAGATATGACTAATCAACAAATAAATAATAGTTTAAAAAAACTAACAAAACACGCTTTAAAAACCAAACTAAAAAGTAGAAAATAATTTAATTCTATTAAAAAGCGTGGGGTGCTTTTTGAGATATTTTTATGATCAATTAATATCAAGCACCCCACGCTTTTTAATAGAATTGAATTATTTTCTACTTTTTAGTTTGGTTTTTAAAGCGTATTTTTTTTAGTTTTTTAAAAAACTATTATTTATTTTCTACTTTTTAGTTTTAATAACTACAAAAGCGTGTTTTTTTCTATTTTTTTTTTTAATTTTTGAATTGTCATAGGTCCTCGATAAGTCTACAAAGTTTAAATGAAATCTGACCGTTTAAAGTGGGTCAAAATAGCGTCCAAAGGAGTCGGTTGCATACAAACAAACATACAAACATACAAGTGAAGCTAATATAAAGCGCGTAATAAGTATTGCCTCGGTGGTCTAGTGGCAGTAAATTCCCAGGTTGGGCAAAGTGTTTTTTCTATCTGGAGTTTCTCAGTAGGAGCCCGGAGTCTGGATGTGTCCCCGGTTGATGGCAATAAGCTCGCCCCCTATTACATGAGACTTTGACATAACTGGCAAAGTGTGAGTGTAATGTAGGTACACCGCTGCACAACGCTTCGGGGAAACTATGCGTGGTTTGATATTGTGACAGTGCCATTATTGAAAACCAGTTGAGTAGAGAATCTATCTACGTCGAAATATTATGTGTATGTTATGTAATAACGTATCTGAAACTGATTTCTGAGAGACTAAGAAAAACTCTAAGACGAGCCACTGATCAAAATCAAAAGTCATTTATTCAAAGTAGGCTGAGAGTCAGCATTTTTTGAACGTCAATATTACACAAGACAGTCCCGGGGCACGGCCGCCCTTCACCACTTGCTAGTGCTGCAGCTGGGGAGAAGTGGCGCAACTAACTGTACAGCAGCACAGCTGTCTGTTTAGTTAGATAAACTTGATTCTGTACAATAGTAGGTAAAAAAATGTCAGCTAGCACACGCCAATATACCAACAAAACATTGAAAACTATAGGTACTCCAGTAAAAATAATTAATAAAAAAATAAACGGAAACTGCATTATGTGTATACAGGGTGTTTCGCAGAACATACATACGAAAATGGTGGATAGGTGGTCATCTGCTACTTACTCAGCCCTAATTTATTTGGCCCCGGCCAAAACAACATTATAAAATAACTAACTCTCTCTCTCTTAACTTTTTGTTATCTGTTGTACCCATATTTGCGAAATAAAATTATCTTTATCTCTTAAAGATTTTTTTTTAAAGCAAATTACATACAATTAGAAAGGTCACACACTAGGGATGTTTTGCTAGCATTGGAACCCCTCAATTTTTTTTTGTTAAGTATTTTTTTAAAATGAAAGTTGAAATTAAGATTTAAGTATTTATTACATCTTTCTGTAAGTTTAAGGACTCCTAACTTTTTTCTAGCTAACATCTAACAAAAATATTGCCTTTTTTACCCATTTTTAATAAAAAATTACACTTTAAAGTTAAGAAAGTGGTGAAACTAGAAGAAAGCAAAAAAAAAAAATTAATATCCAGGGGCCAGGGCCACATAAATTAGGGCTGAGTAAGTAGCAGATGACGCCACCTATCCACCATTTTCGTATTTTCAAAGTTCTGCCAAACACCCTGTATATGGCTATAACTTGAAGTAACAAAAGTTAAACTTGAAATAGATCAATAATGAACTATTTCAAGGCTGATTTACATTGATTCTTGCCTCATGTCTTTTTATTCCATACTTCTCTACAGAGTGGCAAGGATATCGGAGCACAACCGGTGACCATACTTCAGTACACGATTCTGAACCCCACTGCATTGAAAAAATTACCGTTTTTTTTATTATAAATTAGCTCTGCCATATTGTACAGTGGTGGCCGTTTCCACTGGGTAACGGCCGCGATTTACGAGTTATAGGTCGTAGGTTTGAACCCAGACAAGCGCTTTACTTAGTGTAAATTATTTCATCACTTGCTTGCTTTCAAACCGGTGACGAGGAACATCGTGAAGAAACCGTAAAATCGAAGATACCTGACATCTATCAACCCGCACTGGGCCCTCGTGGTGGATTACGGCCGACTCCCTCTCACAGAGAGGCCTGTATCCCAGCAGTGGGAACATTATCATCATTTATGTGCTAATCATATATAAAGTACTAGCTTTTGCCAGCGGCTTCGCCCGCGTGGAGGTCGAAAACTATCCCAAGGGAACGTAGTACCGGGATAAAAAAGTATCCAAGTGTTATTCCAGGTTACAGACTAGCTGTGTGCCAAATTTCATTCAAATCCGTTCAGCCGTTTTGGCGTGAAAGAGTAACAAACATCCATCCATACTTACTTCGCGTTTTTAATATTAGTAGGATTGCACTTTTCTATGAAACAGTAGCTTTTTTTAGAATCATGTGCTGAATTCATAGTTTTCGTTTGTGCGTCGAATGTCCCTTCAAGCCTGTATTTTAGTCGTAATCTCAGCTCCCTCCTTAGTCATATCAACTTTCCTACAGTTACTGTAATGCGTTACCTGTTCATTTTCATGTTGCTGTAGAGCTTCTATCTGGTCCAAAGCGCCTATTTCTTCCAGTCTTAGGCAGAGAGCATCCACTTGACCGTATTTGACCGCCGCCTATTAAAAGATGAATGAATAGATTATTTAAACACATAATTATATAGATTTGAGGAGCTCGTGGCTAAATATAACAGCCGCAAGGGTCAATCGAAGATAAGCTACGCTTGCCGCGGTCGGTTCGTGGATGGGTGACCATCCACAACATATCAAGGCTCCTCTGTGCCTCGGAAAGCACGTTGAGCCGTTAGTCCCGGTTGTTATTGTACATCTTTGACAGTCGCTACGGGTAGTCAGAAGCCCGAAATCTGACAACCAGTCTTAGTCTTACCAGGGCCATTGTGTTATCCAGTCACCGGGTTGTGGCGGTCAGATAGGCAGTCACTCCATGTAAAGTACTGGTATTCAGCAGCATCCAGTCAGACTGGATCCATGTGAATTGCCTATATAACCTCCATTACCCAGTAACTCTGAACTGAACTGAACGTCTGACAACCAGTTAATTTAATTATTTCAGACATACAGTGGTCCATAGTTTCACACTCATACAATTAAATTATAAACTATTTTAAAATATAAAACAGATAAAAACACAAAATAAAATTGTGATTAATTAAATTTAGAATATTCAACAACTCATAAAAAAAAAAAATATAATAAAAATGTCCAAAACTTTAAAAATATGTCAGAATTGAATAAAAATAAAATGTAAAATATAACAAGATTAAATAGATTAGATTTATGTATAAAATTGCAAACAAAACAAATCTATGGTAATTTTTTTACATTTTTACTGGCCCCAAGCCTGATATACGTGTGCATGTAAGGCCTGCCAGTGCTGATAGTTCAGAATGGCTGTCAGACTTGCAGTTCTGATCACCCGTAACAACCATCAAAGATTTTCAAATGACATTCGGGCTTAACATGCTTTTCGGGGCCCCGGAAAGGTCTCGTTGTGTAATGGATGACCCGTGCACAAACCAACCGCAGCGAGCATAGCTCAATCCAGAGATGGACCTGGGCAATGTTGTTATCATTTAGCCACAAAAGGTCCCAGGAGTGGGAGTATTATAGACTGATTCTGCTTACCTGCAGTAAGTTGGTAAGTCCGTCCAATACTACAGAGATAGCTTTATGGTCCGGAGCGCTGAGTAGTTGGCAGTACGGCTCCAGGAAACCGGCTGATATGAGAGCGTCCAGCTGCTCAGGAGTGCCTCCGAGGCAGAGGTTTGTGATCGCCCAGGCTGCTTCCTTTTGACATCTGCGAAAGAATAATTGAGGTGTGTTTTAATATGATTACCTATCTGCCTAGCCTATTCCCAAGTATATTGGGATCGACTTCCAATCTAACCGGATCCAGGTCTATGTTTCCGATTGTTGATTTTAAACGAGCTTCGACCAGAATTCTGCCAGTTCGACAGCGTTATCGTTGGCCTCGCAAAGACCTTCCATAGTGCAGGTGCACAGAGAGCACAACAAGAGGTGGGGTATAGTTGCACTGCGGATCATCAAAGTACCCGCACCCGACCAAGTTGGCACAACTTGGTCAGGTGCGGCAGGCAGCGGCCCTCCTGGCTTCTTAGTCGATTAAGATATTTCTAGGTGAGCCATGGCAATTGGTGGCCCACTGGAAGCCTGTTACTGGGGGTAATTTACCCCTTGATAAGACTGTTTGTCAGACGTTTGGTCTTCTGAAGACCCAAGATCAATAAATGACAGCCGGGACTTATCGTGCTTTTGCAGGCACGGACAGTCTTGATAAGTACGAAAGATAAGATTTTAAAAACAAAAACAGAGCTATTTTTATTTACACTAGTGGTCGCCTGGTGGTCATAATTCATTGAAGGTTCATGGAAGGCATTATCCCCACTAATATTATAAATGTTACGGAAGGGTCTTCGAATTTAAAGATGGTCACCCATCCACGGACCATCCGCGGTAAGCATAAATTAATCTGATCGCCAAAAGCTTAATCAAGAGATATTTTAATATAGTTCTTACTGGCAAAGTTGCTCATGGAAAATAAAGACGCCACAGCTGACGGTACCTTATCTATTTAATGTCCCAACTCACTTGATGTCCTCAGTAGCGATCACATGCAGGAGATGCTGGAGCACGCCGCAGTCGAGGGCGCGCTGTATCTGAGGATTAGTGCCAGCGAGGATGTTGCTGACTGCCCAGGCAGCTTCCTTTATGAGGGAAGGTTTGCCGCAGCGGAGCAGAGTTATGATGTGGTCGAGGCAGCCCTCGTCCAGGCAGCGGTCGGTCTGCGGAGAAAGATGTTTACTTAATAAAAATCTTAAATGTATTGACAGACAACGTACAGGTCTAAGCCGTTGGGTCTAGGAGTCTGAAATTTTGCTTAGTTGTTCCTTGTATAACGATGGAGACTAAGGAAGTATTTCAGAAAAACCATCGCCTAAATGAGTTAAATAGGAGATGAAAGTTTGTCACAAAAATTTGGATATGAACTCAAAAAATACACGCAAATCAAAAACAAACAACTTCCATCATCTGCCTAGAGTTTTCCCAACTATGTAGGGGTCGCCTTCCAGTCTAACCGGATCCAGCTGAATACTGGTATTTTACAAAGAGCGACTGCCTATTTGACCTCCACAGCCCAGTTACTTGGTAATACCCCATGGTAAGATTTTATAAAAGTGATTTTACAGTTAAAATACTGTATGTGCGTAGTACATATATATCGATGGTGTTTCTATAAGTTTCAATGCACCAAAGAGCAGCTCCTTCATTTGATCATATCTTCGAAATCAAATTATGATCAAATGAACGAGCTAAAAATAATGTTGGTATGAAAGTGTATGATCAGTTTTAACCCGACTGCGCCAGAAGGAAGGTTATGTTTTTTCGAGAGTATGTACGTCTGTGCGTATGTCCGTATCTGCGTATGTACGTATGTGCGTATGTACGTATGTCCGTATGTACGTATGTGCGTATGTCCGTATGTCTGTATGTCCGTATGTACGTATGTGCGTCTGTTCTGTTGCGTATGTCCGTATGTGCGTATGTGCGTATGTCCGTATGTGCATATGTGCGCATGTGCGTATGTACGTATTCGTCCTCGTTGTATTATACGTCCTCAGTTGCGACTAGAGAAACAAAATATAGCGGTACGAAGTTCGCCGGGTCACCTAGTATATTATATATCGTCTGCTTACTGGTAAAACAAGATAAATGCACTTTTTGACTAAATCGAGTTAAAAATGCCATCACATGTAATTTTGTACGCGATACCTACTGGTAAAACCGAATAAAAGCAATGTCCAGTGGCTGCTGAGATAATGAGTTTGTAAAAGGGATATCTTCTCAGATTTTGAAAAATATATACCAGTATAACATAATAAACAATCTTATGGCTTAAATCCGTTTCAGTTTATACAGATAAATAATAATAAATACGGTTAAAGCGTTTTACATTTTATAGTTTAAGCTGTAAAATGAGAAGAATTATTCTGAGAAAATGTCATAAGCGCATTTATTATTACTATGAACCTTCTAATTTAAACACCTTAATCATAATAAAGTTACTTATTCCATTTTACTAGTTAAATATTTCTACTTGGTTTGCTCATTTCTCTACAGCCAAAACGAAATAAATGTCATTTATTATTTTTTAGCGATCGATCGCAATTATCACATTGCGTACGCGCATGCTCAACGTGCTCCGCGTAGAAATAAATAATATACTTCAATAAGTACTAAAACTTTTATCTCTTTTTTTTGTTAGTTTATTAACAATCAGAAAGTTTTGCGAAAATAAAAATGAAATGTTCTTTACGTAAATATTTTTTTATTTAATCTTTTCAAAGTACTCTCCACTAGCCTCTATACAAAGTTTCATACGTCTGAACCAGTTTCGAAACACTTTTTCCAGTCCGCCGCAGAGACCTCGTTTACAGCCTGCTCGAACTCTACCAGCGCATCTTCCGGTGACGAAAATTGTATCCCTTTGAGCTGATTTTTTATTTTCGGGAAGTCACACGGTGCTAGGTCAGGGCTGTAAGGAGGGTAATACAGGAGTTTGACCGGCGTGCTGTCCAGGATGTCCCTCGTTTTGAGCGCGGTGTCGGCACGTTATCGTGGTGCAGCAGTAGCCGGCGGAGCCCTGTGTTTGGTCGCTTGTTGCTCACAACAGAGAAAACTTCTGCCAAGCATTTGGTATTATACCATCAGCGTTGATGCTTCTTTGGTTCCGTAAAGGAATTGACACCAAGTAGCCAGTCAAATTGAAAAAGCCCGCGATAAAAATCTTCACCCCGCTTCTAGATCGCTTCACTTGGGTAGCCGTTGATTCGTTTTGAAACACCCAAACCGTCGACTGGCGCTTTATTTCTGAATCGTATTGATAAATCCAAGACTCATCACCTGTAATAATGTCGTAAGCACGCCGAGACGAGCCTGCTTCAAATTTGTTGATCACGTCACGGCACCATTCCACCCGGGCCTGCTTCTGAGCATCGGTGAGGTTGTGCGGCACCCAACGTGAAACTATCCTCACGCGAAGATGCACATGTAGAATTTCATGAAGGCTTCCCGATACAACCTGCAGAGTGTGCTGGTCTCTTGATATGTAATTTGCCTATTATCATGGATTAAATTTTTCACTGCTAACACGTTTTCTTCCGTAACAGCCGTCAAAGGGCGATCACTTCTTTCTTCATCCCCCAAAGCTAGTCGCCCGCGCTTGAATTGGTTATACCAACGATACACGGTTGCCTTAGAAGAGCCTCCATCCATGAATGCCATTTGAAGTATATCGTACTATTTGTCCGGTTTCAGGGGACACTTGAAATCGTAAAAAATCATAGCGCGAAAATGTTCTCGGCGCAGATCCATTTTTTTAATGAGACGGTAATTTAAATTAGCTCGCAAACAATGTGGAGGGAAATTTTGAAATTGGAACGTAGGTACCTTTTTTACTTACAAATAATCATATTTTCAAAATGAATATAACTGGCCAATCTCTCAGACATTAAAATTTTTTTTTAGCAATACTTTCTGAGTTGACTGGTATTGATCACTTTTGTATGAAATTTATTGGTACCTAATAAGTGACATACTTATACTAAAATTCTACAGGTAAAACAAGGTAAATGGATCAAAAACATCATTATTTTAGCGAATCGTCTCATAAAAAATCTTTCCAATTAAGTAATTGGTGTCAAATACTATAAGCCGTAATACAAAACTGAAATGAGCTTTTTAAATCATCAAATTCAGAAGATATATCACTTTTGTTAAGTACAGGTAAAACATATTAAATGCAGTCCCCTTTCGATCTAAATTTAATTATATCCAGTTTTTACTTATAATGAATACTACATAAGAGTATATCTTAAAAGAAGGGTAATTAGTGCAACATTTTGCTTTAACAGTTTTTAAATTAATGTGTTTGAAATAAATCAATTTACAACATAAACTTTGAAATGCCATTTACTCGAAATGACACAGACTGCACTTATTACTTTTTACCCGTAAGCAGACGATATATTAAGTAGGATTAATCAATCAACTTGATAATTGTCCCGAACACGAATTTAGGATGGAAGATAAGATATTCAAAAGAAGTGGAGTGGGCGTTAAATGTTTTTTATTTTTTATTGGACGCTACACAATTACATGAAAGTTTACATAGAGCAGAGACAAATACAGTGTGCGCTTCCAATTATAGGAGGACACATCATTTACTTGTTATCCAGGTACATTAAGTTTGACAATTAAAAAATATATAAAAATAATTAAAAAAGAAAATATAACACGAATATCATACTAAAAGGAAACAAAGTTAATGACATAAGAGATAAAAATAATGTAAATGAACAAACAGTAAGAAAACATAATATCCTTAAGACAACACATAAAATTAACAAAATACCCTACCCGATACGAATACCCCCCCTATACGATACCCTTGGTAAGAGTGATTGTCAAACTTTCGGCCTTCTGACGACCCGTAACGACTGTCAAACATCCACGAATGACAGCCGGGACGGCAATCACCTTCAAAGCAACATTATTATTTTTGAAGCGATCAGCTAATAGTCCTAAGACAGCGGCAAATCAATGATAAGTAGGACATCGTCACTCAGGAGCCTAAAAAAATCTTGTAACAGTTTTTTTTTGGAATCACATCTCGCAGTTTCAACCTATGAGACTGTCGCCCGCTTAACCGCACTTGCCTGTGAATAAAACAACTAACGATAGTTTTCTTACATTTATTCCCAAAATAGGCCTGCTTACATAGTTTTGTTTTCAGTACGAAGTATGGTAGTCCAATCTACATATAATATTGAATCAGCCAATAGGATTCATTCAAAATGCAAAACCAAAATTGTGTCGAAGACCTGTGAGAGATGGCGAGGAATTTGTGCGGCAATCTACCCGTCTCGCTCTCTCATACGCGCGCGCTCATAGTAGTGCGGCCTGTTCGCACACTATAAAGATCCCAGGTCACTGCGCGGAATCTCAGCAAGTAACCAGTTCACTCTGGAGCAGACGCAGAGCACGACCATGCGGCGAATGTTTGTGGATGCCACAAGATTACCAGCCAGGGCTTAAAAAACTTAAAACTAAGCGACTGCTCGCGAAGGGCACCCCTGTGGGGTACAGACCTCGGCTTTGGGCATCGCTGGTAGAGGGCAGCAAGGGACAAATTGAATCGGACTGAATTAAATAATTGACTGTCTCGTCGGTCTAAAGATTCCCAGAGCGACTGCTAAACTTCAGGCCCTAGTTTCGAATCCCACTGTGTTAAAGGCTTCACTTATGCGAAAAAACTGTCTTTTGCATGGCTCCAAAAAATTATAATAAACTACCTAAATACGGGAAGCAGTTAACTAATGTACCAATAAAAAAAAAGTTTTTTATCAATATAACAATTTTGTTTATCCCTACATAACATTTTAAACGCGAAAGTAACTCAGTCTGTCTGGTACGCTCGATCGTCATGAAATTTGGCACATAGGCTTAGGCTGTTTTTTTACGCGATAACCGACATACACACGGGCGGAGCCGCGGGAAAAAGCTACTCAATTAATAATTTTAAGGTTTAAGGCTCGTAAGTCATACGAGGGGCCGAAGCCAACTCGCAGAGGCCCCCTTGCACAATTCTAAAGGATGAGAAGGCATCGACCGACGATTATCCCTGTATGCACTATACAAGTGCACCCTCGGTTGGCGCAAGACTACTGCAGAACATTGAAACAAAATATATTGAGCTAAAGGGTTGGGTTGGGTGGTTTGGTATCCTACAATTATGAAGACTATACTGTTCTTTTATTATTATGATATTTTAAAATAATTTGACTCGAAGTGACATTAAAAATTATTCTATTGATATTTGCATGCCATTGTTAAAGGCAAACAAAGAAAAGCAAGAAAAATTGACTAAACATGAGTACAAGACATACAACACAATGTATATCTTGTACTCATATTTGAGCAAATAAATTCATCGTTATCATTTCAGGCGAAAGACGTCCACTGCTGGACATAGGCCTCCCCCAAGCACCGCCACTTCGACCGGTTCTGTGCTTCTCGCATCCAGCGGATTCCTATGCCTTATTATCATATCTTCATTTTAATTCCAACCCTTGACGCTCGCTTGTTCTGACGCACCTTGGGACTTGGCCTATGTCCGACAGTGGACTACGAGAGATAATTCATGGGTACCTGTTCATCGGAGCCGGTGAGCATGTTGCCGATGGCTCTCAAGGCGGGTGTTCGTACTGCGGGAGACTTGTGGGCCAGCAGGCTGACCACGCGAGGAAGCAGTTGAGGAGTCATCTGTACTGCCTCAATCCGTTCGTTTGGCCCGTCTGTCAGGTAAGATAGCGCCCAGCATGCGTCCGCTAGAAGGGTGTTTAAAAGGTATGTTTTAGAACATGTTAGTGAGGACATAGAAGTATCGCGGCGACATACCAGTTCCCCCATGTTTCCCTTTACCATTTTGTGAGCAGTGGTGATGAAATAATTTATTAAAAAAATATTACAAAGTGAAAAATAACTTTAATTTCGGAAGTCGGTGACTTTGGATATGTATTTTAATTATTTGTCACCGCCTTCCGAAATTAAAGTTATTTTTCACTTTGCAGTGTTTTTTGGAAGTCGGTTGCTTTTTTTTTTTTTGAAAATAGTTTTTATTTTTCACTTTTTAGTGGTTCACATGTGCTTACCCCTTCACAGCGTACCGGCGTGATGTTATGTTATGATCTGGTGTAAACAATAGACAGACATGAGATTTCAGCAATCCCAGTCCATTTGCTAACATTTATTGAGGAGTTCCGTTGCCTATCTCAGAAGTTCTTCATCAGATCTTCACCAAATTGAAATGTAACCACTCCGAGAAAGTACTATCCCAAAAACTACCCAAATCGCTTCAAGTGTGCCCATAAAATTCGAAGAGTTCTCTTTATTTCTCCAGGATCCCATCATCAGATCCTGACTTTATGATCATGGGACCACCTGGGAAGTATACCCTTTCAAACAAAAAAAATATATCCAAATCGGTCCAGCCATCTTCGAGTAATCGGGGAACATACATAATATAAAAAAAGGTTCAGACGAATTGAGAACCTCCTCCTTTTGGAAGTCGGTTAAAAAGTAAAGCGTCCGACAACTCAACTCGTAAACCGCAGCCATTACTGCTCATGTTTTAACACCAATCAATCAACACAGCAGCGTTCTCTATGCATTTTACCAGCATACTGCGATCGCCAACCTGTCTGCCAAGCGTGGCGATTATGGCAAACCCCCCAAATTGGGGGAGGCCTATGTCAAGCAGTGGACGTCTTCCGGCTGAAATGATGATGAATGATGAAACATGACCAGCCCACTGACACTTCAGCTTGCTCACTCTACAAGCTATGTCGATAACTCAGATTCTTTTCCGGATAATTTCATTCCTGATTTTATCCTTCAAAGAAACTCCGAGCATAGCGCGCTGAGCGACCTTAAATTGAACTGAAGGAACGATGGACAGAGGAGGAGCGATGGTAAGACCCCCAAATTGCGGGAGGCCTATGTCTAGCAGTGGACGTCTTCTGGCTGAAATGACGATGATAATGATGAATTAACTCAGTCTATCGCAGTCCACAGCTAGACATAGGATTCTCGCAGGTTACGCCACAACACTCTATCCTCCGCCTTCCGCATCCAGTCTGTCCCAGCCACCATTTTAAGGTCGTCAGTCCATCGTCGCTGGGGGCCGTCCCACACTACGCTTATACGCGGTCTCCATTTCAGCACTCGCCAGCTCTGTCTATCGCTCCTTCAGTTCAATTTAAGGGCGCTCAGCGCGCTATGCTCGGAGTTTCTTTGAAGGATAAATCAGGAATGAAATTATCCAGAAAAGAACCTAAGTTACCGACATAGCTTGCAGAGGAAGGGAGCTGAAGTGTCAGTGGGCTGGTCATGTTTATTTAACATGATTATGATAAATTATTTTGTTGAGTAGGAGATAGGCAGAGGTTTGTTCCAAACTGCGAAAAGTACAAATACAGGGTATTTCGACGCACGACCTGTTACCATGGAATTTGCCATGCCTTGAAATTTGTCATCATCATTTCAGCCGAAAGACGTCGACTGCTGGACATAGGCCTCCCCCAAGCACCGCCATTTCGACCGGTTCTGTGCTTCTCGCATCCAGCGGATTCCTGCTGCCTTCACCAGGGCTAGGGCAAGTGTGCTATTACAATAGTGTCAGAATGGTCTATCATTGATTTCATAATTGTTGGTTTTGACAAGTTTGGTAATCTACTATTAAAATGGCGTCATTATGACTTTCCAATGGTCAGCCACTGACACTCCATTGAAAGAAATGGCATTTATTGGTAATCTCGTACATTATTATGTACGATATTACCAATAAATGCAATTTGAATCGAATGAATGACTGACTTAGACGGTAATCTGCAAAAAATGAACACTGATAAACTAATAAATACGTAAAAAATTTATATAAATGAAATCGGGCATGAATTATTGTTGTATGTTCAAATTTTGTAGTCGTTTTTGGAAAATCATTTCTACTAACGGGTTTTATAATAATGGCAATACGACAATGCCATTCATTATAATACAATTCTCTTACGAGAACATTGACCGACCAATGATCGACTATTATGAATTTGGCAGATTACGTTCTTCCAACGTTACGTCTTCCAGTACGCGGTCCCCACTCCAGAATCTTTCGACCTCATCGGCCATTTGTTCTGCGAGCAATGTGCCCTGCCCGCTGCCACTTAAGTTTGGCAATTCTTCGGGCTATGTCGGTTGCCTTGGTTTTTTTACGGATCTCTTCATTTCTGATTAGATTGCGTAGGGAAACTGCAAACATAACCCTCTCCATTCTTAAATTGCTGAAATTTGTCATCATCAACATCGAAACCCAAAAGTGGGTCTCTGGTCGGTAGGGTTTATATGTTCAACAAATAAATACTAGCTTACCCAAAACATCTTGGTCGGTGATCTCCAACAGATCTGATATGTATGGCAGAGCTGGAGACACGTATTCAAATTTCACCAATGGGTTCTTATTTCTGTAAAAAAAATATTAACGTTTATTTTAATTACCGCCAATAATTTATCTGTTAGCAAAGGAAAGGAAGGTAACCAGTAAAATTGAAATTTTCTTTAATTTTTTTGCAATGGACATCAAGTAATCTTTTATTCAGTTGGTGTACTTTTTGTATAGCATTCTAGTGGGTGTGGTACTCCATGTAAAATCAGTGTTTTGTTGTTGCTGTATCCGGTTAGACAGATGATGAAAGAGTTGAAGCGTAGCCAGTATTACCTGCAGAAGTTGCTGTATGTCCAGACCGCGGTGCGCAACTGGGCGGCGGGCACGCCGCGCGCGCACAGCGGCAGCAGCACGGCCAGCGCGCCGGCCTGGAGCACGGCGTCGCGCGTGGCCGGCCCGTCGCCCGCGATGTTGCCCAGCGCCCACGCGCTCTGCTCGCCCAGCACGCCGCCGCGCGCCAGCAACACCACCAGCTGCGGGATGGCGCCGCCCTGAGTCGGAGAGGAGAGAAATATTACCAACATTATCTTAAGATAAAAAAGAATAATGTTTATTAAGCACAAACAAAACGCGCTTTACAAAAAAGAAGGTACATAAAATGCACACATACAAAGTAGCCAAAAGCCCCGTATTCAGATACAAAAAGTTTTACAACTTTGTCCATTGCTTGCTAATGTCAGGGCTAGACATGGGCCCCTATATAAAAAAGTACTCTGTGCTGTGACATGGGCGAAATAGCTCACTGAAAAGAATAAGAGCGATTAGCTCTTCCACTCTAAAGAACGCGCGTCGGAGGAGACGACTCGGGTCGCTCAATAGTCAATAGCTCTTTGGAAGTTTAGACTCTTAGTTACTCAGTAACTCTTCTATAGCTCAGTGACTCAGACGCCAACTGTTAGCTCATTTTTTTTTGTTTGCTAAACATTGTGGTTCCGTTTTATAATGCGCGAATGTATTTTCTACTTAAAATCAATAACCATAAAGCTAGATTTACAATGATTTATGTCATTATGATAAGTTTACAATGACGTATTATGCCGGAGAGCTACTGTAAGAAAAACGAATAATGGGATCTGAAGTATTCCGAAGGGAAGCCGAATGATCCGTTCGGCCGGTGAATTCGGTAGGTCATAGGTGATTCGCTGAAAAAATACTGTGCTAGTGAGTCTGAATGAGCTAACTGTGCTAGTGAGCTATTTAGCGAGCGAGTGAGTGAGCGAGAGCAACGTCAATCGAAAAGAGCTATCTCTTTTCTATCACTCGCCCACGAGCTACCCATGTCTAGTCAGGACTAGAAAGAGAAGGTATATGGTGAAACCAGGGCATTCAATCTTAATACAAAAAACTGGGGACAGCAATGGGTATTATGATTCAAAATCACGGAGTATATATGTAGTCCCTGTACAAAATAAGTTAAAAAATGTTGTTTTTTTTTTAAATTTTGTTGGATTATAACCGTAACGGCTGATAAGCTTTACTTCAACTAAAGATATGAGATGGCAGCTCTGTAGCAATGTTCATTTTAATTCGAATAGATGGCGCTAAACAAATAGCAACTTGACAACATTGCGAAGCTCCGATAGCTCGTTACTCCTAAAATAGTATATTTTTAACCGACTTCAGTTCTATTGTTTACGAAGAAAAGGATCATTGTTAAAGGTTTTAATTACATTTACCGCATAGTATAACAATTTATTATTTTTTGATCAATTCAACACAGTATTTTAACTTACACAAACATTCATTGGGTGGGGCGATGGTAGAATTGCCTTAGTGGTTTTATTAACAATAAACTGGTAACCCCAATGTAAATGTCTGCTAATGCCTGACGCTTGCGCCGGTGTTTCGCGATATATTTTTATTATTGTGATCTTCCTGTGTTATATTGCTCTAGCCAGTAATCCAAACGGGTAATTTTGCAAAATTCTGGTCAGTGGGTCGTCTTAGGTCTACCATACTATGTTTAAATCTTTACTAAGTTGTGTCAGGATAATTACTTAGTTTCATAGTAATAAAAACACTATTCGCTAAATTGTATTTCATTTATCAATCCTTGAAATGTACATTTAAATACTTACTACCGAATAAAATTAAAAATCCCTATATACATATACGCGGGACACTCAGAAAGTTTAGGGAAAATAAAAAAATATGTTCTATAGGTAAATATTTTTTATACTATCTTTTCAAATTACTCTCCACTAGCCTCTATACAAAGTTTCATGCGTCTGAACCGACGAAAATTATATCCCTTTGAGCTGATTTTTTATTTTCGGTAATAAAAAGAAGTCACACGGTGCTAGGTCAGGGCTGTAAGGAAGGTGACCCAGGAGTTTGACTGGCGTGCTGTCCAGGAAGTCCCTCGCTTTGAGCGCGGTGTGCGAAGGCGCGTTGTCGTGGTGGTGCAGTAGCCCGCGGAGCCCCGTGTTTGGTCGCTTGTTGCTCGCAAAAGAGAAAACTTCTGCCAAGCATTTGGTAGTATACCATTCAATTCAGCGTTGATGCTTCTTTGGTTCCGTAAAGAAATTCACATTGAGTAGTCAGTTAAATTGAAAAAGCTCGCGATCAAAATCTTCCCCCGCTTCTAGATCGCTTCACTTTGGTAGGCCTTGATTCGTTTTGAAACACCCAAACCGTCGACTGGCGCTTCGTTTCTGGATCGTATTGATAAATCCAAGACTCATCACCTGTAATGATGTCGTAAACACGCCGAGTCGAGCCTACTTCAAATTTGTTTATCATAATATGATAAACAAATTTGAGATAGATTTGCCTGCTTCTGAGCATCGGTGAGGTTGTGCGGCACCCAGCGTGATACTATCCTCCTCACGCGAAGATGCACATGTAGAATTTCGTGAAGGCTTCCCGATCCAACCTGCAGTATGTGCTGAATCGCATGACGTAACTCTCCTATTGTCATGGATCGCCCTCGCCTATTGTCTGCTAGCACGTTTTCTTCCGTAACAGCCGTCAAAGGGCGACCACTTCTTTCTTCATCCCCCAAAGTTAGTCGACCGCGGTCAAATTCGTTATACCGATGATACACGGTTGCCGTAGAAGGCCCTTAATCTATAAATGCCATTTGAAGTCTATCGTAAGATTCGTCCGGTTATCGCCAAAATATCATATAGTACATCAAAATACATTTTTAAATAATAAAAACTTTTTATTTTTTTCACAAAATCGCACCCAATCCAGATTATTGCCAGAAAACATCTGGTTATGGCTGAAAGCCGATTGCAAATTAAAGAAGAGGAAAAAAAAACTTTTGGAAAATGGTTATTCCTACTTACTGACCAAAAAACCGTTTGCTAGATAATAGAACAAACTATAACACATTTAAAAATAAACACTACATTATATAATGGGGGACCAAAATGGACTAAATTTTGTAGAAAAAGTAAAAAATTAATACTGCTGGCGTAATCACCATCCAGACCCCATAAGCAAAGCAAAGACCCCCGCCCCCCTCTAGTGCTTACGTAATACTTGAATGACCCCAAATATCTGTTTCCGACTTACATCCACAACAGCCATGGTGTTCTCATGGGTTCCTGAGGCAATATTGGTGATGGCCCAAGCTGCTTCAAATTGAAGATCAGCACTGCAAATAAAAGGAAATAAAAATGAATAAATTAAACAACTTAGCAGCTATATTTGAAGGGTGTGTAGTAATCATGAAGAAGTAGTGACAAACTTCTTATCAGACCATGCCCGCTTGCTTGAATACCCTAAGTGCCCGTTCACCTGCACCTTGGATTATCTCAATAATGCCACTGAATACTGATGCCGCAATAAACGTGGCCACCTACTGGGCTCAAACTATATTTAAAAAAACGTGCACGAGTACCATCGACACGAAAAGAAAAAGAAGTGACAAAAATTTAAATATGCTTCGATGGTTCTTTTTCTTGAGGTTGGGAAATCATCAAATAACTTCTCTCGCTCTGGGTGGAGCTGGAGGGCGTGTCAGACTTTTACTGACTAAAACCCACCCGTGTTCCTTCAGTTGCCTGTGTGCCAGGGGCCGCGGTAACTCTTTCGAACAACCCGCACCCCTGGCAGGCATCGGCCCTTGCGGACTCAACCAGTTGGTGCTGACATCTCTTTGAGGCGCGCGTGGAACACAACGCGCCGTCGACACGGGCTTGGTCTTTACCGGACAGCGAGCTACCCATTACTCGCCGTCCGCAAGACCGCGCCTACAGTGGCCGGGAATCAGCCTGGGATTCCAGACGCTCAGGGCGTCTCCTGCGGCGACTAGGGCAGTGAGGGCGGATATACTGCTTCTTCCTCACGTGCTCCTTCTTCTCCGCGAGCATTATTGCTTCATGTTTAGATGGTTTGGTCATTTTGCGAGGATGAATGAAGCGCGACTAACAAAAGATATACGCTTATTACGCTAGTGTGTTTTACTTTAGTTTATTTTAGCATTCCAAGGCAAGCAAGATATTTTGATCAATGCTATGTACGCCGTAATAGGATACTACATTTATTTTTTTAAAGTGTCTTAATTAGATTCTAAATGCTAATAATCCACAAAAAAAATATAATGAATCGATTAGTACCATAAAAATGCATTAAAATTTTAAATTTTCATATTTCGCGCGCAATTTGACGAAAACGCTGGACGCAGTGGACGCCATATTGCTCTGTGAGTATGACGTCAGTTTGCTGTGTAAACAAATGTGCTGATATTTTGTATGATAATTGTTTATTATAATAAAAAAAAGTATTTTTCTGCTTATCGTTGGTTTGCTGTTCCTGAATGTAAGATATTATTTCAATA
Source organism: Polymixis lichenea (assembly GCA_949091785.1). Taxonomy (NCBI): domain Eukaryota; kingdom Metazoa; phylum Arthropoda; class Insecta; order Lepidoptera; family Noctuidae; genus Polymixis; species Polymixis lichenea. The sequence goes on from OX420959.1 coordinate 12,046,075, forward strand.
AAAAAATACTTTAGTTACGAAAATAATAAAAGTACAAAGTTATTCAGTTGATTAGGTAAAACAGCGGTATGACGTAATAATATGGCAGCTACTATTTCGTGGTGCTCGAAAAGGTTCAGAACTGTTTTGTCCGCTACCTGTAATTAAAACTTTATGGTTATTACCCGTACATGCACCCAACACCATTTGTGCTTGGTATGGTGGGGTACCAAAGTTTCGAAGTCAAATATTTCATCCGTACCCACTACAATTCCTCGTTACTACAGTATCCCATCACCTATTAGACACAAGTTTTGCCCTCGCCAACGTTCCCTTTTCTCAATTCCGCAAACCAGTACCATAACCCTTAAGAGCAGTCCATTATACCAAGCCCTCAGCCATATTAACAACATTTTGTTAAATGACGAATCCTTAAATGTTTTCGCGAGTACTGAACTGAGATTCCTGAACACGGCTACTCGATACCTGGAGTCCATTGCCACTCCCAGTACAATCTCTATGGAGTAAATTAATTAAATTTTTATCTTGCTATTAATAATTTTATATGCCGATTTTATCTTGCTTTTAATAATTCTGTATCCCAAATTCATCCCGTTATGATTTTTTATCGTAATTTTATCCCAGTTCTGTCTGATTTTATTACATTTTATCTAATGTTATCTAATTGTACCTAATGTTATCTACTTTTACCTTATTTGACTAATTTTGTTCTATCGTTTAATCTCTTTTATTTTTGTCTAGTTTTATATGTAATTTAACCTTGTAGAGAGAGACAAACATGGATTCTATGATTGTATGTGTAATAACTAGTATTGACCAATAACTTGTATGTGTGGTGCAAACTGTTAATGTAATGGTTATTAATTAATTAATTAAAAAAATCTGAAATCTTTGAATAGAATTTTAAAATTCATTTTATTTAATAAACTAAACATTTTCCGACTGCTTTTTGCCTAAGATATTTTAATAAAATATTTTTAGATTTTGCTCATATAGAATAAAATACCCTATGCAGCTGCGCGAACTCCGCACACTGACGCAGTCATAAGATCATCAAATGCTCAGGCGACAGGGCAGGCGCCGCAGGATGGAAGGTGGAACATTGCGTCTGTGGAAATTGTCTTTGCTCCGGCCGACTTGGGTTCGAAGTCTATTTAGAGATTTCCAAGTCAGCCACGGTAACACGTGTCCAAGCGGAAGGCTCTCAGATGATTCGATAAAATTGTAAGGGGATTTATACAGCTCCGGAGATTCTTAGCACCCCTTGCCTTACCGTAGCCTTGACCGCTACCGCTATGGTAGCGGTAAGGATAAGCGGGCTCCCGGGCACTAGGTGTCCGTTTCAGTGACGGCACGGTTGGCGCACTGGTTAGGCGCTTGACTGCTGCACTGCGTGTCACGGGTTCGATTCCCGCACGGAACAAATATTTGTATGACCTACAAGTAGTTGTTCCGGGTCTGGCTGTTTGTGTGTGAGTTTAAATGTTTGTAAACGCAATCACAATACAGGAGAAATTCCTAGTGTTAACGTTTCTAAAAAAAAAAAAATTAAAAATGGCGAGGCCACGACGATATTACGGGACGATATTACGATAGGACGGGAGGCCTAGAAGGGATAGTCTACTAACCAGTCATCTCTGTACAGCGCATCCACCAAAGGTTTGATGACTCCAGCAGTTACCATTGGATTGATAGGCGGGTTCTGTTCCCTGGAGAGCATGCGACGAGCTGCACGGGCGTATGTCGTCATTTTGACTGGGTCATCGGAGCGGAGTCCTGTTGAGGTGTCGGTTAATAAGTATTGGTAGATGGTATACAGTGGTGAACAGTGGTAGCATAATCTGCTTATAATATTCCCACTGCACACACAGACCTTCTCTCCGTAAGAGGGAGTGGACCGTAATTCACCAGGTGGGCCCAGTGCCTATTAGTAGATGTCACATGTCTTTGAATGACATGCCGGTTTCCTTACGATTTCTTCACTGTTCGGAGGTGAAGGAAAACATTGTGAGGACACCGGCATGATCTTGAACCAAAAAATTCAAAGACATGTTACATTTACCATCTCGCACTGAGCTCGCATGGTGGATTACGGCCCAATCCCTCCCACAGAAACTCCTTTGTCTAGTAGCCGATAATGTTCACTCTGTTGGGATACAGGCCCAATGTTTTCATCATGGAGATAATCATCACCGTAACAGAACTACCAAAACAATCAGCAACTTGTTTTTTAATATTATCTGAATCTTCGATTTTTTTATTCTAGGACATGTCAGTTTCCGCACAAGATTTTCCTTCACCGTTTTGAGAGCAGTGTTCTATACCAAAACTTTATATAAGCTGGTGGACATACCTTGCACAATCTCCGCCGGAGTATAAGTCTTCTCATTCCCATTGACTTCCTCTCCTGCGTCCGGCGACAGAGCCCTTCTCTTGAGGAGTTGCTCATCGCGAGCCTGCTTGCGGAGAGCCACGCTGAGCTCCGCGCGCTTACGGCGGAGATCCTGTAGGAGATTATTACTTATTTATAACAAGACTTATAATGAATGTTGATGAATGAAGACTGAGAGAAGGCCCAAGAAAAGATGGATGGATTGTGTGAGGAATGATATTAAAGAGAAGGGAGTGAATGATAGCGTGACAGGGGAGAATGGAAGAAGAACATGTATTGCGCCGACCTCAAGTAACATGGTACAAAGGCAGGGAGATAATGATGGAATTACAATAATCAATACCATGGGAATATCAGGATAAAAAGTATCATATGCCCTAATCCAAGTCATGGACTACCCATGTGCCAAATTTCAACCAAATCTGTTCAATGGTTTTAGTATAAAAATGAATAGAATGGCTCTATGCAGTAGTGGGGGTCACACTAGAAATTCTATACTAATTTAGTATGATGACATGACTTAAGGTGGGTTCTTTGAATGACTCAAGCTTAGCAGGACTCTTATTAGGAATACTGTACTTAGTATTTTTTGGTGATTGTTTATAAAAACTAAGTGATCTGCAAAAGTACTGAACAAACTCAATTTAGCTGTAAACAAAAAATACCTATGTCGCTCATTGGCAAGAAGGGTGACAAACTAGAAAACTCAGAAATTTTGAGTTTAGTATCAATGGTGAGCGCATCACATTATATTATTTTTGCTAGAGGTTGTGACTTTATATATCATCACATTCTTACCGATGCTTTTAAACTTTGTAATCATCATACCCAAAATAGCTCTTTTTGTATTATATCAAGCTTCTCGCAAATTAATGAAGTGTAGATATGATTTGCAGATTTTCAACATGCCTTTTCTATTGTGTAACAAAAAGCCATCTAATTAATATAACAGAATCAGGCCCTTGACCATTTGATACTAAAGACTGATAACAGTAATGTTGCAACTAGTCTCTGGACTCTTAGCTACTCTTTATCTAACATAAGCAGAGCTGGCTTAAAGATAGGTTTAGATCATTAGGATGGTTTAGTCACAGACATACACAAACAATTAAGGAAAAAATCTTTGATCTTATGACAAGTAACAGGGTAATTTCAACCATTGAATGTAAAAATGTAAAGGAATATTTAATTAGCAAGCATATTAGCACAATATTGTAATTATGACAACCTTTATTAGTTATATTACATAGTTTTTACAAGATTTTTCAAAAAATTCAAATCTGAGTAATGAAAAATTAAAATTTTAATTATTTATTTCCATTTACAACAGTGATCCATTTTTATGTTAGTAAGTTAGGTACAAAAATAAAACTTAAAAGCTATGTTAGTGTGTTATTTTAACTAACTAACTAGTACACCAGATGGAATTAATCACTCCTGCATAACATGAAAAACATAAAAAACAACACATGCATACATACACACATACTTACACACACATACATTCACACTCCCTCCCCCTTCTCACGCACACGCATACACACACCTCAACACTCTCACTTATTTGATTATTTGATTAATACTAGTTAATTAATATACTTTATAATGGTGAATCGTCACACTTTCACTCTTTGAACATCAGTTTAAATACATTCAAGTATCGGCCGATCACTGTCTCTTAAGATACAGGTCTCCTAGTTTAAGAGGCAGGGTTCATTGTTGTTTTGTATGCATAGACTGTAGATTTAAATGCTGTTGTATTTCTAGCACATTATTTTTGAACTGTGTCTGTGTGTATTATTTGGATAAATAAACAATTTTATTATATTATTATTATTATAACCAACACTTGCATGAAGTGGTTCATCATCGGTGAATTAAATTTGTCCACCAACATCTTCAGAATGCCATTAGGGCTTGATAGCGTTCTCTCCAAAATCAACACGGTATTTCTCCTCACCATAGCATGGAAATCATGAATGGCACTACAAAAACGCGGCAGCCTCAAAAGCATTCTGAAGCTCAACAGCTTGTATTGGACTCTCAGAGCATCCATTGTTTTCCACTTGTAACTGGCCCACAGGCCAAGCAGCTTGTGTAAAAGGTCTGGCAGTAAACCTTGAACAACGTGATTTTAATCTCCTTACTACAACACGCAAACCTGCATATTGCCTCTTACAGCAAGAACCCAGTGCTTGCGTTCAATATGGCTCTTTATATAATTATACATTAGACCATGGCTAGCAGTGTACCTTTCAAAATCTTCCAAAAGCTCCCGTATGGAGCCGGCCGTTGGACCCAGCAACACCATGTCGTCGGCGTAACTCAGGTTATTGACGCAAACGTTGTCATTCCAATATCCCGTCCGCTTGCTGCCGAGTCCAGCGATCAGCTCATTTACGTAAAAAGTGAAAACCTTGGATGAAGTCAGCCCCCCCTGCTTCACCCCACAATTCAACCCATACGCAGAGAGCGATTTATTCCACTTTACATAGTTCACTTGGTACGCATGCTTCCCCGAGCTTTTTCCTTAATATGTCATAGGAGACGTAGTCAAAAGCTTTATGCACTAATGAAACAAATGAATTTATAAAATATTTTGAACTGATTTTCAAGAATTCGAAGGTATGTTGCTTTTTAGTAAAATAATCAACTGTTCTTTGTTTTCTTTAGCACATCTTATTAATTGAAACAATTGACTACGAATAGAAACCAATTAATATACATTTAAATCAAAACAAATGAAAATAAAACGTGTTTTACAAAATGAAACATGATTCGATTTTAGAACCAAGATTTGAAATGCGTAACTTACCGTCGTTCCATGTCCAGCATTTTTGTACGACGACAAACGTGAAGAGTGAGTTTTTTCAGACATACTAATTATTATAAACTTTTCAAGTAAATACCCAAAACACAATTTGTTGCTTGCGTGCAATTATCAAACTTTTTCAAAGATCAACGGACGGAAGTTGCGAGGAGGATCAGTTTTCATTTTTCAAATCATCGGATTTTGACAATAAACAGCCTGAGTGGCCAGTAAGGAAATAATTTGGCAGGCTTTTGTCTCAGTATATTCAATGTACTCTGTGGGCTTTTGGCAGCAAACATACATCTTAAAATGACAATCCAATTGGTGTTTTCTATAATCATTAAAGTACAACAGACACTATTTCACTGTAGATTAATTTATTGTATATATAAATATAATCGATGTTTTAAATAAACCTTACTTTTTCATGATGGCAACTGACGGTATGAAAGTGAATAGAAAAACAATATTTTCTATAGGTTGGTATCTTTTTAATAATTAGGGAAAAACTTAATAATCGGTTTTAGATCGAGCTCTTATAAATTTAAATCGATTTCAGGTCAAGGTCCAAGGTTAACATTCAGATGACTGTTGTTTGTCCTGCCTGAATGTCAGTGTCAGATTTGGTTTGATGTTTTTAGATTGACAGTCGTTTTTATGGTCACAATCTCTCATGACTGTTAACAATTTTATGAATAAATATTTATCTCATAGCTTTTGATAACATCAATATTCCGTAATCATTAACGATTTATAATTTAACGAAATTTCATTGAATAACATTCAATCATAGGTTAACATTTCGCTATCAATTTAATTTAATCAACTTTGCATAATGCAATTTCAAGGATGTTTTTCAAACCTATAATTATGTGCCTCATAAAAGAATGTAAATGCTAATAGCATTACATTGAAATTAAAATCAGGAGTACCTACGTACAACGACATGTGCTCATTGCATTTTAACATCGTACAAAAATAAAACAGAACAATAGTCAATTAAAATTTATAAACACGATGCACATAATTAGTAAGCAAAGGTTTGGCAAAACATAGAATTTTACAACTCAAACATAACTCAATTACGAGTGGAGACAAATAAATATATAGACTCAACTCTATTATTAATCAAACTGCATTGCGACTGTTTTCGCAACGTATTAATGCAGTCGAGATGAACATCCAAAAAAACAGTACTGAATAAAATAAGAAGAAGTAGGAGGCGCTCGTACGACAGATATTGAGTAGTGGGATGGGCCTAGCATGCGCAAAGACGTATTACTAAAAAAATATCTCGCTTTCTACTATAATTAATCTATCTATCAACCGACACTTTCATCTGGCGACCTCATATACGAAATGATCGTAAATTAACGTTATTAAAACAAGTTTACAAGCGTTCATGAACATGTAATTACGCAAAACGTTACGCCGCTGGGCGTGACATCACAAATCAGTCCGGTCGGGCCGAAGACAACACGTCTATGCCCCGTCCTTGTCACTCGTTCATGTCAGAGAGAGATAGGTAGTACTGGCAGGCCGGTGCTGATCGTATTCCGTCGAGGGTGTCGCCATTTTCGTTTTGACGAATATTGACAGCACGGCAGACAGACAGTGGCGCGGTCGTCGACGCAGCGTCTGCCGGATTATTTTTATTTTGATAGTGAATCATTTAACGACCAGACTACGTTTTCTGACTCGTTACGCGTCGGTTAGCAATAAAAACTCTATTTACTACAACAGTGACGAGTGATAGGCGGCTAGTTGACGAAATTTGGTGCTAACCTCTTCGTTCTTTTTTTCCTCCCGTCAGTGTTTTTGAGAACTGCAAGGCTGATCGATATGTGCAAGATTTACCACAGATGACTCTGTGTTACTCAACCTCGTGTTGATTTCTTCTGGTAAGTGCATTCAAATATTGTTCCTGCGGTGTATTGGAGTCAATAATCGGTGAGCGTTCGATAAAATAGACATTATCGGGAGCATATTTTAATTCATGCATAATATTATACGACGTAAACTTAATATTTACAGCGTGAAATGACAGTAGCCCTTTGTTGCGGTAGCTCCAGTTTGTTTACGAACTGTCAGGGGCAGTACACGGCCTAAGATATATTGCCTGGGTTGGCGACTATGCGTGGGCTTTGTGCGCAGGCGAAAATCTACCTTATCAGTTACGAAATAAGGTTTAAAGTTTCATAACTCGTAGAACGATAACGGCCCGTAGAATTAATTTATCACACGCCGCGCTTGACAAGTTGAAAACATAAATTCGACCTTGGCGCTCCACGTGGTTTGCAGGCTTTTGTGCTTTCTTCTTTGTTTGACAGTTGACATCGATTATCGATTTTTTTTAATCGATTAATTTTTGTGCGTTGTTGGCAGCAGTGCGTGTCATGTTGACATAGTTTAGCTAAAAAAGAAAAAAGTAAACAATTTCTTTAACGAGTGTTAATTTACCAAAATTTTCTTAAATTTCTTCAAAACTATTTCAAATTCAGTTCTCCGGTGATTGGTGAGTTAAATATATAAAGATTTTATTACCTAATGTTTACATATTAGTTGTTAAGATATCAATCTATTTTAAGTTGTTTTAATTATGATAAAAATCGCCTCGGATTTCGCGATAACATGGATTTTGACTCTGACGTAAATGTTAATTACATTCTTTTGTTTTTGAATAAATTGATTTTACAAAATTAGATTAGATGCACTGTTTTCTAATTTCAATTTTTACTTAAGCACGTAGGACAGTCGTATCTTAAATTATTATTGATTTATTTTAACTTATAGTCTGACAACCAGCCTAGATTAAAGGTATTGTATTACCCAGTAACTGGGTTGTGAGGTCAGGTAGGGAGTCGCTTAATGAGAAACACTGGTGTACAGCTGCATCTGGTTAGACTGGAAGCTCTCAACATAGTTGGGTAAATGCTAAGCAGATAGAGATTTTTGGTTCTTAAAAGCTTCTTATTTCTTGCTGCTTCTTTTTATGTAATTTTATTCTAAAAGAATTACTGTTTCAATGCTATACACAAAAAAGCATGTGGTATTAAAATGCAAAAAAAAAATGTACCTATTTGCATTACATGACTTCCATACGAGTTGTGTTTTTAACACGCTTTTATTAGCTTCACCTATATGTTTGTAAGCATGTTTGTTTGTAACCGACTCCATTGGATTTGATTTTGACTCACTTCAAACGGTTAGATTTAATTTAAACATAGACTTATCGAAGACTGATGATAATTCAATATTTAAAAAAAAAACTGAAAAACATGCTTTAAAAACCAAACTAAAAAAGCAGAAAATAATTTCAAGAAAGCGTAGGGTGCGTGATATAAATTGATTATAAAAATACCTCAAAAAGCACCCCATGCTTTTTTGAAAACTTTTTCTACTTTTTAGTTTGGTTTTTCGAGTGTGTTTTTTAGATTTTTTAATCTATTATTTAATAGCACTATTTCTTCACTTAGGTAGATAGGAAGTGTTACCATTAATTTGATTGACATAGTAGCATAATCTCTTGTCACTTACGCATTGTGGATTTCATCCAAATTTTATTTATGTCCTAGCTTTTGCGAGCGGCTGCGACCGCATGGAGGGTAAAAATAATCCTACGGGAACACACTGCTGCAATAAAAAGTATCATAAGTGTCAATCCAGGCTATAATCAACCTGTGTGTCAAATTTCATCCAAATCCATTCAGATATTTCGCGTGATTGAGTAACAGACATCCAAACATATGAACTTACACAATTATAATATAGATATTTGGTTATTTGTATGTGACAATAATAATAATAAAAAAAATATTCCACATAATTAAAATAACAGAAAAATAACAGTAACATTAATAGATTACAATAATAAATATTTCATAGTTAAATACAAATACATTAAACTGCCCGGTGGTCGCCAATTACAGGGCAAAATACTTCGGTAACCCAGGTACCCTACGTGAGATTGTCAGCAACACCAAGGCGTTGCTGGCCTTTCTCGAGGAGCTGGGGTGGATCGAATGACCGATTCTCCCACCCGTACGCAAAATACGCGCTTAGACGTGGAGTTGCAGACAACAGCCCGTATTACCTATTACCTATTACCTATTACATAAATCTTAAAATTAACAGTCAATAGCGGCATCAATGGGCATGACAACAGTGCTCAATACATGGTAGCAGGGTCATTGACGCAGATTCAGATTCAGAGTATTTATTTGTAAACATAGGTAACAGATACACAAGTGTGAGATATTACAGTTTTGTTAGTCCTCTATGCTTTGCCATTAGGCGTACAAATGCTAGTATCAATGTCAATTACTTATTTATTTTGACAACTGTTGGTGCTATTTAGGCCACCGCCACACGTAGATCTGATACATTATTTTTGACTTGACATGATTTTGCTACTCCAAGTTCAAATTTTTCAAAATTTCCTCGCTGTTAGATTTTGTCAGCATCTATAGGTATTATTACACTTTTCTACGAAACAGAAATTTTAGTTTTTGATAACTAACCAATTATTTCTACGCTAGGGGGCTCAGAATAATTTATTTTAAAGAATCAAACTACAACATTCCCTTTGAAAAAAGCCTTTTACTGGTAGTGCTTATCCGGATCCATTTTAACAAAGTTTTGTAAAGTATCTCTCCTCACATTGGAAATAAAAGAATTTTAAAGTAAATAGGGCTCGCTCTCCAGGATGATTAATGTTGTTTTCTTCTAAATGAACATCCCTCCGTTAATCTAGCGCGACCACCGGTGGGCTGGCAAAGGATCGTTGAGCATCCTGCACATACGTCCACCCTTTGCGCGTGACTTTTTTTTGTTTTTTTTTTTTTTTTGTTTTTTTTTTTTTTTTTTTGGGAAGGGCATCTCGTAGTTGACCTTGAGAGGCCGTAACTACTTAACCGGGCTTTCCTGTGGGGACTAATAGTTTTTAGGCTAAGAGCCTCCAGCCAGGGCTTACAAACTAAAATTAAAAACCTACAGCAACTGCGCACTGAGGGCACCCCCTGCGGGGTACGAGCCTCGGCTCAGGGAGTCACTTTCAGGGAGGGCAGCAAGTGGGGACAGGCTGGATCAATAATTTCTTTATTATTAATCATGGGGATTTTAACTCTACTTGCTCAGCTTCGGCGCGGGCTGGCACTTCTGCGGGCAAGGGACGGTTGGGGGAGGATTCGTTTACTCGGGGTCTTCGCGAGGCGCGAGGACCTCGGCGGCGAGGTCGAAAACACGGTCTTGCGCGTGACTGAATGCAGTTGTGATTTTATAGCAGCCAGGGCACTTGACATCCATAAACTATGAGTTCATATGTGACACCAGACCCTTCATTTACTTTTTTTTTTTTTCTGGGTGGGATATCATCAAATAACTTATCCCGCTCTGGGTGGATCGGGAGGGCGTGTCAGACTTTTACTGACTAAAACCCACCCGTGTTCCCTCACTTGCCTGTGTGCCAGGGGCCGCGGTAGCTCTTTCGAACAACCCGCACCTCTGGCAGGCATGGCCCTTGTGGACCCCATCAGTTGGTGCTGACATCTCTTTGAGGCGCGCGTGGAACACAACGCGCCGTCGACCCGGGCTTGGTCCTTACCGGACAGCGAGCTACCCATTACTCGCCGTCCGCAAGCCCGTGCCTTCATTTACTTGTGTTTCCTTTTCTGCGACGCGGGAGAAGGAAGCAGTAAATCATTTTTTTTTTTTTTTTGAAACGTTGCCCCACACTAGGAATTTCTCCTGTATTGCAGGTGCGTTTACAAACATATAAGCTCACATACAGAAACATCCAGACTCGGAACAACTACTTGTAGGTCATACAAATATTTGTTCCGTAATTGCGAGTGGCATGGTTACAGCGTTGATGCAGAACCGGAAAAGGGCTGAATCATGATTTTTTAAAAACCTGTATCATCATCATTCTCCTAACTTGATCCCAATTTATTTGGGGTCAGCGCAACATGTCTTGCTACCCTTGCTTTATAAACATACTAGCTGTTTTTGCCAGCGGCTTCGCCCGCGTGGGGGCCGAAAATCGTCCCTCGGGAACGTACTATCGGGATAAAAAGTATCCCATGTGTTAATCCAGGTTACAAACTATCTGTGTGCCAAATTTCATCCACATCCGTTCAGCCGTTTTTGCGTGATTGAATAACAAACATCCAAACATCTTCACAAATTTTCACATGTATAATATTACTAGCTTTTGCCAGCGGCTCCGCCCGCTTGGAGTCGTAAATTATCCCACGGGAACGTACTACCGGGATAAAAAGTATCCTATATATTAATCCAGGTTATAAACTATCTGTGTGCCAAATTTCATCCAAATCCATTCAGCAGTTTTTGCGTGAAAGAGTAACAAACATCCATCCATCCATCCATACATACTTACAAACTTTCGCGTTTATAATATTATTAGGATAATAGGAAGTAGGATAATTCTTTTGTATCTGTGTGTGTGTGTCACTGAACTCCTCCTAAACGGCGAATTGTGATTTTTTTAAATGTGTGTTTAGGTAGGTCCCTGGATGGTTTAGATTCGTAATTGCACCCGGAAGGTGGGGCTGAACGGGCAGGGCAACGTCTGTCAAGTCTGCTAGTATTTAAAAAAAAATCCTATGCTGTCATGGTGTATATAAGCTAGATTACTGCTAATTTCGGAACTCGGTGACTTTGGTATTAAAAAAATTGTCACCTCCTTCCGAAATTAAAGTTATTTTTCAATTTGTAGTGTTTTTTTGGAAGTCGGTTGTTTTTTTTTTTTTGGGAAAAGTTTTTATTTTTTACTTTTTAGTTATAGTACCCAGTTACTGGGTTGTGGAGGTCAGATAGGCAGTCGCTCCATGTAAAATACTGGTATTCAGCTGCATCCGGTTAGACTGGAAGCCGACCCAACATAGCTGGGAAAAAGCTAGGCAGATGATGATGATGATGAGTTATAGTACCTACCTCACACCAATTCGAAATTTCATCATCGTCGAGGTCAAAACAATGCATATTTATGCGATTGCAGCAATCGCGGTTCATTGCTGTAATTTTTTGAAGAGTTCCGTTGCCTGTCTCCGAAACGCATCATCAGATCTATATGAAATTTAAATGAGACCATTTCGGAATAAACCGTTTTCGAACAAAAAAATAATTTTGTAAATACGTCTATTTATGACGGAGTTTTGCCCGAATATAAATTTAAAATAAACATGTCGAATTGATAAGTTCCTTCTTTTTGAAATCGCTTAAAAAATCCTCAGACACTACATAACATCATGCTTTGTTTCCCTGAATGTTTGAGCAGAGATACAGCTACATATGGTACTAGTATAAGTCTCATGTATTGAAAATTATTTAAATAGTGGATATTAGAGTTAGAGAGTAGTTAATAGTAGAATTAGTGGATTAGCACCTGGTGGAGTTCAGTAGTTTAGCTACACGCACGGGAAGAAGGCCCAAGATAATGTATGTACTAGGTCCGTTCTGCGGTTTCGCCCACATAAATCTCGAACTCGTGGGAATATTGGGAAAATAAGTATCAAATGTCCTAATCCAGGTCATGGTCTACCCATGTGCCAATTTTCATCCATATCTGTTCAGACGCTTTAGCGCGGAAGCGTAACAAACCCGATCCTGGCTGGCAATTGTAGATTTTTATGTTAGTCAGAAGCCAGAAAGTCTGACAACCAGTCTAACCAAGGGATATTATATTTCCCAGTAACTGGGTTGTACAGGTCAGATAGGCGGTCGCTCCGTGTTCATTAGTGGAATTCAACTGCATCTGGTTACACTGGAAGCCGACCCCAACATAGCTGGGAAAAAGCGAGGCAGAGTTATTGACAAGTACACACAATCGTCCAGCTAAAAGGAAAAAAATAATCTAATAACATTAATATAACACGGCGAAGACACGTGAGATATAAAAGTGCAGCCTATCTAGCTCGGTAACAGCGTCGTTATCTTTAAACAGAAAATGATAGATCTTGTCAACGTTCATTGTGACTTTAGTTCCAAAGCATGCTTATACGGGAGTAACGGCCCCGACTTTCGGCCCCCGGGTTTCGTACCCAGGCAGGTGGCTTCGTTTTTGGAAGTAATTTCATCACCACGGCTCTCAAAACCGTGAACGAGTTCATCGTCAGGAAACCGGCATGTCTTAGATAGAACCAACAATTTTGAGACATGTGACGTCTACCCAGCCAGCCAGCCAGCGTGGTAGATTACAGCCCACTCCCTCTTGAAGAGAGGAGGCCTGTCTCCCAGCAGTCGAAACAATATACGCTGATTATGCATACTACACGGGAATGCAAGATGATTGCAAGACGGTTGATTCTGAATGATGATGTAGCTAAAAAGGAGGTGACTGCTGACAGGGCGACTAACAGAGAAGTGTGGAAGAAGGTATGTTGAGCTGACTCCAAATAAATTGGGATTTTTTTTTGTTTTTGGGGTGGGAAGTTATCAAATAACTTCTTCCGCTCTGGGCAGAGCGGGAGGGCGTGTCAGACTTCGACTGACTAAACCCACCCGTGTTCCTTCAGTTGCCTGTGTGCCGGTATCACTTTGGCATTGGACCTTGCGGATCCCACCAGTTAGTGCTGACATCTTTGAGGCGCGCCTGGAACACAATGCGCCATCGACTTGGGCTTGGTCCTTACCGGACAGCGAGCTTCCGATTACTCGCTATCCGCAAGCCCGCGCCTACGGTGGTCGGGAATCAGCCTGGGATTCCCGACGCCCAGGGCGTCTCCTGCGGCGACTAGCCGTAAGGGCGCATATACTGCCTCTCACTCACGTGCGCCGCCTCCCTCTTCGCGAGCATTACTGCTTCACAGGAGGTGACGGCTACCCATGCACTCTCGCTCCGGACCATGGCCTGGACCAGAGCCGGACGCGAGAGATCGCCGCCGCCGATCGCCTCCTCGAGGACAGGGCGGTGTTGCGCCCAAGCCGGGCAGACCTCCACCGTATGCTCCACCGTGTCAGGGCAAATAAATTGGGATGAGGGCAAGATTATGCTGATGTTGATTGTCATAAAGACTCGAAAAGTTACGGTTTTATTGGAAACCTCTGTAGATCCATCCATCATCATTCTCATGCCCTTACTTCATCATCATCATCATATCAGCCGAAAGACGTCCACTGCTGGACATAACCCTCCCCAAAGGGTGTCATAATCGTAAAATATGCCATAATCGCCACGCTTGGCAGGCGGGTTGGCGATCGCAGTATGGTGGTCAAATGCATAGAGAACGCTGCTGCCCATTCTCTAATAAGTCCCTTAGTCGCTTTCTACGACACCCACGGAAAGAAATGGGATGGTGCTATTCTTTTATTTGTGGTCGGCGAAACATGTCTTTTTCTCCCACACTTCTCTATCAGTCGTCATCTCCGTAGTCACACCCTTTCTAACCATATCATCATTCACACAGTCCACCCATTCTTTCTTTGGTCTCCCCCTACTCTTATAGCCATCGACATTCATACTCAAAACTTTCGTCACGACATTTTCCTCATTCCTGCATATCACATGCCCATGCCATGACAATCGATTTCCATACAACTTTTCAGTCCAGTTTCAGAGTTGCAAATGCATAAACAATACTTGTATCGATATTAGCAAGAAGAATTTTGTCGTCTGATTTGTTGCATTGCGTTCCGTTACCACAGTTTATGGGCGCAGTGTCTGCAATTCGCTTTTTACCCGACTGCGCCAAAAGGAGGGTTATGTTTTTCGAGAGTATGTTTGTATGTATGTATGTATAATTGTTTGGCACGCTCTGCAGCCTGAACGGCTCGATGGATTTTAGCTTGAGAGGTTTCGTTAGATTCGTATTTACTGTGAGAGTGACACTGGGTATATCAAAATTAAAAAAAAAAACAAAATGGCGGATTGTTGGCGCCAAATTTAAATGTTTGGCACGCTCTGCGGCCTGAACGGCTCGATGGATTTTAGTTTGCGAGGTGTCGTTAGAATCGTAATTACTGTGAAAGTGATATCGTAATAAAAAAAGGTAATTTAAAAAACTAAAAATCCCGACTGCTCCTCATTGTATTCATGGAAAAGCCCTAAAACAAGAAAGTTGTTGTACCCGATTGCACTTAACTTAAGAATCGCCAGTTGCAAGGCGATGCTTATAAACAGATAAATTGTAGCAGTCGGGACCCATTCTAGAAATGGAATGGCTTAGTGAATTGAGAGCACATACCTATATTACATTGCAGATTACTCCAATCTACTGACTAGACGGCTGACTTTCTAGAATGGGTCCCGACTGCTACAATTTATCTGCTTATAAGCATCGCCTTAGCAACTGGCGATTCTTAAGTAAAGTGCAATCGGGTACAACGACTTTCTTGTTTTAGGGCTTTTCCATGAATACTCAGAAAAGCAGTCGGGTTTTTTAGTATTTTAAATTACCGTTTTTTGTATGAGATGCATGCTATGGATGGTCCTGTATTCAATGTACATAATTATGTCGCAGTAGGTGAAAATATCTAAACGAATGTTATAAACAGGTGAATCAGTAGCGTCCCCTATGGGAAAGGGCGTGAGTTGATGTATGTATTCATGGTGAAGTGAAAATTAAAATGGGTCATTGACGTCATGAATTTATAATCTAATTAATAATTCTAATCATGGTTACCTACGTATGTAATTAAATATAGATCGTTGTCTAATCTTTTTGTCTGATCTTAAGATTTTCCGATTATGATAAGGACCCGCTAAGTAATTGGAGTCCCTTGTCGGAGTCCGCTTCTTGCTAGCTGTAACCCTGGGAGTCTTCAAGTCTCAAGAGTGAGCCTGAGCAGTGGTGGCCCAGTTATAACGGCCGCAACTTACAAGTTTTAGGTCGTGGGTTTGAACACAGGCAGACGCTTTAGTTTGTGTAAATAATTTCACCACCACTGCTCTCTAAACGGTGAAGGAAAACATCGTAAGGAAACCTGCTTGTCCTACAATCAAAATTCAAAGACATGTGACAGATAAGTCTACTAACCCGCAATGGACCCGCGTGGTAAATTATAGCCCACTTCCTCTCGAAGAGAGTACGCCTGTGTTCTAGCAGTGCAAACATTACAGGCTGATTATAGTATGTCACCGTAAAATTGTAAATACCGTTAGATTATAATCTATCTCGCGAGATTGTGAACTGACGAAAGATTGTGAACCGTAACATACTGCTTACAATTTAACGCATTATTTTTCGGTAGATTATAATCTATCGAGGTAAAACTGTCAAATTGTGAACTGGTATTATACCTTCCACTATTACTAAAGAGTCAAGTAACTGCCACTAACTTGGAAGTAGCGCTCGCCGTCGGACGCTGCCGCGGCACCGCTCGCTACGCTCGCTCGGCTCGCGCGCGGTTGGTTGTGAACTGCACCATACTGCTATAGGTTAGAATTGTGTCTAACCTATAGCAGTATAGTGCAGTTCACAATTTATCGACACTTAACAATCTCGCGAGATAGATTATAATCTAACGGTATTTACAATTTTATGGTGACTTTTAAAACTCCTAGACAAGCGTGCTGTATCGTCGACCGCATCATCGCGAAAATGTTGAAATAGCAGGCAGTAGAGGTGCCAGTACACTGAATCTGCAGTAAAAACGTTCTTCCGGTTTGATTGACGTCTTCAACTTTTTGTTTTTGGATATTCTAATTTCCAGAAGTTGTAAACATTGATGAAATTTATATTTCTAGCTCTTCTTCATAGTTGAGGTCCGTCTTTGCTTGCGTGTTGGTAAGCTCTCCCTACTCTTCGTTTTCATAACGAACTCTTTCTTTTAACTATAAAAAATATATAAAAATGTACTTAAAATTTTCTTTTTTTATCATAGTTAAGCCGTTGGTTCCGGCTGTCATTTGTGGATTTTGATAGTCGTTACGGTTCGTCACAAGCCCGAAAGTCTGACGACCAGTCTTACGACCAGTCTTACGACCAGTCCTACGACCAGTCTTACGACCAGTCTTACGACCAGTCTTACGACCAGTCTTACTACCAGTCTTACAACTAGTCTTACGACCAGTCTTACGACCAGTCTTACGACCAGTCTTACGACCAGTCTTACGACCAGTCTTACGACCAGTCTTACGACCAGTCTTACGACCAGTCTTACGACCAGTCTTACGACCAGTCTTACGACCAGTCTTACGACCAGTCTTACGACCAGTCTTACGACCAGTCTTACGACCAGTCTTACGACCAGTCTTACGACCAGTCTTACCAAGGGGTATCGTGTTTTTTTTTAAACGTTGCCCCACACTAGGAATTTCTCCTGTATTGCGGATGCGTTTACAAACATTTAAAAGCTTACATGCACAAACAGCCAGACTCGGAACAACTACTTGTAGGTCATATAATTATTTGTTCCGTGCGGGAATCGAACCCGCGACACGCAGCGCAGCAGTCGATCGCTTAACCACTGCGCCAACCGTGCTGCCAGTACCCACCCACCTGCCACCCGCCTGTTACCCAGTAACTGGGTTGTGGAATTAAGATAGACAGTCGCTCTCAGCTGCATCCGGTTAGACTGGAAGCCGACCCCAACATAGCTGGGAAAAGGCTAGGCAGACGATAATGATGATGCCGTTTTGTCATCGTCACGCTAAGAAGAAGAGAGTTTGGTCGTTTTTCTCTTAATCTAAAACCTTTAAACGAGCAACTCTTGTATCTATAATCTGAATCTCGGAAACGGCTCCAACGATTTTCATGAAATTTAGTATGCAGGGGATTTCAGGGGCGATAAATCGATGTAGCTAGGATTCATTCTTTGAAAACGAAAAAAAAAAATACCAGATATTTTACATTATGTTATTGTTATCTTCGAACCATTTGGGGTTGAAGCTCTAGGACCATGGGATCCGACTGCCGACATAGTATTTCGAGTCATTACCAAGCGGTTGGTCGACTCTTAGCGTGACCAGAGGGCTGGCCTATTGTTTCGCCATAGAATCAGCATGGTCATACAACGTGGAAATGCTGCCAGCCTTTTGGGCAGCTTTCCTGTTGACAACGGTGCAGACAATTTTTTTGATGCCCTATGATATTTTTCTTTTACAGATAAATGTAGGTACTAGTATTTTTTAAATATTTTTTTTATAAATTTACATTGGGTCTTCTTTTCGAATTAATTAGATTTTTGGTGTTATAGTTAAGGCCCCTCGCCCACGACGTCTTTTTGTAGCGATGCTGTCGCGCGTTTTGTTAACGCGCTTCTGCATCGCTCTGCATCGTTTGCAACGTGCGACAGAAACGAGCACACGCGCGGCTGTATCGATACATCGAAGCAGCCGAAAGAAGAAAAAAACCTAATAAGATCGCGACTGAAGCGCGGCAGCATCGCGATAGTAGCGATACAGAATCTGTGCGAAGGTACACAGCCAACGACAGCATCGCGGCTGTATTAATACACGTGCGCGACAGAACCGCTACTGCATCGCTACAAAAAAAATTGTCCACTCTTATGTAATCCTATGGACTATGTAATACATTTTTCACCCCACAAACTTGTTTGTAATTACTTCCTATCTGTCTTTTGCAATTGAATTGAATGTAATTGTAGTACACAAGTTAATCGTTGTGGCCAATGACCGATAATAGCGTGTCATTCGTAATCAGGTTTTCCGTTATTTACAACTTAATCAAGCTAGTGGCTAGTTATCGTACGCGTACCATGACCAATTCTAGGTACATATCTCTATTCTACCAAGAATAGACAAAGTTCTTTCTATCCAACTTTATAATATATCTTCTGCCCGAGCACAGGGCGACCCGTGAACTCGCGCTTCTATGAAGACAGACAAAGTTATTATTTCCATAGCAACGGGGATGCTAATGGGAAGCTAGTGATGTAGTTAAGGTGTCAAAATCTTTTACCATAGCGCATCGCTAAGGTATAAGAAATTGACATTTAATATGATTAAATGATCTTGGAGGGTTGTACAGACGCCAAATGGCTAGCATGACGCTTTCTATTTTTACGACGAATAGACAATGCTTTTTCTAAACAAAGTCACATTTAATTTTTCCATTTTTGACTTCGCATCGTAGAAATCCTTCTACAATCTGTCATTTTGTCTTTCGTTTCTAACGATCTTTCGCTAGGTCCTTTTGTATGTAGACTATTTCAGAAGAATATATCTTACCAAACTGTCAAAATTACACTGACAACAAACTTTCTACTCGACGGTCACAAAGTATATACGATTATCTACAAAATCATGATTCGTTTAGAAAGCATAACTGTGATAACTAATAGAAGAACATAGCTATCTTCTCCTATTGCACATCATTTAGATAAAAGTCATAATTTAGGTGCTCGTGATAAGCCTGTACCACGTCAAGCTACCCCAAACTGTCAAGATTTGCCAATTGTACATGAACCTTAGAGATTTGTAAAAAAAGTTGAAAATCTAACAAAGAAATTTGATAGTTTGAGGTAGCTTGATGTGCTGGCTGGCCTCTTTACGTATTGATGGTTTGAATGATTACTAGTGGCTGACCATCATCATTATCATCGTTTCAGCCGAAAGACGTCCACTGCTGGACATAGGCTTCCCCGAAATTCATCCTCTTTGACCGGTCTTGTGCTTCTCACGTCCAGCAAATCCTGCGGCATACCAGTAGTCTACCATAATTCATTTAAATTTTAATAAAAAATATTAGCTTTCTGCACTTCTCCATATAAATGTTAACTGTGCCAAATTCCATACTCCTCCGTCCGCGTAATTTTCGTAAACAGGGGTGCAAAGTATTTGCTTCGCGTATTAATATAAAGATAATTCTGTAAATACGTATATACAGGATAAGTTTTTATCCAGTGCGCAAACTGTAACCATGAATTCAATACATCATTCTAGACAGCGCAAAAATGTTACGTCGGTTTTACAAAAAAAAAAAAAACTGCTGTTTCATAGAAAAGTGTAATACGGTAGGTATTACACTTTTCTATGAAACAGCAGTTTTTTTTTTTTCCGCGGTCAAAATGGAACGGTTGATTTCTTTTTATATTACTGACGAAAAACTCTGGGTAATACGATACCCCTTGGTAAGACTGGTTGTCAGACTTTCGGGCTTGTAACGACTGTCAAAGATCGACAAATGACAGCCTCGACCAATGGCTTAACTTGATTTTGGTATGTAAAGGTGGTCACCCATCCACGGACCAACCGCGGCAAGAGTAGCTTAGATACAAGCCCCCGAATACGAATTACCATTTACGCTATAAAAAACATTTTTGCAACGAACTCAACCTACCGGAAAATAGGTAGGATGTGTCAGGAGTCAGGCCGCGCTGAAAGGACGGAGGGTTCAAAACAAAAAGTTCAAGCGGAACGAGCCTGAGTTTTAACTACCACTAGCTCTGAAACTTTTTTGATATCCTTAACAAAAATGTGTTTGTGAAATTATTAACTAGATGAGTGTTTGGCGTGAGCTTGGGCTAAAAAAACTTGACTGCGTAAAAAGTGAACTTGAAGATGGAAACAAGAAACTTGTTTTAAAAGGTTCACTATGTAACTGAATACTATAAGCAATCTCATGCAGTCGGAGGCGTCTTCTTTAACACTTAAATTAGTAGTTGTCCTCACCAGAGTTGCTGAGACAAAGCAGAGGGGTAATTTTGTAACAAACTCCCAGTAGGAATGGCTTTCATTTTGACAGTTCAGTTCAACAACAGCGTCATTTTTTGTAGTGAAAACTTCTTTTTGCGCGTTAGGCATTTTTTGAGATGGGAAAAAGCAATTGAACTCGCGACACTGTTACCGTTACCGACACCTCTGTATATAAGTATGTACATATATTGTGTATGTACGTACATAGATACACATGCATGTTGGAATTTTTTGAGATAGGAAAAAACCCTTGAACTCGCGACACTAACGATACCGTTACCGACACCTCTGTACCTACAAATTTGAAGTGAAAACTTGTTTAGGCGCGTTGGGCATTTTTTGAGATGGAAAAAAAACAATTGAACGCGCGACACTGTTCAAAAAATACGCACGTAATTGTTCAAGTTTACGCTTCTGTCGGCACTCCCGTAGTGCCAGTCTTTTTTTTTTCGAATATATTAAGCAATATCCTTCAAAGTGATTCAGATTGTTATTCATAGAGTGTTATGCAACTAAGGCGTAAGAGCAAAAACTTCATCATGCATTGTATATATCAGCGTATGATTGTGAACACCGTTAGTTTATAATCTATCTCGCGAGATTATAAAATGTCGATAAATTGTGAACTGCACCATACTGCTTACCGACCGAATAGATTAGGTTAGAATTGCGACCAACCGCGCGCGAGCCGAGCGAGCGAAACGAGCGATGCCGCGGAAGCAGCCGGCGAGCGCTACTTCCAAATTAGTGGCAGTTACTTGACTATTTAGTAATAGCGCAAGGTACTATCCGTCTTGATACCAGTCCACAATTTGACGATTTCACTTCGATAGATAATAAATCTACCGAAAAATAATGCGTTAAATTGTAATTGTAAACGGTATTTACAATTTTACGGTGACATAATATACTACAATATACGAATCAATTTTCTTTATTGCCCCTAGGCAGGTTCTAAAATTAACGGTAACTTCTAAGCTCTCACAATTACAACCTGTTTGAACTTTAAAAACCATTCAACACCTATCTAATTATGACCTAACAGTTCTTATAGCGGCTTATTATGTATCCGTATATGGTAGGTATACGTAGAATGTTATTTAGATGCCAAGATGCTGCCTTTTATGGCATAAGGTAATCCCAGGTAATAGAAAGCTTCATTGTTAATAGGTTTTCATTCGCTACATATTCAGCAGTGTGAAATTATAATTATAACTGACTGTTCTTAGCCAGGAAAAATATTAGGGAGGTAGACATATAGCAGGTGTGGCTATGTACATCTAAAATTAATTTATGGAGCCTCGGCAGCAACGATTTCCCTATTCCCACTTCAATATCTCCCAAAGAATATTTTATCAAAAAATTCTAAAAAAAGGTCTGGCAACTTAAAATTTATACCGTAGCCAAGATTTTTGTCAAGAATGCAGAAACTCGAGGGGCGAATATCGTTCGTATTTTCCCGCGAAAAAACCGCTTTGACAGCGAAAAAGGCGGGAACGGGCGCCATTACTAACAAGTGACGCCAGGCCGTTGTATAATTGGCGTCCACAAGTTATGGATGAATTTAATAACGTTGGGATATAGTCTGTGGCCTGTGTATTTGTGGGTAAAAGACAACAGATTTGATGTATTAGCCATAACGTTTTTGATTAATGTTTTTGGGGAAAATGTTATGATATTACAACGAGAACTCTCGAAAATATTGTGAGAATGGAACGTACTTCAGAAAACTTAATGAAATGTGCAAACACTACTTGTGTTTTTAAAATGAGTAGTTTTCTTTTCGGGGTTCCATTAAATCTCGTGGAAAAATCATATACTTGGATATCATCATGGCTTCAAGTAATGAATCAAAATATACCGCGCAATATTTTCTTTCGGAAGAAATTTCCACGACTTTTGGTTCCTGATAGAGCAAGGGTAAATTATGGGGATCTATGGGGAGGCCTTCGCTCGATAATAGACAACTTCCGGCTGATATGACATGGCTGCATGGGGCCTTATCTCGCGCCAAGGGAGTTAATTGAGGATTATGTGGTGTTAGATGATGACGAGGCTTTCTTGCGACATGTTAAAGCTCTAGTATAGGTATGGGCATACATATATGTTTAGAGATTGGTTAACCTGATTTTTGATAACCGTGTTGTTGAATTTACGACTTTGGCCTTTGAGAAATTCAGTTAGAAATATGTAAGCAACGGATGCATCAAAGGCATGGAAATCTTTGTTGAGGTGATACAATTAGTTGACGTACACATGGACGTAATAATATCGTGGCGGGATTTTTTCGCGCTTTGGATCTTCAACTACTGGCGCTGAGAAAATCGAACATTGTGTTTCTCCGACACATTTTTTTAAATTTGGAATGGGAAATCATCAAATGACTTCTCCCGCTCTCGGTGGAGCAGGAGGGCGTGTCAGACTTTAACTGCCTAAACCCACCCGTGTTCCTTCAGTTGCCTGTGCCAGAGCCACGGTAACTTTCGAACATATCTGCGACCCTGGCGCACCGTCGCACTGAGATGCACTCTGTTGGATTCTAAATGCTCGGTTTAACACCGAGAGTTGAAAATTCAGAGCGCGATAAAATCCCGCCACGATATTTTTACGTAGTCAGGGGTAGGTTAATTTTTAAAAGGACAATTATTTTTAGGATAGTCAAATATTTTACTAAGCTAAGAATGTACTCCAATGTAATCTGACAAAAGGTTTAAAATTACACGTAGCATAGCATCTATGTCTAGTAGAAATACGCAGAAAATGCCAAAGGCATTTAGTCCACTTCTGTACTTTAACTAAGTAAATAAATTCAACAAGCACAAAAGCAACGTAGCTAGTAGCCTTATTTTATCAGATGTAACTAACTTCCATTCCTTCCTTACTAATTGTACAACTTAACCCACAGATACCTCGTATATCCCAGCCGTTTTGCCTTCAAAAATCTCATTTCTCCGGAACCTCACCTAACGAGAAAAGGCAAACTCAAGCCGGAACATTTGCGCCTGAAAACTTCAAAAATTTAAAGTGGAATCACAAAGAAATAGGACAATCAACCCACCAGCCCTGTTCGTAATACTGTGTAATAACGGACTTCGGACCCTTTATTTTAGGGTTACCTAACTAAGGGTGTGTAGAAATAAAAGAATTTTGCAAGAGAAAATTTTTGGTGTTTTTTTGTTCGGGGTTTTGGGCCTAATGAGTGATTGAGAGTTGGTATTTGATACTAGTAAAGAGATCAGCCTTTAGAAATCAAGATTTTTGAAAGAGTAAATCTTTGAATTTCTTGCCGGTTCTTCTCCATAGTAAACGACCTGATGGAACCGTGCATCTAGTTTCTGAAAAAACACAAGTGTCCATGCTTCACATGCTCTCCGTTAAGATTCTCTTATATAAACGATGTAGAAGAAACGATTTGGTTTTTTTGTATGTTTCTTTGTTGCTCTTCCACGCTAAAATGGCTGAAAGGATTTGGATGAAATTTGGCATATGGAGAGACCATGACCTGGATTAGGACAAAGGATACTTTCTATCCAGATATTCTCACGGGATCGAGACATATGGACAAGGGCGAGCATTGTGAAATGAAGTAATCATAGTTTGCGTTTATAGGAGTTGTGAAAAAAATGTACAAAATCGCGATATAATTGTTGTGATAGACTAGACGATTTAAGGCAGTCTTCACTATGAGGCAAAAGACTGGCTTTTGGTAAAGAAAAACATTTCTAGAAAACAACTTTGTTACAATGCAGTGAGCAAAAGTAGCGATCAATGCTCCTCTATATGAATGTGGAGACCTTAGCACTGCAGTGGGTCAATCGCAACTCAATATCATACATTCTAAAGCTATTGTAATAATTCCTGCTTTCCTCCATTATTCTTCAGACTCCCAGTCAACTATGCCAATAAATTATGTAAAATCAAAACAACCGACTCCCTTCGCTGCACTAGTCTGGCAACAAATTGAAATGCTTTGACAAACTCATAAACGTTTATATAAGTCACAGTAAAACTATCTTAAACTGAAGCTTACAGTTTCAGGAATTCATTTACGTAGACTAGTTTTAGCTTTTCTTGTAATTTTGTTAGTTCTATGGTGTTGTAGGATTTAGTTATATTTTTGAGTTGCGTTTGCCAGCGGCTTCGCCTGCGTGGATGTCGATCCAGCAGGAACGTACTATCCGGATAAAAAGTACCCTATGTGTTAATCCAACTTATAAGCTATCTGTGTGTCAAATTTCATCCAAATCCGTTCAGTAGTTTTTGCGTGAAAGAGTAACAAACATCAAATCAAATCAAATCAAAATATTTTATTTCACATAAACCTGCAAGGGCACTTATGAAACGTCAGAAGCTAGGTGCACGGTTCCAATTTGTCGCTTCCTATGGAGAAGAGCCGGCAAGAAACTCCACGGTTACTCTTTTAAAAATAATTGGGTTTTACAATGTTTTCAAATTACAGTGATATTAGGTATGGGAGGACAGTGCAGGCCTGTCAATAAGTACCAGGTACTTAGAGGAATGAAAATAAAGAATGGAAACTGTAGGCCTACAACGTTCTCTCATTCACAATATGTAAAAGAATCTACATAAGTAAAATCAACCTATTTAAACCAAGTGATATGATTTCCATGAGAATCACTAATAAATACTCGTTATTACAAGTGTTGTATAATGTCAAATAATGACGAGAATATGTCAGAAAGTGTAAAAAAATAAAATTAATAAAATTAACATTGTAATTTAGAAGCAGTTAATAGACGCTCACATAGTTATGGTGCTAATGAGTTACCAGGGAAGCCACATGTGCAGAAGGAATTAATGCCAAACTTTCTTGTCTTCAACGTAGTCTTTTATCTTATAATATGCTTTTTTGATAAGGACACGTTTGATGTGAGTTTTAAACTTTCCATCGCTAAGTTCTGTAACCGATTTTGGCAACTTGTTATAGAAGCGAATACTGTTTATTAGAAATGACTTACTAGTTTTAGTTAATCTAAATTTTGGGATCACAATTTCATCTTTACTACGTGTATTTAGATTATGGAAGTCCCAACCTTTTTTTGAAAAGACCTAAATTTTTGCGAACATACAAAATAAATAACCCTATAATAAAAAGGATAAAAAGTACCCTATGTGTTAATCCAACTTATAAGCTATCTGTGTGTCAAATTTCATCCAAATCCGTTCAGTAGTTTTTGCCGGAAAGAGTAACAAACATCCATCCATCCTGACAATCTTTCACATTTATAATATTACTAATTTATTTATGTGTATAGATATTTACATAATTTAAAAACTATCTCTCTTAAAATAGGTAATAACATGTACAAGTATATCAAAAAGGAATTATTAATATTAGTCAGATTACGAGAATGTTTTAGCTTACCTACAATAGAAGAAAACCAAAGATAAAAAGTGCCTTTTGGAATTTCTTTCCGCTTTTCCATAGGACATGCCATATTAGAGAACCGGAAAACTTAAAAACCACTATTTTACCATATTAGGGGAGGAATTTTCAAAAATCCTTCGTTCGGTTTACAGGAAAAATTGTAATCAGTGCGCAAACTGTAACCATGAATTCAACACATATCTAATTCTATACACCCTAGAATAGAAATGTATCGTAGTTTTACACAAACAAATGCTGTTTTATAGAAAAGTGCAATACAAAAATCTGCTGTTCTGTACATTTTGACCACGTAAGGTCAAAATGTATGGAACAGCAGATTTTTTTTAACCTTTGAATTTTTTTTTGAGAAGAACTCTTGCATGAAGTTTCATGCTACAAAACCTATCGGGTAAGACTGTATGTTGTCTGTCAGTGATTGAATGATAATTTAAGATTTTTATTAAGTAGATGCATACAATAAATACTCGGACGCAAACATCAGTCCAGGCCATAGTTCAATTGATGTACTTTGGAAGAAGCAATCACTGCGTTCAACAACAAACTTCACATAATTGACTGTGCTCTGCCCGGGAAGAAATACAAGCAAATAAAAACAGTTGCTAAATTATCAATGAGAATGCATGTGAGTTACTTATATGAGCAGTATGTAACAAGAAAAGCGAAAAGTATAGCTTTATGATCATCATCAATTGCCTTTCTGACCTTCACAACCCAGTTACTGGATAAATGATTTTATTTCTGTGAGTAGGTCTGTACAAACACTTTACATGTCAATCATGTTGTTTAACTAGATTAGGTCGGCGTTTCCTATCTGACTACTCTGAGAAGAAAGGTCGAAACAAACTCAGAGGTCACAGTCTCTTTTCAAGTCCAGACATAATCTTGGTCAGATCATGTGATGCAGTCCATGTTGACTGACTGTTGTCGGAAATGGTCTATTAAGGAAATAACCACTCTATCTATACGATAACCTTTTTTAGATGAGAAAGCATCAAATAACTTCTCCCGCTCTGGGTGGAGTAGGAGGGCGTGTCATATTTTTACTGACTAAAACCCACCCGTGTTCCTTCAGTTGCCTGTGTGCCAGGGGCCACGGTATCTCTTTCGAACAACCCGCACTCCTGGCAGGCATCGGCCCGTGCGGACCCCACCAGTTGGGGCTGACATCTCTTTGAGACGCGCGTGGAACACAACGTGCTGTCGACCCGGGCTTGATCCTTACCGGACAGCGAGCTACCCATTACTTGCCATCCGCAAGCCCGCGCCTACGGTGGCCGGGAATCAGCGTGAGCGCGCATAAACTGCCTCTCTCTCACGTGCGCCGCCTCCATCTTCGCGAGCATTACTGCTTCGCAGAAGGAGATGACGGCTACCCGGCTCTCGCTCCGTACCATACCCGTAGCGACTGTTAAAGATTACACTATTCGTTTACCATTGCTTGCTATGTAAAAAACAGTGACAGGAAGCAGCAGCCTATCATCGAAGTACTTAAAATGGTTTAAAAACGTATTATCGAGGCTAACGCAATAACTACCAAAGTAAAGTTAATTAAACTTATATGGGACCACTCCTGAAACATACCCTATCCATTAAAAAAGATTTTTCGAAATCTATCCACCATTCACGGAGATATCGCGCAACAAACATAGAAAAAAAATGCAGTCGAATTGAGAACCTCCTCCTTTTTTGAAATCGTTTAAAAGACCCAATATTCCAAATTCCAATTCGAAATTCGTTAGCTAAGGTTCGTTGGTACCTACCCACACTACAAATGTGTGGTCTGTTTAAAAACGATGATTGCTTCTAATACAGTCAGTCACGATCTAGCCTCCCAATTGTTTACCCCCGTTAGCTGCCGGTGTGAAACAGAACCAGTTTTGTCAGTAATTAATAGGAAAACAAGTGTAGTAGAAATGCGGTGCAAGTTGTGGGTGATGGCGGGGTTATTGATTTTCCGTCTTATTTATTAACGTTGCTTGAACTTTAGTAATGATTAACGAGCGTTTAACCATTCATTATGACGTTTAAACATCTGTTTTAAAGAAACAAAAATGCTTCTAGGTTAGCGTGTTTGCGTCAACGTGATTTGAGTTTGAATCCTTTTCAATACTGGTTACTAGCTTTTGCCAGTGGCTTCACCCGCGTGGTGATCGAAAATTATCTCACGGTAACGTAATTCCGGTATGAAAAGTATCGTATATGTTAATCCAGGTTATAAACTATCTTTGTGCCAAATTTTATTAAAATCCGTTCAGTAGTTTTTGCGTGCAAGAGTAACAAATATCCAAATAAACAAACTTTCGCATTGATAGTAGGATAGGATAGTAGGAAGTAAGACTAGTAAGATTACTCATATCAACATTTCAAAGAATTTCTCAAATTTATCATTAAAATACTACGCCACATTGAATTAATTAATGATATATTTATTTGCAATAATATAGGTAGGAAACGAGGAATTGCTCTCTCTACATTTACTTCAGTCAATGCTCAGGCCTTTAATTAATTCTTCTGTGTGTCATACAACTCCTGTCGTAAGAAGACTAAAGATAATATTTATAATCATAAGTGCTTAATTGGATTTACCTTTTTTATGAACTTATAAATTCTAAGTTAACTTCCGCAGTTGGGCGCCACTTACTGTTAAAAACGTTATAGCGTTTTTAACAGTAAGTGGCGCCCAACACATACCTTACAATAACCTTTTTATGAACTGACCGCTTTCGCTTATAATTTATATCACAAATTACTTAGACCACACACGGCCCATCACGCTCACTTAGCGGCCCGCCGTTTATGGGCATTTTAACATGCGTGAATTAATGATAATTTTAATGTACCCTCTATTTTACTTTATTTGTTTTACTGCATTTTTTGTTTACTAAACGTGTAGTGTAAAGTAGTTACTTTATCCTTTTCTACGTTTGAAGGGTCAGCACTAGGAAATCGTGTCATGGGATTTCGATTAGTTTATATGGAAAACTTAAAGTTATTGCCACGAAAAAATATATCTGGCTAGCTCAAGAGTTGTACTATACCGTGAAACAATCGAATTGGGGATAAACTTTGTAGATGATTGTTAAAAAAATATTGAAAATCACTAAAAACGTGTAAAAAGCACTGCCGTATTTTGATAACTTAAGGCTTAAGTAAGAAGGCACCTATTTAATTTATACTTAAAAATAAAAACAACATAAAACAGTGAACCCAATACATTTTTCAGTTTTCCATAATATTACTTCTGTTTTGCGTAAAAAATTCGCAAACTTTCTCAATTTTGATGCCCGAAATCTCCATACAATTTACTATGGCGACGCGTATTACCCGCTATATGACAGAGTTCGAACCGCGGAGCTCAGTCGACCGCACGTCTTCAAGGTGGGAGCACGTCGCTTTTCAAGTAAAAAATACGCGGCAAATAGTGGCCTGTGCGTACACGAGATTCCCCGCACAGTGGTCGGAACTCACGGAGTCAGAACAATAATTTATACAAGGTAAGTACTAAAATTTAAGATTTTTACGCTCGAATCTTTTTGCGCGTATTTTTTATATTGTGTCATTTATTATTTGTTTGTTATTATTTTTACGTCTCTTATTATTACAAGCTTGCTTCGTTCGCAGGTAGGTATCTTTCCGGTTCATAATTGTAATCTTATTTTCAAGTATTTGGTGTGACATAATTTGTTCTAGGTGGTTGAAAAGACCTAGATGGTGTCCAGGATCTGATGATGAAGCCATCCGGTGGCAATAGGATCTCTTTAACTACACAACATAGCCCAGTCGCGTTTGGGCTCGTAAGATTTGTCTCGACAAGTACTATATATCTGGAATAATATCCAGGGTCTGATGATGGAGCCAACCGGTAGCCATAGGAACTCTTTAAGCATACAACATAACCTCGTCGTGTCTGGGCTCGTTAGATTTGTCTTTACAAGTACAATAGATCTAGATGGTGTCCAGGGTCTGATGATGAAGTCGAAAGGTGGCCATAGAAACTCTTTAAGTATACAACACAACCTCGTCCTATTTAGGCTCGTAAGATTTGTCTTGACAAGTACTACAGATCTAGACGGTATCCAGAATCTGACGATGCAGCCTGAAGATAGCCATAGGCCACCCCGAACTCGAAACGCATGTTTAAAGATTTTAACGTTTATTGGAACGAACTTCTGCGGCTTACGGTAGGAGTTGACTAGTAGAAATCGTCACGCGAAAAAGCGTTCATACTTGTATGCCCCCACCATGCGACTTTCTTCTTAACACTCTGAACCTCTGAAAGTGTGAATTTGGTCAAAATGTAAATCCAAATGGCGGCTGCGAAAATTTTCAAATTTTTCCCCATAGGTGTCGATTTCATAGTTTTCGAGGGTGCTAAAGCCGATAGTGGGGTCAAAATGAAAATCTAATATTTCGGCTGATAGAATTTTGTATATGGATTTTAAACCATACGATACGTGAGAAGGAATCTTGTTCCTGACGGGTCTCCCGACCGCACAGGTTTTTTTATTAGGTGCTGCATGCACCCAATAAAAAAACCTGTGCGGTCGGTTGTGTGCTCGTAATCGTAAACAATTATGTACCTTATAAAAATAATTATTGTTTCTGTAATAGTGAAGTAACATTGGATTTTTATAGAAAAATATGAGTACGGCCAAAAGCACAAAATACAAGGGCTTTTTTGCCAGCCAGAAACGCGTGCATTGGAGTAAAAAACGAAAAAGGTGAGGAGTGTGAGAACCTACCTACATTTTTCCAAAAACAGTATCTTTGACTAACGAAGAGCGTTCTCACTAAATTTTCAGTAGCTCCCGGCCGGTTTTTTTTATAAATTGTTAGCTATTGTACTATATACCTACTTATGTTTTTTGTCAGTAACGGGTATAAAATTGTATCTTATTTGTTTCAGGGCTGCATTTGGCGAAATCCAAAATGTTGATAATAATTGTAATATAGAAGTTAGCACCTATTTACGTTTAGTTTGAAACAGTGAGCGAATTGGAAGGCGAGTAAGTGGACGAATGCTTGAGCGAGTGATACAAGTGAGTGGAGAAATAAATAAGAGAAAGAAATTAGTCTTGACTTTGTTTTTTAAAATCATAATATAACAGCTAATTGATACCTACATAGAAAACTGTGCAATAAACAAACCACCCCCTCTCCCATCCTTCCTTACTAAGTATAAATGCAATGAAAAGAACAAAATAGTATCCACTTATATTTTAAATATTGTCTTCACGCTTCCCGCCGTTCGAACCACTATGTAAGCATTTATGTGTGCGTAAGCGGGGCGCACGCGTCTATTGCTGTGTGAGTAGCGCTTCAATACCTAATTTTCTCTCGCGCTCGCGGTGTATACGGCCCTGAAGTCGAGACTATTGAACAGGTATTTTAATATCTTACTAAGGGCTCGTTGCTTAGTAATAACAGCTGTGCGGATCGATCGATCAGGTTAAGCTACGCTTGCCGTGGTTGGTTCCTGGATGAGTGACCATCTCAACGTATCGAAACCACTCCGTGCCTTGGAAAGTACGTTAAGCTCTCGGTCTCGGCTGTCATTCGTGGATCTTTGACAGTCGTTCAGAAATCCGAAAATCTGACAACCAGTCTTACCAGGAGGCAGCGGTGAGGTGTAAATTTTTCTAAGAGAGAAGCCGAAGCGAAGTCGGCTTTAACTGCTTTATCAATAAAGAATACTTACTATCATTCTAAAATTAATATAGAAATGTAAAGAATTCAATACAATAAAATCGAACAGCTAATAACCAAATAAAATGTGCAATATTCCTCCATCTCGTTCTCTCTGACCCATTTTTCTATATCTGTCTCTGTCATAACCCGTTGTACAGCGGCTTGCTCTTCCTCCATATCAAGCGCTGCCACGTGACCTAAAGTGACATCATTACGGGATCGCTGTTGTATGAATTTTGAGTTCCCGATTATGACGTTTTGGCGCCGGGTTAATTTAAAACTTTTTTTTCTTGTAATACAAAGCTACAAATAGGCGTTTTTATTGTTTGAACGTTATGGTGAATTAAATACCCGTAGTGTAACTATATTTTTTGACAATTGTAGCAACTATTGACGTGCCATTTCTAATAGCGATAGAGATGCCGATGCGAATCCCCGAAGGGAAGCCGGTAGGAATCGTGTTATATGGTGCTTTCGCCACTGCCAGGAGGTATCGGATAACCCGGTAACTGGGTTGTGGAGGTCACAGGGCTCCAGTCGCTCCATGTAAAATACTGGTATTCAGGTGCATCCGATTTCAACATAGTTGGGATAAGGATAGGCAGTTGATGATGTAAGGGTTAAAGGCAGTTTCTTCGCACGTTTTCAATGTTTTTGACTACTAATAACTTAACCTTGGTATTTATAGTCCTGCAAAAACTTTTATGAGAGTGCCCGCTTGTTGTTTGTAAATATGTGAGCACCATGTATCTATCATAAAATTATATCTATCTGTAATTGCTTCACTTTCATTCTTTTTACCTTTTTACTTTGGTATGGTAATTTTATTCTGGGTACATCGTTTTTACACATAATTATATAATGAACTAGCTTCTGCTCGCGACCTCGTTCACGTCAAATTTCTTGCTCCTCCGACAGACCTCGTCGCTTCGAATCGCTCGCCCTTGCGAGTACTTCGTATTCGTGACTTTTTTCTCTTTGCTCGGCTTCTAAGAGTCTTAGCGTGATGTTATATAGCCTATACTCTTCCGCGATAAATGGGCTATCCAACACTAAAAGAATATTTCAATTTGAACCAGTAGTTCCTGAGATTAGCGCGTTCAAGTAAACAAACAAACAAACTCTTCAGCTTATAGGCTAATTATGCTATGCTTTTTTTTTTCTGGGTGGGAAATCATCAAATAACTTCCTCTGGGTGGAGCGGGAGGGCGTGTCAGACTTTTACTGACTAAAACCCACCCGTGTTCCGTCAGTTGCCTGTGTGCCAGGGGCCGCGGTATCTCTTTCGAACAACCCGCACTCCCGGCAGGCATCGGCCCTTGCGGGCCCCATCTGTTGCTGCTGACATCTCTTTGAGGCGCGCGTAGAACCTTGGCTTGGTCCTTACCGGACAGCGAGCTACTAAATACTTTGACTTTGACCACTGCTTTCCAAACGGTGAAGGAAAACATCGTGAGGATACCGGCATGTCCTAGAACCAAAAACATCTGACAACCCAGTGCGCCCGCGTGGTGGATTACAGCCCACTCCCTCTCCATAGACGAAGCCTCTGATCCAGCAGTGGGAACGTTATAGGCTAATTATGCTATGCTTAGTTCTGAGTTAGTGCAAGCAGTCACCTCAGTCTCGTAAATGCCATCCCGGTAATATCTAAAGTCCAAAGTAGCTACTAATAAATTGCGCAATGCAGTGTTAGTCTGACACCTTATGCCCGTTTTCACTAAAATAACTTCTATACTTGTAGTCATAAGACTGTGGAAGGGATAATGACAAAAAATAATAATAGTGAGGTGGTGTAAGAATGAATGAAATTGAATGAACTTAAAATAATGTACTTACATGCAATAAAAAAATATTTTAAATTTAATTAATTGTCTTAAAAGCATGATATGATTAAAAAATAGTAGAATATGTTATATATTCTTATATCCCACATGTTACAAACTAATTTTTTAAGTTTTATTACGAAATTAAAATTAAACCATTTTCATCATTCGTTCTTTACGCAAAATCGTTTACTACCACAATACTTAGTCTGGTAACAAT
This sequence comes from Polymixis lichenea, assembly GCA_949091785.1. Taxonomy (NCBI): domain Eukaryota; kingdom Metazoa; phylum Arthropoda; class Insecta; order Lepidoptera; family Noctuidae; genus Polymixis; species Polymixis lichenea. The sequence goes on from OX420959.1 coordinate 12,080,039, forward strand.
TTTTTTCTTCGAACTGTGAAGTTACTGAAGACTATTATGAGTCCAAGTATAAATAAAAGCGCACTACTTCGTTAAATGACAAGTAGATAGATAGATAATCATCTGTGTTTTTGATCGGCTTTTTATTTCCTGATTTAAGCCTCTGCCAAAAATAAACCTAACGAACCACAAAAAAACATAACCTCAAAATTAATCACGTACACAAAATTTTACAAACGAAATAACCAACATACCCACCTGCCGATCCCTTTAAACGTTCAAGGCGTGAATATAGGCGAGTTTCCATCTGGGCCCAAAGAATTTATGTTAATATTAGTTAAATAATAGAAGAGGTTGGCATTGAGATACAAATTCGTGTATTTTCCGAGGGCGCCAAAATAGGAAAGGGTGAGTTTTTCGCCCTAGTGGTGGGCGAGTATCGATAGATGAAATGTCGATAGCCTGGTTTTCTTAACATTGTTTTTTAAAGATGTTGTCTATAGCTTTTAGAGATAAGATAAAATAAAGCAAATAGGTACGATTATTATTTGCGGTACAAATGATGCAAAGAAAGGACACAAACAAGAACAAGTTTTAAGGAAATATGCGTAACATTCACGCAAAACGGCCATCGCTCAGCGTAATGCTCAGCATAAGATGAGTCTTTATTTGCTTTAAACATAGTAAAGAGGGTTTAACAGTGAACGTGTTCTTTCTTCTGATAACCTAGTCTTCATCTTGTTTAATTTAATTATTGTATATAAGCACAGAAGCGGTCGAAGTGGTAATGCTATCGGGAGGTGTATGACCAGCAGTGGACGTATTTCGGCTGAAATGATGATGATGGTTGCCGTATGGCTCAGTTCTTATTTCACTTTTTCAATTATTTTATTTGAAATCAATCAATTCGGGTCCGCTTCTAGTCTGGAATGGATGCAGCTCAATACCAGTATTTTCCATGGAGCGACTGGCTATCTGACCTCCACAACCCAGTTACTGGGTTCTTACCCATACCCCTTAGTAAGACTGTTTGTCAGACTTTTGGAGTTCGACTAAGGGATTACCATACGGATAGTACCTCATCAGAGCCTCGACTTTATTTGAATTTCACATGTTTATTTCTGAACTAGCTTCTGCTCGTGACTTCGTTCGCGTCAAATTTCTTGCTCACCCCCGACAGACCTCGTCGCTTCGAACCGCTCGCCCGTGCGAGAACTTCGTATTCGTGACTTTTTTTCTCTTTGCTCGGCTCCTAAGGGTCTTAGCGTGATGTTATGACCTATAGCCTTCCTCGTTAAATGGGCTATCCAACACTAAAATAATATTTCAATTCGAACCAGTAGTTCCTGAGATTAGTGCGTTCAACTAAACAAACAAACTCTTCAGTTTTATAATATTAAGTATAGATAGATTAGATGCGATCTAAGTGAAAAGACTTTTGTGTATGCTCAGTTTTTTCCTTTAAATAGCCTTTTAAGCTAACAAAAGTAACACAAGCATGGTCACTATTTAATTAGAAAATACCTACTGATAACAATCAAACAAGGTTTTTTTATTTTTTTTGTGGGTGGGAAATCATCAAATGACTTCTCCCGCTCTGGTTGGAGCAGGAGGGCGTGTCAGACTTTTACTGACTAAAACCCACCCATGTTCCTTCAGCTGCCCGTATGCCAGGGGCCGCGGTATCTCTTTCGAACAACCCGCACCCCTAGCAGGCATCGGCCCTTGCGGGCCCCATCAGCTGCTGCTGACGTCCTCCTGCGACGGGTCAGTACAGTGGCCCCGCCGCCAACCACTTTTCGGCCGCAGGGGATAGGGAGAGCGGCCAACGCTATACCGACACTCCTCTTCCCCTGCGGCCCCACCGCGTCCGCCATCAAACGGTGGCGGCCCCGTCCAGGCTACGGAAGGGAAGAGCGCTACTCAGAAGTACCGGCACTCCTCCTCCGCCGCAGCCTGTAACCCTCAGCCGCGATGCGTCCCATTCGACATCGCGGCCCGCCTCAGTTGCGTTGCACCTCACCGCAACCTACTTTTTGGCCGCTACGTCGTCGGCTTGGAGGCACAAGCCCTGACGAGCGGCCCCACCTTGGGGTTCCTCTTCGCTTCACCGTGGGAGGGTGACCACGGTTACTGAGCCCCCCGCAACGACAATGCGGGAACCCCACTGGGGGGGAATCAAACAAGGTTAGTCGGTCAATCAAGTTTTGTTTTCACAATACCTCCAATTCCTGATTGTAATCATTTTACTCACAAGTATTTTTACAGACACCTTCTATATATTTTTATTGCGAAGGTATGTACAACGTGCATTAGCAATTTGTGGTCATATTTAAGACTGTAGTAGTACAAACCATCAAAATCGAAAAATAATCAGCTGTCTACATTTGGGTCGAGTAGGTATTGAAGTTTTGTATGGAACAGCTGATATTGTGTTTTCGTTATATGAAATTAAAAGAAATGTTTATTGCAAGTAGATCGTTTAAGACACTTTTATACGTCACTATTTTGTTTGTGATTACGATGTTAGTCCTATACAGAAAGTTGTTCAGTTTGATAAATAAAACAAAACAATCAAAGAAGTTTAAAATAAATAAATAAAAACTTTAGTACGTTCATGCCTTAGGTGCTAGATGTTAATAAATGCCCTGGACTCCACACTAAGATTGCCTGTGTGTTTTTTTTTTTGTGACCAAATCCTCGTGGGTCCATGATTCCGTCTCTGTCTGGAGAGAACGGTAGGTTATGTCGGACTCTTGAGTAAAATCCGACTGGTATCAACCCGTTATGGCTAGCGGGTGCCATCACCAATTGCGGCTGATCCCTGGATCGTACGTCCTCCCGTTTATTTTTTGGGCATCGCATCTCGCAGGTCAACCTAGAACCTTGTCCAGGCTGCTTACCTGGACTTGCCTGTGGCTGCCTCAATACATTAAAACCACTAGCCAGGGTTTAAAAAACCAAGCGACTCCGCGTTAAGGGCACCCCCTGTGGGGTACAGACCTCAGTTTAGGAAAGCAAGGGAGGGCCCCCTACATCTATACGATACCCTTAAATTTATACACCGTGACATTTTAGTCGTCTTACAACAGCAGCCTACTTCATGCATCCAATGACTACTATTCACTTCCTAAAAAAAAATACATATTAGAATATTTGCAAAATTAAAAAAAAAATATCATTCACTAAGACGCATGACGTAGTTTGAAACACCCTGTTTAATGGCGATGGAATTAATGATGGAATGTAGTGGTAGGTAGGTAGATATGGTCTACCGTTTGTTATTAACAGGGAGGGTGTTTCATCATTCTAAAGCATTATTTATTTTTCTTTGTATCTATTATCTTAATTAATGGTAACAATGTTTTAATCGCATCTAGAGATATTTTATGACGGACACATATAGTGGACCACTTTTGTAAGACGACTAAAATTTCACGGTGTATAAGACCACATATTTCTGACCACGCTGTATTGGTTGCTTAAAACTTAGCCCCGGGTGTAACCAAAGTGCGTGGGCCATGACGAGCTAAGTAGGTCCGTTATGTAATTATTTATTACATAATTTTATAAGTATTTGCCTCAGGCTTCATTTATATTTCCTTATGTGTGGAGCTACCAAAAATAGTTCTAGAAGGTGTTATTTTGTTTTGGCTACCTTAAAATAACCTCGTTCATTATCAGCATATAATGTTCCCACAGCTGGGACAAAGACCTCCTCTCTGTGAGAGGGAGTGGGCTGTAATCTACTAGGCGGGCCCAGTGCGGGTTGGTAGATGTCACATATCTTCGATATTTTTGGTTTTAGTACATGCAAGTTTCCTTACGATGTTTTCCTTCACCGTTTTCAGAAAAGTGATGAAGAAATAATTTACACAAATGTCTGGGTTCGCACCTACAATACCAACGCAATACCTATCAAACCACCAACCATCCACCAATCACTTGTGTATTATTCCTACGATGGTTGTTGGTTTATTAGAACTTAAGAATTGAGCATACTGCAAACAGTTTTTTTTAACTTTTAATTTAATCATGACGAAATAATTTTATTTTCTGAGTCATTACAAATTTTGCATCATCAATGTCCAAAATTATGTTATTATGGCTAGATAACTATAATTATAAGTTAACTTAATCTGTGTTTAGTGTTAATATGCGGCTGACCCTGAACCACTCGTAATTGACAGGTATTAAATTCCTTGTTTTAAAATTATGTTGTATGAAAAATTTAATAAGTAATTTTGTAATAATTTTGTGTTAAAGTGTTGTGACGAGTACCTTACATATATAATTAAGACGGATGAAAAGAGATTGCATGCAGCGCAGATGAGAATGTTGAGATGGATATGTGGTTGTTGAGTGACGAAAATATATGTAGTTGGCTGCTTTGACACAGGCCTCCTCTCTGTGAGTGGTACTGCGCCAGGATCCGCCACCTGGGCCCAGTGCGGGTTCCAGCTATTTCGTGAATGTCACGTCTTCGAATTTTCGGTCCTAGAACATGCCGGTTTCCTTACAATGTTTACTTTCACCGTTTTGAGGGCAGTGGTAATGAAATCATTTACACAAAGTGCCCTTGCCTTTGAACCCAAGACCTACTCACAACTCGTAAGTCGCGGCCGTTACTCCGCACTAGGCCACCACTGCTCCAGGCAGAAATAAGTATAAAGGGAAATTTTCGAAAGTGACGCCAGTATTGATGGATGGAGAGGGAGGCCAAAGAAGAGATGTATGAATTGTCTGAGGAATCATGAAGAAGAAGGGAGTGAGTGATACCGTGACGGCTGACAGGGGAGCATGGAAGCAGATAACGTCTTGCGCCGACCTTTAGTAACATGGTACAAGGGCAGGAAGATGAGTATGACATAAAAAGAGTGGATATTCTATTTGTCTTTCTTGGCAATACATATTTTGACAAATTGACTAAATAAAATTTAAACCTTAGAAAGTTTGGACGGAGCACCGCCGTGTCCTCGTGGAGGCGATCGGCGGTGGCGATCTCTCGCGTCCGGCCATGGTACGGAGCGAGAGCGCATGGGTAGCCGTCGCTTCCTTCAGCGAAGCAGTAATGCTCGCATAGAGGGAGGCGACGCACGTGAGGGAGAGGCAGTACGTGCACCCTCACGGCCGTAGCCTCCGCAGGAGACGTCCTGGGTCCCAAACTGATTCCCAGCCACCGTTGGCGCGGGCTTGCGGACACTGAGTAATGGGTAGCTCGCTGTCCGGTAAGGACCAAGCCAAGGTTCCACGCGCTCCTCAAAGAGCTGTCAGCACCAACTGATGGGGCCCACAAGGGCCGATGCCTGCCTGAGGTGCGGGTTGTTCGAAAGAGATACCGCGGCTCCTGGCACACAGGCAACTGAGGGAACACGGGAGGGTTTTAGTCAGTAAAAGTCTGACACGCCCTCCTGCTCCACCCTGAGCGGGAGAAGTTATTTGATGATTTCCCACCCCAAAAAAAAACCTTGGAAAGTTTTAAAGAACATGGCACATTGCTCAACGTTAATTTCTTCTTCCATCCCTGGCCCCCTGTTATTTAGGGTTGAGTCCACTCACTTTTCTGCACCAAGTTATTATGTCATAGGTTGCAACATGCAATTGGTCCATAAAAAATGATTGATATTAAAATTATTTAGAAAAGCAATACTGCTTTGCGCTAAAATAGGTATGATGTCAAAACTTTCGCAGATAACTCTTTCACAAATACCTCTTACACTAGAATTTGAAGCATGCCAAAAAATGATTGCAAAATTCCGATAAGGTCAACAGATAATTAAACGTTCAAGGTACCATAGGTCAGTAGGACGCCCGTATTCAGCAGTTCATTACATGCTATTGATGACGTCTTAGTAACACTATTAAATATTCATTAAATTAAATTATAATATGTCCGTAAATGCTCACCGTTTGAACAGGCGCCAACGGCCCGCCATTAAGTGACCTAAGACGATCACTGCATGACGATTGATATAGCCTGCTTGATACAAGTTGTTTAGTTGTCTCACAATAAGGATCACATTTGGTCAGAAAAGCGCAGCAAGTAAAAAAAATCAAAATCAAAAGTAATTTATTCAAACTAGGCTGAGAATCAGCACTTTTTGAACGTAATTATAACATAAAACAGTCCCCCAAAACGCCCGACCTCCACCACTTCCTAGTGCTTTAGCTGGGAAGAAGAAGCGGCGCAACAAAGTCTCCAGTAGCACAGCTGGAGTCATGTATCGTAGCTATTTAAAATATTGAATTTACACCTTCCGAAAACCATGCCATGGGATCGTACTACCATGATGAAAGTATCCTATGACCTAACATAGGCCATGGTCTACCGGTGTGCCAAATTTCATCGAAATCGTTCAGTCGTTAAGGCGTGAAAAAGAGACAGACAGACAGACAGAATTACTTTTATGTCCGTAAATGTCCACCGTTTGAACAGACGCCAACGCAACGGGCCGTCATGGCAAAGCTCCTTGAATAATGTTATTGTCCTCAAGATGATCAGTGCATGATGATTAATCATAGGTGAAGCTTACATATTCTTGAGTTGGCCGACAATAAGGATATCAATAAATCTGAACGGAAAAGCAAGCAAGTTCAAATGAACTGAATGTGCCATATCTAGGTGCCGATTCTAGTAGTTTACAAACGTTGCAATGGTCTCTCTATTGTGAATTTTTGTCAGATTGTTTATGGAAAATCTGTCAAAAACTCATAATGTCAACGGTTGTAAATTAGTAGACATTTGCTCGGTTCCTTTATACAACGAGTCGTTTTGCTTACCAATGGTAACATTTTTTATTGCTGAACTGGGAATGTAACTAGATTCGTAAGCTAATTTTTTGCCTGTGATAGCTACTTCTATATGGTAGGGTCTACTATGCAAAGCTATGAGGTCTTTGCTTCATTATTGGTAAAGATACAAGATTTTCAATGTTAACCAATAACGGTCCGTAAATTATAGGGATCGGCCATTAGACTCCTAAGCGAATGAATAGAAAAATGCGAATTTACTGCATTTTCACGGATAACTCACGCAAAACGAATATGTAATAATAGTAACAGAAGGCTTTCTGCCTATGCCCATGAAAAAAGGCTCGTGTTTATGTAAAAAAATGGGGCAGCGCGCATGCGCATGCACAGGCAGTGTGACGTCATAGCCAATTTATATCCCGCTCAAAAATCGTTATAAATATGACCTATTTTAAATGCTCAATCATTACTCTAGTACTAAAACTCTCGTAGTTATTAACGGTAGAAATTTTACATGTTTTTTCGGCCAGAAATATTGAACTTACTACCAGTATTCAGAAATAGACGTTTTCACGTCAAAAACCGATAAACTCAAAAAAAAGAAAACTAGGGACAGAATTATCCACCTGCAATACATCGATACCGTCCCCGCACTACGTGGGGGTAGCTACATTTTCATGTAGGTCGCATAAAAATAACGTAGCCGCCACCCTCGCGCATCTGTTCAAATATTGAGTACTGTGCAGGCTACACGACGGGAATATCTTGCAGTGTCAGGAACAGGGCTGACTATGGTAAGGAAAAAGGTTTCTGCGGAAAAAAAAGGGAAAATTACGATACCCTTTCTCGGAGCTATCGACTCTATAAAGCCTATGGCGTTTGTCAAATCAAAATATAATAAGTTTTTTGGTTGTAGGCAGAAATTCGAGACGCTTGTAATGATCAATGATCTTTGCCGACTCCTAGTAATTGATTTGACAATTTATCTGTAGCGCTTTAATTTTTTTTTAAACCTACTTGTTGTAAATGTGTAACGTGTAATGTCAAATTCATAGACTAAAAAAGAAACAAAAGACTTGAAATGTCAGATTAGTCTCTGGAATTAAAAGGGGGAAAAAAACTTCAAAATTGCCAGCTTTTGTTACTAAATGTCACAGGCTTTTAGAGTGAGACTATTCTTTTCTCCGTGGACTATCGACTGCTTAAAATATTCTGCCTATTACCGTGTTAGCTTCATGTAAAGACAATGCAAGATATTATTAGGGCTGCGTATGGCGCTGCAAAAAATGTAAATGCCGGTCGCATATTATTCAAGTCTCTGTCACCAGTCTTACCAAAGAATACCGTGTTTCCAGTAACTGCGTTAAAGAAGTCACATATGTAGTCGCTCCATGTAAAACACTGGTATTCAGTTGCATCCATTAGACTGGAAGGCGATCTTATCATTGTTGGGGAAAGGTTAGGTAAATGATGAGTTTCTTACTATTGCGATGTATTGTAGTCCTTCGAACATTCGGGGTACTTTGAAAATTATTGAACAGATGATTGACTTTAAAATCTTAGGGCTGATTCTACAAAAGTCAAATAATTATCTTTTATCTGTGGAATAAAATGGACGTCTGACAGTTCTAGGTTCAGAAGACAAACTGTCTTCCTTTTTTTAACTCACTTTAAAAAAAAGGAGAATGTTCTCAATTCGGTTGCATTTCTTTTAAATATTTGTTCCTTCATCACTCTGTTAAAAAAAAAAATTGAAAACCGGTTTAAAAAATTCTTCATTAGTTTGGATGCCGGTCCTTACCAAGATTATTGAAGCTAACTTAAAAACCAATAATCAGAAATTGACCAAATTTATAAGGGACCACCCTTATGGTCAAGTTTTGAGTCGGCTTCAATAATACGTTTTTTCGATTTAGTTTATGTTGATGATGTTATAATAATTTCTTGTCACTGTTATTTACTTAATTAAGCAGTGCGCTTATGCAAGCGTTCGTAAGTGAAAGTAAACGGATTATACGGACGATATTGAAAAATAAAAAAAACATATATAAAACAAAAACAACCGACTTCTAGAAAACACTACAACGTTAAAATAACTTTAAATATAAAATCAAAACCACAGACTTCTGAAATTTCAGTTATTTTTCACTTGGCGTCTTTTTGGAAGTCGGTTATTTATTTTTTATAAAAACTTTTTGGGCCAATAGGTAACAACGGGCCTACTTTTGACGTTCACAAAAATAGCAGCAGACATCAAAATTCTTATCTCTCAGTAGAACGCACCGTTCTGCTAATTACTAAGGAGGAAACTTGATTTTCCTTCCTCTTCCGATTTTCTCTTCCGGTTAATTTCGTTGCGTATTCCAAGAGAGTTAATAAGTGCCTTGGGAGAGCATCTTTATTCCTTTTTCTGTGTTACGGAAACTGCAGTGGATTTTCAAAATGGAGGGCATGACCTGAATTTAGGTATTTAGTTCTGTGTACGTTTTTATTAGGGTTCGGTACCCGAGGGGTAAACAACGGGACTCTATTACTCATCGTTCGTTGTCCGTCCATCCGTCTAACAGTCAGCGGACTGTATCTCATGATCCGTAACAGGTAGACAGGTGAAATGTCCACAGATGTGAATTTCTGTTTTCGCTTTATCAACAAATAATAAAAATAAAACAAAATTAAAAGAACAAAAAAGGTGTTTCGTTTCGGCGTGTTGTTTTTCTAACCTATCATGTGCGAGAGCGACTCGCACTTGTTATTTTTAACCGACTTAAAAAAAAAGAGGAGGTTCTCAAATCGACTGCATGTTTTTTTTAATGTTTGTTACCTCATAACTTTCGACTGGGTGAACCGATTTTGATGATTCTTTTTTAATTTGAAAGCTCGTGCTTCTCTTGTGGTCCCATTTCAATTTCATAAATAGATCTGATGATGCGTTTCGGAGACAGACAACGGAACTCTTCAAAAAATAACAGCAAATCAACCGCGATTGCTGCTATCGCATAAATATGCATTGTTTTGACCCCAAGGATGATGAAAATTCGAATTAGTGGGGTAGGTACTATAACTAAAAAGTGAAAAATAAAAGCTTTTTCCAAAAAAAACAACCGACTTCCGAAAAAACACTACAAAGTGAAAAATAACTTTAATTTCGGAAGGCGGTGACAAAAAATTTAAATACATATCCAAAGTCACCACCTTCCGAAATTAAAGTTATTTTTCACTTTGTAGTGTTTTTTCGGAAGTCTGTTGTTTTTTTTGGAAAAAGTTTTTTTTACCAGCTTTTGCCCGCGGCTTCGCCAGTGTGGTGGTCGAAATATATTCCACGGGCACGTACTACCGGGATATAAGTATCCTATGTGTTGATCCAGCTTATAAACTATCTGTGTACCAAAATTCATCCAAATCTGTTCAGCCGTTTTTGCGTGATTGAGTAACGAACTTCCAAATATCTAAATATCCAAACTTTTACATTTAAGTATAATATTACTTGAAAGATAAATGATAAATGAAAATACCTATTATTATATAGTAGGATTTCTGTTTGACTATAGTTTTCAATGTTTTGTTGGCCATTTAAAAAAAAAATCCAAAATCACTAATACGGGCTAAAACAATTTACACATCACTTTTTATTTCATTTTTATTTTACCTTTTCCTGCTGTATATTGTATGCCTTGAGTCTGCTACATAAATGTATTTTCTTTATTTCTTTCTTTACTAAGTAAAAGTTTCCATTTTAAATAATCATCCGGAAAATTACGTTTTCTACATCCAGAATAACCTAAAACCGTAATTTTAACCCGTTTGCCGCACAACCCTATTCCTTCCCAAGATTGGTTCTTATCATATTTATACAGTATTGTCTTCAGACTGTTTATTTACCCTTCTTTCCGGGAAAACTGTAAATCTATACATATGTTTACGCTTCGCCCTTTGCAGTACTGGTAGAATTGCTGGCAATTGGAAGCGCCCTTCGTGAATATTTAAGGTTTGTATGCTCTGGGAGTCGATGCGGTTTTAGCGTTGCCAAAGTTTCGAGTATTTTTTTAGTTTCTTGCTAAAGATGTAGACGTAGGTTCTGGTAATGGATATACACAGTCACCAATAGGGATAGGGACAGGCACCCTAATTGCGAAACACACTATTAATCCTAATAATTTTGAAGGAATCCAATCTTTCATATGTTCAAAAAAATTGTCTGCTTAGCAACGTAAACAATGTCATCATGAGTGTTGTGACTCTCAAAATGAAGGCGATTCCTACTGATACTGTACCTACCGATGGATGTTGTCGCATGAGATTTAATTTGAAAAATAAACTGTTTGTTTTCAATAAATTTAATACAATTTAATTCGAAAATATCCATCGGTTTTTTACTAAACTTCAACTATATCCGACTACCCTGGTTTCTTATCCCTTTTGGTGACACTACATACCCTTTTGGTCAAACATCGTGACTTACTGGTGGGGTCCGCAATGCTCGAAGCCTTCTAGGGGTGCGGGTTGTTCGAAAGAGATACCGTGGCCCCTGGCACACAGGCAACTGAAGGAACACGGGTGGGTGTTAGTAAAAGTCTGACACGCCCTCCTGCTCCACCCAGAGCGGGAGAAGTTATTTGATGATTTCCCACCCTCAAAAAACAAAAAAAACACCGTAACTTACATACAATGACAATGACAACCAGTCTTACCAAGTGGTGTCGTGTTACCCATCTGACCTCCACAACCCAGCTAGGGTTGTGGAGGTCAGATAGGCAGTCGCTCCATGTAAAATACTGGTAATTCAGCTGCATCCGGTTAGACTGGAAGTCGACTCCTAGTTGGGAAAAAACTAGACTAATAGCTTAAGAGACCAATATAGCTTAACGTGGTTTCTGATGCACAGAAGAGTTTCGGTATGGAATATCTATTCAGCCATCTGGTCACCCATCCACGGACGGACGTCGGAAAGCGTAGCTTAACATTCGCTCGACCCGAGCGACATTTATTAGTGTTATTACTCAGCCACGAGCTCCTGTTTGTCTAGTAGCTGTCTTTATCGTTACCATGTCAATGAACAGAGAGAGCAGAACATAAATTATATGCAACTATGAATAAGAGGGTAGTTATTCTTTACATTAGTTAGCAAACGTCAACTCGTCCACATACACACTACGTCAACTATAGGAGAGGCATGTATACTCGAGCAGGCTTACAAATCAAACGTTTAGCATAAATATACAATAAAGTCAGCTAGTGCGGAGGTCGCACGTGATTCTAATACTGCTGATCTGTTTTGAATATTGGTTTAATAATAGTCAAAAATGGCGACTGGGGCCTTATTTGTTTTAAGAGAAAACGAAATATTTGTCAAAAAACTTCAATAATTTAGGGGCCACATTTTCACTATTTTCTGCACTAATTACTAATTCCATGCACTTTCACGACATTTACAAAAAACCGTGACATTGTCGGTTTTATAAAATGTTATGATTTCAAAGACTGAAGTAAAGTATTTTATAACGTTACCGAACGTTTTTTTTTGTACTAAGTAGCATTTATACTTTCGTATGCATTTACTGAAAAGCTGTTATTTTATTTGTATGTGTTTATAGATTAAAATGGATAATTTTTCAATTTGACTTCCTTTATTTGTCTGACAGCTTTGCGTACGTACTTTGCGGATTTTTTTTACTAATTGGTGTGAAGTAAGACTGCTGTTATTTTTCTACTTAATAGAGTTGCCATTCATTGTTAATTTGTTGCCTCATTTCTTACTTATTTTAGACGGATTTAGATTTAAATTAGTTGCATAACATTGTCACACTGTATTCTTGTTTCCACAAATTAAGAATTTTAACAAAAAAATTGCTAATAGTCTCTTTGTCGTCAAAATCTTCAAGATCTTATCACTTACAATAAATTCAGATCAAATAGCTCTATAGAACATTAATATAAATCGTTACAGATCTAGAATTAGACTTCAATCAATACTAGCATATTTAAATAGAACTGTGTGACGAAACGTTTGCACTTAGAGGTCGTGAGATCGAGACTGACCTTTCACGGTGAAATAGGAATAGGACTAGTATTTATTTTCAAAATGGCGTACGTCTTAATCTACTCTTAGTTTTGTCTATGTCGTGAGCAATGGTGGCCCAGTGGCTTACGAGTTTGTAAGTCCAAAACCTAGGCAGGCGCTTTACTTTGTGCAAATTATTTCGTCACCACTGCTCTTAAAATGGAGGGAGGAAGAAGGAAAACATCGTGAGGAAACCGGTATGTCCTAGAACTAAACATTCGAAGACATGTGACATCTACCAATCTGCACTAGGCCCGCGTGGTGGATTACGACCCTCTCCCTCTGACCGATATGAAGCCTGTGTCCCAGCAGTGGGATTATTATTGACTGTTTATGCATTTTATACACCCACACGGAGAAGGTTAAGTAAGTACTTATTTTTGAGAACTGATTTGTAACCATTAACAAATATACCTAATCCAGTTAAAAGAGAATTATTTTACTCTTACCAAATCAGCGCCGACTTGAACCATGAAAACTCAACTTAAGAATAGCACTTCATAACTATAACTCCATTAAAATAATGACCACTTGAAAAAAATCAAACAAATTAAATTTTGCACTCTAGCAACACGGAACGCGACGTTCAGAAATTGAGCTAATTGCAAAAGGCGGGAAACACGTCGAGAGGATTTCCGAACGTAAAAGCAAGATGGCGGCGTGATTTTTCCTTTTTAATTATCGTTTTCGAATGGAACGAGTTTAAATTGAAGGGCCCTCGAAGGGAGAACGAAATGGCGGGAAAAAGGGACTCTTATGTTTTTTTTTTCTATTTGTTTTATTTCAGTGATTGGGGAACGAAGGAATTTGTGTGGCGTTTGTTTTTCTGTCTGTTCTTAAATGGAGATGGTATTAGGTGCACTGTTTGTTTCTTTTCTGCAGTAAATGAGTGAAAAGTAACAATACTTTAGCTTTGGTTTCCTAACAAAGCGGTAAACGGTAACATAATAACGGCTGTCAAAATACAGAAGACCAACTCTAGTAATTAAAAACTTCTTCTTTCGGCGACTGTACATACATGACAGCCGGGACTAACGGCTTAAGGCCGTTTCCTATAATTTACGGACCGTTATTGGTTACAATTAAGGCTCTTGTATCTTCACCAATAATGAAGAGAATACCTCATAGCTTTGCATAGTTGATTCTCCCATATGGATGTAGCTAACACACGTAAAATTAGCTTATGAATCTACATATATGCCCAGTTTGGCAATACAAAATGCCACCATTGGTAAGAAAAACAAGTCGTTTTTGTTTATAGGAACCAAGCATTTATGTGCTTTCCGAGGCGCGGAGGAGTCTCGTTATGAAAGTAATGTTCACCCATCCACAGACTGACCGTTGGAAGCAACTGAACTTTCATCAATCGATCTGTGCTGCTGTAACTGCGAGCATCTGTTCTGAACAAAAAACCCTTTCTGAGCAAAAATAATACTTGGTATAAATCGTACGAAAATCAAATGGAAAGTTGGAGACATTTCGACGATTCACGGTTGCATACAGAATATATCTAGCGTCTATTTTACCGACGCGGTGTCGTTAGCTGAGAGAATAGTGGTGGGACATGACGTATCGATAGATTTTATAAACTGCATAGATTTTTTTTATTTGAGTAACAGGTGATGTTCAGTTGTCAATGTCGTTGGATATATTTCTTTGATGATTTTATGCACTTCTTACTTTCTTTTTCGGACAAATAATGAATTCGACGGTTGTTTTTCAAAATTAATGACTTAAATGTCATTTGTAGATATTTAACAGTCGTTATGGGTAGTCAGAAGCCCAAATTGTCTGAGCCAGTTTTATCGTGTAACCTAGTACATAACTGGGTTGTGGATATCAGACATGCAATCGCTCCCTTTAAATACAACTGCATTCCGGTAGATTTGAAGCCAACCCCAACATAGGCCTCCTCAAACCGGGGAGGGGATTGCCATAATCGCCACGCTTGGCAGGCAGGTTGGCGATCGCAGTGTGGTGGTAAAATGCTTAGAGAGAACGCCGCTGCCTATTCTCTGGTAAGCCCTTCTACGCCTTCTACGTCACGCACGGGAAGAAATGCGATATGTATGTTTATAAACGAAAAACTTTCTCGTATTTTAGATCAGATTAACGGCTGCGACTTACGATTTGTAAGTCGTGGTTTCGAACACTGACAAGCGCTTAACTTTGTATTATTAAATTATTTCATCACCAAAAACGGTAAAGGAAAACATCGTGACCAAAACGGCATGTTCTCAAACTATAAATTCGAAGACATGTGACATCCACCAAGACGCCGGGGCACGCGTAATGGATTACGGCTCACTCCCTCTCACAGAGAGGAGGCCTGTGTCCCAGCAATGGGAACTTTATAAGCTGATTATGATAAAGCCACAGTAGCGTTAGAAATAGCACTAATTAGTTTTTAGAGGTATGAGGATCAGAGTGTAAAGTTCACTCATCCTCCATCGAAAAGGGAGGAACCTCCAACCAGAGGGGTGTTGTGTCTGGTGGGCAACTGCCCGACGATGCTAGATGATGGTAGTTGCGCGGTAAACTTAAGAGTTTTTTTTATGAGGATGGGAAATCAACAAATATCTTCTCCCGCTCTGGGTGGAGCAGGAGGGCGTGTCAGACTTTTACTGACTATCACCCACCCGTGTTTCTTCAGTTGCCTGTATGCCAGGGGCCACGGTATCTCTTTCGAACAACCCGCATCCCTGGCAGGCATCGGCCCTTGCGGACCCTACCAGTTAGTGCTGACATCTCCTTAAGCCGCGCGTGGAACACAACGCGCCGTTGACCCGGGCTTGGTCCTTACTGGACTGCGAGCTATCCGTTACTCGCCGTCCGCAAGCCCGCGTCTACGGTGACCGGGAATGAGCCTGGGATTCCCGACGCCTAGGGCTCCTCCTGCGGCAACTAGGGCCGTGACGGCGCATATACTGCCTCTCCCTCACGTGCGCCGCCTCCCTCTTCGCGAGCATTACTGCTTCGCAGAAGGGACGTCAGTGTGTTGCCTAGTTCGGATTTGGCGATGTTGCTGCCGCGCTACAAGTTGTCCTCTATCTCTGCCCTTATCAAGTTATTGCTACAGAACATAATAATTAGCAACATACACAAATTACCCGCATAATGGACCTAAAATACCAACCCACCATCACTTAAAACATTCCTCGCGATAAGTTTTCACAAAACTTCAATATTTTACAAAATTTTCCACAATTTTCCTGCTAGCTATCTGGCAAACAGGAAAGGTACGGAATTAGGGTACGACATAAACAAAGGACGGAAGATGTTATTAACAAAGATAGTGAGTCGGCTTACGAAACAGGGGTTCTGGCAAAAGGTTCAGTCTATTCAAAAGTTTACCTTCATAGCAATGCCGTATTATAAATAGACGCGTCATACGCAAATATTAGAAACTCAAAAACAGTGTAGACCATGAATACAGTGCGCGATGAACAGGAAAGACCCATACCGATTCCTGTTGTTAGAAAGAGATAAACATATATATTTAGTTACGTCACTAGCGTTGCGCCGCGTCACTGGACGTTACGTGACTAATAACACGACAGGCAATTACCTTGCATTGATCTTGCCAATATTGAGCGCCGGTAACGCATTTAAAGGTAATATATTGTTGTTTCATGGTAGTAAAACAGCCGCCAATGGCTCGGTTTCACCCGCGCCATTACTTCGTTGTCTGTTCTTTCTAACTTCTTTCTCTTTTCCTCGTAGCGTGATGTTAAATAACCTATAACCTTTTTCAAGAATTGAGTTACTTATACAATGTGAAAAAGATTTATTTAAATCCGACTACCAAATTCTCATTGAATAACTAAACGATCTTACAGGGATGTTTTAATGGTTTTAATTATTATAATTCCGTGAAATACATACGGGATACAGCCGCGAATCATATTCGATTTATGTCGCGAAAATTTTAATTTGATGGGCTACCCTACCTCTTCCACCTTAAGAGGCCGTATACGACATTTTGACGATTAGGTACGCCTATTTACTCGATTTTTAAGACGTACTTTTACGGTTAAAAGACCTTAAGAAAGTGGCTAGGACAGACTGGATGTGGAAAGCGGAAGACAGGGCGTTGTGACGAGCCTGGGAGAGGCCTATGTCCAGCAGTGGATTACGATAAGTGGAGTTGATTGATTGTCAGGGAATCTTTGTAGCGAAGTAAGAGATTTGGAACGAGTGGGTCTTCTTTACTTTATTTATACTGTGGTTGAACCCCAAATAAATATTGACTAAAGAGTGTCCAGTAGTTTTGTTAGCTACAACTGTTCGTTGTGTTGATTTTGGGTGTCATTGTTAGAAAGGGGCGAATCTTGGGCTTAGCAAATACATACAAAAACCAGTGTTTTTGCTTGGGGAGCAGAATAAAAGCTTTTGGAAAAGTAAGGGGTTTCTGAAAGCCAATTAAAATTAATCTGACTGTCAACGTTGTCAATTTTTGTTATTTTCGCCAGTCTATCACACACAACAGCTAAAATGAAATGAACTGATCAGAAACTTGATGGATCTTGCTGATATTGGGAAAGCAGGTGCCAGATTTTTGACTTTAATTCGGAATTATTTGTGCCAAAAGGCATGATAAGGCTCAAAATCAAAATCAAAAGTCATTTATTCAAATTAGGCTGAGAATCAGCACTTTTCGAATGTCAAAATTACATAAGACAGTCCCCCCAAAAAGCCCGCCCTTCACCACTTCCTAGTGCTTTAGCTGTGAAAAAGAAGTGGCGCAACAAACTCCCCAGCAGCACAGCTGTCTGTTTAGTGAATTACACCCCTAGCCAAGATATATTCATGTTACTTATTCTCATCACGAATAATGTCAAGTCAGTGAGATGACCTAATTCAACCCCGAGGAAATTAACCTTCCACTCTCATTAGAACCCAATGAGATGTGTTACTGTTGACCATTTAGTAAATAAACAAGCTTCTGGCCGCGACTTCATACGCGTGAAATTTCTTGACCCTCCGTCGCTTCGCATGGCCTGGCCTCGCTAATACTTTTTTGTCGCTTAGCGTTCTGGCTGCCCTTTTTTCGCTTTGCTCGTCTCCTAAGGATCATAGCGTGATAGTATACAGGATACATTTTTAACCAGTGCGCAAACTGTAACCATGAATTCAGCATATCATTCTACAAAAAAAATCTGCTGTTCCTTACATTTTGACCGCGTCGATTTTGCATTTTTCTATGAAACAGCTTATTTTTTTCTGGATAACCGGCGAAAAATTTCTACGCGGGGTCTAGAATGATATACTGAGTTCATGATTACAGTTTGCGCACTGATTAAAAATTTACCCTGTATAGCCTATAGGTTTCATAAAGACGATTCTTTAGGAAGGCTATATACCAAAGATAAACCGATGATCCAGTAATAGCCTGATGGCTATCAAATGCAAAAAATAATAATTTATAAAATCCGACTGATAGTTCAAATAGCGCGTCCAAATGAAGAAACAAATAAACTCTTCAGCTTTAATTTTAAAAAAATACTGGCGGAATCAGGCTTTGTTCCGTCATGCTTCTTCTTCCTAGTGTAATTCCGACCTTTGCTTTCAGGGTCGGCTTTTTGATACAACTTTAGGTTTTGATTTCATGTAGGTAATCTTCTCTAGCCTTACTCAATTAAGTACACAATCTTCAAACCATCCGTTGAACCAACCACCAACCACCGCTACACTAATTAGGGCACTTAATTATCTGCCAAATGTTTTCTATCTTTAATCCTGTCAGTCACAGAACCGGATTTCACCCTTATCTATAGAAATGAACAGAAATTCGCCATAATCGCCACGCTTGACAGGTAGGTTGGCAATCGCAGTATGGTGGTAAAATGCTTAGAGAACGCTGCTGCCCATTACCTGCTAAGTCCCATTGTCGCTTTTTACGAAGAAATGGTTTTTTTTTTAAATAATTATTCTCATGTTTTATCCCAATTTATATTAAATAAGCTCGGCAGAGCATGTATTTTTCTTCCATACAATCCCTATCAGCCGTGATCCCAGTAGACATAGTAGTATTTTTTAATTAAATTTTATTTTAATTAAATAAATCAAACCACTTTCCCGTCGCAACACTATCGACACTTGGCAACACTTGAGCAAAAGCGCGGGAAATAAGTCCGCCATTACGATGCGTCCTCCGTAGCCTGCTCGTATACACGGCACGTACATATACGTTGAAAACTTGCTATTTATTGATATACGATTTGTTATGCTTGAGTATTTGTGAGAGGGTAGGTCTATGGTATAGATTTGATGTGTATCCAGTTATAGAATAGCATTTATTTTCAGTACCTACTAAAATCATTGTGATACAAAAAAACCTAACACACACAGTTAGCGTCTCAAAAACATCCGCTTAAATAGGGCGCAATGTGCGCAGGTGTCAAATAGTATCGTCAGTCATCTTTCAGTCTGTCTTTTTGGACATTGCTTTGTAAAAACCACTTTTAGTCATGCGTATAAGGTTGAATTTGAAAAAAAAATGCGTTTTATCATAACTACAGGATAAAATTTCAACCAGTGCGCAAACTGTAACCATGGAATCAGCATATCATTCTAGACCCCCTAGCATAGAAATTTTACGTCGGTAATATTAAAAAAAAGTCAGCGGTTCCATACATTTTGATCGCGTAGGTATTGCACTTTTCTATGAAGCAGCTGATTTTTTTTTGTATAACCGACGAAAAATCTCTACGCTAGAGGGTCTAGAATGATTTGCTGAATTCATGGTTAAAGTATGCGCACTGGTTATAAATTTACCCTGTATTACCACTCACGTTTTATTGGGGACAGTTCTGAGTGTTAATTTGTTGACAGCATCTTGGGTTTTTTGTATATTATTTATAATGATTAAAATTATAAATCTCATTGCTGAGCAACAGCACTGTTCCTTTTACTGTCTTTGTTAATAATACCAGCCTGCTGTCCCACTGTTGGGCAAATACCTCTTCTGAAAACCAGAAGGCACGAGCATTGATCACTATCAAATTCAATACCAAAAATTCAGACCACGGATCCATATACTGTTAGTATAAACTTAGCCTATGTTAGTAAACTCAATAAATTAAAAATTAAACAACTGAACATTAATTGGCCACATGTACATGTGCACGCACATGTCTGCCAGCGCAGAGCCTGATAAAAGGTCCATCAACCTTATCCGCCAGTGTAGCTAAAATATTGTTAGGGCTTCTCCTGAATCGCCGTAACATCGATGCACACCGTTTGCGCATGATGGCATGAAAGTCTATAAATCTACTCGCGCTTCCGCAAACATGCCCGATGCACTGCAAAACCGAGGCAGCCCCAACAATATCCTCAGCGCATTATTATACTGCCCGCACAGAGCGTTGTAAGCCTTCTGCGTATACCTAACCCACAATCTGCACGAGTAAAACGACTGGCGTCAGCGTCAGTTTTACCTTGTCAGAGCACCGCGCAAACCTGCGGGCAAGCATAATGCATCGGGCTGCCAGCGCCCTGCGTTCCCTATCTATATCCTGGTCACCTGTGAGAGAACCCGTGACCATATGACCGAGGTATTTAAATTGAGTGATAACTTTTAAAGGTGTTCCTTGTAACGTCACCGGTGGTATTTTCGTGGGTGTATTATTATGTGCTCAAGACGAGTTGGCAATTTCAGACTTACTGGTGGCTTCTGCCGGCGACCCACCATATAGCATCATTTACTGGCGCCATACTTTATTTTCGCTTACCGTTTTTTCTGTCTTTTTCTCTTTTTGCTCGGCTCCTGAGACTCCTAGCTGTTTAAAAGATGTTAAAAAGCCTATGCTTTCTTCAAGAATTAGGCTATTAAATGCATAAAGACTTTTTTGAATCCAAGTGGTAGTTCCAAAGATTAGCGCGTTCATACAAACAATCTCTTCAGCTATATTTTAGTACCAGCTTCTGTTCGGGACTTAATCCGCGTAAACTTGTTCCCCCGATGTTTTCGCTTACCGTTCCTTCTAACTTTTGTTTCTTTTTGCTCGGCTCCTAAGGATCCTAGCGTTAGGTATATTAAATAGCTTTCCTTAAAAATTGGGCTATCAAATGCATTTTTTTTTTAAATCCTGCTTGTAGTTTTTCGAGATTAGCGCGTTCAAACCAACTCTTCAGCTTTATTATATTGTAAGTAAACGCATTGTTGTTTTTTATTTTTTATATTTATAACCGACTTCAAAAACGAGGGGTTATCAATTGGTCATTCATTTTTTGTGTGTATGTTCCGGGTATAACTCCGTCATATAAAGACGGATTTGCAAAATTCTTTTTTGTTCGAAAGAGGTTTATTCCGAAATGGTGCCATATAAATTTCATGTAGATCTAATGATGAGTTTCGGAGACAGACGACGGAACTCTTCAAAAAATTACAGCAAATCAACCGCGATTGCTGATATCTCATAAAATATATGATTTGTTTCTAATTAGTGTGGGGTAGGTACTACAACTAAAAAGTGAAAAAAAAACCTTTATCCAAAAAAAAAAAACGAGTTCCGGAAAAACACTACAAAGTGAAAAATAATCTTATTTTCGGAAGGCAGTTACAAAAAATTTAAACACGTATCAAAAGTTACCTCCTTCCGAAATTAAAGTTATTTTTCACTTTGTTGTGTTTTTCCGGAAGTCGATTGTTTTTTTTTTTTGGTAAAAGTTTTTTAAGTATTTTTCGTATCTCCGATCTTAGTTGGGAAACATTGCAATTTTTTTTAATACTCGATTTTTCTTTTTTTTCTTTATAACTTTCATGTAATCCAACTAACGATATCTTGCTACGCCCTATTAATTACTCAGCTAGTGCTGTGCAAAGTCTGTAAGTGACTAATTCACATTTCCTAAAACTGTGATTTTTTTTGTGTTTGTCTTAGTGAATAAGTCGCTGAAGTGCCATATCAATAAATAAATGAATACAGATATTTAGCAACTGATAAGACAATCCCCGTTGCATATTGTCTTTGAATCAGAAGTCGAAAGTAATTACGTTTGCAGGTGTCTATAACAGACAATATTCACCCCTATCAAATTAAAATCTTTCCATCCCTATAGGGAGTACAATTTGTGCATTCACACTTCCGTATTGCGGCAAAGACAGTCCTTTGTAAGGGGGTCAAACTATTACTATTATCAAAGCGGCATCCAATTCAAACTTGATACAATTGATACAACTTTGATATCAGAACACAAGAAATCTCATTGAAATGCTGCGGTTACTAAACCTTTGATTTTTCGAACAAATATTAAAGAACTAGCTTCGCTCGCGTGGTAGTCGAAAATTATACTACGGGGTTATACCGGGATAAAAAACATCGTATGGGTTAATCCAGGTTATAATGTATTTGTGTGCCATATTTCATCTAAATCCGTTCAGCCGTTGTCTTATGTAGTTTTGACGTTCGAAAAGTGCTGATTTCTCTAATTGAATAAATGACTTTTGATTTGATTATGTTACAAAAACATAACGAGGCGAAAGGAGTACCTATCTAAAGATCATAGCAGGCGGCGTTCTTTAGTTTCTGCCTACCCCTATGGGGGTAAGCGTGAGTTTATATGCATGCATGTAATATTAAAGAAAAAAAAAATAGGTTTATTTGTCATCATCAGAGGTCGGAGTAGGTAGATTGATTTAAGGTCGTTGACGTCAAACGTAGAGGATAATATGGATATGCCTCCAATATACCGGAACTTTAGCACGAATTTGTGTTTAAGGTGAAAAACGTATTAATAATATCAATCTACGCTACCAGTGTTAGCTAATGGTGAAAGAAATCAGTATTTTATTTTATTCCATAATTCCAATTCCGAAACTTTTTCCGGTACTTCCCGCACATTATGGATAAAATGGCATGTCCATATTATAATATCTTGACGCAAGTATATAAAATCAATCTACCTACTCCGACCTCTGGTCATCATTCACCTACTATTTAATATTTCCTCATTTTTTAGGTTAAAAGCACAACACGCGAATACATTCCCTTAACACGGCTCCAAATAGAAACTTTGCATCGGATTTTCTTTCCCCCTCACAAGATACAAACGGAAGATAATTAATCCCAACCGATTTGGCTAAAATAAGGAACAGGAAAAGAAAAATGTTTACTTACGTTCGCACCGTGTTTGCGGAAGCTGATTCCACACTATTTGCAAAAGGTTTCCATCCTATGTATCTCTTATTTTCGTGTTCTATTCAACCAGACTTACCAAGGGGTATCATGTTACCCAGTAACTGGGTTGTGGAGGTCAGATAGGCAGTCCCGAAAGCTCTTTTGACTTGTCAAGGAGTCGGTTATTCAGAAAGATGTAGCTAGTTGCCCATTCCAAAGCGTAGTAGGCTCCATGTAAAATATATGGAAAACGTGGTCCTAGGACCAAAAATTTTAAGATATTTGACATTCACCGGCAAAATCCCTGCATTTGCAATAAATTTCCTGACATTTCGGCAGCAAAAGTATCTTATTTTAAAAACTCGCGGGTAAGCTTGAATATACGCGTGTGAGGTGCGGTGTGGTGGGGTGTGGAACGCCGCAAGGGGCCGCGGGTACGTACTACCAAGATAAAAAGTATCCTATATGTTAATTCAGGTTATAAACTATCTGTGTGCCAAATTTCATCCAAATCCGTTCAGCCGTTTTGCGTGATTGAGTAACAAACATCCAAACATCCTCACAAACTTTCACATTTATAATATTAGTAGGATTTCTTATATTTTTCTCTTTTTTTTTTTAAATTTCTGACAATTTCCAGTTTTCCCTGTTTCCCTGACTGACAGCTGAAATTCCGGACATGTCAGGAAAATTCCTGTCATCTGGTAGCCCTACCCGAACTGGGCCCGCGTGTTGGATTACAGCCCACTCCCTCTCACAGAGAGGAGATCTGTTTCCAGCTGTCGGAGCATTATAGGCAGGTTATGTTATGCTATTAATTAGTTTCCTACCACTGTATAGAATCAAGTTCTTTTAACTTAATAGACAGCTGTGCTGCTGGACAGTTTGTTGCGCCACTTCTTCTTCCCAGCTATAGCACTAGGAAGTGATGAAGGGCGGGCGTTTTGAGGGACTGTCTCATGTAATTTTGACGTTCAAAAAGTGCTGACTCTCAGCCTAGTTTGAATAAATGACTTCTTTTTTTTTCTTCTTTTGATTTTATGTCATTTAGTGCTCGTGCTTAGGAAAGTCTATTGAGCCGTCGATCTTTGCCTATGCCAAAATCTGACAACCAGTCTTAATAGTCAGTATATTAATAGTCTTACCCAGTAGTTAGGTTGTGGGGGTCAGATAGGTAGAGTAGCTTCATCTAAAATATTGGTACTCATCCGGTTAAGCTGTAAGCAGACCCAAACATAGTTGTGACAGGCTGAAAGATAGTGTAGATAAATTTTTTTCATTCACTGTTAGCCTGGATTGTTGAAGATTAAGTGTATATTTAAGAGAACTATGGTGGCCCAGTGAGTCAGCCCAGGCTTGAGTGTTGTAAGTAGGTCGTTGGCTTGGACCCAGAGGCTCCAGTGTGAGTTTAATTAAACCATCTCGATCTAACGCATCGAGCGCGTTCGGCGCTCCGATTGGCCCTGGATTGGTGAAGGACCAATCGGAGCGCCGAACGCGCTCGATGCGTTAGATCGAGATGGTTAAATGAAACTCACACTAGGGCCACATGTAGACGCTTTACTTTGCGTAAATAATTTCATCACCAATGCTCTCAAAACGGCGAAGGAAAACATCGTGAGGAAACCGGCATGTACTAGAAACAAAAATTCGAAGACATGTGACATCTACCAACCAGCACCCTGCGTCGTGGCTTACAGCCCAGTCCCTCTTGAAGTGAGGAGGCCTGTGTCCCAGCAGTGGGAACATTAAAGGCTAATTATGTAACAACTCAAGGTCAAACCAAAACAAGATGAAATTATTTATATCCTACAAAACAGTTCGTAACTCCCCCATAGATATTAAAAAGCTACCCTTACCACTATTACTTTAGCGAAACAGTAAAGAAAATATAAGTGGTATTTTATATCAATCTACTGGCAACACTTGTGATGAATGTGTTGCCCGGTTTTAATATCTTTTTTTATTGCCAGCCGTCGGTTTGCGATGTTGTCTGTTATTTCTGCTGTTTATTCTCTTGTTTTCTGTTTATTTTAGTTTGTTTATTGGTTTGCTTTTTGAAGTTTATATTTGTGAGATGTTTTTGTTAGGGAGTTGGAAAGTGGGTATAAATTGTGTCAGCTTGGAATTAACTTGTAGAAAGACTATTTCTAAGGTGGCTGTGTCGTCGGCAACAACATCATCTACAATTTTTCTGTAGTATTCCGTCATTATCAGCAGCCTAGCCTTTCCCCAACTATATTTGGGTCGGATTCTACAGTAACAGGATGTAGCTGAATACCAGCATTTTACATGGAACGACTGCCTATCTGACCTCCACAACCCAGTAACTGGGTAATACGATACCCCTTGCTAAGATTGGCTGTCATATTTTTCGGCTACTGAAGACCCGGAACGATTGTCACACATCTACGAATGGCAGCCGGGACCAACGGCTTAACGTGGTTTCCGAGGCACGGAGGGATCTCAGTATGTAAAAATAGTCACCCATCTATGGACTAACTGCGGCAAGCGTAGCTTAACCTGATCGATCGAACTGTGTGGCTGTTATAACTTAGCCACAAGCCACCCTATGTTGGTCTTCATCCATAACATTACGCTTGCACCGACTCGTAAGTCGGGGTACTGAACATAAAATAAAGATAGCGAAATGTGAATGATACATCTAATACGATCTCTACAGAGTACCTATACCATAGATAATAATAATAATAATAAGGTATTATGTAGGTACCATATTACAAGTATGTGCCCGACCCAGTTCTCGAAAATAACCATATCACGTTGTACTGGGATCGGTCTATCATTACTGACAGGACTATTGTAGCCAATAAGCCTGATATAGTGGTGATAGATCAGTTAGCCCGCCGCACAATGATAGTCGATGTTACCATTGCACATGACGGGAGACTCGTGAAAGCTGAGAAAGAGAAACAAATTAAATATTTCGACTTACCACACGAGGTTGTTGACATGTGGGATGTGAACTCGCTGTAATTGTGCCGATTGTCGGATCAGCCAATGGACTGATGACCGAAAGCTTCGATCAATATCTCTCGAGGCTCTCGTTAGGCGGTTGGATCAAAGGCCTGATTCAGAAGGCAGTACTCCTCGATACGGCTCTCATCGTGAGGAGGTTCCTCTCTGGATCCCTAACCACCGGTAGCTTGGACCCTGCTCCCGATACTGGCGGACCACTATTTTTTATATTTTTTGTAAGGTTATTTTATAAAAATATTTAAAAATGTATTTAGTAAGGACAACAAATAAATAAACGAAATATATTTCTTCAAAAACTATAAGAAAGAAGGACTTAATCCCGGTAGTTGAAAATGTATTGGAACCCGGTGTGTCCAGTTTAGACAACTCAAGACTGCTACACAAATACATGCAGTTCAGTACTAAACAATCAATTATAAACCTTATCTCACCAAACACCGGGTGCATTTACCACGCACCGTCCAACTTACTCACACAAAATCATCGGCCGCTATCGTTGTGCTGCGCAAAAGCCATTTATTTTACACATACGCTAGTGATTGACTAAATCGGAAAATTATCGATTCTTACAATTTATCACGATCATGGTCGTCACTAGTTCGCGAAGACGGCCATTTGCCTATGAAATGCACAGTTAGAGCATGTGCATGGACAGACACGCCCCCTTGCCATTTCTCCTGTTTTTTAAATATTTCTACGACCTCTATACACCTATGACACAGAAACGTGGTCGCTCACAATGGCCCTTATCAGAAGGCTTAAATTCACCCAAAAGGCAATGGAGAGGGCTATGCTCGGAGTTTCGCTACGTGATCGAATCAGGAATGAAGAGATCCGCAGGAAAATCAAGGCAACCGAACTAGCCCGAAGAATTGTCAAACTTAAGTGGCAGTGGGCAGGGCACGTTGCTCGCAGAACAGATGGCCGATGGGGCCGGAAGGTTCTGGAGTAGCGACCGCGTACCGGAAGGCGTAGAGTGGTAAGGCCTCCCACAAGGTGGACCGATGACCTTGTGAAGGCCGCGGGATTCTGCTGGATGTGGGAAGCACAAGACCGGTCGAAGCGGAGGAGCCTGGAGGAGGCCTATATCCAGCAGTGGACGTCTTTCGTCTGAAATGATGATGATGATACATGAGGCGAGCCGTTATGTTAATTATGTATTATGTAGGTACATAAGGTTAGGCCCTAATTAACGTGCGATCACGTCATCGCGGGATGTGATCACTTGCGTCCGTAGTAGAACATTACTTAACACCCTGAATTAGGAATTTTAATTGGCCAAATGTAAACAGATACATTGGTACTTTATAACAAAACGTGTTACATCACGCCTTGTTTCCCCGCAGGCATGGGCAGAGGTGTATTTATAGTACACCCACACTTCGCCAGTTCAATACTCAATATTTTATTGCATTCCACAATGTATATGCTAAGGTGGTACCTAAACATTAACACAATCGTGGACCCTGTCGGGCACAGCAAAAGAAATTTAGAAGGTAGAGATGAGGACCTATATATAGTTTATCTTATAATCTAACCTATTCTAAATACAATCTATATATATATAAAAAAACAACCGACTTCCGAAAAAACACTACAAAGTGAAAAATCACTGTAATTTCGGAAGTCGGTGACTTTGGATATGTATTTTAATTTTTTGTCACCGCCTTCCGAAATTACAGTTGTTTTTCACTTTGTAGTGTTTTTTCGGAAGTCGGTTGCTTTTTTTGGTAAAAGTTTTTATTTTCACTGTTTAGTAACAGTACTTACCCCACTAATTCGAAATTTCATCATCCTTGGCGTCAAAACAATGCAAATTTACACGATAGCAGCAATCGCGGTTGATTTAATGTTATTTTTTTAAGAGTTCCGTTGTCTGTCTTCGAAACGGATAATCAGATCTAGATGAATTGAAATAGGACCACACGGGAAGCACCAGCTTTCAAATAAAAAAAGAATCATCACAATCGGTTCACCCAGTCGAAAGTTCTGAGGTAACAAACATATAAAAAAAAACATACAGACGAATTGAGAACCTCCTCTTTTTTTTGAAGTCGGTTAAAAATTAATCCCTATTTCTCTTGGTCACTGCATCACACGTGAACGGCTGGACCAATTTTACTCATTCTTTTTTTGTTGTGTTTGTTATTGTCAGGAGAAGGTTCTAATGAAAGAAAAAATCAAGAAAGTTGCGCCTAACATTATAAAATTTAAGAAAATTTAACTACCATCTTAACTTTTATAATATTATACCAATGCGAATTTAATATTCATAGTTACGACAGGAGAACGTCTGTCGGGTCAGCTAGTAAAAAATTTTTTTTTTTTTTTTTGGGTATTCTAAATTAGTTTTAGGGATTTATCATTTAAATATTCGTGTACACTGTAATAACATTTACTTATCAACATTTTTTTTTTCAGTTATGTTTGAGTCCCATAAAATGAGGGCGAGCCCCAATAGGCTCGCAGTGTCTGCATTAGTGCCCGGTCGACGGCAATCCATCAACCGGGCAGAAATGCAGATACTGCCTGGTGGCCCAATGAAAATAAAGAAGCCCTCTTTAATTCCGTGTGTCTCTTGTTTCTAGATGAGGCAGCCAAGCTGGTGATATTGGCGGGATGCAGGGCGGCGGTGCTCCCGCCGCGGACGCTGATCAGGCGCAGTTCGAGGCGGACAAACGAGCCGTGTATAAGTATGTATTGTGGCTACGAGACTAGAATCATAAGCTGGTTACAGTCTGCGCACTGGTGAAATTAGGATATCTTAGAGTAGTGGTGGGCAAACTTTCTTAATGGGGGGCCAGAAAGTTTAAGAAATTTACTTCAGAATTATAGGAAAAATGCATTTGTGTTAAAACTTTTAACCATATAAAAACATTACAGCATTACACATTTGCACAAATGTTAAAAATTACAATTTAACTTTTATTCGAAGGCCCTGCCGTGGTAGGCGTGTGAGACATATGAAATTGCTTTTGATTTGCCATAATATTTTCGAATGCAGGTTCGAGCTGTGACGAAGTAACTTTCAGTAGCGCGGAAAGGCTAGTCTAGCTGGCTCCTTTACCTATGCGTCTATTATTCTACTAAGTAGAATCTACTTTATACTTCTGGACCGTCAAAATATAATTATCGCGGGCCATATACTATTCATGACGAAGGACCGTCGCGTCGGCGGGCCGGAGCTGGCCCGCGGGCCGTAGTTTGCCCATCACTGTCTTAGAGTAATAAAAAACTTAAAGACGGCACCAAAGCGCACTGGACCCGTGGTTGTAGAGTAGACCTCCGATATGAGGCTTGTGACTAGGGTTGCCAACCTTTTTTGACAAAAAAAACGTGTAAAATGGTTTGAGTAGGAAAAAAAAAGGAATTGGAAGAAGAAAAAAGTATTTTTCAAATTTCATGTTTGACTGCCTTAAAAACGTATTTTTTATGTGCTGTTAGGACATGCTAGCAATGTTTTACAATGTTTAAAAAATTCAAAACAAAATTTTAATTTAAAACTCTACGTGCGTTCTTACAGCACTGCAGCGATGTCTTTGTCCTGTCCTGTTACATTGACATCACATCTGATATCTAAATTTTCGTTCAGTAATTATAAATCGTTTCCGTCATCCGTTTAATAGTTAAGTACCCATATGAGTGTTTTATTTTACGAATCACAGTTAAGGTTGGAAATAAAGTATTTTCACATACTTTAGTTTTAGGTGAAAGTATAAAGTATAAATATAAAAAATAAAGTAGGATACGTTATAATAAAGTATGGTTGGCAACCCTACTTGTGACCCAGGTGGTAGCAATATTACCTATACTCAGAATGTTGTACACAGAATGTTATGTTATATTCCGAATATTTTGCTTAGTATGTTATGCTCAGAATCCAAGCAAATAGCAAACTAAAGATGATTTAGGTGGCTAGAAAGTGAGCGAATCGGAAACCTGAGATGATGGCTGATAGTGATGTAAGGAAGAAAAGGCTGTAGGCTATGGTAGGCATATTCGTAAAGGTTTTGACTTTAAAAAAAAAAAAAAAACAACCGACTTCCGGAAAAACACACAATCGGTGGCTTAGGATATGTATTATAATTTTTTGTCACCGCCTTCCGTAATTAAAGTTATTTTTTTACTTTGTAGTGTTTTTCCGCGAGGTCAGTTGTTTTTTTTTTTTTTTGAAAAAAGTTTTTATTTTTCACTTTTTAGTTATAGTACCTACCCCACACCAATTCGAAATTTCATCATCCTTGGGGTAAAAACAATACATATTTATGCGCGATGCAGCAATCGCGGTTGATTTGCTGTAATTTTTTGAAGAGTTCCGTTATCTGTCTCCGAAACGCATCATCAGATCTATATGCTACTTTTTCACCCTGACCTAACTTAACTAAATCTTTCCACTTTCCAGACACCCCCTCTTCCCACTACTGGCGCTCCTACTGGAGCGTTGCGAGCAAGCCACGGCAGGGGCAGAGTCCCCGGCGGCCGAGGCCTTCGGCGCAGACCTGCAGGCCTTCGTGCAGCACCAGAGGAGAGACAGGAGGCCCTTCTTGGTCGACGACCCTGAGATAGATGGACTTATGATTAAAAGCATTCAGGTTTGTTTGTATTTAATTTGAAAGAAGTTTTATAGGGAATAGAATACAGGGTCAAATTAAATTCGCTGGCAATACTTTACCCACGATTTGGGTATCGTATAGAAAACTAACGGAACAAAAACAAATACAAAAATATAGAAAAATCATCATTCTAACTATGTTCACAACTTTTAATGACACTGACAAGTACATGTGACAGGGGTCGATTGATCAGGTTAAGCTACGCTTGCCGCGGTTGGTCCGTGGATGGGTGACCACCCTTACATTCCAAGACCCCTCCGTGCCTGGGAAAGCACGTTTAGCCGTTGGTCCCAGTTGTAATTCATGGATCTTTGACAGTCGTTACGGGTCGTCAGAAGCCCGAAAGTCTAATAACAAGGTCTTACCAAGGGGTATCGTATTACCCAGTAACTGGGTTGTGGAGGTCAGATAGGCAGTCGCTCCATGTAAAATACTGGTATTCAGCTGCATCCGGTTAGACTGGAAGCAGACCCCAACATAGTTAGGATAAGGCTAGGAAGATGATGGGGCAGATGACGATGATGTACATTAAGGCAACCAAACGACTATTATGTTATGGTTTTTGGTAAGTCATAAAAAATATCTATGTTCCACGAAATATTACAAAAACACTTGACCTATTACGGCCATCGAATTATGTATTTTTTTGTACCATGCATTTTCGATATCGATAAACAAAACGTGGTTAAAGTATTGCCAGCTAATTTAACATAGGGTCATGTTAAATTAGCTGGCAATACTTAAACCCCGTTTTAATACCAACGATCAAGTGTTTGGCTGAATAAAAAATAGTACCTACTTTGATTTAAACTTAATAAGTAAGATAATCATGCCAGGCTCAGTGGTAACGGCAGCGACTTACGGGTTGTAGGTCGTAGGTTTGAACCCAGACATGGCTCTTTACTTCGTATAAATTATTACATCACCATAGCTCTTAAAACGGTGAAGGAAAACATCGTGAGGAAACCGGCGTGTCCTAGAACCAAAAATTCGAAGACATGTGACATCTACCAACCCGCACTGGGCCCACGTGGTGGATTATGGCACACTCCCTCTCACTGAGAGGAGGCCTGTGTCCCAGCAGTGGGAACATTAAAGACTGATTATACTGTGCTTATGCTGAGATAATCACGAAAATCTACTTGAAATGCGACGTTGCCAGCCCACGCTGGATGAACGCTCTTAACAGGTTATTATCTAACTCTTTCGCTTCTCTATACAGGGTGTAACAGAAACCCTATTGCTATCCTTAAGCACTAAAGATAACAGCTGGTATAGAATCACTATACATAGTTTCAGCTCAAAATAAAATACTCTAAGAATTGATGCCAAATTTTCGGTTTCATATGTTTCTTAAATACAAATCATAACAAACGTGTCACCGCACTCAGGCGCGGTCCGAGGGGGGGTCCTAGGGGTCATGACCCCCCCAAAGCCGTAAACGTAAAACTTAAAATACTAATTTTTCGAAAATATAATAAATTTTCTTATTAATATGTAGGTAGTCTTTGTCTGTGGCCCCGGGCCCCAGTCTTTGGCTGCGACTGCGCCTGACCGCACTACGTAGTAACTCTCCACGTTACTTACCAATATCACGATAAATCTCTTCCGAGTGATGTGTTTATTTCAATTTGAAAAGTTCGGTTTCTGGTATCAATGTACTAAAAATTCTCGTAACTTCCGAACATGAAGAGATAGGATTAAAAAACCCTACAAATATCGTTTGATATCATCCAAAGAAGCCGTGCCCTTGGTATGAATATGCCCTTTCCGTTACACGTTGTATCTAATACCTTTAAACGAGCAATTCTTATATACAGGTTGAAATTGAAAACATGCGACAAACCGAAATGGGAGATTGTACTCATCATTATGACCAACTTTTACTAGGACCAAACCTGAAATCGCGAAAAAAAAAAACAGCTGTTGCCTACATTTATGTTCCCATAACTCGTCAAAATGTAGAGAACACTTGTTTTTTTTTTTCGCGTTTGCGTCTTTGGTCTCTTAGTCAGACTTGTTCATAATGATGAGTACAATCTCCCATTTCGGTTTGTCGCGTGTTTTCAATTTCAAGCTATATATGTAATCTGAATCTCGGAAACGGCTCCAACGATTTTCATGAAATTTGGTATGCAGGGTGTTTCCGGGGCGACAAATTGATCTAGCTAGGTTTCATTTTTAGAAAACGTCAAACAAAAACAAAACCGGGCAAAGCTCGGTCATCCAGATTTTAATCCTTTATTCAAGCGTTGGTTTTATATTTCCAGGTGCTGAGGATCCACCTGCTAGAATTAGAGAAGGTGCAGGAGCTATGTCGAGACTTCTGCGGGCGCTACATCGCGTGCCTGAAGACCAAGATGCAGAGTGAAAACCTGCTCAGGACTGATTACTCTTCAGGTGAGTTTTCATCTGCTTAGCCTTTTTCATATCATCGACATCCACTGCTGGACATAGGCCTCCCCCAAGCACCGCTGTTTCGACCGGTTCTGTGCCTCTCAAATCCAGCGGATTTCTGCGGCCTTCACAAGATCATCGGTCCACCTTGTGGGAGGCCTTCCAACGCTACGTCTTCCAGTACCTGGTCGCCACTCCAGAACTTTCCGGCCTCATCGGCCATCTGTTCTGCGAGCAATGTGCCCTGCCCACTGCCACTTACGTTTGGTAATTCTTCGGGCTGTGTCGGTTGCCTTGGTTCTCCTACGGATCTCTTCATTCTGATGCGATTGCGTAGGGAAACTCGTGCACCAAGTGTAAAGGGCAACTGATACAAATCCGATGTCTGACGAAACACGAAGTTTGCCGAGGGACATTGAGAAAATTCGTTATATTGTAATAAGCTTTTTGAGGGAGGTGGGCTGGTTGGAATAACCTACCGTTACCCCCCTTTTGGACGTGAGCTAACTAAGAAGTAGAACTGTCACTTGTGATGGCTCATGTTACCAGACTACTAACGGAAAAGATAGGGTATGTAGCGGCATCTATATCGCCACATCCGAACTACGCATCACAATGACGTCACGCAAAATCCTGCATCGCGCAAGCAGATTTTACCACGCAACTAGCATATACAGGGTGTAACAGAAACCCTATTGCTATCCTTAAGCGCTTAAGATAACAGCTGGTATAGAATCACTACACATAGTTTCAGCTCAAAATAAAATACTCTAAGAACTGAAACCAAATTTTCGGTTTCATATGTTTCTTAAATTCAAATCATAACAAACGCGTCACCGCATTACGTAGGTCAATAACTTTCCACGTTACTTGCCAATATCACGATAAACCTCTTCCGAGTGATGTTTTTATTTGAATTTGAAAAGTTCGGTTTCTGGTATCAATGTATTAAAAATTCTCATAACTTCCGAACATGTAGAGATAGGATGAAAAAACCCAATGAAAATGCCAATATCGTTTAATATCATCCAAAGAAGCCGTGCTCTTGGTATGTATATACCCTTTCCTTTTGTATACGCGTCCCGACATCAATCTTCGGGCTCCCCTGATCGTGGCAGCCGCCCGTTATATTCCCTCACGCATTAGCAGGATTCTTCGACCGAGGCATACCCTAACTATTCCCTTCCCGATGACGCTACAACTCTCCTCCAGGAGAGTAGTAAGCTCACCAGCAACCTCAAGGTACACTGTCGCAAACCGCAGTCTTTCCGTCCCCGCTGCTAAGGCCCGTCCGCGACGTCCGAATCGATGTCAGTCCCGTCCCTTGCTCGAGCCAGCTGAACCTGTAGCATTAAATACGTCCCCTAAATCAGTCCGATCCTGTTTGTCCCTTGCTGCCCCCTACCAGTGCCGCCGTAAGCCGAGGTCCGTACCCCACAGGGGTAGTCCTTAGCGAGCAGTCGCTTTAGTTTTCAGTTTTGAAGCCATAGCTGGAACCCTTCATTTATTAAGGTTACCGCAGTAAAGTCCCGTTAAGCCGCCGACAACCGCGTATGTTGACCTGCAAGATATCATTCACATAAAAAAAAAGAATCGTCGGGCATTAGCCCACCAGACACGACACCCGTCGGTCGGAGGATCCACCCTTTTCTATTTTCTTTTATCTACACCCTGCAGGCCTAGACAAAACACATTTCTGTTAGCGTTCACGCCAAACGCTACGCCAAAATGTACGGGAATGACATTTCCTGCGGAAAGATTACGTCGTGCCCTTTCCGCAGGTAATGTCATTGCTATATATTTTAGCGTAGCTTTTGGCGTGAACGTTAACAGAAATGTATTTTGTCTGAGGGCCCTGTTCCTTCTATAGTTGTAGCAACTATTAGAAAAAAAGATATCTCTAGTCAAACTCTTTCAGAAACGCATTCTTCTAGTCCTATCATTAATGTGCAAAAAACCCAAGATACACATTCAGCGTCTCAAAAAGTCTGCATAAATAGAGCGCAATGTGCGCAGTTGTCGTCAGTCACTTTCAGTCTTTTTGGACATTGCTTTGTAAAAACCACTTTAAGTCATGCGTGTAAGGTTGAATTTGCAAAAAAAAATGTTTTATCATAGCTATAACCCAGTGGTATATACGAAGTTATATTATACGTCCCCAAATTATACGTCAGTACGTATAATTTGGTGACAATTTTGAGTGTTACTTTTGTTTGAGACTGTGCATCTTGGGTTTTTTTTTGTATATCAATGATTCTTATGAGCAGTTGAATATTTTTTTTTTGTATTCTGTTTCCAGGTGGTGTAGAAAGCAACAACAATTTGTCAGGCTCGATAGACGAGCACTCGAGCACGTCGAACTCGCCACAATATCAGGTATGAAATGTATGTTAACCTTTCGTAATTATACATTTATATCGCACATCATTATTTACTTAACTTGAAAACACAATCATAATTTACGTGTAGGTATTGCCACTTCACAATATTTTAAATGTTGCAATTTATTCTGACAAAAATAGGTTCTAAATGCAAAAACTGATTTTATAGATATCTGTTGTATAATCTATACATATAAATAAAGATGAAGTGTCTGTAATGTTAAAATAACCGCTTTTTGCTACATCCATATGAATATGTATACGGTACATATACCAAATTATTTTTTTTACAATTTTTGTCTGTCTGTCTGGTTGCTCCCGTTAATCTCTGAAATGCCTGGACCGTTGTTGACGGGACTTTCACTGGCAGGTAGCTGATGTAATAAGAAATAACTTAGGCTACTTTTATTTTAGATTTTTTATTTGTTTTTACTGATATATAAATAATAGTAAAAAAACTATTCCGCGCGGGCGAAGTCGCGGGGCACAGTTAGTAATTTTATAAAATAATTTTATCTACTCTCATATTCAGCCTATATGTTCCTCAATCAATTCTCTCTCGGTGAGAGGGAATGGGCCAATCCACCACGCCGGTCCAGGGCGGGTTGGTAGATGTCACATGTCTTCGAATTTTTGGTTCTCGGATAAGCCGGTGTCCTCACGATGTTTTCATGAGCATAATTTACACAAAGCAAAGCGCCTGTGGCCGTTACCAACTGGCCAGCACAGTTCTCGCGTCGTAAAATTCGAATTATAAACTTCAAATCGAGTTTGTGTTGACATACCTACTTTACAAACACCACACACAGTACCAAAAATTAAAAATAAAATCATGTTATACATAACATTTTTTCGCCAGTAAAATTAAGTATCTTATAAAACATTTTTAAGCGACTTCAAAAAAAGGAGGAGGTTCTCAATTCTAGTGTTTTTTTTTTAATGTTTGTTAACTCATAACTTTCGACTGGGCGAACTGATTTTGATGATTATTTTTTTATTTGAAAGCGGGTGCTTCCTGTGTGGACCCATTTCATATAGATCTGATGATGCTTTTCGGAGAAAGACAACGGAACTCTTAAAAAAATAACACTAAATAAACCGCGATTTCTGCTATCGCACAAATATGCAATGTTTTGACCCCAAGGATGATGAAATTTCGAAATAGTGGGGTAGGTACTTTAACTAAAAACAGAAAAATAAAAACGTTTTCCAAAAAAAAAAAAATCAACTGACCTCGCGGAAAAACACTACAAAGTGAAAAATAACTTTAATTTCGGAATGCAGTGACAAAAAAATTAAAAACATATCCAAAGTCCCCGACTAAAGTCATTGGGCTTTTCGCTAATGTTTGCATTTTAGGTGTCTTTTTTTTCCTAACGTGCGTTTTGTTTGTGCAGAATAAACAATGTTTCTTTCTTTCTTTACTTTTATACTATGTCATTGTGCAACAGTTTCATAACTACTATTGAGTTAAGAATTTTGCGTTCGAAACACAAAAAACTGCCTAAAAAGTTTGTGCTTAGAACAAAATTAGGATTCGTTTTTTAATAAGACTGCCTAGGTCTTGTGTGCTTTCTATTTTACCTTATTCGAGAAACTTACAGCTAACATAAACAGTGTTTTGAAACAATATGCCAATTGACCATTTACAAGTTTCCACTGATAAACAAGTGGTTATTTAGTTAAGTAACTAGAAAACAACAAAAATGGTCGGTGCAAAATAAATATGACATAACATAGGAATTAAATATGATAATAAATATGTTCTATGCGAATATAACCCTTATTTCAACCAAATATTTATTGCCTACAGTCGCCCCCCGCCCCGCTGTCGTCGGCGTCGTTCCCGACGGTGTACCCGCCGCACAGCGACTTGCCTTTTGCGCCTGCAGCACGGGACACACGTGAGTAATCCTACTATCCTACTTCTTACAATCCTACTTCCTACTATCCTACTTCCTACTATCCTACTTCTTACTATCCTACTGCCTACTATCCTACTATCCTACTTCCTACTATCATACTTCTTACTATCCTACTGCCTACTATCCTACTATCCTACTATCCTACTATCCTACTTCCTACTTCCTACTATCCTACTTCCTAATATTCTACTTCCTACTATCCTACTTCTTACTATCCTACTGCCTACTATCCTACTATCCTACTATCCTACTATCCTACTTCCTACTTCCTACTATCATACTTCCTAATATTCTACTTCCTACTATCCTACTTCTTACTATCCTACTGCCTACTATCCTACTATCCTACTATCCTACTATCCTACTATCCTACTATCCTACTTCCTACTTCCTACTATCATACTTCCTAATATTCTACTTCCTACTATCCTACTTCTTACTATCCTACTGCCTACTATCCTACTATCCTACTATCCTACTATCCTACTTCCTACTTCCTACTATCCTACTTCCTAATATTCTACTTCCTACTATCCTACTTCCGAATATCCTACTTAATATTACAAATGTGATAGTTTGGATGTTTGGATATTTGTTACTCAATCACGCAAAAACGGCTGAACGGATTTGGATGAAATTTGGCAAACAGCTAGTTTGTAACCTGGAATAACACATAGGGTACTTTTGCTCCCGGTAGTCCACCTCGACGCGGGTGAAGCCGCTGGCGAAAGCTAGTAAACTTTAAATGATAAATGGTTTTATTTCTATAAGTAGGTTTC
Source organism: Polymixis lichenea (assembly GCA_949091785.1). Classification (NCBI taxonomy): domain Eukaryota; kingdom Metazoa; phylum Arthropoda; class Insecta; order Lepidoptera; family Noctuidae; genus Polymixis; species Polymixis lichenea. The sequence continues at coordinate 12,118,042 of OX420959.1, forward strand.
CACGCTCGTGACTAAGTAATATTAGCCGCATCTATTGATCGATGAGGTTAAGCTACGCTTGCCGCGGTTGGTCCGTGGATGGGTGACCATCTTTATATACCAAGACCCCTCCGTGCCTCGGAAAGCACGTTAAGCCGTTGGTCCCGACTGTCATTTGTGCATCTTTGACGGTCGTTACGGGTCGTCAGAAAGAAGCCCGAAAGTCTGACAACCAGTCTTACCAAGGCGTATCGCATTACCCAGTAACTGGGTTGTGGAAATCAGATAGGCAGTCGCTCCATGTAAAATACAGGTATTCAGTTGCATCCACTGGAAGCCGACCACAACATGTTGGTACAAACATTTTTACACGTCAATCATATTTTTAAAACTAGACGAGGTCGTCTTTCCTATCTGATTTCTCTGAGAACAAAGACCGGAAGAAACTCAGAGGTCTCAGTCACTTTTAAAGTCCAGACACAACCCTATAGTCTATTCCAAAAGTTTATATTGTAAGTGTAAACAAACCCAAGTTCAGGTTAAATTCTAATGCAATCACGCACTTAAAGGAATTGGTAACACATTCATCTGAATTAGAAAAGTTTCAACTTTATAACTCACAATTTTTTCCAACGATTAGTGTTTGAATTAAACATATAAATGGCAGTTGAAAACTAACAACAAAAATTTAGGTTATAAAATTATTCTCAATAGGGTATTTTACTCTATACGAGAAATAATCTATCAATATATTATTGAAATAGCTTAGACAAAATGCAGTCGGAAAATGTTAGTTTTAGTTCATGAAACAACAAAAAATTTTTTTAAAACAATTTAAAGATTTCAGTTTTTTATCTGTTTTTGAACCATGAAATAGTAGCCGCCATGTTATTACGTCATACGGCATGTCAACTGAGCAACTTTGTACTTGTATTATTTTCGTAACCAAAATAATTTTTATTTAAATAACATTTTGTATTCAGGAACAGCAAACCAACAATAAGTAGAAAAATAACTCATTTTGAAATTATAAACCATGATCTTATGAAATATCAGCGCATTTGTTTTTAGAAACTGACGTCATACCCACAGAGCAATATGGCGTCCACTGCGTCCAGCGTTTTCGTCAAATTACGCGCGAAATTTGAATATGTAATTATTTAATGCATTTTTAAGGCACTAATCCATTAAATAAAAATGTTGTTTTTTTTTAGTGGTTTATTAGCACTCTAGAATCTAATTAAGATACTTTAAAAAAATCAGTGTAATACCCTATTGTCAAATTAGAAAAATCTTCAAAGTGATTCTAAGTTAGAATTTCGTATCAATGTATTCAAATAATGAAATTAAAGCATTCAATTTATAAATTGGACCCCACATTATCCTCGGGTCCGTTTTCCTATCAATTTGTTAAAATTTTCTTCAGATATTTTTTGAACAAACCATAAACAACCGGGTTCAAGTTAGCCAACTAAAAAAATAAACGAATTTATGAATGCAGAACGGGTTTGAGCTATTAAATCTAAACTAATACATCTATACATCTATACATATAAATAAAATTGAAGTGTGTGTTTGTATTATTAAAATAACCGCTTTTTGCTACATGCATATGAATATAAATACGGTACATACATATACCAAAATAACACGTTTTTACAATTTTTGTTTGTCCGTCTGTCTGTTCCCGCTAATCTCTGAAATGCCTGTGCCGTTTTTGACGGGACTTTCACTGGCAGGTAGCTGATGTAATAAGGAGTAACTTAGGCTACTTATATTTTAGAAAAATCCACGCGGACGAAGTCGCGAGCACAGCTAGTATTATATACCTACAGAGACAATATTCGTTTTTTGTGAGTTTATTTGTTACGCTTTCACGTAAAAACTGCTGAACGGATTTGGGAAAAATTTGGCACATGTGTAGACCCCATGACCTGGATTAGGACAGATATAATATTTATACCGATATTCCCCCGGGATCGAGACTTATTCTACTGCGAAGTGCCGGAACTGCCGGTTCAACTGCGAAGTGCAACTTGCCTGTATAAAATTGTCTTTCTTAAGGCCAATCGGGTCAATCGTAATTTAAGCCACGGAAGAGAGTTTAATTGGAAGACATGGAGAGAGAATACACGTCGGTTATGTTATATTATGTTATTAATTCTGGACAGTTTGTTGCGCCACTTCTTCTTTCCAGCTAAAGCACTAGGAAGTGGTGAACTGACTGTCTAATGTAATTTTGACGTTCTAAAATGCTGACTCTCTAGGCTGTTTGAATAAATGGATTTTGATTTTAATATGTTTTTTTTTTCTGAATCTGAATTTAGTTATTAATTAATATTTTTATGTTTGCAGCGTCACTAGTAGTGCAAGGTTCAACGCCGATCAGTCAGATAGGCGCGGGGCTGCTCTCTACCGACTCCTTTACTGGTAAGTACTCAAAACTCCTCTCTCACAGTTTTCTAGTATAGAAAAGCGATGCAAGGAACCCAGGCTGAAGACCAGGAGGTCACCACGACTGTCAAAGATCCATGATTGACAAGCCGGGACCAACGCCGGACCAACACCTTAACGTACTTTCGTGATGATTAATGATTTCTTTTTGCTGTAGAAACAAAGAAAAGTATTTATTGTGACTCGCACAGGAATATCACATACTAAAATAAACACGCATTGGTACAAAAATGATAAAAAACAAATTTCTTGGAAAAAAAAACAGAAAGTCTTGCACGAAGCCAAAAGGCTCCTACCTCCTACATTTAAAAAGTGAAAAGATAGGGCCCGAGCGATGTGTGTGTGTGTGTGTGTAGTAAGTAGCTTTGCACAATCACTTACATGCCAATCATATTTTTAAAACTAGATTAGGTCGGCGTTTCCTATCTGACTACTCTGAGAAGAAAGACCGGAACAAACTCAGAGGTCACAGTCTCTTTTAAAGTCCAGACACAATCTTGGTCAGATCATGTGAACACTGTATGGATTTAACCACAAGCCACGTACAGTTACTGCGTATATTTGATTTCGTCGCACGGCTGTGCCGATGAATGCCGGACCCACAGTGCCGACTTCTGGGGTGTAAGGGGGAGCACACAACAACCGGACTCCCCAAATGTCAACCTCACCTGCACGCGGTACACCCTGCCACCTCCCTGGCGCTGGCGACCGACCGATGGCGGTATAACCATCCAACAAGCCAACCTAAATTCTCCAGAGTGATGACGGGCAGCAGCGTCATCGCTGCGAAAGGACTGGCTCTGTGGTCACCAACCCGCATGCCCAGCGTGGTGACTATGGGCATCAAAACCTCCAATGGATAAAGTGCCAAAACTACGGCCCCCAGTTCCCGGTGGTCCCGCTATTCCTGGCCAAGGTAGCGGTCACGGTAACGGCGAGATGGCGGGTGCGAAGAATCCCCGGGTTACGATAGGCTACCAACGACGACTACATCTGGCTACGTACAATGGACGTTCGATGAGGCTGGACCATCACCTCGCTGAACTTGAGGTAGAGTTAGGTCGCATTAACTGGCATATACTGGGGCTATCTGAGGTCCGAAGACAGGGGGAGGATACGATAACCCTGGAGTCAGGCGACCTATTCTACTTCCGCGAAGGTGATCAGCTCTCCCAAGGTGGTGTCGGCTTCCTGGTCAACCAAGAACTCACTAGCAGCGTTGTGGAAATCAGTAGTGTGTCGTCACGGGTAGCGTACCTTGTAATAAAGCTCACTGACAGGTACTACTTGAAAGTGATACAGGTATATGCGCCAACTGCGACATGCTCTGACGAAACAGTCGAGGCCTTGTACGAGGACATTGCCAAAGCAATGCACAGTACGACCAAGGCTCACTACAACTTTGTTATGGGGGACTTTAATGCCAAAGTGGGAGTACAAGAACGTGGCGAATCGAAATTCGGACCGTTCGGTTTGGGGCGCAGGAATCACAGGGGGCAAATGCTGGTCAACTTCTTAGAGTCGCAGGGGCTCTTTTTGATGAATTCGTTCTTCAAAAAGAAGCCCCAAAGGAAGTGAACCTGGCAGAGCCCCGATAACGTGATAAAGAACGAGATCGACTTCATCATGACGGATAAGAAGCACATATTTAGAGATGTCTCCGTGATCAGCAGGTTCAATACCGGAAGCGATCACAGGCTTGTCCGAGGCACTCTAAATATCAATTTTCGAGCTGAGAGAATCCGCATGATGAGACCTATCCTCCGACCTACGCATCTCCAAGCTGCTCTAGGATCCGAAAAGTTCCAACTGGAACTTCAAAATCGATTCGCCCTGTTGGAAACCACAGGCACTGTTGACGAGAAAGCCGACGAGGTGGTCAAAGCACTACGTGACGTGTCCCGCAGACTTTTCCCGTCGCAGCGAAAAAGTAAGGTGATGTGCAAACTTTCGTTGGAGACTCTCGGACTTATGAGGGAAAGACAAGAATTGCCAGCCACGCAGCCGTCTTCGTCAGAGAAGAGGGCCTTAAACCTAAAAATACGAAAGCTTACGTGACGCGACCTTCGGTGCTCCAACACCCGCGACATTAAGGTCGCGATTGAGCAAAACCGAGGGTCAAAAGTGTTCGCTGAGCAATTAGGAAGGTCCCATCTGACGAAACTAAGAACTGCGGATGGCAGAATCGTGACTTCAAAGTTCGAGATACTCGAGGAAGTCGAGGATTTTTATGGGCACCTTTACTCAACGCGGACCTCAAAACCAGCGGAACAAAGTGCAGATGACCACCGAGCCGAATCAACGCGCCACTACACGGAGGATATCCCAGACGTCGACCAATGCCAGATTAGGACGGCTCTCGAGCAGCTTAAGAACAACAAGGCACCGGGCGATGACGGAATAACGACAGAGCTCCTTAAAGCGGGCGGGGCTCCAGTCCTTAGAGAGCTAGCGAGTCTCTTCAACTCCGTCATCCAAGAGGGTACAACGCCCGAGGCGTGGAGCAGAGGTGCGGTGATTCTGTTCTTCAAAAAGGGTGACAAAACCTTGTTGAAGAACTATAGACCCATTTCACTTCTGAGCCACGTCTACAAGCTGTTCTCGAGGGTCGTCACGAATCGTCTCGCCAGAAGACTTGACGAGTTCCAGCCGCCAGAACAAGCCGGTTTTCGAAAAGGCTTCGGTACCGTAGACCACATCCATACTGTTCGGCGAATTGTACAGAAGACAGAAGAGTACAACCAACCGCTGTGTATGGCATTTGTGGACTACGAGAAAGCCTTCGACTCCATCGAAATATAGGCAGTTCTGGCCTCTCTGCAACGATGTCGAATTGACTGGCGCTATATCGAGGTGTTGAGATGTTTGTATGATGCTGCTACGATGACTGTCCAGATCCAGGATAGGGAAACAAGTCCCATCCAACTGCTCAGAGGGGTGCGACAGGGGGATGTTATATCCCCGAAACTGTTCACCAACGCGTTGGAGGACATCTTTAAGACGTTGGACTGGACGGGACAGGGTATCAATATCAACGGCGAATACATCTCACACCTTCGGTTTGCGGATGAGATCGTCATAATGGCAGAGACACTGGAACAGTTAGACCAGATGCTGCACAGCCTAAACGGAGCCTCTCGGCGGGTTGGCCTCGGCATGAATTTGGACAAGACGAAAGTCATGTGCAATTCTCACGTTTTGCCGAGTCCAATCCACATCGAAGGGTCGAAGTTGTGAAGGAGTATGTCTACCTAGGGCAAGTCATCCAGCTCGGCAGACACAACTTTGAGAAAGAAGCCGACAGAAGGATCCGGTTGGGTTGGGCAGCGTTTGGGAAACTTCGTCAAGTCTTTTCGTCGCCTATTCCATAATGCTTGAAGACTAAGGTCTTCAACCAGTGCGTCCTGCCCGTGATGACATACGGTGCCGAAACGTGGACACTGACGGTTGGGCTGATCCACAAATTTAAGGTCGCTCGGCGCGCTATGGAGCGGGTTATGCTCCGAGTTTCTTTGAAGGATAAAATCAGGAATGAGATTATCCGGAAAAGAACCGGAGTTACCGACATAGCTTGTAGAGTGAGCAAGCTGAAGTGGCAGTGGGCTGGCCATGTTTGTCGAAGGACCGATGGACGGTGGAGCAGACGAGTCCTGGAGTGGAGACCGCGTATCGGCAAACGTAGTGTGGGACACCCCCCAGCTAGATGGACCGACGACCTTAAAAAGGTGGCTGGGACAGACTGGATGCGGAAAGCGGAGGATAGAGTGTTGTGGTGCTGCCTGGGAGAGGCCTATGTCCAGCAGTGGACTGCGATAGGCTGAGTTGATGAGTGCCGACTTCTTGCGCAGATGTTCCAAGAAGAACCAATCATTTCATTTGCGAACCATGCCCATAGTTATATAGCCATATGTCATTTTGTCCATTAAGAATATGTCCTTTTGTCCGAAGCATATGGACAAAATGGATTATGGCTGATCTCAGTTAAATAATTTTTGAAACAGTGTGTAGCATGGCTCAGGTTTTCACAGTTAGATGCTCTGTGGTCTTCGTAAACATTAAAAATTCAACTCAGTAGGCTATTTGAAAAATAATGAATTATGTATCGCCATCCGCGTATTTTATAGATTTTAAATAGTTTCACCAAAAAACTCAAAATTAAATTATTTATTTTGACGTTGGAACGATATGATTGTAAACGGTTTTGATTGGTTTAATTTACTATGACGTCACACATCTTTATAAATCCTTCTTCTATCCAATCATGCTTGTCGTGTGCCATGATAGACAAACATGTGACGTCACTCGACTGACTCATAGCCACATTGCTGTAGTTAGTAAAGGTGCTCTTACACGGGCAATTTTTTGAGCAATTATTACTCGGCAACACTAATGAATCAATCTGGACCAATTAAGTGGAGCAATCTGGAGCAACAACAATAAATTGCCGATGTGTTTCGGCAATATTGCTTCTGATTGCTCCATATATTTAAAGAGTTGCCGAATATCCAATCGGTATGGAAATTTCTAGTCAATTTTCTTTCTATCTCGTTTGTACGTATAACTACGTCTCGTTTTTGCGAGAGGAGCCGGCCGGCGGCGGAGGAGGCGCATTGCCTAGTTTTTTAAGTTGCTCCATATTGTGTGACCGTATCTCTGGCAACAGGTGGCTACATGTTGTCATTGCCCTAAATTGATGGATGTAGTCGTGACGTCATAGTTAACGAGAATTGCCCAAGATAGAGCAATTTTAGTTGCTCGTGTAAGCGCACCTTAAGCATTTTGACAGATTAATAATCAGTGTATTTTGTAATGTTTTTTTTACGTAATACTTAAAACTTATGAAAATAAATATTATACATACGTTTCTTATACACCACTAAATAATTTGAGACTGTTTTTAGAAACAAGTCAGATAGCCCAGTCAAAATTATACCAAATATAAGACGCACATCTTTCTCTTCCACAGGCACAAACTCAAACAACTCCTGCTCATCAGTCTCAGGGTCACCTCCTCCAGAAGACGAGTGTGCCGAAGACTCGTCTGGCAAGCGAGGAGTGCTGCCCAGGCATGCCACACAAGTCATGCGGGCGTGGCTGTTCCAGCATCTTGTGGTGAGCACTGTATGCTAATACAGGTCATTCAAATACAAAAACTAACGAACATACAAAGTGACAAATCCCCAAACTCACCGGTCGTGTATACTCTTTTTTTTAAAACAGAAACAGGAAATTAATTCGATAGTTGTTTTACTTTATTAATTTTAGTTGTACTAAAGTAATGTTCCAAAACTCGGAACAAAGATTCGGAAAGATAAATTTTGTCATAAGGAAATCTCCACTTTTTGTTTCTGTTCTTTGAACTTTGGGTACATTCGCTCTACCTATTGCTAATCACTGGTAATTACCCTATGTTTAGCAAATAAATTATTCTATTCTACGATAGGTAGTGGGGACTAGAACAGCCAACTTCTTACGAATATGTTTACGTGGCTTGACTAAATGAATAATAGTTTAAAAAACTAAAAAAAAACACGCTTTAAAAACCATAGAGGTATTTTTATAATCAATTAATATCAAACACTCCACGCTTTTTAATATAATTCAATTATTTCTACTGTTTTAGTTTGGTTTTAAAGCGTGTTTTTTAGTTTTCTAATCTATTATTTATGTTCTATTTTTTAGTTCTGCTAACTACAAAAGCGTGATTTTTTTCTATTTCTTTTTAATTATTGTATTGTCATCGTTCCTCGATAAATCTACCAAGTTTAAATGAAATTTCACCGTTTGAAGTGGGTCAAAATCAAGTTCAAAGGAGTCGGTTACAAACAAACAAACATGCTTACAAACACACAGGTGAAGCTAATAAAAGTGTGTTAATAGTATATTTTATATCGAGGGACTAAACGAAGCCATAATATACCAGAGGTGGTTTGAATCCCGAGCGTGCGAGGGAGTCAATGAAACCGAGGGTATATTAAGTTGGCGTTTAGTCTCGAGGTGCAAACTGTACTTTTCACTTTGAGTGCGAGAAAAATAGTCTATTTAGTACAAAAACATTTAATTAATATTACTGAATAAAATAAAATAAAAAATCTTCTAAACCAGTCACAGATTAACAATTTAAAACACATGGCGCCACCTTCTTTGCGGAAAAACCATGGAACTAAAACTCTCAACATTTTCGCAATGAAGATGGTCCTCACTCCACATATAACAGTATATTTACTGGCTGTTTGAGTTTATCTATGTCACATGAAGGAAATTAAAAAAACTAATTACTCACTCCACAGAGTACATTATCACTCACTCCCTAGAGACTAAAGTGGTCACTTTAGTCCCGCTTCGTAGGGCTATATTGGCGTACTTTTAGACCATGAGAAGTGAAAAATATTTATTTTTCTATTCCCCACAGCATCCGTACCCCACAGAAGAAGAGAAGCGTACACTAGCAGCGCAGACGAGGCTGACGCTTCTGCAAGTCAACAACTGGTTCATAAACGCACGCCGTCGGATCTTGCAGCCCATGCTAGATTGTGCCGATAAACCTGGTAAGAATATCCACAATTTTTTTCTTATATCGATAATTAGCTTTCCCCAGCGGCTTCGCCCTCGTGGAGGCGTATTAGGGGCCATTCAAGTATTACGTAAGCAGATTTTTTGCAATTGTGAAACCCTCGTCCCCCTCGTCAGCAAAAGTAAGCAAAGCTCTTGAATGCTTACGTAAACATTGGTACATGCATTTTTAAATGTGTTCTGGTTTATTTATTGATTCATGAGCAGCAGTCATAAGTCTAGTAATAAGGAATAGGCTTGGAATAGAGGACTTTAACGCATGTAATATGTATTTTAGCAAATATTATTAAGATGGTATTCAGTTATTATAATCTTTATATATTATCGAACAAAACAAACTTTTTCAAATTTTGGTATATTCATTCAAATTAATAGTCTTCAGTCCATGACACACGAATCCATGACTTTAAGTCTTCGATGACATTGGACGTTTGCTGCTCAATGGTGTGTGTCTGCTCACTTTCGTGTGATTTTGGAATATCGTCGTCGTTTTCTTCGAGCCATTAGACCATAGACAAGTAGGGTTGCCATATGTGTCCAAACCAAAATCTACAAAATTTTGTAGAAAATTCAAAAAAGTAAAAAAATAAATACTGCTGACGTAATCACCATCCAAACCCCCCATCCCCCATGGCATCAAAAATAAGCAAAGCAAAGACCCCCCCGCGCCCCCTGTAGTGCTTACGTAATACTTGAATGGCCCCTTATACATATAAACCTTCCTCTTAAATCACTCTGTCTATTGATGAAGACTTTGAACTAACATTTTCTTTTGTGGTATTTCCAGGTGGTAAGAAAGGGAAGAATGGCTCGTCTATAAGCAAGCGGTACTGGCCAGATGCGCTCTCTAACCCACAGTTTACAGCCGGTAAGTCATTTATCATTGTCTTAACTCTTTAGAGGACGCTTCCTGGCCCGTCTCGTCAACGTGAGCATGATTTAAAAGCTTGTTCTTGCAAGCAACTGGGTTGTGGAGGTCAGATAGGCAGTAGCTGCATGGAAACTATTGGTATTCAGCTGCATCCGGGAAGTCTGGAAAGATGAGAAAATGCTAGGCAGATGATGATTTACATCTATTAAACCTAACAGTGATGCCAAGTCTTATCTTATTGTACCTTTTTACTAGCTGCGCTCTTCGGTTTCACCAGCATAAGCCTCGATCCCGTGGGAATATCGAGATAAAAAGTATATTATGGTCATAATCCAGATCAAGGTCTTCCCATGTGCCAAATTTCATATAAATCTGTTCAGTTGTTAAAGCGTAACAAACGAACATACAAAACGTCTTTAGAATATAATAGCTAACTTGAGTGGCAATGGGCAGGGCACATTGCTCGCAGAATAGATGGTTGATGGGGGCGAAAGAGTCTGGAGTGGCGACCGTGTACCGGAAGACGTAGAGTTGGAAGGCCTCCCAAAAGGAGGAGGAACACCTCGTTAAGGCCGCAGGAATCCGCTGGATGCGAGAAGCACAGAATCGGTCAAAGTGGCAGAGATCTGTATGTTCAGCAGAGGAGGTCTTTCGGCTGAAATGTTGATGAACGGCCAAGCACCTAATCGTTGATACAAGCATTTCACAATAACCATTAATGACTCTCTATTCCACCATTTCCAGGTCTCCTCTCATCATCAGAAGACGAAGACCAGGAAGGTGATCCTTCCGGCGATGAACAGGACTCCACGAGCGACCCACCGGAACACACCAGCTATCCCATACAACAGCCCATGCACTAGAATGTATTGTGATGTTCTAGGAACTGGTACTGTAGTATTTTGTGGATGAAAATTGGTAACTGGTAAAAGATTTTGGTAAGAGAGAAGTAGGTACATTTGTAGATTTTTGAGACCCCTTATCAATAAACGCGTTGTAAAGTAACAAACTATAGATTATAAATATATGGGGGGCAGAGATATCGATGCATAAATAAATTGTAACCATGAATTCATAATGGGGGAGGGATAAATTATTACGACATACAAATATACAATTCAATTTAGTAATTATAATTCAATCAATATACAATTATAAATTAAAACTATAATGATTAAAAATGTACGATACCAATTATCTAATTTTGCATGTTAAACTTCTATTTTTATTTTATTTTGATATATAATGTATGCTACGAATATTTTTGTAAAGAAATTGTGAATGAGTAGTAGAATAAATGGCTTTTTATTTATTTATTTAAACATGAATTCAGCACAAGATTCTAGACCTCCAGAGCGTAGACATTTTTTGGCGGCTGTAAAAAAAAGAAAAATGCTCTTTCATAGAAAAGTGCAACAACACCTACGCGGTCAGAATGTACGGAACAGCAAATTTTGAAAGTACCGACAAAAAATGTTAACGCCACGGGGTATCAAAATGGTGTACTAAAACCAATGTGTTGCGTATCGATATCCATGTCACCTTGTACAATCATCTATTTTTAGATATTTAAGTCAGACACAAAAAGTTATACGAAATTTAAACCTCGGAAATTACGACTAAAACGACGCGGTTATCAATAACGGGGGTTTATTAATGAGTTTTGTTGATCGACATATTGGATCACGATCAACAGAAATAAAATGGATGATACCAATACTTTTGCCATATGAACTTAATTGTTTCACATATTCAAATAGATATTGTTATCCAATACGTAAATACCACAATTACTCAAATAAACAACATTTACTATACAAAAAGACAATATTTTAAAATAAAATGCAAAAGACGCGGGAATGTATTTTGCCAGTTGACAGATTCCCACATAACTAGTGAAGTACTCGTTCCTAAAACTCGCATAATCGAATGAAAAAAAAATCGAGTTAGTCGATTCCCATTTACGATTCAATGTATACGTATTAATTTAAAAAATCTTTTCATGACAAACGCCATGTCACAATGAAATTCATTTATTTATATAAAAAAGACATAATATAAAATATATTGACCGTATACCGTAAATTTAAGTGTAGAATAAAAGGGTTTTGGGAAGTAACAGTGTGACCAGACTAAAAATTAACAAATAAATCGTAATGGAAGCGAAACACAAACAATTTCAATAGTGATGTGCGAACTTTGCTCTTTACCATGAATCGACGTTGAATAAAACTAATAATTTTATTGAAGAAGGAAAAATAATTTATAACCTAAATTTTTAACACAATCCGTTCGTTATTTTTAGGCCGCGAAGCTAGTGAAGTATACGATATCGTTTTTTTGCAAATTAAAAAAAAATGTGAACTGACTTGTGAATGTGAATTTTGAAAGATAAATTTATTTAAAAAAATATACTGAACTCTTGGCCAATATCGTCAAGTATTCGATATCAACATCTTGTATACGAAAAAACTATACGATATCAATTTTGTATACGACTACAATTTTTAGGTTTATTGTTACTTTAGTTGTACAAGAAAATTATTGAACGTCAATTTTAATAATACTTAAAAGTTATATAATGGATAATCAAATTGACTATATCTGTTGAATATTAATAAATACTTACTGAAATACGATTACCGCTTAAAAATTGTTAGTAACACTACAATTTATTGCGTTTAAACAAAATCTCTTTTGAGTAAATTTTTTAGGTACCTTTTAGATGTTTAACTAGCGACCCGCACGGGTTCAATATCATCTTATGTGGCGATTGGCAAAATATCGAGGTTTCTTCTATATTTAAGTCAAAAATAAATAACAATACACATGACTCCTTTCGAAATAATTTCTCTAAACGATTCATTAAAATTCACTGTATAGAAGATCTAAGTAAAATCAGTCGCAAATGTCGATCGATCAAGTTAAACTACGCTTGTCGCAGTTGGTCCGTGGACCACTCCGTGCCTCGGAAAGCACGTCCAGCCGTTGGTCCCGGCTGTCATTCGTGGATCTTTGACAGTCGTTACGGGTCGACAGACGCCCGAAAGTCTGACAACCAGTCTTACCAAGCGGTATTACTCAGTAACGCAATTGGGCTGTGGAGGTCAGATAGGCAGTCGCTCCATATAAAATACTGGTATTCAGCTGCAACCGGTTAGACTGGAAGCCAAACTCGAAAGTTAGAAAACGGCTAGGCAGACGATGAGTTTAGATGATCTGAGCGGGCACACAGACTTTATACTATTTATACACAAGTACTGTAATTTCGCACATTACTAAACATTTCAGTAACAATTGAACTAAAACACACTGTTACCACCCAAAATCTAGAACTAGAAATTTGTATACGTAATTCATACCTCAAATATTATAAAAAACTATTCATATTATCGACAAAACTAACGGAATACAACATTATAATGATGGTCTTTTTACCTGTTTTGAACCTTGCTTCTGCTATGAACAAGATTGGTTCGTATTTTGTCACCTTTACAAATAATACCGATTGCTTAACGCGTTGACTAAGCTTAAATTTAGTTGAGTTTAAAACATAAAAAAATCTCTCAAAAATATTTGAGGGATTTTTGAAGAAGTTTGTTTTCGTTCATTTTATAAAAGCAAGCAAAAACAACACTTACATACATCACAAGAAAGTTTTAACTTCAGTGTATTTCTTGTATTGTCTAAAATATAGTTTACTGTATTTGATGCAAAAGATAATGGACACACCAAAATAAAATACCACCAAAAGGATTGTAAACTCAACAACAGGTGAAAAGACCACCATATAAAAACACCACTCGTTTTTGGCAGACCCGCTTTTGTTCTCATAAAAACTTATGTATAATAAAAAACCTTCGCATTTAGTCATCCCAAAAAAATCGCTACTTTTTGTAAAATATTTTAACTTTTACACAAGCGATTTTACCAAAAACGAGCAACTAAGGGCTGATTTTACCAATGAAAATGAGTAAATCAGTGTCATTATTGTTTTGGAATATTGACACGTGACAGTTCTTGAACGCAGTTTAGATAATATGCTGATCGCGTTAACTTTCATTGGTGAAACTAGCACAAAAAAGCTCTTAAATAGACGAAAAGCCCTCAAAGAGGCCATTTTGTTTAGCGTTTTGTCAATTTTACAAGCCGGTTGTGAATTAAACACTTTTATAATTTCTTCTCCCCATTTGACCGACTGACGCAAGAAATAGATGCTAAAAATATTTTCTACATTCAAACACTAGAATAAAACCGTCCACTGAGATATCGTATGTATTTATTTATAAAAAAGTAATTAGTTTTGAAATATACTCATTGTTAATTTCCTTTAATTTTCTTACACAGCCATATTAGTAATAAGTTTCAGTTTGATTGGTGTGGAGAACAGATATTTACAATAAAAAAAGAAATGTTTTTTTTTTGGGCAAAAAACGCAGAGGAATAAGCACAGTATAGGCTAAGTCAGTTGAAAATATTATGTCGTTTATTTTGTATAAAAAGCAGCTAATTATTAAGTAATATAAAGTGTTTCCTATATTTTATTTTTAAGTTAGATTCTAAGTGAAAAATGACCATTATTTTTTATGACTGTATTTCTTCAAATGTGATTTTTATATATTTTATGTTATTTTATAAAAAAAAAACATCACAATTGTCAGCTCAAGAATATCAGTAACTCCACACCAACCAACCTAGTTTATAAGTATTAAAAAAAAAAACGAATATACGATTGTAAAATATACGATTCCCTTTAAATATAGTATACTTCGAAAAACTTAAACGTTCAATCCAAATTGTATACGCGAAAAAAAGTATTAAAATCGTAATTGACACTTAAAATTTAGTCAAAGACGTTAATCGAATAATCGACTCAAATATAGTTATTTAGTCACATTCCGCAAGCCTTATAGCTCGGCAAAAAGACCAAAACTGAAACGATATTTTTCTTAGTTTTAAATAAGTTCTCCTCCAATCCCAAATTGGGTCTTGTCCTTATTCCAATTTATTTGGGATCGTAGCAAAATGTCTTTTTCTTCCATATATAATTTAAAACATGCTGACAGCTACTAAATATGTACCCAGGACCATTAAAAATACCAGTGGCGTTTTTTAAACTAGATTATTTCTTGTAAGACATATAATACATTTCAACTTTCTCGCTAGGACAGCAACGAATTTGCAATGCCTTTGGTATTGCAGATGTCCATAGTCTGCGGTGACTACTACAGACTAATATATCCTTGGTGACCGCTTAGCATTAGGCGGGCCCATCTGTTCATTAGCCACATAATACAATATATAAAAACTGAAACTCCGCATTATATTCAATAACTACATAAGCGATAGTTTCTACTCTTTTTTGCCAAGTCTGTATTATTTAGAATGTTGCATGTATTATTAGTCAGTTCAAATAAAAACATTTAGTCGATTATTCGATTCATATCTCTATTTAGATGTAAAGCGATGGCGGGAAAAGATAATGGTTGTAGATTAAAAAATATCGTAAGAAATACAATAATGATATTTGTTTAAAGCAATGTTTTTTAAAATGGACTTCCAATTTAGATTTTTAGGTGGTACTTTTGAGGCGCTATTTTAAAACACTGAAACTGAATAAAAAAGTATGTTTTTCACAAAAAGTATTATACTATGCCAATTATACAACCTTAGTTTTAGTATATGCGAAACCCGAAACACGTGTTTAGTATTTTTTATGTAAAGAATCTATGTATAAAATTTCAAAACTTTATCATAAAAAATCACAAAGTTATAAGCTTGTCATGTTACCTAGTTGTCTACACAAACATGGTCACCACGCGGCCCACGTCGTATTGTGCTCATTGATAATAATAACCGTACGGCGATTTTATTGTAATTAACTGGTGATAATATTTTACATCACATTTACTAAACAAAAAAATATAAACATAACATGGTGTAAAAATTATTGGAATCGATTCAGTTACTTATTTTGAACAAACTATATTCAGATTTCGCGTATACTAAAAATAATGTTGTATAAATAGAAATATAGCTACTATTATAGTTCTGGCCTAGTAGTGCTATTCTGTTAAGTTCTCTTGGATCGCACAAAATTCGAAAGCGAACTCATTTGTTTTTTAAGTAAATCATCGCTGATTTACAACAAGATACCGATTGAATTTCCAAGTGATGTTTTGAGGATAAAAATGTATGCCTATTTCTTGCATCACATACATGTCTTCCTTATATATAAATCCTAGCATCTCATTAGTGTTATCTAAAAATTAATGTTTAAATATTAAGTTAAAAAATCGTAGTATGAATACGATATTTTTTGATCTTAAGAATGGATTCATAAGCTGGAGTTATGGAAATAATTGATATCATAAAGTAAAACGTTTAATTTAATGGATCTCTGATTTTCTGTTAAGAAAACAATAAATTGCAGTCGTAATATAAAATTCATAATACTTATTCTTAAAATTCCTTTTATTTTTGTTATGTATAAAAAATGAAATAAATAATTATCATAAAATTGCAATCAATTTTATGATAATTACGGAACAACTTACAACACAAGTTATTTCAATTCATGAAGTATTTTTGCAATCAAAAATCTTTAATAAAAAAAAATGGTTACCAAAACTCCAGTTTTCCAATTAAAAAAAGAAACAGTGATTACCCTGTTATACGAGGAAACGGATATACGTAAAAGGAATGGTGAAGTTAAAAAAAATAAGATTTTTTTATGATAATATTATTATAATTATGTATTAGTACATATTATACATTATACTTATACATCGCGTAGTGATAATAATGTATTTTTAAATATAACGGAACTATGACTTGGAATAATCGCCAGTAATTAGCGTTAATGAGGCCTGTAGGTCATTGTGAGGCCTGCAGGCCAAAAAGAGGCCGATTGTAGGCCAAAGGTGGCCGAAGTAGGCCAACATGTGGCCGAATTTAGGCCAATCTGAGGCCGATGTAGGCCAAATGAGACCATGTTTTTTTTTAGAAAACGGGACGCTTTGATTTTTGTTTATGCATAAGAAAAGGTTATAAACAGAAAAAATACAACAAGAAAACAAAAGTCATTCAATCATTTTCTCATACAAGGACAAAATAATATGGACTTTTTTGCATGATAGAGACAATAAGACAACTATTACAGTTTTTAAGTATTGTGATTTTTTTATAAATACATAGACGTACATACATTCAATAACATGTAAATAAGCCGATAAACTCATATAAAGACTGCGAAATATTCAAACGAACCCGTCAAAAGCAGAAAAAAAACCACGCAAAAAAGAACCGAAAAGATTCGTATATCACCTAAAAACCAAATCTTCGAAATCGAATCTTTTGACGTTTGTATGACATTGACAGGGTGACGCTGTTGGTAGCCATTTGTGAAATGTATCACAAAAACAAGATGGCGACATTCGTTCCAATTTTGGCCATACGTCAAATGATCCGTGGACTGCTATACCTCTGATTTTGCATCACTGCCGATCTTTATTCTTTTTATGATAAGGTTGCTGTGCCGTTGCTACCACTGACAAGTCAGTCAAAATCACTGTGAATTCATAAATAAACGGTTTCTCAAATCAAAGCGTCCTTTTTCCCCACCACACTTTGCCCACCTGTTGGCAACCCCACTTATTCCAAGCTCGTGAGCAATTTGAAGTCAAGTCCAGACCTAGTATACAATAGTTATACGCGCTTGTTTAGAGTTAAGAGTAACTTCCATGTTATACGTTACGGTACAGCATAATTTTTGCTAGTCAATAAAATAATTTTTAGGCTGATTTTTTGTTGTTTTATTAACCGACTTCCAAAAGGAGGAGGAGGTTATCAGTATGTTTACATATTTTTTTAATTTATGTTCGGGCTTATAACTCCGTCATATATAAGGTGTATCTATTCATACACGAAATATCTGAAGGGGTCATTGTACTCGTCATTATGAACAACTTTTACTACTGGACCAAACCTGAAATCGCGAAAAAATATCAGCTGTTCCCTACATTTTGACGAGATATGCGAACATAAATGTAGGGAACAGCTGATATTTTTTTCGCGATTTCAGGTTTGGGCCCATAGTAAAAGTTGTTCAAAATGGTGAGTACAATGACCCTTTCAGATATTTCGTGTATGAATAGATACACCTTATATAGACGGATATTCACATTTTTTTTTTCGGAAGGGTTTTATTCCGAAATGGTACCATTTAAAACTTCTAACCTATATAAAATTTCCATGTCACAATGTTAGTTACCGTACTCCTCCGAAACGGCTTTACCGATTTTTACCAAATTTTATATGCGTACTCAGTAGGTCTGAGAATCGGCTACTATCTATTTTCCATACCCCTAAGTGATAAGGGTTGTTCACCCTAAATAATTTATAAGGCAAAACAACGTTTGCCGGGTCAGCTAGTTTCATATAAATCTGATGATGAGTTTCGGAGACAAACAACGGAACTCTTCAAGAAATGACAGCAAATCAACCGCGATTGCTGCTATCGCATAAATATGCATTGTTTTGATTTGATTGACTTTGAGAATACCTCAAGGATGATGAAATTTCGAATTGGTGTGGGGTAGGTACTATAAATAAAAAGTGAAAAACAAAATAGAAAATCATAAAAAAGCAACCGACTTCCGAATAAACACTACAAAGTGAAAAATAACTTTAATTTCGGAAGGCGGGACAAAACATTTAAATACGTACCTATCCAAAGAAACCGACGTCTATGTTTTCCCTCAAAATATTCAAGCGCCAGCAAAATAATCGATCTGATATAAACGAAATATACTATTTATATGGTTTTTTTTTTGGGTGGGAAATCATCAAATTATTTCTCCCGCTCTGGGTGGAGCAGGAGGGCGTGTCAGACTTTTACTGACTAAAACCCACCCGTGTCGGCCGCGGTATCTCTTTCGAACAACCTGCACTCCCGGCAGAACTTATAATGCTCCTTAGAGTTACTTAAGAATTCGTTTAATTATTGTAAAAACACATTACAAAAATGGTGAAAGTTTTGCGAAAACAGTTCGCCAATTCGTTCTTTTTTCTTTGGGGCTATGTGAAGAAAAAGGTGTATGCCAATAAACCTGAAGCAGTTGAACATCTTAAAGAGGAAATACGGCGCGTTATTGGTGAAATACAACCACATTTATACGAAGACGTTATTCAAAATTTCAACAAAAAAATAACCCTGTGCCAGGGGTTTCGTGGTGGCCATTTGCCTGATGTATTACATATACACATATACACGTTTAATCGGAACTGTTTTTCTTTAAGTTGAAATAAAAATGTTTGCTTAATTCAAAAATGAACGTGTTTTTCTTTAAAATTAAATCCAGCGCACCCTTTACAGGATAAGTTTTTATCCAGTGCGCAAACTGTAACCATGAATTCAGCATATTATTCTAACCCCCTAGATATAAATTTTACGTCAGTTTTACGAATAAAAAAAAAATCAGCTGGTTCATAGAAAAGTGCAGTACCTACGCGGTCAAAATGTATGGAACTGCTGATTTTCGTTTTGTATTACTGACGAAAAATTTCTGCGCTGGGGGGTCTAGAATGATATGCTGAATTCATGGTTACAGTTTGCGCACTGGATAAAAGCTTATCTTGTATGTCCTTCAATATGATGCAGATTGTGATTGAGTGAGTTACGCAATTTGAGCGCTGGCAATGGTGCCAGTGAGGTAGGCACCTTTTTTTTTTTTGGGTGGGAAAACATCAAATAACTTCTCCCGCTCTGGGCGGAGCGGGAGGGCGTGTCAGACTTTTACTGACTAAAACCCACCCGTGTTCCCTCAGTTGCCTGTGTGCCGGGGGCCGCGGTATCTCTTTCGAACAACCCGCACCCCTGGCAGGCATCGGCCCTTGCGGGCCCCATCAGTAGGTAGGCACCTTATGAGCTAAAACTTTTTTCCAGATGTAGTGCAGAGACAATGAAATATAGGTAAAGAAAAATACACTTTAAACTTTATAATATTTTTATTAAACAATATATTTAGATACAAAAGTCTTAACTATTATTTACAATTATTATCTAAAATTCGTATAAAAATATTTATAGAACCACCGATTTTCCTTTTTATAATAAAAATAAAATAATGTTATCGATAGAAAAAGAAAGTCTTTATACGTTAAAGCTTTACTAAACTCTAATTCATAGTTTCGTTGGAAAAAACGAAATACCTAGTCGATTATTTTATCGACTAAATTAGTTGATGTTTGGTAAAATCCAGCCATTTTGTTGTTGACAAGTCCTTTCAAAGTTATTTAATGTAAACGACATAAGTAATTCATTATGGATCCAAAAATTGTCATAAAAAAATCGTTTTTTTTTAAATGGCGAAATGGCATTTTGAACATTTTTTTATGTTAAAACGAAAGTATACAATTAACCCCTGGCTGCTATTTGAGTTTGAAAGGACCAAACATCATATATTTTTGACAACAATATTTTGGACATTCGTTTTTTAGAAGTAAACAGATATTGTCCATGGTATAAATGGATATGTTAAATAATATGAATAAATAATCAAAACTAGATTTTAGTATTTTCACTATTAAGAGTATTAGCGGAAGGGTTAATTGTATACTCTCGTAGTAATGGTAAAGAAATGTTGAGGGTTTTATTACCTATAAGAAAACCCTTTTTTAATTCTTGGGTACAAAATGTTCGAAACCTAAATCATATTCTTTATTGAAAAAACAAGATGGCGGCTTTAGTCCTGACTTTAGCCACCCGCCACGAGTTCTTAGTACGGGTATACATACATAATATTTTGTATTAGTTACGGTCAAAATCACAGTGATTTTTATTCTCATTACGATCAGGTTTCTGTTGGTTTGTTGTCACAGACCAGTATGTCAAAATCACTGAACTTTATTGTCGTTGCAATAGGGTTGCAATTGGGTTACTGCTGTCAGAGGTAAAATAACTTTGAAAGGTCTGTAGTCGCTGGGTGCAAAGACTGCATAGAAATACCTAATAATATAGCATAGAGTGATATATCTTTTAATCTCATTTGAATTTCAATAAAATATGTTTGTTCAAACATTTTGTTCATTCTTATAAAGACAATATCTAAGTAAAATATTTTTCGGAATTTTATGATCAGAAAGAAACAAGTAATTGAACAAACAAGAATTAACGGCCGAATTCTCAAACATCACTTAATGCAGCTGCAGCTGTCTGTCACTTTGGGATAATGGCGTCTTATAGCTAAGTGTCGTTTGAGAATCCGGCGTTTATTAGAGAAAATATAAAATAATATTTTAAATTAAATAAGTACATTATTTGAGCACATTTTCTTAGGAAGAAAAGTCTTGATTACAAGCTTGGAATGTTTTAACAGCGTGGTAACTGCGTAACACACTATTTGCTTTCATTTTGACAGTTCTCGAATATTCATTGCATTATTTCCGTTTTCGAGCAGACATTTTTCGAACTTAATAGGTTATTTTACTCTATACGAGAAAAAATCCAAAACTACATTATTGAGATAGCTTAGGCAAATAGCAGTCGGAAAATGTTTGTATTAGTTAATGAAATAACAAAATCCATTTTAAAATTGAATTCAAAGATTTCAGGTTTTTTAATCTGTTTTGGAACACCATGAAATAGTAGCCGCCATGGTATTACGTCATACCGCTGAGTAAACTAATCAAATGAACAACTTTGTAGTTTTATTATTTTCGTAACCAAGTAATTTTTATTGAAATAATATCTTACATTCAGGAACAGCAAACCAACGATAAGTAGAATAATAACTCATTTTTTTAATTATAAAAAAATATCATACAAAATATCAGCGCATTTCTTTACTCAGCAGTCTGATCCACAGACCAATATGGCGTCCACTGCGTCCAGGCTTTTCGTCAAATTACGCGCGAAATATGAAAATTTAAAATTTACATGCATTTTTATTACACTTCGATCGATTCAACAAAACAAAATGAATTTTGTGTTTACTTGGCATTTTAGAATCTAAAATTTCAAAATTGGGTGCAATACCCTATTTGAAGCAATGGATTATCAATATCCTACAAAACGGTTCAGATTGTGATTTATAGTGTGTTACGCAATTAGTGCAGGCCCGTTTCATATATATATTCGAGCCATTTTTATTCCAACTCGAAATCCGGCGTCCCGGTCTTTTTGACCAATTATATTGGCAAGTATTTAGATTAGTATTATAATATTAATTTTATTTATCTTTAGAGTTTTATCAAGGCAAAGTTCGAAGGTATTTTGGCCAATATTTCTAAGTTTTTTCTGTCGGTAATGTATAACTAAGATTTTTTTTCCTCACGATGCTAAAGTTGACTTTACTTTTGTCAGAATATTGTCAGCAGTGAACTATGTCAATAGTTCAGGTGAAAAGATCA
Organism: Polymixis lichenea; assembly: GCA_949091785.1. Taxonomy (NCBI): domain Eukaryota; kingdom Metazoa; phylum Arthropoda; class Insecta; order Lepidoptera; family Noctuidae; genus Polymixis; species Polymixis lichenea. The sequence continues at coordinate 12,140,330 of OX420959.1, forward strand.
ATGAAGGCGTTCTATGTTATGTTATCGAATACTAAGGGTAAACCCGTTTAAAATATAGATTTGAATCAACTATTCTAGCGAAAGCAGGTGCTTTACCAGTAAGTACCAAATTAAGATAAATAAAAAAAAAAAATGGTACGTGAGTAATTGTTTTAGGAGTCTTTTTCAAACATCGATTTCTTAGCTACATTATAGACAGAAAACAATAAATGAGCAAATATTCCTTTAAAAGCTAAGCGAACTCCGTTAAAATCGGAATCCTTTACAATCAGTCGTCGACACAACCCTATATAAAGTTAAAATAGCCTATGAACCACAAAACAGACCAGGTACACTTTTATTTAACTTTTGTGTGCAGGCTAACCTGAGGGTAAGTTGTCATCGTTGTGTATCAGAGATAATAGCAAAGGTATTCCAAATAAACGCCTTTCTAGAGGCTTACCGAACTCTAATTATTATAAAATTACTTGGTGTTCGTGTTCGGGAGACAGTGCCACTATTTCTGCAACTGTAGTTTTGACAACTTAAAAATATGAGACGTGGCCATCACATGTTTTTATAGTCACACCATTTAGAAATACTAATTTATTTTGGTGACTGTACCTTTCTCAGTTTGTGGTAAAGCCGTCCCCCAAAAGCGTTTAAAAAATTAAAGTATTTAATACCCTGATGTACAATATTTTATTGTCAACACTTTGCTTTTGTCAGTCACTTTGGATTTGTCAGAGTTGATTTGAGGACGTTGACAACAGTGAAGTTGAGGTTCTATCAGGTTTATTTCCTATGAAATTGTCATAAAACTAATTTGTTCAGTGTTTTATTAGAAACTTCAGTTGTGCGTGTGTTCCTTTTTTGATATTTTTCCGTTAAAAAAATATATATATATATATACAATCGGTTCGATTGACTTTACATTACAAACTATGAATAATTTAATTGTTCGTCCGTCAGGAGGAATGTCAAAATAATGTTTAAAAAAACATACATTTAGTCCTAAACAGAAAGATAAAAAAAAAGAAAATACACGCGTATTGAATTCTATGAATTTAACACGCGTATATTTTCTTTTTTTTTCTTTCTTTTTCAAGTTTTCACGACTGTGACAAAAGCAAAGTGAAATCACAGACCCACTGGAAAAGCAAAGGGGGACAGCAAATAAATCTAAACATGCCTACACCCTCTATTCCTGATTAAACCTATGTTCCGACAAAATAAAACTATTATCAGACCTAATCAAAGATTCCCTTTCAGCGTCACTAAAACTAGACTTAACGAAATCACTTCTCAACACATTTTTAAATTCTAAACTACAATCAGTTTTGACGTAACTGAGTTCTTGTACGTTATCCCCACATTGATTTAAGGGGATATAGGCTGATTCTCGATGTGGCATAATTTTATGCGAGCCATTTATAATCAGAGTCGAGCTTCTTCGAATAGTCTGTCGACCTAACTCAACAATTTCGAGGGAATTTTGTCCAATGACCAAGCTCTTGTATGCTTTTATGAAGACGTACATGAGGGTCAGAAAGCCTGTTAGGATCATGGAGTATGTTATGACTGGTGCTATGATGGGTCCCACTGTGGTGGCGAGGTAGATCCATCTCCAGATTGGTGTTGATAGCTCGTGGATGCCCTGAAAACAAAATATAGATGGTTAGTGATAAATTATAAATTATTTTATTTGTGTAAGTAGGTTTGTACAAACACTTTTACACGTCAATCATATTTTTAAAACAAGGTGAGGTCGGCGTTTCCTATCTGACTACTCTGAAAGGCCGAAACAAACTCAGAGGTCAGTCTCTTTTAAAGTCCAGACAATCTTGGTCAGATCATGTGAAAACCATGTAGATTGGTGTCTGAAATGGTCTTTTGAGAAAAAGTGACTTTGTGTTTGTCAGACTTTAAAGTTGTCACTTTACTACTTTCATTATTTTTTGTGATTCTGTAATGATTTACTAACGACCATATTTATTTCTTATCTACTCAAAAGCAGCTTCTAATGAGTAATTTGATGATACGGAATTTCCAGTACCAAAGTTTAGTCTTCTAAGATGTGACGCCACAATTTCGGTTGATTACATAGTATCAGGGGCCGAAGTCTGCTATTTTTATAAATTCGTCATTCCAAAACGATCCCATTGTCATTTTGGTAAAAGTTCGTAATCTGCTAAATTCATAATGGTCGATCATTGGTCGGTCAATGGTCTCGTAAAATAATTGTGTTATAATGGCATTGTCGTATTGCCATTATTATAAAACCCGTTTGTAGAAATGATTTTCCAAAAACGACTACTAAATTTGAACATTTATTCGTGCCCGATTTCATTTATATATATTTTTACATATTATTTATTAGTTTATTAGTGTTAAATTTTAGCAGGTTACCGCCTAAGTCAGTCATTCATTTGTCATTATGTACGAGATTGCCAATAAATGCCATTTCTTTCAATGGAGTGTCACTGACCATTAGAAAGTCATAATAATGCCATTATGTTAGTAGATTACCAAACTTGTCAAAATCAACAATTGTGAAATCAATGATAGATCATTCTGACACTAATGTAATAGCAGACTTGAGGTCAATTACGCTTGTTCTACGAAAGACACCCGTACTGCCGAAACTGTAATCACTGTCTGACTGTACCTCCTGAAGTTTCTGGTTTTCCTTTTCTTCAAAAAATATAACGAAAGACAATTCTTTCGTTATATTTTTTAAAAAGGAAAACTAGAAACTTACGTACGTACTAACATAGTGTTGTTAAATTGTCAAAACAAAGGCATTGTAATTGTACAATGCCTTTGTTTTGACAATTTAACAACACTCATAGCGTTTACGTTGTTGAGCAGAAAAAATCAAACATTTAGGCAATGACTTAGCAATCTCCTTTAAAATCCTACAGATTATGATTAAAAGTGTGCAGTTTAAAGGTTCAAAAATCATTAACAAGAAAAGTTGGAAAACAAACGACAGTCGTGACTAAAATAACAATTTTCCAAGAAAGCCTAGTTTCTATTAGTATTAAAATGTTTGTCTCTCGTGAAAGTGAATGCAAGTGATGTGCCGTACTGCTCTAAATGGATGTCCCAAGTATTCTGTCAATATGTCAACGTGCGTTTTCCCCTTGAAAGATTGAGATGGCATTTGTTCTACTGACGGTTTGCTTGCCAACAACAACAGCTACTAACAAATGGTACCTGTCTTTCAATAGTTCAAGGATAACATTTCGTGTTTTTCCTAGGACTTACATATATGATAGGTAGTGATGGTACCTTGCAATTGTTTGGCACAATTGGACGTAGTAAAACAAAAGGATCCAATCCACACTTTTTCCGAAATTGAGTTATATATACCAAAACACATCTTCAGGGTGATATCTTTAATATTAAAAAGGTCCATGTGACAAAATAAAATTTTAAATATATCTACAACTGCGGCGGTAAGTCCCCTCTTTGAGGAGTGGTTTAAGAGGCAGCATGGCGTCCTCACCTTCCGCCTGACACAGGTCCTCACCGGACACGGTTGTTTCGGGAGGTGCCTGTTTCGGATAGGGCGGGAGGAAACGCCCGGGTGTTTCCATTGCGAAGATCGCCTTGAGGACACGGTGGAGGTCTGCCCGTCTTGGGCGGAGCACCACCGTGTCCTCGCGGAGGTGATCGGCGGCGGCGATCTCTCGCGTCCGACCCTGGTCCAGGCCATGGTACGGAGCGAGAGTGCATGGCTAGCAGTCGCCTCCTTCAGCGAAGCAGTTATGCTCGCAAAGAGAGAGGCGGCGCACGTGAGGGAGATGCAGTACATGCGCCCTCACAGCCGTGGCCTTCGCATGAGACGCCCTGGGCGTCGGAAATCCCAGGCTGATTCCCGGCCACCGTAGGCACGGGCTTGCGGACGGCGAGTAATGGGTAGCTCGCTGTCCGGTAAGGACCAAGCCCGGGTCGACGGCGCGTTGTGTTTCACGCGCGCCTCAAAGAGATGTCAGCAGCAACAGATGGGCCCCGCAAGGGCCGATGCCTGCCAGGGGTGCGGGTTGTTCGAAAGAGATACCGCCGCCCCTGGCACACAGGCAACTGAGGGGTACACGGGTGGGTTTTAGTCAGTAAAAGTCTGACACGCCCTCTCGCTCCTCCCAGAGCGAGAGAAGTTATTTGATGATTTCCCACCCAAAAAAAAAAACATATCTACAACTACAAGATACCAAGCCACATCTATGGACTACGTCAGATATTTTTATCTATACAAATCCAAAGCGCATGAACGAACTAACTTCATGTGGATTGGATCCTTTTTGTGTAACTACGTCCAATTAATGACCTACGGTGCGGAAAAATGGTCGCTCATAAAGGAGACTGTCTACCATACGAGTAGTACAAGGGCCATGGAGCGAGCCACGCTTGGCATAAGTCTACTATACCGAGTGCGTAACACCGAAATCCGTCGTCGGTCGAAAGTCTTCGACGCCGGGGACAGGGCGACGCGCCTCAAGTGGAGTTCGGCAGAACAACTAGTTAGACGAGGGGATGGTCGATGTAGTGTAGTCTAGAGGTAAGGTTATGTCCACGCGCCAAAAGAAACTTATAGCGTTGTGACCTGTTTATTTTAATCTAGTTTTGGGTGGATTCTGAACTTACTTCTTCAATCCACATAACAGGGAAGATGGTATCCGGAAAGTTGTTGATGTTGTTGATCGGAATGTTCGGCGCACGGTCTACCTTCAGGTTCAGTTGGACCCTCACGAAGCCTTCAAGGGGTACTCCAATTTTCTGGAAAATAAGGGAACATTTAGTTAGTAGATATGCATAAGGATTCGATTCCTGAATCAGGCAAGCGTCATCGGGTTTTTTAGTCATTGCAAAGTCAAAGCATTTATTTCAAATAGGCACTTATTGCTTCATTTTTATTTAATTTGACCATTTTTAAATGGTAATTTTATACTAGGAGCATCAGTTTCACATATAATTATATAATTTATATACACCCGTGTAAAATATTGTGAAATATTATAAAAGAGTTTCTGGCCCATTCTTCTCCATACGAAACTACATTTTGGAAGGGGCGACAAGAATCAAAATTTTATTTAAATGTAAATGTCGACGTTTAAAAGTGCTTTTTATGTGCCTATTTGAAATAAATGCTTTGACTTTGACTTTGACTCTGGAACTTCTCAGTAGCAGCCCAGAGTCTGGATTTGTGCCCGGCTGATGGCAATTCCTCATACACTTACCTAACTGGTGAAATGTGGGTATAATTTAGGTACAGATCCCCGAAGGGTTAGCCAGAGGTGTTCCTATAGTGCACCTACATTTCGCCAGTTATATTAAAGTCCTGTGTAATATGGCGAGCATATTGCCATCAACGGGGCACATATCCAGGCTTCGGGCTACTGAGGTAGGTATTTTTGATGGAAAATCCTATTAACACTGCCCGACCGTGGGCCGCGTTTGCAACCACTAAACCACCCGAGGCAGTCTCAATGTGTGAGTGTTAAGGGGAATCTAGTCGCGGGCTGGAACTGGCTAAAAAGCATGCTGTCTGACCAGGCAGCGTGTCCGACAGAGGTAGTATCAGTGATGAGCAGTTAGACGCTAATACTAGCGTCGTAACTGCTCATCACTGATACTACCTCTGCTGTCTACTCAATAACAGATCATTTATGTGTTGTGTGTACAACAGGCGCGTAAAAAATTTGGAAAAGGCCTTCGGAATAAACCACTGCATAAATCAATGACCAATAAAGTTTATTGAACTTTTCGATATTTGAGCTTTGTCGGTCGGTACAGACAAAGCTCAAATATCGAAAGTATCAAAAAATCTCCAAAACCAAGTCGTTGACTTGGTTTTCGAAATTGTACACTTCTTTTATTACTGAAACACGCCCAAAGTTAGGTTAAAATTAGCAAGAAAAATTTATCTTTGTCGGCTCCTAACTTTTGAATGGGTTTTTATTTTAGTATTCTGTTTCCGTACAGACAATATTAATAATGACACAAAACCATACCATGCTTAATTTTTGATGTGCGTTGTCGAACAGTAGAGTAATACACTCGTATGGAAAAATGTCGACAAGATTCACCTTAATAGTGATATGAAAATGTATTTATTTATTTAAGGAAAAACAAACAGTAGCACAATAAGAGATAGACATATTATCTTAAATATTACATTTTAAACAATTGCGCTACCCACTACGTTCTCCACAGATTACAATTTAAAATATTTAAAACTAGCTAGTAACACAGATACAATACCTATACAACAGTCATTGTCCTAGAACTCATATCTGGATTTTTAAATTTATAAAAGAAAAAGTAAATTTGTGTGCGTACATTTTTAAATATTGCGCTATTTTAAATTACTTTGCTGATCCTTTAGGGTTGCTTGGATTTGCTTCTTAAATGCATTATTATTATTATATTACATATTAACTTACCGGTTGTATCATGAAGTAAGTCTCATGCTTCTTCTTGTTCGGCTTGAGACCGTCAAAAGGCAGCAGAAGACTTGGGTCGGCGTCGTAGAAGTGGGGGAAGGAGAGGTATACTGGAGCGTCTGTAAGAAAAAGGTTACATATTATTTATTTATTTTATTATTGACTACCTTCTGCCTTCGACATCGTCCCGTGAAATTTCTTGCTCTCCGCCCGTGCGAGTACTTCGTATTCGTGATTTTTTTCTTTTTGCTCGGCTTCTTAGGATCCTATCGAGATGTTATATAGCCTGTAGCCTTCTTCGGTAAATGGGCTATCCCAAACTAAAAGAACTTTTCAATCTGATCCAGCAGTTCCTGAGTTTAGCGCGGTCAACCAACGGTCACCGTGCTTTCCGAGGTAGGGAGGGGTCTTGGTATGGTTAAGATGGTCCACGGACCAACCGCAGTACCCTGATCAATCGATCAATGCGACTATTATTACTTAGACAAAAACCCGTCTTTATTAAACAATATTTAATTACTTGAAAACTAATAATAGTAAAAAAAAAACACGCTTTAAAAACTAAACTAAAAAAGCAGAAAGTAATTTCAAAAAAGCGTGGGGTGCCTTTTGAGGCATTTTTATAATAAATTAATATCAAGCAACCTACCACTTTCGCCATTTTATAGGTAGTTCATTGAATCCTTAGCTGAAAAAACTGTGGTAGTGAAAATCGATAAAATCTTTAAAGGCGGTTTTGACTACCTCATCGGAATTTTGAACTAATTTGAATTTGGAATTAATAGCCCAACCTAATCAAACGCCACATATTATAGACCAAAGTGGCCAGTTCGACAAAGCGCTAATTTAGCGCTAAAACTTTTAGTACAGACTATACAAGAACAAAAATTAGTTAGCTGGCAATACTTTACCCGTGGGTTAAGTATTGCCAGCTAATTCAATTTTTGTTGGGTATCGAATAAAAAAATATCAATATCGAAAAATTATACTTGACAGAAAAAAAAATCTTCCATCTTTGTTAAAAATTTAGATGTCCCTGTGGCAAGTAAATTAAGGCAACAGAACGACTGTTACGTTAAAGTTTTTGGAAAATCGTAAAAAATATCTAAGTTCCACGAAAAATTACAAAAACAGCTGCTCTTTAACGGTCATTAACCTTCGCCCATCGAAATACGTTTTTTTTAATGTTTGTTTTGTTTTATTAGTTTAGAGATCGATACCCGTTCGTGGGTAATGTATTGCCAGCTATTTTAATTTGACCCTGTAGTTGGGTAAAGGCAAGGCAGATTATGATGGCGACACTTACTGTATTGACAGGGGCTGATGTTCTGCAGACCTCTAGGAGGACACTTCTCTCCAGGGTAGAAGCATTTGTTATCAGGGTTGATGTCTGCACTCTCGAAGGTCGAAGGTGGAGGCGTGTAGAGACCAGCTTTGATACCTGTGTGATAGAAAGGAGATTTATGGTAGTGATTGAGACTTATGCTTCTTTATGATAAAAGTTCCTTTTCAGGCCTACTCTTTAAGCACGAAATCCGTAATTTCGGTCGAAGTTACGGGCATTTCCTACTCCGTATGACTTACGGACCTGTGATTAGTTTGGGGCCTAAACTAAGGATGAATTACTACACGATTTGACAATTGTCCCTACTCCCTATATTGTTATACTCGTCCTAAAAAGTGAATTAATCAGCTGTAGGAGTCACTTCGAAGTTTCGAACTATTTTCGGACGGGCCCGTATTGTCATTGACGGCGTTAGAGAGTAAGAGAGATTTGGTACAAGACAGTCGAAGCAGTGGTGGCCCAGTGGTAACGGCCGCCACTTACGAGCTTTTAACAAGCAAGCTCAATTTTAACCCGACTACGGCGAAGCAAAAGCAGAGTTATGATCTTGACCTACTTATGTATGTCGGTATGTGTGTATATTTATTTATTTCCTCATTGCAATGAAATTAAAGGAAATTAAAAACTCATATTATAAGTAAACTTTGTAATCAAGCATATTACAAATTAGAAGATTATATCCAAAATAAGAATGCTTAGAAACATGCTGGTCCTGCTCCATATGACAATCTAGAGTCTAGACAAAATCAAACTGGTTGCTAATTGAATTATATAATTAATTGTATTTATGACATTGATTTACACTCAGTGACTAATTTAACTCACACACTGACTTATTACTTGTTGATATTCTAGGAAAATCGTCTACTTATTTTTAAAATGTTTGATGAATCTATCATAAAATTTTATCTGTATTGCTTCAATTTAAACTAAACTACTTATCATAATTTGACAAATGAAGTATTACATTACATTATATTGTTATTTTAATATATTGAATATGGCGGACATAAAGTGACGAACTAAACAACAACTATTTTGAGTTTAAATAAAAAGGAGGTTCTAAAAACTTTTCTTGTTTTCTACTTTTTAGAGCTTGTCTTTTTTGGGATGACGGTTAAAATCACAGTAAAATAAAAGACTTACCATCTTTGTAGACATCTTCCCTGTACTGCAGAGGCAGGATCCTGCAGAGATCCTTATCATACACGTGGACTGTGTCAGACTTGGTCAGCGAGCGAGGAGGAAAGAAGGAACCTTCGGATGCACTGGAATAGAAGAAAAGTGGTTAGTTAAAACAATTGGCAAGTAATATACAACGTGTCGTTTTGCATCCTCGTCAAATTCAAGGAGGTAACTATGCTAATGATTCTCGACACGAATCAATAATAAAATAAGTAGATTTTTTATTTTACGGCTATGAAAATACAGTCGAGAACGCAATGGTAATTGAACCATTGCGTTCTCGACTGTATTTTCATAGCCGTAAAATAAAAAATCGCAACAAGTAATTCGAGGACTGGTTTGTGCGACGAAGACTGTTTGAACCCAGGTTACCCAGTTACAGTGCGGTATCACACGGGCCGCGTTTTAAAATTAAAAAAAACAAAAAAAAATACCTACTTATTTTATTATTGATTCGTGTCGAGAATCATTAGCATAGTTACCTCCTTGAATTTGACGAGGATGCAAAACGACACGTTGTATAATCTAATAATAAAATATTAGTACGCGAAGAATGAATACGTGAATCTTTGTACCCTTTTTTATGAAAGTTACGCGGACGGTGGAGTTTGTTGGGCACAGATAAAGTTTATATGTGAATGAATGAAAATGTTTATATAGAATGCGGAAAGCTAGTACTTTCATGTATTATTGCATTAGAAATACATGAAGTATTATATGAATTATGGTAGAATATTTACCACTGGGCGACCACGTAAGAAAATTTAGCGCATCCACTTTAATAGGCATTACAAAAATAACTTTGAGGTTGCCAACCGTACGTAATATAAAATATTAAAAACCCCTGTTTTTGCGTAATATTTCCCCTCACACTTGCACAAAAATGACGTATTCATAATTTTGTGCAAATGTTTGCCATGATGACGGACGCTTTAGATAACTTTAAAACAGTGGAGAGGTAAGACAACCAGTTGGAAAGAAATTCCTTTCGCTTTTCACAATTGGCAAAAAAGGACGTGTAGCGACGAAACAAAAAATGTTACACTTTTTTCCGTCTAGCACACACACACACACCCACACATCCTCACACTCACACACACACGAATGATCGCCAACTCTGCAGTGCAGAGCATAACGTGTTCTAAGGAACTTCTATCTAAAAATATAAATGACGTTGGAACATTTCATTTAAGGTACTAAACCTCGATCAAAAACAAATAAATAACTTCAAATAATAAGCACGGTCTTGACCTAGTTCAACAATGTAGACGGAAATAGGATATTTTTTTAGCAAGGATAAGAACTAATATTATTAGCGTTATTAAATTATCATGTCCGTTGATCTGCAACATGTGACACATTTGGCCTTAAGAAGCTCATTTACACGAAGCGAGTCACTCGCCCGTCGAAAGGCCATCGCTAAACTATTTAACCGACTTCAAAAAGGACTGAATTCGTCTGTATGTTGTTTTTTGTATGTTTGTTACGCGATATCTCCGTCAATTGTAGATGGTTTTGGAAAATTATTTTTTATGAATAGGCTTCATGGGTGGTCCCATATAAATTTTATTAAGCTTTAGTCGTTTTTGCGTTAGCATTGATAATAAGTAAAAAAAATACAACCGAGTTCCGAAAAAACACTTCAAATTAAAAAATAACTTTAATTTCGGAAGTCGGTGACAAAAAACTAAAATATCTACCTATCCAAAGACACCGACTTCCGAAATTAAAGTAATTTTTTACTATGTAGTGTTTTTTTCGCATTTATGTCATACGGCTCAAGACTGGACAACCAGTCTTACCAAGAAGTATCGAATTACCCATTAACTGGGTTAAGGTGTTCAGATAGTCAGTTGCTCCGTGTAAAGTACTGGTATTCAGCTGCATCCGGTTGGACTGGGAGCTGACTCCAACATACTTGGGAATAGGCTAGGCAGATGATGATGGTTCAACGCTGATCAAGTGGGCAGGGTATTATCTCGAATTTATCTGCCTAGTCTGTTCTTAACTAACTTAGGGTCGGTTTCCAGTGTCAGGGGGGGTTTTTTTTTTTTTTTTTTTTTTTGGGTGGGAAATCATCAAATAACTTCTCCCGCTCTGGGTGGAGCGGGAGGGCGTGTCAGACTTTTACTGACTAAAACCCACCCGTGTTCCCTCAGTTGCCTGTGTGCCAGGGGCGGCGGTATCTCTTTCGAACAACCCGCACCCCCGGCAGGCATCGACCCTTGCGGGCCCCTCTGTTGCTGCTGACATCTCTTTGAGGCGCGCGTGGAACACAACGCGCCGTCGACCCGGGCTTGGTCCTTACCGGACAGCGAGGTACCCATTACTCGCCGTCCGCAAGCCCGTGCCTACGGTGGCCGGGAATCAGCTTGGGATTCCCGACGCCCAGGGCGTCTCCTGCGAAGGCCACGGCTGTGAGGGCGCATGTACTGCATCTCCCTCACGTGCGCCGCCTCCCTCTTTGCGAGCATAACTGCTTCGCTGAAGGAGGCGACTGCCAGCCATGCCCTCTCGCTCCGTACCATGGGTGTCAGGGGGGGTTACTCTCTAACTCCGTCAACGAAAATACTAGCCCGTGCGAAATTAGTTCGAAACTTCGAACGTGAATCCTCATAATCATCATCATATCCTTCCCCAAAAGGGGGTTTGTGCCATAATCGCCACGCTTGGCAGGCGGGTTGGCGATCGCATTATGGTGGTCAAATGCATAGAGAACGCTGCTGCCCATTCTCTAATAAGTCCCTTAGTCGCCTTCTACGACACCCACGGGAGGAAATGGGTTGTGCCTCCTACAGCTGATTAATTAACTTTTTTGGACGGGTGAAACCATATAGGAAGTAGGGACAACTGTCAAATCGTGTAGTAATTCATTCTTAGTTTGGGCCCTAAATCTAAGGGTCATAGGTCCGTAAGTCATACGGAGTGGGAAACGCCCGTAACTTCGACCGAAATTACGGACTTCGTGCTTAACGAGTAGACCCCCAGACTCAATACTTCGGACGGGCAACTACATGCAGGGTGTCAAAGACATCAACGCGCAAACTGTAACCCTAAAATCAGCACATGATTTTATACAGGGTGTAACAGAAACCCTATTGCTATCCTTAAGCACTAAAGATCTGCTGAGCTGGTATAGAATCACTATACATAGTTTCAGCTCAAAATAAAATACTCTAAGAATTGATACCTAATTTTCGGTTTCCAAAGTTTCATAAATTCAAATCATAACAAACGTGTCACCGCACTACGTAGCTCAATAACTTTCCACGTTACTTGCTAATATCACGCAAATCTCTTCCGAGTAATGTTTTCATTTCAATTTGAAAAAATCGGCTTCTGGTATTAAAAATTCTCATAACTTCCGAACATGTAGAGATAGGATTAAAAAACCTTTCCAGTATCGTTTGATATCATCCAAAGAAGCCGTGCTCTTGGTATGTATATACCTTTTCCATTACATGTTGGATGTAGCCCCTTAGAGTACAATTTTTTTTTCGGTTATCAAAAACAAAATCATTTGTTTAATAGGAAACTGGGAGCAGTGGAGGCCTAGTGGTAATGGCCGTGACCTACGAATTGTAGGTCTTGGTGCTTAACTTTGTGTAAATTATTTAATCACCTCTGCTCTCAAAACGGTGAAGGAAAACATCGTGAGGAAACCGGCATGCCCTGGAACCAAAAATTCGAAGACATGTGACATCTACCAACCAGCACTGGGCCCGCGTGGTGGATTACGGCCCACTCCCACTCACAGAGAGAAGGCCTGTGTACCAGCTGTGGGAACATTATAAGCAGATTATGTAGATATGATAAGTTATAATAGATAAAAAAACTAAAAACACGCTTTAAAAACCAAACTAAAAAACGTGCTTGATATTAATTGATTATAAAAATACCTCAAAAAGCACCCCACGCTTTTTTGAAATTATTTTCTGCCTTTTTAGTTTAGTTTTTGAAGCGTCTTTTTTAGTTTTTTTTTTTATTTTCTATTTTTCGTGACGTTTCAGTTTTGTTCTTTTTTTTAAATGATTGAATTGTCATCGGTCCTCGATAAGTCTACAAAGTTTAAATGAAATCTGACCGTTTGAAGTGGGTCAAAATCAAGTTCAAAGGAGTCGGTTACAAATCAAGCTAATAAAAGCGTGTTAAAAAAACATGCTTACAAACAAACATACAGGTTAAGCTAATAAAAGCGTGTTAATAAAATAAGGCTTTATTGCTGGTTCTACAATTATAATTTTTCAGTATTATACGTTTTTAAACGCGCGTTCGGTGCACTCTTTTTAAACGGCTTGTCTTCCGACAAACGCCTCCTCTAAAGATTTTCATCTATCATCCGCTGAATCCATTCTGGACCAGCTACTCTTTTGACGTAGTCTTCCCATCGTTTCGCTTGTCGTCCTTCGCTCCTTTTTCCATCCCTTTGGGTACCACTCCGTTATTATTTTGGTCCATTTCTCTTTTTCCTATCTTAACAGTCTTGACGTTATGTATGTAATATCTTCACATGTAAACAAACCTGAGCATATGTATGACACGTTCAGTGTAAGGCTCTATTTACTATTGCAGTCTGACCCCTGCCTTGAGCGAACAACTCATGTTTACAGAACAAATATTAGTTACTAATGTATTCTAAGTACTATGTAAGTGTATTCAAAGAAAACGCAAGTAGGAATATTATAAGTAATGTGGCGGAAAATATTGTATAATATACAAGTATAATGTCAAAATGAAAGCCATTCCTACTGTTTTATATAATATTACTTTATAAAACAATCGACTTCCAAAAAAACACTACAAAGTGATAAATAACTTTAATTTCGGAAGGCGGTGACTTTGGATATGTAATTTATTAAATTTTTTGTCACCGCCTTCCGAAATTAAAGTCATTTTTCACTTTGTGGTGTTTTTTTTGGAAGTCGGTTGTTTTTTTTTTAAGTTTTTTTTTTTCATTTTTTAGTGGTTAACATGTGCTTACCTCTTCACAGCGTATCGGCGTGATGTTATGTTATGAACTGGTGTAAACAATAGACAGACATGAGATTTCAGAAATCCCAGTCCATTTGCTATCATTTATTGAGGAGTTCCGTTGCCTGTCTCCGAAGTTCTTCATCAGATCGTCACCAAATTGAAATGGGACCACTCCGAGAAAGTACTCTTCCAAAAACTACCCAAATCGCTTCAAGTGTGCCTATAAATGAAGAGTTCTCTCTATTTCTCCAGGATCCCATCATCAGATCCTAACTTGATGATCATGGGACCACCCTTTCAAACAAAACAAAAAAAATCAAATCGGTCCAGCCATCTACGAGTAATCGGGGAACATACATAAAAAAAGGTTCCGACGAATTGAGAACCTCCTCCTTTTTGAAGTCGGTTAAAAACAGTAGGAAGCCTTTCATTTTGCCAGTACAGCAATAAAATTCATCGCGCTATTAACGTAGCTGAGCAACCACGAATTTATGGACCAATGCCTTACAAAATGGTTAAAATTTTGATTGATAGTGCATTTCGCAATTAGAGTGCAGGTAGACTTACAGACGCTCTAGAGTGACTTTCTTTTAACCATTTCGACTATGCGCATCAACCGCTTTTGGCGCTCCTATTGGCCCTGGATTGCTGAAGGGCCAATCGGAGCGATAAACGCGCAAAAAGTTTTCTTGGTGAGTTTTTTATTTTTATAGAAGAGGCCGCGTAAACTTTATTCGTCAATATGAAATGAGTAAGCGTAATGACCTGATTTGCATTGCAGTTCAATATTAGACAGCACTTGGTCAAGTCTCCTTGTCACCTATTCCGAAATGTTTGAAGACTAAGGTCTCTAACCGGTGCGTCCTGCCCGTAATGACATACGGTGCCGAAACGTGGACACTACAGTTGGGCTGGTCTAAAATTCAAAGTCGCTCAGCGCGCTATGAAACGGGCTATGCTCGGAGTTTCTTTGAAGGATAAAATCAGAAATGAAATCACCCGGGAAAGAACCGGAATTACTGACATAGCTTGCAGAGTAAGCAAGCTGAAGTGGCAGTGGACTGGCCATGTTTGTCGAAGGACCGATGGCCGGGACGTCCCCCAGCTAAATCGAGCGACGACCTTAAGCTGGTGGCTGGGACAGACTGGATGCGGAAAGCGGAGGATGCAGCCTGGGAGAAGCCTATGTCCAGCAGTGGACTGCGATAGGTTGAGTTGATTGATTAAACAGAGAGTGAAGTGTCTAACAAGCTACAAGTATGACCAAGGATGATTCGTAATACCCAGTATCTGGGTTGTGGAGGACACATAGGCGCTCCTTGTAAAATCCTGTAGCTACATCTAATTAGGCTGGCAGTAGACCCCGAAATAGTTGGGTTAAGAAGGTATATGCAGATTGCTTGCATAAAGGTGCGCTTACACGAGCAACTAAAATTGCTCCATCTTGGGCAATTCTCGTCAACTATGACGTCACGACTACATCCAGCAATTTGCAATGGGCAATGGCAACATGTAGCAACCTGTTGCCAGAGATGGGGCCACACAATATGGAGCAATACGGAGCAACTTGAAAACTAGGCAATGCGCCTCCCCCGCCGTCTCCGCCGCCCGCCGGTCGGTTTCTCTCGCAAAAACGAGACGTAGCTATAGGTACAAACGAGATAGAAAGAGAATTGACCAAACATTTCCAAACCGATTGGATATTCAGCAACTCATGAAATATATGGAGCAATCAGAAGCAATATTGCCGAAACATATCCGCAATTTATTGTTGTTGGTCCAGATTGTTCCATTTATTTGATCCAGGTTGATCCATTAGTGTTGCCGAGCAATAATTGCTCAAAAAATTGTCCTTGTTTTTTTTTTTTTTTTTTTTTCTGGGTGGGAAATCATCAAATAACTTCTCCCGCTCTGGGTGGAGCGGGAGGGCGTGTCAGACTTTTACTGACTAAAACCCACCCGTGTTCCCTCAGTTGCCTGTGTGCCAGGGGCGGCGGTATCTCTTTCGAACAACCCGCACCCCCGGCAGGCATCGGCCCTTGCGGGCCCCTCTGTTGCTGCTGACATCTCTTTGAGGCGCGCGTGGAACACAACGCGCCGTCGACCCGAGCTTGGTCCTTACCGGACAGCGAGCTACCCATTACTCGCCGTCCGCAAACCCGTGCCTACGGTGGCCGGGAATCAGCCTGGGATTCCCGACGCCCAGGGCGTCTCCTGCGAAGGCCACGGCTGTGAGGGCGCATGTACTGCATCTCCCTCACGTGCGCCGCCTCCCTCTTTGCGAGCATAACTGCTTCGATCTAAATCTAAATGTTCTGGAGTTATGATTTCAAGTATTCTCAAGAAAAATAAATCTTTCGAAAGATACCCGGTAAGTGACTAATTTCTTAACAAGAACTTCTTTTAAAATATTTACACACTATTAATGATTGCCAAAGGGAAAATAACTTCGACCTTGGAACGACGTAAAAATAATATTTGTTTGGCATTGTCGTGCGCAGATATATTTGTATTTATGACTAGCTCCTGCCCGTGGCTTTGTTCGCGTGGAAGTTGCAAGACACCACAATACAGGGTCAAATAAAATTAGCTAGTTAAACTCCGCAGACCGATATGTAAACACGATAAACAAAAAAAAATGTTTTGCTGGATTTTTTTTTTGGGGTCAACAACCGCTTATCATACTCACTCTTGAAGTATGAGTTGAGAATACCAGGATTTTTTGTTGTATCGTGTTTAGATATCGAAAACGATTAAGGCTCCTGCGCCCATCTCGTCTCTGGACGACCGATATCTCGTCTTCCAGTCCTTGGACGCCACTCTGCCACAGCCATACTCCACCTGTAATTACTGCCCTGCCAGCAGGCGTAGCATGACCAATCCTATCTCTATTCTACCATGAATAGACAAAGTTCTTTCTATCCAATTTGACATCTCTTCTACCCGAGCACGGGACGACCCGTAGACTCGTGTTTTTATGAAGACAAAGACAATTATTCTTTCCATAGCAACGGCGAGGTAGCTAGTGATATAGATAAGGTAAAAAGTCAGTCCTAAACGAGGCCCTGTATCAAGATTTTTTAGGGGGGGGGGGGGGGGCAACAAATTTTGATACAGCGCTCCCTGTTGCCCCACTGCGGCCAATCTCAAAAGTCGATACCCTTATCCTAAAACAGCGTCCTGACTCGGGGGGTTAAACCAAGAGAAAGCAAGAACGCGCACAGCGCGATCGAAAATTCGAGCACTCGAAAATTGGAGCATCCTGACTCGGATAGGTTAAATTTTCTGCTTGATTTAACTAAATTAATGCAAACGCTTATAAAGAATTTGTCCTGCTCCTGTTGATGTCTTTGTATAACAAACAAATGACGTACATTTTCATATTTTCGTACATCGCTGTGTTTCAGACGGTACTTACTTAGTAAAAGTATATTTATTTTCACTTCTCAAATGTATAGTAGTACTTAATGCTTAATAAAACTAGCTGTGGACAAGTTTACATTTATGAGAGACTGGTGCCTGAAATAGGCATTGCCAGCAACGCCTGTAGTACAAGTCACCAGGGCCCCAAGACGATTCATATGTACAAGGTTACATCGGGTGATTGTATGAGACTGGAGAGAATAAAATTTAAGGAAATCTTTCTACAATCTGTCATTTTGTTTATTTTTCCTTCGACAAAACCAGGTTCTATGCTACGCGTGCAGGTGTGTCCTGTCCAACTTCATTTGAGCTCCATAAAACGATTTCCGATATCGAAGACCTTCGTACGTGTTCGTATCTCACCGTTTTAAACTCGGTCTATTAGCCTGATGCCGAAACAGGTTCTCCGTGTAACTAAACCACAGCTGCGTACAGTTACAGCAGCTGTTACTGGCCATTGGTCGTTTAACAAACATCTCTTTGTCATAGGATTAACAGACAGTCCGCTGTGCAGGGCCTGCATGGAGGACGACAAGACAGCAGCTCATGTGCTGTTAAACTGCCCGGTGGTCGCCGATTACAGGGCAAAATACTTCGGTAACCCAAGTACCCATGTGAGATTGTCAGCCACACCAAGGCGTCGCTGGCCTTTCTCGAGAAGCCGGGGTGGATCGAATAACTGATTCTCCCACCCGTACGAAAAATACGCGCTTTAACGTGGAGTTGCGGACATCGGCCCGTTTTACCTATTACCTAGCCTGATGCAAGCATGGAACATTAAAAATTGTTACTTAATTGTTATTTTATAACCTTTGCAACATTAAAGATGAGGAAAACGTCTTGAGGACCAGCACAGCTAACTACCGACGGTTTTTATTAGCAAATAAATTACTATTTGTATTATTTGCTACTGATTGACGTATTTGGCTGCACAGTTAATTATAAATAAATTATTTGTAATAATCGTTAATGAGACATTAACTATTTTATGCAACCATTATTGATTTTTATTACAAATTAACTTTTGTAACAATGAAAATTTTATGATTCGAATAACTGATGGGCTAGGCACAGATGTAGGTACTTATAGTTTTTTTTTGGGTGGGAAGTCATCAAATTACTTCTCCCGCTCTGGGTGGAGCGGGAGGGCGTGTCAGACTTTTACTGTCTAAAACCCACCCGTTTTCCTTCAGTTGCCTGTGTGCCAGGGGCCACGGTATGTCTTTCGAACAACCCGCACCCCTGGCAGGTGTCACCCCTTGCAGACCCCACCATTTGATGCTGACATCTCTTTGAGGCGCGCGTGGAACACAACGCGCCGTCGACCCGGGCTTGGTCCTTACCGAACAGCGAGCTACCCATTACTCGCTATCCGCCAACCCGCGCCTACGGTGGCCAGATACCTATAGTAGGTTCACATTTTGCCAGTTAGTCGACTTTCATACCAACGTAATACTAATAACATCGTGGTGGGATATTTTCGCGCTCTGGATTTTAAGAACAATGTGCTTTAGGTACTGTTTGATTTTAAAATCTCGGCGGTAAGCAGAGCGAACAAAATCCAGAGAGCGAAAACATCCCGCCGCGAT
This sequence comes from Polymixis lichenea, assembly GCA_949091785.1. NCBI lineage: Eukaryota > Metazoa > Arthropoda > Insecta > Lepidoptera > Noctuidae > Polymixis > Polymixis lichenea. The sequence continues at coordinate 12,159,274 of OX420959.1, forward strand.
TTTATTACGTTCGTGGGTACGTGAGCGTACGTTATATTTCATTTTCCTGCTATAGGGGCGAGCCTATTGCCATCAAACAGGCACAAATCAAGCCTTCAGGCACTTACTGAGAAATTCCTAACGGAAACATTCCCTTGAACCCTTTGCCCGACCTTAGAATCAAACAGCAATGTTTTATAAAAAAATAATAGTGTTTTCATGACAGGGCCAAACAGTGAAGTTATTGTATGAACTTATGCGGTTTGGTATCCGTAGAAGATAGTTTTAGATTAATTTGTAAGAATTGTATTATATTTATAAAATGCTATATTACTTATATTATAAGAAAGCCTTACTTACGGAGCGACTTATTCTTGTTGACCAAGCTCCTCAAATAAAGATTTTTTAAAAAACACGCTTTAAAAACCAAACTAAAAAGTAGAAAATAATTTAATTCTATTAAAAAGCGTGGGATGCTTTTTGAGGTATTTTTATAATCAAATATTATCAATCACCCCAGGCTTTTTAATAGAATTAAATTATTTTCTACTTTTTAGTTTGGTTTTTAAAGCGTGTTTTTTAGTTTTTTAAACTATTATTTATTTTCTATTTTTAGTTCTGCTAATTACAAAAGCGTGTTTTTTTTTTCATTTTGTTTTATTGAAATTATTGAATTGTCTTCGATAAGTTTACAAAGTTTAAATGAAATCTGACCGTTTAAAGTGGGTCAAAATCGCGCCCAAAGGAGTCAGTAACAAACATACATACAGGTGAAGCTAATTTATAGTGTGTAAAATAAAAGATACAGGGCCGCCAGGTTTGGCAAATATGTGGCTACACTATTCGGTACATACAATACCACCTTCCCCTTTATGGAATACAAGCGTGATATTTCGTTATGTTCCGGAAATTAAAAAAGCGACATAAGTCGGCTTATTATTTGATTCGCACGAATTTACTCGCACGAATCGGACGTATAAACACTTTTCAAGAACAATTATATTATTTTCTATAAATGCGACTCGCACGAAGTTAAATTATTTTTGGGCGATCAGAAATTCGTTATAGGCAATTGGCACGTCTTGAATTTCATGCAATAAAGTGAAAAAAAAAATGACAGTACATGCAATTATTAGCATTATCAGTATATAATGTTCCCACTGCTGGGACACAGGCCTCCTCGGTGAGAGGGAGTGGGCCGTAATCCACCATGCGGGCTCAGTGCGGGTTGGTAGATGTCACATGTCTTAACACGCCGGTTTCCTCACGATGTTTTCCTTCACCGTTTTGAAAGCAGCGGTGAAAAAAATAATGAACCTACGACCTACACTAATTAATTACGAAATTAATTACGCATCCTTAAAACAGTATTTTTTATCTTAATTTGGCCCCATTTTCCTCGTTTAGGTACCAAGAAACAAGTTATTTAAAGGAAGATCCTTTGACGTCAACAAACAATCTATACCAGTGGCGAAACCACCATATAACGCAATTCCTACTGGTGCCTTCCCTTCGGTGCTTCGCTTTTGAAAAATGGCACGTCAAAAGTGTCTTCTATTGCCAATAAATAAAGTTACTCTACGGGTATTTAATTCACCGTAACATTCAAACAACAAAAACGCTTATTTTTAACTTTGAATTAGAACAACAAAAAAAAAAACCTTTTCTAAATTAACCCGGCACCAAAAAGTCATAATCGGGAACATAAAAATTATGAAATCATTTACAAAAAGTAAAGCGCCAGTCTGGGTTCGAACCTACGACCTACAACTCGTAACTCGCGGCCTTTACCACTGTGCCACCACTGCTCAATAAACTGCTTGAAATTCAAAACGTGCCAACTTCCTACTACGTATTTCTGGAGTGGTCGATTCGCCCACAAATAAATTAACTTCATGCGTCTCGCCTTGAGATAATAATGTATTATTTAAAAGGGTTCATACGCCTGATACGGGCGTGTAAATTCTTCCGAATCGACTTATAAGACGATAAGTCATGTCAATAATTATTATAACGTCGTTTTTAATTGCCCTTAATTATATGCGTCTTCATTTTCTTATAATAACGTTATACCTCCATAATTAAGTATGTCAAAACGTATTATCTTCCACATAGATGAAGATTAATACATTTATTACTATGGCAATTAAAGTCACGATATTCTTTGTGTTTTTATACATAACTAACTTTTGCCAGCGGCTTCGCCCGCGTTAGCCAATTTACACAAAACCTTAACAAATTATACACTTAAATCTTCCTCATGAATCAGCCTGTTTATTGTTGAAAATCGCATGAAAATTAGTTCAGTCGTTTTTGAGTTTATCGCGAACAGTCAGTCAAACAGACAGACGCTTTGTTTTTAATGGACTTCAAAAAGGAGGAGCTTATCAATTCGAACATGTTAATTGTTTTTTTTTTAATGTATGTTCGGGAATAACTCCGTCATATATAGCCGGATTTGCAAAATTGTTGTTTTTGTTCGAAAGGTCCCATTTAAATTTCATAGAGATCTGATGATGAGTTTCGGAGACAGACAACGGAACTCTTGAAATGACAGCATTTCAACCGCGATTGCTGCTATCGCATAAATATGCATTGTTTTGACCCCGAGGATGATGAAACGGCTTACTTAGCCACAAGCCACTCATGAATGTTATAATAACTTCACTTACCGAATGTCGTTGCAAGGCTTGTCCTTCCAATGAGGTAGGTGATCCAATCCATTGATTTTGTCCATGTAGCCAAATCTGTCCATTTGCTTCTGTCCAGTGTACATTGTTGATACTTCGTCGAGAGTGCCGTTTCTCTGTAAAAAAGAAATTTATAAATAAACTAAATAGCATGAGAACATTAGCGTTTTGAGGGACTGTCTAATGTAATTTTGACTTTCAAAAAGTACTGACTCGCAGCTTAGTTTAAATAAATGACTGTTCACGCCAATGCTGGCACACAGGCCTGATCTTTATGAGAGGGAATGGGCCGTAATCTACCACGATTCCTAACGATGTTTTCATCGTTTTGATAGTAGTGGAAATGAGATAATTTACACAAAGTAAAGCAGCTGTCAGGGTTCAAACCTTATGACCTACCGGTGGCGAAGGCACCATATAACACGATTCCTACCGGCTTCCCTTCGGGGATTCGCATCGGTTGCACATATGTCTTCGATTTTATTGTTTTAAGACATTTAGTTTTCCTCGCAACAACATAGAAATGCGAGAATCATTTCATCAAAAAGAAATCATCTTTATTTTTATTTTTATGATACCTAAGGATCATAAAAATAAAAATAAAGTGTTTTATTGCAGGGTTATGTGTTATCAAAAATAAATCGCGTTTTCCGTATCTACGTAAGTATAGCTCTGTCAAAAACGAAGTATTTTATTTATTTAAATTACAAAATATTAATTAGAATTAAATTCTCTAAGTCAGTAAACGAAGATATGGCCCATATCTTACCGAAAATAATTAGATACTTCGGAAATAACCCTACTTTAAAAAAAGTTAGTTATTCGGGAATTAACTAACTTTTAAATTGTCAAAACGTGTTGGTATGCATTGTTAGTTTGGGCCCATTGATATACGCAAAACTTAAGATACACAATCAGCATCTCAAAAACGTCCGCATAAATAGTATTGTCAGTCATCTTTCAGTCAGTGTTTTGGATATTGCTTTGTAAAAACCACTTTAAATCAAGCGTGTAAGGCTGAATTTGCTAAAAATGTGCTTTTATCATAACTATAACTACTGACGTATAATTGGGGATAGTTTTTGAGTGTTACTTTCGTTCGAGACTGTGCATCTTCGGTTTTTTGTATATCAATGTCTGGGCCCCAAACGAATCTCATGTCCGCAGTTGACACGGAGTAGGAAACGCCTTTAACTTCTGCCGATATTACGGATCTCGTGCTTAAGAACTAGACCCCAGATCTCCAGAAATGCGTAAGCGGCATAAAATCAAAATCAAAAGTCATTTATTGAAACTCGGCAGAGAGTCAGCTCTTTTTGCACGACAAAAATTACATAAAACAGTCCCCCCAAAACGCCTGTCCTTCATATAAATACTAGTAATACTTACAGCTAGCAGCAATCCCATCTGGCTGTTAGGTCTCTTCCCTTTTGGGTAGAAATAGTGAGCCAATGTAACGAGTGGGTCGTTGTATCTGAAAATAATATGATTGTGTTAATATTTCAAAAAAAAGGGGGGTGTTTGACATAATCGCCACGCTTGGCAAGCGGGTTGGCGATCGCAGTATGCTGGTAAAATGCATAGAGAACGCTGCTGCCCATTCTCTAGTAAGTCCCTTAGTCGCCTTCTACGACACCCACGAGAAGAAATGGGATGGTGCTGTTCTTTTATTCTTTACGTCCACACGGAATGTTTTCTTTTTTTGGGGAGGCCTATGTCAGCAGTGTATGTCTCTCGGCTGAAATGATGTTGACGATGATGTTAATATTTAGGTTTTATCATAAGGTTAATCACTGATCATCTGCTTAGTATTTCCCCAACTATGTTAAGGTCGGCTTCAAGTAGACTGGAACCAGTCCAGAGGTCCAGTGGTCTGGTTAGAACCAGATGCAGCTGAATACCAGTAATTTTTATGGAGCGACTGCCTATCTGACCTACACAACACAGTTACTGGGTAATACGATACCCCTTGATAAGACTGGTGGTCATACTTTCTGGCTTCTGACGACCCGTAACGACTGTCAAAGATCCACGAATGACAGCCGGGACCATCGGCTTAACGTGCTTTCCGAGGTACGGAGGAGTCTTGCTAAGTAAAGATGGTCAGCCCATCCATAGCTTAACCTGATCGTTCGAACCCAACGAATTACGGTAAGGGAAAATGTTTTCGTTTCGCCTGACATGCTATGTTTATGCTAACAGTATATCTGTAGCTATGATTAGGGGGTATCACCTTTTTTTTTTTGATTACGGGGGCAAATCCTCATGGATGTCCTCCGCCCCGGGGAGGGCGGAGGGGTCTGTCAGACTCGTACTGACTAAAACCACCCCGGTGCTCCATCTCTCACTTGCACCGGGGATCACGGGAACTAGTGTGACTTCCGCAATCCCCGACTAGTGCCGGCCCGCCTCTGCGGGCCACCTCGCGATAGGGGGGGCAGTGAGGTGTTAAACTCCCCCCTTACGTCATAGAGAGGCGCGCGTGGAACACTACGCGTCGCCATCTCGGGTCCTAAGAAATAGGGGGCGACGGATTTAGGGGGTATTACGTGGGCCAAGTACAGTTTTTGTTGGGTATTTTATTAATCACGATTGCAACACCAACATTAAAATGTAAGTTTTTATGTGATCTGTGGCAACACTTCCTTTCCAACTGTGACAATGGTCTAATAAACACGTGAAGATATATAGTCCGTCTGTTCGTTTATTTTCCTCGGCACCAACGCTACCAGTACCTCATTAAAAACTATCAACTTATACATCACTGCACAGTTTTAAAACTGTGCAGTGATGTATAAGTTGATAGTTAACTTAAGTTCAGACTAGTAAATCATTTAGTTTCTCGACAGCTGGAATGATTTTGGGAAGTTTCATGACACCCTTGGACCCATCTGGCATCTGCGAGAGCGAAGCCGCAAGTAAAAGCTACATAACAATCAAAATACTTACCCAAATACGAGTTCTTCAGCCGTAACATGAACGAAAGGTTTCGCTCGATCTCGGTACGTGATCGCCAGGCCGGAGACCAGCAGGTTGAACACCCAGCTCGCCAGGTTCGGAGAAAAAGAGGTCACGGTCTAAAATTATAGAAAAAACCCAATGAATCAGTTCTTACGGGAATGATGCAGCTGTATCTTTAGGCATACCACGACGTCCTTAGAATCATCGTCACTGGAATTTCAACTATATTGTAACACTATTAATTACATTTCTATTGGTTGCATAAAATCCCTTACCATGCCGCCAGCCGGCGCATGCTCTTTGCTTTTTAGATTCAGATTCAGATGATTTATTTGTAAACATAGGTAACAGATACACAAGTGTGAGAAGTTACAGTTTTGTTAGTCCTCTATGCTTTGCCATTAGGCGTACAAATGTTAGTATCAATGTCAATTATTCATTTTACAACATCAATTAAAAATTATAGAAAGTGCTAGTGTTGGATAAATTCATATAAAATATGCCCCTGACAATTAGTAAAATTTTAAATAAAAACTAAAATGTCAAAAAAGTACGAAATTAATAAAATATATAACAAATGTCAAAAATTTAAAAAAACCATTAAGAAAAACAGAAATGTCAAAAAAAAAATGGATAATGTCAGTTATTCAAATTAATACAGGAGTATCAAACAATGCATACTGAAGGAGGAATTATAGAACTGTTGTTGTTGTTGTTGTCGCTTTTTGCTTGCTGACATATGGCTTATACACCGTGAAATTTTAATGGTTGTTTTCCCGCAGCGAAATGGTTTTGTCTTGGTGATACAATCGTTTTATAAACAAATAAAATATTAGAAACAAAAAATGGCTGATTAACTATTGTGAGTTTATTTTGGTTAAAACATTAATGCACCGCTGTTCCCTTTGTCGGAGGTGCGTGCGATTCGAGTAGTACCTACAAGTTACCTCTAGTGTTACTATTGAGTACTCTTTTATCGAGTTGATAAATATTTTTTAAATTATTTTAAAACAAAAAAAATCTTTATTTTTGTACTTTTACTCTATGCTTCGAAAGAACTCCTTATGGCAAGTTGTTCTGCCGCGGGAAAACAACCATTAAAATTTCACGGTGTATAATTTAATTTATGTTTTATGTTTTTCGTTACGTTAATTACTTACCTACTATTGTTTAGAATCAAGTTGTTCTACAAAGTGCATGTAAATGGTTTAATTGAAATAACTGTTTTGAGTTTGAGTTTGTGTGTTCACGCTTACCAGTAAAGGAATGTTAGGCACCACCAACTTCTGATTCTTATCGACAGACATCTCAGGAACGAAGCGCAGGATCTTGTTGTGTTGGTACGTCACTGTGTCGTTGTCGTGAAACCGTATATTCACCTTCTCCATGTCTTCTCTGAAACAGAAGGGGTAATTTAGTCATAACGAAAATTAAAGAGGCTCTTCCCCTGTTTTATGGGACTTAAACTTAACTGGCTTAACTGTGTTATAAGTAAACCTCTTTTTTTTATTTACGTAGAGAAATTTTCATGCACACTGAGTTACCACGGGAAGATAGCGCAGTTATGTGAAACTCTAACCTACTAAAACTCCACAGTATCATACAGTGCTGCTCGGGCGGGAACACGGGAACGCGCGAGCCATCCGCGAATCCGCCGGACCCTCCTTGGTCTGGCGGATTCGCGGATGGCTAAGCCCTATCACCGGCGCACCAGAACTCATGGCACGCCGTGACCGCCCCAGTAACCGAATAGCACAAAGGTGCCAGACGAACCCTTGTATGGCAACCTTGGCCCCTCTGAGATGGGACAGCACAGCGGCCCCGCCGCATACCACTTTTCGGCCGCAGGGGATAGCGAGAGCGGCCAACGCTATACCGACATTCGTCTTCTCCTACGGCCTCATCGCGTCCACCATCAAACGGTGGAGGTCCCGTGCAGGCCACGGAAGGGAAGAGCGCTGGTCAGAAACATTGCCACTCCTACCATAATCAAAACTCTGCCCAACCCATCAGTGAATAGTATGTTATCTCAGATGAGGAGACGATAATAAAAAAAAAATGATAAAGAAAATACATGTATTAACCACAGAATAAAAGGTACTAGAAGAGAGGCCTGTGGCTCAGCAATAACAACTGCACGGTTCGATCGGTAAAGTTAATCTGCGCTTGCTGTGGTTGGTCCTTGGGATGGGTGACCATTTTTAGATACCAAGACCCTTCCGTACCTCGGAAAGCACATTAAGCTGTTGGTCCCGGCTGTCATTGTCTGTCGTAACGGGTCGTCAGAAGACCAAAAGTCTGACAACCAGTCTTACCAAAGGATATCGTATTACCCAGTAACTGGGTTGTGGAGGTTAGATAGGCAGTCGCTCCATGTAAAATACTGATATTTATTTAGCTGCATCCGTTTTGACTGGAAGCCGACCCAAACATAGTGGGGAAAAGGCAGGCGATTATCGATTATTTAAATTCAATTTCATTCGAAAAGATCCATCGGTTTCTTACTGAACTTCAAGTATATCCGACGACTCTGGTTATTGATCTCTTCTGATGTCACCGTATGATTGTGAACACCGTTAGTTTATAATCTATCTCGCGAGATTATAAACTGTCGATAAATTGTGAACTGCACCATACTGCTTACCGACCCAAGAGGTTAAGTTAGGTCAGAATTGCGACAAACCGCGCGCGAACCGAGCGAGCGACGCGAGCGGTGCCGCGGCAGCGGCCGGTGAGCGCTACTTCCAAGTTAGTGGCAGTTACTTGACTATTTAGTAATAGCGCAAGGAACTATCCGTCTTGATACCTTTGACGGTTTCACTTCTATAGATCTACCGAAAAATAATGCGTTAAATTGTAAGCAGTATCGTACGGTTCACAATCTTTCGACAGTTCACAATCTCGCGAGATAGATTGTAATCTAACGATATTTACAATTTTACGGTGACATCAAGGTGTAACCGAATAAACGCAAGACCTGAAAGTAGCTTGTTCCTAATTGACTACTGAATCGATTTCAGAAACTTTTTCAAAAATTATGTATGTATTTTGCGAAATCTATTGCCGATTGAATCAAACAAAATTAAATCTTATTTTTAGGACATAAGAATAAATTTCTAATGCATAAAGTAATGTCAATACTGTTTTCTTAATAGTAACAAGTAGCTTTAAAAATGCAGATTTGGTCGCTGTATGCTTTTAAGTCTCTTATAGAGGCATGAGGAACAGAGTGCAAAGTTCACTCATCCTCTACAGAAAAGGGAGGATCCTCCGACCAGACGGGTGTTTTTTTTGTATTTGGCAACTTGAAATTGACCTGAGAGGTCGTGACTGCTTAGGCGGACTATCCTGTGATTGCCTTAAGAAAACTCAAAGCCTCCAGCCAGGGGCGTAATACTACTTAAATTACTAAGCGCCTGCACTCCGAGGGCACCCCCTGTGGGGTACGGGCTTCGGCTCAGGGCGTCACTTATAGGGGGGCAGCAAGTCGGGACAAGCTGGATTGTATCTTGGTTATTATTATTAAACGGGGTGTTTAAAGCTATAGGCTCAGTTGCGGCGTGGGCTGGCACTTCATCGAGCAAGGGTCGGGGGAGACCCGACGGACGATGTTGTTTAAACTAGTCGCGCGGTAAACTCTAATTGCGCGATGCAGGATTTCTGTGACGTCAGGTCTTTGATGCGTAGTTCGCAAGTGTTTTTTGTAGATGCCGCCACACTTTGATTGGGGTGTATGAGGTCTTGCGTTCATTACATATTTATATTCATATTCATATCTTTATTTGCATTCCATAATGTTGAAAGGTCTTACAATTGGCTTAAAGCTAAGGTACAATTACGGACCCTGTTGGGCACAGCAAAAAGTATAAAAATTAATTCTAAAAATAAAAAATAAGAAATAAATTACAATCAACAATTTTTAAATAATCATATCATTAACATTAACTAAGTAAATTTATTTTATTGAGATAAATTTTATATTATGGTACATCATAAATAGTTCCTTGGGTTAACTTAGTATTAAATCATATTAAATATTTAACTGTGCATAAAACAATGTATCTATCTGTGTAGAATGGTGTCTGTTTGTGTCAAATCATTTAATATGCTTCCGCCCATCTTTTGTTTCAATCTAATACATTTTCTGCGAGATAAAAGATCACATGCAAATTGTATTTCTCAGAATAATCGTTAGTGACCCTAACTAACCTAAGTTGTTTGAATTCAAGGTATTTTCAGATAACATCGACCATTTTTATATTGTTACCTACATAGTTGCATCTTGTCCGTGGTTGCGTCCGCGTGGTTTTTCCATGGATTTTTTAACGGGTAAGTAATATATGATATAATTACAAAATCCAAACCTAACCCAAATGATTCACCTACAATAGATGGGTTTGGTGCCTAACCCAATTGTAACACCCATTTTTTTCTCTATTCCAATGATATAAATAATGTATCGACAGTTTATAATCTCACGAGGTAGATTATAATCTAACGGTATTTACAATTTTACAGTGTCATATACAACATTCCGACATTAACCGTCGGGCAGTAGCCCACCAGACGCAACACCCGCCTGGTCGGAGGATCCTTTCAATAGAGTATGAGTAAACCTTACACCTTGTTTCACACGAACATTTAAAAGTATCTTATTTAAAAAACTCGCGGGTAAGTTTGAATGTATGCTTGTATAAGAGATGCGGTGTGGTGGGACGCCGCAAGGGCCCGCGGGAACGTGCTACCGGGATAAAGAGTATTCTAAATGTTAATCCAGGTTATAAACTATCTGTGTACCAAATTTCATCTAAATCCGTTCAGCCGTTTTTACGTGATTTAGTAACAAACATCCAAACATCCTCACAAACTTTCATAATATACATACATTATTTGTAGGATTTCTTATATTTTTCTTTTTAATTCCTGACAATTTCGAATTTTCCCTGTTTCCCTGACAGTTAGCTGAAATTCCGGACATGTCAGGAAAACTCCTGTCATCTGGTAACCCTATTTCGGTAGGAGTCAAGCTCGTCTCCCCATCTTCGTCTCGGCCTGCGTTGCGTATACTGTATAACCTAATCGGTGGTTCTTTTAGTCCATTTGTTGTCTGACATGCGGCAGCCATGTCCGGCTCAGCCCCACATAAAAGTTGCTGACACTCCTAATATTCAGCTGCTTCCAGGTACAACGGCAGCCGACCCTAACATAGTTTGGCAAAGTCAGGCAGATTGAAAGAGACGGAAATATATTATGTTTCTGTCTCAAGTTTAAATCTATGTTAGTTCAATAATAACGCTACATATGTTCGTGTCAAGGAAATATCGAAGCAAGTAAATACGTAATACGTAAATAAACATATTTGAATTGTGTGGCCTACATTTTTCTCCATGTTTAAAACCGGTTTTTTTGTAGTTAGTAAATAAGAATTCCTCAAAAGATAATTTTAGACACCAATCTACATGGTTTTCAATCGATCTGACCCAGATTATGTCTGGTAAAACAGACTTGTGACCTCTGAGTTTGTTTCGGCCTTTCTTCTCAGGGTAGTCAGATAGGAAACGCCTACTTCATCTAGTTTAAAAATATTATTAACGTGTAAAAGTGTTTATAAAAACTTGCTTAGGGCTGAATTTTCGCATTCAGTGTAATATATATCTGAGGAATAAATAATGCGGTTTAACGGCTTTTGTGTAGAAAAAAAAACTTAAAAAAAAAGAAAACAACCGCCTTTAAAAAAAAAACACTATTATGTGAAAAATAACTTTAATTTCGGAAGTCAATGACTTCGGACATGTATTTTATTGAATTTTTTGTCACTGCCCTCCGAAATTAAAGTTAGTTTTCACTTAAAAGGTGAAAAATAACTGGTGTTTTTTTGGAAGTCGGTTGTTTTTTTTTTGTTTTTTATTTTTAACTTCTTAGTTATAGTACCTACCCCACACAATTCGATATTTCATCATCCTTGGGGTCAAAATAATGCATATTTATGCGATCGCAACAATCGCGGTTTGTTTGTTGTCATTTTTTGAAGAGTTCCGTTGCCTGTCTCCGAAACGCATCATCAGATCTATATGAAATTATTGAGACCACACTGGAAGCACCAGATTTCAAATAAAAAGAATCATCAACAGCGGTTCACCCAGTCAACAGTTCTGAGGTAACAAACAAAAAACAGTCGAATTGAGAATCTTCTCCTTTTTTTTAAGTCGGTTATAAAGGCAAATTGACATAATTATCACGGGTGGGTTTTAGTCAATAAAAGTCTGACACGCCCTCCTGCTTCACCCACAGCGGGAGAAGTTATTTGAGGATTTCCCACCCAACAAAACAGATCATAAATTATTCTTCGGATGAAAGTTTTCTGTCTATTGAAAAATTTGCCCATAATTGTATTGATGATTTTAATTTTGTTAAAACATAGGTACGTATGTTTTGGACCGCGAATCACAATCTAGTAAAAAAAAACTTCGAATTTCGCGGGTTACCCTATGGCTTCCACCATTAAGAAAATATGTACTCAATACTCAATACTCAAATACTTTATTGCATTCCATAATGTGTACATATAACAGTTGGTATGTTAAAACATCGAATCAATTATGGACCCTGTCGGGCACAGCAAAGTTAATTTTTAACAGGAGAGAGGATGAAGGCGCTTTTTGTTTAGGACAATTTAAAAAAAAAATTAAAATAGGTATTATCATTAAAATAGTATCATTTATTTTTATGGTAGTAAGTAAGAATTTATATATTTGGTTTTAAGTTATATTTACATATTGTTATATTATTATATTAGATTAGATAAAGAACTCATTGTATTTTGAAAGACAATGCAAAGTTTCTTTGGGGAGCTATAACCAATAGTAGATATCTTTCGACTGAATGATGATCGCGAAACTCATTTGTTTCATGTTAATGATAAATATCTATACTTACAATAATATTTTAAAGCTGAAAAGTTTGTTTGCTTGTTTGCTTGAACGCGCTAATCTCAGGAACTACTGATCCGATTTGAAAAATTATTTCAGTGTTAGATAACACATTTATGGAAGAAGGCTATTGGCTATATGCTATATAACATCACGCTAAGACCCTTAGGAGCAGAGCAAAGAGAAAAAAGTCACGAATACGAAGTACTCGCACGGGCAGGCGAGGCGAGTGACGGGGCGGGTCGGGGAGCAAGAAATTTGACGCGAACGAAGTCGCGGGCAGAAGCTAGTGATAACTAATTTTATTTCTGTAAGTAAGTTTGTACAAACACTTTTACACGTCAATCATATTTTTAAAACTAGATGAGGTCGGCGTTTCCTATCTGACTACTCTGAGAAGAAAGGCCGTAACAAACTCAGAGGTCACAGTCTCTTTTAAAGTCCAGACATAATCGTGGTCAGATTATGTGAAGACCATGTAGATTGGTGTCTGAAATCGTCTTTTGAGGAATCACACTGATTCAGTGGACCCGTCCAGTCAGTGCGCGTATTTGTCACTAATCGTGCAGTTCACCTCAGAACTTTAGTAGCTCAATGATATTTTTCTTTCTATGACGATTTTTGTCAGGAACGAATGTCTTGTCATGGGGCGGACAGTAAGCATCGCAGATCTTTTAAAGTCCAGACATAATCTTGGTCAGATCATGCGATGACCATTGCCAACCGGTGATCATTGCCACGCTAAGTTTTGGATGGCTGGTTCCACTACGCATGATTGTGTCTAGACACATTGGCTAGCATTGTGTTTATCTTTGACCATGGTCATGGAACAGCACACATCTTAAATAAGACGACCTCTAGATACCGCTGAGTGACCATGGCAAGACCTGTAGTAAAAGTCACGTGCACAATAAAAGCCTCGATACTTAATTTTACGTAGAGGGTGCTCTGGGTATTTAGCTGTCCTTCCAATTAGCTCCTCGGCTGTTAGGCATACTCATTGTAGTCTGATAACAATAGAAAAGTCATTATGTTAATTACTTGACGGATGAAGGTTTAGCTGACCCGCAACGACTGTCAAAGGTCTACGAACAACAGTCGGGACCAACGGCTTGACGTGCTTTCCGAGGCACGACGGTATTGGTATGTAAAGATGTTCACCCATCTACGGACAAACCGCGGCAAGCGTAGCTTAACCAACTCAATCAACCCGTGCGGCTGTTAATACGTAGCCACAAACCCCTCGGTTTATAGTACCACTTATAAAATTTAGTGTCTTGATTTGATTATTCGAAAACCCGAAAATCTAATTTTAAATCAGATTAAGGTGAATGCACTAAGAGAACTCGCGAGATGCATGTTTTTTCTTACGTTTGTGTTTCGCAAATTTCGTTGTATGTTGATTAAAATATTTCTAAAATACTTTTTCATGAAATAGGTAGTCATTTAAGAGCATTCATTCCACGCGGGCTGGCAACAACGCATTTATAATAGTTTTTCGTGATTATTTAATTAAATACAAACAAAAGTACTATTTTTTTTTCAGCCAAGCACTAGATCGTGGGTATTTATAATTATTTTTAATATTTACTCTCTAATAAAAACATTTAATCGCAATAAGTAATGCAAATAGAAAATAATTGACGGTATGTTGATTTTTATAAGTAAATACCAAAATAACTGTGAAAAAAAATAGCATACAAACTAGAAAATACCAATGATCTAGCGCATGGCTGAAAAAAAAATGTTTACTTTTGTTTGTATATAATGAAATAATCACGAAAAACCGCTCTAAATGCGCCGTTACCAGCCCACGTGGGATGAACACACTTAATGGGATATAATCTTACCTTGACAAAGCCTAGATCCTTCATCATCTACCTACCATTTCTGAACTATGTTGGGGTCAGCTTCCAGTATAACCGGACATGGCTGAATACCAATATTTTCATGGAGTGACTGCCTATCTCTCAAAGAGCAGTGGTGCCGGTGGCCCAGTGGTAACTGCCGCGACTTACGACTTGTAGGCCGTAGTTTCGAGCCAAGAGAGGTGCTTCACTTTGTGAAAAAATCTTCATCACATCGTGAGGAAACCAATACGTCAAAGAACCAAACATTCGAAGACAAGTGACTTCTACTAACCCGAACCGGGCCCACGTGGTAGATTACGGCCCTCTCACAGAGAGTAGGCCTTGGTCCTGTGGCGGCCATCTACAATGCCACTTAAGAATTTCAAAAACATCAAACTTGAGAAACACAAAAAGTGAAGTGGCGCCATCTACAATGACATATACGAACTACGCAAGACTTGACGTCACACCGCAACTACATCGCACAAGCAGAGTTTACCGCGCGATCCATATATATACAGCATCCCGACATCAACCGTCGGGCAGTTGCCCACCAGACACAACACCCGTCTGGTCGGAGGATCCTCCTTTACCATACCACATTATAGGCTGTTTATGCTATGCTGCTTATCTGACCTTCACAAGCTAACCATACATTGATGCTTTCCTTAATAACACTGGTAGTCAGACTTTCGGGCTTCTGATGTCCTGTAACGACTGTCAAAGGGCTACAAATGAGAGCCGGGACAATTCCGAGATACGGTGGGGTCTCGATATGTAGTTACCTTAAAATGCTCTTACACGGGCAGTTTTTTGAGCAATCATTGCTCGGCAACACTAATGGATCAATCTGGATCAATAAGCGGAACAATCTGGAGCGACAACAATAAATTGGGGATATGTTTCGGGAATATTGCTTCTGATTGCTCCATATATTGAATGAGTTGCCGAATATCCAAACGGTTTGGAAATTTTAAGTCAATTTTCTTTGTATCCCGTTTGTACGTATGACTACGTCTCCTTTTTGCGAGAGGAACTGGCCGGCGGCGGAGGCGGCGGTGGTTGGCGTATTTCGTAGTTTTTTAAGTTGCTCCATTTTGCATGATATTGTGTGGCCGTATCTATGGCAACAGGTTGCTACATGTTGCCATTGCTGGATGTAGTCGTGACGTCATAGTTGACGAGAATTGACCAGGATGGAGCAATTTCAGTTGCCGTGTTAGCATAATTATACCTTTATAGATGGTCACCCATCCACAGACCGATCTTGAGCCCGTAAAACCTTGATGCTTGTTGACCCAAAAAGGTAATATTTTTTTATTGCTTATGCCCTTTGGTACTTCTCCGGACATCGTAAAATATATAATTTAATATAAACTGCTACTTCCTAGCCCTACAAATATGCTGATGACCTTCAAATAGCCGAAGTCCCATCAATTCCGGGTCATTCCGAGGTCTGAACGTAAATAAAAAGCGGCCAAGTAGACGAAGGGTTCCGTGTCACGCCGTACAGTATTTTACACTACATTTTCTTGGCTGGATAAACAAAACACGGAAATAAACAAATTTCTTGCATTCATTCAATTTGGTCCCTTATTTAAATTTTCATGTTAGATATGCATTTTTTAAATTTATTATATTATTTAATTATTATATATTAAAAATTTGTTTATTGACATACAAAGAGATACACCAAGTTGGAGATTTCTCTGACTCTTGCACTACTTATACAGGATAAGTTTTTATCCAGTGCGCAAACTGTAACCATGAATTCAGAATATCATTCTAGACTCCCAGCGTAGAAATTTTACGTCGGTTTTACAAAAAAAAAAAAAAAAATCAGCTGTTTCATAGAAAAGTGCAATACCTACGCGGTCAGAACAGCTGATTTTTTTTGTATTACCGACAAAAAAATTCTGCGCTGGGGTGTCTAGAATGATATGCTGAATTCATGGTTAAAGTTTGCACACTGGATAAAAACTTATCCTGTATAAGTAGCGCAGGAGTCAGAGAAATCTCCAACTTGGTGTATCTATACTTGTAAGTCAATAAATAAATTTTGTATTTGTATTGTATATTTGCATTTGAAAATACTGCCATTCCCAACATAGTCGGAAAAAGGTTTGGCGGTTGATGAATGGTGGTGGTTGGTCGTTGTGGATGGTTGGTGGGTGATGTTACGGTTCAAAGATACAACCCTGTAACAACTGATGGACAGCGGAGCCTCAGTACAAGGGTCCTATTGGCCCTTTGGGTACAGAACCCTAAGCAATAGTTTTTTTCCAAATAAATGAATAAAATCGATGTTTTTCTTAATAATCCGAGTATTGTTAGTTTTTGTTATTACATTTGTGGATGAAAACATTATTTTTTTGTTTGTTTACGTCAGTCAATTGAGAGGTCAAAATCTGCGATGCTTGCTGTCCGCCCCATGACAAGATAAGACAAAAATCGTCATAGAATGAAAAAATCATTGAGCTACTAAAGTTCTGAGGTGAACTGCACGATTAATGACAAATGCGCGCACTGACTGGACGGGTCCACTAAATCAGTGTGATTCCTCAAAAGACCATTTCAGACACCGATCCACATGGTCTTCACATGATCTGACCAAGATTATGTCTGGACTTTAAAAGAGACTGTGACCTCTGAGTTTGTTTCGGCCTTTTTTCTCAGAGTAGTCAGATAGGAATATCTTCATTGTTCTCAAATTGTTTTAAAAATTAGATTGATGTGTAAAAATGCTTGTACAAACCTTCATAAAGAAATAAAATCATTTATCGGAGTTTTTGGCGGGAACGCGTTGGAACATGTCGCACGACTTTTTATTTTCATGAAATTTAGTGAAGTAGCGAATAAAATTGTATAATTTTGGTAGTGAATTAAGCAATTTAATTACGTGTGAGTGCACAAGTGTAGTGAAGGTGAAAATATGTGACTAACGTGGACTTTTCGTGTTCCCCCCAAAAACTCCTAATAGGTTGTTGTAAAGTTATTACCGCTTTACAGTAACTTTGACTTGACTGACTAAAGACGACTATGACTGTTTTGTAAATTCGTGCCCGATATCGGGCCATTTACTTGATCAAAAAGAAAAATTACTTGACACTGGCTAAATGCACAAACCGTGCGAAGCCAAAACCCAAAAAAATAAAAAACATTTATCATTTAGAAAGAAAATACGTTACGATTGTTTCGTGCACTTGATTATCAACTCTCTGTGTTAAACATAGCACTGAGAATCCAACAGAGTGCATCGCGACGAAAAAACAGTGTTCGATTTTCAAAACTCGACGCTAAGCGGTGTGATGAAGATCCAGGATGTATTAAAAATGACCAGCAAAATATTGCAAAGTAAAAAAAAAAACACATTTTCATTCTGACATTTTATACGAACCAAAAATTTTAATTATAAAACCTTGCAAACAAATTGCCACAGTAATATTTTTTTGTATTAAAAAAAGCATGTTGTTTATCGTTTGTATTATAAAAATAAAATGGCTCATTATATGGGTATTACGGTTTTTTTGTACTTAATAAACAAAATGATGGTATAATAATACCGACATACAATGAATTGAAAGTTGTTATTTCAAAAACCCACAAAAGGGATGTCATTAGCTTTTTGCAATTCTTTAGAGTTCCGTTTATCAAAACGAAAAACCGCCTGCGTGCGTGGATGTCTGTTTTCGCTTAAAAAGTAGCCTATGTCCTTTTCCGAATCTCAGGCTATATATCTCTGCCAAATTTCATGACGATCGGTTCAGTGGTTTAGGCGTCAAAACGTAACAGACAGACGGAGTTACTTTCGCATTTATACTATTAGCAGGAATAATATTTACAAAACATAATATTAACAAATATTTATCCATAGCGTATCGTTGCATGTCAATATTATTTATGCAATTGTCATGGAAAAATCAATATAAGTTTGCATAGGACTAAATCTGACGTTTTATACGCCTCGATGATAGAGGTAATATTTAATAAGATTGAGGGATTTCTACCCACTTGATCGTTTTTTTACCGAACCTTAACGCAGTTAAAGAAGCATTGAGTTTTGTCCTAGAACCATAATTCAATGACAAGTGATATCTACCAAACCGAACTGGGCCCGCGTGGCGGATTACCATCCTCCTCATAAAGAGGAGGCCTGTGTCCCAGCTGTGGGAAAAATATAGGCTGAATATGATAATTTATTTATTTAACCATTTATGCACACACAATATGGTTAAATAAATAAAATATCTACATAGGTAATGCTTATTTCTACAGAAATCTCTTCCAGCACTCCTTCGATAGGAGAGAAGATAAAAGAGTCCTTGGCCTTTATGTTTAAGTTTTCGCCAGTTATGATTAAGTCCCATGTAATAAAGGCGAGCCTATTGCCATCAAATGGACACAAATCCAGACTCCGGGTTGCTACTGAGAAAGTCCAGATAGAAGAACCCAATAACACTACCCGACCTGGGAATCGAACCTCATAGGACCTTATTTTTAGCAGTAGCGCTTAAATGCGCATTTTGATATTTTTAATATTTTGACATTTAATTGTGACAATGGTAAATAATTTTTTTTATAAGATTCTGACATTTTTAAAAAATTTTGACAATTTTTTTAATGTTTTGAATATTTAAATATAGTTAATCAAAATTTTATTTTAATTTAAAATTGTTTATAATTTAAATGTATGAGTGTAAAACTATGGACTACAATTATGTCTGAAATAAATAAATAAAATGATTAAATTGTATAAAGTAGGTAGTTATTTGTTGTGCAACTGAAAACTATGAAAGGTGACTCTTCAGGTGTATTTCAGGGGAATTAAAGTCAATATAATTATCCGTTATCGGTGGCTTAACCCAATACCACTGAAAAATTATCACCTGTCAGTTTTCTAGTTTTTCTGACGCAAACTGACAAACTCATAGTCATTCAATGTAATATATTATATATTATAAATACACATAGATGACTACATAGTATTATTTAACTAGGCAAACAAATTGATTCATGAAAAACCACAATTTTCGTGATATTTTATGTTTTTCTGGGTAAAGTTAATTTGTGGTTATTTTTATTTAAATTTGCGGGTATTTTGACATACGTTGACGTAATAAAAGTCAAACATGAGTTTGGTGTAGTTTCTTTGATACAGCAGTCACGATTATTTTTTATATTTATTAGCATTGGCCTAAAGGTTCTCTGTGGTAGACAAAAGCACGTTGGCTTATACCCACTTCAGTATTTTTTACGACGTAAAAATATCACGCAGTCGATTTTCAACTCTCGGTGTTGAACCTAGCATTTATAATCGTACAGAGTGCGTCCCAGCGCATTGAAAAAACAGTGTTCGTTTTTCAATTCTGGGCACTAAGCAGTCAATCAAAATCAAAAGTCATTTATTCAAATTAGGCTGAGAATCAGCACTTTTCGAACGTCAAAATACATAAGACAGTCCCCCAGAACGCCCGCCCTTCACCACTTCCTAGTTCTTTAGCTGGGAAGAAGAACTGGCACAACAAACTCCCCAGCAGCACAGCTGTCTGTTTAGTTAGATAGACTTGCTTCTATATATAGGTAGGCAACGTTACTTAAAAGAATAATATGTACAAGTATATAAAAAAAGAAATTAATATTAAGGCATCAAAAAAACGTCCGTATCGTTGTCAATGGGAAAAGTACCCAAAAGGCTGGCAGCATTGCCAAGTTGTATGGCAATGTAATGAACATAACGTGCGTTGAAGATCCCGTGCGGGGATAAATCCCGCTGCGATATAATTACGTCTGTACGAACGTACTAACACAAAAAAAAAGTATAAAACGGATTATTAAAAAAAAACAGGCCACGAAAGACATCCGAAAAAAACACGATGCAATGGAAAAACCTACATCTATAACCAGAATAAGAAAATTAGGTACAAACCTATAAACAAATGGGCCGACCTCCACAAGCTTGGGTTTCTCCCCTGTCTCCAGAAAGGCCTGCGGGTTGGTCACGTTGAAGATGTACACCTTCGTCAGTCTGATGACACCAGGTTTGTGCCAGTAGCTGTAGCTAAGGGAGCCGTTCCACAGTTTTAATTCCTGTAAAAAAGGAAAGAATTAGAAAATTCGAAAGATATTAGTACATTACGATACACGTGACTTAGGGGGTCTATACCCTCAGCCCGTAGTTAAGTCACGCTTTTCGGTGACTTAAGTAGTCGACTACTTAGGTCACCGAAAAGCATGGCTTAAGGTGAATCTAGTCGACATTTTTCCCATACAAACTTCGGAAGTGTATTACTTCACTGTTCGACAATCATCAAAAATTAAACATGGCATGTTTTATCTCATTATTCATATTGTCCTTGCGGAAACATAATACTAATATAAAAAGTTATGAGCCAACAAAGATTAGTTTTTCTTGCTAATTTAACCTAACTTTGGGCGTGTTTAAGTAATAAAAGAAGTATAAAATCTTAAAAACCAAGTCAGTACCGACAAAGCTCGTACATCGAAAAGTTCAATAAACTTTATTGGTCATTGATTTATGCAGTGGTTTTTAGCTAAAACCCGATTTTCCGAAGGAGTTTTCTTAATTATTTACGCGCCCGTTTTACTATAAATGATCCTGCATCTCACTCAGTAACGTTGTGTGTGTAGACTAGCGTCTAACTGCTCATCACTGATACTATCACTATCGGACACGATGCCTGGTGAGTTTTTAGCCAGGCCCACCAGTGAGTTCGATCCCGCGACTAGATTCCCCTTAAGTTAGGGTTTAGGTCACACAGTGCTAGAATAGAACACAACGGTATGTGTGACTCGAGTAGTCCATTATTGCACCCGTTTGGCACACTTACTATGTTAGGGCGCTCATTTAACGCCGTGCAAGTAATAGACTACTTAAGTCACGAGTATCGTATACTATTTACAGCTCATGTGACATCAACCTGTACTCCTTATGTAGTGAAAAATGAACTACTTAAGTCACTGAAAAGCGTGACTGAAGTGCGAGTTTAGGTCACACAGTGCTGTATAATAATATACACGGTATAAATGACATCAAAGCCCAAATTGTTATCATGAATTCAGCACAGGTGAAACCTGCATAGTCATGAAGCATTGAGAATCTATTGACTAAGGAGTAGGCTAATGTAATCTAGGTCAGTAATGAACAATCATTAGAAAGGTATGCGAATTTATTACTTTAATAAATACTATCTTTTTCCAGCGGCTTCGCCGGCGTGGACGTCGGTGTATTATACATATAAACCTTCCTCTTGAATCACTCTGTCTATTGATGAAAACCGCATTAAATTCCGTTGCGTAGTTTAAAAGATCAAAGCGTACAAACATGAAAAGCGACTTCGTTTTATACTATGTAAAGATATCTAACTGAAAATGAGACGCATAAAAATAAAAGTATCTTTTAATTGAACCCTAGCGTGCGGTAAATAAAATGCTACTTTTGGCCAATTTAAATAATTCATTTAGGAGACGGAAATGACTAAAAAATTGCTGTTAGAAAAAAATGATAGTAATGTTACATAATTAGCCCATAATATTCTGACTGCTGTGCCACCAGCTTCGTCTCTTCCAGAGGGAAAGGTCTGTAATACACCATGCGGGCCCAGTGCGGGTTGGTAGATGTCACCTGTCTTCGAATTTTTGGTTTCAGGAAATACCAGTTTCCTCACGATATTTTATTTTACCGCTTTGAGAGCAGTGGTAATGAAATAATTTACACAAAATAAACCACCTAGCAGAGTTCAAACGCGCGCGGCCATTACCACTAGGCCACCACTGCTCTGTAGTGATAATGGTGATAGTAATATTGATATGGAAAAAATACTCACTCTAAATATAATATAGTCCAGCCATGGCACGAACGATAGTATGATTCCTAGCACCACGGTGCATATACTGAACATAATCACTGCCAAGCGACCTGTAACAAAGGAAATACAAATAAATACGGTTAAGAAAAAGTCAGAAATAAACATTTAATTTTCGTGGAAAATATGAGAAAATAAATTACAAACAAATGTTTGTTTTACATGGGAAACGAATCTGTGTCGCGTAGTGCACCAGTTAAACTTTGAGTTACTGCGCCAACAGTATCAGAGAAAAGTACAGCAAAAGCATATCAGTGGTTGTACTTCAATACGAAAATCACCCTTACCGCTACGACATAAAGGCACTGTTATTGCCAAATTGTTACCACTGGGGTGGGTTGACTGTACCACTTGCTGACTGACATTTTTATTCTGATATCTTTAATAGTTTTAACGATTTATGAGAATAAATATTTGAATTTCAAGGACATACACAACGTACAGTCTCCGCTATGATGAATTTCCTGTGATGCCATTAAACTAGAACACATTTTGGATTTAGACATTTCTGAACCTAATTTGCTCACATCAGATAAGAAAAGACGCATCATTTGTTGAAACTGACTCAGCCTATGACACTATCATTATGTCCTATCTTTTAACTAAGTCATTAGATTAGATATAGATAGGTATTTTTTTATTTATTGGGTTATTTTTCCTGTAGAACAATAGAAACACGCCATGTATAGGAATGTATGTACGAAATAATGTTTTTTTCTTATGGAGTGCCACAGGGCATTACTTTTGGACCACGTCTCCTCCTCCTTCTTGGTAAGACCCTAGAATAACTCTATATAAATAAAAGTCTCTTTTTGGGGTACTCAAACACAGTCATCATCTACCCAGCTTTCAGCCAGCTATAGGGTCGGCTTCCAATCAACCGACTGCATCTGAATACCAGTACTTTTCTTGAAACGACTGCCCAGGACCCAGTAACTGGGTTGTGATGTGATGACCCAGTGAGAAATTTATACCTTTATGAGTGTTTGTTAGTCTTTCAGGCATTTACCTACCCGTAACAATTGAAAAAGATCCATGAATGGCAGCTGGTACGGGAGCCTCATCTGATCAAGTCTCTGATCAGTACCTAGATATGTGGTCAAATCATCAGGCGTAAACAACAACAGACAATTATATATAATTACTCAACTTGATTTGATTATTCTTTTTAATACGTTCCGAGTAACCTATTGTTAAATCACTCAATTTTATATTCTTGGGTGAGTTCATGTTAACCCCTAATAACGTCAGAGCTATGCCTAAGCTCATTACGTTGACTTTAGCCTGACAATCAGCAAACTATACGCGTACCACACCTGTCTGACCTCTGTAGTGAAGGTAACTCTTGTATGACATAATTACTTTGTAGTAAACAAGTATAATACTTCTAATTACAACAGGTTAAGCAGTCAAGGAAGTTGTGGGTAATAGTGTGTTTAAATACGTCATTGGTGTTGGGTCGTGGGTTTGGGAGAGCGGAGCGGTTGGCGGGGCGATTAATAAGGCACATGGCCCATCGCCGACGAAATAGCGATGTGTAGTCAAGGACGTATGTTACTTTTATACAAAATAATACTTTTTATCAGGTGTCAATTCATCATGGGTCATCGCGGTTTTTCGGTTGCATCCGTTCGGACCCCAAGGTACGCTTTCGTTTGAAGTTTCCACTTCGGATGATTATTTGCATAACATCTCATTAGTGTCAAATTATCGTTTAAAAAACGAAAATAAACAACTCAAAATATTATTTTTTATTTTTTAATAATTATTTATGTGGTACACACAGCGAAATACATAGGGATACGATATAATAACAGTTAGAGTGCAAATAGAATACAATTATTTATTTATTTGATAAACACCACCAGTTTATGCAAGGAATTAATAGAAAACAAAATAAAATCAAAGTACCGTACTGGTATCTTTTACACCTTGTACTTTTTAGATAAACACAGCATTAACAATAAAGTCAACAACGGCAACGTTACTATCCAAGAAAACATAACACAAAAATAAAAAAATAAAAAAATAGGACAAAATCCTAAAGTAAATAATTGCAGTAAACTTAATCAAATGATAATTATGACTATGTAGTGTGTTATCATTTAAGATTGCGAATGATAATCAAGGTTTAAATATAAATAAAAACCTGTCAAAACATTATTCTTAGGAAAGAGGTTGTCTGTTCGCAAAAACTGAAGTTTTTGCCGGTCAGTAAATTACACTAACTGTCACGTAAGTAAAATTAATGTTAGAGGTTATTATAACCATATATAAAAAAAAATGAGTTAAAAAACTACTCTTAATATTATTAAGAAACGTTTTTTAAATTGAGTCTGATTTATCGTTAAGAGCATGGCGTCTGTTTTAATCTATGGCTTTACCTGTCAAAACGAAGAATTTGAAATCATGTGACATCTACCAACATGCACTGTGTCCGCATGGTGGATTACAGCCCATTCTTTCAGAGAGGAGGCCTGTGTCACAGCATTAAGGACATTATAGACTGAAGCTTAACACGTTCGACACCGTGTAGGTCAATGTTAGGTGACGCTTATTACCACTAAAATTGGTACAAAATGTTGCTTGTGAGAATTAAAACATGTTTTATGACATCATATATATCTACACTGACGAAATTTGACAAAAATATTAATTTTTGTCTGGTTCCAGATGAAAATGGGGTGTCAACCACCATTGTCCGACGCGGCCTCGAACGTGTTAAGCATGTCCATTATAATTCTACATAGCATGATTGCTAATCGTTCCTCTATCCACTCTAAACGTAGCCTTCAAAATCTTTCTACCATGTCCGGGTGAAGAATCATTTTGTCGTGATAACTTGTGATACATCGCCTATTGTAAACACTAGATGGGAAATCCCTAGTCCCTATTTTAATTTTTTTAATGAATTAAATTTTCATTTATTGTTGAATGTTAATTATATGCTATTATTTTAAAGAATCAAGTTCTTCCAACTTAACAGACAGTTGTGCTGCTGGGGAGTTTGATGCGCCACTTCTTCTTCCCAGCTAAAGCACTAGGAAGTGGTGAAGGGCGGGCGTTTTGGGGGACTGTCTTATGTAATTTTGACGTTCAAAAAGTGCTGACTCTCAGCCTAGTTTGAATAAATGACTTTTGACTTTTGACTAGAATATTCTACTAGTAGGGAAACCAACCTCGTTGGGCTTCCAGTTTAACCGTCTGCAGATTATCAGTATTTTACATAGAGCGACTGCCTATCTGATCTCCACAACCCGGAACAGGGTAAGACTGGTTGTCAGAGTTTTGGGATTCTGAAGACCCGTAACGACTGTTAAAGATCTACGAATGACAGCAGGAACCAACAGCTTTACGTCCTATACGAGGGGCGGAGGTGTCTCGATATGTAATGGATGGGCATCTATTCACAAACCAGCCTCGGTAATCCCCGTGCAGTTGTTATTATTTAGGCCCTCAATATTCCTAGAATGTTCTACTTACTACGAAAAAGATACATCATCGTCATAACCCATGCTTTTTCTTGGTAATGAGTAATGAAGATTCTATGACTGTTATTTGAATAAGTCGTAAATTGTATCTTCTTCATGTTTTATTTATTTATTACTGTGAATCATGGTATCGTCAGTGACGACTAATACTCATTTCCTAGAGTTAGAAAAACGTATGATTCTTTATTATCACTCTCCTGCTCTTATTTGGGGTCATCGCAATATGTCTTCTTCTTCCATACTTCTTTATTAGTCGTCATCTCAGTATTAACCTTCTTTTTATCTTTCACAAAATCCATACATCGTTTATTTGGTATTTAATTGTAACGGTTTTAAAATTCTTTACTAATTTCTTGTTTCTGTATTTTTGTTATCATATTCCATATTATACCGCTAAATAGTGGAATTCCTTGATATATTCTGTATTTCCCGTTAACTGTAACCCGGAAGTCTTCAAGTCTCGAGTCTTCTTCATAGCGTATCGATGGCATAAAGTTCAAATATCTTTGGCCTAAAATTCAACTGCGCGAACTCCGCTGACCGCTCACTGACGCAGTCATAAGATCGTCAAATGCACAAGTAACAGGGCATGCAGTGCAGGGTGGGAGGTGAGCCATTGTCTGTGGGGAGAAGCCGCATGCACACTTGAGATCTGAGCCGTCCGTGAACCCACATCCCTGAAGATTGTCTTTAGTCCAGCCGACTTGGGTTCGAAGTCTATTTAGGGATTTCCAAGTCAGCCACGGTAACGCGAGCCCAGGCGGAAGGCTCGAGGCCACCATAAGTCATCAGGGGCCTATTTAATAATAGGCCCCTGATGACGTGGTGGCTGCTACGAATTGGAATGGGCAACTAGCTTCATCTGCTGACTGGCCGACTCTTTGATAATTCAAAAATGCCTGTAATCGACATAAATATTTTGAGTTTGACGCGGTTGCGACAATTTAACAATTTTCTATTATGAATTGTCGTAAAAATGTATCAATGTTGTCAATCCTACTATAACATTACTATCCTACTAATAATAAAAACTGATTGTTTTATTATTGGATGTTTGTGACGCAAAAACGGATTTGGATGAAATTTGGCACAGACATTTTATAGCTTGAATTAACATAAAGGACACTTTTCATCCCGGTAGTACGATCTTGTGGGATAAATTTCAGTCAAAGCCGCTGGGAAAACATAGCTTAAACTGACAGTACGATAGCATTGTTAGTTATATTAAATAAGGCCCAGATGAGATAATAGTCAACCGCGAGTCTATTATTACTAAAAAGTTTTTGTTTCAGAAATCGGTAAGTAAGTACAATAAGTTAAAACGTTTGCATGTATTAGTGATTCGTGAAAACAGACGCATAATAACTAAGGAAGTGGTGAATTATTGTTTCATCTACGATTTAAGTTATAAACTTAGAGCGGTGTAAAAACACGAGCGTTTGAAGAGCCTCATTGAGTGACGATACCAATATTACCAAGGTGTATCATGCTACCCAGTAACTGGTTATTAGTGATGTTCCTCAGAAAGATCAGAAATTTGTTCCAACTTGAGAGATAAGTTTTTTTTTTGCCTTACTAATTTATAAAACAAAATCCTCAAGTCAAGTCCTTTTGATGCGCCTCCTCAAGTCCCCTCCCCACTCAACTGACTTTTACTCCTACTCCTTCACTGTGCACGCGGTCCAGTTATGGAATTCACTTCCGCCTGACATTAGGGATTGCCAAACTGTAGTAGTATTCAAAAGGAGAGTGAAAGAACACTATCTCTCCACTTTATCATAATTGCTTATGTATTTATTAATTAAATTACATTTTATTTCTATAAATTTTGGTGATATTTATTTTACATGTATGTATGTAAGTATGTATGTTTGTATGTATGTATAATCTCATATTATGTGTGTATATTTAAATTAGAGTTTAAGTTGTAATTTTATGTTTTCCCTTGTACTGTTATTACACGCGTTGTCTACATCTCTGTTATCTTCTCTCCTATCGCAGGTGTGCTGGAAGAGATTTCTGTAGAAATAAGCATTACCTATGTACGTATTTTTCTGTTCCTTTCTTCTTGTCTGTTTATATGTGTGTGCATAAATGGTTAAATAAAAAATAAAAAAATTAAATAAAAAAAAAATGATTATCAATGTTGATTGTTGTTATTAATCGTAAGTTTCATAAGTCTCAAACAGATGGCGCCTCATGTATTATAAATGTGAAAGTTTGTGAAGATGTTTGGATGTTTGTTACTCAATCGTGTAAATACGGCTGAACGGTACTTGTAACCGGCGTATGACCAGATAGATGAACTTAAACGAGACAAGAGGAGTATGTAAGGGTCGTAGCAGATGGTGTTCTGTAGGAAGGGGAAAACCACACGTACATAAACTGGTGTAGTTTGTGGATATCAGATAGGCAATCGCTCCAGTATCATAGTAGGGAAATAGCTATGCAAATAATGGTGGTATGAGCTATTCTCGTATACTTAGATAGTGCCAAGAGAGATATAGCGGTTATTGAAGGAATTCTTGAAACATAAATAAAAAGAACTAATAAACCTCCTAGGAAAGTAAGTAATAAAATATAAGAAAATCAATAAGTTTTAATTATTATTCCTGTTATAATAAAGTTTGAATTAAAATGATTAATCCTATAGATAAGGGATTATTTAAAAATAATATTAAAAAAGAAATTATACTTTATAGTAATGAAAAAAATAATTTAATAATATCTAATCAAAGAATAGTTTAATTAAAATAATAATTTTGGAGATTATTGATAAACAAATTCTTTTTATTTTAAGTTTTTTAAGTAAATTACTTAACTTTGATTTACAAGACCAATATTTTTTTAAACTATAAAAACAAATATGATAATTTTAAATATGTGAATTATTTTTATTTTAATATTTATTATTGGAAATTTAAATTTTATTTCTAAACATAAACATTTATTAATTATTTCACTTAGATTAGAGTTTATTGTTTTAAGATTTTTTTGTATTATAATGTTCCCACTGCTGGGACACAGGCCTCGTCTCTTCGAGGCCGTAATCCACCACGTGGGCCCAGTGCAGGTTGGTAGATGTCACATGTCTTCGAATTTTTGGTTCTAGTACATGCCGGTTTCCTCACGATGTTTTCCTTCACCGTTTTGAGAGCAGTGGTGATGAAATTATTTACACAAAGTTATGCGTCTGCCTGGGTTCGAACCCACAACCTAGAATTTATAATTCCGGGGCCGTTATCACTGGGCCACGATGTAGTGGTGCTCTTAATGTCTTGCTAATACTTTTCATTATCATGTATCAAACTTTTGTCACCTAGTTTGGGGTCTAGCGCAGCCGCAACTGAATTCCAATATGACGGCACGGTTAGCGCAGTGGTTAAGCGATTGGCTGCTGCGCTGCGTGTCGTGGGTTCGATTCCCGCACGGAACAAATATTTGTATGACCTACAAGTAGTTGTTCTGGGTCTGGGTGTTTGTGTATGTGAGTTTAAATGTTTGTAAACGCACCCACAATACAGGAGTAATTCCTAGTGTGGGGCAACGTTTTGTTAAAAAAAAAAAAAAAATTACACGGAGCGACTGTTTATCTGACCTCCACAACACAGTTACTGGGTAACAACAATAACCCTTGGTAAGACTGGTTGGTATAGTTTATCAGCATCAGCCCATAAACGTGGACATCTGAACATAGTTTACCAATGAATGGTCAATAGACTATGTTTGTAGTCACGTCCCTAGATAGATACTCGTAGTTGTCAATAGGAAAACGTCCATTCAAATATTAGTAATACCTGTAAAGTGTCGTTTAAATAAGTTAGTGTTTGCATGAATGAAATCATTAATTGTCTACCTATCTTGCGTGCATGTTCTTTCTATGTTTACTTCAGACTTTAGCTATATGTTGAAGGTAAACAAAAAAAAATCTAGACTTATTAAATCTGCTAAAGGTGGTCTTACACGGGCAATTTTTTGAGCGATTATCGCTCGGCAGCACTGATGGATCAATTAAGTGGAGCAGTCTGGACCAACAACAATAAATTGAGGATATGTTTCGGTAATATTGCTTCTGATTGCTCCATATATTTCATGAGTTGCCTAATATCCAATCGGTTTGGAAATTTTTAGTCAATTTTCTTTCTATTTCGTTTGTACGTTAATCTAGATCTCGTTTTTGCGAGAGGAACCGGCCGGCGGCGGAGGCATTGCCTAGTTTTTTAAGTTGCTCTATATTGCTCCATATTGTGTGGCCATATCTCTGGCAACAGGCTACTACATATTGCCATTGTCGTGACGTCATGTTTGACGAGAATTGCCCAGGATGGAGCAATTTTAGTTGCTCGTGTAAGCGCACCTTTAGGCTTTCCCCAACTGTGTTGGGGTTTGTTTCCGGTCTAACTGGTGCAGCTCAATACCATCAGTACTTTACATGGAACGACTGCTTATTTGTCCACCACAGTCTCTACTGGACAATGCAATACCACTTGGTAAGACTGGTTTCTTAACACCCGTAACGACTCTCAAAGATTCACGAATGAAAGCCGGAACCGACGGCTTAACAGGCTTTCCGAGGGACGGATGGCTCTCAGTATTTAAAGATGATCACCTATCCATGACACAATCGCGAGCCGCGAGCCCTTCGTACGGATTTTCCTGTTGGTGCCTTAAGGCCTCCAGCAATTAAACTTATAAACTTAGCGACTACACGACTTAGGGCGTCGATGGAAGATCGGATCGTTATCCATTAATTCTTTCTATTTCAGCTTATAACTTAGACCACACGTCATAGGTGAATTACCTATATATCGTAACAATTTAATTAATTGTAGATGTATGCACTGGAGTTATCCACTCACGTTTGTGTCGTTTATCGAGGCACGTGCCTTTATTTATGATTATAGTTTAATCTCTAGGCTGGAGTAAAAGCTGGGGGCTTCGCTTCGCTGAGCTGAGCCACTTGAGTTCTACTGAGCCCCAAGAGCAATGGCGGCCTATACTCCAGACAGAATTTAAATAAGGTTCTTTTTAATGTACACTTTGTAACAAAAGTATATTAAACTTGTTACAGTTGCGATGAATGACAAATTTAATAAAATCTATTTATGTAGCAGTTGTCACACTTTATTGTAAACATTTTAACTATTTATCTTATGAAATTATGTGGCTGTCATTACGATATATTATTACATTCCAATTTAAAATTAAAGTGTCAATGCTAAAAACCTAAAAGAAGCAGGAGTGAACAATACTGAGAACGTTTAGTGACTAAATCAGCTGATGAAGACGAAGAAGTTTCACCAACATATCGTGAGTTTATAAACTTATAAGTTGTTATTTATAATAAAGTATTGTTAAAAAATTGTCTTTTATTTCCTTTAATCTTAATTAAATTTAAATCATCATGTAATAGCTTATTTCATTAATTCGTTTTGTTCTAAGTTTGTAATGTGTGATCATGATTTTATTATAAATGAAGCATTATTTAAAATAAAATGACTTTTATTTCGTTCGTCACAGTATTTGGTACTGTCTTAAATCTATCTGAAAAATTTATAACTTAACTTTGAAATAAAATGTTTTGCACTCCTGCTTCTACGAGCCTCTTTATTCTAATGCTATAATAAGTGCAATATGATAACGAACGCAACTTACGAGTTATAGTTCGTGTGGCATACCCAGGCTGGCAATTTAATCATCCTATAACCAATCCTATAACTAATCCAATAACCATCCAAGCGGTTCTCGCATCCAGTGGATTCACAAGGTCATCGGAAAATGGAATTTTATGGAAGGCATTTCGACGCTGCGTCTTCATGTACGCGGTCGCCACTCTAGGACCTTTCGTTACCCCATCCGCCATCTGTTCTGCAAGCAATGTGCCCTGCCCACTGCCACTTAAGTTTGGCAATTTACTTTGTGTGAATTATTGTATTATATACTCTCAAAATGGTGACGAAAAACATCGTGCGGCATGTCCTGAAACCATGAATTCGAAGATTTGATCTCAGCCCATTCCTTCTTATAGAGGAGGCCTGTGTCCCAGCTGAGGGAACATTATAGGAGCTTGATCAGGGGGCGAATTAAAATCCAGTAATGGTGTTAAAACCCCAGTGACTGGTGGATGTTACGTCTTCGAATTTTTAATCTAGGACAGACCGGTTTTCTCGCGTTGTTATCCTTCTTGATTGCCTGGGTTCGAACACACGGTAACAACTCGTAAGTCCAATAACTGCTGACCCACAGCTAATCCAGAGGCATTTTTTTTTACGCCACACGCTTTTATTAGCTTCACCTGTATGTTTGTTTGTAACCGACTCCTTTGGACTTGATTTTGACCCACTTCAAACAGTCAGATTTCATTTGAACTTTGTAGACTTATCGAGGACCTATGTAAAATCAATAACTTCAAAAATAAAATACGCTTTAAAAACCAAACTAAAGAAGCAGAAAATAATTTCAAGAAAGCGTGGTGTGCTTTATATTAATTGATTATAAAAATACCTCAAAAAGCACCCCACGCTTTTTTGAAATTATTTTCTGGTTTTTTAGTTTGGTTTTTAAAACGTTTTTTTTACTATTATTTATTGTTGTTGTTTTGATGCCCACGACTTCGTCTGCGATCCAGGATTAAAACCTCATTCCGGATCCTATCCTTCACAGATACTACCTCAAGCATAGCTCGCCTCCATGCATAGGTGCATTTAAAACATAACTAGTGCAACAATTATTCACCTTTTCTAAGAAAATTTAAATGATGTTGTTCTCATAAAACCCATAAGGTTATATAGGTGTTCCTGGCATACCATTCAATAGTAAATGACAACTATAATTGGGTATTTTGCGGTCTTATGTTTAAAGTACCTACACAATTATGTGTAATCGCTTCTAGCTAAATACTAATTATAATCAAGATGTCTTTGTTTTCCTAGATATTAAATCCATAGACACGTGTGGAAGGTATAATGTTAAAGGTTTTATTTGGAATTCGTAATTCTAAGATCGGTGTTGTCAGAACTAATCCCATTAATATCCTACTTAATTCTACTAATGTTATAGATGTGAAAGTTTGTATGTTTGTTACTCAATTACGCAACAACGGCTGAACGGATTTGGATTAAATTTGGTATACAGATCGTTTTTAATGTTTCTACGTTCCCGTGGGATAATTTCCAACCTCCACGCAGGAGGAGCGG
Source organism: Polymixis lichenea (assembly GCA_949091785.1). Lineage (NCBI taxonomy): Eukaryota > Metazoa > Arthropoda > Insecta > Lepidoptera > Noctuidae > Polymixis > Polymixis lichenea. The sequence continues at coordinate 12,192,253 of OX420959.1, forward strand.
CAAGCACAAGCAACTACACAAATAAATACACGAACTAAGTACATATTTCTACGAAAGTATATCATTAATAACTTTAAACATATATATAATTCAATTTGAATATTTTAAATGTGTCTAAAGTTCGCTTAGCTTTGTCAAATTGTCTTTAATGTAAAATACTAATGTATTTTTCTAGATATCTACATGTTACCATAATGTCATTGAACTTTGTTTTCTGGTTATTTTGTTGTCAAATTTTTATCATCCTTTTAACAAAGACGCTCTGCTCTGTCTAACTGTAATTATAAGTTAGAACTCGGAAATGTATGCGCACTTCGTAGACAAAATTCTGACTGCAGTTTTATAAATCTAACAGTTGTAGGATAAAACAGGACATACAGGATAAAATTTTAACCAGTGCGCAAACTGTAACCGTGAATTCAGCATATCATTAGATATACACCGTGAAATTTTAATGGTTGTTTTCCCGCAGCGAAATGGTTTCGTCTTGGTATTACAATAGTTTTATAAGCAAATAAAATATTAGAAACAAAAATGGCAGATTAACCATTGTGAAAAATCACCACGTGCGAGAGTTTATTTTGCTTTGAACATTTATGCATCGCTGTTCCCTTTGTCGGAGGTGCGTGTGAGTCGAGTAGTACCTACAACTTACCTCTAGTGCTACTATTGAGTAGTGTTTTATCGAGTTACTGAATATTTTTTTAAACTATTTTAAAACAAAAAAAAACTTTATTTTTTTACTTTTACTCTATGCTTCTAAAGTACTCCTTATGGCAAGTTGTTCTGCCGCGGGTTAACAACCATTAAAATTGCACGGTGTAGACACGCTAGCATAGAAATTGTTCGTCGGTTTTATAAAATTAAAAAATCGGCTGCTCCTTACATTTTGTCCGCGTAGATATTGCACTTTTCTATGAAACAGCTGATTTTTTTTTATATAACCGACGAAAAATTTCTATGCTAGCGTGTCTAGAATGATATGCTGAATTTATGGTTACAGGGCCTCAAGTCTGCTATTACAATAGTGTCAGAATGGTCTATCATTGATTTCATAATTGTTGATTTTGACAAGTTTGGTAATCTACTAATATAATGGCGTCATTGTGACTTTCCAATGGTCAGCCACTGACACTCCATTGAAAGAAATGGCATTTATTGGTAATCTTGTACATAATGACAAATGAATGACTTAGGCGGTACTTGATCTGTTAAAATTTTACACTAATAAACAAATAAATAATATGTAAAAATACATATAAATGAAATCGGGGATGAATAAATGTTCAAATTTAGTAGTCGTTTTTGGAAAATCATCTCTACTAACGGCTTTTATAATAATGGCAATACGACAATGCCATTATAACACAATTCTATTACGAGACCATTGACCGACCAATTATCGACCATTACGAATTTAGCATATTATGAACTTTTAGCAAAATGACAATGGGATCGTGTTGGAATGACGAATTTATAAAAATAGCAGACTTAGGCCCCAGTTTGCACACTGGTTAAAAATTTACCCTATATGAATAAAATTTTGGTTTTACTTTATTTTAACTAACATAGTTTATAAGTAGTTTGCATTACTAACACCAAATGTAGGTATTTCAGTAAAGATTTTATGTGGAAAACATTCAATCCTTCCTCTTGCTTATCAGCACGATACGAGAATCATCTCAACATCATCTCGCTTGCCATTTTAGTCTTCCAGTCTTTCCGGACGCAGCTGAATACCATGATTTAACATGGAGTGACTGCGTATCCGACCTGCACAACCCAGTTCCTGGTACTTCCTGGTACTTCCTACTTCCTTCCTGGGACTTTCGGGCTTCTGACGACCCGTAACGACAGTCAAAGATCTACGAATGACAGCCGGGACCAACGGCCGCAGCACGGAGTGGTCTGGGTATGCAAGATAGTCACCCATCCACAAACCGACCGCAACAAGCGTAGCATAACCTTCGATCGACCTGTAGGCTGTTATTATCCATGAAATGACTTAAATATTTAAATATATGGTTATATAGATAACAATATGAGATACCTCCGTATTTTCCATGAATTATATTATAACACGTCATGTATATAAATGTGAATGCGTCATAGTAACGTATGTTCAAGGGAATACCCTGAAAGTCTTGTTATGCAATATTTAAATTGCATCGTTGCAACGCGACTGTTGAACTTGGGGTCGATTCCACAGGTAGGGCAAAATGTTATTGGAATTTTCCATTACTTCCTGGTTGGTCTACTGGTCGCAACCGCTATTGCTGAGCATTTGCTATTGCTGAGAATTATAATAATTTAAATTATCAAAAGTTACAATTCCTAAGTTCATTTAATACCATTGAATGAATTTTTCATGAAAGATATAAATTAATGGGATTATTTATTTATTTATTTATTTACTAATGCACAAGTCCCAATAACAAATCACAAAAACAAAATTCATACAACTCATTACAACATTAAAACCAAAACATTAAAAATTCATTAGATCTCTAAAATAAAATACATTAAAAAGTATTACATTAATGAGCTAGCAGGGTTGTATGAACGATTTTAATGTTTGGGGTCGAAACGCTCGGGGCCCGAATGCACGATTTCTCGCCGACTGGTTGACACTTCACGTGACCATAGGGGTGGGTCGTTCTTCGGCCAAAGAATTAGCATTGCCATTCAACGTGGCAATGCTCCCAGTCTTCTGGGCACGTTTCCTGATGACAGCGATGCGGATGCATACTTCGACGCCTAAGTGTCCTTTTTTTTTGTATTTATACAGGATAAGTTTTTATTCAGTGCGCAGACTGTAACCATGAATTCAGCATATCATTCTAGACACCCCCGCGAAGACATTTTACAAAAAATAAATCAGCTGTTTCATAGAAAAGAGCAACACCTACGCGGTCAAAATGTATGGAACAGCTGATTTCTTTTTGTTTAACCGACGAAAAAATTCTACGGTAGGGGTTTAGAATGATATGCTGAATTCATGGTTACAGTTTACGCACTGGATAAAAACTTATCCTGTATGTAAAAATGGCGAAAATGAACTACAGTCGCAAATGAGCTCATTCATCTCGACTGTCAGATTGGCTTTTTGCGAAGAGGGCTTAATCATCGCGATCTGACGGATAAAGGGCTTTAGTAATTTAATTTAGTTTTTAATTATTATGATCGGGCTTCCTTAGCGCATCCTCCTTAAACTAGGTATAAAGAAGTTTCATCTAAATTAGCTATTTTTTTCTAATCTAGAATAAAACTGTCTAAGATTATTCCGATAATGGTCACGTAGATTTTTATGAATACCTAGATTTCTTGTAGGTATGTGAATGTCACAGTCGTATTAATTAGAAGTCTTAATTTTAATAATTGGACCATTTACTAAATAGTTTACGATTTGAATTTATATTTTGCAGTTCGAAAAAGGCACTTAGTGTATTTAATTTCGTCACCCACAGCAAAATTAATGTTTTAATTTTATGTTTCGTAACGTTAATTACGTAACTATTGTATAGAATGAAGTTCTTCTAACATAACAGACAGCTGTGCTGTTGGGGAGTTTGTTGCGCCACTTCTTCTTCCCAGCTAAAGCACTAGGAAGTGGTGAAGGGCGGGCGTTTTGGGGACTGTTTTATGTAATTTTGACGTTCAAAAAGTGCTCACACCAGCCTAGTTTGAATTAATTACTTTTGATTTTGATTTTAATTACTTAATATAATTCAGTAAAATTTTTTCTACTCCCAAGTGTTAAAAGTAGAGAAAAATTGAGCGTCATGCTTGACATCGTAGACTATTGTTGACTGAAAAATAGAAACATTTCTTATCTTCAGTTATAACATCGCCATGCTTAAGCCGGTAGAAATCTTTCTACAATTTGTCATTTTGTCTATTCTTCCGTCGACAAAACCTGTTTCTAAGGTGGTCATGCTACGCGGGCTGGTCCAGCAATAAAAGTTACTTGTAATTGTCATATATTTCAACATGACATTAGGTACTAGGTAGAACCTTGTAGAACACTGACGCAGGAGCTTGTCAGTTCGCGGCGCAATGGTGTCCGTCAAAATGGACGACATGTAATAATTTGAAGCAAAAAGTCTGTCAAATAAAATTTGGCAAGCTTCACAGACTACACAAAAAGTTTAGACGTCATTACTTCTTAAAAGGTGAAATGTTTTCGAGTAAATTACTAAATTGTTGTTGCGCTGTTGTTGTTGTTTGTTGGCTAAGTATATGAACTTAACAGAAGCAAAAAGTCTGTCAAATAAATTTTTGGCAAGCTTCACAGATTACACAAAAAGTTTAGACGTCATTACTTCTTAAAAGTTAAAGCTTCTTAAAGACGTCGTTCCGTGTGGTGCCGGACGTAACAGAATAGCACCGTCCTATTTCTTCCCGTGGGTGTCGTAGAAGGCGACTAAGGGACTTACTAGAGAATGGGCAGCAGCGTTCTCAATGCATTTGACCACCACACTGCGATCGCTAACCCGCCTGCCATGCGTGGCGATTATGGCAAAACCCCCCTTTTGGGGGAGGCTTATGTCCAGCAGTGGACGTCTTTCGGCTGAAATGATGAATGATGTCTTCTTAAAAGGTGAAAGGTAAAATGTTTTCGAGTAAATTACTAAATTGTTGTTGCGCTGTTGTTGTTGTTGTTGTTTGTTGCCTAAGTATATGAGCTTAGCCGACAAACAACAACAATACAACATTTAAAAAGGAACAGTCTTCAAATAATAAGTAATATGTAGGTACTAGTAGGTATTAAAAGACCAAAAGAAACATTGGGCAACAAAAAATTCTTTCGCATCGTTATCAACAGGAAAAGTGCTCAAACTGCTGGCAGCATTGCCACGTTGTTTGGCGATGTTGATTCTTTGGCGAAAAATGAGGTCACGTGAAGAGTCAAGCCCTAAAGTTCTGAGTTGAGCTGCATGATCACTACATAGTATAAAACAAAGTCGCTTTCCCTGTCCCTATATCCCTATGTATGCTTAAATCTTTAAAATTACGAAACGGATTTTGATGCGGGTTATTTTAATAGATAGAGTGATTCAAGAGGAAGGTTTATATGTATAATACACCGACCTCCACGCGGGCGAAGCCGCTGGCAAAAGCTAGTTACTGATAAATGCGTGCACTGAATGGACAGGTCCACTCAATCTGTGTGGTTCTTTCTTCAAATGGCCATTTCAGACACCGATCTACATGGCCTTCACATGATCTGAACAAGATTATATGTGGACTAGGGATGCCTCGATACGCATTTTTTCCGATACGACGCCGATACCGACGCTCTTATAAAAATATCGGCGATACCGATACCGATATGCTTATTGATTTAAGGTAAAATAAATAAAACACAAGTCAGGTTATTTTTTTAATTAATATAATAAGAACAAATAACAGGACAGACTAAATAAAACCGTTTATAACTAAAGACAGGTTGAGATTAGTTAATAGTATATTTAGCATAGTTCGTTCGTGCCTCGTTTGCAACGAAATAGACGAGACAACACCCGCGTTTACATTACATTTTTAAAGCGCAGTATTTGAAAAGTATCGTTGAATCGGCCATAAAAATATCGCCGATGCCGATATATCGGTATCGGTATGGGGTGCATCCCTAGTCTGGACATTAAAAGAGACTGTGACCTCCGAGTTTGTTTCGGCCTTTTTTCTCAGAGTAGTCAGATAGGAAACGCCGACCTCATCTAGTTTAAAAAATATGATTGACGTTTAAAATTGTTTGTACAAACCTACTTACAGAAATGAAATCATTTATCATTTTTAATAGATATTCAAGTGAACTCTACAATTTTTTTCCAACTACAACAAAGTAGGAGGTCCTAAATTCAACGTTATGTTTCTTTTATATGAACAGGTATCATTCATCAGTACATTGCTACAAGTTGCAATGTAATATTTAGAAAGCTGTTGCCCCGGGCTATGTGTACAATAGCCCGGGCATTGTCAATAGCCCAGTGACCTACTGGGCATTACTTGTTACTTTGAATTTTTGCACCTTGTAGCTTTGAATAGACGAAGTGATTGTTAGATTGCGCGGTGAATTTAATTTATCAAAAATGCTTATTGGGTTTTTCCATTAGGAAGCTCTCTGTGTCAGCATATTCGTTTAGTCCACTCTTGACCCCTCGACCCCTAAAAAAATGTTTGTTCATTTGTTTCCTCTCAACCCTTAAACATAGTTCACACTCAACCTCCAGGTGGTGAGATTGGATTTTTATACAAAAGACATGCATATCTCGTCCACTTTCGACCCCTAGTTCGGTAAGTACCTAAAATTAATATTTTGATGCAGTAAGGTACAGAATACTTTGGGGGTCGAGAGGAAACTAAAACTTGGCCGGAAAATAAAGTCCACTCTCGACCCCCAAGGGTCGAGAATGAACTATAGTCAGGGGTCCAGTGGACACATTAATTATTGGGGGTCGAGCATATTATTGAGGTCACTCCACCTATACGCAGAGAACATACCATAACATCACGCCTTGTTTTTCTCGAAGGGTTTGGCAGAGGCGTACCTTTAGTACAACCACATTTGATCAGTTATGTTTAAGTCCTCGGAAGGCTGTGGGTTCCGACTGACATTCGTGGACCTTTGACAGTCGTTATCGTGTTATCCAGTTGTGGAGGTCAGGGGGGTATTCGCTTCATGTAAAATACTGGTATTCAGTTACAGCCGGTTAAACTGGTAGCCGACCCTAACGTTGTTGGGGAAAGGCTAGCCATAAAAGGATGATGATTTTTTGATGCCAAACTTTCCTATGATTAGCCTCACGAGCTGTCACTATATGATATTCTTCAGCATCACTACATTATAGGCGTGCCATTGACCTTGCATGTGTCTTCAAACCGGTCGAGATCTTTTAGAAGTGGTGTGAGCAAAGACAGACGTACTTTCACTTTTCTCTTGACTAAGATGAATGATGGGATCGCTATCTGCCGGATGCTGAATGATTGTCCCGTTGTTACGGAGTAAGGTGTATACATAGATAATCAGCGTAAAACGTTCCCACTGCTGGGACACAGGCCTCTTCTCTGTGAGGGGGAGTGGGCCGTAATCCACCACGCGGGCCCAGTGCTGGTTGGTAGATGTCACATGTCTTCGAATTTTCGGTTCTAGGACATGTCGGTTTCCTCACGATGTTTTCCTTTCACGTTTTGGGAGCAGTGGTGTTGAAATAGTTTACACAAAGTCAAGCTTTTGTCTGGGTTCGAACCTACGACCTACATCTCGTAAGTCACGGCCGTCATCACAGGGTTATCACTACTCTTGAAATGACATGCGGTTTTCAACAATAGACAGAGTGATTCTTGTTTTTTTGGTTTTAAGGGTGGTAAATCCGCTTCTCCCGCTCTGGGTGGAGCGGGAGAAGTTATTTGATTTGAGGCGCGCGTGGAACACAACGCGCCGTCGACCCGGGCTTGGTCGTTACCGGACAGCGCTTACGGTGGTCGGGAATCAGCCTAAGATTCGGCGTCTCCTGCGGCGACTAGAGCCGTGAGGGCGCATAAACTGCCTCTCCCTCACATGCACCGCCTCCCTCTTCGCGAGCATTACGAGGAGGTGACGGCTAACCACGCACTCTCGCTCTATACCATGGCCTGGACCAGGGCCGGACGCGAGAGATCGACGGACACAAGGACATGGCGGTGCTCCGTCTAAGCCGGGCAGACCTCCACTCTATGCTCCACCGTGTCTTCAGAGCGATCTACGCAGTGGGAACACCTGGGCGTTTCCTCCCGCATCATCCGAAATAGGAACCTCTTGAAACAACCGCGTCCGGTGAGGATCTGCGTCAGGCGGAAGGTGAGGACGCCGTGGCGCCTCACAATCCACTCCTCAAAGACTGCCCATTAGGTGTATAATTTGTTAAGGTTTTAAGGTTAAGGCCGAAAGCTAGTTAAAAATCAAATATTTTGATTTTGATTTTGACTGGAAGCTGACCCAATTTAATTGGAAAATGGCTAGGCAGATGGATAGTCTTACTGTCTCCGCTATGAGGCAACACGTCAGTATTCGCGTGCTGATGACCACTTTCTCACGCAACTTTCATCTTTTGCCTTATGGCATAATTCGAGTGTCTTACACGTTGTAAATTCTTCTTACAATGTACGTTTGGAAGAATTTCGAAAGTTGCCTTTTGTCGTTGGTCTAGTGGTCGCCAGCGCTACTGCTGACCATGAGGTCCTAGGTTTGATTCTCAGGTCGGGAAAATTGTTATTGAGGTTTTGTATTAGGAATTTTACAGTAGCAGTCCGGATTCTGGATTTGTACTTGGTATGGTAATTTTATTCTGGGTGCATCGTTTTCACACATAATTATACAATGAATGTATGTTAAACATACATTCATTGTATAATGAATGTATGTTTAACATACATATGAAAAACTTAAAACTTTTTAAAAGAGTAACGGTGGAGTTTCTTGCCCATTCTTCTCCATACGAAACTACATTTTGGAAGGGGCGACTAGAATCAATTCTATTTTAATATAAATGTTGACGTTCAAAAGTGCCTTTTTTATAAATAAATGCTTAAAAATATAATGCTGTGTTTATTAATGCCTATATAAATGAAAATAATTATAAAATAATAATCTTGAATGCATGCTAATTTAGGATGTTAAGGGCAGACGAATGATAAGCTAAGCTAATTAAGCTACGCTTGCCGCGGTTGGTCCGTGGATGGGTGACCATCTTTACATACCAAGACCCCTCCGTGCCTCGGAAAGCACGTTAAGCCGTTGGTCCCGGCTGTCATTTGTGGATCTTTGACAGTCGTTACGGGTCGTCAGAAGCCCGAAAGTCTGACAACCAGTCTTACCAAGGGGTATCGTATTACCCCAGTTACTGGGTTGTGGAGGTCAGATAGGCAGTCGCTCCATGTAAAATACTGGTATTCAGCTGCATCCGGTTAGACTGGAAGCCGACCCCAACGTAGTTGGGAAAAGGCTAGGCAGATGATGATGATGAAGGGCAGACGAATGATAACATTGCAATGCTTGTTTATGGCTGCTACGTCATAAGTACTAACATCAGCTAACACCAACACTGTACACTTAGTTCGCAATAAACGTTTTGACTTTGACTTTGACTTTGTGCCCGGCTGATGGTAATAGGCTCACCCCTAAGGGACTTAAACATAACAGGGTAAATGTGGGTGTGCACAAGTACACTTCTGCCTAACCCTTGGGGACGGCAGGCGTGATGTTTTTTTATGTATAATTTTGAAAGTATTTTGAAAGATTCTGTGATCCAAGATTCAAAATTCAAGATTCAAGATTCTTTATTTGTGGTTTATTTGTGTGATTTAGTTCTAGGATAACATTTTGATTTACTTTATTTATTTATTTATTTATATTTACTTTATTGTACACCACAAAAATACACAACAAAAAACAAAGTACACTACAAAATATACAATGGGCGACCTTATCGCTTTCCGCGATCTCTTCCAGGCAACCTTTCTTTAAATTGTTGTAGGTAATTCCGTTCCAAGCCTCGGAAAGCACGTTAACTCGTTGGTCCCGGCTGTCATTCGTGGATCTTTGACAGTCGTTACGGGTCGTCAGAAGCCCGAAAATCTAACAACCAGTCTTACCGAGAAGTCTCATATTACCCAGTATCTGGGTTGTGGATGACGGATAGGCAATCACTCCACTTAAAATACTTTTATATATACAAGCAGCATCCGGTTAGACTGAAAGCAGACCCCAAAATAGTTGGGAAAAGGCTAGGTAGATGATGATGTTTTCTGGTTCCGTTCACATAGAATGAAAATGGGACCTCAATATTTTCACTCAAGACTACTTACCATTCAAGCTATAGATTAAGGTTCTGTAATACGAGACAACGCCTGACTGCCAAATGTCTGTCTTTCTGTCTACCTATCCCTCTGTCTTTCGGACTGTCTGTCCCTCTGTCTTTCCGACTGTCTGTCCCTCTGTCTTTCCGACTGTCTGTCCCTCTGTCTTTCCAACTGTCTGTCCTTCTGTCTTTCCGACTGTCTGTTCCTCTGTCTTTCCGACTGTCTGCCCTCTGTCTTTCCGACTGTCTGTCCCTCTGTCTTTCCGACTGTCTGTCCCTCTGTCTTTCCGACTGTCTGTTCCTCTGTCTTTCCGACTGTCTGTCCATGCGTCTGTCCGTCTGTCTGTCTTTCTGTCCGTCTGCCTCTTCAGGGAAAAGTCTAGGCAGATGATGATAATGAAATAGTAAATTCAATCTTTACAAACCTCGATGAAAATGTAAATGACAATACAATTACGTATGTAATATGCACTTTATTGTCTTGAGAAAACCCCATTGTTTAAAGCATGGGAAAAATAGTAGCAACTTGTAAACAAACTATGTGCCATCTATGCTAATAATAAACCTGACGAGTTTGTTTGTTTGAACGCGCTAATCTCTGAAACTACTAGTCGGATTGGAAAAATACTTTCTGTATTTGATAGCCCATTTTTTAAAAAAGGATCTAAGCTATTTAACATCACGCTAAGACTCTTAGGAACCGAGCAAAAATGAAAAAGCTAGAAAGAATGCTAAGCGAAAAAGTAGTTATAGCTACCAACGAATCAGGCTGTGTTGTATCTGTACAAACCAAAGGTCATGGTTGCTAAAGATTAAACAAAAAACTATGGAGTTGAGACAATTCTAATAACATTTAAAAAAATGTACTTTAATAAATAAAATGCAACGATTGCTTTTACGAGGGTTTTTCTTCATTTGTCTTAATTAAGTGCATAGATAAAAAAAAAAAAAAAACGCACGCTATTTCCAAAAATATTTAATAACTTATATTGACGTATGTGCATGATTAGCACTGCAGCTAAGCGCAAGATTTTAAAGCGTAAACGCGAGTTAAAGTCCCGATTATTGACACAAGAATATAATAGCTAAGATTTGGGCATCAGCTTTCCGAGCGAAAGATCATAATTTCAACCCCTGAATTATGTCGAGAATGTGTAACAAAGCTTTTTTTAAACAGAAATTGAAGAGTTTTAACTAACAAAATGCAGATGAGAGTGTAAACGCCGAGAGGGGACGTCCTATAAGGATATAGTGACCTTATTGATGACGACTGCTGTGCTGCTGGGCAGTTTGCTGAGCCACTTCTTCTTCCCAGCTTAAGCACTAGGAAATGATGAAGGGCGGGTGTTTTGGGGGACTGTCTTATGTAATTTTGACGTTCGAAAAGTGTTGAACCTCACCTATTCTGAATAAATGACTTTAAAAATAAAAAAAATAAAAAGTAATTTATTCAAATTAGGCTGAGAGTCAGCACTTTTTACTAATGACATAATAGATAAGAATAAAAAAAAAACTTAGGCAATAAAAAATAATTATATGAACCCTTATAACCTGTCACTAGATACGCCAATTCTGGAGAAAGAACATAAACATTGTCTTGAGTTCTAGTCTCCCTTGACCCTTGCTCGAGGAAGTGCCAGAATACAAACGAGATCCCGCTTGCCCCACCTTGCTATCCTCCCCCCAGTGACGCCCTAAGCCGAGATTCGTACCCCACTTAGCGTACTTTTGTTTAGTAATATAAGAAATTTGCCCCTGGCTTTGAGTCTGATTAAGTAGCCACGTCCACTCAGGGTCCATTACGAGATGCCATACATAATTAAAAAAAAAATCGTTGGGCAGGTCACAACACCGTCTGGGTGAAGGATCCTTCCTTTTGTATGAAGTTTATGGACCTACGTACTTTGGTAAATTGTATCAACTCCACAGTCACGCCAACCTCACCACACAAGGAACAGGCATTGTGTCTGTCCAATTGACTAAGTCTCTGGCTATCAGCCATTTCAATGACTAAACAAATGAATAAATCTTTTGTTTCAACACTTCCTATATTAACCCTTTTTCGAATGAATCGAAATTATTTGACAATTTGTCATATTACTGTGGTTATTGTCTTTGTAAGCTGCATTCTCCGAATTATTATGCATAGGTAGTCACACCCACGAACGGCTCGTGCAATAACAGCCGCAAGGTTCGATCGATCAGGTTAAGCTACGCTTGCCGCGGCTGGTCCGTGGATGGGTGACCATTTTAACATAAGGACCGCTCTGTGCCTTGGAAAGCACGATAAGTTGTTGATCCCGGCTGTCTTTCGTGGATCTTTGACAGTAATTACGGTCGTCAGAACCCGAATGTCTGACAACCGGTTTTACCAAGGGATGATGTATTACCCAGTAACTGGGTTATGAAGGACAGATAGGCAGTCGCTCCATGTAAAAGTCAGGTGCATCCGTTTTTGTTTTTTTGTGGGTGGGAAATCATCAAATAACTTCTCCCGCTCTGGGTGGAGCAGGAGGGCGTCAGCTTTTACTGACTAAAACCCACCCGTGTTCCTTCAGTTGCCTGTGTGCCAGGGGCCATGGTATCTCTTTCGAACAACCCATACCCCTGGCAGGAGCTGCGTCCAGTTTGAGCGGAAGCTGATCACAAAATAGTTGGGAAAAGTCCAGGTAGATGATGAGGCCTCCCATTTTGAAGAATATTACGGCGTTCCACCAAGTAGGTGAGGCTCGAGCGCGAATCAATGAACTCACTGCATTGTGTGGCTTATGACTAGAGATCGGATAATCGATTGCGGCTCCCAGCACTGTAGCCTCGGGTCCTAAGAAAGGGCAGCCAGACAAAGAAGGCTTCGTGACGGTGGAGTCGAAGCGAAGGAAGCCCGCTGGCCGTAATCGATGTGGTACTGCTCTGGCGGGACCAAATATGTTGCTGCGTCCTGCATCACCGTCGACGCAGCTGTACGTATCCCGTCTGCATCACTCCACGATGATCTCCATCAGGATCAAGACCAAGTGGACCTTGAGAATAGAGAAGTTGAAGTCGCGTCAGAACATAGACTTCAAATCGTTTGTGGTGCGGGTTCCAACTCAGTATCTAGAAACCTTCATGAAGGAAGAGTTTTGGCTGAAAGGTGTGGCATACCGACGCTTTCGCGACACCACGCAGCGCAACACGACGCCGACACAGTCATCACTTCGTGTACAATAGTTCCAATAAAATATAAAAATATGTATGTTTAGGTTAAGGTATTTATCTATGGGCTTGCGTCGCCTGAAATAAATGGATTATTATTATTATTATATTTACTTATAGTTAATTTTTTGATAAAAAAGTCCCGGGATGCCAGGAACACCGGCAATGCATAGTTATGCATTCCCGGTGTTCCTGGCATCCCGGGACTTTTTTATAATTTAGAAGTCGCTTCCATACTATACACCTGACTAGTTAGTCAGGTGTATAGTATGGAAGCGACTTCTAAATTATTAGGATTGCATAGCTGTTCAGACACATATTTATTTAAAATTAATCGCGATGCAAATAAATATGTGTAAGTAGGGTGTATAAAGTCTGTAAGAGTGGGGGTGGTGTGTGTTAGTTAACACATTTTTTTTTTCATTAAATGAAGATTTTTTCGATACAAAAGCGCGTTCCATATTAGCCAACACCGCAACTTTAGGTGACTATGCATCCGAATATGCGATCTCTGCTTATGGCAATCACCGAACATTAATTTACCATCCAATAACTCAGTCCTCAAATCCATGTCCGCTTCGATTTTTCTTCTAGGTCCTATTCTATAATGGCGGGTTGTCACTACCTCAGTTCCCGGGGTTACGTCAAGTTGACAGCTTTCAAAAACGTTCTAAAATCAACGCTATAAGTTTAGCATCGCGAAGACGCGCCGACAGGTATTTTGTTTTTGTTTTGATTGTTTGTTTTTTGGCATTTGCCAGAGACGTAACACATAGTAATAATGCAATGGGCGATTCCACGAATACGTATTTTTACTTGTAGAATGTTGTATTATTAAATTGAGCATTTATTTAATTAGACTAGTTTGCGGTTTAGAACAGCTGTTTTATCCATATGTTTTTGAATGAAACAAGTTTACACAGAATTTTCATTTCGAATATTTGATAATGTTATATAGTGATGCACTTATTGGGTTTTTTCGGCTATGAGACGTGTTTCAAAACTTGATTCTATGTGTATCTTATTACCTAGGATGAAATTCTAGGTATTAAAATAGATTGTAAGTCGTTGGACTCTCCGCTCGCAGCAATTTCGTCTAAAATTTCTAAAATTTCTACGATAAAAAAATATCCTATGTTACTTCTAACATACCAACGTTATTCCTGCGCAATTTCATGTACATCGGTTCAGTAGTTTCGGTGTGATGACGATACAAACAAACATAAATATTTCGTGTTATTTTTTTGACACTGAGGATAAAACCAATAGTGCTGCGACACAAAAAATATGTTATTTATGTTGACAAACACATCGACAGCGCACCTGATAAGAAGTTGCCATCTATAGACACCTGCAACGTGGTCTACTTAGTAGTAGACCACGTTTGCAGTGACGCAATAAAATCGCGACGGGATTTTATCGCGCACTGAATTTTCAACTCTCGGTATTGAAACGAGCATAGATAATCCAACATGTCTAAAATAAAATGTTGGATGCGAAAAAAAAAAAAAAAATCAAAATGCGTGCAGACTGGACACGTCCACGCAGTCTGTATGATTATTTACTCAAAATACCATTTTAGACAGCAATCCACATGGTCTTCACATAATCTGACCACAATAATGTCTGGCCTTTAAAAGAGACTGACTTCTGAGTTTGTTTCGGCCTTTCTTCTCAGAGTAGTCAGATAGGAGACGCCGACCTCATCTAGTTTTAAAAATATGACTGACGTGTTTGTACAAACCTAGATCCAAAGCTAAAGAGTTTATTTGAATGCGCTAATGTCTGGAATTACCAGTCGGATTTGAAAAACTATTTTTGAATTTATAGCCCCATTCTTGTAGCGTTACGACCTTTAGGATTCGTGCAATCACCGCGAGCGGGCGATGCGATGTGACGCACGGGTGGGAAAAGAAATTTCACGCAAAAGAAGTCACGGGCAGAGCTCATTTATAACTAGAGTTGACAACTTGTTTTTAGGTGTAAACGATAAACGAAGATAGTAGATACAACATACAGAATATAACACATTTATACCTTTATTTAAACAGGTTAGAAGCTGAGTTGAAATACCTTGCGTGCATGCTCTATACCAACCAAGATTCGAATGAATATTTACATAAGTATTTTTCCACCCGGGTCGACGGCGCGTTGTGTTCCACGCGCGCCTCAAAGAGATGTCAGCAGCAACTGATGGGGCCCGCAAGGGCCGATGCCTGCCGGGGGTGCGGGTTGTTCGAAAGAGATACCGCGGCCCCTGGCACACAGGCAACCGAGGGAACACGGGTGGGTTTTAGTCAGTAAAAGTCTGACACGCCCTCCTGCTCCGCCCAGAGCGGGAGAAGTTATTTGATGATTTCCCACCCAAAAAAAAAAAAAAAGTATTCTTCCAAGATGACCTAAGAATTAAGCGAAAAAAATGTCTTAATTATGCTTATTTAAATTATGGCAGCCGCCGCAAGCTAAGTAAGTAACAACCGCACAGGTCAATCGAGCAAGGTAAATCTATACGAGCTATAGGTATTATACAACGTGTAACGGAAAAGGTATATACATACCAAGGGCACGACTTCTTTGGATGATATCAAACGATATTGGAAGGGTTTTTCATCCTATCTCTACATGTTCGGAAGTTATGAGAATTTTTAATTCACTGATACCAGAAACCGAACTTTTCAAATTGAAATAAACACATCACTCGGAAGAGATTTATCGTGATATTGGCAAGTAACATGGAAAGTTATTGACCTACGTAGTGCGGTGACACGTTTGTTATGATTTGAATTTAAGAAACATATGAAACCGAAAATTTGGTGTCAATTCTTAGAGTATTTTATTTTGAGCTGAAACTATGTATAGTGATTCTATACCAGCTGTTATCTTTAGTGCTTAAGGATAGCAATAGGGTTTCTGTTACACCCTGTATATACAACATTATTTTTAGTATATGCAAAACCTGAATATAGTTTGTTCAGAATAAGTAACTGAATCGTTTCCAATCCAATATTTTTTACACCATGTTATATTTTTTTCCCAAAAAAGTTTTTCAAGTGTGATGGAAAATATTATCACCAGTTAATTACAATACAATCGCCGTACGGTTAGGTACCTACTGCCTAATTATTATCAATGAGCACAATACGACGTGGGCCGCGTGGTGACCATGTTTGTGTAGACAACCAGGTAACATAATAAGCTTATAACGTTGTGATTTTTCATGATACAGTTTCGAAATTTTGTACATACATTCTTTACTTTCTCTCTTTTTCTTCTTTTTTTTTCTTTTCTCTTCTTTACTTGTCTTTAAAATTTTGCATGCTATGTTTTTATACTAGCTAAACATGCTTGTGCCTCAATTTGTATTTAACACCATTGTATACCATGTTTTACGCAAATAAATATTCTGTTCTATTCTATTCTATTCTATAAGAATACTAGACACGTGTTTCGGGTTTCACATTTACTATAACTAGGGTTGTATATATTGAGAGCAATGGTGGCTCAGTGGTTACGACCGCGACTTACGAGATGAAGGTCGTAGGTTCGAACCCAGGCAGGAAATTTATATTGTGTAAATTATTTCATCCCCACTGCTCTCAAAACGGTGAAGGAAAACATCGTGAGGAAACCGGCGTGTCTTAGAACCAAAAATTCTAAGACATGTGACATCTACCAACCCGCACTGGGCACGCGTGGTGGATTACGGCCCACTCCCTCTCACAGAGAGGAGGGCTGTGTCCCAGCAGTGGGAACATTGGCATAGACTGATTATGTATAATGTTATGTAAGCTATAAGCTTGCTGCGACCGAGCTTTGGATAGGTCAATCCCTCCGTGTTTCGGAGAGAACGCTGAGCCGTTTGGTCCCGGCTGTTATTCGTAGATCTTTGGTAGCCGTTACGGGTCCTCAGAAGCCTGAAAGGCTGTCTGTAGGGAAAAGGCTAGGCAGATTATGTTTTTTTTTTAACCGATTTCAAAAAGAAGGAGGTTATCAATTCCACAGGTTTATATAAATATATTTTTAATGTATGATCGGGCATAACTCCGTCATTTAAAGACGAATTTGCAAAATTTCTTTTTTTTCGAAAGGGGTTTGTTTATTCTGAAATGGTCTAATTTAAATTTCATATACATCTGATGATGTGTTTCGGAGACAGACAACGCAACTCTTCAAAAAATCGCATAAATATCCATTGTTTTGACTCCAAGGATGATGAAATTTCGAATTGGTGTGGGGTAGTTACTGTAACTAAAAAGTGAAAACTAAAAACTTTTTCTAAAACCAAAAAAAAAAAAACAACCGACTTCCGGAAAAACGCTACAAAGTGAAAATTAACTTTAATTTTGGAAGGCGGTGACAAAAAAATCCAAAGTCTTTTCACTTTCGAAATTAAAGTGATTTTTCACTTTGTAGTGTTTTTCCGAAAGTCGGTTGTTTTTATGTTTTTATTCCGATTTCTCGCATCTTAGCAAGATTTAAACAGTGCACTGGCGGTGTTTAATTCTGACAGTTTTAAGAAATTGCTTAGCGACCTCCTGGCAGTAAGTCAATCAATCTCCCTAGCCTATTCCCAATTATGTTGAAGCCAACTTCCAGTCTAACCAAATGCAGCTAAATACCAGTATTTTACAAGAAGCGAGAGCTGTGAAGGCCCTGTGATAACGACCTCGACTTACGAGTTTGTAGATCGTGGATTCGAAACCAGGAAGGCAATTGACTTTGTGTAAATAATTTCATAACCACTGCTCCCAAACCCTGAAAGAAAATAAATATCGTCGGCATGCCCTAGAACCAACTAAAGAGGAAGTCGATCCAGGGGTGAGGGTTGTTCGAAAGAGATACCGCGGTCCCTGGCACACAGGCAACTGAGGGAACACGGGTGGGTTTTAGTCAGTAAAAGTCTGACACGCCCTCCCGCTCCGCCCAGAGCGGGAGAAGTTATTTGATGATTTCCCACCCAAAAAAAAAAAAAGAGGAAGCCGACCCTAACGTAGTTGCGAAAGGACTAGGCACGTGTTTGGTAAATTCCAAAACTAAAAAAAAATCTTAAGAAATCAATTTTTAAAAGACTAGACAATTACCGTTTCCAAAGATAATTCGTCTTAGATAAATTACTTCAAGATGAGAACGTAATATTTTATCATAGTGGACTACAACTTGCATTTAAATATATGTCACTGCATAGTAAATAAATACATTTGCGTGAAGTAATGGCTTCTTACTACAGAAAACTTGTTTTGGGATACGGTTCGACTGCGAGCGTTTTAAGGTGGGGCCAACAGAAGTTACTTAGCGGTATCTGCAACGCACAAAATATATAAAACAATTATAAAAACGAATGCAACGTCTATACACAACTTTGTTATACAAGGCGTAATTTTAATCACCGTTAACTTCATAAGAGGTCATTGTACTCATCATTATGAACAACTTTTACTATTTGCCCAAACCTGAAATCGCGAAAATAAAATCAGCTGTTCCCTATATTTATGTTCGCATAACTCGTCAAAATGTAAGGAACAGCTGATTTTATTTCGAAAAGTTGTTCATAATAATGAGTACAATGACCCCTTATGTGGTTAGCGGTGATTAAAATTACACCCTGTATTGTGTCAGATTTGAGAAAAGAAAAAAGGGCTGAGATGTCATTATAAATTAATCGTAATTGACTGAAAAAGTATACTATTCACACTTATTTAGGTAACCTCTGATTTTGCGTCACTGTCAAACTCAAAATGATCTTTGCACTCGTTACAATAAAGTTGCTTTCAGGTTCATCTGTGCTGCCACTAACTAGTCTGTCAATATCACAGTGATTTTTATTCGCGTTACGATAAGGTTGCTTTTGGGTTGCTGGCATCACTGATGTCAGAGGTATAATAACTGTGAATGGACTGTAAGAACGCTGTCTGCCACAGATATGTCTGAATGAGCAACATTAAATTTTGTTGACTTGCTAGTCAATGAATGAATGTCAATTATTGATTTATTATTGTTAATCCATCGTTTTATATGTTCGAAAAATTTGTCCGCTCCACAACGTTTATAACGCAATGAATGTCGTTGAACTTTCAAAAATAAAAGCCATTCCTACTGTGAGTGTGTGTGTGTGACAGCAATAACCCCGCCGATCACCAAAACAAAAAAGTAAAAATTTATGAACGAATAAATATCCCGCTTACAGTAAGACCCAACCTGTTTGCCGTAATTATGTATAGTTATGTACATATATACATATTACAGAACTCAATACATTGTGTGCAATATCTTATTTTACATGGAAAACTGTTCTAAATTAATTTTATTTATATAACGTGACAAGAAGTCACGTCTAGCGGTTGTAAGTCCGACTGCTGAGTCGTCTTAGGGTCGATTCTGAGGTAGGGCCAAGCGTTATTGGGTTTTTTTCATCAGGAATTTCTCAATAGCAATAGACTCCTTCCATAACTCTGGCATACCCCTTATTTGATATTTGATAAAGACCGATTCTCCCTAAAAAAAACACCTTCGAGGGATACAAACGTAAGCCTACTATATTATCGTATCTTTTCCCTAAGTATTTTTATCCGTACTTACCCTACTAATATTATAAATGCGAGAGTAACTCTATCTATCTGTTACGCTTTTACGCCTAAACCGCTGAACCGATCGTCATGAACTTTTGCAAAGATATAGCCTGGGATACGGAGAAGGACATAGGCACATACTTTTTATGCGATTACCGATACGCGGGCGGAGTCGAGGGCAAAAGATAGTAATATTATAAATGTAAAGTCTCAATGCTCGGTGAATTAAACAGATTGCATCTCAGCGCGTCGAAAATCGAACGTGTTTTTCTGTTCGATTATCAACTCTAAAAAATCCCGCGAAAAAAAAAATCTCGCCGCGATTTGATTATGTTCGTGTGAATGTCGAATTATTAACAGACTGCACCGACAAATCTTAAGGCCACTTCACATCCTCTCGCATCTGTTCTCGCGACAACGGTCGCCCACAAACATGATAAGGACACAACACAGTTTAAAGATAAACTCAAGTTCATTGGCAACATTATCAAGGCAGGACGTAGTCATTTTTATTTCATTCCATTGTAATATGTAATCGTATTCCCGTCTGATAGGACTTTAATTGATTTCGAAAGCGGGGAAATGTGATTCTTGCCATCATTTTTAGTGTGGGTCCTGTCGGCTATATTCTATGAAACGCTGAGGTATTCCACGTAGAGCACCTATTTCAATAACACTTGAGCACACGGCACCTAAGCCGTTCCACTCACCGAAACAAACTTTTTGTTAATTTAGTGCAGTTTTGTAATATGATTTTAATTCCACGAACGGCACCTACATACATTATGTATTTATTAATGGGACGTTTGGGTGGATAGTTAACTCTCGCAGATTTTGCTAGTTATGTATATTCTAAATATATCCTAATTAATATTATAAATATGAAAGTTTGTATGTTTGTTACCCAATCACGTAACAACAGCTGAACGGATTTGGATGAAATTTGGCACACATATAGTTTATAACCTGGATTAACATATAAGACACTTTTTATCCCGGTAGTACTTTCCCGTGGGATAATTTTCGACAACCACGCGGGCGAAGCCACTGGCAAAACCGGCAAAAGCTAGTGTGTTATAAATCCTTTTTACACGCTTTTTATTAGCTTCACCTGTATGTAACCGACACCTTTGGACTTGATTTTGACCCACTTTAAACGATCAGATTTAATTTAAACTTTGTGACTTATCGAGGACCGATGACAATTCAATAATTAAAAAAAAACTAAAAACACGCTTTAAAAACCAAACTAAAAAGCAGAAAATAACTAAAAAAAAAAGCGTGCGTGAATTATAAAAATACCTCAAACAGCACCCCACGCTTTTTTGAAATTATTTTCTGCTTTTTTAGTTGTTTACTATTTCTTCGATTACATTTATACATCTGTTCATACAGGCACGCCGAAGAATGTCACCAATAACGTCACAATACGTCTTCTTATGCTTCCTAGATTTCCATTCCTCTCCCAGCGTTTCCACTTACATTTGCCTTGTTAATACATTATGTTAGCCGCCCTTCATTTATCCTCTCATCATCACCCAACCATCTAAGCATATTCTTATTATTTTTTTGTAACTAATTCTTCTTTTAAACCGCACTGTTGCCTTTTCATATCATTCCTCAGCCAATCATTCACAGTCACACCACACATGCTTTTGAAGGAACGCATTTTCACAGCATTTATTCTAGTTTCATGCTATCAATTTTGTTCAAGATACACCCAAGATCGCTTTGCCTAAAGGAATTGACCCCTTGCAGACTGCTCTGCTCAGCGGTCGCGCTTGCGACCACTACATCAACGACGAGGCAGTTGGATAAGATTTCAAAATATCCACATAAAGATTAAAATATTATTTCAGCATAGAAAAAGTCAATTTATTAGCTATGACCTGATTAATAAATTTGCCAATAATTTTATATTGGTATCTTTCGATATTAGCAATATAAATACGTATCATGCAATAGATTATGTGTGTTATTTCATTTAAAAAGAAGTAGCTTTTACCCGTGGCTCCACTCGCGTGCAGTTTGGAAATTATCTCGGGAATGTATTACCGGGAAATCAGTATGCTCCTATACACCGTGAAATTTAAATGGTGGTGGGTGGGTCCCGCGGCAGAACAACTTGCCATAAGAAGTACTTTCGAAGCATAGAGTAAAAGTAATAAAATTAAGATATTTTTGTTTTAAAATAATTTAAAAAATATTCATCAACTCACACGTCAATAGTAACACTAGAGGTAACTTGTAGGTACTACTCGAAACGCACGCGCCGCCGACCAAAGGGAACAGCGATGCATAAATGTTAAAAGCAAAATAAACTCTCGCACGTGGTGATTTTTCACAATGTAACCATTGTCTGCCATTTTTTGTTTCTAATATTTTATTTATTTATAAAACTATTGTATTACCAAGACATTTCGCTGCGGGAAAACAACCATTAAAATTTCACGGTGTATAAAGAAGTTAAAAGGTAACAGACAGACATACAGACAGAGTTTCTTCTGAATCTATAATATACCAGCTTCTGCTCGCAACGTCGTCCGTCTGAAATTTCTTGTTTATATATATATGGCATGGCCCGTCCGTTCTGGAGTGGCGACCGCGTACCGGAAGACGAAAAGTTAGAAGGCCTCCACAAGGTGGACCGATGACCTTGTGAAGGCCGCAGGACACCGCTGGATGCGGGAAGCACAAGACCGGTCGAAGTGCCGGAGCTTGGGGGAGGCCTATGTCCAGCAGTGGACATACTTCGGTTGAAATGATGATGATGATGGATGTTCCCACTGCTGGGACACAGGCCTCCTCTCTGTGAGAGGGAGCGGGTTGGTAGATGTCATATGTCTTCGAATTTTTGGTCCTAGGACATTTCCTCGCGAAGTATTCCTTCACCGTTTTAAGAGCAGTGGTGAAGATATAATCTACACAAATTGCTTTACTTTGTGGCTGTGGTATGTCTAAGTTTGAAGCGTCGACCTTTAACTCGAAAGTCGCCTCCGTTACCACTGGGCCACCACTGCTCCTCGTACAGGGCTTTCAGATTTTTTTTTTATTTCTAAGTAATTTTGATTTTCATATTTTGTACAATTGTGTTTAATTTAGTATGTGATCTTCCTGTGCGAGTCACAATACATAATGTTTTTTTTTTTTTCTTTTACATACTTTCCGAGACACGCAGAGGTCTCTGACCGAAATGTATGGTCAGGCCTTAGACCTTCCTATAAGCCGTCAGACAAACATAATTTTTATTTGTTCCTCTTCAAATCATGGCGCCATGTTATTTACATCCATCAAAATTTAAATACCTTAGTTATTTACCTAATATAATAAATCATATTTGTGATAACAATAAAGATTGACAACTAATTAATTAGCTTCCTATTTAATAGGAAGCCAATGAAGAATTTGCATTTATTATAAGGAAGTTCGTATTTTTAAAGCCTTAAGGAAAACCGTGACATATATTTGATAGCAGGGCCGTCTATTCCTTTAGGCACTCTGAGCAAGTGCCCAGGGCCCCGCGAACGGTGCAGCCTAGTGTCGTGGCTAGAGGCTTTCAAAAGAAGACCTAAGTTATCCCGCTTTGCTTGCTCATGCTTACATCCGACACTTAGTTTTCAAACTTTTCTGTAAAAGGCGACAAAGTTACTTCCATTTTGTGTATGCATGGTCAAACCCATCCGAAGCGGTAAGCCAAAATTATCTATAGGAATGAGCGGCTCGCCATCACACAGATAAACCATGAGAGGTTTTCGTTGTGTGGCTAAAATCAATTATGTAATAGGTTAAGTTTTACGGAAAAAAAATGTTGCTTTTTTTTTTTTTTTTGCAAACTCTTTGACATTTGATAATTATTATACACACTTTGACATAAATATTTACTTTGTGAAGTATAATATTATTATTGTTTTAATTATTGTGAATGTGAGGACTATGTGGGTCATATTTTTTATGTATTTTTTGTTCTTTTAAGTTTTGTGTTTCATCTCTTTCTCAGTTAGTTTTAATGTTAATCTGGCAGTTTGAGTACTTTATGCGGGCCACCCAAATGTTCTTTCTTTGGTATTGTTCGTCAAATCGTTGAGCTCCTCAAGTTCTGAGTTGAGCTGTATGATTACTGATACATGCGTGCACTGAATGTACAGGTCCACTCAATCTGTGTGGTTCTTTCCTCAAAAGACCATTTCAGACACAAGCCCACATGATCTGACCAAGATTATGTCTGGACTTTAAAATAGACTGTGACCTCTGAGTTTGTTTCGGCCTTACTTCTCAGAGTAGTCAGATAGGAAACGCCGACCTCATCTAGTTAAAAAATATATGATTGACGTGTAAAAGTGTTTGTACAAACCTACTTACAGAAATAAAATCTTTTATCAAATCATTTATCATTTATTATTTACCGACCCGCACTGGACCCGTGTGGTAGATAACGGCCCACTCTCTCTCATAGACAGGCTGTCAGTTACCTTGGTTCTCCTGCGGATCACTTCATTTCTGACTCGATCACGGAGGCAAACTCCAAGCATAGCCATCTCCACTGCTCTTTGGTAACGTTTAGCCTTCTAATAACGCACACACACACATAATAGTGTAGAAGTATAGATGGTAGGTAAAAAGGATAAGTATTTCCTTTTTTGCTTGGGAAATCATCAAATGACTTCTCCCACTTTAGCCGGGAGCCCGGGCGTGTCAGAATTTTACCGATTTATCGGACATCTCTTTGGGTCGCGCGTGGAGCACAATGCTCCGTCGACTAGGGCCTGGTCCTTACCGCACGGCGAGCTAGGTACCCATTGCTTGCCGTCCGCAAGCTCGCGCCTACGGTGGCCGGGAGTCCACTACGGACTCTCGACGCCCAGGGCGTCACCTGCGGCGGCTATAGCCGCGAGGGCGCAATCCTTACCTCTCCCTGACGCTCTCCGCCTCCTCCTTCGCGAGCATTACTGCTTCGCAGAAGGAGGTGACGGAATAAGGAAAAGCTTGTTTCAGATATGACAAGATAGAACTTCAAGAAACCCCAATGCCACAATAATGCCATTTCTACAAACCATAGTTATAAAAAACACGCGTCAGTGACATTTCAAGGTACATAACTTAATCTTGAGGTTATATTATGTAAATTAACATATGAGTAACATGTAAGTTAACTGGTAATTCGTTTGAACCGTACCTTGAATGCTGGTTAACCCGAATTAGTCAGCAATTTCAATATTTGACCGAAATGATTCAAGTAACTTAAGTGAAAGATCACGACTTAACGATAACCGTAGTAATGTGGGTTTTACGGAAATTTTCTGTAATGTCATTCACAAATCCTGTCAATGATTTAATGACATACTCTTTATCGTCATCATCAGCTAAAATGAAGTAAAAAAATTGTAGCCCTTTTTACGAAAATTACGCAAACGGTTATAAAATTTGGCACAGTTGAACTTTATGAAGAACGAGTGCAGAAAGCAAATACTTTTATAAAATAATGTATTAGATATACATTACGTTCTAAATGAATTAGGTATGGTAGAATTTCAATCACTGGGCGAGCACTAATAATAAATAGTTTTCCTCAAGAATCAGGCTATCAAGTGCAATAAATAAATAGATAAAAAAATCTAAAAAACACGCTTTAAAAACCAAACTAAAAAAGCAGAAAATAATTACAAAAAAGCGTGGAATGCTTTTTGAGGTATTTTTATAATCAATTAGTATCAAGCAGAACCCCAAGCTTTTTTTGAAATTATTTTCTGCTTTTTTAGTTTAGTTTTTAAAGCGTCTTTTTTAAATTTTTAATCTGTTATTTAGTTCTGCTAACTACAAAAGTGTGACTTTTCATGTCATCGGTCCTCGAAAAGCCTACAAAGTTTAAAACTGTGGCGCAGCTAACAACGCCCGACTCCTAGTGAGAGGGTAGGTTGCTCCAAGACTAATAAATAACAAAGTTATTTAAACGAGAGTATGAGGAAAAAGACTAAAAAAAATATATAAAAATAGGTACATTTTGAAATAAGTGCCGTGTGTATGAGTTACTGATGTAGAGTAAGGGATGGTGTGATGTGTGACGTGTGTATGTGTGTGTGTGTGTTTTCCGAGGTATTAAATTTCCTTAAGTTTTTCTGTTGCATTATAAGTGAGTGATTTTAGTAAAATCTCGAGTTTTTTCTTACATTCATTTCTGGTAACAGAATATAATTATGTAGATGGTTTTATTGATTTTCTTTTTTTTCTGGTTTTTTTAATTTTTTTTCTGTAAGTAGGTTTGTACAAATACTTTTACAAAACAAACATATTTTTTTAAACTACTCTAAGAAGAAAGGCTGAAACTCAGAGGTCACACATAGTCTCTTTTAAAGTTCAGACATAATCTTGGTCAGATCATGTCAAGACCATGTAGATGGGTGTCTGAAATGGTCTTTTGAGGAAAGAACCACTCTGTTAGTACCGGAAGCCAACCACAACATCGTTGGAAAAAAGCTAGGTAACTTAATACTTAAGTCAAAGTAATTACATCCTAGACTCAATGCAAGACAGACATTATTTTTGGAGTAAAAAATTGTCGGTAGGTAATTAGTTTTTGAACCAACCACGAAAATGATTACTTACCTACCTAGTAGTTTAGTAGTTTTTTGTTTTATGTAATCACATGAGTGAGCGGTGACAGCTTTAAGGCTCCTGCATACAGGTGGGGCGCCACTCTAGTAGAACCATTTCTATGAAAACATTATGGAAATTGTTTTACCAGAATCAAGATGTGACAAGTCTTTGTCTCCCACACTTCTCTATCAGTCGTCATCTCCGTAGTCACACCCTTTCTTACCATATCATCATTCACACAGTCCATCAACCGTTTCTTTGGTCTTCTCCCACTTTATCCACATCACAGCACTTTCTACACAACTTTGCAGTCACCATTACCACTTTTTTTGTATAATGCTTGGCATTCATGTGCCTGTTCCCAACAATTTTTGGGGTCGACTGCCTATCTGACCTCCAACAACCCAGTTATCTAGATTTTATTTGTATCTCACCTATATGAAATTCTAGTTATTTAAATAGATTATGAGTTGCTGGACTCGCTGCTTGCAGCAATTTCGTCTAAATTTCTAAACTTTCTGCAATAAAAAATATCCGATGTTACTTCTTGCATACCAACGTACCTATATTCTTGCGTAATTTCATAAAAATTGGCACACACTATATCCCTTTTTAAGACTGGTTGTCAGCCTTCCGAGCTTCTGCAAGTAGAAACTAGTTCTATGTAAAAGATTACCTACTCTTTTATTTTTGTTATTTGTGCATTTTAAGTTGCAGGGGTCATCGAGAGGCCAAATGCAATGTCTTCTAACGGAACCTCAAAACTAGCGATACATTAGTTAAAGTATTTTATTTTGACAAAAACAAGCTGAGAAAAACGTGACTTTTGAAATATAATATGCCAGTAGGTACCTACTTTTTGTTTGTTTGCTTCTAGTAGCTGCTAGCTTCTAGCACAAATTTCTATCGCTAACTTCTAGCAATAGCTTCTAGAACTAGCTTTTGACGCTAGCTTTTGGGACTAGCTATAGCACTAGCTTCCGGCACAAGCATCCTGCACTAGCTTGCAGCGCTAGTTTCCGGTACTATCTTGCAGCACCGTGAAAATGGGCATTTACTAAGAACTAAAAAATTATAATATTACAGGATTAATAATCAAGATCAAAGGCCTGATTCAGAAGGCAGTAGGTACTCCTCGAAACGGCTCGCGTTGTGAGGAGGTTCCAGTCTCTGGAGCCCTAACCACCAGTAGCGTGGACCTTGCTCCGGATACGGGCGGACCACTTGTATTGTTAATATTTTTCGTAATGTCAGTTTTATAAAAATAGTTAAAAATGTATTTATACATGGACACAATAAAACTGAGATAATATACCTGCTGCAATACGACCTCTAATACTTCTTAAGCATTAGAAGTAATAATAAGTGGATAATGTTGCTTGTAGTATAATAAGTGTTTTGTTTTAGTACGATATTAAGTATAACATTGTACTCCTGCTTTTATCCCAAAATAAAATAAAATAAATAAGTATGTATAAACCTGTAAACTAAAAGCCAGGTATGACAAGTTTTCTAAAGGTACCAGTACCGGTATGTACCAGTACCAGTAGGTACTGTGGTACCTTTTACCGTTTTCTAAAGGTACCGGTACTTGCCGGTACTGGTACCTTTAGAAAACTTGTCTTTAGACGTACTAGCTTTAACTTGCCT
This sequence comes from Polymixis lichenea, assembly GCA_949091785.1. Taxonomy (NCBI): domain Eukaryota; kingdom Metazoa; phylum Arthropoda; class Insecta; order Lepidoptera; family Noctuidae; genus Polymixis; species Polymixis lichenea. Next base: position 12,220,091 of record OX420959.1, read on the forward strand.
TTAGAAGAACTAGCTTCTATCACTAACTCACAGAAAAGAACTAGCTTCCAGCTATTTAAATTGTTAGTCAATTTGCTTAACGCGGGGCTTGTAGCTCAGTAATAACAGCTGCACGGACCGATCAGGTTAAGCTACACTCCCCGCGGTTGGTCCGTGGATGGTTGAACTTCTTTACATACCATGACCACTCCGTGCATCAGAGAGTGGTCCCAGCTGTCATTCGTAGATCTCTGACAGTCGTTACGGGTCGTCAGAAGCCCGAAAGTGTGACATCCAGTCTTACCAAGGGGTATCGTATTACCCAGTAACGGGTTGTGGAGGTCAGATAGGCAGTTGCGTCATGTAAAATCCTGGTATTCAGCAGTATCCGGGTAGACACCCAAAGGATGATGATAAGTTAATTTGCTTAAAAATATTTTCCCTGACCTTTACATTTAGCTGACTCTTAACCAGTTTTCTACAAAATCAAAATCAAAAGCCATTTATTCAAACTAGGCTGAGAGTCAGCACTTTTTGAACGTCAAAATTACATAAGACAGTCCCCCAAAACGCCCGCCCTTCACCACTTCCTAGTGTTTAGTTGGGAAGAAGAAGTGGCGCAACAAATTCTCCAGCAGCACAGCTGTCTGTTAAGTTGGAACAACTTGACTCTATACAATAATAGGTAAGTAATTCATTAATAAAAATATTAAAAACAAAATGGTTTATCCAGTCAAACAAAATATACAATGATATGAAGTAACTCATATGACCTGTCAGTAGGTAAGCTAATTCTGGTGAAAGAACACAAACTTTGTCTTGAGTTAATCACAGCGACCAACAATTACAAAAAGACCAATACAAGTACATAAAGTATTAAATTACCTTCGGTACGACCTCTAATACTTCACAAGTAGGTTTAAACGCCGGATGTGACGTATGATCGGCTGACCCGATTCCGATGCGGTTGCTATTAAGCAACTCGTTGGTTGTTGTGGCTACGATATCACCTTTAATAGTTTGTAGTTAGCTGAATTTGTGATTTGGATAGTGAGATTGTTATATCGCGTTTGTTTTTCTAGAAGAGGCTGGCAGAAGTGTATATTGCAGTCGCATCTTGCATTTCGTGCTAGAGGCTAGTGCCAGGAGCTAGTGGATACTAGAAGCACATCACAGTGGGCCGTAATCCACCACGCGGGCTTAGTGCGGGTTGGTGTAAGAAGTTAGTAATATGATAAATGAATTATATTCATATAATAAGTTGAAGGTATACTGTCTAGTGGTCGCAAGCGCTACTTCTGAGCGTTTAGTCCACTCTCGGCCCCTCGACCCCTAATAAATAATGTGTCCACTGGACCCCAGACTATGGTTTAATCTCAACCCTTGAAGGTCGAGGGTGGATTTCATTTTCCAGCTAAGTTTTTAGTTTTCTCTCGACCCCCATGGTTATACCTAGGCACTTAACTGTACCAAAATATTTATTTTAGATACTTAACGAATTAGGGGTCGTAAGTGGACGAGATATACCTGTCCGTAGTATGAAAATTCAGTCTCACCCCCTAGGGGTTGATTGTGAACTATGTTTAGGGGTTGAGAGGAAACAAATAAAGAAATACTTTTTTAGGGTCGAGGGGCCGAGAGTGGACTAAACGCTGCTGAGCATGAAATGAAATGTTTATTTATTAATTTAAGTAACTAGATCTTATAATACACAATACTTTATTGGTCAATAATTTAAAACCTAGATGGCGCCGGCTTTTCCTAGCTGACTGTTCCCTGAGAAAAAATACCAAAAAAAACTCAGAGGTCATGGTCTCTTTTAAAGTTTTGTAGCTATGGACGAATGTTATGTCTGGAATAAATAAATAAATAAAATAAAAGTCCAAACACTATATTATTTATGTTTAATGTGAGTCTAACAATGCAGGGCCATGTCTGAAAGGACCTTTTGAAGAAAGAGCCATTGCGGCTTTGGGTTGACCTGTCCCAACAGTATCTGAAATTTCTTAGTAGCAGCTCGGACACTAGGTTTGAACCTGGTTGATGGAAATTGGCTCTCCCCCTATTACATGGGTCTTAAGGATAACTGGCCTAACCCTTTATGTATCCTACTTAATATTATAAATGTGAAATGTTGTATGTATATTTGTTACTTTTTCACGCAAAAACGGTTGAACTGTTTTGGATGAAATTTGACACACAGATAGTTTATAACCTGGATTACCACTTAGGATACTTTTTATCCCGAGAGTGCGTTCCCGCGTGATAGTTTCCGACCTCCGCGCGGGCGAAGCCGCTGGCAAAATCTAGTTTTCCATAATATGAGTGTCATTTTTTAAGATGAGTTGTAAGTTTCTAAGTATGTCATCAACACTCATTGGATTCCCCGCAATTATGTCAACGGTATGAAAAAACTAGCAACCGCAGATCAATTAGAAGTAATTGTCGTTTCACACTTGATGACAAGATTGTCTACGGAAGTTTTAAAAATGATAACCTATTTATTATGTGTTACAAAGTTAACTTACATACATTACCTTCGCATCTTCTTCCTATGAAGGTAGGCAGAAACTACAGAAGCTGCTACGATCCTTATAAATATGTCACCGTAAAATTGTAAATACCGTTAGATTATAATCTATCTCGCGAGATTGTGAACCGTAACATACTGCTTACAATTTAACGCATTATTTTCCGGCAGATTATAATCTATCGAAGTGAAACCGTCAAATTGTGAACTGGTATCAAGACGGATAGTACCTTGCGCTATTACTAAATAGTCAAGTAACTGCCACTAACTTGGAAGTAGCGCTCGCCGGCCGCTGCCGCGGCACCGCTCGCTTCGCTCACTCGGCTCGCGCGCGGTTGGTCGTAATTCTAACTTAACCTAACTTATTCGCCTTTAATTCATCCTCTCAACATTATCAAACTATCTAAGCATACCTACTCTTTATTTACATTTTCTTTTAAGGTGAATCTATTCGACATTTTTTCCATACTAACTTCGGAAGTGTATTACTCCACTGTTCGACAATGTACATCAAAAATTAAACATGATATGGTTTTATCCCATTATTTATATTGTCTGTGCGGAAACAATACTTAATATAAAAAGTTATGAGCCAATAAAGATTCGTTTTTATTGCTAATTTAACCTAACTTTAGGCGTGTTTAAGTAGGAAAAGAAGTGTAAAATCTTCAAAACTAAGTCGGTACCGACAAAGCTCAATTATTGAAAAGTTCAATAAACTTTATTGGTCATTGATTTATACAGTGTTTTTTCATAAAACCCGATCTTCCGAAGGACTTTACTTAAGTTTTTACGAGCTTGTTTTACTTTACATGATCCTGCATTTCACTCAATAATGTGCGTGTAACTGCTCATCACTGATACTACCTCTGTCGGACACAATGCCTGGTGAGACAGCGTGCTTTTTAGCCAGCCAGTGAGTTCGAGTCCGCGACTAGATTCCTCTCGTTCCCTTATCCCATCATTCCTCAGTCTATCATTCTTAGTCACAAACACTTACTTGGTGAGGAACGTATTTCGACAACACTTATCCTACTATTCTAGTGTTTATTTATCATAATTTTCTATATATTTACATAATTGAAAAACCATATACTTAATATCTTATCCTCCCTAATGTCGTACTCATAGGTCAAAAATTATCCCACGGGTACATACTATCGGGATAAAAAGTATCCTACCTGTAAATCCAGGTTATAAATTACCTGTATGCCAAATTTCATTCAAATCTGTTCGGCCGTTTTTACGTAATGGAGTAACAAACAAACACAGGCCTCCTATCGGTGAGAGGGAGTTAAAACTTCACTAAAATGAATTTCATATACTAATTAAGCAGTTAAAATTTACTAGCACAGCCGATGGCGCCCTTGATTATCATTAAAATTATGTTGTTTGACCACTTTTCACTTTTATGGTTCCGTGGGGAAATTCTAACATGGTTAGTTTTTTGTAGGCTTGGTATTATTGACCTTTTAAGCGGACGTATGTCATAAAAGAGACGGTTTATTATTAGAATTAATAAAACCATCAAAATTGACTAAGTAACTTCCACTATTAGCGATACTTAAAATGTACGTGTAGCACTCCCTGCTAATGGCCGGAGATGGATGGCATCACCCATTGTAAGAAGCAAACTGTGGGAGCCAAAGCATCCACCACCTTCTTCGTTCTGGACTTCGTTAAAGCCCAGCAACATTTGCCTCCCGGGTGTGATCTGCAGTGGCCTATACGGAAAGCTCTCAGTCGATTGCGTACCCAAGTAGGCCGCTGCAGACATAATTTGTCAAAGTGGGGATGACTGACTCATCCAACACCCAGTGCAAGTGCGGTGCTGCTGATCAGACCATGCCCCACTTGCTGGAGTGCCCTAAGTGCCCGTCCACTTGCATTTTGGATGATCTCAATAATGCCACTGATGCCGCAATAAATGTGACCACCTACTGGGCTCTAACTATATACATAAAATAATAGTTAAAAAAACTAAAAACACGCTTTAAAAACCAATCTAAAAAAGTAGAAAATATATAAAAAGCGTGTGGTGCTTTTGAGGTATTTTTATAATCAATTAATATCAAGCACCCCACGCTTTTTGATAGAATTAAATTATTTTCTACTTTTTTAGTTTGGTTTTTAAAGCGTGTTTTTTAGTTTTTTAAACTATGATTTATTTTCTATTTTTTAGTTCTGCTAACTACAAAAGAGTGTTTTTTTTTAATTATTAAATTATCATCGGTCCTCGATAAGTCTACAAAGTTTAAATAAAATCTGACCGTTTGAAGTGGGTCAAAATCAAATCCAAAAAAGGAGTTGGTTACAAACAGACAAACATGCAGGTGAAGCTAATAAAAGCGTGTTAAAAAAGAAAGTGTACGAGTACCATCGACACGAAAAGAAGAAGAAGACCGGAGATGACCAACACACGGGGAAGAGTTATATAGTCTCCGTGACAGCCATCCAGCCGTCGCGGAGACCTTAACCTAACAGTAGGACAATAGGTACAGCAACCAATTATTATTGCGTAGTTAACACACTATGAATCACAACCTGACTAATTTTGTTTGGTTGTTAGCCAACCAATTTTTTTTTTAGGTGGAAAATCACCAAATAACTTCTCCCGCTCTGGGTGGAGCAGGAGGGCGTGTCAGACTTTTACTGACTAAAACCCACGTGTTCCCTCAGTTGCCTGTGTGCCAGGGGCCGCGGTATCTCTTTCGAACAACCCGCACCCCTGGCAGGCATCGGACCTTGTGGACTCCAACAGTTGGTGCTGACATCTCTTTGAGGCGCGCGTGGAAGACAACGCGCCGTCGACCCGGGCTTGGTCCTTACCGGACAGCGAGCTACCCATTACTCGCCGTCCGCAAGCCCGCGCCTACGGTGGCCGGGAATCAGCCTGGGATTCCCGACGCCCAGGGTAGCCAACCCATTGCTTCATATATTCGAAAAGTTTGTCTGGCCAACAACATAATTAACGCAATGACTGTTGTTAAACTGTCAAAATAAAAGGCATCCCTGCTGTTAGTGTTTTACTCAATAACCATTCTGGACAGTGATCCCCTGCAGCAATTTGGTCACTAACTAATATTGTTGTAGAGCAATGGTGGCCTAATGGTATCGGTCGCGACATCCAACTTCTTGGTCGTAGGTTAGAGCCCTTTTTTTATTTTCTTTGGGCAAATCCTCATGGATACCATCCATCTGGGATAAACGGAGGGATATGTCGGACTCCTGCCGCCTAAAACCCCACTGTTCCTTCTCGTACCATGTGTCGAGGTCTGGGAGGTACTTGTACATTCGCCACACCCTCGACTGATATCAGAACGCCATGCCTAGCGTGCCCCATCATCAAGTGCGGCCGATCCCATGACCGCAGATCCTAATATTAAGGGGCAAATACTGCGTTCCACGTCTTCGAACCTGAGTGCGCGAGCGACGAAATAGCCCCTAATTAGCCGCCTGTAGGTGGCCCCTATGGTGGCCGGAGATCGTCAAGCACCCTTCAACGACCGGCTGCTCTTCTGGTACGGGTGGAATGAGAGGTATGCTCTCTTTCTCTCTCCGCGGCCTCCTTTGCATGCATCACCTAGGTTCAAACCCTAACAAGTGCTTTCCGTTGTGTAAATTATTTCATTATCACTGCTCTTAAAACGGTGAAGGAAATCATCTTAACCGGCATGACCTAGAAGACATGTGACATCTAACAAACCGCACTGGGCCCGCGTGGTGGATAATGGGTGTGGGCCGTAATCCACTACAGGGGCCCAGTGCGGGTTGGTAGATAACACATATCTTCGAATTGTTTGGTTCTCAGACATTCCAGTTTCCTCACGATGTTTTCGTTCACCGTTTTGAGACACACACCAGATTATTATTTCCTCAAAATATCTAACTGTTAATGCCACGGAACTCTTTAAACAAAACCAACTTTCGAACTTCCCCAGCTACCTTCACCTTGTAACTACTTACATAGTTTTCTACAAATTAATTTACATAACATACTTTCAAGTTATATGTTATGTTATATAACAAATATATCTTTCAAAGCCATTATAAAATAACAATTCGTCTACGAGAATTTTGTCGGTGCTCGTGGCAAAGTAATAACCATCAGGTTAAGTTACACTAGCCGCGGTTGGTCCATGGATGGGTGACCGTCTTTACATACTATGACCTCGGAAACCACGTTAAGCTGTTGGTCCCGGCGGCGGCGGTCGTTCGTAAATCTTTGACAGTCGTTCGTTACGGGTCGTCAGAAGCTCGAAAGTTTGACAACCAGTCTTACCAAGGGGTATCGTATTACCCAGTAACTGGGTTGTGGACGTTAGATAGGAAGTCGCTCCGTGTAAATACTGGTACTCAGCGGAATCTGGTTAGGCAGATGATGTCTATGAGGAATATTTTAATATTCGAGTGAGGATTCCACCGATGAAACTAAACGCGTTCAGCACATGAAAGTCGAGTTTTCGAGCTGTCAGTGTCAAAATATTTGTGGAATATTGACTCTGACAGCTCTTGAACTTGGTTTGCTTACTATCTCAAACTCAAACTCAAAGCATTTATTTCATATAAACAATTTACAGGCACGTTTTGAATTGTCACGGAGTCGGTCAGCCAGAAATATAAGAATTTAAATATATTTTGATGTTTTTATTTCAAAAAGTGTGGTAGGTAAATATTTTTTTTATTTCATAAAGTGTGGTCTTATACGATAAATATAATTTTACAATTTACACGCTGGGATCGGTGCATTTCATTTCATTTCATTTTAGGGTTAAATCGAATAGACAGACAGTCCTACCTAGTTTACATGGTAATCTGTATTAATTAAGGTTCGCCTGCCCAGGTTCCCACAGGAGTATAAACATTTTAATTGATCGCGCCCTGGTACATTAGAAACAGCGATCTCCACCGGGACCTCAAGATGTAAACAGAGTTGTACAAAAATATTCAGAAGCTCATGAACGGAGACTTTATCATCACGTGAATGTCGAGGCGTCCAACTCCTTGACAACACTGAATTAGTGCAAAGACTAAAAAGGGCCTTTTGAGTTAGTTTAGTGCAGTGTAAGTGAACTTAAACTGTAGTGCAAATGCTGACTTTAATATTGAACACGTGAATCAAGTGTCTTCCCCTTAACTTACAGTCAAAATCAAAATCAAAATCAAAAGTCATTTATTCAAATTAGGCTGAGAATCAGCACTTTTCGAACGTCAAAGTACATGAGACAGTCCCCCAAAACGCCCACCCTTCACCACTTCCTAGTGCTTTAGCTGGGAAGAAGAAGTAGTGGAACAAACTCCCCAGCAGCACAGCTGTCTGTTTAGTCGGATAGACTTGATTCTATACATACTTAGGCAAAGTAATAAACATTACGAGACACAAAATATTAATTAAATAATTAGTCAAAATGTCAGCTAGCCATACCAATATACCGACAAATAAAATGAAAACTGTCGAGGCCAAATAAAGCCTAAAACAACTCATCATAGAAAATATTGTTATGAGTAGATCATGTCAATAACTAATGACATAATAGATAGTTATAAAAAAAAAATATTGTTAGACAGGCAATAAAAAATAAAATAATAATTATATGAACGCATATAACCTGTCACTAGATACGCCGATTCTGGAGAAAGAACATAAACATTGTCTTGAGTTAATCACAGCGACCAACTATTCTTGTCATTTAAATAGTCGTTGATGGAATAGTAAGCCTTTAAACAAAGGACGGATTTTACTTGAGCTTTAAACGCATTAAAAGGCAAATCTAGCAAAGAAGAGGGAAGCTTGTTATAAAAAGTTATACCGAGCCCAACAAATGAGTTATGAACCTTATGAAGCCGGTGAAAGGGAGCACGTAGTTTGTCCTTATTTCTTGTGTTAACGGTGTGAATATCACTGTTTTTAGTGTACAAGTGTATATTTTGCCTAATATATAAGATGTTAGCGAATATGAATTGTGATGCCACCGTGAGTATACCAACATCTTTAAAAAAGTCCCTCAAGGAAACTCTGGCACCTAGCTGGTAAATTGCACGAACAGCACGTTTTTGAAGGACAAAAATATTTTGAATATCAGCAGCTTTGCCCCACAGCAGAATACCGTAGGACATAACGCTGTGAAAATAACTAAAGTAGACTAACCGAGCTGTATCGACGTCAGTGTATTGTCTTATTTTTCTGACGGCGTAGGCGGCTGAACTGAGCCTCCCCGCTAGGCTTGATATGTGTGATCCCCACTGAAGTTTGGCATCTACTGTTATGCCCAGAAAAACTGCCGAGTCTACGGTTTCAAGCACCTCTTTATCTAAGACGATGTTGGGACCTAGACTTCTAACATTCGGTAAGGCAAATTTTACACATTTTGTTTTCTTGGCATTGAGAACTAGGTTATTTGCCGTAAACCAATCCGTAACCATTGAGAGAGCACTGTTTACGTCGTCAAAATCTTGTCTATTCCGGTCTACTTTAAAAATAAGAGAAGTATCATCTGCAAACAGTACAACATCACAAATACCCTTTAAATAGAATGGTAAGTCATTGATATACACTAAAAACAAGAATGGGCCGAGTATTGAGCCTTGAGGCACACCTAACTGAACTGGTAGCCTGGAAGATTTTTCACCATTAATTTCTACACATTGGAACCTATTTTGTAAATAAGAATTTATTACTTTTAAAGCTTCGTTATGGACACCGTAATAACTCAGTTTTCGCAAAAGCGTTTCATGGTGCACGCAATCAAAGGCTTTGGAGAGATCACAGAAAACTCCAATAGCATTTTGCGAGTTCTCCCATGCTTTAAATATGTGTTTCAACAGAGCAACACCCGCATCTGTAGTCGAACGACCTTTTGTAAAGCCATATTGTTCATTATGAAGGAGGCTATTTGAATTAAAATGTCTTAGCAACTGCTTGAGTATTAACTTTTCAAATATTTTGCTAAATGCAGGTAAGATAGAAATAGGCCTGAAATTACGAACGTCATTTTTATTACCTGATTTAAATAATGGTATGACTTTACTACTCTTCATGAGGTCAGGAAAAGTTCCTGAATCAACACATTTATTAAAAGTGACAGCTAGATAGGGGGCTACGATATCTATTATATTATTCAAAAGTTTAATGGAAATGCCCCAGAAATCACCAGTGTTTTTAGACTTAAGTGTGTTAAAAACATTAACTACATCACGAGGCGTTACATGTTCGAAACTGAATAGGTCACTACACTTAGGCACACTACTATGCAAGAGGTTTTCAGCTTTAGAGGGGGACGAATTTAAGGAGTGAGTCGTAGCTACAGGTATGTTGGCAAAAAACTCATTAAATGCCTGTGCTACCTCAGCTTCTTTACTAATTAATTTATCGTCTACCATAATCTCTAGTTGTTTGTCTTGTTTAACCGACTTACCCGTTTCATTGTTAATTATTTTCCAAGTGGTTTTAATTTTATTATTAGAATTTTTAATTGTGTCGCTTAAAAATTTTGATTTTGCAAAAGCACTAATCTTTTTAAATAACTTTGAATAATTTTTGACATACTCTAGGAAAGGGGTATCAAACCTGATTTTTTTAAATCCATATAACTCGTACAGTCTCGCTCTACTTTTGTAAATACCTGGAGTAGCCCATTGGTTAAAGCCAACGGAGGTGCCATTAATGTTAAAGGTTTTGGTCTTGAAAGTAGATTGGTACTCTTTTTGCACAACATCAAAAAGGGCTCCATACATTTCATTCGGATTCTCGTGTTGTGCTATAGATGGTGTAATTCTATGAGCGATATTATTTTTAAACCTTTTGCAACGACTAGCTGTATAAGGCCTGCATTCAAGTGTATGCGGCTTTTTATGTAATGGCATGGGGAATCTAGCTAATAAACCACAGTGGTCGGACGTTAAGTCAGTTAACACTAATTTACTTTTGGCATCACAATCACTAAATATATTATCAAGACATGTTGACGAAGATGCCGTGATCCTAGTAGGTTCAAAAAACAAGTTAATTAAATTAAAAGACCTAAACAGGTTGAGAAGTCTAATACTTAATGGAGTAACATCTAAAATGTTAATATTAAAATCTCCGCACAAAATTATACTTTTATTACTTGATTTTAACTTATTGAGTAAATCCTCCATTACCGATTCGAAACTAATGAAATCCCCAGAGGGGGGTCGATAAACGCAAATTATAACGTATCGCTCGAGTTCAACACAAGACAACTCAATAGTGCGCTCAATGGAAAGGTTAACTAAATCTAAACGTTGTTTACATTTAAACTTGTTTGAAACAAGAACTAAAGATCCACCGCGAATAGCAGTTTTTCTTACAAATGCACTTTGAACCGTAAAATTATCATCATTGATAAACACTACTTCATGTTCTTTCAACCAGTGTTCAGTCAAACATAACACCTGAACATCATAGTTCTCCATAAATAAGCTTAACTCAAGCTCTTTGCCGGACAGACCCTGCATATTTTGATGAACAACATTCAACATATGCGGCTCACCCGTTGTCGCACCTAATAGTTTAAACTACTAGGCGAATCAAAAGTAGTGTTAGTACCACTACTAACAGTAACCAAACATGACTTCGACATACTACCTATGTCTGGGTTTAAATAAGCTAATAGCCTTGCTATTTTAAGTCTAAACCTAATTGGCAGATACACTGTATTCCTTGTCGATTTTAACTTATCAACAAAACTGTTGGTGTCAAAAAATATAAGTTTTTCACTGTAGTGACTTACTAAAAACTGCATATGATTATTTAACATATGTATATAGTTGTTTTTTCTACTAGATAACCTCTCAAAATATGGAAAAGCACACAAAATAATTTTATTACAATTAATCTTTAAGATCTCAGTAACACTGTCAGTGATATCTTCCTTTTTTACCTGTGAACTATTACCTACAAATACAGTTATGTTAGTATTACCATCATATTGATATCTTGTAATTGAAGTCATTATTTCCTTAAAGGATTTCCCCGGTAAACAATTGTTTTGAGTAGAATTACTCAAGTTGTTACTAAGAAATTTCCCTAAACCTCTTCCTATACTATCAGAAAACATAACCGACTGATAACAAACTTGACTACAACAAGGAGTAACACTACTAGCTACTGACTGATCTTGAGGTGGTACTTGCACAATATCCGGTATATCTTGGCTGGGGTTACAGTCCAGAGCACTCACAACTTGGGACGGGTCCTCCGTTACCTCAGGCTGGAGGGCATCAAGGTAGGTTCCGCTTTGACAAGTACACTGAGTGTTGCTGAGAGTCAGCAAGTCCACTCTGTCTACCAACACATTAGTAGCAAGGATATGTTCCTTAATTTGGTGCTGAGAGCATACATATTTATTATAAACGGACTTTAGTGAATGATTAAGAACTTTAATTTCTGACTGCAAGCGTTGAGTGTCTATTTCATAAATATTTATACTGTCTTCTAATTTTATTTCGTAGTTCTTTAATTTATTGATAAGAGAAACACGTTCTTTCCTTAATTGAATATTTTTGGAATAGTGTTTTTCATGTTTCTTGAATTTATTACATTTTTTAATGATTCTATTGAATCTTGCATATTTTTTTAATTTATTTTGACTAATTTTATGATTACAGTTATGTTTCAGTAAGGAATCCTCTGTTAGGTCAATTGTTGTTATGGAATGAGGGTTACAATTACTATTTAACAATTCATTAAACAAATGGTTTGTGTCATTGACCTGAGTACGTTCTTTATCCTTTTGGAATTCTAGAATTTTAACATTTGCATGGATTAATTCATCCTCTAGGTCCCTAACCTTAAACAAAGCCTCCTCATACAAATTACTGCAGTTTTTAAAACCATCTGAGACCACCCTTAGTTGATCCCGTTCAGCCACAACATTGAGGTATTGAAGATGTAAGTCAACGAGCTCCTGTTTTAAGCTTGTGTTTCTGTTGACAACTTTCTCGACTTCCTTCTCACTTTCCTCTCTTTCGTCTATCAGCTCTTGACATTTACTTTGTGAAGCCTTGAGTTCATGAAGGGTCATTCTCAATTTAAGCTCCAACTCCTGAGCAGCAGCCTTACGGGTCATCACAGGCATGGTTTCAGGAATAAGTGCTGGAAGTATAATGAAAGGAACGGTGAGAACTAAATAGACAGACAAACAAAAAGGGAAAGCTAGAAATGAAAGAAAGAATGGGAGAAGTTAGTAAGTACTGCTTAATAGAGTAATGAGATAGGCGGGTCAATCTAATTGAAATGCAACTAATATGAGTAGATCAAGTACAAAGTTACATTGATTCTATTGTTTTATAATTTTACTTTTACGTAAGTGGGTAGGATGAGTAATTTAAAATAAAATAAAATAAAAATCTAGTTTTGCTATAAGATTAAACCTGACACTAAGACTGAATTAATGTGTTACTGAGTCTATGTGACAATTGTGTGCTAATTACAGAATAAAAAGTGAACAATACTCCCCGTTTAAATCGAACATCAGCTGTTCGTGATAGGTTACCGGTACGGTGTGTAACCAAACACTGTCTTTTACTTTGTAAATTTGTAGGATAACAATAATCCTTAGTATTTATGTAATTATTTTGCATTTAGTTATATTAATACACGATATTAACACTTAAGAATAAATAAAACTAAATTTTAAAATACGGAACAAAATTTTGACATGTCACTCGGACAGTGTTGCCAGTAAAAAAAAGTGAATAAGAAAGACGTTATTGGACGATTTCTTAGTTGTACCTTACTTACCAGTTTAAGTTACATTTAAATTACTTATTAGCTAATAGGCTAGATTGTAATGTGAATAAAATATCATCTATGGTGATATTTTATAACAAAATTGAGACTGCTTCGCACTATAAGTTGCAAACATATTTAGCGTTAGTGTGTTTTGTGATGTAGGTGTGAAAGGGAAAAAGGTTGAGTTTAGATATGGAGAGTTAGAGAAGTCATATATGAAGCTAGTTGGCCATTCCAAAGCATAGTAGGTACCTATGGAGAACATTTTTAGATGTCACTATACATCACGTCTGGAGAGGGCGCTAGCTAATTTAATCTGATCCAGTCATCAGCGTTTGGTCGGAGGTATCACGGAGGATGAGTGAACTTCATGAGGTTCACTCATCACCAGAGATCGGATATTCGTTTGCATATTCACCTAAAGTTGAAATGTTGGCTAATACGCGCTTTTGTAACGAAAATATTCTTCATTAAATGTAAAAAATATATATTTTTGAACTAACACACACCACCCCTTCTTTTACAGACTTACACATATTTGCATCGGGGTTAATTTTAAATAAATATGCGTCTGAATAGTTATGCAATCCTAATGATTTAGAAGTCGCTTGCATACTTTAAACCTGACTAGTTATGCATTTCCGGTATTTCTGGCATCCCGGGTTTTGTTTACAAAAAATATATTATAAGAAGCCGCTTCCATACTTTGATAACTAAAAATTTACTTTAGGTAAATATCCGAATATCCGATCTCTGCTCATCACCTACTACTAGATGCCTCTATAGGTGAAATAGGTTATAGTTTGCCTTAGCATAACTAGGTCGTAACCAAATACCATCCAAAAAGCTTTTTCCTTTTTAAAATCAAACCTAAATTCTACCTTAAGAGCGTCACGAAAAACCAATTGAAATGCGTCGTTGCCAGCCCGCGCGGGATGAATGCTCTTAAGGATCAACTACCTATTCAAGGTATTAAAAACCTCTGCTTGACAATTTAGTTTTTTTTAAGTTACTAAAAACACAGTCTGGCTGTGTAACGTGGCGTGTTTTATTGCGCTACAACTATTATAAAAGAAATTAAATAATCTTAATTTTTTTTCGTGGTAGCATTTAGGTAATGTCTTAAACCATAAAAAGATATAAAGCATATGTTGCATGTATCGCTTATAGTTTCCCGGAAATGGCAAATGATGGACAAGGTAATTTTCGTAATGTAAACTTTTTGGAAATACTTACTGACCGTGTCATTTCGTTTCTTTTTAAATTAAAAAACCTATCTATTCTAGTACGAACACGCGTATACAACAAAAACAGAGAGAAAAGAATCACAGGGCATAAAAAAAAATTCGCCTGCATCGCTGTCAATGGGAAAAGTGCCCAAAAGGCTGGCCACTTGGATGGCAATGCTGGTTCTTTGGGCATTCTTCATCATCATCATCATCATCATCCTAATTTCAGCCGTAAGACGTCCACTGCTGAACACAGGCCTCCCCCATGCTCATCCACTTCGACCGGTCTTGTGCTTCCCACATCCAGCGGATTCCCGCGGCCTTCACAAGGTCATCGGTCCACCTTGTGGGCGGCCGTCTTCCGATACGCGGTCGCCACTCTAGAACCTTTCGGCCCCATCCGCCGTCTGTTCTGCGAGCAACGTACCCTGTTCACTGCCAACTTAAGATGTCACATGTATTCGAATATTTGTTTCTAAGACATGCGAGTTTCTTCATGATGTTTTTCTTCACCGTTTTCCGTTCAGTGGTGATGAAATAATTTTGCACAGAGGGGAAGACTTAGGACTTTGATGAGTCGTAAGTTTCCTCTTACCATCGATGGGATACAAATCAAATAAATTACATTATTCTTGATGTAATCTATATAGAAGGCCTTTAAGTATAATCGACAGTTAGAACCGAGGTGGTCTAGTTACAAGCAAGTATATGTCCTTAGTTAAGTTACTAATAGCTTAGTTTAACTTAACTTTGACCCCAAGAGTTAAGGCTAACCACAATATTGACCATTACAAGTTTAATTTCATAATTACGCTGTGGTCTAATATTAAATCATAGGTTTGATTCAATGATTTAGTAGATCTAATTATTTAAATAAATAAGTCATTAATTATTTATAATAAATCATTCATTCTGAGTACATCACTGGGTCGTCAGAATACCGAAAGTTTGACAACCAGTCTTACCAACGGGTATCGTGTTACCCAGTAACTGGGTTGTGGAGGTCAGATAGGCAGTCGCTCCATATAAAATACTGGTATTCAGCTGCATCTAGTCAGACTGGCAGGCGACCCAAACTTAGTCGGGCAAAGGCTATGCAGATAATGATCTGACGGTCTCAATAAATACAATACCTTTTAGGGCTCCGTCGTAGTCGGGTAAAAATTAGTAATCTATTTCTTTTCTGGATCTTCGCAGGCACTGTACTCGGTCCCGCTCCCGCTCATTCTCTCCATGTTCCAGTTCTGCCGTCCAGTACTGTCTTCCAGTACTTTTTTCCAGTACTGTCTTCCAGTACCTAGTACCTTCAAGTACTAGTAGCCCAGCCAACCATAAGTATTCTCTGCTTATCCAGTTGCGAGAGTGTAAAGAGTAGATACAAGATAAGTTAAAAGATAACGAAAGATACACTTTACTTTTCCGTAATTATGGTGTAAATGCTACTGTAGGAGAGGGGCTCGTGGCTAAGTAATAACGGCCGCACGGGTTGATCCATCAGGTTAAGCTACGCTTGCCGGGGTTGGTCTGTGGATGGGTGACCATATTTACATACCGAGACTCCTCCGTGCCTCGGAAAACACGTTAAGCCGTTGGTCCCGGCTGTCATTCGTGGATCTTTGACAGTCGTTACGGGTCGTCAGAAGCCCGAAAGTCTGACAACCAGTCTTATCAGGGTTTGGTGTTACCCGGTTGTGGAGGTCAGATAGACCGTCGCCCCCAGACTAGACCGACCCTAGACACTGGAAGCCGACCCCAACATAGTTAGGCAAAAGGCTAGGTAGATTGATGCTGTTGTAGGCGAACATTGTTAGATGTGATTCAAAACGGAGGCTTAGAAAATTGCTCGTCAGTTGACAATGATTAATTGTAAATGATTTTATTTCTGTGAGTAGGTTTGTACAAACACTTTTACACGTCAATCATAACTTTTAAACTAGATGAGGTCGGTGTTTCCTATTTCAGTTCTCTGAGTAGAATAGCCGAAAAAAACTCAGAGGTCACGGTCTCTTTTAAAGTCCAGACATAATCTTGGTCAGATCATGTGAAGATTATGTAGATAGGTGTCTGAAATGGTATTTTGAGGAAAGAACCACACAGATTGAGTCAATTGAAGAAGATAACGAAGATGGAGGAAAATAGCACTAGAAGCCAACACTGGAAGCCGACACTGGAAGCCGACACTGGAATCTGACACCAGAACCCGACAGTGGAAGCTGACACTGCAAGCCAGCACTGAAAGATAGTTCTAGAAGCTATTTCTATGTTTGTTTTGTCTTACGTTTACCTACAGCAGCGTTGAAATTCATAATAATTATCGTATTTTGCGGTTTACAACCGCCAGTGAAGCGTCGGTGAAGTTAATTTGAGCTATTACGAGAACGAAACCGACTTACAAGTAGCATGCATTACAATTTGCGTGTGCGCTGATTAGCTGTTTTATGTTATAAGCAATGAGCGGTTTTTTGGGTAAGATTTCATCATTTCAACCGAAAGACGTCCACTGCTGGACATAAGACTCCCCCGGGCACCGCCACTTCAACCGGTTCTGTGCTTCTCTTCGTCAGATTCCAGCGGCCTTCACCTCGCCTTCCAAGGTCATGGGTCCACGCTACATCTTCCGTTACGCGATCGCCTCTTCAGAACCTTTCGGCCACATCGGCCATCTGTTCTGCGAGCAATGTGCCCTATCGACTGCCACTTAAGTAAGGCAATTCTTGGGTCAGTTGATTAGTTGTCGATCAAATGTTGGTCGTTGTGATTGCTTGACCGAGGTCGCCACAACTAGCCAATGTATCTTATTTTACCAAGGTTGGAACTGGTACGATAGGTTCATGTTTTAAAATATCTTACTAGCTATTCCCCGCAGTAACAGCCGCAAAACTCTCGATTAAAAAGTAAAAAGAAAAAAAAAAGAAAAAAAAAGAGAGAAAAAGAAAAATAAAAAATAGAAGAGAGAGAAGAGAGTAGAAAAAGTATTCTATGTCCCAACTCAGGGCATGATCTACCCATGTGTGAAATTTCAT
This sequence comes from Polymixis lichenea, assembly GCA_949091785.1. NCBI lineage: Eukaryota > Metazoa > Arthropoda > Insecta > Lepidoptera > Noctuidae > Polymixis > Polymixis lichenea. Next base: position 12,237,608 of record OX420959.1, read on the forward strand.
CTAAGCCCGATCAGATCATTTCTCTTTATCTATAGATTAATACGTGAAGCAAAAACTTTGTACCCCTTTTTAAGAAAATTACGGAGGAGTATGAAATTTGACAGAGTTAAAGTTTATATTGAGGAGGGCTGAAAGCTAATATCTTTATTTAAAATACACTAGAAATAAATTTGATTAATTAAAAAAAAAACATGGTCGAATTTAGACCACTGAGCGACCCTTTGACCGTTTGACACCGTTTCCACGCGCGCCTCTAAGAGATGTCAGCATCAATTGGTGGGGTCCGCAAGGGCCGATGCCTGCCAGGGGTGCGGGTTGTTCGAAAAAGATATTGTGGCCCGTGGCACACAGGCAATTGTCGGAAAACGGGTTGGTTTTACTCAGTAAAAGTCTGACACGCCCTCCTGCTCCACCCAGAGCGGGAGAAGTTATTTGATGATTTCCCAACCTCAAAAAAAAACCGTTTGACACTGTGCAGTGCGCGGATTCGAAACAATGCGATACTATTAGACCAAAGAAAGTCTACTTTATGATTCTGCACTCAATAAATAAAGAACTAATCAAGTTATTACACAAATTAATTTACAAATCTAAATGCCACCGCTTGTGACTTGCACCATCGGTCAATATTACGAAAATCGGATGGTAGTGTGTTGTAAGGAAAAATTGCACAAAGCATACGAGTTATATTTCATTTTGTACGAGGTTAACATCACTATAATATAATATAACTCTGAAATAGGAGAGGGGCACGTGGCTAAGTTATAACAGATGCACGGGCCTCGCTTGCCGGGGTTGGTCTGTGGATGGGTGACCGACCATCTTTAAATACCGAGACTCTCAGAAAGTACGTTAAGCCGTTGGTTCCGGCTGTCATTCGTGGATCTTTGATAGTCGAAATGGTTCGTCCCTCGAAAACCCGATAACCGGTCTTACCGAGAGGTATCGTGTTACCCAGTAACTGGGTTGTGGAGGTCAGATAGGCAGTCACTCCATTTAAAATACTGCTATTCAGCTGCATCCAGTTAGACTGTAAGACTAGGCAGATTGACTTTGAAATTGGATAGGCAGAGAGATATGTCATCCATCAATAGAATGCTCAGGTGTCATCCAAATTTGGATTGAAATGTTTATGTATGGCTGCCTCGTTGGTCTAGCGCTACTTTTGAGAATGAGATCCTGGGTTCGATTCGCGGATCGGGCAAAGTGTTATTAAGAGCGTTCATCATACTCGGACTGGAAACAGCGCATTTATAGCGGTTTTTCGTGATTATTTCGTTAAATACAAACAAAAGTTTAAAACAAAATCAGCCAAGCACTAGATCTTTGGTATTTACAAGTTTTTTTGCTATTTTTTTTTACAGTATTTGGGATTTACTTATAAAAATCGACATAGGTACCATCAATTACTTTCCGTTTGCCTTACTTAGTAAGATTAAAAGTTTTTATTAAAGAGTAAATGTTAAAAATAATTATAAATAACAACGATCTAGTGCTTGGCTGAAAAAAAATGTACTTTTGCTTGTACTTAATAAAATAATCACGAAAAACGACTATAAATGCGTTGTTGTCAGCCCGCGTGGAATGAACGCTCTTAAATTTTTCTAAATGGAATTTCTCAGTGGCGGCTAGAAGTCTGGATATTTCTCAATTGCAGTCTAGATTTGTAGCAGGTTGACGACTATAGGCTTGCCCCCAATTACATGCCACGTGGGCGAAGTCACTGGCCAAAGCAAGTTTGAAATATACAGAACTGCAAACTCATTGTTAACCCAAATTACAACATAAAACTCGTGGTTTAAAATAACCTGTTAAATGCCATCCATCGCTTTCATAACCTCGGTCATAAACGCCTAACTTTCCAAAATCGATAATAAGATAGTAATTTAATAAGTTGACCTCGGAGATGATTTTCGGAAATACATGCAAGGTCGACCATCTTGTTTTTGACCGCGGTTTATGTTGCTTAACTTAGATTAGTCATGTCTTGACGTAGGTTATACGCACTGTTGTGTATTAAGAATACACAATATGGAGGTCAGATAGGCAGTCGCTCCATGTAAAATACTGATACCAAGTGAGCTGCAATCGGTAAGATTGAAAACCGATACCAACATAGGTGATTAAAATAACTTTAATTTCGAAAGTCGGTGCCTTTGGTTACCTATGTATTTTATTTTTTGTCACCGACTTCAGAAATTAAAGTTATTTTTCACTTTGTACGTAGGTAGTGTTTTATTTGGAAATCAGTTGTTTTTTTTTTTGGAAAATTATTTCATTTTTCACTTTTAAGTCATGGTACCTACTGCCAGGGGTGCGGGTTGTTCGAAAGAGATACCGCCGCCCCTGGCACACAGGCAACTGAGGGAACACGGGTTGGGTTTTAGTCAGTAAAAGTCTGACACGCCCTCCCGCTCCACCCAGAGCGGGAGAAGTTATTTGATGATTTCCCACCCAGAAAAAAAAAAAAAAAAAGAAGTCATGGTACCTACCCCACACGAATTCGTATACCACTCCTTGCTATATAAACAACATTGACAGGAAGCAGTAGAATGTCATCAAGATACTTAAAGTGGATTAAAAACGTATTATTGAGGCTAACGGAAAAGCTACCGATGCTAAGTTAATAAAATTACCATACACATTAGCATACCCCATTCATAAAAAAAATTTCGAAATCCATAAACAATTGACGACATACAAAAAAAAAATACAGACGAATTGAGAACCTCCTCCTTGTAGAATTCAGTTAGAAACGAGTTTTGTGTTTCTAAAAAAAATATCTAAAAAAAAAAACTAAAAAAAATCTACATACCACAGCTCAATTTCTTCTGCTGAGAGATCAGCATGCTGAGCGGTACTCTTCTATCAGGGGTTGGTGCTAAGCCGAACAGCCGGTTCCGGGCCGTCTGGCCCACCGTGAGCCGCGTCATGGTCGTGCGTGGTCGGTAGTGGTCGGAAGGGGAGTCGTGCTACATGTGTGGTTTAGTTCTGAAAAGAAAAGAAAGGCAAATTAAATATTTTTTTCAATTGGAAATGGTATTTGAAAGGGACTAATTTAGGACTTCAATAAAATAATCGAATAAACATTTTTATGGCTATAGTTAGGTAGATAATCTTCTATCTTTAGATACGAAAACCCCGTGTGTTAACCAGTCTTACCAAGGGATATCGTGTTGCCCAGTAACTGGCTTGTACTTGGCTATTCAATTGCATCCAGGTAGACTGGAAGCCAACCCGGACATGGTTGGGAAAAGGCAAGCGGGTGATGATGATGTGGCGGCCATCTACAATGCCACATATGAACTACAAATCAACAACTTGAGAAACACAAAAAGTGAAGTGGCGCCATCTACAATGCCATAAGCGAACTACACACGACTTGACGTCACACCGTAACTACATCGCACAAGCAGAGTTTAGCGCGCGAACCGCAGGTATATAACATCCCGACATCAATCGTCGGGCAGTAGCCCACCAGACACAACACCCGTCTGGTCGGAGGATCCTCCTTTACCAATAGAGTATGAGTGAACTTTACGTCCTGTTCCTCATACCTCTATAATGACATACGGAGAATTTAAAAATATATTTAATGTGTTTCTTTTTTTCTTAATAAAAAAAGGGAACTGCTGAATTGCGAGCGTACGAAATTTCTTTATTTTCTTTCCCGTCTGATTTTCAACTAGTGCCTCTTGAATTCCATGAATTTAGCGAAAATTCCGGTCTTGGATTTCAACAAATAGCCAAACGTTTTTCGGCTGAAGTCATCCGCAAAAATCAGGTAGTACCTGTTACCACCCCAGGATTCCACCTCCATAGGGCCCGCTAAATCCGAATGCATGAGTTCAAAAAGTCTTTTGCTTTTTTACTTTTAGCTTTTGGAAACATTTTGACGCACTCTTTCCCTTTACAGCAACCTTCACAAGGTTCCATGTTCACCTCTTTAAAAGTCAGACCATCTGCCAAACTTTTTAACTTCACCCTCAGAGCTCCACTCAGGTGACCTAGTCTTCTGTGCCACAAATCAAAAATAGGTGGTGTGTACACCTCGGCGTATTCCTTCGGTGAATGCAGGCGTAATGTACGGACGCCAACACATCAAGCTATCCCAAACTATAAAATTTTCCCAATTGAATATGAACCTTAATATTTTGTAATAAAGTTGACAAACTATTAAAGAAATGTGTCAGATTGGGGTAGATTGATGTGCTGGTCTCTGTACATATACGGATCCTGTTAATTTTTATTAATTATTTAAAAATATAGTAAATGATTCGACACTTATTTTCCTTAACAAGAACAGAAAAAAACATAAATTGCTTTGTCTTTACTGACAACCTTTCCTCCTAAGTACAGTTCACACCAATTAAAAATGTTTTAATTATAACACACTAATAGTAATAAATTATATTCAAGTTATAATTAAAGCTGTTAGCTCATAAATGAAGTATCTACACATACATAGGCAGAAATCTAAAACTCTATCCTTACATACCTGCTCCTTTTCCCGCGTTTATATTCATACATCAAAGGCCCTATATTTGTGACTAATTACATATTTATTTCGATAAGGATTAATATTATGTTAAAAAAAAAAACTCCTTCGCAAATAATGCATTAATTTCGAACAAATTTGATTACCATAAAAAAAGGTTATAGTGAGTCAATCTTAAAATATAGACATATGCTGTCGCGGATTTTTTTTAGAACTTTTAAAGAGGAACAATTCCATCATACATGATTTTTGGGTAACGTAAACCGTTTACGCAGCGTACGCAACGGAAGCTCACATTAAGGAATAATTTTTCCCGTTTTTGCAACATTTTCCATTGATGCTTCGCTCCTATTGGTCGCAGCGTGATGTTATAAAGCCTAAAGCCTTCCTCTATAAATGAACAACACAAAATACAACACAATTATTTTTTCAATTCAAGTATAGATTTTAAGACGGTTATTTTTAACTTATGTAAATATTTGAATAAATAAAAAACGGCTATGTGGAAAAATATAATCGTTTTTATTCAATCATATTGAGGTTATAGGTGAATAAATCATATTTTATTAACTTAACACTGTTACCTTATAAATTTTGTATCGATTTTAACTGTAAACAAATATAAACCCACTGTAGAAAAAACTAGTGTTTTTTTTTTCACCGTACCATAAAACTAATTTTAAAACTATAATAAATTAGACTCATAATTTCGTATGCAAAGTCATAAAACATAAATTCAGTTCTAAAAAATAATTACAAGCAATATAATTGGATGTGAATAAAAACTAAATAATGTTTTCATCATATTCGTTTTTTAAATGTCACAGCATCATGTTAAAATAGGAGCCTTTTGGCCTTGTACAGGACTTTTTCTTTTATTTTTTACTTTCTTAATAGATCGTTTTGTTTTTCATTTGTTTTAATGATTCTATTTAGTTTAGTATGTGAACATCCTGTGCGAGTCATAATAAATAAATTTTCTTTCTTTAATTCAAATATACTAGCGAACCGCCTGGTTTCTGATTTGCACGGTTTTTACAAAATCAAAAATTAAAAATCATTCATTCAAATTAGGCTGAGAATCAGCACTTTTTAACTTCAAAATTACATTAGACAATCCCTCAAAGCGCCCGCCCTTCACCACTTCCTAGTGCTTTAGCTGGGAAGAAGACGAGGCGCAACAAAGTCCCCAGCAGCATAAATGTCTGCTAAATTAGAAGAGCTTGATAAAACATCGAGTTTTCTAAAGTGCATGGATAATATTATGTTTTAAACACTAAAGCCTTCCGGGATAAATTCTCTAACTGATGGTGAATTCTCATCAAAATCTGTAGCGCAAAATAGAAGAAAAACAGGATTTTCTTACCCATCCTTCTCCATAGGAACCTACTACGGTTTGTAATGGGCAACTCTTTCTGAATGACAGACTTCTTGACGATAAATATATTTAAAAAACTAAGACAGGACACAAAATATTCTCATGCCAAAGCCGTCATAGTATGCCACCTAATTTTGACATATTATTGTAAGTATTTTAGAACTTAATTATTTATTTGATCAATTACATGCAAGTTTACATAGAGCAGAGACAAATACAGCATGCGCTTCCAATAAAGGAGAACACATACTTTAAAAATTATACTTTAAAAAAAATACTTTTGAGACAACACTAAGGAAACAAAGTTCATGACATATGAGATGAATAATAAAAATAATGTAAATGAACAGTTAGAAAAAATAATATACGACAACACATAGAACTCATAAAACATTACGACGAACTTATGAGGAATGACGGACAAGAAAAGCGACTTTAAGTTTATAATATATATTATATGTAAATAAATATACGAATTTGATCGTGCGTCAGATGATCAATTATCACTTGTTTACTAGTAGTAATAAAATATAGTAATTTTGGAAGACTGCGTAGAAATAATGATACTTAGTTTTTTTATTATAATTGGATGATAAATAAGCTTGAGACTTCTGCTTCGATAAAGAAATATTATGTCGAAAATGTAAGGATACTTACGCCATTTTTTTTTAAGTTTCTTTGAATAGACCATAAACAATACGCTCTATTTATATATTAACAGTTAAAATATCGTATTGTATGTGCACAAATAATAGGAAAATAATAGGTACTTCTGTTTAAAAAAAATATCTGTTTCTGTTTCAGGCTAAACGAAAGAGGTTTTTCTACTAATGCCGCCATCTTCGTTTTTCAAAAGATTTCAAATTTCAATTTATCGATCGACAATTAGACTAAGGAAACTCGATTATAAACCTCAAACAAAAGGTGTATTATCGGTTGCAATATAGTTACTGATTCGGTTGAAAAGTACCTAAACATATTTTTAAAATAAGAACAAAACTATTTATGGACCAAATAAAACAATGTCTGAGCAAAATGAGGTTGCAAAAATTATTTTGCAAATAAGACCAATACATTTTCGTGTATAATTTGCAATTTATTTGATACTTCAATTGAAAAGTAGACGTATTTTTAAATTATGAATAAAAAAATTATTTTAAGGTTGAAAAAAGAACTACATAAATATTCGCCGATCGAGCGAAGCGAGCGGTGCCGCGGCAGCGGCCAGCGACTGTCGGAACTGAATTCTACCTATTTTACATATGCCAAAAGACGATTCTGACTGTGAACTTTCTGCGATATGATGGTTCTACTTTTTAAATATTATGGATATGAAATGTATGCTTAAGATGATTCTGGCTTACAAAATTATGCAGTTTGAATGTGTGCTATATGAGTGTGTGCCAAACGATTTTCTGCGAAATGAGGTTTATGCTATTCGCTGTTATGCAAAATATTATGCCATAAAAAACTTCTGCTATAAAGGGTAGACCTCATGCCGGCCATTTTTGATGCATTCATCGGAAATATATTATGTACAATACCATTAGATATTGATCGACCTTAAGAAAATATCAGAATCACTTTTACACGCCTTAAATAAAAAAAGGCTGTAGGCCGGGCGGCACCACTAATTCTGGAAAGTGTACGTACTGCAAACGTCACCCAATCATGGATTTCAAAGAAAAATAAATAATAGTAAAAAAAAACACGCTTTAATAACCAAACTAAAAAAGCAGAAAATAATTTCAAATAAGCGTGGGGTGCTGTTTGAGGTATTTTATAATCAGTTAATATCAAGAACCCCACGCTTTTTTATAGAAGTAAATTATTTTCTACTTTTTAGTTTGGTTTTTAAAGCGTGTTTTTTAGTTTTTTATACTATTATTTATTTCCTATTTTTTAGTTCTGCTAACTATAAAAGCGTGATTTTTCCGTTTTTTTTTATATTATTGAATTGTCATCGGTCCTCGGTAAGTCTACAAAGTTTAAAAAACTGATCGTTTGAAGTGGGTCAAAATCAAGTCAAAGGAGTCGGTTACAAACAAACGTACAAACATACAGGTGAAGCTAATAAAAAGCATGTAATTATGATTATTTTCTTCTTCTTCTAATGCAATAGCCAACAATACTACGCGAACTTCAACCATTTTCAAAAAGTTTGAACACGTCAACACGGTAGGAATGAAACTATTTGACTAGGGGCAGAAACGGATACGTTCGCGTACGTACGCCGATCTTATGCGTCGACATCGTGCCGAACGCGATCGGCTGTCGCCGCATCCGTTCGTATCCTTTCCAATCCGATGCGATAGGAGCCGTTTGGTGGATCTCATCCTTTAAGGGCAATCTAGTCGCGGGCTCGAACTCACTGGTGGGCCTGGCTAAAAAGCACGCTGTCTCACCAAGTATCGTGTCTGACAGAAGTAGTATCAGAGAAGAGCAGTTAGACGCTAGTCTACACGCACAACTTAATGAGTGAGATGCAGCATTATTTTTAGTAAAAAAGTTGCATAAAATATTCAGAGAAGTCCTCCGGAAGACCGGGTTTTATGAAAAATCCACTGCATAAATCAATGACCAATAAAACTTATTTAACTTTTTTATGTTTTACACATCTTTGTTACTTAAAGACGCCCAAAGTTAGGTTAAATTAGCAAGAAAAACGAATATTTGTTGGCTCCTAACTTTTTAATGGCTTTTTATTTTAGTATTCTGTTTCCGTACAGACAATATTATAATGAGACAAAACCATACCATGTTTAATTTTTGATGTAAATCGTCGCACAGTGGAGTAATACACTCCCGAAGTTTGTATGGAAAAAAATGTGGACTAGATTCACCTTAAGCACCTGTCTGGTTTCGAAGCATACGACCTACTCGTGGCGGCTATTAAAACTGGGCCACCATTGCCTATTTTAATACTGGCCAATATTCCCTTCGCTTTTTTATGATCTGTCATAATTAATTTATCAATTCAATCTAACAAACATCATAGGGCCCATGTTTTTATCGAAATCTATAATAAATTATAAATAATATTTCGACCGGTTTTAGTACGTCAATGCTAAGACGCCATTTTTTTTTAAGGTAATAGTAAGTTTTTTTTTATATTATTGTTTTAGATATTGATGCGGGTTATATTCCTTTGACATTTGGACCCGGATCTTATTAATAATAGGTAGGTACCTTAATAAATATATGTAAATTAAGGTCACCTGGGTTAAGGCGCTCCCCAAACGTAGGACATCGTAAAACGCAATGTTTTTATGTCACACAGTTATGAGTATTGGTGCATATTACAAGCCAGAAAGAAATCAAGTGTAATGTTAAATTTTCAAAGAAAAGAACTTCATATAAAATCGTAAAACAGAGCTCAAAAACCTTTTCGCTAAAAAATAACCGTCCTGCACCCTAATTGCGTACCACACGATCAGTCATAATCTGTTTCATTTTGACAGTTAACAATATTCATTGCGTTATTTACTTTGTTGAGCTGACATATTTTTCGAACATATGAAGCGATGGATTAGCAATCTGTTTCAGAATGATTCAGATTATGATTGATCGTGCGTTACGCAATTAGGGTGCTGTTTTCAACTACCGTTTTGAGAGCTGTGGTGATGAAATTAAATTCACCATTGGGATAAATAGACAGTTACTTCATGTAAAATTCTGGTATTCAGCTGTACCCAGCTTGACTGGAACCTAACCCCATCATAGTTGGGAAACTGTACGACTAAACGCCGACAGACACTACGCCGACAGACTGAACACCGAAAAGACACTTCGACGAGACTCTTCGCCGACAGGGCTCATCAGGTAGGTAATAGGTTAAGTTAGGTTAGGTTAGAATTTCAGGCCCTACCGCCAGCCCCGCTACCATCGGGGCGGTCCGGCCGGTACTCGAGCGCTGGCTCGGGAGGAGGCACGGCTCCCTGTCGTTTCGGGTGACACAGGTGCTCTCGGGGCATGGTTGCTTCGGGAAGTACCTGTGTCGCATAAACAGGGAGCCGGACGCTCGGTGTCACCACTGCGTCGACTGTCGGGAGGACACGGCGTGGCACACGCTGGCAGAGTGTGCCGCTTGGGAGGAGCCGCGCCGTGCCCTCATCTCAGGAGTAGGCAGTGACCTGTCGCTGCCGGCCGTTGTCGACTCGATGGTCGGTAGCGAGGAGTCCTGGGACGCGGTGGTTTCCTTCTGCGAAACAGTCATGTCGCAGAAGGAGGCTGCGGAGAGGGAGCGGGAGATTGCTTCCGCTAACCCGATCCGCAGCAGACGCACCGGGCGTCGGCGGAGGGCGGACAACGCCCTCTTCCAGCCCCCCTAAATGGGTCCAGGGGCGACAGATCCGGGGAAATCTGTCGCCCTCTACTTGTTAGGACCCGAGATGGCGGCGCGTAGTGTTCCACGCGCGCCTCTCTATGACGTAAGGGGGGAGTTTTACACCTCACTCCTCACTGTTGCGAGGTGGCCCGCAGAGGCGGGCCGGCACTAGCCGGGGATCGCGGAAGTCACATCAGTTCCCGTGATCCCCGGTGCAAGTGAGAGACGGAACACCGGGGTGGTTTTAGTCAGTAAGAGTCTGACAGACCCCTCCGCCCTCCCCGGGGCGGAGGACATCCATGAGGATTTCCCCCCGTAATCAAAAAAAAAAAGGTTAGGTTAGAATTGCGACCAACCGCGCGCGAGCTAAGCGAGCGGTGCCGCGGCAGCAGCCGGCGAGCGCTAGTTCCATGTTAGTGGCAGTTACTTGACTATTTAGTAATAGCGCAAGGATGAGCCTTGTCGGCAAAGAGTCCTGTCGGCGAAGTGTCCTGTCGGCGAAGAGTCCCGTCGAAGTAAAATCTTTTAGGTGTTCAGTCTGTCGGAGTTATGTCTGTCGGCGTTTAGTCGTACACTCGTTGGAAAAACGCTAAGCAGATTGATTGATATAATTATCTTTGTTTTTTTTTATTATTGTAAATACATAGGTACGTATATAAATTCACGCTCTGTTCCATAGGGAAAGGCAAAAAGACAGTGGCACTCCGAAAGTGCCGACAGAAGTGAAAACTTGAACTATTACGTGTGTATTTTTTGAATCGTCGGGAAATATTTTTAGAATCGTTAGCGTATGTATACTGATCAAGCTCAATTAAAACGAACTTATAAAACTAAATCCCAGGCTGATTCCCGGCCACCGTAGGCGCGGGCTTGCGGACGGCGAGTAATGGGTAGCTCGCTGTCCGGTAAGGACCAAGCCCAGGTCGACGGCGCGTTGTGTTCCACGCGCGCCTCAAAGAGATGTCAGCACCAACTGGTGGGGCCCGCAAGGGCCGATGCCTGCCAGAGGTGCGGATTGTTAGAAAGAGATACCGCGGCCCCTGGCACACAGGAAACTGAGAGAACACGGGTGGGTTTTAGTCAGTAAAAGTCTGACACGCCCTAGCTCCACCCAGAGCGGAAGAAAAAAATACGTAACAAAGTAACAAATGAAATAATTTTTAATTCAAAATAAATTGATTTGATTTGTTAGCCGCCCTGCATTCATCTTCTCAAGATGACCAAACCATCTAGTATATTCTTTTAAATTTTTTCTCTATAATTATCTTTTTTTAGCCCTCACTGTAATGTATTTGAATTAGAAATAATTTATTTATAAGCGCATTTGCTCATTTCTAAAAACAGTAGAATCTCGATTAACGGAACATCGATTATCCGAATATTCAGTTATCCGGACTTATTCTTCGCGGCTCTGAATAATCGAATCCCATAGGTACAGTTGTTACAACAGAAGCGCATCAGGGACTTGGCCGCAATGAAAAGATGTGAATCATTATGACCAAGATTATTAACTAATTATTTCCCACCAAAATTTTAAATCACATAGGTAATATGTAATTCATTATGTTTTTAGCTCGTCATTTTTTTTAAATCGTATTGCCTCAATGACGTATTTAAAACCCATTATTTAATTAAATAAAATATTAAAATTTAATTATTATTTGATTTGATTTAAAAATCGATTATCCGGATTTTCGATTATCCGGAATACGCCTGGTTTTATTTGATTCAGATAATCGAGATTCTACTGTAATTTTTAATTCTAATAGATGTGTTTTGTTGTACATTTATAATATAGTAGGATTTGGATAGATTTAGAGAAATCGAATCTGATTTCTCTAAATCTATCACACACACACACACACACAACACATCACACAACACATGTGTCAGGTGACGCAACAACTGCTGAACGGATTTGGATGAAACTTGGCACACAGATAGTTAGTAACCTGGAAATAACACACACAGGATAAGTTTTTATCCAGTGCGCAAACTGTAACCATGAATTCAGCATATCATTCTGATACCCCAGCACAGAAATTTTTCGTCAGTAATACAAAAAAAATCAGCTGATCCATAAATTTTGACCGCGTAGGTATTGCGCTTTTCTATGAAACAGCTCATTTTTTTTTTGTAAAACCGACGTCATATTTCTGTGTTACGGGTCTAGAATGATATCGACGCTTGAAAGGCAAGGATTACTAAGCGACGTGTGGGCGATATTGAGTTTCATACTGAGAAAATTCATAATCATTAAATGCCAGTTTATTAAGCCTTTAAACTTCGCATTCAAAATTCGTTGGAATTAAGTAGGTACTTATGACAAAAAGGTGATTTTTAACGTATTTTTTTCCAAAAATAACTTTAAAATAAACTTTAAAATGCTCTACTCGAAAGTTGCCAAAATGTCGCTTGGTAAATGTTGCCTTTCAAGCGTCGATATGTTGAATTCATGGTTACAGTTTACGCACTGGATAAAAACTTACCCTGAATAGTACTTTTTATACCGAGAGTACATTCCCGTGGGATAATTTTCGGCCTCCACGTGGGCGAAACCCCTGGAAAATCTTTACACGCTAACTCTATTGTTAAAAGAAGATCATTAAGACTAACTTGGATTACAAACACTTGTATTGCCGTCTCGATCTAGTGGCCACAGACATAACTCGACTCAGTTAGGTAACTGAGAGGTTGATGCAACTATTACAGCTACTCATTCATTGTAAGTAAAGTAACATTAACCAAAAAACTAAGAAAAACTAGTCAACAAAAACAAAACTAACAGTTTCGAAAGACAATATTTTTTATTTTGTATTTGTGTCCGCGGCTTCGCTCGCGTGGATACCGGAAATTATCCCAAGGGAACGTATTAATTACCGGGATAAAAAGTATCCTACTTATGTGTTAAGAGCATTCTCCCAACGCGGGCTGGCAACGGCGCATTAATGGCGGTTTTTCGTGGTTATTTCATTAAATACAAATAAAATTAAGCATTTTTGTCAGCCATGCGCTAGATCTTTGGTATTTTCAAGTTTGTATGCTAATTATTTTTACAGTTATTTTGGTATTTACTTATAAAAATCGACATACCGTCAATTATTTTATATTTGCATCACTAACTAAGTACGATTAAATGTTTTTATTAATTGATAAATTATGTTAAAAATAATTATAAATACGGACGATCTAATGCTTGGCTGAAAAAAAAAATGTATTCGATGAAATAATCACGAAAAACTACTATAAATGCGTTGTTGCCAGCCCGCGTTGCATAAACGCGGTTATAAACTATCTGCGTGCCAATTTTAATCCGAATTCGTTCAGCCGTTTTTGCGTGATTGAGTAACAAACATTGAAACATACGAACTATCACATTTATAATATTATTATTATATATATGTAACGGCGCGTGGCATTATTAAATAATGAAAATCAGACCGGTTAATTTCGAGAGTTGTAATTTATTCTGTTATTTTAACGATTAATCGATTTGAATTCGACTTAATGGTAATTATAATTAAGAGCGGGTAACACCGAATGGAGTTGCGTCTGTCATGGCGGGCGACGTCGTGTCAATTCATTAAGTTGTTGACAGCCGTTGCACGTGGTGGTCACTCGCAAACCCATTGGCTCTAAATCGTTAATTATTGCTGCAATCCTTAATTGTTTAAGTCATTTAAGTGTCTGTAAAATTAAAATAGTGAACAGTCAACGCTACACCGTATTTATTTCAACGTTTCCTGAAGTTTAACGCCCACTATGGATTCCCGTGCTGACGAAGTCACGAATCAGCAATCAGATGCAACAGCCCGGCCTTCCCGATATCCCGTTATATGTATATAATAGGATAGTAGGTTCTGTGTCCCACAGCTTAGCCCGCTTAGATGTCGTAACTTAGCCCACGGGCACGGGCTACCAAGACAAATAGCACAGTTACTCCTTATAACATCAGCTATCTACCAGTGAAATATTGTCAAAATCGGTTCAGCCGTTTCGGAGATGAGCTGAGACAAAACAAATAAAAAAATTGGTCGTAATCCACCACTCGGACCCAGTTCGAGTTGAAATCATGCCATATTATTGTAAAACAAGGAATTTCACGCTGAAAAAGTGCGTACAATGGAGCGGGCTATGCTCGGAGTTTCTTTGAAGGATAACATCAGGAATGAAATTATCCGGAAAAGAACCGAAGTTACCGACATAGCTTGTAGAGTGAGCAAGCTGAAGTGGCAGTGGGCTGGCCATGTTTGTCGAAGGAACGATGGACGGTGGAGCAGACAAGTCCTGAAGTGGAGACCGCATATCGGCGAGCGTAGGGTGGGACTAGGTTTGGGCTAGTGCTAGCGTGGAGTAGATGGACCGACGACCTTAAAAAGGTGAGTGGGACAGACTCGATGCGGAAGGCGGAGGATAGAGTGTTGTGGCGTAGCCTACTAGAGGCCTAAGTATATCCAGCAGGCTGAATTGAAAGTCACCGGCAGAAGCTAGTTTAATTTAACTGTCATGGTAAAAAATCATTCGTAATGACGTCAATATGATTCGACAAACATAAATTATCGACAAGCTGTCAGTCGAGACAAATTGTGGTACTTAAAATTGATTACAAAGAACGGTATCTAAACAAAAAGTTATACGTTAGAGTAATACGGGGTGGCAGGTATACAGAAGCGGAATCTGTTCACATGGATTCTGAAATCCTCTGTATTTAAGTTTTTTGTTGGAAATCAACAAAAATATCTGTAAGTAGGTTTGTACCAACATTTTTACAAGTCTATCATATTTTTTAAACTAGATGAGGTCTGAGAAAAAAAGCCGAAACAAACTCAGAGGTCACAATCTCTTTTAAAGTCCAGACGTAATCTCAGTCAGATCATGTGAAGACCATGTAGATTGGTGTCTGAGATTGCCTTTGGAGGAAAGAACACAGAACTGAGTTGATTTGTCCAGTGAGTGCAAAAAAATCGTTACCTATTTATACACCGTGACATTTTAGTCGTCTTACAACGGCAGCCCACTTCATGTATCCAATGTCTACTACACATTTAAATTTAAAAAAATGATTTTTTTAACAAAATTAATAATTAAAAATATTAAAATATCATTCACTAAGACGCATGAAGTAGCTTGAAACACCCTGATATGGAGATGGAATGAGTGATGGAACGTAATGGTATAAGTATCTTCCCTACCTACGTACCTACTAGGTATCTACCCTTTGATACGTAAACATTAATAACAGGATGTTTCATCATCCTAAATCATTATTTATTATTTGTACCTATTATCTTAATTAATGGTAACAATTTTTTTATTACACCTATAGGTATTTTACGTCGGATATATTTAGTGGACCTTCTTTGTAAGACGACTAAAATGTCACGGTGTATACTGACCCCAAATTCCTTCTTTTATGTGAATCATACTATTCTATGAATATTATAAATGTTAAAGTTTGCATAGTTAGATGTTTAGATGCACTCAGTCACACTAAAATCGCTGAGTGGATTTGGGGGCACACATGCAGATTCAAAAGAAGCTGGCAGTATCTTCACAACGATAACGTTTTCCCATTGTTCGTCTTAATTGTTTTATTATATTTATGTATGTTTATTTGTGCATATACTTAATTATGTATATAGCATATTTATAGTTTAAATGTATATATTTTTTAGAGGTATAATATGAGTATATTTACTTATATTTGATTAAAATTAATTACACGACTTATGTGATAGCACCTACCACTGTTTGTCTCTGCATCGCCCAAAGGTCGACTGGTAGAAAATGCCGATGGCATTAAGTCCGCCTCTGTACATTTCTGTGCGTGAATAAATAAATAAATAAATAAATAAATATTATAACCTGGATTAACAACAACATATTATGGCCGATGTGATTAGGTCAGATAATCAAAATCAAACTATTTTATTCCACATAAACCTGCAAGGGCACTTATGGAATGTCAGAAGCTAGGTGCACGGTTCCAATTTGTGGCTTCCTATGGAGAAGAGCCGGCAAGAAACTCCACGGTTACTCTTTTAAAAATAATTGGCTTTTACAATGTTTTCAAATTACATGGGAGGACAGTGCAGGCCTGTCAATAACTACTAGGTACTTAGAGGAATGAAAATAAAGAATAGAAAACCGTCTACAAATCTACAGTCTGTAAGGCCTACAACGTTCTCTCATTCACAATAATGTAAAATAATCTACATAACGTGCGTGAACATTTTATTAAACTACATTTAAGAAAACACCAACAATCGCAATACAAACTCATAAAACGTAAACATTACATAAACCATCAAATAATTGTAAAAACCGTTATGAGTATGTTCAAATATGGAACGTGGCGACGGCCAATCGGAGGCGCGCGTCGATCCTTGACCACATTGCGCGCACGCAATAATGCTCAAATACGTTGCGTAGACTATGTTTATGTAGACTTTTGTGGAGTCATTTCCATTATTTTCGAGCTAAAAATAAATGGTGTGGCTGCTTGGGAAAGAGTTAATCTGTCATTGTAATCAGCTTATGAAGTTTCCACTGCTGGGACACAGGCCTCCTCTCCGGGAGTGGGCTAATGAAATGGGGAGTTTGTTGCGCCACTTCTTCTTCCCAACTAAAGCACTAGGAAGTGGTAAAGGGCGGGCGTTTTGGGGGGACTGTCTTATGTAATTTTGACGTTCAAAATGAGCTGACTCTCAGCCTAGTTTGAATAAATGACTTTTGATTTTGATTTTGAATCCACCACGCGGGCGCAGTGCGGGTTGGTAGATGTCACATGTCTTCGAATTTTTGTTTCTAGGACATGCCGAGGTTACGACCTACAAGTCGTAAGTCAGGGACGTTACTACTGGGCCACCACTCCTATTATTACGTCTATATTTTCCGAAAATTTTGCAAACAGACTTAGCATAACGCTTTCTATTTCAACGAAGAATAGACAGTGCTTTTTCATAACAAAGTCACATTTCGTTTTTCCATTTTTGACATCGCACCGTAGATATTCTTCTACAATCTGTCATTTTATTTTTTGTTTCTAACGATCTTTGTCTAGGTCCTTTTAAATGTAGACTATTTCTTCCCAAACTATCAAAATCACATTGACAACAAACTTACTTCTTGACGGCGACAAAGTGTACACGATTATCTACAAAATCATGATTCGTTTAGAACGCATAACTGTGATAACTAATAGAAGAACACAGCTATCTTCTCCTATTGTACACCATTTAGTTAATAGTCATGTGTATTCTTCCGTCGACAAATCGGTGCTCGTGTTAAACCGGTAAGTAGCGCATCTGCGACTTACCAAAATCATTATGATCTGCCTAGTTTTTTCTTAACTATGCTGGGGTCGGCTTTATGTCTAGCTAGATGCACAACCAGTATTTTACATGGACCTCCACGACCCAGTTACATATATCCCTTGTTAAGGCCCTGGTAACTTTAAATATTGTCGTTATGAGCGATAATAGTTCTTATTGCTATCTGTTACGGGTTAAAATTTGTTGTAATAAATTCGCAAAACAAATGAGCAAGCGTATGTCGTAAAAATGCAAATAAAATCGTATAAAATTGGATATTAACTATTTAATAATAAATAATCCATCACTGGATGCAATTTGGCATTTGGGATTTTATGGTATATTTTTAAATATATTTATAACTGTTATTGAAGGGATAAAGTGATTTTAAAGATAATTAAGAGTTGATTTTGATGATTTTTTTGATGCATTAAAGTATGTTAAATTATGTTTTGAGTTTCATCACTGTATGCAAAAAAGACTTAAATATATCATATATTTTTTTGCTTTCAAAATTATTTATGTTTAAAGAGATACACAGCATTAAAAAACCACCTTTTTGAGCGTTTTCCAGAAATATCCGCCTTAAGACTGGTTGTCGGGCTTCTGACGACCCGTAACGTAACAACTATTACAATAAAAGTAAAATAACTAACAACAAATGACAAATTTTACAGAAGAGCGCTTCAAAGTTTCAAACACGTGTATATCATGTTCTAGTTAATGTAATGCCATGATGGATTGAAAGTGCATTTTGCCATCTTAGATTTATTTTTGTTAAACTAAACGATAGCACAGGCTGGCCTGAAGGTCACGAAAACAAAACATGCAAATCACGTATCCCACTTAGGGGATTGTACGTAGGGACCGTCGATATATGGACTATATCAAGTTAGTGGTTTTAGTTAAATCAGGTTATTTTACTTTAATGTAATAGAGAGAAAGAAGAGGAAGCCTAGTTATCGTAACCAGTGTGGGACGGCGCCGGCAGGTTCTAACATGCTGCTACGTCCTGCAATACCGACGACGCTGCTATACGTGTCCCGATTGCACCACTCTACGAAGACTGAGGACATCGTAGAGTACATACGGGTTGAAGGCGCGTCATAACACCAACTTCAAGTCGTTCGTGGTGCGCGTTCCGACCCACCATTTGATGACCTTCCTCAAGGAAGAGTTTTGGCCGAAAGGTGTGCTGTATCGGCGTTTCCGCGGCCAGCTACGCGACACCTCGCAGCGTAACACGACGCCGTCACTTCGTGTGCAGTAGTTTTAAAATTTGTTTAAAAAATATGTATTAGTTTATAGTTATTGTTTTTATAATTATAATATACCTATGTATTGTGTTTTAAGGGTCTTAGTTACCTGAAATAAAGGACAAATAAATAAATAAATAAATATAGTCCTCCAGACCGTGTTTCGGCCATGGTGGCCAATCTCAACGGAGACTAGACTTCGGCGTGGGAGATATTATAGTGCAAAAGTGTGTGCGCAGACACAGGGGCACTCTCTCTTCCCTCACTCGCATAGTCCAATGGGACGGCAATCTGACACGACTGGAGAGAGACCAGGCATAGGACCAACATCTTAACATGCTGAACTATTACTACATTGATTTTGATTTATATAACTTACTGATAAGTGTTATATGTAATACTAATACTGTATACAACGTGTAACGGAAAGGGTATATACATACCAAGGGCACGGCTTGATTGGATGATATCAAACGTATAGAAGGGTTTTTTAATCCTATCTCTACGTGTTCGGAAGTTATGAGAATTTTTAATACATTGATACCAGAAGTCGAACTTTCCAAATTGAGTTAAAAACATCACTCGGAAGAGATTTATCGTTAAATTGGCAAGTAAAGTGGAAAGTTATTGACCTACGTAGTGCGGTGACACGTTTGTTATGATTTGAATTTAAGAAACATATGAAACCGAAAATTTGGTATCAATTCTTAGAGTATTTTATTTTGAGCTGAAACTATGTATAGTGATTCTATACCAGCTGTTATCTTAAGGATAGCAATATGGTTTCTGTTACACCCTGTATATATATCTATTATATATAGAGTGGCAGCCGTGGCAGGAACATCGATGCATAAAAATATAACCGCAATGAAAATATTAGCTGTCCCATACATTTTGACCGCGTACATATTGCACTTTTCTATCAAACAGCTGTTTTTTGAAGATAACCGACGAAAAATTTCTACTCTAGGGTACACAGAATCAGTTACAGTCTGCGCGTTGGTGTCTTTGACACCCTGCATGTAGTTGCCCTTCCGAAATATTGAATCTGACATGGCAAGCCGAACCTAACTTAGTTGGGAAATGGCTAGGCAGATAAATTCTAGAAAATACCCTGAACACATGGTCAGCCTTGAGCCATCATCATCTGCCTAGCCATCGAAGGCGCGGGCTTGCGGTCGGCAAGTAATGGGTAGCTCGCTGTGCGGTAAGGTCCAAGCCCAGGTCGATGGCGCGTTGTGTTCCACGCGCGCCTCAAAGAGATGTCAGCACCAACTGGTGGGGTCCGCAAGGGCCGATGCCTGCCAGGGGTGCGGGTTGTTCGAAAGAGACACCGCGGCCCCTGGCACACAGGCAACTGAGGGAAACACGGGTGGGTTTTAGTCTGTAAAAGTCTGACACGCCCTCCTGCTCCACCCAGAGCGGGAGAAGTTATTTGATGATTTCCCACCTGTTGAATACCAGTCCTTTACATAACACAACTTCTATGCTTGGAAAACGTGCTGAATTCATAGTATCGCTGCCACCCCATGTATTATCATTTTAAAATTAATATAAGTCTTTAAATAGACTCCGGACTCAGGTAGGCCGAAGTAAAGAAAACCTGCTCAAGTGGAGATTCACAGATGACTCCGCCCTGGAGTGTAAATGTGGTGCTGTCACACAAACAATGGAGCACTTAATATCTTGTCCACCGTGTCCTGTTGCCAGCACGCTACAGGAGCTGATGGATGCTGTTAAAAGTGCCAAGCTCGTAGCTATATTCGGAGCTGACTGTATTTAGATTGCTATTGTTACATTATTTTAGTATACTGGCCGGAAACTGTCCCTTTTTTGTACCCAAGACTTACTTCTGCAAAATACAATAAAGAGCAAAAAATGATTAGAGTCTCAGAAAAAATTAACAATGAAAAACATCTCATCAACATAATCGATTTAAATCGATTGCGATATTCATAATTACTGATATATCTATCGATTATAATAGTAATTAGCAATTATGTTGAAGGAAGTTTCACAAGAAGCCCTTGGTTTTCATTACTGCCTATTTATATATAGGAGTTAATAGAATAAGAAATGAGTACATAAGAGGTCTGAAAGTGGCACCGGTTACTGAAAAGTTGAAAATCGGTTGTCTTGTGAGGGGTTTTTTTGTTTTTTTTTTGGGTGGGAAATCATCAAATCACCTCTCCCGCTATTCGTGTCAGACTTTTACTGACTAAAACCCACCCGTGTTCCCTCAGTTGCCTGTGTGCCAGGGGCCGCGGTATCTCTTGCGAACAACCCGCACCCCTGGCAGGCATCGGCCCTTGCGGGCCCCATCAGTTGGTGCTGACATCTCTTTGAGACGCGCGTGGAACACAACGCGCCGTCGACCCCGGCTTGGTCCTTACCGGACAGCGAGCTCCCCATCACTCGCCGTCCGCAAGCCCGCGCCTACGATGGCCGGGAATCAGCCTGGGATTCCAGACGCCCAGGGTGTCTCCTGCGGTCAGTTCACACAAAGACGCGACGCGACGCGACGCGACGCGACTCTGCGTGCACTTTTTAAGATAGCAACACATACGGAGGAATGAGGAAAATGTCGAGAGGAAAGTTTTGAGTATGAATGTCGAGGAATTTAGTTTTTTTAATTATAAAATTTCGTTTTATTAAGTATCTTGTGTTTTTTAGTGTGCGAGTCACAATAAATAGTTTTTCTTTCTGTCTTTTCTTTTTCGTAACTCTAACAGCTTTTCAACTTTCGTAATTTTAACACCCCTCCCTTCTCCTGCTTTGAAAGTTCAGAATCATGCACTGGATTAATTGTTTCAGTTTACGCGTCGATGTCCCTGCCACCCTGTTTAGCTTAACGTACTATGTTCCCAATGCTGGGACACAGGCCTCCTCTCTGTGAGAGGGAGTGGGCCATAATCTACCACGCGGGCCCAGTGCTGGTTGGTAGATGTCACATGTCTTTAAATTTTCGGTTCTAAGACATGCCGATTCCCTCACGATGTTTACCTTCATCGTTTTGTCGAAATAAAAGAAGACTGAGAACGTTTCTCTAGCACCGTCTATCACAATAGCCCTTGTTAATATTTCAAAGTAAACATGACCTCCATACCTGCTCACCTCGATACTTACAGAGCGTGAAGTTTAGTGTAAGAATTTAATAAGTAGGGCCAGAGATCACAGTAGACCAATTAGATTCGAAACTATACTTGGCTGGAGGGGTTTGTGGCTAAGTTAGAGTAACCGCAAGGATCGATAGATTAGGTTAAGCTACGCATGCCGCGGTTGGTCCGTGGATGGGTGCCCATCTTTACATACTAAAACCCCTCGGAAATCACGTAAAGCCGTTGGTTCCGGCTGTCATTCGTGGAGCTTTGACAGTCGTTATGGGTCGTCGGAAGCCCGAAAGTTTGACAACCAGTCTTACCAAGGGGTATCGTATTACCCAGTAACTGGGTTGTGGAGGCGACAGGCCGTCGCTCCATGTAAAATACTGGTATTCAGCTGCATCCGGTTAGATTAACGTAATTGGGAAAAGGCTAGTTAGATGATGATGAATCTATCTGAGTCCCTAATTTCATCCAAATCCGTTCAGTAGTTTTTGCGTGATTGTGTAACAAACATCCAGACATACAAACTTTCATATTTATAATATTAAGCAGGAACTAGGATTATCAAACATAACTGCCTGCTACCTGACTGCCTCGTTGGTCGAGTGGTGGCAAGCTCTACATTTGAGAAGGAGGTCCTGAGTTCGATTCCCAGATCGGGGAAAGTTTTTGGGGTTTTTCTATATCTGGTCATTCCCAGTAGCAACCCAGTCTGTTTTTGTGCCCGGCTGATTGTAATTCAGTTCGTAATTGGTATAACATTTACAGAAATTTACTCACCAGAAAAAAAACAGTTTGTGAAAAATCAAGCCGAGCTCTTTCATGAAATCGTTTTGATTAACACGCTTTTATTAGCTTCACCTGTATGTTTGTAAGCAAATCCTTTTTTGGACTTGATTTTGACCCACTTCAAACGGTCAGATTTCATTTAAAGTTTGTAGACTTATCGAGGACCGATGACAATTCAATAATTTCAAAAAAAAGTATAGAAAAACATCACGCTTTTGTAGTTAGCAGAATAAAAACAATAGAAAAAAAAATATATAATATAATATAAATATAATAACTAAAAAACACGCATTAAAAACTAAACTAAAAAAGTGGAAAATAATTTAATTCTATTAAAAAGCGTGGGGTGCTTCATATTAATTGATTATAAAAATACCTCAAAAAGCACCCCACGCTTTTTAATAGAAATAAATTATTTTCCACTTTTTTAGTTTGGTTTTTAAAGCGTTTTTATAGCTAGTTTTTCAAACTATTATTTTTGTTTTATTAATACTAAAAAGTTTAGTAAATGCATTAAATACATTATTGTTACAATTCAATATTTATGTTTTGCTCCAACTGAATGATACATTTTGAGCCGCTAGGGTAGTATAACTAGATCTTGTTTTTTTGAATTTATTGTCCCTTGCTTATTGCAGCTAGCGCAACCCTACAGGATTAATTATTGGTCTTTAAAATTAATTATCCGTCCCATGCCATGTACTCTTGTGACCTTTTTTTCCTTCAGTAACATTTTGAAGGCTTTAAAAAATCCAATTGAATATTAAACTATACAGGCTCTTCTAAAATATCATGAAAATGTATTTGATCAAAGTGCTGCTATAAAATTGTATCACTGTATTTCTGTCTCAGAGGCCATGACGTAAAACTTCCCGTCATGAGAAGCTAGAAATTTTGCTAACACACATTCAGGGATTCAAATGTTTACGTTTCATGAGTCAGACGCGTTCCAGTACCACAAAACATTAGACTACAGCGCTTTATATCGCTAAAATATAACCCGACCAAGTGAAATTGCCCGTTTGTTTAGTGTGTTGTTATTACACGTATGTTACTTTGAGTGGATTGAATTTGGGATTATTTGTTAGTGACTGGATTGTCGCTGCGTAACTTGGTAGAAATTCTTTATTTACAAAATTTCTAGCTTCCCGTGACGGGGACCTTAGGTTAGGTTCATACACGTCATATAACATAACTGGTGAAATGTGGATGTACAATACGTACACTTCTGCCCACACCCTTCGTGGAAATAAGCCGTGATGTCATTAGCAAACATTTTTCTTGTCTCTACGAAATATGTAAACTGTCCAAATCCTGGTTTCAAAATAACAGTGTGGTTTTGCATAAAGTTAGTTACTTACAATATGTTGCAAAATAACTAAAAGTGATGTTTAAGGGAAAATTTGTTCCAGTTTTTAAACACGTGTTATATATATATTTGAATACGTAGATTTTTTATTACGATTAGTGTAATTTTTGTTAGGAGTAGACGAGCGGTTCAAATGCTTGGACGAACGTTTTTAAGTTTCTAGTTATTGCATTTATAAACATTTTGAAAACTCAATACTGCGTCAGTGGGTGGAGTTTGCGCAGCTGAGTTTTGGGCCAAAGATGTTAGTTTTTTTTTGTACCGATACGCTAATAAGAAGCTCATAACTTAGAATAGATCGCAATGACACGTTCCCTCATTTGTTTTTAGAGTAACTATGTGAAACTTTATGTTGATCTATCAACATAAAGTTTCACATAGTTACAAAAAAAACATCGGTACAAAAAAAAACAAACATCTTTGGCCCAAAACTCAGCTAATACTAGAAAGCGGTAAAATTTGATTGCATGTAGGGGAAATCTCCGGAACGGCTGAACCAATTTTGATGATATTTGTTATCCTTTGAACCCTGGAGAAGGGTTTTTATTGACGTGCCACGCGGTCGAAGACGCGGGTAGAAGCTAGTTTGTAATATTTTCTCAACATAATGGCATTGCACGGCAAGACCATTATAGCTGTTTTTGACGATATCATTAAAATATTAATTGTTGATTTGCAACGTTTCCTTAATAAAATATGGTGAAGCATTGCTTTTACATTGTAATATTTCGAATTTTAACTTATAATTAGGTAGCAATGGTTTTATTCAGTCTGATACAGATTACCGTCGCTCCCAAAAAACGCTTTAAAACCGCTCGTCTGCAACTAAATTAAAACTTAACAACTGCACAAAAGTAATTACGTGTTTTTATAAATTAACAACTCAACAGTAATTAGAGCGTACTTATAATTACTGTACGAAAGTATTTTACGTCCATTCTAATTTTTAAAGTAATATTATATTTTTTAAATTTAATTTTTCCAAAATTAAAGCAAATTTTCTTTTCGTTAGTGTTAAAATTGCTTCTTAAAAGTAGTAAAAGTGTCTGCCTGCCTTTCCCCAACTATGTTGGGGTCAGCTTCCTATCTAACCGGGTGCAGCTGAACACCTACCATAAAAAGAGTAACGATGGACTTTCTTGACCATTCTTTTACATACCTTTTGGGAGGGGCGACTTTAGAATCAATTCTATTAGTGTATTGGTAGGTATGTTGACGTTAAAAAGTGGCTTTTATGTGCCTATCCTCATACTAATAAAAGTACTAACGAAAGTTTTGGATGTATGCGTGTTTGTTACTCTTTCACGCAACAACGGCTGAACGCATTTGGATAAAATTTGGCACACAGATAGATTATATCCTGGATTAACACAAAGGCTACTTTTTATCTCGGTAGTACGTTCCCGAAGGATAATTTCCGACTTCAACGCGGGCGAAGCCGCGGGCGGAAGCTAGTTTGATATAAAAGCTTTGACTTTTTTTTTTTTTTTTTAAAAAACGTTGCCCCACACTAGGAATTACTCCTGTATTGTGGGTGCGTTTACAAACATTTAAAACTCACATACACAAACAGCCAGACCCGGAACAACTATTTGTAGGTCATACCAATATTATTTTGTTCCGTGCGGGAATCGAACCCGCGACACGCAGCGCAGCAGTCAATCGGTTAGCCGCTGCGCCAACCGTGCCGTCAACTTTGGACTTTAGCAGTACTTTGCATGGAGTGACTGCCTATCTGATCTCTATAACCCAGTTACTGTGTAAGACGATACCCCGTGGGACTCGGTAAAACTGGCTGGTCCTGAACACAGTCTAAAAAATAGATACAACAATACTTTTCACACTTCTTTACCATCGTCATTCTCTTGACTTTATCTCAATTTATTACTGCAGGCTAAGCACGAGCACCACTTTATTGACAAAAGAATACGCGATTTCTCGCGGCAGCGGAGTAATGCCTCCTCGCGTCACTCTAGATACCATGGCAGCAATCCGGCAAGGAGACCTACCGCCTTACTGGAAAGCATTCGGTATCCCCGGATCATCCGGATGGCTATGACCCTATGGACGCATTCAGCCGGCGGGCTTGTCGGCGCCTCAAAGGCGCCCACACCGTTCCCCGTAAAGGGCCATGGACCGCACGACCCCCGCGTAGTGCCTCCGGCAGGAGGCGTTTGGACCCTCTAGATTGGGCAGGAGCCGCTTCAAGGCAGCCCCGGCCCGCTCCAGTCTGGGAGCCAAACGTCGGAAATGCTTCACGAAGTTCCACCGGCTGTCGAGGACGAGTCCCAGGTACTTCATCGCCGACTCGACGCCGATGAGAACCCCTCCTACCGTTATTTGGGAACCCATCGGTGGTCCTACTCTGTCTTCCTTAAATCAATAAAAAATATTGCTTAAGTATATACGCATTAAAAACAATTAATGGATATGCCACATCCTCTTCTATAAACTGCTCAACATTGTCTCATAATTAACTTACTTTTATTATTATAATAACGTGTCTTATTATTTTATGAGATAGACTGTAAGGTCACTCTGCAAATTTATTAATGTACAGTTTAATTTTTTAATATTTTGTTAAGAGACATCGCCAAACATTTAAACCGTAAATAAAAGGTCCTGGAGTTCAAACAAAGTTGATGTAAATTCTATCTGCTCCTTACTTGCGTGCTTTTATCTTACTTATGTAGATTCTTTTACATATTGTGAATGGGAGAACGTTGTAGGCCTTACAGACTAGATTTATAGACGATTTTCTATTATTTATTTTCTTTCCTCTAAGTACCTGGTGCTTATTGACAGGCCTGCACTGTCCTCCCATACCTATTATCACTGTAATTTGAAAACATTGTAAAACCCAATTATTTTTAAAAGAGTAACCGTGGAGTTTCTTGCCGGCTCTTCTCCATAGAAAGCGACAAATTGGAACCGTGCACCTAGCTTCTGACGTTTCATAAGTGCCCTTGCAGGTTTGTGTGAAATAAAAAATAAGAAAAATAATCATTTTGAAGTAAGTATAGGTACCTATTTCGAATGCAAAGCTTCATATGTTCGAAAAAATTGTCTCCTCAAAACGTACTTAAATAGAATGTGGTTCTTGCCAGGGGTGCGGGTTGTTCGAAAGAGATACCGCGGCCCCTGGCACACAGGCAACTGAGGGAACACGGGTGGGTTTTAGTCAGTAAAAGTCTGACACGCCCTCCCGCTCCACCCAGAGCGGGAGAAGTTATTTGATGATTTCCCACCCAAAAAAAAAATTGAATGTGGTTAAACTGACAAAATTAAAGCCATTCCTACTGATAAGCAATTACCCCGCTCTAGTCAGCAATTAAGCTGATTCCTAATTATCTATATCTAGTGGTCACTGATACACCGACCACCCGAAATAAATTATAATTCTATACATATAAATAAAATTGGAGTGTCTGTTTGTAATATTAAAATAACCGCTTTTTGCTACATGCATATGAATATATATAACAACGGTAACAAAATAACATTTTTTATCTGTCTGTCTGTCTGTCTGTCGGTCTGTCTGTCTGTCTGTCTGTTCCCGCTAATCTCTGAAATGGCTGGACCGGTTTTTGACGGGACTGTCACTGGCAGGTAGCTGATGTAATAAGGAGTAACTATGATTTTATTTCTGTAAGTAGGTTTGTACAAACACTTTTACAAGTCAATCATATTTTTTTAAACTAGATGAGGTCGGCGTTTCCTATCTGACTACTCTGAGAAGAAAGGCCGAAACAAACTCAGAGGTCTCAGTCTCTTTTAAAGTCCAGGCACAATCTTGGTCAGATCATGTGAAGACCTGTCGGGTCGGTGTCTGAAATGGTCTTTTGAGGAAAGAACCACACAGATTGAGTGATTGAGTGGACCTGTCCATTCAGTGCACGCATTGGTCAGTAATCCTAATCATACAGCTCAACTCAGAATATTTGTTTGTATAAATAATAGTAAAAAAACTATTCCGCGCGGACGAAGTCGCGGGCACAGCTAGTTAAGCAACAAAAAATATAAGAAAAGGTAAGGCAAGTACATGCAATAAAGAGCATAAACTAAAAAAAAGGTAACCACAAATAAACTTCGTGCAAATCTATAGATATATTATTTACAAGTATCGATTCGCCATAAATTTGTGCGAATCGACGAATAAGACATTTTAAAAGAGTGTCTATCTATGAAGTTCCTTACCCGTTTTTTCCATACAAAGCTTTTGGGAGAGGCAACTAGAATCAATTCCATTTTCTTGAAGATTCTGGCATTTCTAAAGTGATTTAAAAGTGCCAAATCGAAATAAATGATTTGACTTTCCCTTTGGAAATGTCAAATCTAGACGGTTGATGAGTCGGACATCATTTAGGTTAATTAAAAACCTGCTTAATTGCTGACCAGATGGAATTCACATCAACTTTGAAAATACCTAAGAGCTGCCATGCTACAGTTAGCGCCAGAAGTTCGGTGCGCTCTTAAGGGGACGCTAGTCGCGGGCTCGAACTCACTGGTGGGCCTGGCTAAAAAGCACGCTGTCTCACCAGATATCGTGTCCGACAGAGACAGTATCAGTGATGAGCAGTTATACACTAGTCTACACGCACAACGTTATTCAGTGAGATGCAGGATAATTTTTAGTAAAACAGGCGCGTAAAAAATTAAGAAAAGTCCTTCGGAAGATCGAGTTTTATGAAAAAACCACTGCATAAATCAATGGCGAATAAAGTTTATTGAACTTTTCGATAATTTAGCTTTGTCGGTATCGAGTTGGTTTTGGAGATTTTACACTTATTTTATTACTTAGACACGCCCAAAGTTAGGTTAAGTTAGTAAGGAAAACGGGTCTTTGTTGGCTCATAACTTCTTATATTAGTTTTATGTTTCCGCACAGACAATATTAATAATGAGACAAAACCATACCATGTACATTGTCCAACAGTGGAGTAATACGCTCCCGAAGTTGTATGGAAAATATGTCGACTAGATTCACCTTAAAGAGTCAAAAGCACGAAAGTGTGATTCAAGGAGTTTTTTAAACCTATTGTTCTCCATAGGACTATTAATGTATAGTAATCCACCAAATGCATACATCAACATCATCATTTCAGCCAAAATACGTCCACTGCTGGACATACGCTTCCCCCAAGCTCCGGTTCTGTGCTTCCCGCATCCAGCGGATTCCTGCAGCCTTTACAAGGTTGTCGGTTCACCTGGTGGGAAGCCTTCCAACTCGTATGTCTTCCAGTACGCGTTCGCCACTCCAGAACCTTCCGGTCCCGTCGGCCATCTGTTCTACGAGCAATGTGCCCTGCCCACTGCCACTTAAGTTACTTTGCATACATACCTGAAACAAAAGACAAATGATGAATTAATAAAACAACCAAAATCAGTTTTTCAAACTACTTGACGTAGTAGGTAAAGTCACTGAACGACGTGTCAAAAACGCAATCAGTCGCCATGCAACTATCTATGCAATTAAAAGTTTTTCAACCTGTGCAATAAAATTAAAGATTTATTGCATACGAACTTGATAATACCGGATGGCGGAGACGAGACGACTCTTAACTTAAAGTACATCTTTTATTACTATAATATTTTATTGTAAAATACAAAAATAATAACAGTTTGTGGCTCCAGTCATAACAGCCCGCACCAGGAGCGAAGCTTGGCGCAGTTGGGCCGAGGATGAGTGGCCATCTTTAAATACCAAGATCCCTTTGTGCCTCGGAAAACATGTTAATCCGTTAGTACCGCGTGTCATTCGTGTAGGTATCTATGACAGTCGTTACGGGTCAAGCCAAGTAAGTATCGTACTACCCAGTAACTGGGTTGTGGAGGTCAGATAGGCAGTCACTCCATGAAAAATACTGGTATTGAGCTGCATTCCCAACACAGTTGGGAAAAATCA
This sequence comes from Polymixis lichenea, assembly GCA_949091785.1. Classification (NCBI taxonomy): domain Eukaryota; kingdom Metazoa; phylum Arthropoda; class Insecta; order Lepidoptera; family Noctuidae; genus Polymixis; species Polymixis lichenea. Next base: position 12,267,547 of record OX420959.1, read on the forward strand.
ACAAGTATATTTGTTCGCCACTAAGGCCAAACATGACTGATCTAAACTATAATGTAATTTAATAACTTGCATGCTCTGTATGTGTACTCATGTTTCCACAAATAAAGAATCTTGTATCTTGTATCTTGTATCTTGTCTTTTTGAGCTATCCAGCTGCAGGGCAAAGGATGCAGGAGTATGCGCTAAGGAAGCCCGCTAAATTCAAATTATCTTACGTTTTTCAGGTCTGTGTAGTCAGTACGGCGTAGACGGCAACGGGGCATACCAGCCGACCGCCCGTTCCGCTGCGAGCGATTACTAATTTTAAATCTGTGACATCTTCTAAGATATTCATTTTAATGATATACTGTGAAGGGTTTTTTTTTGAGGATGGGAAATCATCAAATAACTTCTCCCGCTCTGGGCGGAGCGGCAGGGCGTGTCAGACTATTACTGACTGAAACCCACCCGTGTTCCTTTAGTTGCCTGTGTGCTAGCCCTGGGACCTGGTATCTCTTTCGATTAACCCTCACCCCTGGCAAAGTGTCAGGTTTTATCTTGAACTGAAGTATACTACGTGAATAAATACGTATTGCCGTCGCGAATCATATTTTCTCCCACATACAACCTGCCTAATACTGACCTACAAATAGCAAAAAGCGTAAGAAATAAACATTTAAATACGCGAACTACTTTACTGCATCCTTCTTTACTATTTTTTAAATAAAATTTTATACAAACACCGTTAATAAAAACTTAAAAAAAACAACCCACTTCCAAGAAAACACTAATAAATAAATAATAATAAATAAAAAGGTTTTATTGATTCCTTACAATTATTACAATACATTATTACTTATATCACACATTGCATTATTACTTTAATAAAAAATACTTTTCAATTTAATTACAATACTCGTAAATTCATAGTGGTTAGTTTAGTTATTAGTAAGTATTAATTTTTTTTATTTTATTTAATTATAAGGACCGCCTAGTGCGGTAAAAGCCTCCTCCATCTATCTGTCTCCATCTTGTTCTATCTCTAGCAAGTCTGCTCCATGTTTTTCCTATTAAGCCTGATATGTCGTCGCTCCATCTCTTGTCGGGTCTCTCAAGCTTACTCTGTTTGTTGATAGTATACCAGTTTGTTGTGGTTTTAGTCCATCTGTCGTCGCTAACTCTTTGTAAATGTCCCGCCCATTTCCATTTCAGTGTTAGAGTCTGTTTAATTACGTCTTTAGCCTTGGTTTCTTGTCGTATTGAGCTGTTTCTGACTCATCTCTTAGTTTATGGCCCATATAGCTTCTCTCCATTGCTCTCTGGCAAACTCTTAATTTTTGTATAGATTTTTTTGTCAGAGACCATGTTTGGCAGGCGTATGTTAAACACGGCATTAAGCAGATTTCCATAGCTTTTGTTTTTAAGTTAGTATATGTGTACTCTTGAAGAAACACTACAACTTTCATTTCGGAAGTCGGTGTCTTTGGAGATGTATTTTAATTTTTCATCACCGTCTTCCGAAATTAAAGTTATTTTTTGCAGTGTTTTTTTTGAAAGTAGGTTGTTTTTTTTTTAAGTTTTTATTTTTCACAATTTAGTTATAGTACGCACGGCTGCACATCAAGCTACGCATTTCCAGTTTACGCTAATCTCGCACTGTACGGAAATCCTATAAAATGCGAGATCAGCTTATACTGCAAATGAATAGCTTGATGTGTAGCCGTGCGTACCTATCCCACACCAATTGAAAATCTCATCATCCTTGAGGTATTCTCAAAATCAATCAAATCAAAACAATGCATATTTATGCGATAGCAGCAATCGCGATTGATTTGCTGTCATTTTTTGATGAGTTCCTTTATCTGTCTCCGAAACTCACTGACTCAAATGGCTGGACTCACTGAGTCTTGCCAATCCCTGACGTTTGAGTGACAATTCCAATGTCGATCTATCGGAATTATATTCGAGAGTAAGCACTCTGATCTATATGAAATTTAATTGGGTCCATGTCGAAATAAACCCCTTTCGAACAAAAAAAGAATTTTGCAAATCCATATCCTGGATAAGTTTTTATCCAGTGCACAAACTGTTACCATGTATTCAGCATATCATTTTAGACCCCCCAGCACAGAAATTTTACGTCAGTTTTACAAAAAAAACAACTCAGCAGTTTCATAGAAAAGTGCAATACTTACGCGGTCAAAATGTATGGAACAGCTGATTTTTTTTGCATTACCGACGAAAAATTTCTGCGCTGTGGGGTCTAGAATGATATGCCGAATTCATGGTTACAGTTTGCGCAGCGCAAAAACTTATCCTGTATATGAGTTATGCCCGAACATACAAACAAATAAATATATTTATAAACATGTCGAATTGATAGCCTCCCTCGTTTTGAAGTCGGCTAAAAAAATTTCGTAACCCGTTCAGCAGTTTCTCGTATTAAAAGAATTTGCTTTATTAAAAGTTAAGCAAAATACAAAAAAACATTCGCATTTCTTACGAAAGACATTATTACGTCAATACAGATATTTCTCCAACGGTACCACTTTCAAAATTGCATCATTTCTGTATCATACGATGTTGTGATGCTTTTTAGAAAAATCTAGAAATTGTACGGACTATGTACAACTACGTTTATAAAAGAGTACTAACAACTCTCTACACCGTGACATTTTAGTCGTCTTACAACGGCAGCCCACTTCATGTATCCAATGACTACTAATCATTTATACTACTAAAAAGATATTTTTGAACATTTGCATAATAAAAAAAATGAAAATATAATTCACTAAAACGCATGACGTAGTTTGAATCACACTGTTATGGAGATAGAATTAATGATAGCATGTAATGCTAGGTAGGTAGATATCTTCTACCGCTTGATACGTAAACATTATTAGCAGGGTTTAGTAATTCTAAAGCATTTTTTTTTTTTTTGTACCTATTACCTTAATTAATGGGAACAATGTTTTAATCGCGCCTAGAGGTATTTTATGACGGATACATTGAGTGGACCAGCTTTGTAAGACGACTAAAATGTCACGGTGTATACTTCCAAGTCGATTGAGAGTGGTCTACACCTAAGTGTAAATTGCATCTGATACAAATCTGACGACTGACGAAACACGAAGTTTGCCGAGGGACATTAGGAAATAGTCTATCCACGATCTCCCGCGCGTCTGCTGCCAAAGCACAAAATCCGTAGTTTCGGGAGAAGTTACGGGCTTTTCCTTCTCCGTATCACTTAGTCGACATTGACACGGACGTATTACAATCGCGGTGGGATTATTTCGCGCGTTGGATTTTTTACTCTCGTTGTTGAGCATTGGGAATCAACAGTCAAGCGCGGATCCACCGTTGTGGGCACGATACCCTAATACTTGACGTGACTTGTGACGTCATACTGTCATGGTCTATTAAGATCGATAGACTGATGATATTATATCCTAAGCTTTAACTTTACGTTCATAAAGTTTTTTGCGTATATAATGTAAAATGTATACTAGCATTTAATTTAATTTGATATCTTTTGAAGTTGTAAAAATTCATCGAAATCGGTTCAGTAGTTTAGCCTAAATGTGACATTTTCGTGAGCGAACAAACTAACGTTTTACAGGTTTATTCATATACTAGTGTTTGCTCCATGGCTTTGCCCATGTGGAACTACACATTGTACAAAATCTTGGTCAGGGCGACATATATTTTGTAAACATCTCCTTTGTAGGAATGCACTATAAATCTATCATGAGCGGGTTTATACTCCGACTCGCACTTGGCCGTTTTTCGGGTAGCTGGGACCACAACCTTTATTGAGGGCTGGATCCGCGCCAACAAACAGTGAAGCGCGAGTGAGTCTCACCGCGTCATAATCAATCAATCAACCATTTATTTACAACGAATGTAGGTTACATTGAAATACAGGTTACATAAAAACACAGCGTTCAATTTTCAACTCTCAGCGCTTTGCCCGTTGAATGTGCAGTGCGATGACAACATAATGACAACATAGCGATGAAAAATGCCCGTTCGAAAACCTAGATTTGTCACTTTGTTTCATTAAGAGTACCTACTCAATTTGATAACTCTTGTCACTGCGGAAACCGAGTACACGTCAGACGGTGTGAACAGACACCACCTATTAATATACAGGGTGTAACAGAAACCCTATTGCTATCCTTAAGCACTAAAGATAACAGCTGTTATAGAATCACTGTACATAGTTTCAGCTCAAAATAAAATACTCTAAGAATTGATACCAAATTTTCGGTTTCATATGTTTCTTAAATTCAAATCATAACAAACGTGTCACCGCACTACGTAGGTCAATAACTTTCCACGTTACTTGCCAATATCACGATAAATCTCTTCCTAGTGATGTGTTCATTTCAATTTGAAAAGTTCGGTATCAATGTATTAAAATTTCTCATAACTTCCGAACATGTAGAGATAGGATTAAAAAACCCTTCCAATATCGTTTGATATCATCCAAAGAAGCCGTGCCCTTGGTAAGTATATACCCTTTCCGTGACACGTTGTATTGTACACTAGCTGACCCGGCGAACTTCGTACCGCCAATAAAAGTTGTCTGAACTTTTTGTGATACTAACAAACGTAAAACCAAAATTATCCAAATCGGTGCAGCCGTTCTCGGGTTTCTGTGGGACTAAGAAACGTCAATTTATTTTTATATTATTATATAGATTTCTCTACGACTAACACGGGACATACAATCTTTAAGAAACTACCCACAATCACCATCATTATAAAACCGCAAGATATTACCAAAAAAAAAAAACAGTTTATACAAAACTGCGGTTAAATTTAACTACGACCGTCAAGTTCACAGTTATCCGTAACTTTCTAAGATGATGGTTAAGAGACAACGGCACGAATGTGGGTCAGATGCGCAGGCGCAACGGCACTTCAAAATGTCTTTTGTGATTGTCGAAAGTGAATGAAAGTGATTATCTATTTATTCCTAGAATAATACTTGATTTCTTTTATACTATAGTGGTTGAGGTAGAACTTAAAAAATGTATGTCGGATAAAAGGTACAAAACTACATTTTTGCCAACAAAGACATACGTTGAAATTAAATCTAAAATATATTTATAAAAAGCACCACTACAAAGCGATAAAGACTTCGAAATTCAGTGGCAAAAACCAACAAAAAATTCTATGCTAGGATGTCTAAAATCGTGTGACGAATTCATGGTTACAGTTTGCGCGTCGATTTCCCTGCCACCCTTATAGAAAAGTGGCATCCAATTTCATGCAAGAAATATAAGATTTACCGCATATATTTTAGAGATGTCAGCACCAACTGGTGGGGTCCGCAAGGACCGATGCCTGCCAGGGGTGCGGGTTGTTCGAAAGAGATACCGTCGCCCCTGGCACACAGGCAACTGAGGGAACACGGGTGGGTTTTAGTCAGTAAAAGTCTGACACGCCCTCCTGCTCCACCCAGAGCGGGAGAAGTTATTTGATGATTTCCCAACCTCAAAAAAAAAATTACTACACATATCTTTATTTGTCTATAGGTAATCAATGAATCTGTATAGCGTTTTGTCAACTATGCTGGAGTCGGCTTCCAGTCTAACCAGATGCAGCTGAACACCAGTATTTTACATGGAGCGACTGCCTATCTGACCTCCACAACCCAATTCCTGGGTAATAAGATACCCCTTGGTAAGACTGGTTGTCACACTTTCGGGCTTCTGACGACCTGAAACGGCTGTCAAAGATCCACGAATGACTAACGTGCTTTCCGAGTCACGAAGGAGTCTCGGTAAAGATGATCACCCATCCACAGACCAACCCCGGCAAGCGTAGCTTAACCTGATAGATCGACCGGTTTAGCTGTTAATACTTAGCCACGAGTCCCTATTTGTCTATGGGTAATAAACCAATTATACACCGTGACATTTTAGTCGTCTTACAAAGGTGGTCCACTCAATGTATCCGACATAAAATACCTCTAGGCGCGATTAAATTTTTTTTACCATTAATTAAGATAATAGGTAGGTACTAAGAAAAATAAATAATGCTTTAGACTTATGAAACACCCTCCCTGTTAATAATGTTTACGTATCAAACGGTAGAAGATATCTACCTACCTACCATAATACCATTTCATCATTCATTCCATCTCCATATCAGGGTGTTCAAAATTATATCATGCGTTTTAGTGAAAGATATTTTTTTTTAAATTATTATTCTATATTATTATAAATTTTTTTCTTAAATAAATGATTATTAGTCATTGGATAGATGAAGTGGGCTGCCGTTGTAAGACGACTTTAATGTCACGGTGTATTAATTCACCCATCTCTAAATTATAAACAAATTTCAACTTTATTTTCAACATTTTTCTTTAATTTTATTTTGGTTTCACACTTTTTTGTTAATTGCCACAATTATTATGTTATTACCTACCATAGAACGTCTCAGAAGTTATGCTATACAATGGTGGGAACGTCATTTTAACCGACTTCCAAAAGGAGGAGGTTCTCAATTCGTCGGAACCTTTTTTTTTTTTTGTTTATGTTATATGCTTATTATTTGCGTCACAATATCATAGATGTAATAGTGAAATGCATTGCAATGTCAAATCATTTTAACCCGAGGTCGCGAGGATCAAAAATCTTAAGAGATCGATCATCTTTATAAAGATGGCAAAATCTAGGATTAAAAAATCTCGACCCGCCATGCTCCTGCGAGGTCTCGAATTCCCATTCTCAACCAGACTTAGACAGAGAGATCTGGAGTCGAGATTGATCCCTAGTGCCGATACTATAAAACGGAAGAATGATATATTTTTTGTTATTTTCCTTGTGTGTATGACCTTTCGAACAACACCGCTTTATCGAATTCCATCAAAATTCGGTTTGTTTGCTTTACCGTATAGGCACACCGCCTTCACTATGAAAACTAGACTTACTGTACTTTGAATTCGTAGAATTTGAACTTTGTAAATAACCCCAACATTGTTTTTTAAAAAGGTCGTTGCTTCGAATACATTTTTGTGCACAGCTATAATGTTGCTTGGACACCGGCCTCATCTCTTTGAGAGGAACTGGGCAGTTGTCTACCACGCGGGCCCAGTACGGGTTGGTAGATGTCGAATGTGTTCGAATTTTCGGTTCTCCTCCGGTTTTCTTTCAATGTTTTAATTCACCGTTTTAAGAACAGAGGCGAAGAAATAATTTACACAAAGGGATCGCTTATCTAGGTGTGAACCTTCGACTTTGAACTTCGTGGGTGTGCCACGCCACTCGTGGAGAATATTCTAAAAGTTAGGCAACCTACTCTCAAATATGTGCATTCCGAATGGTTGAGCTGGATGGTGCAGATCCATCCGTCATGTTCATGAACGGGCGCCGGCGGTACACTGGTCATCAAAAATCAAAAATCAATAATCATTTGTTCAAACTAGGCTGAGAGTCAGCACTTTTTGAACGTCATCATTACATAAGACAGTCCCCTAAAAACGCCCGCCCTTCACCACTTCCTAGTGCTTTAGCTGGGGAGAAGAAGTGGCGCAACAAACTCCCCAGCAGCACAGCTGTCTGTTAAGTTATAAGAATTTTATTCTATACATTTTATTCACTATTCATCGTTTAGCTACCACTTATTTAAATTACTGAATTGTTTTGTTTCGTCTTATTTATTACGGACGCTTTTAATGTTCACGTCTTTCGACATCGTTCTCACATATATAATTTCATCTAGGTAAATGGTGTAGGTAACCGATTTTTGTAACAATATTTTGATTTTAAAAAAGAGTGTTCGTGGAGTTTTTTTGCCCGTTCTTCTTCATAGGTGCCTACTACACTTTAGAATGGACAACTAGTTTCTTCTTTCTGATCGACCGAGCCCTTGACAATTCAGAAGTGCTTGTAATTGGTTTATTTGAAAATAAATGCTTTGAGTTTGAATTTGAAAACGTAAATTACTTGTGCCCGTGATTCCGCCTGCGTACCTTTTTTATTTTTACTCGGCTCCTGTTAGTCATAGCGTGATTTTATATAGCCTTTATCCCTCCTCAATAAATAGGATATCCAATACAAAAATATTGTTTTAAATCCAACTTCCCGTTCCTATGATTAGCGGGTTCAAACAAATAAACTCTTCCAGGTTTATACTATTAGTACAGATGTGACTTATTTATTTATTCACAATGGTTTGTCCAATCCTACTATCGTTTTAATATTATAAATGTTAAAGTTTGTATATTTTTGATATTTAGATGTTTGGATGTTTGTTACACAATCACACAAAAACGGCTGAACGGATTCGGATGAAATTTGGCACACAGATAGCTTATAACCTGGATTAATATAAAATATACTTTTTATCCCGATTGTACGTTCTCGTGGGATAATATTCGACCGCCACGCGAGCGAAGCCACTGGCAAAAGCTATTGAGAAAATATATGATTGTTTGTACGTTTGTTACACTTTCACGCTACAACAACTGAACGGAATTGGTTGGAAATTGGCACCTGAGTAGACCATGACCTTCATTAGGATATAAGATAAATATTATCTCGATATTTCTACGGGATCTGGACTTATGAGGGTAGAAACACGGGGCACAGCTAGTAAAGTACATATACCAATAATAAATTAATGGTCGGCGCAACATGACATTGTCTCCCACACTTCTCTATCAGTCGTCATCTCCGTAGTCACACCCTTTCTAACGATATCATCATGCACACAGTCCATCCATCGTTTCTTCGGTCTCCCCCTACTCTTATAGCCATCGACATTCATTCTCAAAACTTTCCTCACGCCATGTCTCTCATTTCTGCGCATCACACGCCCATACCATTTTGAATGAAGTAATAAATTTAAAAAAGCAACATAAATCGTCCGTAAACGAGAATGGAACTCGCGACCCTGAGCTCAGAAGCCGACATGCGTTTACTGAGTCATCTGGGTCATAGTCTGTCATAATATTTTATGAACGCCGCGTCGCGGACTTTCCTTAATATATTTTAAGTTATATTGGCAAATCTACGCGGCACGGGTCGATCGATCAGGTAAAGCTACGCTTGCCGCGGTTGGCCCGTGGATGGGTGACCATCTTTAAATGCTGAAACCCCTACGTGTCTCAGAAACCACGTTGAACCGTTTGGTCTCGGCTGCCATTCGTAGATCTTTGGCAGTCGTTAATACGAAAATAATACGAAACCCCTTGGTAAGACTGGTTGTCACACTTTCGGGCTTCTGACGACCCGTAACGACTGTCAAAGATCCACAAATTACAGCCGGGACCAACTGCCTAACGTACTTTTCGAGGCACGGCAAAATCTTGGTTTGTTAAGATGATCACCGAACCACGGACAATTCAATACTCAATTCTTTATTGCATTTTATATGTTTTACATTAAACAGTGAGATCAATATGGACCCTGTCGGGCACAGCAAAATTAGGAGAGAAGAAGAGGGCTACGTACAAATGCAAGCAATTCAATTCATTATTACAATAAAATTATTAGATGTATAATTGAGCTTATAATTATCTATATATAAGTATAATTATGTACAGATATATAAAGTAATTATATCTGTGTTCTCTTGAAAAAAAGGATAGCATCATCGATCAACACGTTTGCTTCCTGTTGTGTTATTATTACTTTGTTTTCATAATAATGTATTATTTTTATGTAATTTTTATCTTTTATTCATAAAAATAATGTATGGACAATTTAGATAGCTTAATAGTTACATTTGTAATAAAGGTTTGGTTACAATAGCTGATACTATTATTACATAATTATTATTATTAATTATTTCCTTATTGATTAATATTATTGTCTGTCGCGTTGGTGCACCATAAAAAAAACACCTGTAGTAGCCCACTAGACACCACACCCGTCTGGTCGGAAGATCCTCCCGTTTCCATTGAATACGAGTGAACTTCGCACCCTGTTCTCATACCTCTGTGACGGTAAAGCTTTATCAGTAAACCAACACAGATCCAGACTCCATAGTGCTACCTTTTACAAAAAGAAAGAGAAAAGAGAGTTAAAGAGTGTCCATGGAGTTTCTTGCCCGTTCTTCTCAATAGGTACCTACGCTTTGGAATGGGCAAATAGCTTCATCTTTCTAACTCACCGACCTTGACAATTCAAAAGTGCCTGTAATTGGTTTATTTGAAATAAATGCTTTGAGTTGAGTTGAGTACACTTTCTGACATATTCTCGTAATTTTTTGACATTATACATCACTTCTAATATCAATTATTTATTAGTGATTCTCATGAAAATCATATCACTTGGTTTAAATAGGTCGATCTTACTTATGTAGATTCTTTTACATATTATGAATGGGAGAACGTTGTAGGCCTTACAGACTAGATTTATAGACGATTTTCTATTCTTTATTTTCATTCCTCTAAGTACCTAGTACTTATTGACAGGCCTGCACTGTTCTCCCATACCTATTATCACTGTAATTTGAAAAAGTTGTAAAACCCAATTATTTTTACAAGAGTAACCGTGGTGTTTCTTGCCGGCTCTTCTCCATAGGAAGCGACAAATTGGAACCGTACACCTAGCTTCTGACGTTTCATAAGTGCCCTTGCAGGTTTATGTGAAATAAACTATTTTGATTTGATTTGATTTGACTTATAGGTTTTTTATAGAAAAACCGATTAGCATTTTGCCCGCCACGAGAATCGAACGGAAATCTACATTTCACTACTTGTACTTGTAACCATTACTTTTTGTGGTGGTTGGGTTTTACAACTTTTTCAAATTACAGTGATAATAGGTATGGGAGAACAGTGCAGGCCTGTCAATAAGTACTAGGTACTTAGAGGAATGAAAATAAAGAATAGAAAATCGTCTATAAATCTAGTCTGTAAGGCCTACAACGTTCTCCCATTCACAATATGTAAAAGAATCTACATAAGTAAGATCGACCTATTTAAACCAAGTGATATGATTTTCATGAGAATCACTAATAAATAGTTGATATTAGAAGTGATGTATAATGTCAAAAAATTACGAGAATATGTCAGAAAGTGTACTCAACTCAACTCAAAGCATTTATTTCAAATAAACCAATTACAGGCACTTTTGAATTGTCAAGGTCGGTGAGTTAGAAAGATGAAGCTATTTGCCCATTTCAAAGCGTAGGTACCTATGGAGAAGAACGGGCAAGAAACTCCATGGACACTCTTTAACTCTCTTTTCTCTCTCTTTTTGTAAAAGGTAGCATTATGGAGTCTGGATCTGTGTCGGTTTACTGATAAAGCTTTACCGTCACAGAGGTATGAGAACAGGGTGCGAAGTTCACTCGTATTCAATGGAAACGGGAGGATCTTCCGACCAGACGGGTGTGGTGTCTAGTGGGCTACTACAGGTGTTTTTTTTATGGTATCCCGTAGTTGACCTTGAGAAACCGACTACTTAACCGGACTTTCCTGTGGTTGCCTTAAGAAAACTTAAAGCGTCCAGCCAGGGGCGTAGTACTACTTAAACTAAGCAACTGCACGCTACATCTGTTGGGTACGAGCCTCGTCTCAGGGCGTCACTGATAGGGGCACAGAAAGTTGAGACAGGCTGGATGAAATTATCATCATTATTATCAATCGGGGAATTTAACTCTACAGGATCAGCTGCGGTGCGGGCTGGCACTTCAACGAGCAAGGGTCGGTCGGGGTCCGACGGCTGATGTCGGGACGTTGTATATACAGGCTGACTTTTTAGTCACCGTTTGACAGTACCAAAAAAAAAATCGGATCTCCCATACAAAATCATTAGTCAGCTGATAGATTTTGTATGGGAGATCGGGTTTTTTTAAATATTTCGACCCATGCTCCTTGGAGAAAGTTGTTCAATTTCACGGGTACTATCACCCTGAAAAATTTGGACGGTGACTAAAAAATAACCTTGTATACCAGTCGCGCGGTAAACTCTGATTGCGCGATGCAGGATTTGTGTGATGTCAGGTCATTGATGCGCAGTTCGCATGTGGCGCTTAAGATACATGAGATTTATTACTTAAGTAGTGAAATGTGGGTATAGTCTGTAGAAGACCGCCAGGCCAGAATAATTACGCTGATGGCGACGGCCAGGCTCTGAAGGCTAGCCACCGACGCCTCGTTGCCTATGAGCCTTGTTGCTCTGCTTTCCACCGAGTCAAGGGTGTGGCGGCCATCTACAATGCCACATACGAACTACAAATCAACAACTTGAGAAACACAAAAAGTGAAGTGGCGCCATCTACAAAGCCATATGCGAACTACACAAGACTTGACGTCACACCGTAACTACATCGCGCAAGCAGAGTTACCGAGCGATCTACATATATACAACATTCCGACATCAATTGTCGGGCAATTCCCACCAGATACAACACCCATCTGGTCGGAGGATCCTCCCTTTATTATGGGGTATGAGTGAGCTTTACACCCTCTTTCTCATACCTCTATAAGGGCACCAAGCTGGTATTTTGCTGAGCCACCTCATAAGTACTTAATATAAGTACTTTACATCTCCACCTATCTCTTCGAGGTGAGTAGATAGTAGATAATATAGTTATTATTATGTAGCCGCGCTTGTAAAAAGTATCTTAGGTCCGATTTCAGGTCATGGTCTAGTTACGTGCCAAATTTCATCCAAATCCGTTCAGCCGCTTTAGCGTGAAAGCGTAACAAAGAAACAAAAAATAAAAAACAAATCTGTTCTTTTCTATTTTTAGTTTTTATTACTGATATTTTTAGCCTGAGCTGAATGAATATTTTTTATTACTGATATTTTTAGCCTGAGGTGAATGAATATTTTTTTCCTGTTTATTTTTTGTAGTAACTAATCTACATTTCTTATTATTCCGGTTTTGTAAACTAGCCAATATCTAGAAGTAAATTAAGATTTCTTCATAACCTACGACATTAAATATGTAAAATTGTTGCTAAAAATAATATTTTTTGCATTTTTTTTTGGTTTATAATTCAGAGTAGTATTTAATGGGTAATAATATTAATAAAATGAAAGAATACATAAATTATTACCTGGATAGATTACACAATGGTGGGCATGTGGCTAAGTAATATTAGCCGCACGGGGCGATTGATCAGGTTAAGCTATGCTTGCCGCGGTTGGTCGGTGGATGGGTGACCTGATCTTTACGTAAGACCCCTCCGTGCTTCGGAAAGTACGTGAAGCCGTTGGTCCTAGCTATCATTTGTGGATCTTTGATAGTCGTAACAGGTCGTCGGAAGCCCGATAATTACTAGAAACGCCTATAAACGGCTTTATACATGCTGTATTAAACATCGACACTTAGTAAACAATTAATTAAAACAATCATTAAACGATTATTATTTAATTATTACATGTAAGTGTGTTACTAGCCTAATAACTTTCTACACTTTGCAGCGCAATTTAAAAAATCAATTAAAAATACTTAACAATAATAAATAAATAACAATTAATTATACTTACATTGATAAAGTTATTACAAGTTTATCTTAAGTATTAAAACATTCGATGACGTAGCAAGTAGACTGAAGTTTTCTTATTTTTAACCGACTTCCAAAAGGAGGAGGTTCTCAATTCGTCGGAACGTTTTTTTTTTAATATAAGTTCCACCTAGGGGTTTGCCAAAGAGCAATGGATTGCAGCATTTAAAGAAAGAAATAAAGAAAATACGTTTATTTGCGACTAGCTGCCCGTCCCGCCTTCCCATGAGTGGGATCCCAATTTTTTTTCGTTCAACCGTTTTTTCTCCGACTTACTTTGGAAATTCCACGAAAAAGTCTTTTCATTTTTCGGGTTAAGCCTACTAGCTTTTGCTACCGGCTTCGCCCGCGTGGAGGTCGAAAACTATACCACGGGAACGTATTACCGGGATGAAATATTAACACCACGGGTCGATCGATCAGGTTAAGCTACGCTTGCCACGGTTGGTCCGTGGATGGGTGACCATCTTTACATCCCAAGACCCCTCTGTGCCTCGGAAAGCACGTTATGCCGTTGGTCCCGGCTGTGATTTGTGAGTCTTTGACATTCGTCACGGGTCGTCAGAAGCCCGAAAGTCTGACAACCAGTCTTACCAAGGGGTATCGTATTACCCAGTAACTGGGTAGTAGAGGTCAGATAGGCAGACCCTCCATGTAAAATCCTGGTATTCAGCTGCATCCGGTTAGACTGGAGGCTGACCCCAACATGATTGGGAAAAGGCTAGACAGATAATGATGTTGTTTTTAAAATCATAAAACACAAGAAATCGTAAAATATTTTCTTGCTTTTACTAGGTTATTTTTCTTTTCAAATGTCACAGCGACTGTAGGGACTATTTTTTAAGTAAATACATTATTTCTTCATTACTACCTAAGTGACTGAACAAGCAATATAAAAATAACATAAAGGCTTCTTCAAACAGCCGCGACGCGACGGCGCGGCGCGACTCTTGTAGAACAATTTCCACTAAGTTTTCATAGAAATTGTTCTACGAGTGTCGCGACGCGACCGTCGCGCGTCGCGTCGCGCTAGTCTGCACGAGCCTTAAACCTTCAAGTGTCAAGTAATTAACACAATTACTTTTCTATTGTTATCAGGGGCCTACTCTCTAAGCACGAAATCCGTAATCTCGGTTGAAGTTACGGGCTTTTCCCACTACGTATCACTTACGACACTATGATTAGTTTGAGGCACAAACGAATAATGAATTACTACACGATTTGATAGCTGTCCCTACCGTCTAAAAGTTAATTAATCAGCTGTGGGAGTCACTTTGAAGTTTCGAACTATTTTCGGACGGTCCCGTATTTCCGTTCACGTAGTTAGAGATTAGCCCACCAGACTCAATGAGTCTGCCTAACAGCCGAGGGGTTTACGATATCTTGTTACACTAATATTGATACACTAATAAAATTAAAACAAAGTGTCAAAAGGAATAATAGCATGTCAATCGGTCAGTGATTCATCAATATGGAAATCGTCAATTGTGTAATAACTTTTTTCAATTAATATTTCGCTTAGTGCCAACGAAGCAGTATCCGCATAAATGTTAACACAATGTTAAAACACGTGTTTTCTGAACCGTTTTTCTCACAATTTGTACGTTTGTAGGGCTTGTCTATTTTGTTACAGACCCTTATAACACAACGTACACAAATGCATAATACAAACTTATCATTCATCACCACCATCTTTTAGCCGAAAGACGTCCACTGCTGGACATAGGCCTCCCAAGCTCCTCCACTTCGACCGGTCTTGTGCTTCCCACATCCAGCGGATTCCCGCGGCCTTCACAAGGTCATCGGTCCATCTTGTGGGAGGCCTTTCTACACTACGTCTTCCAGTACGCAGTCGCCACTCCAGGGGGCCTACTCCCTAAGCACGAAGTCCGTCGCTTCGGTCGAACTAACGGACATTTCCAACGCTGTATCACTTACGGGCAGAAGATTAGTTTGGAGCCCGAACTAAGAATGAATGATAAAAAAATAAAATAAAATAAAATAAAATAAATCACACACAATACAAACGCAAAACAACAAAATTACCTAATAACACATTATCAAAACAAACAATACAACAGCATAATTTATTAATACATAATTAAAACATTTAAATTAACTAAGTGCTCTTATTTAACTAACCCTGATCACTAACGACATTCCGAAATACCGGACATTATAAAAAATAACCTATAAATTACACAACTAACGAGTTTTCTGGTTAAACTAACCTTCATTTCAACTTATAACGGATTTTGGGGTCACGAGATTAATTGCTGCTTCAATGTTTTATAACTGTTTGTGAAGCATTATGTTTACTGAGAGAAAGAATGATAAATAGTTACGACCTTTAGCCTCAGAACCTAGCAATACTACAGAAGAAGGAAGCGCCAGAGAACGCGACTATTTCGTGGAAAAGTCTTTCAATGTACACCTTGCGCGAAAGCACCCGGAGAGATGGGCAAAGATCGACACTCACTGAACGTCTGAGGAAGGACATCGCCCGCCATCAAGGTAAACTCAGAGCATTTATTTCAAATAAACCAATTACAGGCACTTTTGAATTATCAAGCGGTCAGTGAGCCAGAAATATGAAGCTAGTTGCCCATTCCAAAGTGCTATGGAAAACCATGGGCAAGAAACTCCACGGACACTCTTTTAAATCAAAATATTTCAAAAAAACTTGGTTACTTACATCATCTATGTTGAAATTATCAATATGAGAACGATGTAAGAACACGTGCATATTCAGTGATGCCAACTTAGGGTTTCCCCCCCAAATTTAGGGGGAATCAAGATATCCATGGGTTTTTTTATGGGGATACATTTATTTAGTGAGATTTTTTTAGGGCAATTTGAAGTTGATCCTAGGCGAAATAATCTGTAGGAGTTGGTAACACTGTGCATATTAAAAGCGTCCTTATTTAAAACAAAAATAAAATAACAATTCAGAAATTGAAAGAAGCCGTGGCTGTTAAGAGATGATCAGTCCCTACCAACGGCGCCCGTTCACGTAGACCGCGCCGAAGGTGGTGTGACGATCTCATAAGGTTTGCAAGGCCAACATGACCAAAGAACGCACAAGACAGGGAAGTTTGGAAGCCAAAAATGAAGGCCCTTGCCTGCAATGGGACACATAATAAGTCTATCTAACTAAACAGACAGCTGTGCTGCTGGGGAGTTTGTTGCGCCACTTCTTCTACCCAGCTAAAGCACAAGGAAGTGGTGAAGGGCGGGCGTTTTGGGGGACTGTCTTATGTAATTTTGACATTCGAAAAGTGGGGATTCTCAGCCCAATTTAAATAAATGACTTTTGATTTTGACTTTTGATCTAAAAAGAAAAAAAAATTAGGCCAAGTGCGAGTCGGACTCATACACGAAGGCAAAAAACGCCGAAAAGAACACGTTCCTTGTATGGAGACCCTTTAATTTCTAACTTTAATTTTACTTGTTGTCATACTTATGCTCAGTTCCTATACACAAAAACGAGCCGTTTTTTTGGCATATAAATAGATTTGTAAGCTAATTGTACCTGTGATAGCTACTTCCATATTCCAGGATCTGCTATGCAAAGCTATAAACTCTTAAATTTCATTATTGGTGAAGATACAAGAGTCTTAATTCTCTCTCTCAAAAGTAGATTACGTAGAAAACTAAGTATCTATAAATTAAATTACTATAGTTGTAAAAAAAAATGTATTTAAACATTTACTATCCATTAATTATGCACAGACAGAAGATCTACTTGTTGTCTGCAAATAAAACCGCTAACATGCATTTTTACTTTTGTCGACGTAAGTTCTAGTTTATTTATTACTTCATACACATTGTTAATTTATTATATTAGGTAAATATTTTTGCATTTTGAAGCCAGCACCTTAATTGCGTAACATACGATTAATCATAATCGGTTTCATTTTGACAGTTCAACAATATTCATTGCGTGATTTACGTTGCTGAGCTGACACATTTTTCGAACATATGAAGCAATGGTTTAACAATCTGTTTCAAAACGAAAAAGATTATGATTAATTGTGAGTTACACAATTAGGGTGCGGGTTCAACCTAGTTCAGGAAAATTAGCAACTGTCCTCTATTTTATTTGTTAAGGTATTTATTGTAAACGTGTCCCTTTTATGAATAAACGATTTTACTATTAACCCCCGATGCAAAAACGACGTGGTTTTATAAGTTTTAAGTTTGACGTGTCTGTGTGTGTGTGTGTGTTTGTCTGAGGCATCGTAGCTCCCGAACGGATGAACCGATTTTGATTTTGTTTATTTTGTTTGAAAGGTGAATTAGTCGGGAGATTTCTTTGATATGTTTCATCAAAATCGGTTCAGCCGTTTGAAGATTATCAGCTCTTTTCTGGTTTATGAAGGGATTTGAGCATCTTCCACGGGTTTGATCAAGTCGAAATTTGGTATTCTATTTCAATGATATTAGACGAACAATGTAACCTTGATGAAGTGATGCTGGAGCAACACCTGGAATTTCCAGGATACCCAAGTTACTCATCAACAAACAGCAGAAGTATCGTGTTTGGGCTCATTGAAAAGGTCTCAATGAATAGGTTATGGATAAATGGTGATCAGGACGAGGAAACATACGCAACGCTGCGCAGATTTAAGCGAGACATTAAGTTTAAAAAGCAGGTTAAAAAAAAATTGGCCTTTTAAGTTGTAGACAAAACAGAGGTGGCCTAGCATTTTCATTAGCCGTCACCCGACTTGACAATGCCTTGATCAAAATATTACCTAAAACTTAAAAGGCCAATATTTTTTTTTTTTTACTTTTTAGAGATTTTTTTGGGTTTTAAATTTTTTATTTAACTTTTTTTTACAATTTTAACCCATAACTGTCTGTAAACTATAGGAATTGGTCATTAGAGCGCTGGACATACACGCACGCCAGTTGCGAATGCTACGTACCCGACCTTACAGCAGGTAGAAAATCGCCAATAAGCTTCTAATTATCATCAAACAAACCTACATAATTCTATTACACAAAGCTTATATTATTTATTATTATCTATTTAATACTTCAAGCACAAACATGTACAGAGGCGGACTTAATGCCATAATTTTCTACCAGTCGACCTTTGGGTGATGCAGAGACAACAACACAAGTAAGAGTTTTGAAAGTTTATAAAATTGGTCTCAACTGTAAAATGTACTTTCTAACGAGCTCTAATAACCGGACGGACAGATATATTTGTCATTATTATAAATATGTATATTTGTTGGAATGTCTAGTTAAAAAGTACGTTGTAATTATTCAGATTTGGGTCGGTTTCTTACGTGTTAAAAATTCTTCACGTTTGTTCAAATCAAGTAAAAGAAGAGGTCTTTTTCGAAGAAGCTCGTCCGGAGAAGAAGGTATTATCATTACCTAATCACATTATCTGCTTGGGCACGCCACGATTGCGGCGGTAAGCCCTCTTTGAGGAGTGGCTTGAGAGGCGGCATGGCGTCCTCGCTTTCCGCCTGACACAGGTCCTCACCGGACACGGCTGTTTCAGGAGGTTTCTGTTTCGGATAGGGCGGGAGGAAACACCCAGGTGTTTCCATTGCGAAGATCGCCCTGAGGACACGGTGGAGCATACGGTGGAGGTCTACCCGGCTTGGGTGGAGCACGGCCGTGTCTTCGTGGAGGTGATCGGGGGCGGCGATCTCTCGCGTCCGACCCTGGTCCAGGCCATGGTACGGAGCGAGAGTGCATGGCTAGCAATCGCCTCCTTCAGCGAAGCAGTCATGCTCGCAAAGAGGGAGGCGGCGCACGTGAGGGAGATCCAGTACATGCGCCCTCACAGCCGTGGCCTTCGCAGGAGACGCCCTGGGCGTCGGGAATCCCAGGCTGATTCCCGGCCACCGTAGGCACGGGCTTGCGGACGGCGAGTAATGGGTAGCTCGCAGTCCGGTAAGGACCAAGCCCGGGTCGACGGCGCGTTGTGTTCCACGCGCGCCTCAAAGAAATGTCAGCAGCAACTGATGGGGCCCGCAAGGGCCGATGCCTGCCAGGGGTGCGGGTTGTTCGAAAGAAATACCGCGGCCCCTGGCACACAGGCAACTGAAGGAACACGGGTGGGTTTTAGTCAGTAAAAGTCTGACACGCCAAAAAAAAAAATCACATTATCTGCTTTTCTCAACTAAATTGGGGTTGGCTTTAAGTCTAATAGGATGTAGCTGAGTACCAGTATTTTAAATAGACCGACTGCCTATCTGGCCTCCACAACCCAGTTACTGGGTAATACGATACCCCTTGGTAAGACTGGTTGTCAGACTTTCAAACTTCATAAAGATCCATGAATGACAGCCGGAACCAACGGCTTAACGTGCTTTCCGAGGCATGGAGGGGTCTAAAGATGGTCACCCATCCACGGACCAACCACGACAAGCGTTGCTTAACCTGATCGATCAATCCATGTGGATATTATTACTTAGCTACGAACCCCTCATAAGTGCAATACCTAAGCGATCAAAATGTATGGAACAGCATTTTTTTTAATTACCGCCGAAAAAGTTCAGAATCATTTAAAGTAACAGGTTACACGTCAATGTCCCTGCCATCCTGTATTTTTGTCTCAGGTGTGCGCACGCGCATACCTGCTCACATCTGACGGCAATTATTTCGTAACTGAGTTTAAATTGGAGCTCAGTGCATTCAACTTTGTTGTTATTGACATGGTTTGAGCAACAAATCTTGTTCTTCACGCTTGTATTGCAAAAGAGGTAAGCATTGGTATAGGTGTAACGTTAATGGCTTCTTTGGAGTCAGGAACTACTTTCAGTTTTTTCTTAACATGAGCCGCAGTGCGACTTTGGAGCCACATCGCAAACTATGCCCCACCTCTTGTCGTGCTCTCCGTGCACTAACACCTGCACTATGGAAGACCTTTGCGAGGCCAACGATAACGCTGTCGAAGTGGCTGAATTCTGGTCGAAGCTTATTTAAAACCAACCATTGAAGAATGAGCGGTAGACCGAAAAATGAGGAACATTTTGACCGTCAGGAAACATCATCATATAAAACAAAAGTTTGCAAAATCATTTTGGGGACTGTCTTTTATAAATGACTAGCTTTTGCCCGCGGCTCCGCCCCCGTGGATGTCGGTTATCGCGTAACAAAGTAGCCTAAATCCTTCTGCATATTCCAGGCTATTTCTCTGTCAAATTTCATGACGATCGGTTCAGCGGTTTAGGCGTGAGTGAGTGAGCCGATTTTGAACTTAATTAAATAAAAATCTCAAGCTTGAAATTATGCAAAAATCTAAATCAAAAGTCATTTATTCAAACTAGGCTGAGAGTCAGTACTTTTTGAACGTTAAATTACATAAGACAGTCCCCCCAAAACGCCCGCCCTTCACCACTTCCTAGTGCTTTAGCTGGGAAGAACAAGTGGCGCAGCAAACTCCCCAGCAGCACAGCTGTCTGTTAAGTTAGAAGAACTTGAATCTACGCAGTAGTGCTAGTGACTATGGCATAATCAGGCAAAAATTTCCTTCTGCGAAGCAGTAATGCTAGCGGAGGGGGCGGGGCGGTGCAACTGAGGGAGAGGCAGAATATGCGCCCTTACGGCTCTAGTCGCCGCAGGAATGGGCGTCGGGAATCCCAGACTGATTCCCGGCCACTGTACAGCTGTTATGAGTTAGCCCTGTGGATACGGAAACGAAACCCAAAAAAAAAAAAACATTGTTTAAACAATAAAACTGGACTCGACGGTCCGTTTCCCTGCTAACCTATTTCAAGTAAATAGCGTGATATTCCACGATCATGACCCACCAAAAACGAATATGAACATAGAGAAATGTTTATATCTTACAACATAACTGGTTTAGAGCCTATACGTTTGCCTAACGCCTAAGTAGAATGTGTGTCTGTATGTCACAGGCTTATGTAACGAAACGGCTGTTACATAACACTGGCGGTGATCTTATAGTGCAATCGTTATGCTTATGACTATGTATAAGACATATATATAGGGAAATATTTAGCTGATACTCCTAAAAACTTATTTACTTATTTCACACGGGTCGATTGATTAGGTAAAGCTACGCTTGCCGCGGTTGGTCCGTGGATGGGTGACCGTCTTTACATACCAAGACCCTTCTGTGCCTCGGAAATCACGTTTTGTGAGTCTTTACAATCGTTACGGGTCGTCAGAAACCCGAAAGTCTGACAACCAATCTTACCAAGGGGTATCGTATTACCCAGTAACTGGGTTGCGGAGGTCATATAGGCAGCTTCTTTATGTTAAATACTGGTATTCAGGTGCATCCGGTTAGACTGGAAGCCGACCCCGACATAGTTGGGAAAAGGCTAGGTAGATGATGATGTACACTTTTTAACCGACTTCAAAAAGGAGTGTTTCTCTTTTTAAATATGTATGCATCATCAACATCATTATTTCAGCCGATAGCCCACTGTTGGACATAAGCCTCCCCCAGAAAAATGGGGGGTTTGCCATAATCGCCACGCTTAGCAGGCGGGTTGGCGATCGCAGTATGGTGGTCAAATGCATAGAGAAAGCTGCTGCCCATTCTCTAGTAAGTCCCTTAGTCGCCTTCTACGACACCCACGGGAAGAAATGGGATGGTGGTATTCTGTTGGTCAGCTCAAAGCTGCAATGGCTCTTTATTCAAAAGGCCCTTCCAGACATTGCCCTGCATTGTTAGACTCACATAAAATTCAAATAATATAATGTTTGGACTTTAAAAGAGACCATGACCTCTGAGTTTGTTTCGGCTTTTCTTCTCAGGGAACAGTCAGCTAGGAAATGCCGGCGCCATCTAGTTTTTAAAATATTGACCAACAAAATATTGACGTGTCTTTTAAGATCTACTTACATAAATAAACATTTAATTTCATAAGTAACGAGATTCAGTACTGCTTTCTTTGCGATACGAGTAGGTACTTCTACCCACTTTGACAGATGGACAATAATGGCGATCGGACAGTATCGCTATGAAAGTGTGTAAAAAGGACTAAAATTATAATTGTGGAATAAGAAGCCTCTGTAACAATAATGTTTTGATTTAAAAGAGTGTCCGTGGAGTTTCTTGCCCATTCTTCTCCATATGAGACCTACTTTGGTTCTGGAATGGGCGACTAGATTCCCTTCGTAACTCAAACTATCTCATTCACTGATACCTATATACAAAAATCCTAAGTGCTTGTAATATGTTTAAGTGAAGATAAATGTTTTGAATTAAGTGTGTGTGTGATTGAAAACCAACTACCTATATACCAAGGAAGAATTACACCAGAAACATCAGAGACGGCGTGCATTGGTTTCCCGCCGTCTTATACATGTCGAATTGATAACCTCCTTCTTTTTCAAGTCGTTTAAAAAAGATGCGAAACAAGAAACTTTTGTTTTAAGAGAATGCCTTGTCGCGGGCTCTAACTCACTGGTGGGCCTGGCTAAAAACCACACTGTCTCACCAGGCATCATGTCCGACGGAGGTAGTATCAATGATAAGCAGTTAGACGCTAGTCTACACGCACACCGTTATTGAGTGAGATGCAGGATCATTTATAGTAAGACAGACGCGTAAAAAATTAAGAAAAGTCCTTCGGAAGATCGGGTTTTATGAAAAAACTACTGTATAAATCAATGACTAATAAAGGTTTTTTTCGATATTTGAGCTTTGTCGGTACCGACATGGTTTTGGAGATTTTACACTTTTTTTATTACTTAATGACGCCCAAAGTTAAGTTAAATTAGCAAGAAAAACGAATGTTTATTGGCTTCTAACTTCTTAATGGCTTCATAATTTAGTATTCTGTTACCGTACAGAAAATATTAGTAACGAGTAAAAACCATACCATGTTTGATTTTTGATGTACATTGTCGGACAGTGACAGTAATATACTCCCGAACTATGCATGGAAAAAATGACGACAAGATTCACCTTAATTTAAAGAAGCTTTTTTATATTGTCACGGTCTCCACAAAAGACGCAAAAATCGTCATGAACAAACACAGTGAAGCCTCGTATCGTGGTATTTGTACAAACATTTTACATAACATACGGATGTGCAGGCTGTGCGTCCAATAATAACATCTCTACACAGTGTTTTCTTTTATTTTACACAATATACTGTGACGAGCCAGCCCGCGCGATCTGAGCCTGTAGCTTTAAATTCATCCCTAATTAATAATCACTCCTGTCCAGCCCGTCACTATTTTAATAATCACTCCTGTCCAGCCCGTCACTATTTTAATAATCACTCCTGCCCAGCCCGTCACTATTTTAATAATCACTCCTGTCCAGCCCGTCACTATTTTCGGGTAGTGTTCCAGTCTATCGGGATGTAGCTGCACACCGTATTTTACGTGCGTGGAGCGAGTGCCTATTTGACCTTCATATCCTAGTACCTAGGTAACACGATACCCCTTGGTAAGACTTGTTGTCAGACATTCGGGCTTCTGACGACCCGTAACGACTGTCAAAGATCCACGAATGACAGCCGGGACTAACGGCTTGACGAGCTTTCCGAGGCACAGAGGAGTCTCGGTATTTAAAGATACTCGCACATCCATAAACCTGATCGGTGGACCTATGCGGCTGATTACCAGATGCAGTTTCGTAGCTCTTTGAGAGTCTTTACATGTAGTTCAGAAGCCCGAAAGTCTGACAACCAGTCTTAATTAGAGCTATCATCTTCATCATCATTTCAGCCAAAAGACGTCCACTGCTGGACATAAGCCTCCCCTAAAATGGCGGTTTGCCATAATCGCCACGCTTGGCAGGCGGGTTGGCGATCGCAGTATGGTGGTAAAATGCATAGAGAACGCTGCTGTCCATTCTCTAGTAAGTCCCTTAGTCGCCTTCTACGACACCCACGAACGGAAGAAATGAGATGGTGCTATTCTTTACATCTGGCACCATACGGAATTAGGGGTATATTGCTACCCAATGAGTGGGTTATGGAGGTCAGCAGAGGAGCACGACGAGACAACAGCTCATGTGCTGTTAAACTACCTGGTGGTCGCCAATTACAGGGCAAAATACTTCGGTAACCCAAGTACCCTACGTGAGATTGTCAGCAACACCAAGGCATTGCTGGCCTTTCTCGAGGAGCTGGAGTGGATCGAATAACTGATTCTCCCAACCGTACGCAAAATACGCGCTTTGACGTGGAGTTGCGGACAACAGCCAGTTTTACCTATTACCTAAGCCTTGGCAGATGACGATGAAACGGCAAACTTGCTATCATGACCTTCTCCAGGACTAGCTTTTAACATTAACCTTTAAAACGCACTTACTAAGTTATTAAAGTACATTATTTAA
Organism: Polymixis lichenea; assembly: GCA_949091785.1. Classification (NCBI taxonomy): domain Eukaryota; kingdom Metazoa; phylum Arthropoda; class Insecta; order Lepidoptera; family Noctuidae; genus Polymixis; species Polymixis lichenea. The sequence goes on from OX420959.1 coordinate 12,292,302, forward strand.
ACTAAACGACCAACGCGACTAATGCTCACACTCGACATATCTCACATACTTCCTTGAAACTTACTACGGAAGACGCGATAAAACTTAACACGAACATTTTCTCACAATATGCACTTAATTGAAGTGCAGTTTTATCTCAAAGATCGACATGAATTTGTAATAAAACACTGATTCTACCTAACAAGGTCTAGCTATTAGGTCTTGGTCGTAACCTAGAAAAATGTAAGCCTTGACGACTAAGATTACTGTAATTGCAAAGAAGTACTTCATACTTCCCTCTATACATAGAAATGGTAAGTAAATAAAATTCAAGCGTCTGCTTGTAATGGTTTTTAACAGACTTCAAAAAAGGAGGAGGTTTTCAATTTTTTTTTTTTTTTTTATGTTTTATAAATGCTCCCCGATTATTTGAAGACGCCTGAACTGATTTGTAAATTATTTTTTGTTTGAATATACCCATATATACATCCCGGGTGATCTCATTGTCATCAGTTCAGGATCTGATGATGGAACCCTGGACAAATCGAGGGAACTCTTTACATTTTATAAGCACACTTGTTTTCACGGCCATTACATAGTGGTATACGAATTGGTGTGGGGTGAGTACCATATCGGCTTATTTTAATTTCTGAATTGTTTTTTTTATTTTTGTTTTAATTACGGACGCTTTAATGCGCACGTCTTTTTACATCGTTCTCACATTGATAATTTCAACATAATGATGTAACCAACTTTTTGTAACAACACCATGATTTTAAAAGAGTGCCCATGGAGTTTCTTGCCCGTTCTTCTCCATAGGTACCTGCGCTTTGGAATGGGCAACTAGCTACATCTTTCTAACTCACCGACCTTGACAATTCAAAAGTGCCTGTAATTGGTTTATTTGAAATAAATGCTTTGAGTTTGAGTTTGAGTTTGAATCTAAAAAGAGTAGAATAAAAATAAAAAAAACAAAAAAATAAATTACAAAGTGAAAAATAACTTTAATTTCCGAAGTCGGTGTTTTTGGGTCTCTTTTTTAGTTTTTTGTCACTGAATTCCGACTTCTTTATTAAATGCAACATCAATTCATCATTCTCCTGCTCTTACACTAATTTATTTGTGGTCGGAGCAATATATGTTCTTCTTCTCTATCAGTCGTCATCTCCGTAGTCACACCCTTTCTAACCATATCATCATTCACACAGTCCATCCATCGTTTCTTTGGTCTCCCCCTACTCTTATAGCCATCGACATTCTTATTAAATGCATATCGTCTGCTTACTGGTAAAACAAGTTAAATATTTTTTTTTTACTAAATCGAGTTAAAAATGCAGTCACGTGTAATTTTTTACGGGCTATCTACTGGGAAAATAAAAAAATGCAATGTGTAATGGCTGCTGACATAGTAAGTTTGTAAAAATGATATCTTCTCACATTTGGTAAATATTGTATAGATAAGAGTATATCTTAAAAGAAGGGTAATTAGTGCAACAGTTTGCTTTAACAGTTTTTTAAATTAATGTGTTTAAAATAGATCAAATTAAAACATAAACTTTAAAATGTAATTTACTCGAAATGACACAGACTGCACTTATTACTTTTTACCCGTAAGCAGACGATATGAAAGGATATATATTTTTATTGCTGAATGGGCGTGCTTTTGCCCTCGATCACGCCTGAAGGAAAGCGATGAGGTCTATGATGGAACGAGCGTGCCCAGAAGATACCTGTTTACTCTTGCTTTGAAAGAAGACTGGTTAAATGTAGAAGTGTTTGGCTGTGCGCTTAATTAATGTCGAGCAGAAGGCTTAATTAATGAGGTACTTATAACAAAAAACTTTTTTTTTGTCTGTCTGTTTGCTTCGGCTAATCTTCGAAATGGCTGGACCGATTTTGGAAGGACTTTCACAGGCAGATAGCTGGTGCTATACGGAGTAACATATGCCACTTTTTGTTTTATATAGGACTTTTTAATAAGTCGATATTGATCTCACTGTTTGTATTAAAAATTGAGTATTGTGTCAGCAGTATATACCTGTAAGATAACTTCCGAAATCCAAGCGAGATTCTATCAATGCAATGAAAATCAAAATTAAAAATCATTTATTCAAACTAGGCTGAAAATTTGCACTTTTTGCAAAATTATATAAGACAGTCCCCCAAAACGCTGTTCACCACTTTCTAGTGCTTTAGAAGTGGCGCAACAAACTCCCCCGCAGCACAGCTTAGAAAATTCATAACCTAGATTGCAACAATACCTATGACCTTTTACAATGCCATTATTGTTTTTCAAGTTCGCTGCACTGATTCACGTCATTGTGAAGGAAAATATTGTAAGAAAACTAAATTACCTATTATTATTTTTACACGTGCAGTCTTTGGGGCAGGTATACGCTGAGGGCATACGACGCCCTGCGTGTCCAGTATAATAATGTATTCAGAATGCTGTTGGGTCTATCACGCTTTTATAGCTTCCGTGATGTTCACGTCACGTCATGTTGATGGTTTTCATGCCATAATGCGGAAACGGTGCGCTTCTATTCTTGGTAGAATACGTGCTCGCTCCCACAGCACCCTGAGTATATTGTGTGATGATAGGTGGGACAGCACCATGCTGGCTCACTGGATACGGCTGCATACGCAGGTGTCAGTCGCTTCAATTTTGTATATAAAATTTTACTAACATTATGTTAAGACTTTTACTAACGACATATGGATTTTGATGTGAAATAAATATTTATTATTATTATCTCGTTTATTCATTTAAATAATACATTTTAAATATTTTTTTATAAAACAAACATAAAAAAACATTAAAAAATTTAAAAAAATATATTAAAAAAATTCAAATATTTAAAATTCATTTAAAATTTATTATTATCTCCTTTATTATTATTACTTCGTCTGAACTGCCTCGCTGGTCTAATGGTCACAAGCGCTACTGCTGACGTCTTGGGTTCGATTCCCAGGTAGGACAAAGTGTTATTAGGTTATTCTATCGGGAATTTCTAATTAGCAGCTCGGAGTCCGGATTTGTCCCCGTTTTATGGCTGATGCAATGAGGACGGCTTCATCAAGGTGGAGAAAATTAAGAGCCTACTTATCACAACTAGTGTGGAATGGCGCTGGCAGGATCTAGCCCCGTATGCACCACTCAACGAAGACTGAGGACGTCGTAGAGTACATGAGTACATACGGGTGAAAGCCAACTGGACCTTGAGGGTGGAGAAGTTGGAGGCGCCATAACACCAATTTCAAGTCCTTCGCGGTGCGCGTTCCGGCTCACAATTTGGTGACCTTTCTCAAGAAAGAATTTTGGCCGAAAGGTGTGCTGTATCGGCGTTTAACGTGTAACGCGACGCCGTCACTTCATGTGCAGTAGTTTTTAACCGACTTCAAAAAGGAGGAGGTTATCAATTCGACATGTTTATATTTATGTATAAATATATTTTTTATATATGTTCGGGCATAACTCCGTCCTTTAAAGAAGGATTTGCAAAATTATTTTTTGTTCGAAAGGGGTTTATTCCGAAATGGTCTTATTTAAATTTCATATAAATCTGATGATGAGTTTCGGAGACAGACAACGGAACTCCCTCTCACCGAGAGGAGGCCTGTATCCCAACAGTTGGAACATTTATGCTGACGATGCCGATGTGGCACTATAACTAAAAAGTGAAAAATATTTTTTTTCCAAAACAAAACAACTGTCTTCCAGAAAAACACTACAAAGAAAAAAAAATTTAAATACATATCCAAAGTCACCGACTTCCTAAATTGAAGTTATTTTTCACTTTGTAGTGTTTCTCCGGAAGTCGGTTGTTTTTTTTTGGAAAAAAGTTTTATAAAATATGTATTAATTTATAGTTATTGTTTTTATAATTAGATATGCTATAGTGGTGGTGGTTGGTGGTGGTGGTGGTGGTGGTGGTGTGGTATGGTGGTTGGTGGTATGGTTGTGTGGTGGGTGGTATGGTATGGTGGTATGTTATGTTGGGCTTTAGTTGATTGAAATAAAGGCTAAATACATAAGCAAAAGGCTCGTTCCCTTTCACATGGGACTTAAATATAACTGGCGAAATGTGAGATACACCTCTGCCCAACCCTCTGGAAAAAAAGGCGTGATGCCGCGATGAGAAGAATCCTCTGTATAAGAAATGACCTTAGCCCTGCAGTTAGAAATACTGTTTGACGTCAGTCTCCACGCCAAAAACCTGTTATTTTTTATCAAATTTAAATGTATCTGCTGATATTAAACATTTCAATTTTATTATCTTTGCTGTATCCACAAATGCTTTTAGAGGGTGTTCTGACTAAGTAATAACAATCTCACAGGCCGGTCGATCGAGATTTTTAGTCGGTGGGTGACCATCTTGACATTCCAACCGTACCTCCATTTCTTCGTACATCGGAAAGCACATTAGCACGGCTCTCATTCGCAATTCGATCTTTGACGGTCGAAAATTCGTAGCCCGAAAGTCTGACAGGTCTTACCAAGGGATACCAAATAACCTAGCAAGCAGTCGGTCCTTTTAAAATACTGGTACTCAACTACATCTGGTTACACTGGAAGCCGACCCCAAAATAGTTGGGAAAAAGCAGGTAGATGGCGGATGTACACATGTATACTGGTGGACAGTTTGTTGCGCCAATTCTTCTTCCCAGCTAAAGCACTAGGATGTGGTGAAGGGCGGGCGTTTTGGAGGACTTTCTTATATAGTTTTGACGTTCAAAAAGTGCTGATACTCAGCTTAATTTGAATAAATTACTTTTGATTTTGATTTTTGAGATGCTTTTTATTAGCTTCACGTATGACGTATGTTTGTATGTTTGTTTGTAACCGACTCCTTTGGACTTGATTTTGACCCACTTCAAACGGTCAGATTTCATTTAAACTTTGTGGAGTTATCGAGGACCAATGACAATTAAATAATAATAATAAAAAATCACGCTTTTGTAGTTAGCAGAACTAAAAAATAGAAAATAAATAATAGTAGTAATTATTTTCTGTTTTTTTAGTTGCGCACGCTAAAAAAAAAACAGAAAATAATAACACACAAAAAATATAAAACACGCTTTACAAAAAAGCGTGTTTTTTAGATTTTTTAATCTATTATTTTTTCAAGCTTGTCTGCTGGTATTTAAGTTACTGCCCAATTATAAATTATAATAGACCTAATACCATAGTGAATTATTACTTTTTTACTACGAAATACTTTACTTTCAAATCAATTTAATTTCACTCCACCATATTAATCACCAAATTGCTAGAAAGTCTCAAGCAATTATAGAATTTCTACACATAAATCAGTCTTTAAGAATATCTGCGGAATACATCAATAGAATTTTTTATTTTGAACTTGTAGGTATTTATTTATTTATTGTTAACTAGCTGACCTTCGTACCGCCCTATTTTATTTCTCCAGTCACGACTGAGGAAATATGACACTTGTCTACCAGCTGTTCTCTTCCTTATGACCCATTACAGCTTTAATACAATCCTTTAATCTATTTTCTTCTCTGAGCCATCAACATTTTTTATAAACACTTTTGTTATCACATGTTTCTGAACGATCCAGTAAAACATCGTGAGTAAATAAGCGGAGTAACAGCGTAACACAAAATCCTTCAGATCGTGAGGAAGATCAGGAAGTGTGTTACGAAATTTGGATGCTGTAATCAAATGTTTATAAGTAGATCTCATTCCCACTAAACGCACGACGCCATCGCGGCAGGCCGAGACGAAGATGGCGGCACGAGCTTAACTCCTACTGAAAAGACTGACCAGTACTATCAAAAGACAGAATTGTATGGAAAAGGGAGAGGCAGGTTTTTGTCATGCAGGGGGACAGTACAGGCTAGTTAGATTGGATGAGATCTTATAAGAAACGTTTACACGTCAATATTTTAATATTAAATGGCGCCTTTCCTAGCTTTTATTTTTTGAGGATGGAAAATTATCAAATAACCTCTCCCGCTGTGGGCGGAGCGAGACGACGTGTCAGACTTCTACTGACTAAATCCCACCCGTGTGCCTTCAGTTGCCTGTGTGCCAGGGACTACGGTATCTCTACCCCTGTGGCCAGGAATCAACCTGGGATTCCCAACGCCAAGGGCGTCTCCTGCGGCGACTAGGGTCGTGAAGGCGCATATAATAGCTCTCTCTCATGTGCGCCGCCTCCCTCTTCGCGATCTTTACCGCTTCGCAGAAGGAAGTGACGGCTACCCATGTACTCTCGCTCCCTACCTTGGCCTGGACCAGGGTCGGACGCAAGAGATCGCCGCCGCCGTTCGTCTCCACGAGGGCACGGCGGTGCTCCGCCCAAGCCGGGCAGACCTCCACCATGGGCATTTCCTAGCTGACTGATCCCTGAGAAGAAATGCCGAGCAACAAATTCAGAGGTCATGGTCTCTTTTAAAGCCCAAATATTATATTGTTAGGATTTATGTGAATCAAGTCGAGTGAGTGGAGGTCTACCCGGCTTGGGCGGAGCACCGCCGTGTCCTCGTGGAGGCGATCCGCGGCGGCGATATCTCGCGTCCAGCCCTAGTCCAGGCCATGGTACGGAGCGAGAGTGCATGGGTAGCCTTCACCTACTTCTGCGAAGCAGTAATGCTCGCGAAGAGGGAGGCGGCGCACGTAAGGGAGAGTCAGTATATGTGTCCTCACGGCCTTAGTCGCCGCAGGAGATGCCCTAGGCGTCGGGAATCCCAGGCTGATTCCTGGCCACCGTAGGCGCGGGCTTGCGGACGGCGAGGAAGGATAGCTCGCTGTCCGGTAAGGACCAAGCCCGTGTCGACGGCGTGTTGTGTACCACGCGCGTCTCAAAGAGATGTCAGCACCAACTGGTGGGGTCAGCAAGGGCCGATGCGTGTCAGGGATGCGGGTTGTTCCAAAGACAAACCGCGGCCCTTGGTACACATGCAACTGAGTGAACACGGGTGGGTTTTAGTCAGTAAAAGTCTGACACGCTCTCCTGCTCCACCCAGAGCGGGAGAAGTTATTTGATGATTTCCCACCCAAAAATAAAACCCCCAACATATTTGGGAAAAGTTTAGCAAGATGATGAAGTATATAAACATTATCTTTACGATTGACTGCCAATTATCTATCTCAAGGGTCAAAAAGTTTTTTTGCTCTGTCTAGTCGGCATTAGTATTGAAATGGTAAAGTTATTGGCCTAGATTCGAACCTGTTTTTGTGTCTGAGAGCTGAGAATATTGAACGCGGTGTGTATTTGTAAAATGTGTTGTGATGAAATAAGATTTTTAGCATTTTTGTTTAGCTATGTCTGCGTTCTCAGTTCATGAATGTTTGGAGGTATGAGAAACAGAGCGTAAACCTCACTCTACTTCCATAGAACAGGGAGGATCTTCCGACCAGCCTGGTGTGGGTGTATGGTATAGGCTACTTTTTTTTTTTCAAGATCAAAAGTCATTTGTTCAAATTAGGCTCGGAATCAGCACTTTTCGATTTAATAATTGACTATGGTGTTAGGTCTATTATAATTTATAATTGGGCAGTAACCTAAATACCAACAGACAAGCTTTAAGAAAATAATAGATTAAAAATTTAAGAAACACAACTAAAAAAAAACAGAAAATAATTACTACTATTATTTATTTTCTATTTTTTAGTTCTGCTGACTACAAAAGCGTGATTTTTTTTTTTCAATTATTGAATTGTCATCGGTCCTCGATAAGTCTACAAAGTTTAAATGAAATTTGACCGTTTGAAATGGGTCAAAATCAAGTCCAAAGGAGTCGGTTACAAAAAAACATACAAACATACAGGTGAAGCTATTATAAAACATGTTAAAATCAAAATCAAAAGTTATTTATTCAAATTTGGCTGAGAATCTGCAACGTCTTTTTGAACGTCAAAACTATATAAGACAGTCGCCCAAAACGCCCGCTCTTCACCACTTCCTAGTGCTTTAGCTGGGAAGAAGAACTGCCCGATGATTGTTTTTTTTTTGTGAATATCATCTCGCATGTCAACCTAGAAGGTTGTCGGTTGCTCAACCGGACTAACCTGTGGCTGCCTCAATAAATTAAGGCGTCCAGCCAGAAAATTAAGCGATACGCTAACGGCACCCCCTGGGGGTATGGACCTCGGCTTAGGGCGTCGATGGAAGTGGGCAGCAAGGGACATACTGTAACGGAATGAGCTCGATGATTGATGTCGGGACGGTCTTCGTTGAATCGAAAATTAGAACGTTGTAGGCCTACAGTTTCTATTCTTTATTTTCATTCCTCTAAGTACCTGGTACTTATTGACAGGCCTGCACTGTCCTCCCATACCTAATATCACTGTAATTTGAAAACATTATAAAAGCCAATTATTTTTAAAAGAGTAACCGTGGAGTTTCTTGCCGGCTCTTCTCCATAGGAAGCGACAAATTGGAACCGTGCACCTAGCTTCTGACGTTTTATAAGTGCCCTTGCAGGTTTATGCGAAATAAAATATTTTGATTTTGATTTTGAATGCATGTTTCAATTGGTTTATTTCAAATAAACTTCGACCGAATTCAGCCTCTTTGACTGCGTTATAGCTGGCCGTGCAAAGGTCATCCATAGTGCAGGTGTTAGTTAGTTCACGACAGAAGTGGAGCATATTTCGCTGTGTGGCGCCACAGCCGCACCCTTAATCTTTCAAAAGCATTTTTTTTCGTCTTGAGAAAAGTAATTAAAAACACTTCCTGTTAATAACGTAAAACTCGTATAAATAAGTCCAGTTATTATTTTAAAAGACTACGAATAACTGAATAAATGTTTGATTTTCATACATAGTAATTTAACCTCAGTTTTACTTAAAGGAATCAAATTGAATGTCAGTGTCGACTCAATGTATCCAAATTTAAAAATATCTCAGTTTTTTCCTTGATACCTTACTTTATTTTTTAGCTCTTGAAGCGACGCTTATTACCTACCTAAATATTGTACGGTGGTACGAAATGCTTCATGTACAGACGCCAGCACATCAAGCTACCCCAATCTGTCAAATTTCTTTGATAGATTTTCAACTTTATTACCTAATCATAAGATTCATGTTCAATTGGGAAAATTTGACAGTTTGAGGTAGCTTGATGTGCTGGCGTCTGTACAAGTCCGACTCGCATTTGGCAGATTTTTTTAAATACACGTTGTATATAAATTGCCTTCTCCATCCTTTTACTGATTCTGATATTAGTATAAACGTTTCAAGGCACTTAAATTGCTAGATATTAAACATACATAAAGGAATAAATATTTACTTTTAATGTCGATGTATTTATGTAAGCCACTATCGATTCTGAAAGTTGCTAATCTTTAGGTGGATGGGCTACGATAGCTCGCCCTTTCATATTTATCTAGATGTATATGTAAGTCCAGTACAAACAACAAAAAACGTTCTCACTGCTCTGAGGCCCTAGTGTGACTTTCATTTAACCATCTACACCAAACGCAGTGAGCGCGTTCGGCGTTCCGATTGGCCCTGCACCCTAATTGCGTAACGCACAATTAATCACAATCTGAATCATTTTGAAACAGATTGCTCATCCATTGCTTCATATGTCCAACGAATTTGTCTGCTCAGCAACGAAAATAACGCAATGAATATCGTTGAACAGTGAAAATGAAACCGATTATGATAGATCAATTAGGGTTCTGGATTGGTGACGGACCAATCGGAGCGCCAAACGCGCTCACTGCGTTTGGTGTAGATGGTTAAATGAAACTCACACTAGGGCCTCTGGTACAGGCCTCCTCTCTGTGAGAGAGAGTGGGCCGCAATCCACCACGAGGGCCCAGTGCTGCTTGGTAAATGTCACATGTATTTGAATTTTCAGTCCTAAGACACGCCGGTTTCCTCACGATGTTTTTCTTCACCGTTCCGAGAGTGGTAATAAAATATTAAAGTAAAGCACCTGACTGTTTTCGAACCTACGATCTACAACTCGTAATTCACGACCGTCACCACTGAGCATCCACAGTTCTCTAATTAACATAGATCATAACAAAAACAATGGTTTTTTCCCGTATCAAACAATTCTACATCGTACTAATGATAACGACGCAGTTTTGAGCGCCATCTTTGAATTACTTTGATTTAATCAGATCCTGTTGAGCATTCCGGTACCGGTTTACCCCTTTTATTGTGCGTTGTTTAGTGTCCAACCGAAAGGGGATTTCCAGCCGAAAACAAGAAACAAGTTTCGGCTTCAGAGCGTTCATCCCTCGCGAGTTGGCTACGTCGCATTTATAGTGGTGTTTTGTGTTTATAGTGGTGTTTTGTGTTTATAGTGGTGTTTTGTGTTTATAGTGGTGTTTTGTGTTTATAGTGGTGTTTTGAATGTTTGTTTGTTTAGATGTTTGTTACTTAATCACGCAAAACGGCTTAACAGATGTAGATGAAATTTGACACACAGATAGATTAAAGCTAGATTAACACGTAGGATACATTGTTACCCCTTCGCGCGGGCGAAGCCGCTGACAAAATCTTGTTAAATATAAATCAAAATACATTTTTTTTTCAGCCAAGCACTAGATCAGTGGTATTTATAATTATTTCTAACATTTACTCGTAAGCAAAAACGTTTGATTGTAGTAGGTACTGCAAATAGAGAAAAATTGACGGTATGTCGATTTTTGTAAGGTAATGCCAAAAACACTGTAAAAAAAATTGCATATTAAGACTGTGCCGAGCAAAAAGCGAAAAAACGACAGTTACAGTTTTGTTGATATTGACTAAAATCGTTTATTTACACAATTAAAATCTACATAATTATTACCACGGATAATGTGTTTACAATGTTTGCGAAGCAAACATATGAAATATGGTATAGTTTTTTAAATGGACTCATATGAAGTTGAGCAAAAATCTACAAAAACGCGTGCTGGCATTTGGGGGATTTCATGTATTTTTCTATTGAAATATTCTGTAGATATTAATTCAACCAAATCTCTAATAAATAATCTTTATTTTTTGTGTCTCACATTTTCATATTAATGTCTAGAAGATTTAATATATTTTTATTAAAAATACGCTCCGAATTCGCCATACAAAATTACTATGAACGCGCTGTGTCGCATAAATACGTGCCACTTGCCAACAACAATTCAGTCGATCTCGAGAGCTCAGAGCGGCATCACGTCACTTTACAGAGCGAGCGCATCGATCGCGAACTACCGTATAGACACATTCTGCTGCATAGAAAAATAAGGTACGTAACATTTTCGATATATTGAATATTAATTCACTACCTACATCATTTAATGAATTTTATCTTGTAAGCAATTCCGTTAATCGATTGAGTTTAAATTTTGTATATTTACATACGTTTTATAGCATCAACTATTGTTTTAGGAAATATTTAACTAATGTATTAGGAAAAATGGGAAAGCGAAAGGAGAGATATTATAGAAAGAAAAGGAACCAATTCAAGAAAAAAGCCGTTCTTCAAAATCAGTACCTATCATCTCCTAGTTTAAGATTGATTCTCTTTCTCTTAAAGCTAGATTCATAAATTCTATAAATAATATTATTTATTTATAAACTTAGGTAAGTACCTATGTATCGCATAGATACCTTAGGTAAAGAGCGTTTGCAATTACTAGTTGCAAAACGCACAGCCGATTGCAGCGGCCCTTTGGCTGTTAGATGCGGTTCTATTGTTTTTATTCTTATATTATAGCGATATAACACTAATGATTATTAAGTATAAGAATATTGTTTTTGCACATCTATTTTATTGACAATTGTTTCTTGTTTTATTCTAGGTCAATAGTTTTGAATGATATAGAAGAAGATAAAGAGAATTTTATACCCAACTCAAAAAGAGTCAGAAAATATGAAAATGAAGAACACTAAATATACAAGTACAGCAACGCGAAAAACATTTCGATGTAAGTTTATGATCCAAATTTAGCTTTTTATGGGACCTTCCAGATGCATTTGTAGACTTTGACAATGGGTGGAAATATTTGAGAGCTATGTTAAATTGATTTAATATGATAAACTTATGTAATTGTTTTTCACAATTTATATTAATTTTAATTGTATTACAGAAATCACTAGAAGACAATGATACTAATTCTGAAATAATTATAGAGAAAGAGTAGTAGATATGACATGGCTGTGCGCAATGGTGACGCTGATTTACATGGAGTACCCATGATAACTGTGGTAGCTGACGCGTGCTGGTCGAAAAGATTATATAGGAAAAATTACAACGCATTATCGGGCGCAGCCGTTATTATAGGATACAGGACGAAAAAAATATTACATATGGCGGTAAAAATAAGTACTGCATGGTTTGTGCTAGAGGAGAAAATAAAAAAGAGACGATACCTGAGCATGTTTGCTTCAAAAATTATGAAGGGTCCTCTAGTGGCATGGAAGCTGCAGCACTCGTTGAAGGATTTAAATCTTCAGAGCGAACTCACGGTCTAATTTATTCTAGACTGATAGCTGACGGTGATTCAAGCACTCATCGTAATATAGAAAAAGCAAAACCATATGGAAACTTATTAGTGGAGAAAATTGAGTGCACTTATTGCGAAATTATTGCACAAAGTTGGACGAGTTAACCAGAAATACGAGCTACCCATTAAAATATAGAAAAGCTGTTGAAAATAACTTAATGAGATTAAGACGTGCTGTTACTGGGGCTGTAAAGCACATTAATGCTCACGAAAATAAATCTTTCGACCAAAAAGTCTTAGAACTGAAAGAAGATTTGTTGAATTCTCCGCATCACGTATTTGACAATCATGCTTGTTACAAACACTACTACTGCAAACGTTCCAATGAAACTCCCTCAAAAGAAAATTTAGTACCGTAGAAAGTAAAGAGGGTGGTTTAATTTTTTCCGCTATAATTAAATTTCTTTCGAGGTTGTGATGGAAAATAAATTGAAAATGTTCTACTTCGACTGTTTACTACCGAAAATAGTCGACTCAAGATTGGACAGACAAATGGAAATCAAAGAACCCGAATACATCCTAGAAGCAATCAATGCACGGGCAAAGAAAAATAAGCGAAAAACTGAAGATGAAAAATTTACAAATGTTAAACGTAAAAGACTGTAATGATTAGTATATAGTATAAATAATAGTATCAGCTACGTCCCTTATTAAACAATCTACTATTTGTGTTGTTATATTATAATAATTAAGAAAATATAAATACTGTATTTATTATCACACCATCCTGCTGTTTGATACGATCCATAAAGTACCTATAAAACGGTACTGATTTTTTTCGCTGACTTGTCTTGTCATATACACATTTTTGACAAATTTTAAACGTCGAATGCATCGATAACTTTTATATAAACTTGTTTCGAAAGAAATTTTGTACAAATCGACATAAAGCTTAGAATAAATTGCCTTTGATACATATTTTTAAATTTTTGCAAAACATTTTTTAATTAAAAAGATTGCAATTAATTGTTTTCTTTTCTAACCAAATTAGAAAAACATATGAAGCTCAGGTAAAAATAATGTAAATACTAGAATTATATTCACTCACAAAGTCACAATCTACATGATGCCATATTTGACTAAATGTAAGTTACTAAGTTTTGTTTTTAAACAGCCACGCACGGATGAGAGCGCAGCTGTGTGCGTTATTGCACACACAGTGAGCGCATGAAGTTAAATACCTAAATGGCGTTCGCCGCTTTTGTTCGGCACAGTCTTAACTTATAAATAATACCAAGTGCCCGACGGTTGTCGTCTGGATGTTGTATATATGTCGCAGCCATGTGGTTAACTTAGCCAGCTAATTAGACGCCTAGGCCGATAATTAATTGAACTAGAATCATTGAACGTTTAACAACTTGGCGTATTGAAAGTCAGCCCTTTGAAGATGAGTGACCAAGACTCAGCCAAGTGATGGAAATTTAGTTCAGTTTTTTTCCACTGCAGCGCTAGTAGTCACCAAAACAAATATGGCGTCAATAGCGCAAACCGTGAATATTACTTTTCGTTCTTGTGTGCAATTTTAAGGTAATTTTTTTTTTTTTAATTCACTATTACTAGTTACTTAGTGGTAGATATTAGTAAGAAGTAGTCGTACATCATTTGTGAACTCATAGTCACCAAAACCAAACATCACAAATTAATTAATTTCCAATTTAACTAAAAGACTATACGACATTGAGCCATCTGGTTAAACATTGCGCTCAATGACTTGGCTAGTTTTCCTTCAGCTATTTAATTAGATGCCGGCGTTTAATGAACGGCCTAGGCGTCCAATTAGCTGGCTAATTTAACCAGATGGCTGCCACATTTATACCAGTCGCGCGGTAAACTCTGATTGCGCGATGCAGGATTTGTAACGTCAGGTCGTTAATGCGTAGTTCGTATGTGGCGTCATAGATGCCGCCACAGGTACTTACCCAATTATTTGGCTGTGGTTTGAGTTAGTTTGTCTGAAGAACAAACGATAAGCAGCAGTCCTTACCTGTAACAAGAAAATTAACATTTTTATTTTAAATTACTAGCTTTTGCCAGGCTTCGCCCGCGTGGCGGTAGAAAATTATCCTTTGGGAACTGACTACCGGAATAAAAAAGAAGAAGGAGAACATCAAATCCTAGATTGTAATTGATGGTCACCCATCCACGGAGTGACCCCGGTAAGCAAAGCTAAACCTTCAATCGACCCATGTGGCTATTATTAGGTAATTTGCCACGAGCGGCCGGGTCAGTATCATCATTTTATGGCGGGGCCATAAAATGATGATACTGACCCGGTCTTGAGATAAAAAAAAACAAAATATGCACAAAAATGCGGACATACCACCACCGGTGTGATTAAATAGTTCTTTATTATTAATTAATAATAACATAAACAAATGACGCCATTCAATAGATAATTATATGACAAAACAGCAGGCTTCCGTGCGTAGTATTACTCATACTCATTAAAACAGTTATAGGATAACACAGAATCCTTAACCATTTTTTATTATGGGTAAAAAAGTAAAGTATAAAGTTTATTTCACAAAAAGCATTCACAAGAATTTGGTACATAGCTACAATATTCATATAATATTTGTACACTAGCTGTGCCCGCGACTTCGTCCGCGCGGAATAGTTATTTTTTATTATTTATATTAATAAAAAATAAAAAATAAATCTAAAATAAAAGTAGCCTAAGTTACTCCTTATTACACCAGCTACCTGCCAGTGAAAGTCCCGTCAAAAACAGTCCAGCTATTTCAGAGATTAGCGGGAACAAACAGACCGACAGACAAAAATATACCATTACAGTGGAACATAGAACCTCCTCCTTTTTGAAGTTGGTTGAAAAATAATCTAATGTTATAAAGGGCGCACCTTTATAACTTTAGATTATTTTCAACCAACTTCAAACATTAAAAGGTGATTTTACTAACAAAAAAAAGACGTCCCTACTCCTGCCTCCGGGGAATAATAGCGTGATGAGGTGCGTTTACACGAGCAACTAAAATTGCTCCATCCTGGGCGATTCTCGTCAACTATGACTTCACGACTACATCCAGCAATTGAGGGCAATGGCAACATGTAGCAACCTGTTGCCAGAGATACGGCCACACAATATGGAGCAACTTACCACCATACTACGATCGCCAACCCGCTTGCCAAGCGTAGCGATTATGGCAAAACCCAGCCTAGAGGCCTATGTCCAGCAGTGAACGTGTTTCAGCTGAAATTATGATCCATTAGGGTTGCCGAGCAATCATTGCTCAAAAAATTGCCCGTGTAAGAGCACCTTTAAGTTATGGTCATGTCCTAACTAATGAAAGAATAAATATTTTGAAATAACAAATGAATGTCAAACTTCTTCCATATACCTAATGTGTTGTAACTCGTCTTTGAATGTGAATACAATTTCTACGGTAGTTGCTCGTTGGTCTATCAATCAGTCAATCAGTTTATTTGTGAAACATAGGTGTTTACATAGGTGTTTACATTAATAGTGGGTGCGCTATGTTTTGTCATAATTAAGACATACAAATTCTATGTGACCCATTAGGTGTCATTAGGTTATGTGACTTAGAAAAATAATATTTTGAATTAATTAAATACATGAAAAGAGAAAAAAGAAACATCAAATCCAATATAATTAATAAATAGTCATAGTAATAAAAAAATTAAAATATTATCAAATGGTAAAAAAATTCATCATTATAATAATTGATCATTCAAAAATTCGTCTACAGTATAATAACATTTGTCATTTAATAATTTAGTAAGTGCTTTTTTAAACTTATATAATGTCATGTTTTTTATGTCATCAGGAATTTTATTAAATACTCTAGTGGTTGCAAGCACGAATTTTGAGCTTGGGGTCATAGGTTGGGTTTTTTTTTTGGTTTCCTGGTCGGGCAAAGAGTTGATCCTACTAATATTATAAATTTAAAAGTTTGTGAGGATGAGTGGATGTTTGTAACTCAACCACGCAAAAATGGCTGAACGGATTTGGATGAAATTTGGCACACAAATAGATTTTAACCTGAATTAACATAGAGGATAGTTTTATTTCGGTAGTACGCTCCTGTGGGACAATTTTCGACCTCCACGCGGGCGAAGCCGCTGACAAAAGCTAGTAACAACACAATATTAGACCGCAGTGGCATCGGCTTCGACTTACGAGCTGTAAGGTCGTGATTTCGAACCCAGGAGTTTACTTCGTTTATTTAACTTCATCCCCACTGCTCTCAAAACGGTGAAGGAAAACATCGTGAGGAAACCGGTGATGTCCTAGAACCAAAATTTCGAAAAAATGTGACATCTACCAACCTGCACTGGGCCCGCGTGGTGGATTACGGCCACTCCCTCTCACAGAGAGGAGGCCTGTGTCCCAGTAGTGGGGACATTATAAACTTATCCAATTACCTATGTACTCAGGGTCATCAGTTCGATTCCCGCGTTGAGTCAATATGTACAGTCATTGCGTTTGATTTGTTTAGGATTAATGTAAATGACAGTAAATGCCAAAGAACATTGTTAAACTAACTATACGTCAAAGCACTATTTTTAGAAATAAATTGGATTTATTTACCGCTAGCTTTTGGCCGCGGCTTCGCCCGTGTGGAGGTCGAAAATTATCCCATGGGAACGAACAACCGGGATAAAAAATATCTAATGTGTTAATCCAGGTTAAAATCTATCTCTGTGCCAAATTTCATCCAAATCCGTTTAGCCGTTTTTGCGTGATTAAGTAATAAACAGTCAAACATCTAAAACATACAAACTTACAAATTTTTTATAAAAAAATCAAAATCAATTAAAAATGAAAAGTAATTTATTTAAACTAGGCTGAGAGTCAGGACTTTTTGAACGTCAAAATTACATGAGACAATCCCCCCAAAAAGCCCGCCCTTCACCACTTCCTAGTGCTTTAGCTGGGAAGAAGAAGTGGCGCAACAAACTCCCCAGCAGCACAGCTGTCTGTTAAGATAGAAGAACTTGATTCTATACAATAAAAGGCAAGTAACTAACATCCAACAATAAATGAAAACGTAATTAATAAAAAATGGTTTATACAGTCAAATAAAATAAACAACGATAAGAAGCAACTCATATGACCTGTCAGTAGTTAAGCTAATTCTGGTGAAAGAACACAAACGTTGTCTTGAGTTAATCACAGCGACCAACAATTCTTGTCGTTCAAGTAGTCGTATATAAGAAGTAATATCTTTCTTTCCTTCCTACTAACATCGTATTATTAGTAGGAATTACGATAGTAGGATATGATCAAGTAGGATTAGATTATGATAGTGTTCAACGCAACATGTATTTGTCTCCCACTCTTCTCTATCAGTCGTCATCTCCGTAGTCACACCCTTTCTAACCATATCATCATTCACACAGTCCATCCATCGTTCCTTATTTTAAAAGCTATCTATACTCATCATCTGCCTAGCGTTGAGCACGCCACGATTGCGGCGGTAAGTCCCCTCTTTGAGGAGTGGTTTGAGAGGCGGCATGGCGTCCTCATCTTCCGCCTGACACAGGTCCTCACCGGACACGGTTGTTTCGAGAGGTTCCTATTTCGAATAAGGCGGGAGGAAACGCCCGGGTGTTTCCATTGCGAAGATCGCCCTGAGGACACGGTGGAGCATACGGTGGAGGTCTGCCCAGCTTGGGCGGAGCACCGCCGTGTCCTCGTGGAGGCGATCGGCGGCGGCGATCTCGCGCGTCCGGCTCTGGTCCAGGACATAGTACTGAGCGAGAGTGCATGGTTAGCCGTCACCTCCTTCAGCGAAGCAGTGATGCTCGCAAAGTGGGAGGCGGCGCACGTGAGTGAGAGGCAGTACATGCGCCCTCACGGCCGCAGCCTTCGCAGGAGACGCCCTGGGTGTCGAGAATCCCAGGCTGATTCCTGGCTACCGTAGGCGCGGGCTTGCGGACGGCGAGTAATGGGTAGCTCGCTGTCCGGTAAGGACCAAGCCCGGGTCGACGGCGCGTTGTGTTCCACTCGCGCCTCAAAGAGATGTCAGCACCAAATGACGAGGCCCGCAAGGGCCGATGCCTGCCAGGGGTGCGGGTTGTTCGTAAGAGATACCGCGGCCCCTGGCACACAGGCAACTGAGGGAACAGGTGAGTTTTAGTCAGTAAAAGTCTGACACGCCCTCCCGCTCCACCCAGAGCGGAAGAAGTTATGTGATGATTTCCCACCCAAAAAAAAAGTGCCTAGCGTTCTTCCTACAATGTTGGGCTCGGCTAACCTGACCGGATGCAGCTGAATACCAATATTTTAGAGGGAGCGACTGCGTGTCTAACCTCAACGACCCAATAACTGGGTAGCACGATACCCTTTGGTCAGACTGGTTGTCAGACTTTCGGATTTCTGGCGACTGTCAAAGATCCACCAATGGGAAGTCAGGACCAACGGTTGAACGTACTTTTTAAGGTGCGTAGGGGTCTTAGTATGTAAAGATGGTCGCCCATCCACGGACCAACCTCGACAAGCGTAGCTTAACCTGATTGATTGAGCTGTGCGGTTGTTAATACTTACCCAAAAACCAATCCATACACAAAACTAAAAAGGTCGGTGCCCAATGCTGTGACACAAACCTCCTCACTATAAGTGGAAGTGGGCAGTAATCTACTACAGTAAAAAAATAAACATGATTTGAAACAAAACTGTTTAATGCTAATTAATCATTTAATTCACCTTGTTATCTTAACGAGCCGTGAATACAATTAAATTTAGCGTAAATTATCTAAAGATTTGTAGGTATTTTTTGTATTAACTTAATTTGTAAGATACACAGATAAAAACGTGACTCACGTGACAATGTCATGACAATCCATACGTGTATGGACTGAGGAGCCATGTCTCATATTTAAAATTGGGTTCTATCAATATCTAGTAGTAAATTACCCGATTTTGTAGGCCCGGTCCTGGAATTTGTAGTAAAACCCTTTAGAACTTACAGGACGTTTAAGGTGGCACTTCAAGTTTAAGTTCAAGTTTATTTGTTTATTTCTCGCCACAATAAATAAGTACAAATACATAATTAAAACTATACATATTCATTGTTATATTGTGGGAGACTGGTGCCTAAGCTAGGCGTCAGGCCTGTATTTGAGGACACCAGGTCTCCACCCCGTCAGAAGCTGTTACATTTTAGTTGTATTATGCACTCGCACACAAATGCGGCAAGTAATCAGGAACTAAATTAAACTAAAAGAGGACAAATAACACTATAGAATATTACTTATTCTAGGGTTAGTATGTAACTTAATGTGCATGTGTGTGTGTGTGTGTGTGTCCGTGTGTGTGTGTGTGTGTGTTTGTGTGTGTCTTTATGTGTTTAGAAATATGATAGGGACGGTAAAGGGCTAAATGCACAGGATAGTGATGTGACTAAATGTTTTTATTTTTGTTTAAGCAGGTTAAGCCGGTGTAGATAGAAGTTCTTCAGTAGCTTCATAACTTAGATCCTGGAGCCAGCTCCTGACCTTCAGCTTACACTTAGTTTTGGTAAGATCATAAATGGAGAGCTTCAATTCAGATATCTGAATTAAGGAGCCACCTTAGAACTCGAAAACTAGCCTATGGATGTTCTGGAGTGGGGACCGTGTACCGGAGGACGTAGAGTTGGAAGGCCTTCCACAAGGGGACATAACCTTGTGAAGGCCGCAGGAATCCGCTGGATATGGAAGGCACAGAATTGGTCGAAGTGGTGGAGCTTGGGGGAGGCCTATGTCCAGCAGTGGACGTCTTTCGACTGTAATGAAGATGATAATGACATTGTGCGAGGGTTTGAACCTATGACCTGTAACTCTGTTATTTATGCCTGTATTTACAGAATTATTAATATTATAATCATCAAAACCACTCTTTAAGTTCATTTAATCAATTTGAATGACAATTTAATGAATTATTCATTTTAATTTGGCGGATCCTTAACAAAACGGCAAGTTTATAACTATTAAATTACATTTGAAACATAATAAATTATTCAACATACTAATTAGGTACAAGTAGACAAGTAAAAAAATTAAAATGATTTATGGTTACATAAATTATTCATGTATCAACTATAAACTTAGTTTTAGGAAGTAAAAAAAATAATAAGTTTTTAAAAGGCATTTTTAATTATTATCATCATCTGCCTAGCATTTTCCTAACTATTTTTGGAGTAGGCTTCCAGTCTAACCAGATGCAGATGAATACCAGTATTTAACATGGAGCGAGAGCGACTGGTTTATACGACATCGATTGTTTTTTTTTTTTTGTTAAGCTACGATACATTTCTACGCTAGGCTTAGAATACTGTCAGGTTCGAGGATTTGTTCGAAAGAGTAACCGTGACCTTGGCCCATGTGGCCGGAGCACCGCTATGTCCTCGTGGAGGCGATCGGCGCCGGCGATCTCTCGCGTCCGGCCATGGTACGGAGTGAGAGTGCATGGGCTGCCGTCACCTCCTTCTGCGAAGCGGTAATGCTCGCTAAGAGGGAGGCGGCGCACGTGAGGGAGAGGCAGTATATGCTCGCACGGCCCTAGTCGCCGCAGGGGACGCCCTGGGCGTCGGGAATCCCAGGCCACCGCAGGCGCGAGCTTGCGGACGGCGAGTAATGGGTAGCTCGCTGTCCGGTAAAGACCAAACCCGGGTCGACGGCGCGTTGTGTTCCACGCGCGCCTCAAAGAGATGTCAGCACCAACTGGTGGGGCCCGCAAGAGCCGATGCCTGCCTGGGGTGCGGGTTGTTTGAAAAACATACCGTGGCCCCTGGCACACAGGCAACTGAAGAAACATGGGTGGGTTTTAGTCAGCAAAAGTCTGACACGCCCTCCTGCTCCACCCAGAGCGGGAGAAGTTATTTGATGGTTTTCCATCCAAAGTAACGGGACTTATTGCAATCATGTAGGTATTTAATTCATAGTTACAATTTCAGAGAGTGTGAGTGAACTTTACACACCTTATATCTCTATAATCTCTTTTGCGGTTGTCTGTAGGTATCTAGGAGGGGCTTGTCGCTGAGTAATCACAGCCGCACAAGTCAATCGATCAGGTTAAGAGGTAAGATATGCTTGCCGCGTTTGGCCCGCGGATGGGCGACCATCTTAACATACCAAAACCCCTCCGTGCCTCGGAAAGCACGTTAAACTATTGGTATTGGCTGTCATTTGTGGATCTTTGACAGTCGTTACGGGTTGTAAGAAGCCCGAGACTCTGACAACCAGTCTTTGCAAGGGACATCGTATTACCCAGTAACTGGGTTGTGGAGGTCAGATAGGCAGTCGCTCCATGTAAAATACTGGTATTCAGATGCATCCGGTTAGACTGGAAGCCTACCCCAACATAGGAAGAGGTAGCAAATGATGACTACGAAACATGATAACAATAGGTCAAAACAAATTATAATATAAGCATGTTTATAAATTACCCATATAATATCATTTCCTATTTACCCAATTAGGGTTCCTTAGGCTCGGGATGGTCCCACCACCAATGTTTCAACAATATCTCACAACGAAACTTAACAAACGTTGTAGATAAGTGAAGTGATAAGTGAAAACATCTGCCTAGCTTTTTAACTGGATGCGGCTGAATTCCAGAACTTTACATGAATTGACTGCCTATCTGCAGTACACAATCCAGTAACTTTGTAACAAGATACCCCTTGGTAAGACTGGTTGTCAGAATTTTGTGTTAATAACGCCCCGTGTAAGTAAAAGATATTCATATAGATCGCTGACTGGTGACACCTAAGGCGCGTACCTACTTGTTTGTCGCCCGTCGTCGTGTGCAAATCTTCTTCTAACCGATGCATTGCTTAAAATTTTCAGTTCTTTTTTAATTCATGTTTTGTGATGGTAGTAGGCTCGCCACTATTACATGGGACGTAAACATAACTGGTGAAATGTGGGTGTAAACGTTTCTAAACGTCAATAAAAGTATTTTTCATGTTTTTTCTAATTAGGCACGAACTTAAAACGACAGGAATCCGCTGGATGTGAGAAGCACAGAACCGGTCGAAGTGGTGGTGATTGGGGGAGGCCTATGTCCAGCAGTGGATATTATCTACTGAAATTATGATGCATGATGAGCTACGGAACCCTCGAATTGCAAGATCGACTCGCACTGAACCGGTTATTTTATTATTAGAATATTGCGTAAGGTTAAAAAATATGTTTTTAAATTAAATGTCAATGTCTTAAATTGATTATTATTACGTTATTTAAATGTTGTTTATTTTTAATGAAATGGCGAATTTTTTTCATAGTTTTAAGTGGGTATTAATCATCTTTTATTTAAAAAGCCACATTTATTCTATTGTCGGTTGAAATTAATTCGAACACTATGTCTTTTCAAATTTGTATTAGTACAAGATAAATTGCCTGGTTCACGAAATAATTAGCCACCAGCCCCACAAACCCAATAGCCCCACATAGCTGCCAACCCTATGAAGTTATAAACCTTCCGTTAGTTAAGGCGTCAGTGGGTTAGTGGGGTGGGGGTTATGTAAAGGGTAAATACAAATTCCCCACCCCACCAACTCCATAGCAACAAATTCCTTTTATTCCAGTCACCAATTTCACAAAACCACAAGCCCCTCATAGACCCACGAAGCCACTAGCCCTGCAAGTTCACTAGCCCCTCGTAGCCAGTAGACCCACATAGCCACGAGCCCCACAAACCCAATAGCCCCACATAGCTACGCTACGAAGCTATAAGCCCTCCGTTAATTAAGGGGATAGTGGGTTGTAGGGTGGGCGTTGAGTATGTACTCAATAGCCACAAATTCCAACTACATACCTCTCATAGACCCACGAAGCCACTAGTCCTAAAAAGTCACTAGTCATTCATAGCCACGCAGCCCTAAACAGTAATTGATCCTAAAAAGCCCCAAATCCCACATAGCCACGAGCCCCCTTACCCACAAACCCACAATCTCCCAATTTTATACAAATTGTGTTACTTTTCATACTATAAACAAACAAACCCCTTCTATTCTAGCCACGAATCCCACATAACCACGAGCCCCTTACCCACTAACCCCACAAAACCACGAGCCCCTTACCCACTAACCCCACCAAACCACAAGCCCCTCTAAACGACAAATTGTGTTACTTTACTACAAAAATTCGTTCTCATTCGTTTACAAATGTCTTGTGCGAAACTGGTATACAAGTAGTTCTGTCGTAACACACCGGTTGTGGCAACACCGACTGGTCTACTGAACTTGCGCTAATAACTACGTTCTTACTTTCCAACGAGGCATGTGCGTAAACAAAAATAGCATCGTGGCTGCATTTCATGAAGGGAAATATTTAGTTGGGCGCAATGACGTATTATAAATAGACGCGTCATACACGAACATTAGAGCACTCAAAATTAGCCTCAACCATCAATGTAGCTACCTACTAGTACATACAATCAAATCAGTGGTAATGCGCGAAGAACAGTAAAGACCCATACCGATTCCTGTTGTTAGGAAGAGATAAATATATATATTTAGTTACGTCACTAGCGTTGCGCCACGTCACTGGATGGTACGTGACTAATAATTGCCTCGCATATATCTTGCCAATATTGAGCGCCGGTAACGTATCTAAATATCATTGGTTGAGCCCCTAAAAATTATGATGTAACTTTTTAGAACGAAGTTCTAAACACAGCTTACAGGAGTAAAATTGTGGCAATCATTGAAAGACCTTATGGCCCCCTCCAAGCGAGTTTTTATTATATGTAAGAAAGAAACAGAGAGAGAGTGAGTTAGTTTTCATGGTTTTCGAGGATGCTGAAGCCAATAGCGAGGTCAAAATGAAAATCCAAGATGGCGGCAGGGAAATTTTTATATTTTTCAACATGGGTGTCGTTTTTATTGTTTCAAAGGGTGCTGTTTAAATAAACGAGCCTCGAAAATATTTTTGTTCTTCTAGTAATGTACACTATAAAAAATAAATGATTCTCTTTTTAACTTTCTGGCCGTTTCTCAAAGGTGGTCGCAGTAACTAAGCAAGGGCATCTCGACGAAGTGGGTTAGGTAAGGTTAGAACGCGCGCGAGCCGAGCGAGCGAAGCAAGCAAGCCGCGGGAGCCCGTTGAGCGCTACACCCAAGTTGATCGTAGTTACTTATCACATAGTTCACACGGAGTTTTTGCGCCACTTCTTCTTCCCAGCTAAAGCCCAAAAAAGTATAAAGGGCTGGTGTAATTTTGACGTCCGAGAAGGGCTGAATCTCAGCCTAGTTTAAATTAATTACTTTTGATCATTTGGATGAATGTGTGAAGAACAATTTATTATATACACATACACATATGTACATATACTCACGCCTTCTCCCTATAGAGGTAGGCAGAAACTTATTAGGCGATCTTTACATACTCCTTTCGCTTCCTTTATCTTCATACATCTGGTCATACACGCACCCTGCAAGCTGTTTTGTACTCCTCGTCACTCGTCCCTACAGGTTCATTAAAAAACCAGCATCAGACAGCATCTGTCTGGCATTAATGCTGAAATGAACCTTTTTGGCGCGTCCGTGAGGCACACACTGTTGAACCTAGTTAATTAAATTCACTTTTTTGTTATTTATTTTGTGTTTCACGAACTGTGTCCAAATAAACGGTATTCTTTCTTTCTTTCTTTCACACCGGTTGCGAATACTACGCGCCTGACCTGTCTGAAGCACATCACCAATAAGGTCACTATATGTCCTCCTAGGGCGCCCTCTCCCAGCGTCTCCATTCACATCTGCCTTGTAAATACCTTTTGTTACTCGCCCTTCATCAGTGATGTCAATTTAGTCCCTTCGAGGCTAGATCTAGCCCTTTTTACACGCTTTATGTTTGTTTGTAACCGATTCCTTTGGACTTGATTTTGACCCACTTCAAACGGTCAGAATTAATATAAACTTTGTAGACTTATCGAGGACCGATGACAATTCAATAAAAAAAAAAAACAACGCTTTTGTAGACTGCAAACCTAAAAAAAATGAAAATAAATAATAGGTTAAAAAAGCTAAAAAACACGCTTTAAAAACCAAACTAAAAAACTATAAAAATACCTCAAACAGCACTCCACGCTTTTTTTAACTATTTTCTGCTTTTTTAGTTTGGTTTTTAAAGCGTGTTTTTTAGTTTTTTTTTTTACTATTATTTTCTTCTTTTTCAGCACCATAATGGGTAAAACCATATAAACATAAACTACGAAAAAGAAAGAATTTTAAGTCCCTAAATTCCATACCATAAATATGAACTGGCCTTACCAAGTTAAACCAAACTTACTAAACATAGGTATTCCAAAAGAAACTCCTTAAAAAAATTGTATCCAATTTAAATTTATACTGAACAAGGCAGCGCGAAATGAGGCCCAAGCCCAACCATCAACCTCGTTAGCGCAAAGTTAAACCCTTCAAGAGGAATTAGATGAAAACTGCTATTTAGATTTTATAATCCAGAATGATGTATTTTTATTAAAAACTAGCTGTGCCCGCGACTTTGTTCGCGTGGATTTTCCAAAATAAAAGTAGCCTAAGTTACTCCTTATTACATCAGCTACCTGCCAGTGACAGTCCCGTCAAAAATGGTCCAGCCATTTCAGAGATTAGTGGGAATAAACAGACAGACAGACAAAAATTTTAAAAAATGTTATTTTGGTATATGTACCTTATCTGTTGTCTTATGCATGTAGCGAAAAGCGGTTATTTTAATATTACAAACAGACACTCCAATTTTATTTATATGTGGAGAAGTATAGATGTATAGATATTTACACATTACCTATTCATGAAATCCATTTTACTAAAAAATCTATATTTTTAATTTTCGTTATTTAGTAATTTAGGGCTATTTTAAAAAAAATGTGCTAATCTAGCCCTTTTTTAAACTCGATTTAGCCCCAAAACCTGACACCCAGTTGGTAGCACTGCCCTTCATTCATCCTCTCAATCTCAACGTGACCAAACCTTTTAAGCATACTCTTTTAAATTTTTGTCACTAGATCTTCTTTTTAAGCGTACCATTGCCTTATAGGTAGTACATGCGTCCTCACGGCCGTAGCCTTCGCAGGAGACGCCCTGGGCGTCGGGAATCCCAGGCTGATTCCCGACCACCGTAGGCACGGGCTGGCGGACGGCGAGTAATGGGTAGCTCGCCGTCCGGTAAGGACCAAGCCCGGGTCGACGGCGCCTTGTGTTCCACGCGCGCCTCATAGAGATGTCAGCATCAACTGATGGGGCCCGGAAGGGCGGAAGCCTGCCAGGGGTGCGGGTTGTTCGAAAGAGATACCGCGGCCCCTGACACACAGGCAACTGAAGGAACACGGGTGGGTTTTAGTCAGTAAAAGTCTGAGACGCCCTCCTGCTCCACCCAGAGCGGGAGAAGTGATTTGATGATTTCCCACCCAAAAAAAAAAACCATTGCCTTATGAGATTATTCCCCAACCTATCATTCATAGTCACCCAAGACCAGACAAGAAAACACTAACTAGGTAAATTGTGACAAGATTTTTGACCTTTTTAAACAATGTTTGTTTTATAAGGCAGTGACAAAAATATTCATGTTTTTGCACACTTATTTAATTTAATGATTTTATTCATGAGTTACTGAATAATAAAATGCTGCCTTTTTATGTCGTCCGTTATAATTGGCTTACGGAAAGATTTCGTGACAGTCTCTAGGTCACAGGCAATTTTCGCCCAAACTTTTTGAGACGTAAGAATTTGAAAATGCGGCACAGAAAAGTCTTATCATCGAAGTGAACTAAAAGTGAATCTTTGACTCTTTGGGCCAAAATTATGGGGTCAAAATATCTACTGAAACTATCATCTGCCTAGACTTTTCCCAACTATGTTGGGGGTCGGCTTCCAGTCTAACCGAATACCAGTATTTTACATGGACCGACTGCCTATGATAATCTGACCTTTACAACAACAAAAAATACGTAACAGTTTGCAGAGGTACCTGTACTTTC
The DNA here is from genome assembly GCA_949091785.1 of Polymixis lichenea. Classification (NCBI taxonomy): domain Eukaryota; kingdom Metazoa; phylum Arthropoda; class Insecta; order Lepidoptera; family Noctuidae; genus Polymixis; species Polymixis lichenea. The sequence continues at coordinate 12,319,693 of OX420959.1, forward strand.
TAGGAAAGGATTTTTCGAAACTCAACCCCTTAAAGGCTATCGTATACTGGCACGACGCGATGGTGCGACGCAATTTAGGTAGAACCATTTCCATGAAGTTTTCATAGAAATCGTTCTATTAGAGTCGCATCCCGCCTGACTGAGGGAGCTTTAACGCGTCTAACTTGTTAATTTGATGTGAAAATTTGTGAGGATGGATGGTTGGATGGATGTTTCTTACTCTTCCACACAAAAACAGCTAAATGGATTTGGATGAAATTTGGCACACAGATAGATTGTAACAGGAAACTTTTTATCCCGGTAGTATGTTCGCTTGGGATAATTTTTGGCCTCTACGCGGGCGAAGCCTCTTGCAAAACTAGTATAATGTACTAAAGAATTTACAGCTCCGTCCCAGCATATATAAACAATAATTTTGCTTAATGTCATTATAATCTTTTTTTAAATATTTTTTCCAACAGAATAACTGTCAAAAGTCATGTTTTTAATGTTACTAAGTTACTATAACTTTATTTATGTATGAATAACTTAAAATATCTACCTTTACTGTATGTTAATGTATAACCTTTAATAGGTATTTAAGAAACTATGCGAGTAAATATACTTAGATACTAGCTTTTACCGCGACTTGTCCCGCGTGGAGGTCAGAAATTATTCCACGGGAACGTACTACCAGGATGAAAAGTATCCTATATCTTAATCCAGGTTATAATCTATCTGTCTGCCAAATTTCATCCAAATCCGTTCAGCCGTTGTTGCGTTATTGAGTAACAAACATTCAAACACCTAAATATTCAAACATTGAAATTTATAATATTGGTAGAATATTCGATTCTGTAGGCACAAAGCGATGTCATTATTATTTATTTATTAAAATCTCCCTTACAACTATAATAACACGTATATACTTAATACGACAGCGCAGTCTTAAAATTAACTCACTCACTTTTAAATTTAAACTTTGAAAAACGTAAAAACACAATATCCTACTAATCTTAAAATAAATAATAATAATAGATTAAAAAACTAAAAAGCACTCTTTAAAAATCAAACTAAAAAAGCACCCCACGCTTTTTAATAAAATTATATTAAAACGGTTTTTTTTTTGTTTTTTAAACTATTCTTTTATTTTTTATTTTTTATTCTGCTAACTACAAAAGCGTGATTTTTTTTTATTATATTATTGAATTGTCATCGGTCCTCGATAACTCTGCAAAGTTTAAAGGAAATCTGACCGTTTGAAATGGGTCAAAATCAAGTCCAAAGAAATTGGTTACAAACAAACAAATATGCTTACAAACATACAGGTGAAGCTAATAAAAGCGTGTTAAAAATGGAAAACCTCAAGCGGCGAAAGTGTAACAACCTTGTTAGTAGTTATATTTTTGAGCCGTTTGGGGTTAAAACCCTCGGGCCGTGTGGGGTCCGAGTGCTCATGCTCTCTATGAGGAAATCTTGAAACGGCTGGTTGACACTTCCCGTGACCTTGGCCAGAGCATTGCCATACAACGTGGCAATGCAGCCAATCTCTTGGGTACATTACCAATCGACAGCGATGCGGATGAGTTTTTCGACGCTTTGTTTTATTTAGTTTATTCGTTTTAGTTAAGTTAGGATTTAGGAAATTTGTAATTTTTTATTAATTTGAACTACAATAAAACGGTTATCAATTCTATAATATCAATATTAAAAAAAAAATCTAATGATAATATGCATGTGAATGTTTGTATGTTTCGATGTTTGTTTAAACTGTTGTTTAAACTCTTCACTACTTTTAGGATTCGATTTTTGACGTGCAAACTTCTTTAGGCGCTTGATCAGTTTTTAGGTGAACAAAAATCATGGAACTCGCGTGATCGACCCCGAACGCTTTCCAGCGAGCACACGTATAAGTCGCGCGTTGATGTCTTTTACACGTAATTGTTCAAGTTTTCATTTCTGTCGGCACTCCCGGAGTACCACTTTTTTTTTTCAGCATGCATTGCACTACTGGTCAAGTACTTTCATTTGATAAACATATAGAGGGGGTAGTGAGAAAATATGGAATCCGCCATTTTCATGAAGCTGAGCTGAAGCAGTGGTGACACAATGGCCGTGACTTACTAGTTGTAGGTCGTAAATTTGAACCCAGATAGTCGCTTTACTTTGTGTAAATTATTTCATCACCACTGCTTTCAAAACGGTGAAGGAAAACATCGTGAGGAAACCGGCATGTACTAGAACCGAAAATTCGAAGACATGTGACATCTACCAACCCGCACTGGGCCCGCGTGGTGGATTACGGCCCACTCCCTCTCACAGAGAGGCGGCCTGTGTCCCAGCAGTGGGAACGTAATAGGCTGATTATACTTATGCAAATAAAAAACTTTATTCATGAAGAAAACGCGGGATAATCCTTGCCAGTATTTCTATAATATGTGTCTGTTAATCTCGGAAATTACTAATTAAAATTTGTTAGTTAATTTATTTTGTTTACAAGTTTTTTTTTATAGTGTTACCAACGGTTTATTTATGGAAAATCACTGGTATATTGATGACATGTAAATAAGTATAGAATATTAATGGTGTCTATGGGTTTTTCACTACAACATAAAAATTGTCGTTAAGTTTAACAACCTTCCTTACCAAGGGGTATAGACAAGACATTGTCTTTCTGTTCGGTGAGTATTAAATAAAACGTTGCATTTTTACGCGGCAAACTGCCCGTAAATGACATAACGCAGAGATATAAGAAAGGCATGGTCCGATGGTCGCCTGTTGCAACCGAATGGCGAAATGTTGAGTCAAACGACGTAAAACTTGCTGCTTGCTCGTATCAAAGAGTAGTGCAGAAGGTTTACTTTGCCAAGTGGTTGGTCGACTCTTCACGTGACCAGAGGGCTGACCTATTTTTATTACGTCAAAGAATCAGCATTGCCATTCAACGTGGCAACGCTGCCAGCCTTTTGGGCACTTTTTCCACTGACAGCGATGCGGACGAATTATTTGATGCCCAGTGAGCTCTTCTCCTTTTTTTTATATTCTTATACATAATAATTTTTTTTTTCAGTTTATGTACAGAAAGTTTGTTTTATGCTACGGAGAAAACCGGCGCTTGCATACATAGACACGTCCGTATGGCGAGCGCGAACCGATGCGTTAAGATAGCAGTGAAATTCAAATCTTAGTTTTTTTGGTCAGTGATAGCTTGTTTGTTGATTCAAATTCACTTCGCGGCAGTTATGATAGAATAATTACTAAAAGTTTAACATTTAAAAACAGTTGTGTAACTTTTAAATTTGGTATATCTGATGCCGCAGGAGACCCGGCAAACGCTGAAGATTTGCCAAACTTAAGTGGCAGCGGGCAGGGTAGATGCACACATTGCTCGTAGGACAGATGGCCGATGGAGCCGATAGGTTCTGAAGTGGTGACCGCGTACCGGAAGACGTAGAGTGGTAAGGCGTCCCACAAGATAGACCGATGACCTTGTGAAGGCCCCAGGAATCCGTTGGATGCGGAAAGTACAGTCCACTCCCTCTCACAGAGAGGAGACCTGTGCCCCAGGAGGAGTAGAAGGAGGTCCCAGGAGTGGGAACATTACGTATAGGCTGATTCTATATGATTATGCACTAGAATGTCCCACTGTACCTTCGGGCTTACACTAGCTGTTTGCGAAGCGTGTCTTTGTGTGCAGTTGACCTTTTGTATATATCTCATTTATGTCATTACTTTTAAAGAGACTGCTTGAGCAGTGCACGGATATAGGCGTTGCCCGAAATATGTGGTTAGTAAAAGTATGTTGACGGTTGTAGACACGGCCTTAATATATTTTACTTTAAGACGTAAAGATATTGCGGCGGGACTTTTTCGCGCACTGAATATTCAACGCACTTCTTCTTGCCGTGTCGATAGCTGTCTAAATGGTCAGCCCAGAAGTTGGCTACGAGCTTGGCACTGTGGCGGCAGTATAGTTATGAGGAACAGGGTGTAAAGTTCAGTCGTACTCATTAGAAAAGGGAGGATCCTCCGACCAGACGGGTGTTGTGTACGGTGGATAACTGCCCGACGGTTGATTTTTATTTTCCTTTTGGGTATGCGGGAGAGGCCGTGACAACTTAAACGGACTTTCCTGTGGTTGCCTTAAGGAAACTTAAAGCCTCCAGCCGGGGGCGTAATACTACTTAAGCTATGCGACTTCATGTTGAGGGCACCCCCTGTGGGGTATGGGCCTTGGCTCAGGGCATCACTGGGAGACAGCAAGTTGAGACAGGCTGGATCAAGTCATCATTATTATTATCAATCGGGGAATTTAACTCTACAGGCTCAGCTGCGGCGCGGGCTGGGGTTTCAACGTCAAGGGTCGGTGGGGGGTCTCATCGCTAACTTGGGTTCATCGCGAGGCGCGAGGACCTCGGCAGCGAGGTCGGAATGACAGTTGTTTGTATGTGCGAAATGTACTGGTGGGCTTATTGCTTTCTTGGAGGAGAGTAATGTGGTCATTTGGGTCGGAGAGAATATGTCTCGGCCGGCGAATTCTACTAATCCTACTGGGGACATAAGTAGCGGGCCCGACGGTTGATGTCGGGATGTTGTATACAACGTGTAACGGAAAGGGTATATTCATACCAAGGGCACGGCTTCTTTGGATGATAACAAACGACATTTGAAGGGTTTTTTAATCCTATCTCAACATGTTCAGAGGTTATGAGAATTTTTAATACATTATTACCAGACACCGAACTTTTCAAATTGAAATAAAAACATCGCTCGGAAGAGATTTATCGTGATATTGGCAAGTAACGTGGAAAGTTATTGACCTACGTAGTGCGGTGACACGTTTGTTATGATTTGAATTTAAGAAACATATGAAACCGAAAATGTGGTATCAATTCTTAGAGTATTTTATTTTAAGCTGAAACTATGTATAGTGATTCTATACCAGCTGTTATCTTTAGTGCTTAAGGATAGCAATAGGGTTTCTGTTACACCCTGTATAAACCAGTCGCTCGGTAAACTCTGATTGCGCTGTGCATGATTTGTGTGACGGGCCTTTGATGCGTAGTTTGCATGTGGCGTTATAGATCCCGCCACAGCTCTTTCAGCAGCGTCCATCAGCTGCTGTAGCGTGCAGACAGCAGGACACACTGGACAATATATTAAGTGCCCCATTATTTGTGGGACAGCGCCACATTTACACTCCAGGGCGGAGTCATCTCTGAATCTCCATCTGAGCAGGAATAATGAAGGCACTGCTTTGCTTCTAGAGTTGAAAATCAAACAGTGCGTTTTTACGACGCGCTGAGTTTTACTGAGTCGTAATCTCAATCCTCTGTTCAACACCAAGAGTTGAAAATACCGTGCGCGATAAAATCTCGACGCGATATTTTACCGTGCGGGTGTAGTCTATGTCCTTTTAGCTTTGAAGGAGCTCATGGTTGAATAACAACAACCGCACGGGTCGAAGAATGATGTTACAAAAAAAGCACGCTCTAAAAAGTATGAAACAAAAGAATAAAATGTGCTAATTAATCTCTTTCATTTGATACCCAATACGGCATCATTTTTTTATTTTTTTTATTTCTTTATTTATGACTTTTTGTCTTTTAGAGCTTGCCATATTTAATGTGACGTCATATAGCCTATAACTAGCGGACAATCAAGATGCTTCCAACGATAAATTATGATAAGGAGTTTAGAAGTAATGAGGGAACAGATTAAAATACAGGATAAGCTTTTATCCAGCGCGCAAACTGTAACCATGAATTCAGCGTATCATTCTAGACCTCCCAGTGCAGAAATTTTTCGTCAGTAATACAACAAAAAAAATCAGCTATTCCATACATTTTGACCGCGTAGGTATGGTAGTTTTCTATGAAACAGCAGATTTTTTTTTTCTTTAAAACCGACGTAAAATTTTTGCGCTGGGGGGTCTAGAATGATATGCTGAATTCATGGCTACGGTTTGCGCACTGGATAAAAACTTATCCTGTACATACTACCCACATACATACAACATATATATATATGGTCAAAATCAAAAGTAATTTGTTCAAATTAGGCTGAGAATCAGCACTTTTCTTCAAACTGCAAAATGCAACTTCAACTTCAAAATACATAAGACAGTCCCCCAAAACGCCCGCCCTTCACCACTTCCTAGTGCTGGAAGAGAGAAGTGGCGCAACAAACTCCCCAGCAGCACAGCTGTCTGTTTAGTCGGATAGACTTGATTCCATACATACATAGGAAAAGTAATAAACATTACGAGATACAGAACATTAATTAAATAATTAATTAGTCATTTGTCAGCTAACCATGCCAATATACCAACAAATAAAATGAAAACTTAACTCAAGCACAACAAATAAAAAAGTAAACAAAACATAATACCAAAATAAAATAAGCCTCCTGGTATAAAGAGTGTGACAATGCAATGCTGGATTGCTTACATACGCAATGCTGGTCAAAAATAAAACCCTACTTTTTGCTTCGCCGTAGTCGGGTAAAACAAAATTCTCTAAAGCAACGAGGCGTTACAATCTATCAATAACGCCCAGTTACTTAACAACTCGTTAACCTTCAACACTTAAGGAAAAATCATACAAGAAAATCTAGCCAAGTCGATAAAATCTAGACTAAAATCTAGGCTAGTCTACGTAGTGAAAGTGTCATCAACTTATCAACAGTTACATAATAAGAAACGGGTTTTCCTAGAACACGTTTCTTCAATGTATTAGGACATGTAATGAAGGTACTTGCTATATTATTATTGCTAACTTCTACCCGCGGCTTCGTACGAAAGGCGACCAGTCATTTTTCATACAAAGTTAGACTTAAAAAATAAAGTGTCGTACAGTAAAAAAAATAGGTTATTCTGGTTGGGGAACTTTTCCTTATCATTTTTGACTAGACCACCGAATCTCTACGACCATTCCTTCATATGTTTTTTTTTTTGTAAGTTTAAAAATCTAGTTCAATAATACACTTTAATAAAATATACGTGATAAGTTTTTAACCAGTGCGCAAACTGTAACCATAAATTCAGCATATCACTCTAGATCTAGAAAAAAATCAGCTGTTCCATACATTTTGACCGCGTAGGTATTGCACTTTTCTATGAAACAACTGATTTTTTTGTATTACCGACGAAAAATTTCTACGCTAGAATTATATGCTGAATTCGTGGTTACAGTTTACGCACTGGTTTAAAACGTATCCTATATAACTACGGCGAAACTGAATGAAAGGTGATCTTGATATTAAGGTGAAACCCTAATTGCTCTCACTGCCATTTTGTCGCTAGATGGCGACACATCCACAATTTCGAACATTTTCAATTTTTACACCTATCATAGAAATTTTTAATAAACAACTTTATTCTTAGCGAAACCTAGGGCATTAACTTGATTTTTTTAGATCATCACTGTGCTTGTTAACTGGTATCATACAAAGATTAGAACATAATAATGATTTAGCCGCGTGAATTTACTCTTTACACACACATGCAAAGTAAATAGTAGTAACTTCCGACTCCACTAGATGTCGTTTTATTCAAACATGGTTGGAAATTATAAAGAAAGAGGACCAAATTATTTTTAAGATGAATATCCTTACATTATAGCAAAAACCGAAAACAAATATTAATTTACTAATTGAGCATACTTTAAATTACTAGAGGATTGTTATGTTCCAATCTACTTCTTAATAATATAATTATTGGGATATGCATACTTTTGTTTCTAGGCTCGTTATCAGATACCTTTTCACCATAACAAATTATTTTGGGTAATAAAGGTATATTGTACCTATATAGGTTGTTGTAATGTGACTGAACCTAAATAGTACCTAACGTGTAAATAAATTGTGACCTATACTAAATAAATAAAAGATTATGTATTCAATTGTAAAGCGTTTTATTGTATCTTACTATAAATCAATAATATTTATCTATGGTTAATATTTTCATACAAATATCGTTTTATTTACTCTCACTGCATTTACCTAAATATTTTCTGGTTGGATTCAAACCATCGACTCGTACCACCACACAAAGATAACATACTTTTTTCAATATTATGATATTTACAATTATGATTCTGAATTTAGTATTAGAAAGAATTATGTACGTAGATTACAATTTATGTAACATCACACGTAAGTGTAAGTATCTTACACAACAACACACAAGTGGTTGCTAGCTAACCATAACATTTATGTTTCAAGAATACCCACTTATTATACAACTTTGAACAATAAATATTCTTTTACAATTGAATTGTTTGGCTGGTACCTAAATACATGAGTGAAACATATGTACACAGAAAAATCTTATAAACTAACAAATAACATAAACTATACATCGCTACGTACAAAAATAGCATAATAATTAGTCTATAATGTTCCCACTGCTGAGACTCAGGCCTCCTCTGAACAGTGGTGATGAAATAATTTACACAAAGCAAAGTGTCGGCTTGGATTCGAACCATCGACCACCATACAAAGATACATAAAAAATACTATAATAAAATATCTTCTCTTCTACATGCTACTTTTTGCTGCGCCGCCGTCGCCGCGCAGTATCAATCTTCTGCTTGTCACTTTTTACTCTCATTTATATCATTTCCGTGCGATCTGAATCAATTGCTGGGAGACACAGTTTTCGCTGCAACAAATGAATTTACAGTTTTGTTAGACTATTCTTACTGAACCCACACCTCAGAAACCTGAGGAATAAGTTAGGAAATGAGTAAGACTTATATTTTTCATACCTTTTAATTCCTTGATGTCTAGACATTTAGCATTTTTCTCAACTCGTCTCAAAATAATTTCCAGCAGTACACATGTTTTGAAAAATGTTACCAACTTCGGCATCATAGCGTTGATAAATTCCTCATCCCGGTTAACTTCTATGACAGTCAATGGTTGGGTGACAGATATAAAGCAAATGAAGTAACATTTACTCATTTTGGTAATTCGCAATTGACCCTGGACCTAGAATCAAAATAATAATAGCTGAGAAACAATCCAAGAAATACATTATATTTATACATACATGAACCAAGAAATAATGATCTTTGTTACTTACTTGATAATAATAATTATGCTTTTTGTTCATAACTAATTGATGTTCTTTCCACATTTAGTTGATAAGCTTCAGTCTGTGGATCGGGTTGCGGCCAATTAAAATCAGCAGTCTCTACTTGCTCTGTAACAGATTCAACTCTATTAGAGCTAGAGCTGCAGGCTATGGCTTCGTAACGAATTTGTGGTATACCACGTGAATACGTTTTGGGCGTATCTTGAGCTGTGGAAGGGTTGGATAGCTGATCATGATCTTGAGTTGTATTTGGACTGAAATAAAAAATAAATAAATGAAATAGGTACAGTTATTAAAAACAATGTTGAGAGACAGAAAAATATTGATATGTCTGTACCTACCTAAACACAGCAGGGCAGTCCGCGGTTTCTTCCACTACTTTTTTTTTCTTGTTACGCCATGCTTCCAGCCGGCTGCAATTTGATAAAACTTGCTCAATACACTACTTGAAACTAACCTTATCGAGCTAGCCGTTTCTTTTTTTCCTACTGTTATCGACGAGACACAATAGATAAACAATTGTCATAAATCTCCTGGAGGTATCGTAACAGACAAGGGTCTACAGAAGAAATGGCGGCAAACCAACGGCAAACCAACGGCAAACGAAGACATTACATCACGGGCCAACGAGTATCAAATACACTCATAGGTACATTCACGTAAATCTGATTCGAAATCTTATGGGAATCTGATTTACTCACTAAAAATCATTAGAAGAATTTCCATGATGTCTTTTCAATGTTGCTTGCACTTTTTTCCGTGATTTTCGCGGCCCTGAATACATATGTCGTATATAGGCAAGTTTATTAGTCGGATTCATCTTAGGCAGAGATGCAATTCAATCTGTAATCAAAAAGAATAATTAAACACAACAGCAAAAGTATCGTAATTATGAAATGCTTCAAGAAATTTGTATTAGTCAGAAATAACACCACCATTTGTCACCATCAATCAAGCTGTCATGCTGTCAAGCTGTGTGTGAAAATTTGCAAAACAAGTAACAACTGACAGAACATGAAAACAGACCAAATAGAGATGTCAATCTGAGATCGATTGAGCAAAGAATCGATTTTTTGGAACAAATAAAAACGTTTTTTCAAATCGATATCTAGTACTGAATCGATACAGGGAATCGATATTTCACCCTAGAACATCAGTTTTTGTTTGTTTGAATTGTTAAGAATTGTGGTTGCGGGAAAATTACGAAGCATATCCAGTGCAAATCCTTTTGCGTAAAAATACGGATTTTTTCCAGATATGAGACCAGGAATCGTTTTTTCGGTTTTTTTTTTCAAAACGACAAGGGGCACCAATTTTTTATGTAGGGGCACATTTACAGCAGATTAGGCACCAACTATACGTTCCACTCATATAACTATAGGAGACACTTTCTTGCTAGGGTAACGTACACCCCGTAAACCCCTACATTGCAAATTTCATCGAAAACGAATGATTGATTTTTGGAAAATCATTTCTTTATTTGTGAATCGATTTTTCATATTTCCTTTCGAATCAATTCAGTAACGGATCTTTTTCAGAGAGTTTTTTTTGGTTCCTTTCGTCCCTCCCTCTGGGACAGGCAAAGTGAGTTTTTAGAGAGAATTGACGTCCCTATTAGGGGGAAATATTTGAAATTTAGAGTAGGTAGGTATGTGATGTGATGACAATCAACGAGTGTTGCTAACGTTTGATTTTGTATTTCCTCTTCTAAATCTTACACTTTTTAAAGTTTTAAGGGTAATTACTATTATAATATAACTCTGTATCACCTTCAAGCAGAAAAGCATCCTTTGTACATAAAAATAACACTTACCGTCAATAAAACACAAAAACACTTCACTTTTAAATAAAAACTCTTTCACGGATGGCACTCGTATGAATGGTTCTCAGTAGTAGCCTCAGTCACCAATTCTAAACCTGAATGGTGCTTACTACTTACTTAGCTGTTCAGACGAGCGAAATTGGAACTACAGCTACCATTTTGAGAACGTCATTTCGCTGACAGTTAAAAACCCTGAAACCTTAAATGAATGATGTACAGCAGTGGTGGCTCTGACTTGTAAGTCAGAGCCACCACTGCTGTACCTATATCATTCATCGTTTTAAATATCAGAACATCCTACAACTTACTACTAAAATACTGCCCTATGTTTTATTTCCCCTTTTTCTTGGTAAACTTCTTAGATGGCAAGACCAATTTATTTCGACGCACTTTGACGTGTGCTAATAATACTAAAATGTGCAATTGTTATGAAAAATCAATGTGGTTTGTCTGTGTATTCACTTATCTTGCTGGTTTCACATAAATTAAATATGATTCAATCAATAGATGTAAGTAGTACCTACGTGTCACCATTGCGTAGGTAGGTAATTAGAAAAAAAATAGGTAAATTTGCCTACGCTGATCGCCTGATTTAGGTATACCCTAAGTTTACATGAACTTCTATTCTCTGATTTTATTCAACCCAAACCAATGAATTAGTACCTAACCGTGTCAGAAAATGTATTATCAGTACCTACTTACATACAGTAGAAAGATTTTTAAATCTTTAGGTACTTTATATTTAAAGTAGATATTACAATAATTAGGTACATTAGTATTGTATCTGTGTGAACCAAATGCAGATCGCAGATATTTTTTTTCACTTTCTAGCATTCTTTCTCATTCCCTAATAAAAAACATTTTAACAATCATAAAATGTAAAACCCGCGGGCAAACCCGCGCGCCGGCGCTAACTTTCTAGAAACACAATTTTGGAAACGATTCGCAAGTTGTCAAGACAATCACGCATGGACTGACTGGAGCGTTGCATCGAATCGTTCGAATTTTCGAACAGCGCCATCTATTATAAATGTTTACCGAACGTAAACTCGTAACACAACAGCAAATAGCTCTTTCTCGGTGGTTCTTTAAATTTCTGTTAGATGGCGCGATTCAGGTCACTCACACATGTAAAGATTTTTCGTTTTTTATTGGGTCTAATTCTCCTAGAAATACTGTTTTTTTTATAAAATTTTGGCGTTTGGCGAACATAATACATTATAAAGTCTCATTATACTTGCTTTTATTCTGCAGAAACCGTTTATTTACGGAGATTACAACCCCTGAAAAATGTATGGCGAGGCCTATCTAGGGATCGACCTTAAGTTAATATGCAAAAGAATAGTTTAAATAGGAACACTCGCAGAGGTTTGTTGTCATTGTAGGCAATACATGTTCAAGATGTAGGAATGGTAGTAGAGATTCGGTGCAATAGTGAAATAAAGAGGACTTCTAAAAAAAATTTTTTTGGCTTGGCGTTTGGGCCCAAAATGGCTGTAATCCTTTCGTGTTTTCTTATATATATAAAATTTCCATATTACAATGTTAGTTACCGTACTCCTCCGAAACGGCTTCACCGATGTTTACCAAATTTTATATGCATATTCAATAGGTCTGAGAATCGGCTACTATCTATTTTTCATACCTCTAAGTGATAAGGGTTGTTCAGCCTAAATAATTTATAAGGCAAAACAACGTTTGCTGGATCATCTAGTAATATATAACATTTCCCATGACACTTGGCAATACTGTAGCTTCCTAATAGTGAAAGATTTTTCAGAATCGGATCAGTAGTTCCGAAAATTAACGATTAATTCAGCACATACTTCTAGAGCCCAAACCGTAGAAATTTTTCATCGATTGACAAAAAAAAAGAGAGAGCATTGGTGGCTCAGTGGTAACGGCCGTGACTTATGAGTTGTAAATTTGAATCCAGTCGGACGCTTTAATATAAGTAAATTATTTTATCCCCACTGCTCTCAAAACGGTGAAGAAAAACATCGTGAGGAAACCGGCGTGTCCTAGAACAAAAAATTCGAAGACATGTGACATCTACCAACCCGCACTGGGCCCGCGTGGTGGATTACGGCCCACTCCCTCTCACAGAGAGGAGGGCTGTGTCTCAGTAGTGGGGACTTTAAAGGCTCATTTTACCAACAAAAAAAGGCGTCCTTACTCCAGCCTTCGGTGAATAATAGCGTGATGAGGTGCGCTTACACGAGCAACTAAAATTGCTATGGGGCAATCCTCGTCAAATATGGACAGACACGCACAATATGGAGCAATATGGAGCAACTTAAAAAACCAGGCGATGTGCCTCCCCCGCCGCCTCAGCCGCCGGCCGGTTCCTCTCACAAAAACAAGACGTAGTTATACGTACAAACGAGATAGAAAGAAAATTGACTAAAAATTTCCAAAACAATTGGATATTCGGCAACTCATGAAGTATATGGAGCAATCAGAAGCAATATTGCCGAAACACATCGGCAATTTATTGTTGTTGCTCCAGATTGCTCCACTTATCTGATCCAGATTGATCCATTAGTGTAGCCGAGCAATAATTGCTCAGAAAATTGCCCGTGTTAGAGCACCTTTATGTAATATATTTTCCTCATTAAGTACTTATCATCTCTAATTCGTTTCAAGTAATTAAAATTCTCAATGCCATGGCTGCGACTTCAGTGTCATTTGTCTAGCGTTTACTCAGTTAAGTTTTCGTCGACTTCCGGGCCGATTCGGAAGTTGTCAATAACGAATCGAATTGATTATATTATTTGTTTATCTACTCGTTTACGTACCGTAAGATAGACAGAAAGATAGAATACGACGCATGACGTGTTATGTAAACCATAAAACGGACAGACATTTTAGACTGAGTGACACAGTGGGCGGTCTTATGGCTCAAAACGGTATTTTACAGAAAACCTTTGGATGGAGTAAAGGGAGATGGAGAGAGAATATTGCAGGCAGCCTGTGGTATCATCTAGGAGTGGGTTGTAACAGTTATAATCGCATAACTGTTCCGCCTGCTCCTGTTTTACGTAAATAACAGTTCCAAAAACCTGTTACGAAATAACAGGCTGTTATTTCATTTGTGGGATAGGAGTGGGTTGTAAAAGGTAAAATCGCATTTCTTTTCCGCCTGTTCCTGATCCATGTACACAACGTAGGTGTTTCTCATTCTAACTAAAGTAACTGTCATAAGCGTGAATAGAGAAAAGCCTGTGACTGTCGTGTGTAAGGGATTTTGTTATCTCGAGGAACAGTAGCTGTTATTTCAGTTTAGCTATCACTGTTACAGTCTGTTATCATCAGATAATACCTGTTATATTTCGCTGTTACGATAAATATGTCTCCTGGTATCATCAAAATAATCACTATTTCAGCCGAAAGACGTCCACATCTGGGCATAAGCCTCCCGCGAGCTCCGCCACATTGACCGGTTCTGAACTTCCCGCATCCAGCGGATTCCTGCGGCCTTCACAAGGTCCGGACTGCGGACATACAAACCGAAGTGACTTGCAAATTGCAGAAAATGTAAGAAAATGTCAATTTCGCGGAAGAAACGATAATGGAATAGAACCAATGAGTAAATGACGGCAAAAATACGTTCGTAGGGACGCAAAAACTATTGCTGCGCGATGTTTTCATGCACTGCAACTTCAGAGTTGAAAATCGAACAGTGTGTTTTTTTGACACGCTGAGATGTACTCCGTTGGATTCTCTATAGATACTCGGCTAAACGATAAAATCGCACCGCGATTTTTTTACATGCGTGCGACCGCGAGCTAATAGATATATTCTTGACAACCAGGTCTTACCACAGCTGGTATGAAGCAAGATATACCTAGTGATAATTGCTTATAACAACTGCATACAATGGCAGAACAAAAAAACATAAAACATGGTAACTGTTGAATGAATAATTTGCACATGCGCAGATCAATAAATAATGGAGGGAATAATACGATTAGATTTATTATATTTATGTTAGCATATTTACAAGGAATTTTCCTTCGATTTGTTGACCTACTTGCATTTGCGTAATGGTGTATCACAATAACAGTAAGAATGGCTTTCATTTTGACATTTCAACAACAGTCATTGCGCTATTTACGTAGATAAAACAGGCGAGCTTATTGCTATCAGTCGGGCACAAAGCCAGGCTCCGGGTTGCTATTGAGAAATTCCTTATCCAATAACACTTGAACACAGGACCGCATGGGAGTCGGGAATCCCAGGCTAATTCCCGGCCACCGTAGGCACAGGCTTGCGGACGGCGAGTAATGGGTAGCTCGCTGTCCGGTAAGGACCAAGCCCGGGTCGACGGCGCGTTGTGTTCCACGCGCGCCTCAAAGAGATATCAGCAGCAACTGATGGGGCCCGCAAGGGCCGATGCCTGCCAGGGGTGGGGGTTGTTCGAAAGAGATACCGCGGCTCCTGGCACACAGGCAACTGAGGGAACACGGGTGGGTTTTAGTCAGTAAAAGTCTGACACGCCCTCCCGCTCCACCCAGAGCGGGAGAAGTTATTTGATGATTTCCCACCCAATAAAAAAAAACACAGGATCAACGAGGAAGGATAAAATATTTTGAATTTGAATTTGACTTCGTCCGCGTGGGATTTGGATTTAGTCATGCGAACGAATTTGATTTGATTTGAAACGTAAATTTTATTCCAGGGAAATCATCAAATAACTTCTCCCGCTCTGGGTGGAGCAGAAGGGCGTGTCAGACTTTTACTGACTAAAACCCACCGGTGTACCTTCAGTTGTCTGTGTGCCAGGTATCTCTTTCGAACAAGCCGGCAGCTGTTTATCAGGGCTCAAGCTATCGTCAAACAAAAATGTAATTCAAATTGATTCAGTGGTTATACAGTGCAAGTGAAAAAAAAAGTGTAACAAATATACAGACAAACTAAGAAAAATATAGCTTTAGTATAATCAGCATATGATGTTCCCACAGCTGGGACACAGGCCTCCTCTCTGTGAGAGGGAGTGGGCCGTAATCCACCACGCTGGCCCAGTGCGGGTTGGTAGATGTCACATGTCTTCGAATGTTTAGTTCTAGGACATGACGGTTTCCTCACGATGTTTTCCTTCACCGTTTTAAGAGCGATGAAAAAATCGACAGGATAAACGCATGCTTTTCTTGGAAAAATTCCCATAATCTTTTAAAAGTTGTATTTAACAAGGCATTATCGTCGAAAATGGTACCTTTTAAAGATAAATGATACAGAAAAAACAATGGTTTCCCGAGTTCAAAGTTTAATAAATATTAAACTTCCGGTCTGAGGTAAGGTCAAAGACTTTATTTGTTATGTTTTTGTGTGCATTAGTTAAAAAAAGAATTAGTTGAACTTACGACCGTTTTGCTCAGGGTTACTGGTTCTTTTCCGGGTTGTGACAAAAATTGTGCTTCAGTTTAGAAGATTTTATTTAGAAGTTAAATAAAATCATCGGATGCGGACGAATTTATTGATGCCCTGTGATATTGACATGGAAAAGTGTATTTTAAGATCCATAAATTTACATAAATAAACATTTCATTTCATTTCATTTACCTAAATGATCGACCCGTGCGACTGTCATTACTTAGTAAGAGAAAAAAATAAAGAAAAAATATCTATTGTGATTTGCACAGGAAGATCACATACTAAACTAAACACACAATCGTAAAAAAATATTTAAAAAAATCTTGGAATTGAAAAATAATAAAAAATAAACCAGAAAGACCTGCACGAGGCCAAAGGCTCCTTCCTACCTCAGCGTGATGCTGTGACATTTAAAAAGTGTCGCAGCGCTGGTATTCTAATAAGGCCCGAAACAAGCCTCGTTTCTTTAAGCCTGTAATCTGCCTACATTCAACTATGAGTTTCAAAATAGTCCTGTCTTCCCCTCCACGTGATCTAACAGGTTTCTGTTGAGCAGTCGGCTTCGAACTCACGACCTTTAACTAATAGTTAAGCAATGAATGACTTAATACGACAGACTTAATTGCCTCCAATTACACAGGTCTTGCATTTTGAGTTCAAGTCTGGTTTAAGTCTGGTTTTGGGGATGGACCAGTGTGACTTCTTCAGATATAATGAAGCTACTAACTTTTGGAAACGGTTAGATAACTTTAATTTCGGAGTCGGTGTCTTTGGATATGTACCACAATGCCAATGTACTACAATGCCACATACGAAACTTCAAATCAACAAATTTGGAAAACACAAAAAGTGAAGTGGCGCCATCTACAATGCCATATGCAAACTACTCAAGACTTGACGTCACACCGCAACCACATCAACTACATCGCGCAGGCAGAGTTTACCGCGCAATCTACATATATTCAAAATCCCGACATCAATCGTCGGGCAGTAGCCCACCAGACACAACACCCGTCTGGTCGGAGGATCTCCCTTTACCAATAGAGTATGAGTGATCTTTACACCCTGTTTCTCATACCTCAATAGTACCATAATTAAAAAGTAAAAAAAATACAATCGCTTCCGAAAGAACACTGCGAAGTGAAAAATTACTGTAATTTCGGAAATCGGTGACTTTGGACATGTATTTTAATTTTTGTCACCGACTTCCGAAATTAAAGTAATTTTTCACTTTGTAGTGTTTTTTTGGAAGTCGGTTGTTTATTTTTTTGAAAAAAGTTTTTTATTTTTCAGTTTTTAGTGGTTCACATGTGCTTACCCCTTTCACAGCGTACCGGCGTGATGTTATGTTATCAACTGGTGTAAACAACAGATAGACATGAGATTTCAGGAATCCCAGTCCATTTGCTATCATTTATTGAGGAGTTCCGTTGCCTATCTTCGAAGTTCTTCACCAAATTGAAATGGAATCACTCCGAGAAAGTACTCTTCCAAAAACTACCAAATTGCTTCAAGTGTGCCTATAAAATTTGAAGAGTTCTCTCTATTTCTCCCGGATCCCATCATCAGATCTTGATTTGATGATCATGGGACCACTTGGGGAGAATACCCTTTCAAAAAAAAAAAAATTATCCAAAACGGTCTAGCCATCTTCGAGTAATCGGGGAACATACATTAAAAAAAATAAAAAAGGTTCCGACGAATTGAGAACCTCCTCCTTTTGGAAGTCGGTTAAAAATAAAAAATACTTTTTAAAATCTTTTTGGTAGAGATTTCGAATTTTAGTACTTTCCTGTTTAACTATTTTAACAAAGAAATTCTACCCTTGAAATGGTACTGTTTAGATTGTCAGAGCGGAAGAAAATAAACTTTAAAATTTGGTCTTACAGTTTACAGAAAACCTAATCGATTTTTAATTTTAGTCTTCTTAAAATTTTGGCGTCCCTCAAAATTTGCCGCCGGGCCTCACGGGCCTAAGCCTAAATCCACTACTGCTTATCCCAATTTATTTGTAGTCGGCGTAACAAGTCTTCTTATCCCACACTTCTCTATCAGTCGTCATCTCCGTAGTCACACCCTTTCTAACCATATCATCATTCACACAGTCCATACATCGTTTCTTTTGTTTCTGTACAATAATATTACCTAATTAATTAAGCAAAACATTTAAGTATTGACAGATTTTTACCAAATTTTCAAAATGTGGTCCTAAGACAAACATAAAGCTTGCGGACGGCGAGTAATGGGTAGCTCGCTGTCCGGTAAGGACCAAGCCCGGGTCGACGCGACGGCGCGTTGTGTTCCGCACGCGCCTCAAAGAGATGTCAGCAGCAACTGGTGGGGCCGGAAAGGGCCGATGCCTGCCAGGACCCAGAGCGGGAGAAGTTATTTGATGATTTCCCACCCAAAAAAAAAAAAAAGACAAACATAAAAGCTCGAACTTAACAATCTGAAATCGCCAACCTGTCTTGAGCAAGAATGATGATCCATGCGCGTGTCTTCTCTAAGAGAGGCCTTATTACCCTAGGCAGTTGCAGATTGATATTTTTTCTTGCGCAGTGGTGGCCTAGTGGTAACAACCCCGATTGACAAGTTGTAGGTTGTGAGTTCGATCCCAGATATTTCGTCACCACTGCTCTTAAAAACTGTGAAGGTAAACATCGTGATGTCCAAGAATTAGAAGACATGTGACATCACCCGCACTGGTCCCGCGTGGTGGATAACGGCCCACTCTCTCTCACAGAGAGGTGGCTTGTGTCCCAGCTATGGGAACGTTATAGGCTGATTCTGATAATTATTTCTTGCTTAATTTAAGAACTGTTGATTTATGAGTGAAGAATGCCATTAATTATGTAATTAAGCCTTGAATGGAGACGCTCAAACGAATGTTTTGTAATATTTTACTTCATATAACATGTCTGTGCATAACTTAATGTTATTCGTTGGGAAATAAATATGACTGCCTCGCTATTGCAGAGCATGAGGTCTTGGTTCTGATGCCTAGGTCGGGCAAAGTGTTATTAGAATCTATCTATATCTAAACTAATAATAAAGCTGAAGAGTTTGTTTGCTTGAACGCGCTAAATTCAGGAACTTACTGGTTCGAATTGGAATATTCTTTTAGTGTTGGATAGCCCATTTATCGAGGAAGGCTATAAGCTATATAACATTACGCTAAGACCCTTAGGAGCCGAGCAGAGGGAAAAAAGTCACAAATACGAAGTACTCGCACGGGCAGTCGAGGCGAGCGACGGGGTGGGTCGGGAGGCAAGAAATTTGACGCAGGCAGAAGCTAGTTGTTAGGTCTTTTGGCTACTTTGTATGTGTGCATTTTATAATTCTTATTTTTTTGTTTTTGTGTGTGCGTTTTGTTTGTGCAGAACCAGCAATTTTTATTTCAAGTTAAAAATATCTTTAATGTCGGAAGGCGGTGACAAAAAAAATACAGTCAAATTGAGAACCTCCTCCTTTTTTAAAGTCGGTTAAAAATTAAATAAAATACATATCCAAAGTCACCGACTTCCGAAATTAAAGTTATTTTTCATTTTTTAGTGTTTTCTTGGATGTCGGTTGTTTTTTTTTTTTTAAACGTTTTTTTTTTTAATTTACTTTTGGAATAAGGCTATTTTTTATGCGACTTCAAAAACGAGAAGCTGATGCTGATTCTCAATTCGTTAGTATGTTTTTTTCTTTGTATGTTTGTTTCGCGATATCTCCGTTGATTGTGGATGGATTTCGAAAATTATTTTTTTTAATGGATAGAGTATGCCTTAGGGATGGTCCCATATACATTTAAGTAACTTTGCTTTGGTACTTTTTGCGTTAGCCTCGATTATACGTTTTTAATCCACTTTGTGTACCTATCTTGAGGGCATTCTCCTGCTTTCTGTCACTGTTCTTTTTATAGCAAATAGTGGTATACAAACTGGTGTGAGCTTTTTCTAATTCCCACGGTATTCACGACTGGCAAAGAGCTAGCATGCATTAATTTTAATAAAAGTATATTTTTTATTAATAAAAAACTTTAAATAAATATTTCTTAATATCTATTTGCGTTACACAAAACACGTGCACTTAAATAACACGTGGGTCTAAAATCCTTGATATTAACTTAATTCAAAATTAAGTGTCTGTCTGTCTATCTAATGCTGTGGGGACGCGGTAGAAAACTTGCTGATTTTTTTTTTTTTTGTTGGAGGGCAGCTAGTAGTCCGCATCATGTAAACACTGGTAGTACAACTGAATCCGTTTAGACTAGGCTAAAGGATGATTTTTGGAGAAGCGCAAATTATTTCCGGGAGATCTACAACCCTAGTTTTAGTATATGCGAAACCCGAAACACGTGTCTAGTATTTGTATGTAAAGAATCTATGTACAACATTACAAAACAGTATCATGAAAAATCACACAGTTATAAGCTTGTCATGTTACCCAGTTGTCTACACAAACATGGTCTCCACGCGACCCCCGCGGGTCCAGCGTCGTATTGTGTTCATTGATAATAATTAGGCAGTAGGTACCTAACCGTACGGCGATTGTATTGTAATTAACTGGTGATAACATTTTCCATCACACTTGCAAAACATTTTTGGGAAAAAATTATAACATGGTGTAAAAATTATTGGAAACGATTCCGTTACTTATTCTGAACAAACTGTATTCAGGTTTCGCTTATAACTAAAAATAATGTTGTATACATGTCATACTACGTGCGTACGAGGATAATCTCAAAAAATCTACAATTAGTTTATTTTATATGCAATTGTTTTTAACTTAGTAAAATTATCATTTGTTTTCTGAGAAAAATCTACATTTAAGATTGTGGTTTTCCTGTTAAGGGTAGAAGAACCGTGTTTTTGTGAGTTCAGATCGACACTAATGTTCATTTGCTTGGTTAGATGCGATAAACCACAAAGGTAATTACCTCAGTTGTTAAATAAAAAGCATCTTTAAGGAAATTCAAAATTTGAATTTCAGGTTTAACATTTACATGTCTATTTTTTTTATCGTTTTAATACTTTAAAAGGGTCAATGTACTCATCATTATGAACAAGTTTTACAATGGGATCAACCCTGAAATCTTGGAATAAAAATAAGCAGATCCATACATTTATGTTCGCATATCTCGACGCAATGTATGGAGCAGCCCATTTTTATTTCACGATTTCAGGATTGATGCCACTGTAAAAGTTGTTCATACTAATGAGTACTGTTGTCTGCACGCTACAGGAGCTGATGGACGCTGTTGAAAGTGCCAAGCTCGTAGACACATTTTGGGCTGACTGTATTTAGATTTTTTTTTTTAAACGTTGCCCCACACTAGGAATTACTCCTGTATTGTGGGTGCGTTTACAAACATTTAAATACACATACACAAACAGCCAGACCCGGAACAACTACTTGTAGGTCATACAAATATTTTTTCCGTGCGGGAATCGAACCCGCTACACGCAGCGCAGCAGTCAATCGCTTAACCACTGCGCCAACCGTGCTGATAGAACACGATGATGTGTGATTCCTATCGATACGCTGAGAAAAATAATAAACAACAAATTAAGCTCTTGAGAACTATACAAAGATACGTAATCATGACACATGGTGGCACTACCGTCAGTCTAGACAATTATCAATTAAGAGAAACATAATTATGACAACAACAAATGCGTGTTAAAAATAGTCAATGTTATTCGCACGGAGCGCATTCACGAATATCTATCTACATAAATTTATATCCAGGTATGGCGCACCCATGACAACTACGCTATTCGTTCGCTTCGGTTCCCTACAAAATGGTTGGACTGGATGTTGCTGATCTACGCGTCATGTTCGTGAACGGGGACTGGTCATCTCCTAACTTCTACGGCTTATTTTTAATCTTACATTTAGAATGGTCTCTTTATTTCTTTTCGTTGTTCGCACATATAGAAGCAACAAGACTTATGTACCCAGGATTTTGTTATATCTTGATTTAAAAGAGTATCCTTGAAATTTCTTACCCGTAGAGATCTACGTTTTGGAATAGGCAACTTAGCTTCGACATTCCGACTAACTGGTCGACTTTTTGCACGTTCAAATTGCCTGTAAATGTTTTAATTGAAATAAATGTTTTAATCAATCATTTTGAAATTAATAATTTTTTTCGGGCCAATTACTTCCATATCTTGTTTAAAACTTTAAAATTTTCCTCCGTACAATATATTAATAATAATTGATCAATTTAATACTGAAATGTAAACAACATAATTGAATATTAATTAATAACTTTATATGCATATGAGAATCTTTTACAAACTAGTTATTAATTAAATTTCTATCATCTATTTTTATCTTGAATTCACATTACCATTACAATTAGATAATTTAGCAACTGTCTAGCCTTTCCCCAAGTATGTTGGGGTCGGCTTCCAGTCTAACCGCGAGCAACTGCCTATCTGACCTCCACACCCAGGTAACTGGATAACACGATACCCCTTGGTAAGACTGGTTGTCAGATTTTCTGGCTTCTTCCAACCCGTAACGACTGTCGAAACAAACGCCTTAACGTGCTTTCCGAGACACGGAGAAGACTTGGTATATAAAGATGGCCATGACCCATCTACGGACCGACCACGGCAAGAGTAGCTTAACATGCTCCACCGACAATGTGGCTGTTATTACTCAGCCGCGGGCCCCGTCATAATTAATTATATAAAGTTATTGCACAGGTATAAAATCTTATAACAAACAAACTAGATACTTAATAATTATTTTGTTTTTCTGGGATTCCCATTGCCATTAGAATTGGCTTTGGATAATAATACGCTAGATGGCTAGATTATTTATAGTAATTATTTATGTATAAAAAAATATAATGATACCTGACATGACTGTGAACACGGAGGTCGTTTGCTATGATGTCCTCTTTGCCTTATCTTTTCCCAATAATGTTGGATTGGCTTCCAGTCTAACCAGTTGCAGCTGAATACCAGTATTTTACATGGAGCGACTGCCTATCTGACCACAACAACCAAGTGACTTGGTAAGACTGGTGGTCAAACTTTCGGGTTTCTGTCAACCCGTAACGACTGTCAAAGATCTACGAATGATAGCCGGGAACCATGGCTAACGTGGTTTTCGAAGCACGGAAACGTCTTGATATGTAAAATGGTCACCCATACACGGATAAACCGCGGCAAGCGTAGCTTAACCTGAACTATCGACCCGTACGGCTTTTATTACTTACCCACGAGCCCCTGCCTGTTACAGCCAAATCAAATTTTGCTATATAACGGATCATATTTACATGTACAAAGTGTAACGGAAAGGGTATATACATACCAAGGGCACGGCTTCTTTGGATGATATCAAACGATATTGGAAGGGTTTTTTAATCCTATCTCTACATGTTCGGAAGTTATGAGAATTTTTAATAAATTGATACCAGAAACCGAACTTTTCAAATTGAAATAAACACATCACTCGGAAGAGATTTATCGTGATATTGGCCAGTAACGTGGAAAGTTATTGACCTACGTAGTGCGGGGACACGTTTGTTATGATTTGAATTGAAGAAACATATGAAACCGAAAATTTGGTTTCAATTCTTAGAGTATTTTATTTTGAGCTGAAACTATGTGTAGTGATTCTATACCAGCAGTTATTTTTAGTGCTTAAGGATAGCAATAGGGTCTCTGTTACACCCTGTATACGCAGCCTATAACGTTCCCACAGCAGGGACACAGCCCTGTGAGAGTGAGTGGGCCATAATCCACCACGCGGGCCTAGTGCTTGGTAGATGTCACATGTGTTAGAATTGTTGGTTCTAGGACATGCTGGTTTCCTTACGATGTTTTTCTTCACCGTTTTGATGCAGTGGTAATGAAATTATCTACACAAAGTAAAGAGCCTGCCTGGATTCGAATCTCATACCGATATGAGAGAACAATTTATTGATAAAAAGGACACCTACTCCATCCAGAATTTATATAAACTTTTATCTAATTTATAGACTTTTTTTATTATAATTTTTTAATTAATGATTTCTTTGATGACTTCCTCTATCTTTCTGGTTGTTGACCGATTACTCAGTTGTTTGTTATTTGTTTTTTTTTTTTAATAATTGACTTTTTTGTCGATCTAGTGGCCGCAAGCGCTACTGACCATGAGATGTTGGGTTCGATTCCCGGGTCGGCCAGTGTTATTAGGATTTTTCATCAGGAATTTCAATGAGTCTGGAAATATCCCCGTTTGATGGCGATAGGCTTGCCCCCTATTACATGGGACTTACACATAACTGGCGAAATGTGGGTGTAAGTACTACTACTACTTCTCCCTAACACTTCGGGGGTTACAGGCTTGATGTTATTTTTACTTGTACATTTGTACGTTTTGTTTTAAGTATTGCTAGATTTAGTGACGTCTGAAAAACACGTTGCAACGGTGAACAATAATAAGCCGCCATCTTGAATCGGTGTACAGTCGATGACAAAATGAAAATATAATTAAATATTTTGAGTACGTAATGTTTTCTTTCGGCTGTTGTGATGAAAAAACACATATAATAACAAATACATAATAGTAAATTGAAGCTTTAAGCCAAACATGTGTCAATTTTATAATCCTACTAATATCATTATGAATATGACAGTTTGTATGACAGGATGTTCAGATGTTTGGGTGTTTGTCACTCAATCACGCAAAAACGGCTGAACGGATTTGGATGAAATTTGTCACAGGGATAGTTTATAACCTGGATTAACAAGGATACTTTTTATCCCTGTAGTACGTTCCCGTTCACGCGGGTGAGGCCGCTAACAAAAGCTAGTACACAATAATTTTTGCCGGTAACTGTACTTACAAATGATGGAAAATTTTAAAGCATTTATAATGTCATATTTGCGTCATCATAATTTGTAAAGAATTAGAAATATATATATTAACGTTGAATAAATATAGGTTGCATCTGTTTAGTACATTCACTAATGAACCGTTATTTTTACTGGATTTATTGCCATCTTCTTAGTGGAGATGGCCGCGACTTACGAGTAGAAAGAAGGTCTTTGGTTCGAAGCCGGACAGTATCTTTATTTTGTGTAAATTATTTCATCCCCTCTGCTCTCAAAACGGTGAAGGAAAACATCGTGAGGAAACCGGCATGTCCTAGAGCCAAAAATTCTAAGACATGTGACATCTACCAACCCGCACTGGGCCCGCGTGAGGGATAACGGTCCCTTTATCATAAAACAGGCTTGTGTCTCAACAGTGGGAACATTAAAGACCGATAATACAACAAGATAATACAAACAAGGTTATTTTTTAGTCACCGTCCAAATTTTTCAGGGTGATAGTACCCGTGAAATTTAACAACTTTCTCCTGCATGCTCCTACATGGGTCGAAATATTAAAAAACCCCCATACAAAATCGATCAGCTGACTATTGATTTTGTATGGGAGGTCCGATTTTTTTTTCATATTTCGACCCATGTTTTTTGGAGAAAGTTGTTCAATTTCACGGGTACTATCACCCTGAAAAATTTGGACGGTGACTAAAAAATCAGCCTGTATAGGGGTTCTAGTTTTGCCCGCGGCTCCGTCCTTGTGGATATCTGTTATCACGTAAAAAAGTAGCCGATGTCTTTTTCCATATCCCCGGCTATATCTCTGCCAAATTTCATGATGATCGGTTCAGCGGTTTAGGCGTGAAAGCGTGAAAGACAGAAAAAACGTAACTCTTTACTTTCGCATTTATAATATTAGTAGGGATATCTGACCACAACAGTTCCTAGGTAAAACGATACCCGTTGGTAAGACAGGTTGCCAAGCCATCGGGCTTTACACTACCCGTAATGACGTATGAAGTCACAGGTCTTATTTATGCAGTAGGTATATTATTATAGTTTAATTATCATTAATATAATAAAAGACACGTGTATCTATCTACGATAATTCTCGGCTACATGCTAAATGCATAATAAAAAATAATTATCCAAGTCTTTTAAATTAGTGACCCAAAGGAATTTGCATAAGTTAGATTTGACATTCATGTTATTGTTATTTTTATGATTGTATAAACTTATTGTAATAAAGTTTTAATTAGCTTTGGTCGTTGGTCTAGTGGTTGAAGTGGTGACTGCGGAACTTAGAGTTCTAAGTTCGAGCCCCGAGATGAAAAAAGTCTTATTAGATACTAACTGTTGCCACCGGCTTCGCCCGCGTAGAGGTCGAATATTATCCCACGGAAACGTACTATCGGGATAAAAAGTATACTATGTGTTAATCCAGGTTATAAACTATCTGTGTGCCAAATTTCATCCAAATCCGTTCAGCCATATTTTTGTGATTTGTTACTACAAACATCCAAATATATTTCACAAACTTCCACATTTATAATTATTGTAGTAGGACTAGCTTTCGCCAGCGGCTTCGCCCACGTGGAGGTCGAAAACTATCCCACGGGAACGTAGTACCGGGATAAAATGTATCATATGTGTTATTCCAGGTTACAGACTACCTGTGTGCCAAATTTCATTCAAATCCGTTCAGCCGTATTTGCGTGAAAGAGTAACATCCATCCATCCATACTCACAAACTTTCGCGTTTACAATATTAGTATCATTTAAATTATGATATTTTCAATGGTAGTCCCGAGTCTAAATTTGTGCCCGGGCAATAACTTCACCCCCTATTACATAAGCCTTAAACGTAACTGCTGGTCTAAATGAATCTAACTAACAGTCTCCCAACTATGTTAGGGCCGGCTCCCAGTCTAACCGGATGGAGTTGAATGCCAGTATTTTCTCAATGGGTGCTTAAAAATGGGCCATATGAGGAAAGTTACCAGTACTGACTATATTACCAAGGTAAATACTATATACCACATCAACCGGTAATTGGGGAAGATTCACTAAATACTAAGCTACGAGTAGTATTTGATGCCTCGGGCAAGTCAAGTACTGACATGAGTCTAAACGAGAATATGTTTAAGGAACCAAAACTACAGCAAGATTAACACTGTTACGGTGGCGTAAACATAAGATAGCATTTATGGCGGACATAGAAAATGTCGAAATGTACCGATACATAAAAGTTAACGAACAAGACTTCACATACCGACGAATAGTATGGAGGAAGTCTCCGAAACATATTATCGACGAATACGAATTACCTACTGTAACGTATGGAACTTCAGCTGCCCCATGCTTAGCGCTTAAAACGGTGCATCAACTCTATATTGATGAAAAAGCGAACTACTCAATAAGCCAGCCAAAAAACTCTCCAAGACTTCTACGTGGACGATGTCGTGTCAGGAGATGCTAATGTTGAGTCAGCAAAAATGTTCCAAGAATTTTTTATAAATACTATACGCACTATAAGACACATATACACATAGTTTCAGCTCAAAATAAAGTACTCTAAGAATTAATACCAAATTTTCGGTTTCAAATGTTTCTTAAATTCAAATAACAAACGTGTCACCGCACTACGTAGGTCAATAACTTTCCACGTTACTTGCCAATATCACGATAAATCTCTTCCGAGTGATGTGTTTGTTTTAATTTAAAAAGTTCGTTTTCTGGTATCAATGTACTAAAAATTCTCATAACTTCCGAACATGAAGAGATGGGATTAAAAAACCCTTCCAATATCGTTTGATATCATCCAAAGAAGCCGTGCCCTTGGTATGTATATACCCTTTCCGTTACTCGTTGTATATATTATATTCTTATTTTATTTTATTTTTTATAGGTACATGAAACGACTGCTATCTGACCTGCGGAGGTCAAGTATTACTAGAACTATGATTAGAACTAATAATCATTAAAAACATATTTCAGGCTACGCCATATCAGGTTGAGCTACGCTAGCCGCGGTTGTTCCGTGGATGGGTCCCACATATCATACCAAGACTTCCCCGTGCCTCTTGGTACCGGCTGTCATTCGTGGATCTTTGACAGTCGTTACGGGTCGTCAGAAAGTCTGACAACCAGTCTTTTTATGGGGTATCGTGTGACCCAGTAACTGGGTTGTGGAGGTCAGATACGCAGTAGCTCCATGTAATATACTGGTATTCATCTGCATCCGGTTAGACTGGAAACTGACCCCAATATATTTGGAAAAAATGCTAGGCAGATGCTGATTTAATTCAGGCTATTATATTATTAATTCGTCTCGAAGAAAGACGTTAAGAGCTTTCAAGAATTGGGTTGGCGAAATGCTTCGAGTTATTTATGTAAAAGAAAGTTCTATAACAATAGAAATTATTAGAAAACGTCGTAGCCGACGGCTATTCTGTCTACTTATGTAAGTCGATAAATTTTTATAGACTTTTCTAATTCTTAATATCGAACTAAGTTTTTCCAACCAAGAGCAGTGGTGGCTTATTGCGACAACCGCGACTTACGAGTTGTAGATCGTGGGTTCAAAACCAGGCAGGCGCTTTACTTTGTATATGTTACCGGCCAACCCCAATTTCAGGCCAAACTAGTTTATCCTACGCCAAACAGACTTATCCCACGCGTGATATGTCGCAGCCAACTAACTTAATTAGTCGTTTCGGTAACAGCCTTTGGAAGTTGCGCTCGCCGGCCGCTGCCGCGGCACCGCTCGCTTCGGTCGCTCGGCTCGCGCGCTTTTGGTCATATTTCTAACCTGACTAAACCTAACCAATTAAATCGGGGTACCCCGGCTTAATAACCCAATTTGGTTTGAAATCGGGTTTGGCCGGTAACATATTTACTGAGTAATATAATGTAACTTTTTTGACATTTTGTAATAATTGCGACATTGTTTTGATTTATTAATTTAATTCCTATCGTAATTAATGTTTTATTAGATATATATATGTACCATACCGATTATTGTTGAACTGTAATACCTATCTTGAAAATAATTTATCTATAAGTCATAATTGCTACTATTTTTTTAATAACAATTTCTCATGTTATAATGTTGCAAGCCAAATAAAAGGTAGATTGTACAAGAATAACCCATATTTTAACTGTCATCTTATTTACTCTGTACCTGCAATTTAAGCAAATAAATTTTTAGTTTACTTTAAACATAAATGGGTTTAAACGTTGATTAAACTCAAAAGTTGTTGAAACGTCACAAATGTGTGGTTAAAAAGTCGCTATGAAATGAAATGTTTATTTATGTAGGCAGATCTTAAAGACACTTTTACACGTCAATATTTTGTTGGTCAATATTTTAAAAACTAGATGGCGCCGGCATTTCCTAGCTGACTGTTCCCTGAGAAGAAAAGCCGAAACAAACTCAGAGGTCATGGTCTCTTTTAAAGTCTAAACATTATATTATTTCTTAACCAATCAGTACTAATCATTACTTAACTTTTAGCAACGTTTTTAAATAAAGGAGTATAACCAGCCATACATAATATAACCAGCCTATAATATTCTCAATGTTAGGACACAGAAAGAGGAAGGTCTCTGTGAGAGGGAGTGGGCCATAATCCACCACGCGGGCCCAGTGCGGGTTGGTAGATGTCACATTTTTTCGAATTTTCGGTTCCAGGACATGCCAGTTTCCTCACGATGTTTTCCTTCACCGTTTTGAGAGCAGAGGTGATGAAATAATTAAGGCAAAGTAAAGCGCTTGTCTGGGTTCAAACCTACGACCAACAAGTCGTAAATAAGAGGGAGGCGGTGCACGTGAGGGAGATGCAGTACATGCGCCCTCACGGCCGTAGCCTTCACAGGAGACGCCGTGGGCGTCGGGAATCCCAGGCTGATTCCCGGCCTCCGTAGGCGCGGGCTTGCGGATGGCGAGTAATGGGTAGCTCGCTGTCCGATAAGGACTAAGCCCGGGTCGACGGCGCGTTGTGTTCCACGCGCGCCTCAAAGAGATGTCAGCAACAACTGATGTGGCCCGCAAGGGTCGGTGCCTGCCAGGGGTGCGGGTTGTTCGAAAGAGATACCGCGGCCCCTGGCACACAGGCAACTGAGGGAACACTGGTAGGTTTTAGTCAGTAAAAGTCTGATCCTGCACCACCCAGAGCGGGAGAAGTTATTTGATGATTTCCCACCCAAAAAAAAACAAGTCGTAAATCGCGGCCGTCAGCACTGGGCCACCATTGCTCCATCAATAATACGTATAGTCAGGAACCATGAAATTCAGACTAATGGTCTGACCTTAGAACATTAGTATTGACCTTGTAATTTTAACGAAAAGGTCAATTTGCAGGTGCTCCCTGTAAAATGTATTATCACTCGTATCAATCTGCCCTAGATTCACTGTTATCTGATAAGGAATCGAATCGATTGCGAATTGACATTGTAAATTCGTACATTAAAATATCCTCCATTATCACATTACATAACTTTGCAAAATTGTAGCTAGTTACGTAATATTTCTTATTTTGTTTATATAATTATTATTCTTTATGAGTCCAGTGACATACACACGTAGGTACGTGTCTATATCACTGGACTTCTGCTGAACGGCTGGATCGATTTTGATGAATTTCTGTATGTGTTTGACTGGAGCCCTAGATGGTTAAGATTCGCAATTAGACCCGGGGGTGGCGCTATTTGGTCAGGACGGGACAACGTTTGCCAGGACCGCTAGTTCTCTCTATATATTAAGATGAATTTTGTCGACATTTTTTCCATACAAACTCCGGGAGTGTATTACTCCACTGTTTGACAATGTACATACAAAATTAAATATGGTATGGTTTTGTCTTATTTTTAATATTGTCTATGCGGAAACAGAATAATAAATTAAAAAGCCATCAAAAAGTTATGAGCCAACAAAGATTAGTTTTTCTTGCTAATTTAACCTAACTTTGGGCGTGTATATGTAAAAAAAAAGTGTAAAAATAACTGACGAATTTATAAGTATACCACCAGTTATTATAAAAGATGTGAGCCTATATCCATCAACCGGGCAAATAAGTTGTGACCCCATTTCCATCAACCGGGCACAAATTAGTTTTGAGCCTAATGCCATCAATCAGGCACACATAAGCTGTGAGCTTAATGCCATCAAACAGACACAAATAAGTTGTGAGCCTAATGCCATCAACCGGGAACAAATAATTAGTGAGCCTACTGCCATCAACCGGCACTAGTAAGTTGTGAGCCTAATGCCAAAAACCGGACATAAATAAGCTGTGAGCCTAATGCCATCAACCGGGCACAAATAAGTTTTGAGCCTAATGCCATCAATCAGGCACACATAAGCTGTGAGCTTAATGCCATCAAAACAGACTCAAATAAGTTGTGAGCCTAATGCCATCAACCGGGAACAAATAAGTTATGAGCCTAATGCCATAAACCGGGCACAAATCCAGATTGCAGACTGCTATTGAGAAATTACTTATTTGAAAACACAATAACACTGCCCGACCCGGCAATCGAACCCAGGACCACGTGGTCAGCTGTAGCGCTTGTACTAGACCTCCAACCATTGATATTTTATTTAATTACAACAGTAACACGATGTATTACAATAAAACATCATCAAGATACACAAAGTGGATTAAATACGTGTTATCGAAGCTAACGGAAGAACTCCCCAAGCAAAATGATTAAAAAAAACTATGAAACCGCCCCTGAAGTATATACACCGTGACATTTCAGTCGTCTTACAAAGGTAGTCCACTCAATGTATCCATCATAAAATAAATCTAGGCGAGATTAAAACATTGTTACCATTAATTTAGATAATAGGTACAAAGAAAAATAAATAATGCTTTAGAATTATGAAACACCCTCCCTGTTAATAATGTTTACGTATCAAACGGTAGAAGATATCTAGCTGCCTACCATTACATTCTATCATTAATTCCATCTCCATAACAGGGTGTTTCAAACTACGTCATGCGTCTTAGTGAAGGATATTCTATTTTTTTTACTATGCAAATGTTCAAAAATATTTTTTTTTTTTATAAATGATAAGTAGTCATTGGATACATGAAGTGGGCTGCCGTTGTAAGACGACTAAAATGTCACGGTGTATATAATATATCCATACAAAAAAGAAATTTCGAAATAAACCTACAATTTCCAGAGATATCTCGGAAAAATAACAAACTAATTGACCACCTAATCCTATTAGAAGTCGGATAAAAATGGTTTGCTTATACATCTGCCCACTTCCCTGAGAAATACATGCGTGATTTTCTGTTGAGCTTGCGCGATTCTAAAGTTATGTTATTCATTCTAGAGAAATGCAGCGACGACCTCAATTAATAAATAGCATGACGGACATACAAACGTGACAATAATGCATTTTATAGATATAATCAGTAAATCTGTCAGCTATGCTGAAATTCATTTTACACCTATTTGACATTTTTAATTGCATAAAGACGTGAGTTAAATTTTTAATTTACATAAAAGGTATGTAGAGTGGCAGAGACATCGACGCATCCAGAAGGCCAATTCTCGTAATAAAAAACGTTCAGAATTTAGTCGAAGTCTCATCTTGGCGACAAGCAAATATTAAACACTTGTCTAAATGTATGGACACTCGAGGTATTTTTTACAGACTTCGAAAAAAAGAGGAGGTTCTCAATTCGACTGCTTTTTTTTTCTATGTTTGTTACCTCATAACTTTCGACTGGGTGAACCGATTTTGATGATTCTTTTTTATTTGAAAGATGGTGATTCTCGTGTGGTCCCATTTCAATTTCAAATAGGTCTGATGATGCGTTTCGGAGACAGACAACGGAACTCTTAAAAAAATAACAGTAAATAAACCGCGATTGTTGCTATCGCATAAATATGCATTGTTTTGAAATTGTTTTGACCCCCGGGATGATGAAATTTCGAATTAGTGGGGTAGGTACTATAACTAAAAAGTAAAAAATATTTTTTTTCACTTTTTCACTTCAAAACACTACCTACAAAGTGAAAAATAACTTTAATTTCGGAAGGCGGTAACTTTGGATATGTATTTTAATTTTTTGTCACCGCCTTCCGAAATTAAAGCTATTTTCCACTTTCTAGTGTTTTTTCGGAAGTCGGTTGTTTATTTTTTTGGAAAAAGTTTCTATTAATAGATTGAGACGGAGATCAGACTATGAACGTTCTTAAAATTACGACAATTGTCCCTCTGTTTACATAGATTCAGCAAAAGATTATGGATAACCATGTAAAAAAAAATCGTCGGTTTAAAAAAAAAGAATTGATGTTCCATACATTTTTTATACAGCAGCTGATTTTGTTTTTCGATAACCATTGAAGAATATCGACTCTTGAGGATTTAAAATCCTGTAGGTGCTGAATTAATGGTAGGTAACAGGTATTTTTATCCTGTATATTTGTGTTGATGAGCCGTGATACATTTTGACCGCGTAGGTCAAACACCTGATTTTTTTTTTGTAAAACCGACGTAAAATTTCTGCGCTAGGGGTCTAGAATGATATGTTGAATTCATGGTTACAGTTTGCGCACTGCTTAAAAACTTATCCTGTATAGATGAATATTTATGTCTGATCTAAGCGATCCAGAATTATTACAAAATAGACTAAAATAACCTAATTTGACTTTGGATTTCTAAAGTGCAACCAGTTTTTTGCAAGTGTTATCACTAGGGATCGAATAATCGGATGCACCTAAAGTAAATTTTTAGTTATTTTCATAACTAAAAATAAAAAAAATATATTTTAAGAAGCCGCTTCCATATTTTCATATGGAAGCGGCTTCTTAAAATATTTTTTTGTACAAAAATCCTGGGATGCCAGCAACACCGGGAATGCATAACTAGTCAGTTGTATAGTATGGAAGCGACTTCTAAATGATTAGGATTGCAAAACTATTCAGACGCATATTTATTTAAAAATGAACCCCGATGGAAATTTGGTACCTATACCTATATACTAGGGTGTAAGTCTGTAAGAGTAGGGTGTATGTTAGAGTAGTGGTGTGTGTTAGTAAAAACATTTGTTTTTTTAATTAAATTTTCAATAAAATCGGTACAAAAGCGCATTCCGTTTTAGCCAACCTCTCCACTTCAGGTGAATATGCATCCGAATATCCGATCTCTAGTTATCACACTTATCACAACTTATTAATAATAGGTATAATTTTTAAACATGTTATAAGCCCACTTCCTCTAATAGAGAGGAGGTCTTTGTCCCAGCACTGGGAATAATAATAGAATAATTATGTATGCCTTTGACAAAGAATTGCTGATTTTATTTTCCAATTATGTGGAAGAAAAAATAATTATTGTATTTTGTCATATTCTTTATATAAAAATTTGTTATAAAGTGCAAAATAAAAATAAAAACACTTTCGCATAGTTCAAATAATAATTTTTCATTTTTACTAGGTATAACTGAAACATGAATTTTCCATCCTCAGTTATTCGAAAGAAAATATGTTTTATACCAAAAGCTCCACAGATACGTGCGCACATTACAAGAAAATGAAAGTAAATCTCAAGTAAACGCATTATCGTTCATCTCAAAGATACTTTCATGGCACACTGCCCTAATTCCCCCACTAAAAGTGAAAGCGGACATACCTGCAAATATAATAATATGACATAATAATGCATAACATATGCAAATGCGGTCTTAATAAACGGTTAATATTACTCCATTTTTGTTATAATAGGTAGTGACCGAGTTTTGGAATAATGAAAAAAAAAATTGAATCATTTTTGGCGGCGTTCGAATAACCATATTTTTTTAGTATGTTATTAGTTTTTATTGGTGTTTTAAGATATATTGTAATAATTTTTACGGCGTCAATTTAAAAAATAAAATTACACGTATAATAAAATAAAATAAACTAATTAAAAACCTACCTCGAAGAAAAATCCCAGTGTAACAACAGGAGCTCCACAAAAAAATCCACACAGGCACTTCAAGAAAAAAAAAAATCACCACAAAAAAAATCACAAAAATTGTTGACAAAATTTTTTTTTTCACAAAAATCTGCTACGACACTTCACTGAGTCGTATATATTTTTTTTTGTTTGTATATTTCCGCGGCGCGTGGTACGTTAACGGGCACGATCGCCCGACTGCGGACCGTTCACTTCACAACGCTAAGCTGCGATGCTTCACGCTACTTTTCTGTTTTAGAAGCAACAGAGTAACAAGTTGTATGTGTCATCTTTATTTTATGATCTTTTTTAATATGATTTGGCTTAATATTTTATGTAAATATTAAACAGTCTTTGAAAATAAACTTTTCCGATAGTTAAAAAATAAATATTCAAGACTAATTTAATAAAGAGGTACAATTTGTGAATTTGTATGTAAGGGGTAGTCGGAGAACTGGTGGGGTCCGCTAGGACCGATGCATGCCAGGGGTGCGAGTTGTTCGAAAGAGATACCGTCGCCCTTGGTACACAGGCAACTGAGGGAACACGGGTGGGTTTTAGTCAGCAAAATCTGAAACGCCCTCAGCTCCACACGGAGCGGGAGAAGTTATTTGATGATTTCCCAACCTCAAAAAAAAGGGGTAGTCGGAGGAGGAAGGGCTTGTAGCTAAATAGTTACAGTCGCACGGGTCGATCGATCAGGTTAAGCTACGCTTGCGACGGTTACTGCGTGGATGGGTGACCATTCTTACATACCGAGACCCCTTCGTGCCTCGGAAAGCACGTTAAGCCCCGGCTGTCATTCATGGATCTTTGACAGTAACACCACCATGTCATAAAAACAAAAAAAACGAAGATATGTGACATCTACGAAGCAGCATTGGAACCGCGAGGAAGATTGCAGCCCACTCCCTCTCGATGAGAAGAAGCTTGTGTCCCAACAGTGGGAACATTATAGGCTGATTATTGCTAAGTAATAACAGCTGCATGGCTCGATCGATCAGGTTAAGCTACGCTTGTTGCGGTCGATGCGTGGATGGGTCTTTACATACCAAGACTCCTCTGTGTCTCGGAAAATACGTTAAGCCGTTGGTCCCGGCTGTCATTCGTGGATCTTTGACAGTCGTTACGGGTGGTCAGAAGCCCGAAAGTCTGACAACCAGTCTTACCAATGGGTGTTCCCCAGTAAATGGGTTGTGGAGGTCAGATAGGCAGTCGCTCCATATAACATACTGGTATTCAGCTGAAGCAGATGGCTCTCAGTCAGAGGTGACCCCAATATAGTTGTGAAAAGGCTAGGCAGATGACACGGAGCGACTGCTAATCTCACCGTTTTGGCCGTTTCCCCTTTTCCGGGCAAAAAGACAAAATAAAATACGGGTAACATCGTATTTTATTTTTTCATTAAAGAAAATCAGTGACGTCGGATATTTTTCTACCACCAGCTTTAATAAAAGAAAAGCATTGCATAACTTTAAAGCATACCTAGCTGTCTGACTAATCTTTTTAAGTGTAGACATGAGTTTTTTTTTTTGTTATCTTTAATTTTTTAAGAGAAATATTTACATGATTTATAGTCGCTTATCTCCACGTGAATAAAAGATGGTTATAATAGTCATATTTAACCAAAGCAATGATTACTGTGATTTCTAACACATGACGTCAATCTTCTATTCTATCTTCTATCTAAAATTATAAAGCTAAAGAGTTTGTTTGTTTGAACGTGCTAATCTCGGGTACTACCAAATGGATTTCAGAAAATGTTTTTTCATTTGATAGCCCAATTTAAAAAAAAAAGTTATTTATTTAACACACGATATGACCCTAAGACGCTCTTTTTTTTAGATTTAGACAGTGGAACGCCAAGATGACTTGTTTGGAGCGAGCCCCTCAAAACCTACTGGATCAATAGCACAATCGCATAAAAAAAATGCCTCAATACACCAACCGATAAAGTTCAATAAAGAGAGACCTAGGCCCTCCTATACCTATTATCTTAACTCATCCGGCCAAATCTATTGCATTAGTTGTGACCGGGTATTTAAAACAAAATTCGGTCTAGCGAGTCATATAAGGGCACATGTCAGGAGATAATAACTGCAGAGGGTCGCCGTTATCGAAATTGATAAGTAGGACGATTTATACCTAATTACATTTTAGTCGTCTTACAAAGATGGTCCACTCAATGTATCCGTCATGACATACCTCTAGGCGCGATTAAAACATTGTTACCATTAATTAAGATAATAGATACAAAGAAAAATAATGAATGCTTTAGGATTTTGAAACACCCTCCCTGTTAATAATGTGTACGTATCAAACCGTAGAAGATACCTACCTACCATTACATTCAATCATTAATTCCATCTCCATAACAGGGTGTTTCAAACTACGTCATGCGTCTTAGATATATTTTCATGTTTTTTTTATGCAAATGTTTAAAAAAAATGTTTTTTTCATGAATGGTAGTAGATAGCATTCATTGGGTACATGAAGTGGGCTGCCGTTGTAAGACGACTAAAATGTCACGGTGTATATGACTTTAAGAAGCCGAGTAAAATGAAAAATAGTTAGAAAGGACGCCAAGAGAAACGAATGTCAAAGTCATGGTTAAAATAGTTCATGGTTCAGGTCATATGTTTTGTCAAATAAAGAAATTTTACGTGGACAAAGCCGCGACCAGAAGCTTGTTTCTATTTAACAAAAATGAAAACAAGCTGATAACATTTGATAATAAAAAAACCGTACCTATACCTAATTAAAACAATAAATTATTAGTTACCAAGCAAAACGCGATAGAACAAATAGACAATAATAATTACATAATAGAAGTGCTCAACAATCGGGTAATGGGAAGGCAGGGAAGGGTAAGCAGAAACGATAGATGGACTGTGTAAAACTAGATGCTATTTCCGAAACTGTATTTCTAGGAATTACTTTAGATTCAAAATTGCAATGGGATGCCCACATTAGAGCTCTCTCAAGTAGATTAAGCTCAGCTGCTTACGCAGTAAGAAAAATAAGGCAGTTGACTGATGTAGCCACAGCTAGGTTAGTATACTTTGCTTATTTTCACAGTATTATGTCTTATGGCGTTCTGCTGTGGGGATCGGCAGCTGACGTAGATTCAGTTTTCATTCTACAAAAGAGAGCAATCCGCGCAATCTATAAAATGGGACCTCGCGAGTCTCTTAGAAACAAATTCAACGAAATTGATATACTAACTCTGCCTTCTCTTTATATCCTAGAAAATATCTGATATATAAATATTTGATTTGATGATATGGCTAGAAAAGGGGGGGATTACTGACATGTCGCCTAAATCAAACCGCCTACTGAAAAACTAACCAAATGTCCTTTCTTTGGTATTGTTCGTCAAATCAAGTTCGTTGAGCTGAGCTCATCAAGTTCTGAGTTGAGCTGGATGATTACTGATAAATGTGTGCACTGGTTGGACAGGTCCACTCAATCTGTGTGGTTGTTTCCTCAAAAGACCATTTCAGACACCAATCCACATGGTCTTCACATGATCTGACCAAGATTATGTCTGGACTTTAAAAAAGACCGTGACCTCTGAGTTTGTTTCGGCCTTTCTTCTCAGAGTAGTCAGATAGGAAACGCCGACCAGCCGATTTATTCTGTAAAAATCTCACCTTGAGAACTGAGGTGAAGTGAGCTTAAAGTGAGCTGTCATTAGCATTAATCCCTAGCATCAAATGGATTGACAGCTACTTCCATGGTCACTTCCCCTCAGTCCTCACGGTGAGATTTTTACAGAATACTTCGGCTGATGCTTGGTCAATCCCTAGCTTCAGTGGGATAACACTGAAACCTCATTCCACGCTCACTTCACGCGGTGAGATGTCACAGAATCGACATGCAGATCTAATTTAAAAAATATGATTGACGTGTAAAAGTGTACAAACCTACTTAAATTCATTTATCATTTATCAATAGAGAGGTCATCATTTTCTTAACCTATTCCCAACCACGTTGGGGTCGGCTTCCAGTCTAACCGGATGCAGCTGAATACCATTATTTACCATGGAGCGACTGCTTATCTGACTGACCTCCACAAACCAGTTACTGGGTAACACGATACCCCTTGGTAAGACTGGTTGTCAGACTTTCGGGCTGATAGCGACCCGTAACGACAGTCAATCTACTGATTACAGTCGGGACCAACGGCTTAACGTGCTTTCCGAGATACAGAGTGGTCTTGGTATGTAAGTACACAGGGTCAAATAAAATTAGCTGGCAATACTTTACCCACCACGTTTTGGGTATCGATATTGAACATAAAACAAAAAAAACGACGTTTTTTATTCCATCATTGACTGTTTCGGGAGGTTCCTGTTTCGCATAAGGCGGGAGGAAACGCCCGGGTGTTTCCACTGCGAAGATCGCCCTGAGGACACGGTGGAGCATTCGGTGGAGGTCTGCCCGGCTTGGGCGGAGCACCGCCGTGTCCTTGTGGAGGCGATCGGTGGCGGCAATGTCTCGCGTCCGGCCCTGGTCCAAACCATGGTTCGGAGCGAGAGTGCATGGGTAGCCGTCACTTCTTTCTGCGAAACAGTAATGCTCGCGAAGAGGAAGGCGGCGCACGTGATGGAGAGGCAGTATACGCGCCCTCACGGCTCTAGTGTCCGCAGGAGACGCCTCAGACGAATTTCAGGCTGATTCCCGGCCACCGTAGGCACGGGCTTGCGGACGGCGAGTAATGGGTAGCTCACTGTCCGGTTAGGACCAAGCCCGGGTCGACGGCGCGTTGTGTTCCACGCGCGCCTCAAAGAGATGTCAGCAGCAACAGATGGGGCCCGCAAGGGCCGAAGCCTGCCAGGGGTGCGGGTTGTTCGAAAGAGATACCGCGGCCCCTGGCATACAGGCAACTGAGGGAACACGGGTGGGTTTTAGTCAGTAAAAGTCTGACACGCCCACCCGCTCCGCCCAGAGCGGGAGAAGTTATTTGATGATTTCCCACCCAGAAAAAAAAAAAAAAAGCGACTGCTGTGTTTTGGTTCTTAGAAATTCGTAAAAACTATCTATGTTCCATGAAAAATTACAAAAACAGCTGATTGAATACTTGCAATGATCTCCCATCCCAGGGCCATCGAATTATGATGAAAAAATTGTCATTTTCAATATCGATACCCAACACGTAGGTACAGTATTGTCAGCTAATTTAATTTGACCCTGAATAAGAAAGGAAGTATATGGAAGTAAGTATGAAAGAAAAAGATCTGCAGGCTTAGCACGAGCACAGATTTGTCGACGGAAGAATACACATGACTATTAACTAAATGATGTACAATAGGAGAAGATAGCTGTGTTCTTCTATTAATTATCACAGATAAGCGTTCTAAACGAATCATGATTTTGTAGATAATCGTATATACTTTGGGGCCTTCGAGTAGAAAGTTTGTTGTCAGTGTGATTTTGATAGTTTGGGAAGAAATATTCTTCTGAAATAGTCTACATTTTTATGGACCTAGACGAACATCGATGTCTTTCGTTTTGAAAGACAAAATCACAGATTGTAGAAGGATATTGTAGCGTAAATCCGCTACGGTAAAACCTTTTTTTAGAAATATAAAAGGTTTTTACCGTAGCAAAGCAACGTTATTATGTTGTGTGGTTAAAGCAACCAGTAAAAGCTGTTTCCGTGTGCAAATAAGTGTTTTCTTCCGCATTCATTGGGTATGTATTCCGTCACATATTTTTCTCTTTTCTGATCTATTATTGTTGATTGCCCCTTCATCAAGGATTCTTCTTGTGCCTGTGGTCTGAAGGCTCTTTTTTGTCTTTAGACAAGCTACAGGCCGAAATTCAGTTTTTCTCACGGGCTTAATATCGGCGTGGTTTCCCCTCGACCTACGTTGGCGTGCACCAGCCCGAAATCCTGACGCATCTCGGCACGTGACGCGCTTCAAGAGCTGAAGCGTCACTCCACTGCAGCCACGTAACCCCAGAAGACCCTTCTATCCACCCGTTCCGCGCGCTCCACCGGTCTGGTTTCTTCGGACTACTTAAGCGTATCAAAAATTGTTAATATTGTTTTTGTATTAGATTACTGTCTCTTTGTTTTGTTTTTTTAAAGGTTAATAGAAGATAGTTAATATTACAGGTAATTCTATAAAGACGTTTAAAGGGTTTTTCTTAGTTTTATAACGTAAAACAAACGTACTTTTGCGTACATAGGCCTTGTTTTAACCGATTGCAATCGCTTGATAGGTCGTGTACCAAATAATTTACTTTTTTTTTCCTCTTTTAAAACCTTAAAATTTTACTCTTAAGTCACTCCGCATCAAAATCTCGTAAATCTGTAATATTTTTTTAATACAATTTTCACCTTTTTATATTTTTATATCTGGTGTTTTTGTATATTTTGTATTTTTTTATTTCACAAAATTGAAACTTGTTAGTAGCAGTGTGTGTTTCACTTCAAATTTTATGATACCATATCTCCGGTGCAATGTCAAAAACGGAGAAACAAAATGTCACTTTGTATTGAAAAAGCACTGTCTATTCTTCTTAGAAATAGCGTCATGCTAAGCCTGCAGAAAGTAGTTTGTTCATAATTAACTACCGAATTGATTTCAGCAAATTTTAATGTAGGGATTTTTTTATTTTTTATTTAGCCATACTGACCGATGATTGACTCAAAGAAAATTAAATCTTATTTAAAATTTCTAAGACTCACACTCAACTCAACACAATTTTCTCAATAACAATAGTTCGTTTTAAAAACAATAAGTTATGGCCATTGTATTATGCTTTTAACTCTTTACTCTAATTGGGGTGTATGAGGTCTTGCATTAATTGTGTTACACATTGTATAAATAAACAGGTTCTGGCGTAGAAACGACTTTGTATATTTTAATAAAACAGCTGTTTCACGCGGATAACTTTTCAACCGAATTGGATATAATGTCTTTGTTTTTAACACGCTTTATATTAGCTTCACTTGTATGTTTGTTTGTAACCGACTCCTTTGGACTTGATTTTGACTTTGTAGACTTATCGAGGACCGATGCCAATTCAATAATTTCAAAAAAAAGCACGCTTTTGTAGTTAGCAGAACTAAAAAATTGAAAACAAATAATTGTTTAAAAAACACACTTTAAAAACCAAACTAAAAAGTAGAAAATAATTTAATTATATTAAAAAGCGTGGGGTGCTTGATATTAATTGATTATAAAAATACCTCAAAAAGCACACCACGCTTTTTAACACAATTAAATTATTTTCTACTTTTTAGTTTAGTTTTTAAAGCGTGTCTTTCATAAAGAATTTAATGTTTTATTAAACGCTCGCAAGCTGCAAATAGATATTCAAATCATTAATTCTAATAAAATAATTCAATTGTGACTGCCTCGTGGTCTAGTGGTCTCAAGCGGCACTACTGAGCATGACGTCTTGGGTTCGATTCCCGGGTCGGGCAGAATGTTATTGGGTTTATCCATCTGGAATTTCTCCCAGGTTGGTGGCAATAGGCTCGCCCCGTATTATATGGCACTGAAACATAACTGACGAAATGTGGGTGTACTATAGGTACACCTCTACCCGACCCTTTGGGGGAACAAGGCGTGATGTTATGTTATTTAATAGTATGTTGTGTAAACTAGAGTAAATCCTATCCTATTCTACAAATATTTTAAATGTTATGTTATTTAATAGTATGTTGTGTAAACTAGAGTAAATCCTATCCTATTCTACAAATATTTTAAATGTTATGTTATTTAATAGTATGTTGTGTAAACTAGAGTAAATCCTATCCTATTCTACAAATATTTTAAATGTTATGTTATTTAATAGTATGTTGTGTAAACTAGAGTAAATCCTATCCTATTCTACAAATATTTTAAATGTTATGTTATTTAATAGTATGTTGTGTAAACTAGAGTAAATCCTATCCTATTCTACAAATATTTTAAATGTTATGTTATTTAATAGTATGTTGTGTAAACTAGAGTAAATCCTATCATATTCTACAAATATTTTAAATGTTATGTTATTTAATAGTATGTTGTGTAAACTAGAGTAAATCCTATCCTATTCTACTAATATTTTAAATGTGAAAGTTTTTTGAAGATGTTTGGATGTTTGTTACTCATTCACGCAAAAACGGCTGAACGGATTTGGATGAAACTTGGTACACATATAGTTTATAACCTGGATTAACACATAGGATTATTTTATCCCGGTATTACGTTCCCACGGTATAATTTCCGAACTGTCCGCGGGCGAAGCCACTAGCAACAGCAAGTTACTTATAATTACTTAATTAGTCATTTGAATTTATTGTTGTACATTGTTTTAAATTTGCATATTTATTGAAGTTAGTGGTCTATAAACGTTTATATACTATAACTATAATCTATACACACAGGGTTTATTTTATTTTTTAGGGTTCCGTACCTCAAAAGGAAAAACGGAACCCATAGAGGATCACTTTGTTGTCCGTCTGTCTGTCAAGAACCTTTTTCTCAGGAACGCGTGGAGGTATCAAGCTGAAATTCATATCGAATACTCAAGTCTACTGTTCCTTGGACCTGTGAAAATAAACAAACTTCTAAGCCAACGCAATCAAATGATACAACCGTTATGCCGTAAATTTTCGACACTCGCAAGGGAATAAAAACCTACAGGGTACTTCCCGTGAACTCAGAATCTAGAAATTTGGTACGAAGCAACGTCTTATAGCACAAATAAAGGAAAAATTGCGAAAAGCCTACATCTTTAGTAACATCATATAATAAAAATATTTTTAATAATTTTAAACTTACTACCCCTTTCCTCATGAACACGTAGAGGTATTAAATTGAAATTCATAACATTTACTTGTAGACCTACAGGTTTGTACAAAACCCTCGGCGCGCAAGTCCGACTCGCACTTGGCCGGTTTTTTTAAGGGTGGGAAACCATCAAATAACTTCTCCCGCTCTGGGTGGAGCTGGAGGACGTGTCAGACTTTTACTGACTATCAACCACCCGTGTTCCCTCAGTTGCCTGTGTGCCAGGTGCCACGGTATCTCTTTCGAACAACCCGCACCCCTGGCAGATACACACAGGGTGACAGGGACATCACATAAATTCAGGCCATGATTCTAGACCCCTCAACTCAGCCTACCGCAGTCCACTGCTGGACATAGGCCTCTCCCAGGCTGCGCCACAACACTCTATCC
The DNA here is from genome assembly GCA_949091785.1 of Polymixis lichenea. Classification (NCBI taxonomy): domain Eukaryota; kingdom Metazoa; phylum Arthropoda; class Insecta; order Lepidoptera; family Noctuidae; genus Polymixis; species Polymixis lichenea. The sequence goes on from OX420959.1 coordinate 12,363,926, forward strand.
TCCACCTTCCGCATCCAGTCTGTCCCAGCCACCTTTTTAAGGTCGTCGGTCCATCTAGCTGGGGGGCGTCCCACACTACGTACGTTTGCCGATACGCGGTCTCCACTCCAGGACTCGTCTGCTCCATCAGCCATCGGCCATCGGTCCTTCGACAAACATAGCCGGCCCACTGCCATTTAAACCCGCTTATTCTGCAAGCTATGTCGGTAACTACAGTTCTTTTCCGGATAACTTCGTTTCTGATTTTATACCTCAAAGAAACTCCGAGCATAGCCCGCTCCATAGCGCGCTGAGCGACTTTACGTTAATTGTCTAGACCGCCTAGCGTAGACATATTTCGTTGGTTATCAAAGAAAACATGCGGTTTCATAGAAAAGCGCATTACCTACTCTACTCGGTCACAATGTACGTAACAGCAATTTTTTTATAACCTACAATTTTTTTTAACGCGTTGGTATAGAAGCCTCTCCAATTGCACGCCATTCAGCTCGATTCTCGGTAACTGATCCAGCTGAACCAGCCACACTGCGACGATCGTCGCACATGTATATTCATTTGAATTGAATGTTTACTTATGTATACAGAGTAAATTTTTATCCAGTGCGCAAACTGGAACCATGTATTCAGCATATCATTCTAGACCCCCAGCGCAGAAATTTTTCGTCGGTTATACAAAACAAATCAGCTGTTCCATACATTTTGACTGCGTAAGTAGGTATTGCACTTTTCTATGAAACAGCTGATTTTTTTTTTTCGTAAAATCGACGAAAGATTTCTGCGCTGGGGGATCTAGAATGATATGCTGAATTCATGGTTAAAGTTTGCGCACTAGTTAAAAATTTATCCTGTAATAGCATTTGTGTATTTTGAGGGGGTCTTGTGGCTAAATAATATTAGTCGCACGGGTCGATCGATCAGGTTAAGCTTCACTTGCCGCGGTTATTCCGTAGATGGGTGGCTATCTTTACATATCAAGACCCCTCCGTGTGTCGGAAAGCACGTTAAGCCATTGGGTCATAAGCCCGAAAGTCTGACAACCAGTCTTACCAAGGGGTATCGTATTACCCAGTTACTGGGTTGTGGAGGTCAGATAGGCAGTAGCTCCATCTAAAATACTGGTGTTCAGCTGCATCCGGTTAGACTGGAAGCCAACCTCAACATAGTTGGGAAAAGGCGAGACAGATGATGACGTCATCTTTACTTAGCGTTTTTGCCGACTTTTTTTTTCTTTTTGCTCGGCTCCTAACGGTCGTAGCGTGATGTTAAATAGCCTATAACCTATCTCAATAATTGCGCTATCAAATGCAAAAACATGTTTTCTCTAAACAGAGGTAAAAACCGCAAAAAAAATCCGTTGCGTACTTAAATAGACCAACGCAAGAAAACCGACTTTAATTAAATTAACATAATATTTACATTATAGTAGGTTTACAACTTTATCGAGCAATAAATAACATAAAAATACGCAAATTTGAAAAAAATATACATAATTTCGGCGTTCGGCTTCGCAATATCTTCTCGTCCTAAATACCGCAGTGTCTCAAGACGAAAGTCTTTGACCAGTGTGTGTTGCCAGTGATGACCTATAGAACAGAAACGTGGTCGCTCACAATGGGCCTTATCAGAAGGCTACAAGTCACCCAAAGGGCAATGGAGAGGGCTATGCTCGGAGTTTCCCTACGTGATCGAATCAGGAATGAAGAGATCCGCAGGAGAACCAAGGCAACCGACATAGCCTGAAGAATTGCCAAACGTAAGTGGCAGTGGGCAGGGCACGTTGCTCGCAGAACAGTTGGCCGATGGGGCCGATAGGTTGAGGAGTGGCGACCGCGTACCGAAAGACGTAGTGTGGGATGGCCTCTCACAAGGTGGACCGATGACCTTGTGAAGGCCGTGGGAATCCGCTGGAAGTGGGAAAAGACCGGTTGAAGTGAAGGAGCCTGGGGGAGGCCTTTGTCCAGCAGTGGACGTCTTTCGGCTGGTTAATGATGATACATAAATAAACACTTGTCTTTGACCAGTGCGTGTTGCCAATGATGACCTCATCATTCACTGGACCTTGTCCCCATTTACATTCAGGCACCTCTTATGTTCTCATTTCTTATTCTATCCGTTTGTGTTACACCACACATCCCTCTTAACATTCTCATCTCCAGCACTAACTGGTGGGGTCCGCAATGGCCGATGCCGGCAAGGATTGCGGGTTGTTCGAAAGAGATACCGTGGCCCCTGGCACACAGGCAACTGAGGCAACACGGGTGGGTTTTAGTCAGTAAAAGTCTGACACGCCTTCCTGCTCCACCCAGAGCGGAAGAAGTTATTTGATGATTTCCCAACCTCAACAAAAAAAACATCTTCATCATTTCAGCCGTAAGACGTCCGCTGCTGGATATAGGCCTCCCCCAAACACCGCCATTTCGACCGGTTCTGTGCTTCTCGCATCAACACCAGGTCATCGGTCCATTTAGTGGGACTGTGGGAGGCCTTCCAACGCTACGTCTTCCAGTACGCGGTCACCACTCCAGAACCTTCCGGCCCCTTCGGCCATCTGTTCTGCGAGCAATGTGCCCTGCCCACTGCCAAAAAAGCCTATGTATAATAAATACCTAGAACGGGTCCGGTCCGGGTCTAGAACCATGTGGTCATGTTGTTGTTGTGTTGGTGTCATGTTGTTGTTTGCTTACGCACTAACTGTAAAGTTTTCGCGTCGATGTAAATTATACGAGTTGTATAAATTTACGGAGCAATAAATTTAATAAATATGTAAATGTGAAACAATATACTTACCTACATCAAATTCAAATGATTACAGTAAGTTATTTAGTCTAGTTTACACAACTTACTATTTAATAACTTAACATAACGCCTTGTTACTCCGAAGGGTTTTTATTTTGAGGGTGGGAAATCATCAAATAACTTCTCCTGCTCTGGGTGGAGCAGGAGGGCGTGTCCGTTGCCTCAGTTACCTGTGTGCCAGGCGCCGCGGTATCTCTTTACCCCAAACCAAGAAATTTCATCATCCTTGGGGTCAAAACAATGCATGTTTATGCGATAGCAGCAATCGCGGTTGATTGCTGTCATTTTTTGAAGAGTTCCGTTGTCTGTCTCCGAACCGCATCATCAGATCTATATGAAATTTATATAGGGCCATATCGGGATAAATCCCTTTCGAACAAGAAATAATTTTGCAAATCCGTTTATATATGACGGAGTTATGCCCGAACTTACATTAAAAATATATATAAACATGTCGAATTGATGACCTCCTTCTTTTTGAAGTCAGTTAAAAACATGGTGAGGAAACCGTCATGCCCTAGAACCAAAAATTCGAAGACATGTGACATTTACCAACCTGCACTGGGCCCGGGTGGTGGATTACGGCCCACTCCCTCTCACAGAGAGGAGGCCTGTGTCCCAGCAGTGGGAATATAGGATGATTTGATTGATTAATCTACCTACTGATAGCTCAATCTTCTATGAAAAACCTACCACAACACGATTGATAGAGAAGCTACCCTAACCTAACTAATATAATGACATTGTAAAGATACATTTTTTCATCATCGCATGTCTCAGCTGAGATGATTGTAAATCCTTGTCTTTTACGTACTTATATTAATTAATTAGGTATTATAGCGGATGTCACTATGTTGCTAACCGTTGAAGAATGACCAGCGTTGGAGGCTTTCCAACGCTGCGTCTTCCAATACGCGGTCGCCTCTCCAGAAACTTTCGGCCTCATCGGCCATCTGTTCTGGTAAGCAATGTGCCGCTCAAAACGTTGAAGGAATACATTGTGAAAAATACGGCAGGTCCTAGGTCCAAAAATGGACTTGTGATGCTTTTCTACGGTCCACTCTCCCTTTTACCGACAGGAGGCCTGTGTTCCAGCAGTAATAACAGACACACGGATCGATCGATTAAGTTTAACTACGCTTGCCGCGGTCGGTTTGTGGATGGTGACCACCTTTACATACCGCCCCCGTGCCTCGGAAAGCATAGTATGCGGTTGGCCCCGGCTGTCATTCTTGGATCTTTGACAGTCAATACAGCCAGTCTTACGAAGGGGTGTGGTGTTAACCAGTAACTGGGTTGTGGAGGTCAAAAAGGCAGTCGCTCCATGGAAGACTGGTATTCAGCTGCATACGGTTAGACTGGAGGCCAACCCCAACATAGTTAGGAAAAGTCTAGGCAGATTGAATTGACTTATAGCTTATATTATTATTAAGTAAACGTTATCTTAAACAAAAAAACCATAACATGACATGTAGTAGGTATTGGTTTGACATTATTATAAATCTCTTGAAGGAGCTTTTGTCCTTTAACGTTATTGATACTTAATAAAAATACATTATTTTACTTATTATTTAATTTAAATTGTATATTTTATGTAGCAAACTAGTCAATTCAGTTGTATTTTACTAGCTTCTGACCCCGATTTCGTTCGCGTGAAATTTCTTGCTCCCCAACCTATCGCATCGCATCGCATCGTCCACCCGCGCTATCAGTCCCTTTTTGCTTAGCATTATTCCTAACTTTTTTGCGTTGTACTCGACTCCTAAAGGATGTCATGTGATGCTAGCCTAATGTTTCTCAAAAATTAGGGTATTAAACACAATAAGCTTTTTCAAATCCGACTTATATTTATTAATATATCGTGCTGTGATCTTTCCAGAGATTCGCGTGTTCAAACAAATAAACTCTTCAGATATATTATAACTAGTCCCACGACTCCATGCACGTGAAATTTCTTGCTCCCCCAACCCATCGCATCGCATAGTATCACATCGCATCACATCGCATCATCCACCTTCGCCATTAGTTCATTTTCGCTTAGCATTATTTCTGACCATTTTTCATTTTGCTCGGCTTCTAAGGGACGTAAGGTGATGCTAGTGTAACATTCCTTTAAAATCAGACAATTAAATGTAAAAACTTCATAAGCATAGCATAATCAGCCTATAATTTTCCCACTGGAACACAGGCCTCCTCTCTGTGAGAGGGAATTGGCCGTAATCCACCACGCGGGCCCAGAGCGGGTTTGGTAGATGTCACATGTCTTCGAATTTTTTGGTTCTAGGACATGCCGGTTTCCTCACGATATTTCCTTCACCGTTTTGAGACCAGTGGTGATGAAATAATTTACACAAAGTAACGTACCTGCTTGGGTTCTTGCCCCTACAACTCTCAAGTCGCAACCGTTACCACTGGGTCACCACTTATATTTATTTCAATTACGACAGGTAATTCGAGAGATTAGCGCCTTCAAACAAATAAACTCATCGGCTTTATTATATTACTAGATTCTCGTGAAATTCTTTGTTCTCTAGACCCACCGTGTCGCATCGCATCGCGTCGTCTCGCCCGCTAGCGCAATCACGTCGTTATCACTTAGTGTTCTTTCTGACTAGTTTGTTTTTGCTTGGTGGCCCTAAGTGTAATAGCGTGATGTGATGTTTTGTTTTATTTTTGTTTTAATTACGGACGCTTTAATGTGCACGTCTTTTTACATCGTTCTCACATTGATAATTTCAACAAAATGATGTAACCAACTTTTTGTAACAATATCATCATTTTAAAAGAGTGTCCATGGAGTTTCTTGCCCGTTCTTCTCCTTAAGTACCTACACTTTGGAATGGGCAAATAGCTTCATCTTTCTAACTCACCGACCTTGACAATTCAAAAGTGCCTGTAAGTGGTTTATTTGAAATAAATGCTTTGAGTTTGAGTTTGAGTTACCCAAACATTCATGAAGTGTAAAATTACTACGCATAATAAAAGGAAGATATATGAAAAAAAATATTATTGGGAAAGGTCCCAATAATTTTTTTTTTCATATATCTTCCATGTACAGACAGCGATCCGTTACATTTTTATTATATGTATTGATGATTGATTGATTCATATTATTTATTTATCGCGAAATTATGCGTAGTAATTTTACACTTCATGAATGTTTGGGTAACTCAAACTCAAACTCAAAGCATTTATTTCAAATAAACCACTTACAGGCACTTTTGAATCATCAACGCAAATAGCACTCAAAACAATGATTGTTGGAATTTTTGTATGTTTGTCTGTTTATCTGTTTGTCTGTGCGTTTGTGCACGCTACTCTCAGAAATAGCTTATCCGATTTCGATTTTGTGTCCATTAATTTATTATGGTAAGCTTCACTTAACATTTAGTGTTTGTTTCATGTCAATCGGTTTATAAATAAAAAAGTTATGCCAATTTAAAGAATCCTGTCGAACATTTGTTAAAGTATCTATCTATATCTATGTAATATAGGTAAATACATTTTGTTAGTCAGCTGTTTAAATGCTTTATGCCTTCGAAGTACCAGGTTGTCATAACTCAGTAGGAACACACCTAACATACTAGGTACCTGTGCCAGCTAGAAAACGCTTTATGCCTTCGAAGTACCAGGTTGTCATACCTCAGTAGGAGCATACCTAACATAGTTGTCTGCTAGAAAGCGTTATATGCCGTGGAAGTACCAGGTTTTCACAACTCGGTAGGAACACACCTAATACAGGTAATCGTGTCAGCTAGAAAACGCTTTATACAGTCGAAGTACTAGGCTGTCATAACTCGGTAGTTGCACACCTAACATAGTAGGTAGCTTTGTCAGCTAGAAAACGCTTTATGCCTTCGAAGTACCAGGTTGTCATAACTCGGTCGGAGCACACCTAACATAGTTGTGTCAGCTAGAAAGCGTTTACATTTTAACATAATCAATACATATAATAAAAATGTAACGGATCGTTGTCTAATATATGTGAAATAAATAATATGAATCAATCAATCAATACATATAATAAAAATGTAACGGATCGCTGTCTGTACATGGAAAATATATGAGAAAAAATATTATTGGGACCTTTATCAACACAAATAGCACCCAAAACAAATATTGTTAGAATTTTTGTCTGTTTGTCTGTGCGTTTGTGCGCGCTAATCTCAGAAACTGCTAATTCGATTTAGATGTGGTTTTCACAAATATATTATGGTAAGCTTCACTTAACATTTAGTGTTTGTTTCATGTGAATCGGTTCATAAATAAAAAAGTTATGCCAATTTAAAGAATCACGTCGAACATTTGTTATTAAACTATCTATATCTATCTATTCTTTCTCTGTTCAGTAGCATTGACCTGTACTCTGAACTTCATAATAATGATCTATATAAAATAATCTATCTATGTATATAAAAATGAAGCGCCGAAATGTATGTACGCGCATAATTTCCGAACGACAGTCACAAATTGTATGATTCTTTTTTTTATGTGTTCCTCATTGTCAGGACAAGGTTTGTATATATGAAAATTAAAAATATATATATAGATTTGATCAGAATTATTTTTTAAAATCTAATACAAAAAGTGATTGACGGTATGTGACAGAAGACTTTGACGAAACAATCGACCAACTGATTTGATTTTACCAGTCGCGATTGGCGGTACGAAGTTCGCCGGGTCAGCCAGTAATATTATAAATATGAAAGTTTGGATGTTTCTTACTCAATCGCGCAAAAACGGCTAAACGGATTTGGATGAAATTTGGCACACAGATACTTTAAAACCTGGATTAACACATAGAATACTTTTTATCCCGGACGTTCCCGTGGGATAATTTCCTCCACGCGGGCGAAGCCGCTGGCAAAAGCTAGTCTATATAGGTAAATGAATACATTTTGTTAGTCAGCTTGGTAAACGCTTTATGCCTTCGAAGTACCAGGTTGTCATAACTCAGTAGGAGCATACTTAAAATAGTTGTCAGCTAGAAAGCGTTATATGCCGTCGAAGTACCAGGTTGTCATAACTCGGTAGGAACACACTTAATATAGGTAATTGTGTCAGCTACAAAACGCTTTATACAGTCGAAGTACTAGGCTGTCATAACTCGGTAGGAGCACACCTAACATAGAACAGAACACCTAACATAGTTGTGTCAACTAGAAAGCGCTTACATTTTAACATAATAATTTATATGTTATAACAAAATGAATAACGTAAAAAACCAATTAAAAATCCTATTAGAACTATTTTCGACTTCTACGCGGACGAAGTTGCGGGCAAAAGCTAGTAGTTCATATTATTTTTAGTAGGTGAAATAAATATATGAAAGCCGTTAAATGAATAAATTTTTTTAGGTGCGTCGGTAAAATATAATTTATGTTCATTTGGAATTTTAAGGACCAGTTCGGGGCGTGCCCTTTTTATGGTCATTCTTACATATATTTAATCGAAAATAGATGCCATTTTAACTTCCTAAATATAAAGGTTGGCGATTTCAGACCCATGTCTCTACAATACAAAGATACATGAAACAAATAAATAAATTGAAGTGTGTGTGTTTCGGCTAATCTCCGAAACGGCTGGACCGATTTTAACGGGACTTTCATTGGCAGATAGCTGATGTAATATGTAGTAACGGAGGCTTCCAGTCTAACCGGATGCGACAGGCGCCACTGTCTATCTAACCTCCACAACCCAGTAACTGGGTAACACGATATCCTTTGGTAAGACTTGTTGTCAGACTTTCGGGCTTCTGACGACCAGTAACGACTGTCAAAGATCTACGAATAAACGTCAGGACCAACGGCTTAAAGTGCTTTCTGAGGCACGGAGGGGTCTTGGTATGTGAAGATGGTCACCCATCCACGGACGAACCGCGGCAAGACGTGCTTAACCTGATCGATCGACCCTTGTGGCTGATATTACTTAGCCACAAGCCCCAAGATGTTTCCTTCATCGATATCAGGAATATTGAAGTTATGTATACTCGGAAAGATGGATCGAATAACCCTTTCTGTGAAGGTACACCATATAAATTATAGGTTAAATATAATGTGCACATGAACTGAAAAAGTCACATTACTAGGTACGTAGCCGGGTTTACAGAAGATTTGTTATGGTTTTATTTTGTATTGTTTTAGTGCAATGTGACGAAATGTATTATTTTAATTTAATTTTGTAATTTAATCCCATTTCTAATCCTGACTAATATTATAAATGCGAAAGTAACTCTGTCTGTTAATCTTTCACACCTAAACCGCTGAACTTTGGCAGAGATATAGCCTGGTATATGGAGAGGGACACTTTTTGACGCGATAACCAACATTCAAGCGGGCGGAGCCGCGGGCAAAAGCTAGTATTTTAATCATCCATGCGGGCGGAGCCGCGAGCAAAACCTAGTAATATTTTAATAATTTAAAAATGTGATTGAATAGTTTATTTATTTATTTAATTAAGGTTCACCAACAGTTGTTCCAGATATTATACACATAGGAGCATAAAAGTAATAGTGTCTTAAATCTAACTGCACAACCAATTACAGGTAAACACCGCATGCGAAATGCTCTTTGTGTTTATGACTTTATCTTTAAAGACTTAATGTACTTTAATTCTAGATAGTTAAATTAAAAACTAATACTAATTACGTCTGACAAACGTCGATATTGAGTCTGCGTGGACGTCAACCAGGTCGCTGCGTTCGTTTGAGTTTGTACATGCGGGGTATAGGCGAATGAGCACCAGACACTGACTGTACGGCGAAGAGGTGGAGCTAAGGGTGTTAAAGGTTTGCGAGGTGGTCTACGGGGTACTCTGTATAGTTAACCATCTTTTAATTAGAATGTTGTGCATGCCTATAAGTTATGTATTTACACAGTACTGAAGATTCGACATCACCTAATGTCACTATATATTTGTAAATATGTCGTTGGTGTGCCTTGCTTACGGGGAGCAGTGGTGGCCCAGTGGTAACGGCCTTGACTTACGAGCTGTAGGTCGTAGGCTTGAACCCAGATAAGCGTTTTACTTTGTGTAAATTATTTCAGTACCACTGCTTTTAAAATGGTGAAGGAAAGGGTTTTCGGCATGTCTTAAATCCAATAAAAACTTTTTTCAAAAATAAAAACAACCGACTTCCAAAAAAAACCCTACAAAGTGAAAAATAAGTTTAATTTCGGTAGTCGATGACTTTGGATATTATGTATTTTAATTTTTTGTCACCGCCTTCCGAAATTAAAGTTATTTTCACTTTAGTGTTTTTTTGGAAGTCGGTTGTTTTTTTTTAAGTTTTTATTTTTCACTTTTTAGTGGTTCACATGTGCTTACCCCTTCACAGCGTACCATGATGTTATGTTATGAACTGGTGTAAACAACAGGTAGACGTGAGATTTCAGCAATCCCAGTCCATTTGCTATCATTTATTGAGGAGTTCCGTTGCCTATCTCCGAAGTTCTTCATCAGATCTTCACCAAATTGAAATGGAACCACTCCGAGAAAGTACTCTTCCAAAAACTACCGAAATCGCTTCAAATGTGCCTATAAAATTTGAAGAGTTCTCTCTACTTCTCCAGGATTCCATCATCAGATCCTGTCTTAGGGATAATCATGGGACAACCTGGGAAGTTTACCCTTTCAAACAAAAAAAATCAAATCGGTTTAGCCATCTTCGAGTAATCGGTGTACATACATTTTTTTTTTAAACAATCGAATTGAGAACCTCCTCCTTTTTGAAATCGTTTAAAAATTCGAAGAAATGTGACATCTACCAACCTGCACTGGGACCGCAAGGTAAATTACGTCCCACTCCCTCTCACAGAGAGGAGGCTGGTGTCCCAGCAGTGGGAATATTATAGATTTATAGATTACGTGTGCCTTGCTTCTCTCTCTCTGTAGTCGGGCCCTCATAGTTGAGGATCATGGTCAGCTTCGGAGTTGCATCTGGATGATTTTGTCCAGCGCATCCCTTAGCACCGTGTAGTACCTAGTCTTGTGCCTGCTCGATCATTTTTAAGATCGCTCCGTACTTGTGATGGTAATTAATGCGATTTCGCATAAATTTCATTAGCATGCGAATTCTTGAGTCTTAGCATGCTAAATGCTATTGCTATGCTATTTGCTAATATGACTATAGTATGAATTTTGTTAATATGCCAATTAAAGAGTGTGGTCGCCTTAGGACTTTCCTGGCGAGCGTTTTTAACAATTTAAAACCTTTTTTGTTTAAGATTGACCTTTCCTTCATACTTTATCCAGGCTTAGGACTGCCAGTAAAATACATTTACATGATTTAGTTTTGTATTTTACAAATGTAAACTTTTATACACAGCCACTCTCACTACTTTTACCTTTTACCTCCTATTATTTACAGGTAGGTAATGAATTCTCAGTTTCACACTAGGTATTATTTATTTTAAGTACAATATTAAGCATATGGCGAAATAATGTAATAATTGTTTATCGAATACGTAAACTAAACTCTCACTATCAGATGCCAAAATGTACTGAACTTTGACACAATACGAAACGCGCCACGCGCGTACCGCACAAATTATTATTAGACAATCACACGTATTCATTCAATATACGTCCCTAAGTACGAGCTAATCAAAGATGATAAGATAATAATTGCTTGACCTCATTCTTAGCACCACCCTCCTAATAATTTAAATTAAATAAACAATCACACGCATTCATTCAATATACGACCCTAAGTACGAGCTAATCAAAGACAATAAGATAATAATTGCTTCATCTCATTCTTCGCAACATCTGTCAAATTGCTAATAATTTCACTTGCGAGAAACGTCATGGTCAAGTGAAACAAATAGATTAAAGGCTTCTTCAAACAGCCGCGACGCGACAGCGCGACGCGACACTTGTAGAACAATTTCGATTAAGTTTTCATAGAAATTGTTCTATGAGTGTCACGACGCGACCGTCGCGTCGCGCTAGTCTGCACGAGCCTTTAGTGTTCCCGACTTCCCACGGGTGCGACGAAGAGCGCGCACTGCCGCTGCATGCGTCGTCGCATATGATAGCTATGAAGTACGAAGCGATGAAAATTCACACTTCACAGAATTTCGAAAAACTACATTCCATTTGCTAAATGCTAAATGAGCATTCGCATGCTAACAATGAATGCGAATGCTTATTAATCCATCACTACTCCGTACTAGTTCATTCTATTAGCTCTATTCGGTCTTCGCTCTCAGTCAGTACTTCCATAGACCACAGAGCAAAAGCAAAAAAAGTCTCATTGAAATCGTATCAGTCAAATCAGTCGCTGTCATTCTCGTTCTCGTTCGGACATATGTTAGGGCTTTTTGTAAATGTACGAGGAGCTATTACAACTAATAGACCGATTACAAGTCAGCATTCGGAAACGTTTAGTTTAGTACAGTGCTAAGAAACGGTTCCTATTCGTTCATCGTTAACGAACTACACAAGACTACCGTGTAGAATTTAGAGGACGATGATTCCTTCACCTGATCGGTCCATCGTGTTGGTGAACGACCGCGCGATCGTTTGCCTTCGGTGTTCCAAACCATAATCAGTTTTTGCAAACTTTCATCGCCTCTGCGTACTGGGTGACCGAAAAAAACTTTAATTGCCTGTGCGTACTATGTGCCTTGCTTAGTAAATAAATAAAAATAATAGTTTAAAAAACTAAAAAACACGCTTTAAAAAACTAAAAATGTAGAAAATAATTGAATTCTATTAAAAAGCGTGGGGTGCTTTTTGAGGTATTTTTATACTTAATCAATTAATATCAAGCACCCCACGCTTTTTAATAGAATTAAATTATTTTCTACTTTTTTAGTTTTTTAAAGCGTGTTTTTTTTAGTTTTTAAACTATTATTTATTTACTATTTTTTAGTTCTGCTACCTACAAAAGCGTGGTTTTAAGTTTTTTTTTTATTGTCATCGTTCCTCGATAAGTCTACAAAGTTTAAATGGAATCTGACCGTTTGAAGTGGGTCAAAATCGCGCCGTAAAGAGTCGGTTACTAACAAACATACAAACAAACATACAAGTGAAGCTAATATAAAGCGTGTAAAAATAAAATAAAGAGAAACCGAAAAAGTTTTTTGAAAGACATATTTATTCTCTTCTTCTCCGAGTCACTTGCACGCCAGTTATAAAATTTTGTTGGCCCAAAACTTCGTCACTTCCACGACGATATCGGTGGCAGCGCAGAGGTCATCTTGGCTGCATGTTTTGGGGCACAGAGGGCTAGATAGGAAGTGGAGCATAGTTTGTGACACAGCTCAACACCCCACGTCCTGCAGCCGTTCCGTCGAGGCAGCTTCACTATACAAGGGTCGTCTTACACCTTCCCAATTTGGTTCGGAGAAGGTTCAGGGACGTCCAAGTAAACCACGGCACATAACACCTTATTTTTTTTTAATATTTAAACATTTATGCATACACATATAAATAGACAAGAAGAAAGGAACAGAAAAATAAGTACAAAAGTGATGCTTAGTTCTACAGAAATCTCTTCCAACACTCCTTCGATAGGAGAGAAGATAAAAAACTTAAAAAAAAAAACGACCGACTTCCAAAAAAACTGCAAAGTGAAAAATAACTTTAATTTCGGAAGTCGGTGACTTTGGGTATGGATTTTAATTTTTTGTCACCGGCTTTCGAAATTAAAGTAATTTTTCACTTTTTAGTGGTTCACATGTGCTTACCCCTTCACAGCGTACCGGCGTGATGTTACGTCATGAACTGGTGTAAACAATAGATAACATGAGATTTAAGCAACTCCAGTCCGTTTGCTATCATTTATTGAGGAGTTCCGTTGCCTATCTCCGAAGTTCTGTATCAGATCTTCACCAAATTGAAATGGGACCACTTCGAGATAGTACTCTTCCAAAAACTACCCAAATCGCTTCAAGTGTGCCTATAAAATTTGAAGAGTTCTCTCTATTTAGTTCTCTAAAAAGGTTCCGACGAATTGAGAACCTCCTCCTTTTTGAAGTCGGTTAAAAAGAGATGTAGACAACGTGTGTAATAGTAAAAGGGAAAACATATTTCAACCGACTTCAAAAAGAAAGAGGTTATCAATTCTCCATGTTTACATATTTTTTAATGTATTTTCGGGCATAACTCCGCCATATACACCGTGACATTTTAGTCGTCTTACAAAGGTGGTCCACCCAATGTATCCGTCATAAAATACCTCTAGGTGCGATTAAAACATTGTTACCATTAATTAAGATAATAGGTACAAAGAAAAATAAATAATGCTTTACCCTCACTGTTAATAATGTTTACGTATCAAACGGTAAAACATATCTACCTACCTACCATTACGTTCCATCATTAATTCCATCTCCATAACAGGGTGTTTCAAACTACGTCATGCGTCTTAGTGAATGATATTTTTTTTTAATTAAGCAAATGTTCAAAAAAAAAAATTTTTTTAAATAAATTATTAGTAGTCGTTGGATACATGAAGTGGGCTGCCGTTGTAAGACTACTAAAATGTCACGGTGTATAAACATAATTGCAAAATGTATTTTTTTGTTCGAAAGGGGTTTATTCCCAAATGGTACACCATTTCAATTTCATATAGATCTGATGATGAGTTTCGGAGACAGACAATGGAGTTCTATAAAAAATGACAGCAAATCAACCGCGATTGCTGCTATCGCATAAAAATATATTGTTTTGACCCCAAGGATGATGAAATTTCAAATTGATGTGGGGTAGGGTAATATAACTGAAAAGTAAAAATACAAACTTTTTACGAATAAAAAAAACCGAATTCGGAAGTCGGTTTTTTTTTTTTGTAAAAAGTTTTATTTGAAAAGCGTACCTGTCTACATCATTTAATGATCGGATACACGTGTGCGTAGGTCGCGAATGTACGTCACAAAACTAATTACTAGATTCTAACATTTTTTTGGCTATGTACGTTATATAGTTCGTTATATTCTATAAATATTGGTCTGAATAGGGCTGCCCCTCATTTCGGAAATCAAAATCAATGAAAATATTTTATTTTACATTATAAACCGACATGAGCACTCATGAAACGTCAGAAGCTAGGTTTCAATTCGTCGCTTCTATGGAGAAGAGCCGGCAAGAAACTCCACGGTTACTCTTTTGAAAATAATTAGATTTTACAATGTTTTAAAATTACAGTGATATTAGGTATGGGAGGACAGTGCAGGCCTGTCAATAAGTACCAGGTTCTTATTGAGAGAAATGAAAATGAAGCCTAGAAAATCGTCTACAAATCTACTGCTACAGTTTGCAAGGCCTACAACGTTCTCTCATTCATTTTATTTATATAGATTCTTTTTAACCGACTTCAAAAAGGAGGAGGTGATAAATTCGACATGTTTACATATGTATTTTTTTATGTATGTTCGGGCATAACTCCGTCATATATAGACGGATTTGCAAAATTCTTTCTTGTTTTGTTGGAAAGAGGTTTATTTTGAAATGGTTCCATTTAAATTTCATATAGATCTGATGATGAGTTTCGGAGACAGACAACGGAACTCTCCAAAGAATAACAGCAAATCAACCGCGATTGCTGCTATCGCATAAATATACATTGTTTTGATCCCAAGGATGATGAAATTTTGAACTGGTGTGGGGTAGGTTCTGTAACTAAAAAGTGAAAAATAAAAACGAAAAAAAAAAACAACCAACTTCCGGAAAAACACTACAAAGTGAAGAATAACTTTAATTTCGGAAGTCGGTGACTTTGGATATGTATTTTAATTTTTTGTCACCGCTTTCCGAAATTAACGTTATTTTTCACTTTGTTGTGTTTTTTTTAAGTCGGTTGTTTTTTTTTAAAGATAAGATAAAGATAAGATAAGATAAGATAAAGATGCATTTATTTGTATAAACATGTGTAACATGATACATAAATATGCACATATAGCTGGAAAGTAGTTAGTTAGTTTAGTAGGTAGTTTGTGTAGTAGTTAGTTTTTATTTTTCACTTATTAGTTGATTTAATCATTCTTGGGGTCAAAACAATGCATATTTATGCGATAGCAGCAATCGCGGTGGATTTGCTGTTATTCTTTGGAGAGTTCCGTTGTCTGTCTCCGAAACTCATCATCAGATCTATATGAAATTTAAATGGAACCATTTCAAAATAAACCTCTTTCCAACAAAAGATGAAAGAATTTTGCAAATCCGTCTATCAATGACGGAGTTATGCCCGAACATAAATAAAAATATATAAACATGTCGAATCGATAACCCGCTTCTTTTTGAAGTCGGTTAAAAACAAATAATAATTAGAAATTCGAAGACATCTACACCAACCCGCGCTGGGCCCGCGTGGTAGATTATAGCCCACTCCCTCTCACAGAGAGGAGGCCTGTGTCCCAGCAGTGGGAACAATATAGGCTGAAAATCTAAGCTGATTATGTTTTTCAGAATCAGAATCAGAACTTTATTTGCTATGAATGTAGGTACAGTTATAAGATGTTGTACATAAATTGATGAGATCGGCTACAGTCTACCTTACGGCGTGCAAATTATTAGGTACATAAATTAAACTATTAATACAAATTAAATAATGTCAGCAAAACAAAACAGAAATTAAAGTGATGTCAATTAATATTAATATAGTCGGGTACATAAGTCATAATTGGTCAAATTTGTAATTAAATATAACAATCATAATCAGGGTAAGTTTATATCATTTAGAAAGTCTTTCACTGAGTAATAACATTTGTCTAATAGTAGCGCAGTAACCTTAGATTTAAAAATATTTACTGAATAATCCTTAAAACTATGAGGTATTTTATTATAAATGATAGGTCCCATTGTCATAATACTTTTCCTTAACAGTGCTGTTTTGTAATTACCCGAATGTAGCAAGTTCTTATATTGGGATCGCAAGGGGCCATTACGTGTTCTTATATTGGCCAGTGACGGAAATAAGTCTATGTTGGCTTTTACAAAAATTGCCACCTCTAACATATACAAACATGGAAAAGTTAGCAGATTCAGACCGAAACACAGGTTCACAGCTGTTTGTGCTTTTAAGATTTGACATAGATCTAATACACCGTTTCTGGGCTTTAAAAATTACCTCCCTCTCACTACAATTACCCCAAAATATGACTCCAAATCTTAACACTGACGCAACCAGTCCATGATAAGCTAGTAGAAGTGTATCATTGCTAACTTTGTGTGATATGTTATACAGTACGTAGGCTGATTTATTTAACTTCTTACATACGTCATCGGCATGCGGTTTCCAAGTCAAATTGTTGTCAATCAGGATGCCTAGAAATTTTGCTACACAAGTTGTATCCACTTTTTGACCATCCTATCTAACATTAATATCATCAGCGCGTATCCTTTGGTAGAAGTGCATTACTTTTGTCTTTTTTTAGATTTATTATTAAGTTATTTGTTTCCAGCCAGTCTATAATTGTTTCTAACGTTTCATTAATTTCCCTTTCGTAGTTTTCTTTATTGGTATACTTAATGATCGCTGTACTATCGTCTGCAAATAGTACCATAGGTTGTCGTGTCTATCGTGGCAAGTCATTTATATATAAAAGAAATAGAGGAGGTCCCAAGACACTTCCTTGCGGTACACCATATTTAACCTCCCTACCGGCTGATCTATATCTAAGCTCACATTTGGTTTCAAGGCATATTCTGGATATTTCTGTATGTTGAGTTCGGCCAGTAAGATAGGAGCTTATTAAGTCCAGGACATTTCCCCTTAAACCATAACTATTTAGTTTTTCCAGAAGGACGTCATGATTAACGTAGTCGAAAGCCTTGGTCATATCGGTATATATAGCACATACAGGAGTCTTTTTATCTACACTTGGCATTATATTGCATAAGAAATTGAATATTGCATATTAATATTTCTATTTTTCCTGTTAAGAACACTAGTATAAATATAACATGGGTGATAACCCTAGCGAAAAACAAGATGTAAATATTACTCTTAAATTGCTTACCTATAATTTATATTAGTTATGGCAAACACTAGTAACGCTCTAGTGGCTTCCGTGAAAGATAAAACCTGCCTAGGCTGGTTTTTTAAAAATGTAGACAAGATTAATTAATCTTTGACATAGTCTTTGAGTGCCAAAAGCGAAACTAGAAGGAAGCAATGGTAATGATTTATTGACATTAGACTTTTTAGGGTTCCGTACCGGAAGGTAGAGAACGATTCCCTCCTTTGGGGCTTATTTAGTCGACTCGGACGAAATCGTCATTTTTAAATAATACTATATTTTCTATAGGCGACTCGCACAAAGTTATGATATATTTGTGAGCGAATGGACAAATCCGGAATTACTTTTTAGGCAATTTTGTACTAAAGTACAAAACGTGCCAATTGCTTCATAAGTTTTTTTTTTTAAGTAATTTTCGTGAAAAAGGGGTACAAAGCTTTTGCTTCACGTATTAAGGGGAATCTGGCCGCGGGCTCGAACGCACTGGTGGGCCTGACTAAAAAGCACGCTGTCTCACCAGGCATCGTGTCCGACACAGGTAGTATCAGTGATGAGCAGTTAGAAGCTAGTCTACACGCACAACGTTATTGAGTGAGATGCAGCATCATTTATAGTAACACAGACGCGTAAAAATTAGGAAAAGTCCTTCGGAAGATTGTTTTTTATGGAAAAACCACTGCATAAATCAATATCCAATAAAACTTATTGAACTTTTCGATATTTGCGCTTTATCGGTATTGACTTGGTTTTGGAGATTTTACACTTCTTTTATTACTTAAGCACTCCCAAAGTTAGGTTAAATTAGCAAGAAAAACGAATCTTTATTGGCTTTTTTTAGTATTCTGTTTCCGTACAGACAATATTAATAATGAGACAAAACCATACCATGTTTAATTTTTGGTGTAAATTGTCGAACAGTGGAGTAATGCACTCCCGAAGTTTGTATGGGAAAAATGTGGGCTAGATTCACATTAATACGTTTTTCTGGAATTGTAGATTTGCCCAAAATAAAATTATCTTCGTGCGAGTCGCCTACAGAAAATATTACATTATATAAAGTGAGGAGTCGCCCGTTTCAGCCGAGTAAATTCGTACGAGTCGAATAATAAGCCCTCTTTTGGGGTTCTCATCTTGACATACAAATAAATAAAATATGAGTATCTGTTTGTGATGTTAAAATACCAGCTTTTTACTAAATGCATATGCAAGTATACAGGATAAGTTTTTATCCAGTGCGCAAACTGTAACCATGAATTCAGGATATCATTCTTGAACCCCTAGCGCAGAATTTGTCGTAGGTAATACAAAAACAATCAGCTTTTTCAGAAAAAAGTGCAATACCTACGACGTCAAAATCTATGGAACAGCTGATTTTTGGGGATTAGAATGCTAAGCGAAATTCATGGTTACAGTTTGCGCACTGGATAAAGAACTTATTCTGTATACGGTACCAATAAAAGTAAAGAAACTATTTAAAAAAAGAAAAGTCGCTCCCTTTGTCTGTCTGTTCCAGCTTATCTTCGGCAGGACGTATTTTGATAGGAGTATCACTGGCAGATAGCTGTTGATATAAGAATTACTTTTATTTTAGAAAAATAATTAAGGTTCCAAGCAAAAAAAAAACAAATATATAAAATCCATATCCACGCGGGCGAAGCCGCGTGCAGAAACCTAGGTCTAAATAAGACCTCGGTTTCCAAAAATAAAACGCACCGTTTTAGCTTCCTTTTTTTGCATACGTACCGATATTACGCATGTCATTATTTTTAAATTGATTATCATAAAATAATTGCGAATAAGACAAATTGTACCTATGCAAATAGTTTTAAAACAAGAATATAATAACATTTAAATATTAATAAAGAAAACCGTACTAGTGCGTGTTGAACCACGCACAATGAAGGGTTCCGTAGTTGGAATAAATATTGATTTTGGAGACAAAAATTGTTTTTTTTTTTCATATAGTGTGGCAGTACCTATCCACGCACGAACTGAAAAATGTATTATTATTTATTTATTTATTTATTTATTTATTAACACATTACAACACCTTACAGTCTCCCAAGACGATGTTATACACATCACTAGCTAAATAAATATCACACAATAGCGTAGAAATTAGTAGACGGTTGTTAAAAAAAAATTGCTCTGCCAGATGTTCTGACCGCATAGGTACCTATTGCACTTTTATATGAAACAGCAGATTTTGTTTTAATAATCGATGCATTCCACACACAGAGATTCAGAATTATGGATGGAACCCGGCTACAGGATGTGCGTCGACATATCATTTCATGAAAAAACTATGAAAAACAGGTTAATACCATCCAATTTTCATCGATATAGTGCAAATAGTCTTCGAGTAAATTGGCTGTGTGTCATCGGACAAACAGACTTGATGAAATTAGGATTCCGTTTTTGGCATTAGAGCAATGGTCAGTGCCGTATTTAATCTATTGGGGGCCCTGGGCACTAGGATAAAGGGGATCCTATAGATAATTTTGGCTTACCGCTTCGGATGGGTTTGACCATGCATACAGAAATAGGAGTAACTTTGTCGCCTTTTGCAGAAAAGTTTGAAAACTAAGTGTCGGATGTAAGCATGAGCAAGCAAAGCGGGATAACTTAGGTCTTCTTTTGAAAGCCTCTAGCTACGACACTAGCAGGGCTCCACCGTTCGCGGGGCCCTGGGCACTTGCCCAGAATGCCCAATAGAATAGACGGCCCTGGCAATGGTGACCTAGTGGTAACTGCCCCGACCTACGTGTTGTAGGTCGTAGGTGCGAACCCAAGCAGACTTACTAAGTGTAAATAATTTCATCCCCACTGCTCTCAAAACGGTGAAGGAAAACATCGTGAGGAAACCGGCATGTTCTAGAACCAATAATTCGAAGACATGTGACATCTACCAAGCCACACTGGGCCCGCGTGGTGGATTCATTAGCCCACTCCCCGAGAGGAGGCCTGTGCTAGCTGATTATGCTTTTGCCATTAACTGGCTACGGAACCCTAAAAAGTAATCACGTCAATGCTAAAGCTGTTATCCTAGTTTTTATGCACCAAAACCTGTTGTTTCCAAACGGTGTTACTTAGCTTGCCCTGTTTGTTTTTGGGTCAAATTTACCACTTGAATTTTTTTTTACTATTTGGAGCTTTTAATTATATCATAGAACTAGCTGTGCCTGCGGCTTCACCCACGTGGTAGTCGGAAATTATCCCACAGAAACGTGCTACCGGGAAAATAGCCTATATTACTTCTTATAACATCAGTTATCCGCCAGTGAAAGTCCTGTCAAAATCGGTTCAGCCATTTTGGAGATTAGCCGGAACAAACAGACAAACAAAAATATTGGTAATCGTTATAAATCATAGATACCGTGTAAATGTCACCGTATGATTGTGAACACCGTTAGTTTATAATCTATGTCGCGAGATTATATACTGTCAAATAGATCAAGAGGAGAGATAACATAGAATCAGCAAATTTTTTGTAAAATTCTTACCAATGACAGAGTGTATTCTTCTTTCTTCTTGCATGTACTATTATTTAGTCAACTCCTTACTTCACAATTTTTGCCTCGCCGGCCAAAAAATGTCAAGTGGGGAGGCAACCAAAGTGTGCATCAGAAATCCATCGTTAATCATTCCTCGACTTTTTACAAAAATAAAAATGAAGTAGGCAAATAAAACATTAATTAAAAAGGAAGAGTCTTTATAGTCTAAAAGACTGTTTTTTTTTAATGCAGAATATTTCAACAATAAAAATAAATCAGGCCTGGTTGGATAATCTACTATGATAATCTAAGAACAAAAAAACTTTTTTCAAAAAAATAAACAACCGACTTTCAAATAAACACTAAAAAGTTTTTCACTTTTTAGTGTTTTTTTGGAAGTCGGTTGTTTATTTTTTTTTTTTTTTTCACTTTTTAGTGGTTCACATGTGCTTACCCCTTCACAGCGTACCGGCGTGATGTTATGTTATTAACTGGTGTAAACAATTGACAGACATGAGATTTCAGCAATCCCTGTCCATTTGCTATCATTTATTGAGGAGTTCCGTTGCCTATCTCCGAAGTTCTTCATCAGATCTTCACCAAATTGAAATGGAACCACTCCGAGAAAGTACTCTTCCAAAAACTACACAAATTGCTTCAAGTGTGCCTATAAAATTTGAAGAGTTCTTTCTATTCTGAATAGCTGAAAATAAGCAATCTCTGCCGGAAAGTTGGACATGGAACTTCGCAAATGGCAGTTCATTACCAGTCGCTAAAACAGAAAGCCATCCAAACCCATACCTCCCTTAAAACCATGACCGAAGCCCGAGACCTATCTGATTGCCTTATGGAAATGAACCGCACGATTCAGGAATCCTGCACGAAGCGAGAAGCAATTTCTTCAACTTTTGCAGGTATGGTCAAGAAGGGGTCCAACACCTTTATTCGTCCTAATACTTTTAGCTCCGTGGCGATTTATCCCAGTGACATCTCAAAAACCAGTGACGAAACTAAGAACATGGTCCAAAAAATCATATGCCCTGGGGAAATGAAGCTGAAAGTTCGAGGCGTACGGAAAATTGGAAAAGGAGGACTCATAATAAGCACAGAGACTAAAGATGATTTAGATAAGCTCAAGCAAACAGTCCAACTCGCTTCGACAGGGCTCACCGTCGACGAACCCAAAAAGCGCAAACCACGAATAATAGTAATAGGAGTTCCCACATCAATGGCTGAAAATGAGGTTTATAAATGCATTTATGAACAAAACTTGGCCGACAAACTGCCTACTATATCCCTAGATTCATTTTTGACCTCTATTAAACTAAGCCACAAA
The DNA here is from genome assembly GCA_949091785.1 of Polymixis lichenea. Lineage (NCBI taxonomy): Eukaryota > Metazoa > Arthropoda > Insecta > Lepidoptera > Noctuidae > Polymixis > Polymixis lichenea. The sequence goes on from OX420959.1 coordinate 12,386,518, forward strand.
TCTGGCAGGAAAGATGCTGAACACTGCAACTATATTATAGAAGTTCCAGCCCTCGTACGTAAGGCCCTCATCACACAAGACCGTGTTTTCATTAATTGGACGTCCTGCCCGGTACGAGACTTCACACTAGTAACGAGATGTTACAAGTGCCAGCAGTACGGTCATGCATCCAAAACATGCAAAACTGCTGCTTCTACGTGTGGACATTGCGGTGAAGAAGGACACACAATACAGGACTGCGCAAGAAAATCCGAAGCACCTAAATGTGCTACATGTTTGCGCTTTAAAAAACAGGCCAACCACAAGACGGGAGACGCAGATTGTCCGGCCAAAAAGGCTGCAGAAAACAGGTACATCAACTCGATCGATTATGAAGGCGCCTAAGAGCGCCACATCCTTGTTTATATTTTAGACGCTAGGTTTTAGAATTTTTATTGTTATTTCTTTAATTTAGTATGGATATTAACTTATTTACCAATATAGATAACTCATTTTTAACTGTGTCAAAAACATGTGAAGTTGAGGATTGCAGACAATATCTTTCCGATTATCAAAAGTCACTAACTATACTGACCCAAAACATTCGTAGTATTTATAAGAACATAGATAGCTTTACAGTTTTCCTTCATAGACTTAACTTTGATTGTGATATAATTGTACTAACTGAGTGTTGGCTAGCAAACCGCATAGATAACCTCCCAGTAATACCTGGGTATAACTTATTGCATACCACAATAAACAGCAATCAAAATGGTGGTGTGGTAGTTTTTGCCAAAGAATGTTTAAAGGTCACAGTCGAGGAACCTACTCTACAAGACTGTATGAGTAATTGCTTAGTTATCAAAATTGGCGCAACTACAGCGATAATCGCTATGTATAGGTCCCCATCCGCTAGAAACTTTGATAGTTTTCACAATACCTTAAATCAGATTTTTCAAACACTAAGATCGTTTAGGAATGTTATACTAACAGGTGATTTGAATATAAATATTGGCGCCGAAAACTGCGATGCAGGGAATGCCGAAAACTACCTTAATATCTGCTCATACCATGGATTTCTCCCCGCTCATACATTGCCTACTCATCAAAGCGGTTCCTGTCTTGATCATATGATGATCAAAAGCAGCTTATCATACATTACGCTTGTTACTAACTCAACAATTACTGACCATCACGCTGTCCTACTTGCCGTAAATTTAACGCTGCCTAAGCAAAATCGTCCCCTGACCAAAAGCAAATTAAACACAAATAAACTCGAATATGACTTATGCAACCTCGACTTTAGCTTAGTTTACAATACTGCTGACGCTAATTTGGCTTTATCGTACTTAATAAAATATGTCCAACAAGCAATATTACGTAACACGATTGTCTCTACAGTGGATAAGAAATGTTATAATATTAAACCATGGGTTACTCCTGGACTAATTCGATGTATAAGACACAGAGATAAACTTCATCAGAGAACAAAAAGATACCCTGATAATCTAATAATTGAAACCACATATAAAAGATACAGGAACTTCTGCAACAATCTGCTAAAGAATTTAAAAAATAATTACGATAAAAACGAATTAAATAGAGCAGGTAACAATAGCAAGCAGCTCTGGAAACATATTAAAAACGTCACCAACATGTCTAAACAGCGTGAGTCAAATTCGAGTTTACTGCTGACTAATGCCTCACCCCTCCTTTCAGCTAACAATGTTAATAACTTTTTTGTCAATGTAGGGAAAACTCTTGCGGAACAGATTCCGAAACATTATTGTGAACAATCTTTCCAAAAATCAAGCAATAGCAGTAACCTGAAATCTTTTGCTATGATGGACACTGACGAAGACGAAATAACCCGAATTATTTCTGGGCTAAAAGATGACTGTGCAGTTGGGTGGGATAACATAAGCAATAAGATCCTTAAACTCTATAAGCATATTTTGGTACCTCCCTTAACGCATATATTTCGAATCTGTCTTTCCAATGGAATTTTCCCTAGATGTCTAAAAAAGTCAGTTGTAATCCCTGTTTTTAAATCTGGAAGCAAAGACCTAGTTAATAATTATAGGCCAATATCGTTACTTCCCTCTATATCAAAGATATTAGAGAAAATTATAAACAGTAGACTAGTTAACTATCTAGAAAACAATAACTTTTTATCCCCTGCGCAATTTGGTTTTAGAGTCAAATTATCCACAGCCGATGCGGTGCATAACCTAACCAATTATATTTCAGAAGAACTCGGCAAAGGGAACCAAACCCTAGGAGTCTTCCTTGACTTAGCCAAGGCCTTCGACACGGTGTCCGTTCCTGTCCTTCTAAATAAATTAGAGACTATAGGAATTAGAGGAACACCGCTGAAACTATTTTCTGACTACTTACAAGACCGATACCAATGCGTTAGAATAGATAAAACCATAAGCGATGAGCAAAAAAGTACGGGTTTTGGTGTTCCTCAGGGAAGTATTCTGGGCCCCACACTTTTCTTGATTTACATTAACGACATGTGTAACCTTAATATTAAAGACGGGAAAATTATATCATATGCCGACGACACGGCGCTAATTTTTACCGCTAGAACCAGTACCGAACTGTTCGAAATCGCACAACTAGGTTTTAATACTGTGACTAATTGGCTTCAAAGAAACTTACTAACATTAAATGCTGATAAGACAAAATATATTCAGTTCTCCATGCGAAAGCCTCAACTTAATATTACTAACCCTCATCTATATGTCCATCAATGCGGAAACCGTTCAGTCAACATGTGCAATTGTCCTTTTATCCTCAAAACTAGCAACATAAAATACCTCGGCGTAATAATGGACGACACTCTGTCTTTCAAAAAACATATTGAAAGTCTCGTTAAAAGAGTGCGCAAATTAATATAATTATGTTTTTAAAAAATTGCGATCATTTGCAGACTCAGAATTAATCTCTCAAGTTTATTTAGCCCTATGTCAATCAATAATTCAATACTGCATCACATCATGGGGTGGCGCACCAAAAACGAATTTGCTTCCTCTTGAAAGAGCACAGAGAGCAATTTTAAAGGTAGCAAACTTCCATCCCTTTTTCTTTCCCACAGATCTGCTATATAAATCCTGCAACGTGCTGACTGTTCGCCAACTTTTCATTATGCACTTAGTATTAAAACAGCACACCATGCTTACCTACACTGCTGACAACACTAACAAAAGATGGAATGATATAGTATGCACATCGAATGCAACCTCAAAACATGTCTTTGTAGAAAGATTTTTTACATTTTTAGGCCCATTTCTGTACAACAGGTTAAATAGAAAACTAAGTATCTATAAATTAAATTACTTTAGCTGTAAGAAAATTATACTTAAATATTTACTAACCATTGCATATGCACAGACAGAAGATCTACTTGTTGTCTGCAAATAGAACGACTAACATGCTATTTTATTTTTACTTTCCTAAGTTTAACATATACTACACTTTGTTAATTTATTACATTAAGTATTTACGCGCTTCATAGCCTGAAGCACAGGTTCAACCTAGTTCAGGCAATAAGCAATTGTGCTCTATTTTAATTGTTAAGATACATTGTAAATATGCCCCTTTTATAAATAAACGATATTATTATTATTATTATTATTATTATTTCTCCAGGATCCCATCATCAGATCCTGACTTGATGATCATGGGACCACAAGGGAAGTACATAAGTACCCTTTCAAACAAAAAATAAATTATCCAAGTCCAGCCATCTTCGAGTAATCGGGGAACATACATAAAAAAAAAAAAAAAAAAAGGTTCCGACGAATTGAGAACCTCCTCCTTTTGGAAGTCGGTTAAAAAGTAAATAAAGAATTAACACAATTATTAAATGATTCTTACCATCATTGGTAAGAATCATTTAATAATTGATTAGAAGAGATTGAAGATTATTCTGTCATTTTCTGACAGAATAATCTTCGTTCTTCTTGCATCTACGATTATTTAGTCAACTCTGTATAAGACTAGCTTCACCTATTAAGAAAATTGGAGAAGCAAGTCCAATAGAGGGGCAACCAAAGGATGCGTTAGGATCCTAAAAACTTTCGTTTTTAGGACACAGAATGATTCCACTAACAGTACTATTAGTATGTCATCAGCATACTCCGCTCGACTGCAGCCGTAGCACCACCACCGCCGTCTATGGAAACGTTTTCACAGAAAATCATAGAAATTATAAGTGTTACTGCCCAAGTGCTAAAGGTAGTACTGCGTTTTAGCCCTTTTACATAAAAAAAAACTCAGCAATCACGCTTGCGTTCACTAGAACAGACACAAGACAGTCGCTTAGAACTGTTCATCTTCTTCCTAACTTTTTAATCAGTTCTGCAGCTCTTTTCCACACCAGCCATGATTAAGAGCTGTAGGCGAGTTTTTTTATACTGAGCAAACAGTGGAATAGGCTTATAAACGGGGATACCGTTTATAGCTATTACACTGTTTGTTCATTGACTGGCTACTTGTTCATGGGTACTTAAAATTCAGGTAAAGCGAAAAAAAACTGATTAACTTATTATACGTAACATTTTGAGACAAATGTCATCATCTGCCTACCCTTTTCCCAACTATGTTGGGGTCGGCTTCCAGTCTAACTGGATGCAGCTGAATACCAGTATTTTACATGGAGCGACTGCCTATCTGACCTCCACAACCCAGTCACTGGGTAATACGATACCCTTTGGTAAGACTGGTTGCCAGACTTTCGGGTTTCTGAAGACCCGTAACGACTGTCAAAGATCTACAAATAACAGCCAGGACCAATGGCTTAACGTGCTTTCCGAGGCACGGAGGGGTCTTGGTATGTAAAGATGGTCACCCATCCACGGAACAACCGCGGCAAGCGTAGCTTAACCCGATCGATCGACCCGTGCAGCTATTGTAATTTAGCCACAAGCCCACAACTGAAACAAATGTATCAGGAAGAAATATAAACAAGTCTCACCAATAGCACCACAACCTTCTTTCTTCTGGCAAAGATCAATATTTCAGTCTCCTCTGTGAAAATCAAAGAAACGATAAACCAATATTATACCGGTCCCCTGATGTTCAGAGAGGCGGCTGAAAGATGCAACAGAATCGTTAAAGCAATCAAACAAAATCAAACCCGATTGGATAATATACTATGATAATCTAAGAACAAAAAGTAAATAAAATCAAAATCAAAATCAAAAGTCATTTATTCAAATTAGGCTGAGAATCAGCACTTTTCCAACGTCAAAATACATAAGACAGTCCCCCAAAACGCCCGCCCTTCACCACTTCCTAGTGCTTTAGCTGGGAAGAAGAAGTGGCGCAACAAACTCCCCAGCAGCACAGCTGTCTGTTTAGTCGAAAAGACTTGATTCTATACATACATAGGCAAAGTAATAAACATTACGAGACACAGAACATTAATTAAATAATTAGTCAAAATGACAGCTAGCCATGCCAATATACCGACAAATAAAATGAAAACTGTCGAGGCCACATAAAGCATAAAACAACTCATCATAGAAAATATTGTTATGAGTAGATCATATCAATAACTAATGACATAATAGATAATAATAAAAATAAAAAATAAAAACTTAGACAGGCAATTAAAATAATTATATGAACCCATATAACGTAGAGAGTTGAGGGCTCTGTCAATGTTGTTTTCCATACTCGACAAAGCCAATTCTCCTTCTTACTTGACTTCCCAGGTTCAATACTTGTGCTCTGCGCATAGTAAAAACCTTCGTTCCACCAATAATCGTGTTCTACGATGTCCCTCTCACCGCTCTGGTTTCATTAAATCTTCTTTCTTTGGCCAGGCGGTGTTTCTTTGGAATGCGCTCCCTCTGAATATCAGGATGGCAACCAGTCGGTTATCGTTTAAAGTGAAGGCTCGTGAGCATATTCGTAAGAAGTTGGCAGAATCATCCCAGCGCTGATTTGCTGGATTCGTTTTCTCCTCTACCTGTCGTTATTTCTCAAGACAAAGCTTATTTTTGTTATATATATATATATGTATGTATCTATGTATTAGTGTGTATTATTTCTCGAGTAACCTATCCCTTACGTTGCACCTGCCATGTTTTCTCTCTGCATCACCCTAAGGTTGACTGGTAGAAAATGCCTCAGGCAATAAGTCCGCCTTTGTACAGTATTTTTTTACTTGTGCATTAAGTTTGATTAAATAAATAAATAAAACCTGTCGCTAGATACGCCAATTCTGGAGAAAGAGCATAAACATTGTCTTGAGTTAATCACGGCGACCAACTATTCTTGTCATTTAAATAGTCGTTGATGGAATAGTAAGCCTTTAACTTAAACAAAGAATGAATTTTACTTGACTTGATTTTTTTTTTATTTTACGCATTAAAAGGCAAATCTAGCAAAGAACAGGGAAGCTTGTTATAAAAAATTGTACCAAGCCCAACAAATGAGTTATGAACCTTATGAAGCCGGTGAAATCCCGGGAGCACGTAGTTTGTCCTTATTTCTTGTGTTAACGGTGTGAATATCACTGTTTTTAGTGTACAAGTGTATATTTTGCCTAATATATAAAATGTTAGCGAATATGAATTGTGATGTGAGAATACCAACATCTTTAAAAAAGTCACTGAAGGAAATTCTGGCACCTAGCTGGTAAACTGCACGACAAAAATATTCTGAATAAAGAACTAGCATAATTATTAAACGATTCTTCCCAATGACATTCTGACAGAAGTATCTACTCTCTTCTTGCAGCTACGATTATTTAGTCAACTTCGTTTATAACTCGCTTCACCTATTAAGAAAATATGGCAGGATCAATTAATGAGAAACATAAAATTATGACAAAAAAATTGCTTCACTAACAGCACTATTAGCATGACATCTGCTTACTCCGCTCAACTGCAGCAGCAAGCAACACTGCTGCCGTTTATGAAAGCATTTTTACAGAAATCCATAGATATCACTAGTGTTACTGCCCAAGTGCTATTTCAGATATTGCGGTTGAGTGGTAATGCGGTTTTTGTCCCTTCTGGGATTGCAGCTTAAAATCGTTTCGCAAAAATAAGACAAATTACGTACAATAAAAAGGTTCCAAGCAAAGGGTTTACCATTTTCCAATAGCTAAAGTTTATTTATGACATATTTAATAATGAGCATAGCAAAATACTCGGCATTTAAAAAAAAACAGAGTCTTTAATGTCTTAAGTACTGTCATCTTTAAATGCAGAATATTTAAGCAATCTAATTAAATCAAGCATGTTAGGATAATATACTGTGATAATCTAAGAACAAAAGTAAATAAAGAATTAGCACAAATATTAAACGAATCTTATCAATGACTTTCGAACAGAATTATCTTCTTGCTTCTTGCATCTTTGATTATTTAGTCAACTCCTTCTGGAACTTGCATGACTCATTAATTAAGAAAATAGGCCAGGCAAATCCTAGAGACAGGCAACCAAACGATGCTTCAGAATCCATCGATGAGCCGTCCTTCTGGTGGTTGAGTAATTTAAAGTTAAACGTGTTTTGACGTCCGAATAGAACTGACTGTAGTAAATACTATTTTAAATGGCGTAAAAGAATCGAACAAATCGAAACGTGAAAATGCTGGTATACACACATACATAATGCTGGTATACGTACATAGAATATGATAAGTCCATTATTGCACGGCGCTAAATGTAAAACGCCCTGACTATGCTGCTGTGGGCAAAACGCCTTGACCATACTTCTATGGGAGAACAAGCTCTGACTATGCTGCTGTGGCTTTTTAATGCTGAGCTGAGGACAAAACGGCCTTTTAATAATTAGGGCAAAACGCTTTGACTATGATGAAAGAAAGAAAGAAAAATGGATTTATTTGTCACAGAAACACGTGCATGTAAAAAACAATTACATAACATTTAAAAAAAAAAACATGAAAACAACATAGATATTTATACATCGGCTTAGAGAACATAAATAGTCGGCAACTGCATGCCGTGACTGTGACAAGAAGGCTTCCACTCAGCATGATGCTGTGGGTAAAACGCTCTGACTCCGCTGTGGGCAAAAGGCCCGTTCTATTCCAAGGACAAATCTCCCTTTCTAAGCTCAGGGCCAAAACGCCATTTTTAAACTGACGGAAAAACGTCCTTTATAAGCTGAGGAAAAAACGCTCTTTCGACTTTGAGGGAAAAACTCCCTCTTGATGCTCAGGAAAAACACCCGTTACGCTAAAGGCAAAACGCACGCTATGCTGACGGTAAAACGCCCTGACTATGCTGCTGCGGGCAAAACGCCCTGACTTTGAACGTATTGGACGTTGAGAGAACTGTTCATCTTTTTCGGACTTTTTTTTTTTTTTGGGTGGGAAATCATCAAATAACTTCTCCCGCTCTGGGTGGAGCGGGAGGGCGTGTCAGACTTTTACTGACTAAAATCCACCCGTGTTCCCTCAGTTGCCTGTGTGCCAGGGGCGGCGGTATCTCTTTCGAACAACCCGCACCCCTGACAGGCCTTGACCCTTGCGGGCCCCATCAGTTGCTGCGAAATGCACGCGCCGCCGCGCCGTCAGAGGGATCAATGATGCATAAATGTTCAAAGCAAAATAAACTCTCGCACGTGGTGATACAGCATAAACTAGTTTGCATACAACAATACAAAACACTGCCGCGAAGCCAACAAAGAAAAGACCGCTCTATAAATGTTCAAAGCAAAATAAGCTCTCGAGTGTAGTGATACGGCATAAACTACAAACTAACAACACAAACCAAGCAGCGCGCCATCTTCCTATTGGGCGGGCCGGCGGCGCCGCGCTTAGTTTTGCCGCGAATGTCGTGTGCGCAGCGAGCGTTATCAGTGCAATGGATCGTCATTACAATAATTATTGCAATTTGGAGTATGTCGCGAGTGTGCGCAGCAAGAGCGTTTTAGTGTTAATGGCCACCTCATTGGACCGCATTTCGTGCCAGGACACTTAACAGGTGGAACGTACCTAGAAATGTTACGTAACGTTAACCCGGACTTCTTGGCCGACGTTCCGCTAGCGGTGCCCATAGAATATCTTTATTAACAGTATTACAGGTGCCCGGCTCACTATCACCGCGCCGTGCGAGAGCACGTGGACTCGGTGTTTTCACACCGCTGAGTCAGACACGGCGGGCCAGTGCCTTGATGAGCAAGAAGTCCGGACCTAACTCCGTTAGACTTTTATTTGTGGTCTGAGCTCAAGCACCTGGTGTATCGTGAGGAATACGGAACTCGCGACGCGTTAATAACTGCGATAGTGGACGCTTTCAATATCATAAGAAGTGACAGAGACACCTTATTAAAATTGAAAGACAATCAATTAAAACATGCTCGATTGTGCATTTAACGCAGTGGTTTGCACTTCGAACAATTACTCCGTAACTAGGAAGTGTAAGTACCTACTCGTACTTTTGTAAATTGTGAACATTTAAAGGAATGTAGTTAAATTCATTAAAAGGATAGTAAATAAGTTGGATTCAAATTTTTGAAATACGCCTCAAATACTTTTTTAGGTATTTATTTCTAAAATTATGATAAACTTGTTTTTATTTAATTTCTTGTTCAGTAAATTGAAAGAAAGAAAGAAAAAGTATTTATTGGACTCGCACAGGAATATCACAAACTTACTAAGCACAATAAAATAATAAACACATTAAAAAAACAAAGATAATAAAAACTAAATCACTAATAACACTACTTATGTAATAAATTTAAAATAAGATTTAAAACAACAGTATAAGTAAAATAACAAACGAACTCCTGTACGAAGCCAAAAGGCCACTATCTCAGCATGATGCCGCGACATTAAAAAAGTGTCGCAGCGCTGGTATTCTGATAGGACCCGCTGTGATGTCACGGACAAATACAGAAACAAGGGGGAAATAAATTTAAATAACATAATACGTGTCTACTAACTAAAAAATAAAATAAACGTATACATAAATAGTAAAAATTTTGTAATCCGCGTGTCTGCACCCCGCGTAACATCTATTACTTGTCTATGCCCGTAGTGACTGTGACACTATGGCACCGCTATGACAAGCAATGAGACGCAGGCGACGACAGTAAACGGCAAATTAAAATTAGATATATTCAAATTAAATTTATGACGGCCGTCTTGTAATTCATACAATTTATGGCAATTGGAGAAATGAATATGAAAAAAAATTGTAGCTAAAAAGTAGCCCGTTAAAGTATAAATGAAAAATTTGAATAACTTGTTGGATAAAGCTTATTATTATCAAGAATAAGTTATCAGCTGATTGAAAAGCACGCGGGTCAACGGCCGCGCGGCCGCTCGGTGGCAGCGCTCGGCTTGCGCCGAGCGTAGGTATTCGGAACTATTGGTTCGTGCTCGCTTTCGAGTTTTGTTTTTCACAATGGTCAATCTGCCATTTTTTGTTTCTAATATTTTATTTGTTTATAAAAAAAAGAAAGAAAATTGTATTACCAAGACAAAACCATTTGGCTGCGGGAAAACAACCATTAAATTTTCACCGTGTATGTAAGTACATACAGGACGGACGGACGGACGGACGGACGGATGAGCGGATGGGCGGATGGGCGGATGGGCGGATGGGCGGATGGGCCGATCGACGGATGGACGGATGGACGGATGGACGGATGGGCGGATGGGCGGATGGGCGGATGGGCAGATGGGCGGATGGACGGATGAACGGATCGCTCGGATCGGTCGGAACGGTCGGATCGGTCGGATCTGTCGGGTCGGTCGGATCGGTCGGATCTGTCGATCTGTCGGATCTGTCGCATCTGTTGGATCTGTCGGATCGGTCGGATCTGTCGTATCGATCGGATCTGTCGGATCGGTCGATCTGTCAGATCGGTCGGATCTGTCGGATCAGTCGGATCTGTCGTATCTGTCGAATCTGTCGGATCGGTCGGATCTGTCGGATCGGTCGGATCTGTCGTATCTGTCGGATCTGTCGGATCGGTCGGATCTGTCGGATCAGTCGGATCTGTCGTATATGTCGGATCTGTCGGATCGGTCGGATTGGTCGGATCTGTCGGATCTGTCGGATCGGTCGGATCGGTCGAATCTGTCGGATCTGTCGGATCTGTCGGATCGGTCGGATCGGTCGGATCTGTCGTATCTGTCGGATCTGTCGGATCGGTTGGATCTGTCGGATCTGTCGGATCGGTCGGATCGGTCGGATTGGTTGGATCTGTCGGATCTGTCGGATCGGTCGGATCTGTCGGATCGGTCGGATCTGTCGTATCTGTCGGATCTGTCGGATCGGTCGGATCGGTCGGATCGGTCGGATCTGTCGGATCGGTCGGATCGGTCGGATCTGTCGGATCGGTCGGATCTGTCGGATCGGTCGGATCGGTCGGATCTGTCGGATCGGTCGGATCTGTCGGATCGGTCGGATCTGTTGGATCGGCCGGATCGGTCGGAACAACACAAAAACAACAACAAAATCGATCAGCTGACTTTTGATTTTGCATGGGAGGTCCGAAGATTTTCATATTTCGATCGACCGACAGATAAAATTGAGTACTTCGTGCAACCGCCCGGCACCCTCATTTTTGCCGCTCTGGGTAGTTCCCCGGATTGTCCCCCCTTAGATCGGGCGCTGCCCCTGGATCGTGATTCTAATAATCAGCCTATAATGTTGCCACTGCTGAGACACAAGCCTCCTAGAGAGGAGGAAATTCGAAAATTTCGAGAATTTTTGGTTCTAGGACTTGCCCGTTTCCTCACGGTGTATTCCTTCACCGTTTTGAGAGAAGGGGTGATGAAATAATTTACTTACGCAAAGTAAAGCGCCTGTCTGGTTTCGAACCTACGAGCTACATCTCGTAAGTCGCAGCTGTTACCACTGGGCCATCACTGCAGGGCCTGAATTCACTATGACCACATAAGGATTCCTTACTAGTAACCAAGTCAAACACACACGAATTCTGATAATATCATATTCATAATATCGAAAAATTGTCTTGGAACAAACAGAATATGACATTACGATTCCTTACCGTTTGATTGGTTTAAAAAAAAAACGATAATGCCGTAGTTTGAACGTAGAACACATTGGTCGCAGTACAGATGGCCGATAGGGCCGAAAGGTTCTGGAGTGGCGACCGCGTACTGGAAGACAGCATTGGAAGACAGACAAGGTGGACCGATGGCCTGAACTCAGCACAGAACAAGGTCGAAGTAGCAGTGCTTAGGGGAGGTTCATGTCCAGCAGTGGACGTCTTTTAGCTGAAATGATGATGATCATGATTTGGTTTTCCCTTGAAGATTCCGCGGGGAATCATTATAGCGATACAGAACTGGAGCCCTGCTAATTCTGATAACACACACGGTATTGTTTGAAACTTCGTACTGAATTATTTCTAGAAGTAAGACTACTTATTACGTGTAAAAACGGCCTCACAGTCAACAGGACTGCCTCTCGAGTATTTTCTATTTAAAAGAACCGGACAAGTGCGAGTTCCACTCTTGTGGAGAGGGTTCCGTTTGATCATCATTTCAGCGGAAAGACGTCCACTGCTGGACATAAGCCTCTCCCAAAAGGAGGTGGTTTGCCATACTCACCACGCTTGGCAGGCGGGTTGGCGATCGCAGCATGGTGGTAAAATGCATAGAGAACGCTGCTGCTCATTCTCCAGTAAGTCCCTTAGTTGCCTTCTACGACACCCACGGGAAGAAATTGGATGATGCTATTTTTATGCGTCCGGCAACACACGGTACCCGGAGTTTCTTGCCCATTCTTCTCCATACGAAACTACATTGTGGAATTCGATTCGATTAGAATCAATTATATTTTAATGTAAATGTTGACGTTCAAAAGTGCCTTTTAATTGCCTATTTGAAATAAATGCTTTGACTTTGACTTTGAGCCACCAAAAACATTTCATGTATCTATAAAGTAGATTGCCAAGACTTACGTAACGCTTTCACAGATAATATGTTTTCAGATCTCGTGTAGAACCAAGGCCTCTACAAGGCTTAACTTGTTCAGTCCCTTACACCTTACACCTTTGCAGCACCTTTGTCAAAATGTACGACTTGGGCAATTCGCTGCCGTCGTACAGATACTTCTATGGGCATAAGGAAAGAAATTAACGAACTGTCATGCAATAGTTAAATGGAACGATCAAGCCATGCATTTTGACCAAGATGTATGGTTTGGTTTGGTTTGGTTTGCTCTTCTTCTTCTTCTTTCGACGCACGACACGAGTGACGAGATCGTACTAAATCATTTCGAGATATCTGGAGATTTCAACGTCAGTAATGAAGGAGATAGCAATACCCTACCATATCTTTTCCTTATCACTCCTATTGTGCGTAACTCGACTGCGAGAGCTTCAACGGGTTTTTGTTAACAAACATGTCTCAGGTAAAAAAAGGGTCAGGGTTTTTTTACCTGACATGTTTGTGCTTAAAAACAAATCACATTTGAAATGTAAAAAGTTACATTGTATCAGTTTTTTTAAGTTTTAATACGTTTTGTAATAGTATTTACGCAATAAAGTTTAAAAAAGTAGTTTAATGAAAATCTACTTTGCTTCAATTAAAATTGAATATCTTTTTGTTAAATTATAGGATTTGATAGAGTGATACCATTTTGAAATCGGTATTTAGTAAGCATATTATTAAATAAATGGGCACTGACAGTGTAGTACGTTTTTTTTACAAAAATCGCCCTTGAACTTGGATGGTATGTTAAAAATTCGGGTTAAAATTAGAGAAGAACTAACTTTTTCTTCAAAAGAGGTGAATTTACATAAAAAATCATAATTTATCATGATAGCTCTAGTATTCAGCAGTAATTAACAGAAATCAAAATGAAAAAATAATGTTTTTTGTTGAAACTACAAACAAATTTGTAATAAAAGGTAGAAATTTCGTAAATAAAAAACAAAAAGGAAATATTTTCGGAACCCTTGGGTAAAAATGGTTAAAAAAAATTATTGTTATAGTTAATTATCTGGTTCATCGAATCCTGAATGGTGGACCACTACTTACGCCACATCCTGTATAATCATTAGAAAAATAAGGAAGTAGACCTTATCTTTAGGTATTTTCCACACAAATTGCATTTGCAATTATTACTGGACGTATCGTATTCATAAAATCTATGAACAGCATCTCGTCTTGGTTGTGGCATTTTTTTGTTATGTAGATCTTACCCGGTAAGTAGGTAGCTTACTTAACACGTCACAACAGTACACTCCAGTCTCACGATAGTAGGAACTCTCAATTTATTTATTTAATTAAGACAACACTTGCATTTCCAACCTCTTCCTTGAAGAAAGTGACATTATAATATTGTCCAGTAAACATTCAAATAAGTAGGTACTTAAACCAAACAAGATCGTACATGAAACAACCCCGCCAATTTCAATAAAATTTGAAATTTAAGTCTATTGTAGTAACGACTATAATCGCATGTTTATCGAGTCGCTGGGTACTTTATAGCGAAGTGGCGACTCTACACGTGCTAGCCAAATGCATGCGATTTTGCACTTAATGAAAAGCCACGATAGTCCAAATTACATCAATTTAACACTGAAAGTGTTACCCTGTTACAAGGTTGAAGGGGTAACCCGTTCGGAATGGCTTACTGTTAAATAGTATAACCCACTAAGAATGGATTTTTTAATAAGCAAATCTTATTGCAAATCATTTCAATAGGTAACCATAATGAAAAGGTTTTGAAGAGGTTGTCCATTGAAACGGGTTATCGTTAAAATGTGTAACAAATATGGTGTAGGTTTTCTAACAATACTTTACAAAAACCCTGTTGAAAAGTCTTTCAACAGGTAACCGAAATGGTCCCTGGTTGCTGCTGACATCTCTTTGAGGCGCGCGATCTTTTTCGGACTTAAGAACATGTTGTGCAGCTCATTTCCACACCACCCCTGAGGTAGAGCTGTAGGCGCGTTTTTTTATAGTGGTATCCCCATTTGTCATGGGCGTAGTCCACTTGTAAAATCAGAGAACTAAATTGTTAGTTAAATTGACACACTACGTTAATTTCTCATAAATCATAAGTAATTTATTTCATAACAGTACATTATACATTGTGTTGGAAATTATACAATTGCAATTAAAATAAAATTCATCAAATACATTTAGAAAAGTCAATAAAACCACTTTCGGTCAACTAACAATACAAGGCCATAATAATAATAATTAATAATTTCTTTATTTGTATAGAATGCAGGTGTTACAATAATGGTGTTAGCTTCAGATATATTCCCAGTACATTCTGCCTGTTGGCATACAAAAAGTATAGTGGTTAACTTATAGATAATTTAGAAACTAGGTACTTAAATTCAAAATGAGATCACGAATCAGCTAAGTCTAAAATTGTTTACATAATAATTTATATAATAAATGAGATAAGGTGAACCAAATATTACAATTTATCATTTATAAAATCGGTAACAGAGTAATAACATTTCTATGTCAGCAACGACGACATGTGTTCTTTGAATTTTATTAAGGGCTGATCCTTAATACAATTTGGCAATTTGTTAAATATAATAGGTGCTATAACAATAATGTTTTTTTTTAAATTAAATAAAAAAGTAAAAGTAAAGTAAATAATAAAGTAATAAAATAAATCATAAGTGACAATGTCATATGTCATCTAGGAATTCATTGATACTGAATAGCCTTTCCTCAATAAATAGGTCCTCAATTTGTTTTTAAATAAGTTAACACTGTCGTGTTATAGACACTTCACACAACTGTCGGAGTGTGACAGTCTTGATGTGAATATACAGACAATTTATGTAGCTAGTCAATTTGATGAGAAATAATTTCACTGATATGATAACCTGTTGATTTTTAACGAAACTACACAGATGTGATGTGTAAGTGTGTGCAAGTGTGATGTGTATGTGATATGTGAGTGTGTGTGGGGTGTGTGTATATGTGATGTTGATATGATGCTGTGTGTGTAACAGTGCAAAAAAACTATTTCTCTAGTAATCTAGTAATCTTAATTGAGTGGTGGAGTTTCTTGCCCATTCTTCTCCATACGAAACTACATTTTGGAAGGGGCGACTAGAATCAATTCTATTTTAATGTAAATGTTGACGTTCAAAAGTGCCTTATATGTGCCTATTTGAAATAAATGCTTTGACTTTGACTTTGACTTTAATTATTTGAACCGATTTAAAGAAACATCAACACAACACACAACACATCATCATCATCATGGTAATGATGATGTGTGACACAATAAATGAATGCTACTATAGATAGTCATGTAGATTCACAAACAAAATAAGGTACGGTCACCTAAACAGACAAGTAACCAGGGTTGTTGGAAATAATTAAAGTTTAGTAAGCAACCGATGGATATTTAAAAAAAAAAAATTATAGAAAACAAACAGTTAATTTATCAAATTAAATCGGACGCTGCTGGTGACTGTCCCTACGGGTCGCTGGAGCCCCATTGACACCGGGCCGTATCATTCGTGTGTGTCACCGTATGAATGTGAACACCGTTAGTTTATAATCTATCTCGCGAAATTATAAACTGTCGATAAATTGTAAACTGCACTATAATGCTTACGATTTAACGCATTATTTTTCGGTAGATTATAATTGATCGAAGTGAAACTGTTAAATCACAATCTGTCGCGCGTTAAATTTTTCAACTGTCCCTGATTGGTCGGTCTTACAGTAGGCCGTTCTGTGTCCATAGAGTTAGGAATGAAATACAGGTGTCCGTCAAATAACTACTTAATTACACAACAATTTTAATAACTAATTCTAAAACTGTGAGTTATTTTCAACACGAAATCAATTTACAATCATCAAAACACTGTTTGTTTACATTCGACAACAAACAAATATGGCGTTCAAAATAAGCATATGCCGTTCAACCAATCAGCGCTCCAGGTGCGTTCCGTCGCATGCCATTTGACGGTTTCCCTTCGATAGATTATAATCTACCGAAAAATAATGGGTTAAATTGTAAGCAGTATGTTACGGTTCACAATCTTATGACAGTTCACAATCTCGCAAGATAGATTATAATCTAATGGTATTTACAATTTTACGGTGACATATACACAAACATAGGGTCCAGAGCCTGTGAGGCACCGGCATTATGTGCATGAAGCCTTTAGATTTAAAAAAGTCGTCCTTGTCTTAATAATCTTCTGCCGCACAACTGCACTGCAATTCTACCTGAAAAACTAAGACCCCTACCACATCGACGATTATAAGCGCGTTTATAAAAACGGTGGAAGACCGCGATATAATTATGACGTTGCCTTGTAGATTTCCGTAGTCAAACAAAACAATCCTATCATTTTAATCAGTCATGAGCATGTCTCCAACAGTGTTGTCTGTCCAACCCTAAGCTTGGGAACCGGGGCCTGTCCCTGTTCAAATTGGTGGTCTGGAGTTACGGAGTTTTCGTTCATAGCACATGAGAGTCGTCGTAGTATCTTTTCTAGAACTTTGGCTGGCTTTCCAGATTTATAGACCATGATCACTTGTAACACCTACCATAGTGCAGGAAAGTAAGATGTTCTAATAATACAATTGAATAACGTAGTCAGATATACTATTGCTCTTCTTGGCAATTCTGACAGGATCTTTTTGTCTATGAGGTCAAATCCTGGAGCTTTTTTAGTGTCTAGTTGGTGTATGGTTCTTGTCACTTCTCCTGGTGTCACTACCTTTAGAGGCAAATCAAGTTGAAAATCTTGTTGGAGAACGTCATCTATGTCAGCTTCATTAGCGCCAGGACTGGCTTCGTTGGGAACAAATACTTTGGCAAGGTGATCAGCGAAAGCATTACACTTTTCCTGTTTCGTTCTGGCCCACTTGCTTCTTTCTAGTCGTAGAGGTGGCTTTGGATTGATGGGCTGGTTCATACTTTTACATGCCTTCCAGAGGGAGTAGTCAGTGTTTGCAGTAGCAGTAACCGATAATAGGTTTGCCTCAACTGTAGCATTTTCTGCTTCATTTATAGTTTCTTTCAGAATTTTGCTGTAATTATTTAACACCCTTTTATCATGGGGATGCCGGCTGCAGTGCCGCACTCTACGTAGTCTTCTTTTTTCCAGAATCATTTCTTGCATTTCTTGTGGTACATACGCCTGCCTTAAAATCAAATATGTCACCATATTATTTACCCATAATGTGGGAACCCGTAAGATCACCTTCTTAACAATTTCGCATTGCAGTGAAGCATCATGAAGAAACCGACGTGTCCTAGAAACAAAAATTCGAAGACATGTGACATCTACCAACCCGCACTGGGCCCACGTGGTGGATTATGGCTCCCTCATAGAGGAGAGACCTGTGTCCCACCAGAGCGAACATTACAGGCTAGGGCTATGCTGATAAATGTATAACTGAAAAGAAACAAATATGAAAATCTTATATTTACTTACATGCCAACCAAATATCAGCCACTTGTTAAAACACAGCTCCTGAACCTCATTTATTGCAGCGATTGTCAAATACCTAAGACTTCGCGTCTTACCGCGCCTTAATCATAGGTTTTTTTACAAAATAATTGACGCAATAAACTTGATACGTCACGTATTTCATACGGACTACGGACAACCAAGGTAAGGTTTTATTCACAACTAGCTGTACCCGCGACTTCGTCCGCGCGGCATAGTTTTTTACTATTATTTATTTATATCAATTAAAACTAATAAAAAATCTGAAATAAAAGTAGTCTAAGTTACTCCTTATTACATCAGCTACCTGCCAGTAGAAGTCCGGTCAAAAACGGTCCAGCCATTTCAGAGATTAGCGGGAACAAACAGACAGACAGACAGACAAAAATTGTAAAAGATGTTATTTTGATACATAGATGTATAGATTTCTCATACTTTTGCTAGAAGTAAAATAAAAAAAATAAGTAAATAATAGTAGTAAATTCAGGTTATCATTTTGTTTTGGATTTGATGGAGTGACCTGAAGGTATACTTCGAAATCCGCTACTGGAAGTAATAGACGAGTAGTGCTAGATGTGCCGAGTTTGGGCTCGTTTTGTATGTTGAGATCTTACGTCCTGACTTGATGGAGTGACCTGAATGTGTACTTCGAAGACTGCTACTGGAAACTGGAACTAATAGACGAGTAGAGCTAGGTGTGTCGAGTTTGGGTGGCCGTCAAACGGCCACAATAATATAGCGGCCACAGTAATATAACGGCCGCAGTAATATGACGGCCGCAATAATATGACGGCCGCAGTAATATGGCGGCCGCAATAATATGACGGCCGCAGTAATATGACGGCCGCAGTATTATGACGGCCGCAATAATATGGCAACCGCAGTAATATGACGGCCGCAGTATTATGACAGCCGCAGTAATATAAAGGCCGCAGCAATATAACGGCTGCAGTAATATGACGGTGGCTTTAATATGACGGGTTCAGTAAAATGACAGCCGTAGTAATATGACGGCAGTAGTAATATGACGGCCACCGCTCTTTTTTACACGCTTTATATTAGCTTCACTTGTATGTTTGTTTGTATGTATGTTTGTGTTTGTTTGTAACCGACTCCTTAGGGCGCGATTTTGACCCACTTCAAACAGTCAGATTTCATTTAAACTTTGTAGACTTATCGAGTACCGATGACAATTCAAAAATTAAAAAAAAACTTTAAAAATATAATAGAAAAATAACACTGCCAGACAAGGGAATCGAACCCAGAACCTCAGGCTCAGTAGTTACGCTGGCGACCACGAATCCAGAGGAGCATTTAAAATCGATAGTACTGTTCTAGTAATCACCATTTTGTTCGACACCCAACTATCTAATTACGAAGCCAGTGAATATTTGCGATTTTATTGCAGCACTATCCTCAAAATTACCCAAGCTAAGGTGAAAACGAGCTGCTGATGCTTGAGCATTAATCACCAAAATCATAAGTATAGAAAAAAATATCTCTTCCCGCAATAATCACCATGAAACGCCTACGCAAAAGGCCTATATTCGCTTAACAGCCTTCATTAGCACTCCAGTCCTTTGTTCTAAAAATAGCCCCTTAGCGAAAAATCGCCCAAAAAATTCAAATTTCGCGATTTTTATTAATATGCTACATCTACTTTAGAATGATGCACAGCCTCTGCTAGTTGCCCTCAGCAATAAAGGTGATATTTGCTTGATTTTCCTGAAACATTCGCTTGCACGGAAATACATGCATACCCGGGGGAAAGCTAGGTCCAACTGAACTGAGTTCTAACAAGACCTAAAGGGATGGCGTATTTGATAACGTTATTACACGAATCTCTTAGGGACGTTATGTATACCAAATACAACGAGTATTTGGTATACATAACGTTTTTTAACCGACTTCCAAAAGGAGGAGGTTCTCAATTCGTCGGAACCTTTTTTTTTTTTTTTTTTTTTTTTTTTTTTATGTATGTTCCCCGATTACTCGAAGATGGCTGGACCGATTTGGATAAATTTTTTTTGTTTGAAAGGGTATACTTCCCAGGTGGTCCCATGATCATCAAGTCAGGATCTGATGATGGGATCCTGGAGAAATAGAGAGAACTCTTCAAATTTTATAGGCACACTTGAAGCAATTTGTGTAGTTTTTGGAAGAGTACTTTCTAGGAGTGATTCCATTTCAATTTGGTGAAGACCTGATGAAGAACTTCGGAGATAGGCAACGGAACTCCTCAATAAATGATAGCAAATGGACAGGGATTGCTGAAATCTCATGTCTGTCAATTGTTTAC
Source organism: Polymixis lichenea (assembly GCA_949091785.1). Taxonomy (NCBI): domain Eukaryota; kingdom Metazoa; phylum Arthropoda; class Insecta; order Lepidoptera; family Noctuidae; genus Polymixis; species Polymixis lichenea. Next base: position 12,407,222 of record OX420959.1, read on the forward strand.
GCCAGTTAATAACATAACATCACGCCGGTACGCTGTGAAAGGGTAAGCACATGTGAATCACTAAAAAGTGAAAAAGTTTTTTATTTTTCACTTTTTAGCGGTTCACATGTGTTTACTACATGTGAACCGCTAAAAAGTGAAAAATAAAAAACTTTTTTCAAAAAAGTAAACAACCGACTTCCAAAAAAACACTAAAAAGTGAAAAATAACTTTAATTTCGGAAGACGGTGACAAAAAATTAAAATACATATCCAAAGTCACCGACTTCCGAAATTAAAGTAATTTTTCACTTTTTAGTGTTTTTTTGGAAGTCGGTTGTTTACTTTTTTGAAAAAAGTTTTTTTTGTAATGGATATTTTGAAAAACAATATTTATTATCCACGATGGGAACAGACGGGTGTTATTACAAAATTTTGTCTATTTCATTTTGTCAATTTGTTTGTTTCATTTTATTATCTAATGAATGGCTCATTCATTACATAATGAAATGAAACGATTTTTATTTAGTCAACAATTATAATGCGAGATTTAAGTTGTTTTGAAATATTATTTAATGCCAATTCTATTTAATTTTTTGCGTTTTTTTTTCGTGGAATGGATTAATTTTGAACTGAAGTTTGTTTGTTAGTTGTAGTTTAAATTTTTTAGACGATAGTTCTGAGTAGCCAAAATTAAAACCAAATCATGGCCAATTTTCTTTAAAATTTGACTAAGTTTAATATTTTGAACTATGTTTTTTTTTTAAAATATGAAAGAGGTAAAAAGTGATTCATCCTACTAATATCGTAAATGTAAAAGTTTGTCTGTTTAGATGTTTGGATATTTAGATTTGTTACTCAATCACACAAAAACTGGGCACGCCGCGATTGCGGCAGTAAGTCCCCTCTTTGAGGAGTGGCTTGAGAGGCGGCATGGCGTCCTCACCTTCCGCCTGACACAGGTCCTCACCGGACATGGCTGTTTCGGGAGGTTCCTGTTTCGGATAGGGCGGGAGGAAACGCCCGGGTGTTTCCATTGCGAAGATCGCCCTGAGGACACGGTGGAGCATACGGTGGAGGTCTGTCCGGCTTGGGCGGAACACCGCCTTGTCCTCGTGGAGGTGATCGGCGGAGGCGATTTCTCGCGTCCGACCCTGGTCCAGGCCATGGTACGGAGCGAGAGGGCATGGCTGGCAGTCACCTCCTTCAGCGAAGCAGTTATGCTCGCAAAGAGGGAGGCGGCGCACGTGAGGGAGATGCAGTACATGCGCCCTCACAGCCGTGGCCTTCGCAGGAGACGCCCTGGGCGTCGGGAATCTCAGGCTGATTCCCGGCCACCGTAGGCACGGGCTTGCGGACGGCGAGTTATGGGTAGCTCGCTGTCCGATAAGGACCAAGCCCGGGTCGCCGGCGCGTTGTGTTCCACGCGCGCCTCAAAGAGATGTCAGCAGCAACAGATGGGGCCCGCAAGGGCCGATGCCTGCCAGGGGTGCGGGTTGTTCGAAAGAGATACCACCGCCCCTGGCACACAGGCAAATGAGGGAACACGGGTGGGTTTTAGTCAGTAAAAGTCTGACACGCCCTCCCGCTCCACCCAGAGCGGGAGAAGTTATTTGATGATTTCCCACCCAAAAAAAAATCACACAAAAACGGCTGAACGGAGTTAGATGAAATTTGGCACAGAGATAGTTTGTAACCTGAAATAACACATAGGATACGTGTTATCCCGATAGTACATTCCCATGGGATAATTTTCGACAGCCACGCGGTTGGAGCCTCTGGCAAAAGCTGGTATTTATGTATTCTAAAGCTCTTACAGCAAAAACTCTCAAAGTAGTCGTCAGTCTGAGGTGGACTAATCAAAATCAAATAATAATAATAAACAAGTAGCTCGTTCATTAGATCATACTTGAAATGATCTTTCATATGGTGTATTAAAACTTATAGAAATACAGTATTTCAACTGCATAATCTCGTCTATAAAATCACATAAATCAGTGAAATCGGAAAAATTTCGTATACGACCTCTTAACATGTTTATCTTTGTATCTGTCCGCGCTATCGTAACTCTAAAACGACTAAACCGATTTATATTATTTTTACTCGAACTCGACTTAATCGAAGGTGATTCAAGAAAACTTCAGCCATTTTTGAAGATTATCAGCTCTGTTCTAGTTGATGAACGGATGTGAGTATTTTCCACAGATGTGATCGAGTCGAAACGTTGTATCCTATTACTAAAATAATATAAAAGAACATAAAATCCTTGAACTGATGCTGCAACATCACCTGATATTTGCAGAATGCCCAATTACCTCACCTACATACAGCAAAAGTGTCATTTTTAGGCTCATTGGAATGGACTCAATGAATAAGTTTTCTGCCAGGGGTGCGGGTTGTTCGAAAGAGATACCACGGCCCCTGGCACACAGGAAACCGAGGGAACACGGGTGGGATTTAGTTAGTAAAAGTCTGACACGCCCTCCTGCTCCACTCAGAGCGGGGAGGTCAATTGATGATTTCCCATCCGGAAAAAAAAATTAATAACTTTTTGTTTTTTCTTTGCTAAAATATAATTATTAATATTATTAATATTATTATTCTAGAACCCCCAGCGTAGAAATCTTACGTCGCCAATACAAAAAAAAAAAATCAGCTGCTCCATACATTTTGACCGCGTAGGTATTGCAGTTTTCTATGAAACAGCTGAATTTTTTTGTATAACCAACGAAACATTTCTGCGCTGTCTAGAATGATATGCTGAATTCATGGTTACAGTTTGCGCACTGGATAAAAACTTATCCTGTATTTCGAACCAATGACGACCCCATTTTTACGTCCACGCGATCACTGTCCATTCCAAGGTTGCTGAGGTGTTTGAGTAAAACAACGTGTCGCTAGTAACGCGGTTTATTATGCACTGAATGGCTGGCGCATACTCATAGGCACGCATACAATCTACCCTACATTACTGTTGCCTCCAAGAGATCGCAGAAAGCAATAAGGCTGCCTATGGTATGTTTTTAGTACTCTACATACTCAGACTATTACGTTCCCACTGCTGGGACACAGGCCTCCTCTCTGTGAGAGGGAGTGGGCCGTAATCCACCACGCGGACCAGTGCGGGTTGTCTTCGATGTCTTCGAATTTTTGGTTCTAGTACATGCCGGTTTCCTCACGATGTTTTCCTTCACCGTTTGAGAGCAGTGGTGATGAAATTATTTACACAAAGTAATGCACCTGGCTGGGTACGAACCTACGACCTAAATCTCGTAAGTCGCAGCCGTTACCACTGAGCCACCACTGCTCTATGGAGTAGTAAAGAGAAATGAGGATAAATTAGTAACTCGTTTCTCTGTGGGGAACATACGTACTATCGGCATAACTTCGGCTGCTTTTCGTCGGTTATTAAAAAAAATCAGCTGTTTCATAGAAAAGCGTAATTACCGCATCATCTGCCTAGCCTTTTCCCAACTATGTTGGGGTTGGGTTTCAGTCTAACCGTATGCAGCCGAATATCAGTATTTTATATGGAGCGACTGCCTATGTGACCTCCACAACCCAGTTACTGGGTAACACTCCTTGGTAAGACTGATTGTCAGACTTTCGGGCTTCTGACGACCCGTACCGACTGTCAAAGATCCTCAAATGACAGCCGGGACCAACGGCTTAACGTGCTTTCCGAGGCACGGAGGGGTCTTGGTATGTAAAGATGGTCACCCATCCACGGACTAAATGCGGCAAGCGTAGCTTAACCTGATCGATCGACCCGTGCAGCTATTGTTACTTAGCCACAAGCCCCTCCTAAAAGCGTAATTACCTATGTGGTCAAAATGTATGGAACAGCTTATTTTTTTTTGTATAATTGACAAAAATTTCTGCGCTGGGGGTCTAGAATGATATGCTGAATTCATGGTTACAGTTTGCGCACTGGATAAAAATGTATCCTGTTTAAGTGTGACACTCACACTTCTATACATCTTTTTGATGTATAGAACACTAGGCGCGTTCTATGCTCATGTGAGGCTACCGGCGACTGGGACTGCAATTAATGGGAACCGCGGTCCCAGTTGCCGGATCCATTCAATTTAATATTTTTGGTTCCGGCGATTGTGACTACCCATGTGAATAAATAAATCTATTGTTCAAGCCAAAAACAGTACGGACAAGCGAAAAAATGATGAAAATAATAATTAAAGAAAAACTCACCGGAAGAAAAATATTAAATTAAATAGGCAACAGGCAACAGGGACCACGATTGCAGTTAATTGCGGTCCCAGTCTCTGGAAGCCGCGCTCAATTGTATGTGAGATATTTTAGAATGGCCAAAGCTAGGCTGAGCTCTTTAGGAATTATTATGGTTGACAAGAAGTAATCGAGTATTACACTCATTTTTGAAAAGTGTCTTAATTAGATTCTAGAGTGCTAATAAACCACAAAAAAACACAACATTTTTATTTAATCGATAAGTGACATAGAAATACATCGAAATTTTACATTTTCAAATTTCGCACGTAATTTGAAGAAAACGCTGGACGCAGTGGACGCCCTGTGGGTATTACGTCAGTATGCTGTGTAAACAAATGCACTAATATTTTGTATGATAATTGTTTATAATTTTAAAAATGAGTTATTATTCTACTTATCGTTGGTTTGCTGTTTCTGAATGTAAGATATTATTTCAATAAAAAATACTTTGGTTACAAAAATAATAAAAGTACAAAGTTGTTCAGTTGATTAGTTTAAACAGCGGTATGACGTAATAATATGGCAGTTACTATTTCATGGTGTTCAAAAACAGATTAAAAAACTGACATTTTTTAATATAATTAAAAAAAATATTTTGTTATTTCATGAATTAAAACCACCATTTTCCGACTGCTTTTTGTCTAATCTATCTCAATAATATATTTTTTCTCACCTAGAGTAAAATACCCTATTGTTTATAATTTAAAGAAAATAGTTATTTTTCTACTTATCGTTGGTTTGCTATTCCTGAATGCAAAATATTATTTAAATAAAAATTGCTTTGGTTACGAAAATAATAAAAGTACAAAGTTATTCAGTTGACCTGTTGTATGACGTAATAACATGGCGGCAACTATTTCATGGTGGGTTATAATCACTGGTGTATTTTAACTCTATGCTTCCTGTATGAGAGATAGTCTTTGAGTAGACTGAGTGCAGTCTCTCGTATTCTGGCTTTTTCCAGCTTGTTTACAAGGATTGGGACAGAAACGGTATCGAATGCTTTTTGAGGTCTCAGAATACAGTTAGGCATTTTCTCCTTTATCAAGGTGCTCAGCTACAAGAGAACTTAGCGCTGTTACTGCATCCTTATTACTTACACCCAGTCTAAAACCAAATTGTAAAGGAGATGGAAAACGGTGGGCCCAAATGTAATGAGTTGAGATATGATTGAAAAAATTAGTAATATTTTTTTATCTTAGAATATGAAAAATCACCTCAATTCTCAATCTGGAAGCGGAGAAATATGAGAAAGATAGTTTTCGTGAGATTTTCGATTGAGTAATCGATTACACAGATACTTTTGCACTAAATAATTAACTCAAAGTAACTAAATGCACTAAATATATTTATATGCAATATAGTGCACATTATTACAGCCATATTAATAAATAAAATATCAATTAATTACTGAAAAACCAATATTAATGATTACCGATTTCATATCGATTAAAATCAGTCTTCTATTTTTAGTCTATGTCACTGGCATGACAGCTGACTGACATTGACACTAGACGCTTGCCGACTGCTCATGTTTGCTTACTCGTTTTGTATTTTCCGATGCGTTTTGAGTGCTTTCCCGAATAGTCTTCATTTTTCACGACCACTGCTTTGTATTTTTCGACCCTTGCAAAAGAACATATTTTGCACTTCAGTAATCAGCTGTTAGTTAAAGATTGTATCATAACCTCACTTTTACTTAATCTCTTATATCGCTGTTCTCTGATTGACAAACTCCGCAGAATTTTCAGTGAAAGGTTGATAATATTTATGCTATAAATTGACACCACTTTCATCTTTTTACATCTAGGCCCAAAATTGTAAGTAATCGTTTCAGTCTCCTTTGATAAAAGATAAAAAAAATTGGCATATTCAGTTAGTCGGTTATTTATAATTTTTTCGAGAACTTTTGTTAACGACGGTAAAATAGAAATGGGCCTGCAGTTGGTAACATCGTTTGTGTCCCCTCCCTTGTAGACTGAAGTAATGACAGACTGTTTCAGTAGAGCCGGGAGTCTTCCCTTTTGCAAACAGAGATTAGCAAGGTGAGTTAAAACGGGGATAACCTCCTTTCTTATGAATATCAAGAATTTAATCGAGACGTTGTCCCAACCCGGGGTACTGTCAGATTTCACGTTCATAAGTATTTTGTCTACTTCAGTGTCGTCCATATCTAGTAATACGAAAGTATTCGATTGTGATCGTAACGTATTTGTTTGGGTATTAGGAGCATTATTAAAAACGAATTAGTGTCTTGAGCAAGTTGTTTTCCAATTTTAGCAAAATAATCATTGATATAATTTATTGACTCTATGACTGATGACTTTTTAATTTATTTGAGTATGTGATAGTTTTGATATTTTCCAGAGTAATTTGTTATTAGATACTGATTGTGCAAGTAAATAACTCTCATACTTTCTTTTTAGTTTTTTTTTTTATTAGGCTATTGCAGTAGTTCCTGTATCTTCTATAAGTAAAATTCGAAAATTATGTTAGCCGCCATCTTGGATTTCCATTTTGACTCCATCATCGGCTTGATGACCCCCAATAACCCTGAAAACTACACCCATGATAGAAAAATTTGTAAATTTTCATGGCAGCCATCTTGGATTATAATTTTGATCTCACCATCGGAATTACCGCCCCAAAAACCCTGAAAACGACACCCATGATGGAAAATTCGAAAAATTTCTTGGCTGCCATTTTAGATTTCCATTTGGACCCCACCATCGGCTTGATGACCCCAAAAAACCCTGAAAACGACACCCATGATGGAACCGACTGCGGTACGTACCGAGAGATGAAAATCTAACAGTAAACCACAGTGTTAGATTTTCAACGCGCTGAGTTGCACTGTGTTGGATTCTCAACCTTCGGCTTACTACCGAGAGTTGAAAATCCAGCGCGCGAAATTACGTCCGTGTGAACGTGGACTTATATTTATTATTTTTCTTTCTAACTGTTTATGACATGTTACTTGTCATGGTTTTCGAGGCCGCTGATCAAAATGTAAATCCAAGATGGGTTTGTGACGGCCTCCGTAAAATGACGGCCGCAGTAACATGACGGCCTCCGTAATATGACGGCCGCAGTACTACGACGGCCTCCATAAAATGACGGCCTCCGTACTATGACGGCCGCCGCAATATGACGGCAATGACGGCCACCGCAATATGACGGCCGCCGCAACATGACGGCCGCCGCAACATGACGGCCGCCGCAATATGACGGCCTCCGCAATATGACGGCCTCCGCAATATGACGGCCGCCGCAATATGACGGCCGCCGTAATATGACGGCCGCCGCAATATGACGGCCGCCGCAACATGACAGCCGCCCCAAAATGACGGCCGCCGCAACATGACGGCCGCCGCAACATGACGGCCGCCGCAACATGACGGCCGCCGCAACGTGACGGCCGCCACAATATGACGGCCGCCGCAATATGACGGCAACCGCAACGTGACGGCCGCCGCAACGTGACGGCCGCCGCAACGTGACGGCCGCCGCAACGTGACGGCCGCCACAATATGACGGCCGCCGCAATATGACGGCCGCCGCAATATGACGGCCGCCGCAATATGACGGCCGCCGCAATATGACGGCCGCCTCAATATGACGGCCGCCGCAATATGACGGCCGCCGCAATATGACGGCCGCCGCAATATGACGGCCGCCGCAACATGACGGCCGCCGCAACATGACGGCCGCTGGAATATGACGGCCGCCGCAATATGACGGCCGCCGCAACATGACGGCCGCCGCAATATGACGGTGACCAGCGCTGGATCGAAAGTTTTTACTTTGTGTAGTTTCCCATTTTGATTGACAAAATATTAACTACTTTAATTTCCTACGAAATAAAGCTTGCTATACATAAATATACCTGTATTTAGCTTATTATTACATACGTAAAAAAATAGAAAAAATTAAAAAAAAAAAAAAAAATATATATATATAAAAAAAATAAAAAATATATAAAAAAAAAAAAAAAAAAACAATGTAAATATATAAAATATATAAATTTTAAAATTAAATTTTAAAATTTTAAAAATTTTAAAATTGTTTGTAATTAATAATACTATTAATTAATAGTATTATTAATTACAAACAATTTTAAGCTCTGCCGGTAACAGATCATAGCCGGGGCGGGTGGCGGGTTAAAAAAATTGGCACACGTCCGACGTCCACCACGTTCCGCTCGGGACTAAACGACACGGGGCCCGTGCATGTAAAGATAAAAAACTGGATTTTAGATTTGTTATAAATGTATTTTCATAGTCCATATTATGACGGCCGGATTTCATCATATTTTTTACGACCTTTATTATGGTATAAGTTTTATTGTTCAAAGCCTTATGTAACTCAAATGAAATAAGAATCCGATCATCATTTAGACTTATCTTTGCGATATAAGTGGATGCAGTAAAATGCAAGTAATCGTGTATCGCATGGCCGGAATATCTAGATCAAGGTGTGAACTATGTAATATATTTAATTCAAATTTTTTTCATCCGGTTTATCTACTTATAAAACAATACAAAACGACGTTTTTCCGGATCACCCCGCCTTAATGGGGTTGACCATAATATGCATATCCGGGCTAGATCGCGATTAATCACCAATATAGCCTTGGACAGATTTCTAAGAGGAGCTCGAGAGTAGATTTGTAAATCATCTGCATAAAGATGGTAGGAAGAAATTAATTCGTCGGAGATATAGTTAATAAAAACTGCGAAAAGTAAAGGAGATAGAACGCCACCCTGTGGCACACCGGCAGAAGGCTGATTTTTTGATATTCTGCTGGAATAGTAAATATGATGAATTATAATAGAAGCTGTTCTATTAACTTGTTGCCTACTTACAAAAAAAAGATGTTAGGTTGCAGGTGCTAAAGAAAACTTTTGATGTTGCACTTATAATTTCCCTATAAATTGTAGCAATATTTTTTCCATCAGAAATTCGAATTTAATTAATTAATTTATACAGGGTGTATACGGGGTACAACAAAAACCCTATTGCTATCCTTAAGCACTAAAGATAACAGCTGGTATAGAATCACTATACATAGTTACAGCTCAAAATAAAATACTCTAAGAATTGATACCAAATTTTCGCTTTCATTTATGTTTCTTAAATTCAAATCATAACAAACGTGTCACCTCACTACGTAGGTCGATAATTTTCCACGTTACTTGCCAATATCACGATAAATCCCTTCTGAGTGACGTGTTTATTTAAATTTGAAAAGTTCGGTTTCTGGTATCAAATGTATTAAAAATTCTCATAACTTCCGAACATGTAGAGATAGCATTAAAAAACCCTTCCAATATCGTTCGATATTATCCATAGAAGCCGTGCCGTGCGAACCCTTTCCGTAACACATTGGTATATTAATAATTTAAAATATATTTTTTTTACCTATTTGTCCCAATGTTTTGCAAAGGTCAAAAAATTTTTTAGACCTCAGACTACGAGCAATTATTTTTTTTAAATTATATTTATTTATTTATACAGAATTTACAGTAGTCTTGAACTTAAAACAAATGATTGTTATTCATATGTCGACGGCAGATCTTCCACTTTTCAAAACTGTTATTTTTCATCAATTTCCGGGGTAGTATTTCAGACCTGTTATTGGAACCGTTCCTTGTAAAATAGAAGATACACATCACCATCCAGACCCACCTCCCCAGATCCCCCCACCAATCGAAAGCTGACACGTAGACGATCAATAACAAAACAAGACAGGTAATGACAAGTGCAAGCGAGATAACTTTTAAAATAACCTTGCTTTACAAGGCCACGCTGCAATATTTCGTCTATTGCGTTTGCGCGGGGCACCAGCTCGCTTTAGCAACCACCTGTTGCATTACACTATCTCTTTCTGGCATCTGGGATTTCTAAGGGATGGGATTGAGAGTATTGATTGAAAGGCTGTGATGGGGTTAATTTAATTAACTGTGTTATAAAGCGTTATTTGGCTATTTTGTTGATTTTAATAGCCTTAAGTGGAGTTTTAAGTATCTAGGATGATTTGAATTGTAATTAATTGGTCTTCTTACAATGCTGGCTGTAGTTCTAGTTTCTTTCTGGCTTTTCACATGTAGAAAACATGTGAGAGATATTATCTCTCACATGTTATCTACATGTGAGAGATATTAAAAGAAACTAGAACTACAGCGTGGTAATTATGCAAATTTTCTTTGTTATTTCTGGTGTTTATATTTGAGGACATGTAAGCCACGTGAGAGATATTAAAAGAAACTAGAACTACAGCGTGGTAATTATGCAAATTTTCTTTGTTCTTTTTGGTGTTTATATTTGAGGACATGTAAGCCACATATCTTGCAATGCCCAGAGGCTTCGGAGATGCGTTGCCAAGCTGATACATAATTATAATCAAGATAAATTATAATTCAAGATTACACAGAGAAATTACAAACGTAAATTCTTACTCTGTCTGATCTGGGATCCGAACCTAGGACCTCGTACACAGCAGTCGTGATTGTAGCCTCTATGCCAACGAGGTTGGTACTTACTAGAGGGGAAATGTGGGTCTTACTCTACACTTCTGCTTAACATGCCGACGAATACAAGCATGATGTTATGAAAAACTATCTCAGACACTTATTTGCGTCGTCATCATAGGAATGTATTAAAAACATTAGATATCACAAACAAGGACATCTGAAATCAAAATGAGGTAACATAACGTACAATACCATCACGCTTGTATTTCTCTAAGGGACGGCAGAGGTGTTTCTATACCATTACATTAAAAACAGAAAATTAATAAAAATACTTTTATTTCATGCATTTTTTTACATTTATTGTTTATTAAAAAACTAATATAACTACTAATATAACTACTCTTTTGTATGTTAATACAAAAGAGTAGTTCCATAATAACATCGCGACATCGCGTGTTCCATGCTTCCATAATAACTCATTAATAAATTCCATGACATATTTTTAGTTTCCGATAGTAGTTAAGATTAATATAATAAAATAATAGTTATGGTAATAATATTTATCAAAAATGCATAAGACTCATTTGAGTGTCTCCACAGAAATCTTTCGTAAAAGGCGAAAAATTTGTAAGTTTTATTGAATTGACTGTTAATAAAATAATAAATTAAAATAAAATAAAGTAAGTACGGTGTAAGTAGTAGTTGGTTGTAATTATTATATTTTTTTAAATATTTGAGTAATTGTCATATTTATAAAATTGTTGAATTATACCTAGTACATAATTAAAACAAAAATGCAAATCAAAATAGCACGCATGAACCCCTCAAGTAGTGAGGATGAAGGCCTCCTCCAGAGAACACCAGGTCTTGGTCTTTGTCTTCTGTTGGCCAGTTTTTCCCTGCAACTCGTGCGATGTCGTCTGCCCATCTAGTTACAGGCCTTCCTCTTTTCCGAGCGCTTGTACCACATGAGTTGTACGCCCTGAAGGCCAGTTCTCGTAATTAAAAACGTTCAATATTCTCATCTCGGTGACAATGAAATGTCAAAAATGTATGGATGCCCGAGGTATTTTTGACAGATTGAGACCGACATCAAACTGTGAACGTTCTTAAATTACGAGAGTTGCCCCCCTGGCCATGATGTCATGCAAACTGTCCATCGATCGTCACTCATTTTCGCTGCGTGTCCTGCCCATTTTAACTTTAGAGGGTATGTGAGAGCATCTTGAACTCCTGTCTTTTGCTTGATTGTTGTCTTGTCTACCTATCCCAAACAAATGAAAGGGTAGAAATAGACCAGACAATTAAATTGAATATAAGGAATACAAAAAGATAAGCTTTAAAAAGGGTACCTGCCTAAAGAGAAACGCACTCAAATGAAAGTTAAGGAGAAGACAGCGGAGATCACTTGATATAGTGTCAGGCATGCGGTGACGTGTAGGCGTCCAGGGATGCGGCGACGTGTAGGCGTCCAGGGATGCGGCGACGTGTAGGCGTCCAGGGATGCGACGACGTGTAGATCTCCAGGGATGCGGCGACGTGTAGGCGTCCAGGGATGCGACGACGTGTAGGTCTCCAGGGATGCGGCGACGTGTAGGCGTCCAGGGCAGTGGCAACGTATAGGAGTCCAGGGATGCGGAGACGTGTAGGCGTCTAAGGCAACTCCGTGGCTCCAGACATTGTCCCAGTAATTGGTAGCACTGCTTTTAGTTTCGTGCAGCAGAAGAAACTAACAAGAATACTCTTTCTCTCTCTTTTTAATCACTTCACCAGCTCTGACGGCTCTGACCCTTTTTTTCTTGAAATTCCAAATTCCTTCCTCTTTTTTCTTTTTCAGCCATATCTACTCTCATCTGCCAGTCTAGTCGGCCAAGACGTATAAAATCTCCTTCATATTTTGTTATTTAGTTGACAACGTAGTTAGATAGAAAAGCCAAATTTAGACTATCCAAAATGATATAAAATGATTTTTATTAAGTACAATCTTATGCAACCTCCCTTAAATAGACTGCATACATAATTAAAAGAATAAGTAGACATCAGTTTGACACGTTTGACTTAAATGTCATAACAAGAATATTATTATGGAAAAAGATGGAAAATTCTAATGTAAAATCAGGTAATTCTTTACAGCCGAATCGTTTAAGACCGATTCGCAGAGTGTTAACACAGAAAACAAAGAGCGAAATATAAATAATGTAAGAAAGTCGTAAAAGGATAATAAAACAAAGATGATTTATTTATTTATTTATATATGCTTTATTGTACACCAGAAAAACATGACAAAAACAAAATTAACACTATAAACATACAATGGGCGGCCTTATCGCTTTCTGCGATCTCTTCCAGGCAACCTTGGAATGGACAGTGATTGCGTGGACATAAAAATGGGGTTGTCATTGGTGCAAAAAAAATAGATACACTATACTATTATATACATACGATATATTCATATATATGCTGTATAATAGATACTTATATACATACATACTACTATATAAGCAAAGACATTATATGACGACTACAGATTATAACAGCTACAACAAAATCACAACAACAAGTAATGCTCCTTCACGAGTCTCTTGAATATAGGTAACGATTGCGCGCGTTTTTTATGAACTGGCAATGCATTCCACAAACGAGCGGCCTGAACAGAAAAGGATTTGTCGAAGAAAGTAGTGGAATGCATTGGCATTTTAAGCTTTAAGTTGTCTGATGACCTCAACAATTTCGTGTGGGAGTCGCAAAGATACTGGAAACGTTTCTTAAGATAGAGAGGGGTGTAAGGGGAAAAGAGCACATTATACAAAAGGGAAAGAATATGGGCATTCCGGCGAAGGCGAATTGGTAACCACTTGAGCTTCACACGAAATTCAGAAACATGGTCATATTTACGCAAACCAAATATGAACCTTATACAGACATTTTGAAGCCGCTCAATTTTATCGAGTTGGTCTTGGGTAACGTCAAGATAGCTGGCATCAGCATAATCAAGGATGGGTAAAAGAAGTGATTGTGCAAGCGCAATCTTGGTGGCAATCGGCAGAAAATTACGCAGTCTTCTCAAAGATGCAGCGGATGCAAATAGCTTGCGGCTAACTTCCTGTAGCTGGGCAGTCCAAGAGAAGTTCTTGTCAATGAAGATACCCAAGTTTTTAACTTTTTCGCTGAAGGGGATAATAGAGTTGTCAAAGAAAACTTGGGGAAGAGTCGTCCAGTCAATTCTTGAGACCGTCCTAGAACTGCCAACCACAACAACCTGCGTCTTAATGGGATTGACCATAAGTCCATACCTCTTGCTCCAGTCGCATATCCGGGCTAGATCGCGATTAATCACCAAAATAGCCTCGGACAGATTTCCAAGAGGAGCTTGAGAGTAGACTTGCAAATCATCTGCATAAAGATGGTAGGAAGAAATTAGTTCGTCGAAGATAGGGTTAATAAAAACTGCGAAAAGTAAAGGAGATAGAACGCCACCCTGTGGTACACCGGCAGAAGTATTACACCAGGAAGACAAAGTCTCTCCGATGCAAATACGTTGCCGACGACCGAACAGGTAACTACGAAACCAGTCAATCACCGATGGAGATACATTAAGAGAGCATAGAATGCCAAGTAATACATCGAAATCAACAGTATTAAAAGCATTGCTGAAATCAAGCAAAGCTAAGACCGTTAGATTACCATTTTCCATGGCTGACCTTATATCATCCGTAATATTCAGAAGCGCTGTGGTGGTACTATGACCAGGACGGAAACCAGACTGGAAAGGGTTGAGGAGGGTATTTTTGGAGAGGAAAGTGCTTAATTGATCGTGGATTAACCGCTCAAGGACTTTGGATAGAAATGGTAAGACGGATATAGGACGATATTCAGAAAAGGATGAAGGATTAGACTTTTTAAGTAATGGAATTATTTGAGCATCTTTCCATGAACATGGAAACACACCACTAGATGCTGAAAAATTGAGGATATGACTAATGACGGGAAGGATTACATCCAGCACAGGGATTAACATATTACGGCTGATACAGTCACTTCCTACCGCATTGAAAGTAATTGATAGTATGCTTCTTAACATCACATGGGGAGATGACCAAAAACAAATAGAGAAAAACTGGGAGTCGGAAGAGAAGATAGATTATGCAGTGTATTCAATTTTATTGTCCTATTAAAATCGGACGAAGCAGTAAAATGATTATTCATTGCATCAATGTCTAAATCTTTTGGGATAGTCTCTTGTCGGATTTTACCGACCCCCAATGACCTAAGAAATTTCCAAACTTTGGATGCGTCCCCATTTTGGACAGAAGTATGGAATGTGATGGCGATTAGCATTCCTACACACCTTATTGCAGTGAGTGCGGATTGAGACGTAATTTTCCCTGTTAGTATCATTAGGCCTACGCTTAAACTTAGACTTTGCCGTCACTTTTTTGTGCATTATTGTTTTAATCTCGTCTGTAAGCCACGGCGCCGGCAAATGTCTAACCTTAACTGCTCGAACAGGCGCGTGATGGTCATACAGTTCTATAATTCTAGCCGCAAAAATGTTGACTTGCTCATCGACAGATGTAGAGGCAAATAGAGTAGACCAATCTATATTGTTGGCATCCTTGCAGAGATCGTCAATGTTCATACCACCAAAATTACGCTGCATGAGATTCTTCGCTTTTGCCTTAGGTGGGCGAATTTTGTATGATAGAAAGATCAGGTCATGATATGAAAAGGCATCGGCCGAGCATTGGCCATGCCTAGCGACGCGATCAGAAGAAGAAACGAAAATCATGTCAAGAAGCGAAGGAGTAGAGTTAGGAAAATGGTGAGTGGCACTCAGCGGTAGAATGGAAAGGTTACTGGAAACCGAAATATTAGTCAAAGAAGAAGAGCGATGGTCTTTTTTCAGAAGACAAGTATTAAAGTCACCCATGATTATACTATGACTGTAAGAAGGAATCAACATTTCTAGTAGATTTTCAAAAGATGAAAAGAAATTAACGCGTAAAGAGGGACAGTAGTAGACACCAAGAAGTAATTTTGAATGGTGCAGTTCAACGTCAAGAAAGAGATGTTCACCAGCATTTAGTGGTGGTGGCTGCGCTGACACATTGACAACTGAGAAGGGAATATGTGTGACACCACCACCACCACCAACCGACCAGTCGTTTCTTATAAGCTGGAAGCCAGGAAGAGAGTAACTAGTTGAAGGGAGACAAGGTTTAAGCCATGACTCGGAAATAAGAATAGCATGTATGTTTTTACAGTCAAAGCTAGCCAGCATATCGTGGAAATGAGCCGGAATACTAATATGTATAACGTTAAAATTCTTGGGAACATCAGAAAACTGCGCTGTAAGGCTCTCTGCAAGAGAAGGAACACTCACAAAACTGTCGTCGCTGCTTGGAAAAGAGAAGAAACTATTACTATCACTGCTTTCATCGATAGACATAAATATAAACTAATATAATAAAATAATATAGATAAAATATTAATATTAAAAAAAACCTAATTAAAAAAAGGTAAACTAAATATTTAGTCCACCTGCCGGTTGCGCTATTAATCGTAGAATTACAAGTTACGCAGTCCGGGCAACAAAAGAGTAAAAACAAAAATAGAAAACAAAAGTAAAACATTTGAGGAGTTAACACTACAATAAAATATTAAATAAAATCTAAACATTGGACAAAAACTACAAAACCTGCCAGTCTCAGTCCGCCATTGCACCGCTACGCGAAACGGAACGCATCGATACGAACTGACACGGGTGCTGACTGACACATGACTGACACTGGCAGTGTCAAAATTGTAAAACGAGTTTGT
Organism: Polymixis lichenea; assembly: GCA_949091785.1. Classification (NCBI taxonomy): domain Eukaryota; kingdom Metazoa; phylum Arthropoda; class Insecta; order Lepidoptera; family Noctuidae; genus Polymixis; species Polymixis lichenea. Next base: position 12,423,741 of record OX420959.1, read on the forward strand.
CAGTCTGAGAAAATGCTAAATCCTGACTTGACGCCAGGACTTGGTGTAACTAATTGTCAAAGCATATTAAATTATAAACGGGAGGTATAAACAAAAACACGATATTACCCGGACTTTGAAGAAACATTCACAAACACATCACTTTTTTAAAGCAGCAGAACGCTTCAACCTTGCGGTCTTCGTAGCAGCAACGACCGGGACAGAGACTGGCACAGCTGATACTGATGCGGCCGATTCAGGGTCACCCTGCTCGGGCTCACTGGGATTCGGTGCGATCTTGTCCATCTCAGCGAGATACTCAATCCGATGCCGCGTATCATTCGGACCAAGGACATACACGCAACCTGCCTTAGTCCAGCACTTGGTGACACCACATCGTTCCCTCGCAGCCAGGAACACATCATGCCGCCCCTTTGTTAGGAACGCGGACATAGTTACGCCAGTGGCCTTCAATTTGGCTTTGGAAAACCATATTTTATCTCGGACTGCAAGACTGCCAACCTTGAACAGGATAGGCCTGGTTTTATTAGCTACCGCTCGTCCCATCCTGTGACATCGGCTGATGTCAGCAACTGTGAAGTCACTCAACTGTAATTTACTACATATCACCTCCGTAATCACCTTGGCAGTGTCCTCCTTCTGCTCCTCATCAACACCATGCAACAGCAAGATCTTCCTACCATGATGTGGATGAATGAATAAGAAGCTTAAGTACAGTATCAGTAATAAACAGATACTATATTGTACAATGACGGGAAAGAGAACATAAAACGTGGTAAAAATAAATGAACAAGTCATAAAAATTGAGTCGAGCAAACTTGAGTCAATGACGAAAGTCTTTGATCAGTACGTGTTGCCAGTGATGACCTATGGCACTGAAACGTGGTCGCTCACAATTTACCTTATCAGAAGGCTAAAAGTCACCCAAAAGGTAATGGAGAGGACTATGCTCTGAGATTCCCTACGTGATCGAATCAGGAATGAAGAAATCCGCAGGAGAACCAAAGCAACTGACATAGCCCGAAGAGTTGCCAAACTTAAATGGCACTGGGTAGGGCACATTGCTCGCAGAACAGATGGCCGACGCGGCCGAAAGGTTCTGGAGTGGCAACCGCGTACCGGAAAACGTAGAGTTGAAAGGCCTCCCACAAGGTGGATCACCTTGTGAAGGCCGCAGGAATCCAGGAATGGATGCGTGAAGCACAGAACCGGTCGAAGTGGCGGTGCTCGGGGGAGGTCTATGTCTAGCAGTGGACGTCTTCCCGCATCCAGCAGATTCCTGCGGCCTTCACCAGGTCATCGGTCCTCGGTCGACTTGGATTACGTACAAACCACCACCACCACCATCTCACCACCCCTCACCTCCCCACCTCACCTCTTTAAATCCTAGACTGTTTGTCTGGCTAACTGGCGAGATTGTACAGGTTAAGGCATCAGTCCCACCGACAACGACAAAGCGACTACATAGCTATCAGCGATTTTCTTGCTCAAGACATGTACAAAAGGTCGTAAGTCCTGTGTAAGTAAAAGAAATAATCATGCCATACCATAATCAGCCTTCAATGTTCAAACTGTTGGGATACAGGCGTCTTCTCTGTGAGAATAAGTAGACCGGTGGTCAGTGGGGGTTGGTAGATGTCACATGTCTTCGATTTTTTGGTTATAAGTCATGTCGGTTTCCTCACGATATTTTCATTCAACGTTTTGGGAGCAATGGGGATGAAATTCAATACACAAAGTAAAGTGCCTGACTGTCTTCAAACCTACGACCTACAACTCGTAAGTTATGTAGCAGGCATGTGTTAGAACTAAAAATTCCAAGACATGTGATTCAGGCCACTCCCTCTCATGGAGAGGAAGCCTGTACCCCACCAGTGGGAACATTATAAGCTGATTATGCTATATAGGGGTTCCTTTATAAACATTGCTTATAGTTAAGAAAATTATGATTAGCAACTAACGTCTGTTAAGGCCCTGGTAACTTTAAATATTGTCATTATGAGCGATAATTGTTATTATTGCAATCCGATACGAGTTAAAATCTGTTGTCACAAATTCGAATAACAAATGAGTTAGCGTATGTAGGAAAAATGCAAATGAAATCGTATAAAATTAGTTATTAACTATTTAATAATAAATAATCCATCACTGAATGCAGTTTCGCAATTGAAATTTTATTATTAAATTTTTAACTATGATTATAATTGTTATTGAAGGGATAAACTGTTTTCAAAGATAATTAAGAGGTGACTTTGATGATTTTTTTGATCCATTAAAGTATGTTTAACTATATTTTGAGTTCCATCACTGTATGTTAAAAGAATTAAAAATATAATTTATATTTTTTTGCTTCCAAAATTATTTACGGTTAAACATGATATACAATGCTTTTAAGAACCACCTATTTGAGCGTTTTCCAGAAATCTCCGCCTTGTAGCCTCCCGAAACAGGCATGACGTAAATCTAGACCAATTTTTACAAAACTTCATAGAAATTGTTCTACAAGAATCCCGTCGTTTGTATTTTTTTTTTTCGGAAGTTTTTTTTTTGTAAACGTTTTTTTTGTGGCTTTCTCCACTCGCTTCTGCTAAATCGCTGGAGGTGGGACTGGTGCTCATCACTGAAACCGATATCGTTGGCATCTTGCCAAGGGGTGAGAGTACTCATGAAAATATATGACGTTAGACAACGTGTAACGGAAAGGGTATATACATACCAAGGGCATGGCTTCTTTGGATGATATCAAACGATATTGGAAGGGTTTTTTAATCCTATCTCTACATGTTAGGAAGTTATGAGAATTTTTTATACATTGATACCAGACCAAATTGAAAGAAACACATCACTTGCAAGAGATTTATCGTGATATTGGCAAGTAACGTGGAAAGTTATTGACCTACGTAGTGCGGTGACACATTTGTTATGATTTGAATTTAAGAAACATATGAAACCGAAAATTTGGTATCAATTCTTAGAGTATTTTATTTTGAGCTGAAACTATGTATAGTGATTCTATGCCAACTGTTATCTTTAGTGCTTAAGGATAGCAATAGGGTTTCTGTTACATCCTGTATAAACTAGTTTTGTGAACCCAGTTTGAACTGTGAAGTTCAATATATTCAATAGCCACAGTGATCTACTAACGTGTCATCACGCCTGTATGTCTCTAAGGGTTGGGCAGAGCCACACGCGCATTTTTGTACTGTATTGTTGTTTATTTTTATTTTTAACCGACTTCAAAAAGAAGGAGGTTATTGATAACCTAAAACATAAAAAAATGACAAAAAAAAATGAATAAAAAATGTCAAATTGATTTGACATTTTTTATTTTATGTATCATATTCGGGCATAACTCCGTCATATACAGGATAACTTTTTAACCAGTGCGCAAACTGTAACCAGGAATTCTTTTTGTCCGTTATACATCTTTTTGTACAGATTACGCATAAACACTACTACCTATTTGCTACCAAATTGACAGAAATACCCATTAGCTAGTTTTCGAGTTCTAAGGTGGCTCCTCAATCCAGACGTCTGAATGTACGACCTGTATCTTTGAAAGGGTTTTACAACAAATTCCAGGATCGGGCCTACAGATTCGGGTAATTTACTACTAAATATCGGTAGTACCCGTATTTAAATATGAGGCATGGCTCCTCTATCCATACAGACACTAGCATTGAATAACTTTTCACGAATTAGTTGTGTTACGGTTGCATTCTACGTGTTAACCCAGGTTATAATCTATCTGTGTTCCAAATTCCCAATCCAAATCCGTTCAGCCGTTGTTGCGTGATTTAGTAACAAACATCAAAAAATCTAAATATCCAAAGATACAAACTTTTACTTTTATAATTTTCTATTTACTATCTACAGAATACATTTTTATCCAGTGCGCAAACTGTAAACATGAATTCAGCATATCATTCTAGATCCCCCCCCCCTAGCGTAGAAATTTTTCGTCGGTTATACAAAAAAAAAATTAGCTGCTCCATACATTTTGACCGTATAGGTATTGCACTTTTCTATGAAACAGTAGATTTTTATTTGTATAAGCAACGAAAAATTTTTACGCTAGGTAGTCTAGAATGGTATGCTGAATTCATGGTTGCAGTTTGCGCACTGGTAAAAAATTTACCCTGTATAGTAGGATTATAAGTAACTTTTATAAATAAAACCCATTATAATATAATAATGTATAAAATGTATAATTTAATATGTAACTATTATTTTTTTATTTACTTTTATAAAAATATTTAAAAATGTAGTTAGTAAGGATAGTAATTAAATAAAGGACACAATAATGATGTGTAAAATGGTCGTGAATCATATTTTGTTCAACAGACAACGTGCAAAATGCAGGAATTTTGCGGGCTGGCTTATCCTCCTTGAATACTTAACCCTTGCTGTAAGGAACCTCAAAACTTAACTCTGACATAACCACAGTTTTTTACGGTTTAACATTAACATCACAATCTAAGACATTAACATATTATAGTGACAAAAAAACGATGGATAAACCGTCTCTTATTAATCAATTGTCGTGATAAAAACTTAAGCAGGTATTTATTATACTGATTTGGGTACAACGTAGAACCTTTATGGAGTAGAGGTAGCTCAGTGGTAACCTATACAGATTCTTTACCTTGTGAAAATAATTTCATCACCACAGTTCTGAAAACGGTGAAGGAAAACATCGTTAGGAAACCTACTAAATATCTACCAACCCGCACTGGGCCAGCGTGGTGGATTACACAATTAAGGCGGAGATTTTTTAAAGTTGTGTATCTCTTTAACCGTAAATAATCTTGAAAGCAAAAAAATATATGATATATTCAAGTCTTTTTTACATACAGTGATGGAAATCAAAACATAATTAAACATACTTTAATGCATCAAAAAAATCATCAAACTCACCTCTTTAGTATCTTTAAAATCGTTTTATCCCTTCAATAACAGTTATAAACATAATGAAAAATATACCATAAAATTCCAAATGCCAAACTGCATCCAGTGATGGATTATTTATTATTAAATAGTTAATATCAATTTTATACGATTTTATTTGCATTTTTACGACATACGCTTGCTGATTTGTTATTCGAATTTAATACAACTGATTTTAACCCGTAACAGATTGCAATAAGAACTGTTATCGCTCATAACGACAATATTTAAAGTTACCAGGGCCTTAAAGAATGTTCGTGTTAATATTTCTAGTAAAAGATACAGTCAAATGACAACCGGGACCAACGGCTTAACGTGCTTTCCGAGGCACGGAGGAGTCTTGGTATGTAAAGATGGTCACCCATCCACGGACCAACTGCGGCACCCGTAGCTTAACCTGATCGATCCGTGCGGTTGTTATTACTTAGCAAATTTGTACTTATGTATGTGAATATTACATAGTTTCAAGAATGCTGTTCCGTTATTTAAGACAAATCAAATCAAATCAAATAATTTATTTGCATAATACATGTTAACAAGGTGTTACAGGTATAAAAGGTTCATTGTATTATAACCTAATGAGGTGTGCAAATCAATATAATTATGTCTTTACTAATCTATAATACTAATTACTAATCGCAACATTAAATAATTATACAGCTAGAATACATTATAATTGAGTTACTTGAAAAAATAGCAATGTCAAAATAAAAAATACACAAGTCAAAATAAAATTTAAACAATCATTATACATTGTGGTGCCATTATAGGTAAGACTAGCTTCTACCTACCACTACCTAGCACTGGGCCCGCGTGGTGGATTACGGCCCTCTTGGGGTCACAGAGAGGAGGCCTGTGTCCCAGCAGTGGGAACATTATAGGCTGATTATAGTTTTGCTACCAACATAGCCCGAAGAATTGCCAAACTTAAGTAGCAGTTTGCAGGGCACATTGCTCGCAGAACAAATGGCCGATGGGGCCGGAAGGTTCTGGAGTGGCGACCGCGTACTGGAAGACGTAGCGTTGGAAGGCCTCCCACAAAGAATCAGCTTTTTGGGCACTCTTCTCACTGGCAGCGATGCTGACGAATTCTTTGGTGCCCAGTGAGCTCTTCCCCTTTTTTTCCTTAATATACTTTTTTTGTTTAAGTTCTTATACAGAAGGTTGGTTTTATTTTCAATACGAGTCTACTAGGAATATTTTAGTAAGGTCCCTGAATTTGAACAGAACTGATGTAGGTATGTTCCACAGAATTCTATCCCAACCAAATGGCGACGATGCGAAGGGTTTGTTCAAATTCATGGCCCACGTGTTGTGAAAATACAATTATTTAGGATACGATGGGACTGACATACGCTATGCGTAAAAGCCCCTAAAAATAAATAAAGAAAAAAAAAAAAAAGTTTGGTTTTATGCCACGAGGAAAACCGGCGCACGCTCACATAGACACGTCCGTATGGCGAGCGCGAACCGATGCGCTAAGGTAGCAGTGCGATTCAAATCTTAGTTTTTTGATCAGACAGGTTGTACCTTGATTCAAATTCAATTCGCGGCAGTTATGACAAAATAATTAACAATTAAAAACATTTGTGTAACTTTTAAATTTGGTATTACCAAACTTAAGTGGCAGTAGGCAGGGCGGATGCACACATGGCTCGCAGCATAGACGAACCGATGGAGCCCATAGGTTCTGGAGTGGTGAGCGCGTACCGGAAGACGTAGAGTGGTAAGGCGTCCCACAAGGTGCACCGATGACCTTGTGAAGCCCGCAGGAATCTGCTGGATGCGGGAAGCACAGAACCGGTTGAAGTGGCGGAGCTTGGGGGATGCCTATGTCCAGCAGTGGACGTGTGTCGGCTGAAAATTATGATGATGGATATGCCAGCCAAGTCATAACAGCAAGTCGTTGAAAAGATTATCTCATAGAGATACTATCGTTAAGCCTACCTACTTACTACATTAAAAAAATACGATACGACCATATCAAAAGATTTATCACAGCAAAAAATGTATCTATACATACCAAAGCGTAAACACATTAATTACGTATTCATATTATTTGCGTCTTAACTTGTACATAGTAATCAATTATTAATAATTGATAAAGATTTAAATATTTATAATATAATAAAATTAATAAAGCAGTGGTGGCTCAGTGGAAACGCCTGCGACGATCGTAGGTTCGAATCCACTGCTCTCAAAACGGTGAAAGAAAGCATCGTCAAAAAAAGTGAAAAAAAACTTTTTTCACAAAAATAAACAACCGACTTCAAAAAAAACACTAAAAAGTGAAAAATAACTATATTTCGGAAGTCGGTGACTTTGGTTATGTATTTAATTTTATGTCACCTGTGAAAAAAGTTTTTTATTTTTCACTTTTTAGTGGTTCACATGTGCTTACCCCTTCACAGCGTACCGGCGTGATGTTATGTTATTAACTGGTGTAAACAATTGACAGACATGAGGTTTCAGCAATCCCTGTCCATTTGCTACCATTTATTGAGGAGTTCCGTTGCCTATCTCCGAAGTTCTTCATCAGATCTTCACCAAATTGAAATGGAACCACTCCGAGAAAGTATTCTTCCAAAAACTACACTAATTGCTTCAAGTGTGCCTATAAAATTTGAAGAGTTCTCTCTATTTCTCCAGGATCCCATCATCAGATCCTGACTTGATGATCATGGGACCACCTGGGAAGTATACCCTTTCAAACAAAAAAAAAAATATCCAAATCGGTCCAGCCATCTTCGAGTAATCGGGGAACATACAAACAAAAAAAAAAAAAAAGATTCCGACGAATTGAGAACCTCCTCCTTTTGGAAGTCGGTTAAAAAACCGGCATGTCCTAGAACTAAAAACTCGAAGACATGTGACATCTACCAACCAGCACTGGGCCCGCGTGGTGGATTATTTGATATTATGTCACCGTAAATTTGTGAACACCGTTAGTTTATAATCTATCTCGCGAGATTATAAACTGTCGATAAATTTGTGATCTGCAAAAACCATTTACAATTTAACGCACAATTTTTCTACAGTTTAAATAATCTGTCCGTCAAATTGTGTACTGGTTGTGTACGGATAGTACAGACGCCAGCACATCAAGCCACCCCAAACTGTCAAATTTTCCCAATTGAACATGAATCTTATAATTAGGTAATAAAGTTGAAAATCTATCAAAGAAATTTGACAGATTGAGGTAGCTTGATGTGCTGGCGTCTGTACCTTGCGCTTTTACTAAATAGTCAAGTAACTGTCACTAACTTCCAAGCCCGGGTCGACGGCGCGTTGTGTTCCACGCGCGCCTCAAAGAGATATCATCAGCAAATGATGGGGCCCGCAAGGGCCGATGCCTGCCAGGGGTGCGGGTTGTTCGAAAGAGATGCCGCCGCCCCTGGCACACAGGCAACTGAGGGAACACGGGTGGGTTTTAGTCAGTAAAAGTCTGACACGCCCTCCCGCTCCGCCCAGAGCGGGAGAAGTTATTTGATGATTTCCCACCAGAAAAAAAAAAAAGACCGTCACAAACTCGGAAGTAGCGCTCGCCGGCCGCTGCCGCGGCACTCGCTTCGCTCGCTCTGCTCGTGCGCGGTTGGTCGCAGTTCTAACCTACCCTAACCTATTCGGTCGGTAAGCAGTATGGTGCAGTTCACAATTTATCGACAGTTTATAATCTCGCGAGATAGATTATAAGCTAACGGTGTTCACAATCATACGGTGACATATACACTCCCTCTCACAGAGAGGAGGCCTGTGTCCCAGCGGTGGTACATTATAGGCTGACCATTATGCTAATATTAATACTGGACTGAGTCGCTGGTCTAGTGGTCGCATGAGGTCCTGCATTTGATTCCTAGTACCCTAACTGCGTAACACACTACCAATAACAATCTGAATTTAACATAATTAAATTAAATAATTAGACATTACGAACAAGTATACAAAGTAAGACAGGGAAGAGCTCACTGGGCATCAAAGAATTCGTCCGCATCGCTGTCAGTGGGAAAAGTGCCCAAAGGCTGGCAGCGTTGCCACGTTGGATGGCAATGCTGATTCTTTGACCAAGAATAGGCCAGCCCTTTGGTTACGTGAAGAGTCGACCAACCGCTTGGCGATGTCCCGAAATACTCGATGAGCACTCGGACCCCACGGCCCTAGTGTTTCAACCAGAAACGGCTCAAACATATAGCTCCCAATAAGGTTGTTATATTTGCGCCGTTTGAGGCTTTCTGCACCTGCAACAGCCGCACCAGCACAGCCCGTCGTGCTCAGAAGATGGAATGGAGCGAGGGTGTCGACACAGGTAGCAGCATCCCACACCAAAGGCCTGCACAACTTCTAAGGCATTATGGTCATTCCGTCTGGCCTCTTCCAATCTGAATAATTTAGAAGGATATTTCCTAATCCATTGCGTCATCTTATTATGTTCGAAAAATTGTCAGCTCAGCATGGTTAATCAACGCAATGAATGTTGTTGAACTCTCAAAATGAAAGCCATTCCTACTGATCTGATAATCACCCCGGGAGTCTGGCAAAGATCTTTGGATTTTTCCATCTGTAATTTCTCAGTAACAGCTCAGAGTCCAGATTAGTGCCCTATTGATGGCAGCAGGGTCGCCATCAAACTTAAATATAACTGGCGAAATGGGTCCGCGCCCACTCGACCCGCTTAGACTTGACCCGGAGAATAATACCAGATGTTTTACTACCAATTCAGTGCCATTGGTACAGTCTGGCAGTGTTATTTTAATTCTAAATAACTTATGTTACATGTATACATGTATACATAAGAATATTTAATATCTTGTTATGATACATAATTTATCCTGATATTCAGTGATATTTTTTTATAATTTAGAAGTGAGGACCTACTTGTTAACCTAATAATTTTAATCACGTATAAAGACTGATTCAATAAATACCACCGTGCCACTGCCTATAAAATTATAATGATAAATATCAATAATCTGTGATTTTTACTACAAAGTACAAAGCGCATCATATAAAAGGACAAGTACTTACTTGTTTCATTATTGATTTATTTATACAAACATTATTTAAATGTTACACTCTCTGTGGTGTAAGCGTTAAATAGACACTTTTCTGTCTGACTATACATCGACGTGTTTACGCCTATCAAAACAGAAATATCCAGATATTATTGTTCGGGTCGAGTCTAAGTGGGTCGAGTGGGCGCGGACCCGGTGAAATGTGGGTCACTATAGGTGAGCCACTGCCGTAACCTTCGGTAAATACAGGCGTGGTGGTGTTCGCTTCGCTACAAAATGGTTGAGCTGGATGGTGATCCAATCCTCAAATTCGTGATTGGGCGCCGTCGGTCGGTTGAGACTGATCATCTTCTAACTTCCAGGGCTTATTTTTATTCTTATATTTAGAATTGTTTATTATTTTTTTATATTGTTCTCACATACAGAAGCAACAAGAATAATGTTCCCAAGATTTTGTAATATCCAACTTGATTTAAAAGTGTCCGTGGAGTTTCTTGCCCGTTCTTCTACAAAAAAAAAAAAAAAAAAAAAAAAAAAGATAAAGAAAGATAAAAAGATAAAGATATCTACGTTTTGGAATGGGCAACTAGCTTCAACTTTCCAACTGATCGACTTTTTACCCGACTGCGCCAGAAGGAGGGTTATGTTTTTCGAGAGTATGTATGTATGTATGTATGTATGTAAGTATGTATGTATGTATAATTGTTTGGCACGCTCTGCAGCCTGAACGGCTCGATGGATTTTAGCTTGAGAGGTGTCGTTAGATTCGTATTTACTGTAAAAGGGACACTGGGTATATCAAAATATATAAAAAAAAACAAAATGGCGGATTTTTGGCGCCAAATTCAAATGTTGGGCACGCTCTGCGGCTTGAACGGCTCGATGGATTTTAGTTTGCATGGTGCAGTTAGATTTGTAATTACTGTGGAAGTGATATCGTAATAAAAAAAAAATGCGGTAATTTAAAAAACTAAAAAACCCGACTGCTTTTCTGAGTATTCATGGAAAAGCCCTAAAACAAGAAGGTCGTTGTACCCGATTGCACTTAACTTAAGAATCGCCAGTTGCTAAGGCGATGCTTATAAGCCGATAAATTGTAGCAGTCGGGACCCATTCTAAAAAGTCAGCCGTCAGTAGATTGGAGTAATCTGCAATGTAATATAGGTATGTGCTCTCAATTCACAATTCTCAATTCATGAGTCCCGACTGCTACAATTTATCTGCTTATAAGCATCGCCTTAGCAACTGGCGATTCTTAAGTTAAGTGCAATCGGGTACAACGACTTTCTTGTTTTAGGGCTTTTCCATGAATACTCAGAAAAGCAGTCGGGTTTTTTAGTTTTTTAAATTACCGTTTTTTTGACAATTCAAAAGTGCCTGTAAATGGTTTAATTGAAATAAATGCTTTGAGTTTGAGTTTCATGTTATGTACCTATGTATTATATATCAAATATTATATCGGATATTATCTCACGGCATCCCCCCGCCCATGACATAACCTCGTTTTCGCTTAGCGTTTTTTCTGACTTTTTATCATTTACACGGCTCCTAAAGGTCGTAGCGTGATGTTAAATAGAATAAAACCTTTCTCAAGAATTGAACTATGAAATGCGGCAAACAAAAACTCAAATCAAATGCGACAAGATTTTACTCAAAACAAATGCGACAAGATTTGTGCGTTCAATAAAAAAAATACCTAACTCTTCAGTTTCAAGGCTTGCAGACGGGCGCGACGCGACTCTAGTACAACACGTCACGTTGCGCCTGTCTGTGGGAGCCTTATTTACTTAATGATGATTACTATCCTCCGGAGTTCCTAATTTTATCCAAAGGTTTAGGGTTAGTGACGCACGATGTTTCGGAGAAACCCCGTTTTTATAAATTAGTGTAATAAAGGACGGTATCAAAACAACTGTCCAAAACAGGATAAAAACAAAGGTTTATCTCATGTCGTTGATGTGGTTTAAAATATTACATGCATTATTATAATTCAGTAGAAATTTTTTATTTTTTATTTTTCCACATTATAATATCATACCAAGACCCCTCCGTGTCTCGGAAAGCACGTTAAGCCTTTGGTCTCTGCTGTCATTTGTGGATCTTTCTTTGACATTCGTTACGGGTCGCCAGAAGCCCGAAACTGTGACAACCAGTCTTACCAATGGGTATCGTATTATCCAGGAACTGGGCTGTGGAGGTCAGATGGGCAGTCGCTTCATGTAAAATACTGGTATCCAGTTGCATCCGGTTAGACTGGAAGGCGACCCCAACACATTTGGAAAAAGTCTAGGCAGATGATGTTTTATAACATTTATTATGTAGGTATTTACCTACTAGCGACCGATGCGGCTGGCGGCCCCTGCTTTTATAGCTTGTCAAAACAGAGAATTCTTTATTATACACCGTGACTTTTTAGTCGTCTTACAACGGCAGCCCACTTCATGTATCCAATGACAACTAATCATTTATTTAAAACAAAACGATATTTTTGAACATTTGCATAATTAAAAAAATGAAAATATCATTCACTAAGACGCATGACGTAGCTTGAAACACCCTGTTATGGAGATGGAATTAATGATGGAATGTAATGGTAGGTAGGTAGATATCTTCTACCGTTTGATACGTAAACATTATTAACAGGGAGGGTGTTTCATAAGTCTAAAGCATTATTTATTTTTCTTTGTACCTATTATCTTAATTAATGGTAACAATGTTTTAATCGCGCCTAGAGGTATTTTATGACGGATACATTGAGTGGACCACCTTTGTAAGACGACTAAAATGTCCCGGTGTATATTTTATAAGAAATGCAATGTAAGTTCAATACTAACAAATGATAAAGCTGAAGAGTTTGTTTGAATGCGTTAATCTCCGGAATTATCAGTCGGATTCTTGAAAAAATCTTTTTGCATTTGACAGCGCAATTCATGCGGAACGCCATAGGCTATTAATCATGACGCTAGGACTTAGGAGCTGAGCAAAAATTCAAAAAGTCTGAAAGAATGCTATGTGAATACAAAGAAATAGCGCGGGCAATAGATGCGATCGAAGTGCTGAGCGGAACAAGAAAGTCGCGGGCAAAAACTTTAGTAAAAATATTTTACATAAAAACCTTTATGGTAAAATCCGCATCAAAATCACTAACTAGGCTGAGAGTTAGCACTTTTTGAACGTCAAAATTACTTATGACAGTCCCCCGGCGGTGTCGGTTGCCTTGGTGTTCCTGCAGATCTCGCGTTGTAGAAGAACTTAATTCTATACAATAGCAAGTACTTAATTAACATTATTTGGCGTATGTTAGCTAGCACACACCAATATACCAGCAAAACATTGAAAACTTTACTCGAGCTCTATAATAAAAACGTATTAGTGATTATAATGTGAAGAGATTTAGAAGACATGATAATTAATAGCTTCGGCGTTACTCGGTATTATTCGGGAAAATACCCGAAGAGGCTCTCATTGGGCAGTTGGGTCAAAAGGTCTCGAAAATAAAAAGGTATTCTTGGACATGAGTCGTCCGTAACATTATTCTTATTTCTTATTTCGAATCGGCAAAACTGGCCGGACTTAGCACAATTAGGATTTAAATATTTGCCAGTCAGCGAGTGGAATATCCATTGTTCAAGATTGCGATGATAAAAGATATTATTTAATTCTGCAAATAGGTTTTTACAAACCCTTAAACATATGAATAAAAATGATATGCTGTTGTGTTGATTTGTAAGGGCATCTCTTGTGAACGGCTGGACCGCGATTTTGCTACTTATTGATAAATGATTTTATTTACGTCAGTAGGGTTGGAACAAACACTTTCACACATCAATGGTCTTCTAAAAATAGATGATGTTGGCGTTTCCTATTTGACTACCCTGAGAAGCAAGGCCAAAACAACTCAGAAGTCTATTTTAAAGTTCAGGATCATAGTAAAAGACTTAAGAAGTTGTTTGCAAATATTTGTAATACTTTTTTCAAAACCTAATTATGACTAAATTAACTATTAAAGGAAAAAATTAAATGAAGTAACTTTAAAGTTGCTATGAGATGTGGGAACAACTCTGATGCCGAAAATATATGTAGTTATTAGAATTTTCGCTCGTATATTTGTCGCAAAAACGGCTAAACGGATTGTATGAAATTTGGCACACACCTTAATGCCTAGATGGTAATTGAATGCCGGTAGAACGTTCTCGAGGAAGAATTGAGCAAGTTACGATGGGATATTACTATACTCCGACGAGAGGGGGAGAACTCGATAATCCTCAAATTTTTTAATCAATCTCAATTACTTGCTCTATTTCCGGGAGGGCGACCAGCAGTCCCAAGGTGGTGTCGGGTTTATCGTCCATTATGAGCAACGTGGGGAAGATCGAGAGTGTGTCGACCAGGGTGGCGTCCTTATAGTCAGAATATCCGCAAGGTATTCGCTGAAGGTCGTACAGGTTTACGCTCCGATCTCGTCACACCCCGACGATGAGGTGGAGACCATGTATGAGGATATTTCCAGAGCCATGCATGGTTCCAAAACTCACTTCACCGTTGTCATGGGGGACTTCAACGCGAAACTGGGCAAACGAAGTGATGATGAGTTGCAAATGGGGTAATTTGGAGTTGGACGTAGAAACCACCGGGGTCACCTACTGGCTAGTTTTATGGAGAAGGAAGGCCTCTTTATGATGAACTTCTTCTTCAAAAAACGTGAGCACAGGAAGTGGACCTGGCAGAGTCCTGATGGTGCTAGCAAAAATGAGATAGATTTCATTATGTCGACGAAGAAGCAAGTATTTAATGATGTCTCTGTGATCAACGCGGTGAGAACTGGTAGTGATCACCGTTTGATAAGAGGCACATTGAATCTCAATATCAAAATCAAAATCAAAAGTAATTTATTCAAAATAGGCTGAGAATCAGCACTTTTCGAACGTCAAAATACAAAAGACAGTCCCCCAAAACGCCCTCCCTTCACCACTTCTCAAGCTGGAATCAATAAAAATAAGAGGCTCTCTGATCCTACTTTGCAGTTCATGAAGGAGAGGCGCGAGGTGGTCCCGCAGTCTTCAGACGATGCGCGCGGCAGCTTAATAGACAGATCTCTAAGTCCTTGAAAAGCGACCTCCGCCGCTTTAATACGGAACATATTAAAGACGCGCTAGAGCGGAATAAAGGCTCCAAGGTCTTTTCTAGGAATCTGTCTGTTGGGCAGAGTCAGCTTACGAAACTGAAGACCGATGAAGGCAGGATCAGTTACTATATACGTCAATTTATGAATATTTCAAATAGATTGCAAACTATACTTTTGTATAATTTAGAAGCATTTTGTTTAAATTTTGTAAATGTGAGTACCATGCATCCGTTTATTGTGTTGTTATGATCTACGTTGACTTGAAAAAGCATGGCAGTTGAGAGTATGTCATGCTCACATAAATGTCTCACTGATGGTGGCGAGTGTGTTGGATCATTCGGTTCCCTATAAAATGGTTGAGCTAGATGGTGCTGATCCATGCGTCAAGTTCGTGAACGGGCGCTGTCGGTTGAGACTGGTCATCTCCTAACTTCCAGGGCTTATTTTTATCTTGTATTTAGAATAGTTAATAAAAAAAAATTTTACATTGTTCTCACATACAGAAGCAACAAGAATAATGTTCCCAAGATTTTGTAATATTTCAACTTGATTTTAAAAGAGTGTCCGTGGAGTTTCTTGAAGAACGGATTCTTCTCCATAGAGATCTACGTTTTTGAATGGGCAACTAGCTTCAACTTTCCAACTGATCGACTTTTTGACAATTCAGAAGTGCCTGTAAATAGTTTAGTTGAAATAAATACTTTGAGTTTGAGTTTGAGTTTGCAGCGAGGTGTTAGACAGGGAGAAGTTATCTCTCTGAAACTCTTCACTGGTGCACTGGAGGATGTCTTCAAGGTTCTGGACTGGAAAGGGGTGGGCATCAACATCAGTGGCGAGTACATGATATAGTTGTCATGGCTGAGACCATGGAGGACCTTAGTACAATGCTCTATGACCTCAGTAGAGCTTCCGAAAGGTGGGTCATAAAATGAACATGGACAAGGCAAAGGTCATGTCCAAAACCCATGTAACATCCGCTCTCATAACGGTTGGAGGCGCTGCACTTGAAGTTGTGGACAAGTACGTTTACCTAAGACAAACTGTCCAGTTAGGCAGGTCCAACTTCAAGAAAGGAGGCCAACCGTCGAATCCGACTCGGCTTGGCAGCGTTCGGGAAGCTTCGCAATATCTTCTCGTCCCACATACCGCAGTATCTCAAGACGAAAGTCTTTGACCAGTGCGTGTTGCCAGTGATGACATATGGAACCGAAACAAGGTCGCTCACAATGGGCCTCATAAGAAGGCTTAAAGTCACCCAAAGGGCAATGGAGAGGGCTTTGCTTGCAGTTTCCCTGCGTGATCGAATCAGGAATGAAGAGATCCGCAGGAGAACCAATGTAACCGACATAGCCCCAAGAATTGCCAAACTTAAGTAGCAGTGGGCAGGGTACATTGCAAGCAGAACAGATGGCCGATGGGGCCGAAAAGTTTTGGAGTGGCGTCCGCGCACCGGAAGACGTAAGTGGAAGGCCTCCCACAAGGTGGACCGATGACCTTGTGACGGCCACAGCAGTTCGCTGGATGCGGGAAGCACAGAACCGGTCGAAGTGGTGGAGCTTGGGGGAGGCCTATGTCCAGCAGTGGACGTCTTTTGGCTGAAATGATGATGATGAGTATATTCTCATGCATTGTAAATCTTTGTTTCTTGTATTTATGCTATAAATGTCGCTGTGTTTAGAATATAGATTAATATCATTTTTAACTTAAATCAGGTTCTCCTAACCATTGCTGGGTAACACGATTGGGTAAAACTGTAAAATTAACCCGTAACGACTTTCAAATATCTACGAATGACAGATTGACAGCCGGGACCAATGGCTTAACGTGCTTTTCGAGACACGAAGGGATCTCAGTATGTAATGGAGGAATGTAATTGAACTATAAAAATGAAAGCCAGTCCTATTGGTAATGTGTTATTCAATTATTCCTCTGTTCTTGTTGAAGGAGTCCAGCTCATCCCGCCATCTACATCTGGGTCTGCCATAAAACGTTAATTTCATCATCTGTCTGTTTTTTCCCAACTATAGGTTGGCTTCCAGCCTAACCTGATGCAGCTGAATACCAGTATTTTACATGGAGCGACTGCCTATCTGACCTCCACAACCCAGTAACTGGGTAATACGATACCCCTTAATAGGACTGATTGTCAGATTTTCTGGCTTCTGACGACCCGTAACGGCTGTTAAATATCCACGAATGACAGCCGGGACCAACGGCATTTCGTGATCACCTAGGCACGGAGGGATATCGCTAGGTAATGGACGGTCACCCATCCACATCCCGCCTCGATAAGCCCGTGCAGCTGTGAATTCAAATTCAAATTTATTTATTTCGGGACAACGAGATCCAAAGGTTAGTGTACAAAAAACTTAGAAAAAGTACTTAACTACAATTACAAGGACACACTTAGTTTTAAACACAAATTCCCCTGCGCTGAGACATCCCGCCCCGTCAAGATAACCAATAGGGAGATACCTAAAAGATCACTCAACACAGGGGCATGTACATCTTCAGCCTTAGTTTTCAGAATGCTGTTGTGACTCCCCCGCACCCTCCTCATAAGTGACACGACTTTTTTCCGAATGGCTTGATGAATTGTTAAGCCACAATCCCAACGTACAGACACATCAAGCTACTCCAATCTGTAAATTTTTTTTTATAGATTTCAAACTTTAACACTCGGACACTTTCGGATAGGGCGGGAGGAAACGCCCGGGTGTTTCCATTGCGAAGATCGCCCAGAGGACACGGTGGAGCATACGGTGGAGGTCTGCCCGGCTTGGGCGGAGCACCGCCGTGTCCTCGTGGAGGTGATCGGCGGAGGTGATCTCTCGCGTCCGACCCTGGTCCAGGCCATGGTACGGAGCGAGAGTGCATGGCTAGCAGTCGCCGCCTTCAGCGAAGCAGTCAGGCTCGCAAAGAGGGAGGCGGCGCACGTGAGGGAGATGCTGTACATGCGCCCTCACAGCCGTGGCCTTCGCAGGAGACGCCCTGGGCGTCGGGAATCCCAGGTTGATTCCCGGCCACCGTAGGCACGGGCTTGCGGACGGCGAGTAATGGGTAGCTCGCTGTCCGGTAAGGACCAAGCCCGGGTCGACGGCGCGTTGTGTTCCACGCGCGCCTCAAAGAAATGTCAGCAGCAACTGATGGGGCCCGCAAGGGCCGATGCCTGCCAGGGGTGCGGGTTGTTCGAAAGAGATACCGCCGCCCCTGGCACACAGGCAACTGAGGGAACACGGGTGGGTTTTAGTCAGTAAAAGTCTGACTCACCCTCCCGCTCCACCCAGAGCGGGAGAAGTTATTTGATGATTTCCCACCCAAAAAAAAAAAAACACAAATGGATAAGGTTCATGTTCAATTGGGAAAATTTGACAGTTTGGGGTGCTGGCGTCTGTACACCAAATAAACAAAAAAAATAACAATTTAATTCCGCTAAAATAATATTTACGATGCAATCTTAACAAGATTAATAATCCGTTTCAACATAAATAATGTCAAAAGATTATAAATCACTATTACCTTAATTTATTTACATACCTAATAATACTGTTATTATTGTGTATTTTTAGCTTGAATTATTAATAATTGGCTGTTATATGCCGGTAGTAATATTGTGTTAGCAGTGATTCCTATTTTTGCGGAAGTTAGATGGCAGTATTGTGAATTCATAAATTAATAATAATTTTCCAACAGTTGTGGCCCAGTGGTCACGGCCGCGATCTACAAGTTGTAGGTTTAAACTCAGACAGACGGTTTACTTCGTGTAAATTATTTAATCCCACCAAAAACATTTTCATGAAAAATGTTGCCAAGACGAGACCATATGACTCGCACTGTCAAAAAGTTATCAGATCTCATGTAGAACCAACCTTCTAACTCTGCACGCACTAACTCCACAAGGGAGTTTTTGGCGGGATCGCGTTGGAACATGTCGCACGACTTTTTATTTTCATGAAATTTAGTGAAATAGCGAATAAAATTGCTTAATTTTGGTAGTGAATTATGCAATTTAATTACGTGTGAGTGCACAAATGTAGTGAAGGTGAAAATAAGTGACTAACGTGGACTTTTCGTATTCCCCCCAAAAACTCCTATTAGGTTGTTGTAAAGTTACCGCTTTACAATAACTTTGACTTGACTGACTAAAGACGACTATGACTGTTTTGTAACTTCGTGCCCGATATCGGGCCATTTACTTGATGGAAAAGAAAAATTACTTGACACTGGCTAAATGCACAAACCGTGCGAAGCCAAAACGCATTAAAAAAAAAACTCCACAAGGCCTAACTTCAGAAACTCTACACCTTAGTCAAAATAATTATATGGGTTGGCCATTTCGCTACATTCACATGGGCGTTGTCGTGTCTACCTATCCCTAACAAATGAAAGGGTAGAAATAGACCAGACAATTCAATTTAATATAGGGAATACAAAATAGAGGAACTATAAAAGGTACCTGCCTAAAGAGAAACGCACTCTATTGAGAAATAAGGCGGACAGTGTTCCCCACTTGATAAATGGCGTCAGGGGTGACGTGACGTGTAGGCGTCCAGGGATGCGGCGAAGTGTAGACGTCCAGGGATGCGGCGAAGTGTAGACGTCCAGGGATGCGGCGAAGTGTAGACGTCCAGGGAAGCGGCGACGTGTAGGCGTCCAGGTATGCGGCGACGTGTAAGCGTCTAAGGCAGCTCCGTGGCTCCAGACATTATCTCAGTAATTGTTAGCACTGCTTTTAGTTTCGTGCAGCAAAAGAAACTAACAAGAATAGGTCTCCTATCTTCAGTTACAAACCGAACCATCAGTCAGTTAGCCCGGGTCGACGGCGCGTTGTGTTGCACGCGCGCCTCAAAGAGATGTCAGCAGCAACAGATGGGGCCCGCAAGGGCCGATGCCTGCCAGGGGTGCGGGTTGTTTGAAAGAGATACCGCGGCACCTGGCACACAGGCAACTGAGGGAACACGTGTGGGTTTTAGTCAGTAAAAGTCTGACACGCCCTCCCACTCCACCCAGAGCGGGAGAAGTTATTTGATGATTTCCCAACAAAAAAAAAACCATCAGTCAGTTGGCTTCCCAAATCCATCGCTCCCTCTTTCAATGACTCCTCAGCTCTCTCTCCCCTTGTTCTTTTTCTTGCATTCCAAATTCCTTCCTCTATTTTCTGTTTCAGCTGTTTATACTCTCATCTGCCAGTCTCGTCGGCCAAGACGTATAAAACCTCCTTCATACAAACCGAGAGTGCGTTTAAGAATCTTATAATTATAATTTAGAATTTCGTTATTTAATAGACAACGTAGTTAGAAAAACCAAAAGACAATGCCAGATCCTGCCCCACCTTTTATCAATTTACAGGAAATGTAGCTTAATCAAAATTCTCGCATGAAATTATGACCCTTTGTTACTTAATTGTTATTCTGTTACACTTGCAGATAAAAAGTTAGTGATAAAAAGGAATTTTGAAACCCAAAGCATATTTCCTGTGTTTGTCGCAATCATCCGCGTTGCTTAGTAACGAGCATACACGCGGAACAAAACGAGTTATTGAATTTAAAAATGACATCTATTTATTTATTATGTACGGATTTTTATATGTACTTGGTTTAAATACACACAGGAAAGAAAATAATGTTTGATAATAACTATGTAATATTATTATTAATGTTTATTCTAACAAAACTTTCGCATTTGAGCATTAGTAGGTAGGTCATTAGGTGTAACGAAACGTCATTGACGAGCTAATAGCAATGTCAAACAATCATTCATTGACATTCGCTCTATTCGTTTGCCTTTGCATTTTTGTTTGTATTTTACGCTCCCTAATCTCTCTGCGATCACAATTATTACAATTTTATTTTCACGACGATTTTTGCTTTTGTACACTGACTCGAAGTCGCCTACTCGCCGACTTTATGCTACTTGCCAAAGATTCTGATCATTGCTTCCATTCTGAACATTCTTGACTTGGTAAACAATGTTGAGGTGCATAAATTGTGCCTGTGCATCGACAGGATGCTAAGACATGTTGTGTCTTCATTACAATCTGCACTTCAAACTCTTCTCGCAAAATAGAAACCGTTGCTTAAGGTAGCCAACCTAAATGTAGTCATTGTTTAAAGATTTAAACGGAAACAGCAAGTTCTAAAGGCATTTAAACATATTTCAGTTGCCACTAGTAAGTGGCAACTGAAATATGTTGTTGCCAAATGCAGCAATAGAATGCTACATTTGGCATGCTTGTAAACCAACTTTTATTTTATGGGTCAAAGCTCTATAGAGTTCCTGGCATTGTCCTTTAGGCTATCCAAAACGATATAAAATGATTTTTAGTAAATACAATCCTAATGCAACCTTCCTTAAATAGACTGCATAGATAATTAAAAGAATAAGTAGACATCAGTTTGACACGTTTGACTTAAATGTCATAACAAGAATATTATTATGTAAAAAGATGGAAAATTCCAATGTAAAATCAGGTAATTCTATAGAGACGAATCATTTAAGACCGATTCGCAGAGTGTTAACACAGAAAACAAAGAGCGAAATATAACAATGTAAGAAATTCGTAAAAGGATAATAAAACAAAGATGATGTGGATGAATGAAAAAGAAGCGTAAGTACAGTATCAGTAATAAACAGATACTATGGCGTAAGGTGAAAAAGGTATCCACTGTTCATTACTTTTCTGTTAAACAATATTTCTTGCAGTAACAAAAAAAAACAACCGACTTCCAAAAAAACACTAAAAAGTGAAAAATAACTTTAATTTCGGAAGGCGGTGACTTTGGATATGTATTTTAATTTTTTGTCACCACCTTCGGAAATTAAAGTTATTTTTTACTTTTTAGTGTTTTTTTGGAAGTCGGTTGTTTTATTTTTAAGTTTTTATTTTTCACTTTTTAGTGGTTCACATATGCTTACCCCTTCACAGCGTACCGGCGACGTTATTAATCGACTTCAAAATGGAAAAGGTTCTCAATTCGTCGGAACCTTTTTTTTCTTTTTTTTTATGAACTAGTGTAAACAATAGACTGGCATGAGATTTCAGCAATTCCAGTCCATTTGCTATTATTTATTGAGGAGTTCCGTTGCATATCTCTCGAAGTTCTTCAAATCTTCGCCAAATTGAAATGGAACCACTACGAGAAAGTACTCTTCCAAAAACTACCCAAATCGTTTCAAGTGTGCCTATAAAATTTGAAGAGTTATCTCTATTTCTCCAGGATCCCATCATCAAATCCTGACTTGATGATCATGGGACCACCTGGGAAGTATACCCTTTCAAACAAAAAAAATTATCCAAATCGGTCCAGCCATTTTCGAGTAATCGGAGAACATACATAAAAATAAAAATAAAAAAAGGTTCCGACGAATTGAGAACCTCCTCCTTTTGGCAGTCGGTTAAAAACGGCCAAGCCACATATTTTGACTCTGAGAAGATGGTTTGAAAGTGTTACATAATACGCGTTTTCGCGAAATAACTCGTGTTATTTCGCGAAAACGCGTATTAAGTAACACTTTGCGGCGCTCGTACGCCGAAACTATTAATTTTACGAAAAAAATGGAAAGACATAAATTGTAGAAAAGTTTCTCTAGTTTAATTTTGTTTACGAATATTTTCCTCTTAAAATGACTCGGAAAGGAGATATTGTCAAAAAACTGCTCTTCGACGCCATTTTTCCAATATGGCGGCGCGAGCGGCAAAGATACGAGGTGGCAAAATGGAAATTCGAAAAGAGCACCTCAAAATCTATAAAATCATCCATTTTCAAAACTCCCGGAAAACTTTCCCGGTAAAACTACCAGATGACTGTAATACTATTCAATTAAAAATTTTATATGTTTAATAAGTCAGCTATGATAAACAGGATATATTGTCAACATATCCTGTTTCGAGAAAAGGTAGGTAGTGCCCCCAGATCGCCACTGCTCTCAAAACGGTGAAGGGAAACACCGTGACGAAACTGACAAGCACACCGTTTTGAGAGTTGTGTTGATAAAATAATTAACACTAAGTAAAGCTTTACCACTACCGCTTGGCCACCACTGCTTTCCAAACGGTGAAGGAAAACATCGTGAAGAAACCAGCATGTCCTAGATCCAAAAATTTGAAGACATGTGACATCTACCAATCCGCACTGGGCCCTCGTGATTACGGCCCGTTCCCCCGGGTTGTTCGAAAGAGATACCGTGGCCCCTGGCACACAGGCAACTGAAGGAACACGGGTGCGTTTTAGTCAGTAAAAGTCTGACACGCCCTCCTGCTCCACCCAGAGCGGGAGAAGTCAGTTGATGAGTATTTATTAGTGATTCTCATAGAAATCATATCACTTGGTTTAAATAGGTTGATTTTACTTACGTAGATTCTTTTACATATTGTGAATGAGAGAACGTTGTAGGCCTACAGTTTCTATTCTTTATTTTCATTCCTGTAAGTACCTGGTACTTATTGACAGGCCTGCACTGTCCTCCCATGCCTAATATCACTGTCATTTGAAAACATTGTAAAACCCAATTATTTTTAAAAGAGTAACCGTGGAGTTTCTTGCCGGCTCTTCTCCATAGGAAGCGACAAATTGGAACCGTGCACCTAGCTTCTGACGTTTCATAAGTGCCCTTGCAGGTTTATGTGAAATAAAATATTTTGATTTTGATTTTGATTTTTGATTTGATGATTTCCCACACTCAAAAGACAAAAAAACTTTCGACGTTGTTCTTTCGTACGTTCGTGTTGTCAGTGGTGTCGGTAACAGTGCCGCGAGTTAGTTCAATTGCTTTTTTCCCATCTCAAAAAATGCCCAACGCACCTAAAGAAGTTTTCACATAAACAAAGGCTATGATGTCCAACTGTAGGGCAAAGTCATTATGCCTAGCCTTTTCCCAACTGTGTTGTGGTCGGCTTCCAATCTAACCGGATGCAGCTCAGTACCAGTATTTTACGTGGAGCGACTGCCTATCTAACCTCCACAATCCAGTTACTGGGTAACAATATACCCCTTGGTAAGACTGTTTGTCAGACCTTCGTGCTTCTGACGACCCGTAACGACTGTCAAAGATCCACAAATGACAGCTGGGACCAACGGCTTAGCGTGCTTTCGAGGCACGGAGGGTCTTGATGTAAACATGGTCACCCATCCGCGGACTAACCGCAGCCTCCGTAGCTTAATCTGAACGATCGACCCGTGTCGCTGCCCACCATAAAACTTTAATTTATAGGTGCTTTTCGCGACTCGTCGTTCAAGTTACACTAGCTTGTTACCCGCGTCTTCTTCTGCATATGTATTTTTTTAATACAGAGAATTCAACAAAGACTACAAGACATAATATACAACAAATAAAACATAATAAAAATAGTAAAAAAAGTAAAATGCTATGTAAGGTATTAGCGGCCGGTAGCGCAGTGGTGGCTCAGTGGTATCGGTTGCGACTTATCAGTTGTTGGCCGTAGGTTTTTTTTGGGTCAGAAATCATCAAATGACTTCTCCCGCTCTGGGTGGAGCAGGAGGGCGTGTCAGACTTTTACTGACTAAAACCCACCCGTGTTCCCTCAGTTGCCTGTGTGCCAGGGGCCGCGGTATCTCTTTCGAACAACACGCACCCCTGGCAGGCATCGGCCCTTGCGAGCCCCATCAGCTGGTGCTGACATCTCTTTGAGGCGCGCGTGGAACACAACGCGCCGTCGACCCGGGCTTGGTCCTTACCGGATAGCAAGCTACCCATTATTCGCTGTCCGCAAGCCCGCACCTACGGTGGCCGGGAATCAGCTTGGGATGCCCGACACCCAGGGCGTCTCCTGCGGTGACTAGTGCCGTGAAGGCCTATATACTGTCTCTCCCTCACATGCGCCGCCTCCCACTTCGCGAGCATTACTGCTTCACAGCAGGAGGCGACGGCTACCCATACGCTCTTGCTCCGTACCATGGCCAGAGCGAGAGATCGCCGCCGCCGATCGCCTCCACGAGGACACGGCAGTGCTCCGCCCAGTTGGTCGTAAGTTGGAACCTAGTCAGACACATTACTTTGTGTAAATTATTCCTTCACCACACTGCTCTCAAAACATCGTGAAGAAACCGACATGTCTCAGTACCACAAAATTCTGAGACATGTGTCATCTACCAACCAGCACCGGGCCTGCGTGGCTGGATTACGGCCCACTCCCTCTGACGAAAGGAGGCCTGTGTACCAGCAGTGGGCACATTATAGGCTAGTTATGACGGAATTAGCAGGAAAGTGTGTCTGACGGCTGCCCCAAAAAGGCCCGGTTCAGTAAATATGCCAGACAACTAGTGCCTGGCGCTGGTTTTCAACTGGACCTGAAGTGTGGGGTAACGGATGTAAAAAATGAAGAAATGACAGATCGCAAAGAAGGAAATTGAAATTTATGAATTGGTATATACCTTATTTAATGTGTAAAGTAATGACATTATAATAAGTATGACATTAACAATCATATTTTACAACTAGCTGTGCCCGCGACTTCGTCCGCGCGGAGTAGTTTTTTTTACTATTATTTATATATCAATAAAAACAAATAAAAATTCTAAAATAAAACTAGCCTGTCAGGGAAAGTCCCGTCAAAAACGGTCCAGTAGTTAGTCAGAGATTAGCGGGAACAAATAGATAGAGAGACAGACAGACAAAAATTTAAAAAAATGTTTTTTTGGTATATGTACCGTATATAAATATTCATATGCATGTAGCAAAAAGCGGTTATTTTAATATTACAAACAGACGCTTCTATTTTATTTATATTTATATGTATATAGATGTATAGATTATATGTATAGATGTTTAGATTATTACGTTCTGACATTATATATTTATCTTTTTAACTGACACACTCGTAGGTATAACTTTGACATCGATTAATTAATTTGTTCCTTTAAAATACTAATGCATGAAATTTTATTTGTTGTTGTTGTCTGTTTTTATTTTCTATTATAATAATCTATACAATTAAATACTTATTTGCACACCATATGAAATGGTAGAATGTAAAGGGGCCATTAAAGTTATAAGATCATACACTGCCACAGTTGTAAACCTATATTCTGGCAAATAAATGAATTTGAATCTGAATTTGAATCATTTTTTTACTGCAACGTGACGTATGCCTCCAGGTTAACTGCAACGTGACGTATGCATAAAGTATCATATATCCCTCTCCAGGACCCAGGCTACGTATGTGTCAAATTTCACAACGATAGATTCAGTGGTTTATGCGTGAAGACGTAACAGACAGACCAGAGTGACTTTCGCATTTATAACATTACTAGCTTTTGCCCGCGGCTCCGCCCGCGTGGATGTCCGTTATCGCTTAAAAAAATAGCCTATATCCTTCTTCATATCCCAGGCTACATCTCTGCCAAATTTCATGACGATCGGTTGAGCGATGTAGGCATGAAACCATAACAGACAGACAGACAGAGTTATTTCGCATTTATAATATTAGTAGGGATTAAAATATTAAAAATGCCTACAGATATTATTAGTATGGGGATTAAAACCAAGACGTCACACAAAGGATCATTCCTTTTCTTAGTATTATTTATACCACAATATGGTCATGGAAAATTATAAGGAAGGTACCCAAGTATTTGTTAACCACATGGAAAAATTACGACCGACAGATTTAACCTGTCTACGGCAGCGTCCTAATCAAGAGCGTTCGTCGCGCGAATGAGACCGCGTATTCGCTCGATGTTAATTTTATGTTTTTGTGAATGACAACTCGCAGATCAACCTATAAGGTTGTTGGCAGCTTAACCGGACTTGCTTGTGGCTACCTTAATAAATTAAGGCCTCCAACCAAGGCTTAGAAAACTCAAAACTAGAGCGCCTACTCGCTAAGAGCACCCCCTGTGGGGTATGGAGCTCGGCTTAGGGCATCGCTCGGCTTAGAACTCGATGTTAAAAATATATGTCCTTATTTAAGGGCGCATCGAGGAATTACCAAAATAATTTCGTTCGTTTGATCCCTTGCTGCGTCGTTATATATTTAAGGATGCACTCTACAAATCGTGGACTGTAGAAATACGATTACATACTTATAGTTACTTTTATGGCAAAAAAAATTGAAAGTATTCTCTAAAAAAACAAAATAAACCCTGAGTACTTACAGCGTAAATGCGCTTGTCGTCATCAGTTTTTTTTTTTATAATAACAAAATTACACGTTTTCTATAACGTGTAGGTACCTACATTTTACATGTTCAAAATGTGTACTTATATTTTTTAATAATATGATGGAAATACCTAAATTAGCGCGTGAACGCGTTCTTCGGTTGGCCGGAGTCGAACGGCATTTGTATTTACAAGCCCTTGTTTTAGCCCAATTGCAAGTCAGCGCTGGACTTACTCACTGTACTGTCATATTACTGGCCTTGATAAGTCTCATAGTCCGGTCCCTCTCCCAGAGAGGAGACCTATGTCCCTTCAGTGGGAAGGTCGACGTTCACATGGATGTAATAATAACGCAGCGGGATTTTATCGTGCACTGGATTTTTTACTCCCAGTGTTAAAACGAGCATTGATAATCCAATAGAGTGCATAGCAGCGCTTCCGAAAAAATCTACTGTTACATTTTCATCTCTCAGCGCTAAGCAGTGTATTAAAGATCCAATGCGTGAAAAATCCTACCGTGACATTATTATTACGTTCAAAGTCAAAGAATTTATTTCAAATAGGCACTTCAAAGGCACTTTTGAACGTCAACATTTACATTAAAATAGAATTGATTCTAGTCGCCCCTTCCAAAATGTAGTTTCGTATGGAGAAGAATCGGCAAGAAACACCACCGTTACTGTTTAAAATGTTTTACGTAGAATATTTTACATACATTCATTTTATAATTGTGTGAAAACGATGCACCCAGAATAAAATCACCTTATCTACCAAAATAGGTAAAAAGAATTAAAGTGAAGTAATGACAAAAAAAAACATGATAGATACATGGTGCTCACATATTTACAAACATTGTAAAACTAAGTATACGATTTTCTAGAATATTAACAAGTAATAAGTCAGTGTGTGAGTTAAAGTAATCACAGAGAGTAAACCAATGTCATAAATATAATTAATTAAACAATTCAATTAGCAACCAGTTTGATTTTGTCTAGAATCTAGATTGTCCATGGAGCAGGACCAGTATGTTTCCAAGCTTTCTTATCATGGATATTATTCGTTAGTTCATCTGAACGTTTGACTGCGACCAACCGAACGTTCCCGCGAGCATACGATGGTTGCGTAGTCACACTCTATTAGGACGTGGGTTAAAGAGGTTCGCTTTTTAAAAGAAGAAATAAAGCTCTAAAGCTCTAAAAATAACTCATAATGCTTAGTTCAATAAACTCTCACTTACCTACGGTTTTTGAGTTAGCCTTTTTGGGTGAAAAACAATATTTAAATAATTTTGTCAAGTTATTCAAATTTTACTGTTGTTTTTATACTATGATTTAATGTGACTGTTTGATTTAAAAGTAAATCTATTGGACTTATGGCTAAGTAATAACAGCCGCGCGCGATCGATCAGGTTTAGCTGCGCTTGTTGCTGTTGGTCCGTGGATGGCTGACCATCTTTACATACCAAGACCCTTCCGTGCTTAGGAAAGCACGTTAGGCCGTTGGTCCCGGCTGTCATTTGTGTACCTTTGATAGTCGTTACGGTTCGTCAGATGCCTGAAAGTCTGACAACCAGTGTTTGCGTAGAACGCCTACTAAAATGATCATAGCACTAGTGAAGCTACGTGTGTTTAAGCTAAAGCCTTTTGGAACGATGGATGGATGGATGGATGGACGGACGGACGGATGGACGGACGGACGGACGGACGGACGGATGGATCGGACGGATCCGACGGATCGGACTAATTAATCGAAAGGAACTTCGTTCCATCCGGGTGTCCCTTGTTTGCTTTTATGAATGTTTCACCTTCTCTCGCGGCAGTTTTTACTTTCATTAATACACTCATTTTTTCTGAAGAATCAAGTCGTTTTTATTACATATCCCACTTAAAGACCTGAGAAAATGCCGAGCATGGTCCTATCGAGCCTGGATTAGAAGATTTCACGTTGGAAAAACTTCGATTAGCTATTATTATTAAGGATTTCAAGAGAATTGGTGGATAACTCTTACCAAGGGGTATCGCCTAATGATGGCTCCGGGGTTTGACGGAGTTTTCCGGAATTTGTTGCCCTTTTTTTTTCCCAGCTAAAGCACTAGGAAGTGGTGAAAGGGCAGTGGCGGATTTACGCATTTACCGCCAGTAGGCTATTAATATTTTGCTGCCCCTACTAACTCAAAGGGCGCGGCCTGATAGAATACCTCCGCTTCTCATTAGAAGGTGTGCATCGTCCCTATCGTATCCTTTAATGTTAATATTCAACAAATCTCTGGCAAGTGGTGTATTTCCTAGAGAGTGGAAAAGAGCTCGCATAGTACCCATTTTAAAGAAAGATGACAACAGCAACGTAAAAAACTGTCGAACTATTTCTATCCTGTCATCTTTTTCAAAAGTCTTCGAAGGTTTAGTTTGTCCTCTACTGACAAAGCACATTAAGTTCCAAATACGGGCAGAACAACACGGTTTTCAAGAGAAAAAGTCGGTCGTGAGTAATCTTCTGTCATACATAACTCCCTTAATGGAAGAAGTAGACAAAACCACCAGATGGATTCCTATATACACAGATTTTGCCAGTGCTTTTGACCTTGTAGACCACAAAATACTCATAGATAAGCTCCGGAACCAGTACGGCATCAGCAACAACGTGTTGAACTGGCTTAAATCATATCTGGAAAATCGTGAGCAGGTAGTGGTCCTAGCTGGGTATGAATCTGATAAGTACATTGCTTCTTCCGATGTTCCGCAAGGATCCCACTTGGGGCCCATTCTGTTCTTGTTATTTATCAATGACATTGTTGACTGCATTCGTCATTGCAACTGTCACCACTTTGCTGACGACATGAAGATCTCGCGGAGAGTTGATTCATCAGCCAATGTAGACCTTATTCAATCCACAAGGGGGCGTCCTCTCGCCGCTTCTATGGAACCTGGTCGTAGACAGCCTCATTAAAACACTGAATGACAAAGGTTACTTCACCGTAGGCTACGCCGATGATCTAACCATAATAATAAATGGCACCCATGAAAATACCCTATGCAACCTCATGCGCCAAGCCTTGAAAATAGTCGAAGACTGGTGCAGGAAGCACCAACTATCAGTAAATCCCACAAAAACCGAACTGATCCTCTTTACAAAAAAGAGGAAACTTGCGGAACTACAACTCCCGCGTCTGTTCGGCTCTACCCTAAGCCTATCAACTGAAACCAAATACCTGGGCATCTTTTTGGACAAGCAGCTGAATTGGGCAAAACATACCAACTACATCACTACAAAAGCCAGCATATCCCTGTGGCAGTGCAAGCGAATGCTTGGCAGGAACTGGGGTATTAGCCCCAGAGTCACCCACTGGCTATACACCACAGTTATCCGACCAATTATTACATACGGCTCAATAGTCTGGTGGCCCAGAACAGACTTGAGCACAGCACAAAAAGACCTCGAAAAACTGCAGCGGTACGCCTGTGTGGCAATCACCAGCTGCATGAGAACTACACCCACCGCTGCCCTACAGGCAATGCTGGGGCTGCCCCCTCTACACCTCATCGTGCGGGAGGAGGCGGCCCTGGCTGCCTTCAGGCTCGATATAGCAGGAACCCTAGGCAAAGACTCTAGAATTAAGCACACACGCATTAAGGAAGATGCGATCAAACGACAACCAATGATGGCATCACCCTGTGATAAAACCCCGAAATTGCACTACGTCCAGAGACACTACAACGTAGTACTCACAGAAGAACAAAACGATCACTCAGGCCCGAAGGAGCTACGAGTCTACACTGACGGATCAAAGACCGACTCCGGAACCGGAGTCGGAGTTTTCTCACGAGATCTTAACATAAATATATCCAGCCCGCTGGGAATGTTCAACACCGTATACCAAGCGGAATGTGTGGGCATTACACAAGCGGCGTACGCCATAAAAGCCAGGGGGGTCACGGACACCCACATACGTATACTCTCCGACAGTGCTTCAGTTCTCCAATCCCTAGGGAAAAGATACATTACATCGAGTTTAACACTAGAATGTCACAATGCACTAGAAAAAGTAACAACTTCTAACCGCAACACTGTGACACTGCAATGGATAAAAGGACACAGTGGATCACTAGGCAACGATGCTGCCGACGAACTGGCCAGGAGGGCATCCAGCGCGTCAGTATGTGGTCCCGAACCTATCGTGCCCATCCCTTTCAACCAACTACGCAGGTGGCTTCAGGAATACACCCACACACAAGCGGAGAGCTGGTGGACCCAGACACCAGGCTGCAGGCAGTCTAGGGAGGCAATGCCATCCTTGGATGGCAGGCTGACCAGACGTCTGTTACGCCTGGACAGAAAAGATCTGCGTCTGGTGACTGGTACCATCACAGGACACTGCCCGCTAAACAAGCACTTCTACACAATAGGCATAACGGACAGCCCCTTGTGCAGGGCTTGCTTGGAGGCTGAGGAAACCGTTAAGCATGTGCTTTTTGAATGCACAGGCGTAGCCCAGATTAGAACAGAGACCCTCGGGGCACCCAAATGTTACACGGATATTCTCAACAGACCAGGAGTCATAGCCAACTTCTGGAGGGAGGTGGGCTGGCTGGAATAAAAAACCGAAGGCCACCATGGCTCACGCACAATGGTCCACTTGAAGGACTAAGTGCGGAAACCAAACCCATAACATAGACATAGAACATAGGTGCTTGAATCAAGTTATCACATCAACAACACAAATATTGCCGTAGTTGAACAAGTTCGCGACCTTGGTGTGATTCTTGATTCAAAGTTAAGCTTCGTTCCACATTGTGACAGCGTCGTCCAAAAAGCTGCAAAAATGTCGGGTTTTATAAGACGCAACACCAAGGAATTCAGACATCCCGCCTCCAAGATTGTGCTCTATAACGTTCTTGTCCGAAGTGTGCTTGAGTTTTGTAGTGTCATATGGAACCCTCACTACGTCGTTCATTCTGATCGCATTGAATCCATCCAAACATCTTTTACAAGACACCTTACATACCTTGCGACCGGTATCAGCACAAGATGCTCATATAGTGAAAGGCTGCGTTTCTTCCGCATGTCAAGCTTATAGCTACGTCGACGCATGCTGGACCTGCTATGTTGGCGAGGTATTGTTGCGGGTTCATTTATGTCTAGTGATCTTCTTGAGCGCATTGAAATAAATGTCCCCAAACTAAATGCTCGGAGAAAATGCACGTCCTTTTTCAATGTTGCCCACTATAGAACGAATCTAGGCATAAACAATCCGATGGCCAGGCTGACGTCAACGTACAACCGATGGTGCAATCTGGATATCTTCCACGACCACCCCTCAAAATTTAGGTCAAAGATCTTGAAGGAGGGGAAGATTGATGATACCAATTAAGTAATAATTGTCATATATTATTTTTTTTTTCTAATTAATTAATACTTTTCTGTTTTTGTTCTTGCTTTGTGTTTTTTTTTTTTTGTGGATACTGTTTTTGCTTTATGTTCATGTTATTAATTACTTTGAAAGTTGTGCACGTCTGTAATTGATGTAAACACTAGTCTGTATCTCTTTTTTGTTGTCTGTCAATGTTTGTGTTTATATTGTTGATGTGCCTTAATAATAATAAATAAATAAATAAACTCTTTTGAATTGTAATATTGGAATATTTTAAAAATTCATATTCACAATGAGTGTACTTTACACAGCGTTTAGTAATTTTTCATAAACAGAAATTGGGGTATTAGGTATACCTACTGTATGTATAGTAGGTAGGTAATAAAATCTTGTAATTTTGTATCATTTTCGATACTTCTTTTCTCCGCGTATAATAAAGTTATTTTTTTCCTTATGCCAAAAAAAATTGAGCCGAATTTGCCGCCGTACTAAAATTTGCCGCCCTAGGCTCCAGCCTACTCAGCGTGCTGGTAAATCCGCCACTGGTGAAGGGCGGGCGTTTTGGGGGGACTGTCTTATGTAATTTTGACGTTCAAAAAGAGCCGACTCTCAGCCTAATTTGAATAAATGACCTTTGATTTTGATTTTGACGTTAGGTACGGTGTGAAAAACGCTATCTTGGAAAATACACCCACTTATTGTCATAAATAACGTTTTTATGACGTCGTTGGCATTGGTCTTTCGCGAAGTAACAACGCGGTCGGACGATACGATGCGATGCGACGCGGTGGATAAGGGAAGCAAGATATTTCAAATAGACGAAGTTGCGGACAGAACCTAGTCACCACTATCACTACATATTATAAAACAAAGTCCCCCGCCGCGTTTGTTTCTCTGTTCGCGATAAAGTCGAAAACTACTGAACGTATTTTCACGCGGTTTTCACCAGTAGACAGAGTCTTCTTTTTTAACCGACTTCCAAAGGAGGAGGTTCTCAATTCGTCGGAACCTTTTTTTTTTTTAGCGTGTCGATAGCAATCAAAATACAGTCAGCTCAGAATGTGTCTACGAACGTGGTACGCTCAGCAGCGTCCATCAGCTGTAGCGTGCAGACAACAGCACATGCTGCACACGATATTAAGTGCCGCATTGTTTGCGGGACAGCACCACATTTACACTCCAGAGCGGAGTCATCTGTGAATCTCCACCTGAGCAGGTTCTCTTTACTTTGGCCTACCTGAGTCCGGAGTCTATTTAAAGACTTCCAGGAAAATCAAGACAACTCACGTCCAGATGCGAGATTTTCAGCAGGTGGAACGTATGGGTTTGGTAGGGAAGCATCAACTCGCCACAGGCTTAGCTTTTCCTGAAATTGTTCGCCAGTGAGTGAGGAATAAACACAGTGACTCATGAAGAAGGTTTAGATGTATAATTTTTTAAGGTTTTGTGTTGGTTAACGCGAGCAAAGCCGCTGGCAAAAGCTAGTTAAGAACATTCATTCCACGCGGTCTGGAAACAACGCATTTATAGTAGTTTTTCGTGATTATTTCATTAAATACAAACAAAGGTACAATTTTTTTTTTGGCAGACGCTATATCGTTGGTATTTATAATTATTTTTGACATTTATCCTTTAATAAAAACATTTAATCGTATTATGTAATGCAAATAGAAAATAATTGACGGTATGTCGATTTTTATAAGTAAATCTCAAAATAAATGTAAAAAAAAAATAGCATAAAAACTTGAAAATACCAACAATCTGTGCATAGCTGAAAAAAAAATGTACTTTTGTAATCACGAAAAACCGCCATAAATGCGCCGTTACCAGCACGCGTGGGGAGAATACTCTTAAATATATTTACTTACAGTTATAATTTATTATTGTTAGGTAGGTACTACAAAATGGTAGACAATTTATTCAGGATTACTGCATCATATAGATAGCTTATAAAACAGGGGAAATGACCGTCTGAAACCTTTGTGGAAGCAATCGACGGCGGCGATCTCTCGCGTCCGGTCCTGGTCCAAGCCATGGTACGGAGCGACCGTGCATGGGTAGCCGTCGCTTCCTACTGCGAAGCAGTGACGCTTGCGAAGACGGAGGCGGCGTACGTGAGGGAGAGGCAGTATATGCGCCCTCACGGCCCTAGAGTCCACAGGAGACGCTCTAGGCGTCGGGAATCCCAGGCTAATTCCCGGCCACCGTAGACGCGGGCTTGCGGACGGTGAGTAATGGGTTCTGTATATACTGAGGTTTCACACGGTTTTTTTTGGGTGGGAAACCTTCAAATAACTTCTCTCGCTCTGTCGGTGGAGCAGGAGGGCGTGTCAGATTTTTTCTGACTAAAACCCACCCGTGTTCCCTCAGTTGCCTGTGTGACAGGGGCCGCGGTATCTCTTTCGAAAAACCCGTACCCCATCGGCCCTTGTGGGCCCCATCAGTTGGTGCTGACATCTCTTTGAGGCGCGCGTGGAACACAAGCCGTCGACCCGGGCTTGGTCCTTACCGGATAGCGAGCTGCCCATTACTCACCGTCCGCAAGCCCGCGCCTACGGTGGCTGGGAATTAGCCTGGGATTCCCGACGCCCAGGGCGTCTCCTGTGGAGTCTAGGGACGTGAGGGCGCATATACTGCCTCTCCCTCACGTGCGCCGCCTCCCTTTTCGCGAGCATCACTGCATCGCAGAAGGAAGCGACGGCTACCCACGCACTCTCGCTCCGTACCATGGTCTGGACCAGGGCCGAACGCGAGAGATCGCCGACGCCGATCGCCTCCACACGGACACGGCTGTGCCCCGTCTAAGCTGGGCAGACCTCCACCGTATGCTCCATCGTGTCCATAGGGCGACCTTCGTAATGGAAACACCCGGGCGTTTCCTCCCGTCTTATCCAAAACAGGAACCTCCCGAAATAACCGTGTCCGGTCAGGACCTGCGTCAAGCGGAAGGTGAGGACGCCATGCCGCCTCTCAAGTCACTCTTCAAAGAAGGGACTTACCGCCGCAATCGTGACGTGCCCAGCACCGGGTTGCGAGAATCGCATGAGAGCGATGCGCCATGAGATGTCGCCGGAGCTCTGGTCGCTCTGCCGCAAATCTCGCAGCAGCGGAGTTACGCCCCGGCGTTTGGCCTCCTCGCGCCACTCCCAAGTGTGCGCGAGGACATTTGCCTCCAGATCCCACAGCGGCAATCCGGCAAGGAGGCCCGCCGCCTCACTGGAGATCGTGCGATATCACCGGAAAACTAGACGAGTCCCGTCCGTGTATAGAATACAAGAAAAACAAAATTTACTAATCATTCATCAAAAAAGTACCTAAACAGTATATTGATATTTCGATAGAATGAATATGCGATGCGTTGAACGCTCGATCAAACAAACATTCGATATTTTGAACCCTCGATGTATTGAGTGTACGACATATTGAATGTTCGATTTGAGAACCATTCGATATTATGAACGTTAGAGTATTTAGACGTTTGATTTATAGTTTTCGATCAATTGACATTCGATTATTTGGCATTCGATTTGGCATGGCATGGCTTGGGTACATTCTTCCTAAACGACTACACTGAAAAGAAAATTGAAACATAGCATCTTTTAAAGTCCAGACATAATCTTGTCCAGGCCATACCTTGCAGATTAATGTCTTTTGAGAAAACTAGATTTGTTGTTGTTGACTTGATTACTTAACAAGTAAGTTTGTTTTATTTGATTTTTAAATTGTTAATTTCATATTGATTAGTGAATTTGCTTGATTGTATTATTATTATTATTTTATTTATTACTAACTTACTTGATTTTATTCTTATTTTCATCACTTTAATTAACTTTATTTAATTAGGCAAACCATGTAAGAGCTGTGCTTACCTCTATGTGAAAAGTTTACTGTAGTACTATGTAATATTATCTAATAATAATTAGGGATGCCTCGATACGTCTTTTTCCGATACGATACCGATGCTCTTATAAAAATATCGGCGATACCGATACCGATACGCTTATTGATTTCAAAAATGAAGGTAAAATAAATAAACCATAAGTCCGGTTACTTTTTAAATTAATATAAAAAGGACAAATAACAGGACAAACTAAATAAAACCGTTTATAACTAAAGACCGTTTAGCATAGTTAGTTCGTACCTCGTTTGCAACGAAATAGACGAGGCAACACCCGCGTTTACAATAAATTTTTATAGCGCGAAATTTGAAAAGTATCGTTGAATCGGCCATAAAAATATCGCCGCTGCCGATATATCGGCAAACTTCGAGTATCGGCGATATATCGGCATCGGTATCGGTATCGGATGCATCCCTACTAATAATACCATTGTGGACTGCAATAAATGATTGAGTATTGAGTCCCTGATAATGTTTATGTGAACTAGTCGTTGGAGTGCCTTAATCTATCTATATTAAAACTTTTGTTCAAAAACATAACAACCGACTTCCAAAAAAACACTACAAAGAGAAAAATAACTTTAATTTCGGAAGACTGTGACAAAAAATTAAAAAACATAACCAAAGTCACCGACTTCCGAAATAAAAGTTATTTTTCTCTTTGTAATGTTTTTTCAACAAACAGCCACTGATAATTTTGTATTACGCAGGCTTGGCTTAGAGAATAGGGTGAGCAGGGGTCTAGTGCGAACCCAGGTAAGTAGCCACTTTACTTCGTGTAAACAATTTCATCACTTTAATAATACATTGTAATGTATTATTGTGATAAAAAGGAACAATCCCAAATGTATAATTTTGTCCAATAATTTATATTTATATTTTTTTTTCCCCCTTTTCAGATAATTAATTAATTGTACTGTATTTTAATATTGTATTTTAATAATCATTTTTCTTATTTTTATTTAATATATCTGAGTAATGATACTCTAGTGGCACTTTTTACCCTTTTTACCTAATCCTAATGTTGTTTACATGCGGATAATGTAGTGGGCTGCAATATTGTTAAAACTATAAGTATTATTGTTATATGCAAACATTTTATATTGTAGCTGTTTATTGTCCCATAACAAATTAAATAAAATAAAATCACCAGATCTCTCAAAACGGTGAAGGAAAACATCGTGGGGAAACCGGCATGTACTAGAATATAAAATTAGAAGACATGTGACGTCTACTAACTCGCACTGTACCCGCGTGGTGGATGCGGCACACTCTCGAAGAGAGCAGGCCTGTGTCCCATTAAAGGCTGAATAGTTATGCTACGGACACATTAAAAAGTTAAAGAGTTTTCACAGTACTACACTGTGACTTGTTTCTCGGGACGAGCAAGAACAAGTGCCACACTTGGTTCAGACAACATTGCGCTTCTTTTTTCCAAAGAGACTGTCAGAGGTGAATAAAAACATCAGGATTACACTTCGCTTGTCATCAGCTCCGTTTTATTAGGTGGGGGTTATTTTTTTAAAGGCATTAAGTACCTAACTAACCAGAGGGGTAGGTTATCTCGTACACTATCAAAGTCAAAGTCAAAGTCAAAGTATTTATTTCAAATAGGCACTTAAAAGGCACTTTTGAACGTCAACATTTACATTAAAATAGAATTGATTCTAGTCGCCCCTTCCAAAATGTAGGTAGTTTCGTATGGAGAAGAATGGGCAAGAAACTCCACCGTTACTCTTTTAAAATGATTTAACTACAATATTTGACATACATTCATTGTATAAATATGTGTGAAAACGATGCTTCCAGAACAAAATTGCTGTACCAAAATAGGTAAAAAGAATGAAATTGAAGCAATTACAGATAAATTAATTTTATGATAGATACCTACATGGTGCCCACATATTTACAAACATTGTAAAAGTAAATACATAAACAATTTTCCTAGAATATTAACAAGTATGTAATCAGTCAGTGTGTGAGTTAAAGTAATCACTGAGTGTAATCAATGTCATAGATATAATTAATTACATAATTCAATTAGCAACCAGTTTGATTTTGTCTAGACTCTAGATTGTCCTATGGAGCAGGACCAGCATGTTTCCAAGCATTCTTATCTTGGATATAATCCTCTAATTTGTAATATGCTTGTTTACAAATTGTACTTGTGAAATGAGTTTTAAATTTCCTTTCATTTAATTGCAATATATCACAAGGTATTTTGTTATAACATTTAACACAGTACCCCACAGTATCAGCAGGAATCGCTATTATTTTGACAGTTGCACAATATTCATGGCGCTGTTTACGTTGCTAAAGCAGACAATCTTTTCGAACATTTGAAACTTCAAAATGATTCAGAAACTGATTATCAGTGTTTGTTTTACGCAATTATGGTGCTGGCATATTAAAATCCAGAATCCGCGCTGATACCAAAAAACCCAATAAAACTGCTCCACCACATGAGTCCGTTTGGTTACTCATGTGGCTCCACTCTATGGCTCACAGCTATGGCTCCACTCAGTATCTGTCGTGCTGTGGATCAGAAACGTCTTAATCTTGGTTGGTTTAATAAAGTGGCATCTAGTGGCAACAAGCCAAACTATTTCATGTCACCTTTACCGAATTACAATGAATACTTACGACAATAAAAGTTCAGCTATTCGCCACGAGATGGCAATGTCTTTAATCGTATTATTTTCCGAATTTACAATTATTGTAATGTAATTTTAAATTAATTTGTTGTTTAGAAAAGATTAAATAGAAAACTAATTAGGAATCAGATGGCAGGACCTACAGTTCGTTCATACTTAGTTTTCATCTGATTTTGCGCCACTGTCAAAATCAAGCTGTGTTCGTGTTTTGTTACGGATGTTTTTGGATTGCTGCCACTAGATGCCGCTATATTTTATTTTGACAGACTTGTCTGTCATTATCACAGTACCGTAAAACGGGGTGAATTGATAGGTTTTCGATCTTTTGTAACGATTTTCGTAATGGTGCAGAATTGACACGCATTTTTAAGGAGTTCCATTATTTATGGAGACATAGCTCATAGGCCAAACAATTCAAATAGATTCATTTATATTCGGCTAAGTTTATATTTATTAAAAATCCGCTCGCAAAAGCTAGTACCTATTAAAATGAAACTTTGTGGTAGCCCTGTTATAATCATGACTAATCACCCCTCTTTCGTAACTAATCACCCCTTTGCTGTGTTTATTAACCTTATTCGTATGCCCATTTACCCCTCAGGCGTGTCTATTCACCCCTTTCGTGTCTAGCAATTGGTACCCGACAAAATAAAAAAATACGGTTTACGAATTATGAATAATTTAATATTTTAATGCACATTCTCACCTCAAAGTAAACAGCACAAGACAGACCGTAATTTAAAGCTAAATTTAAACTTTTAATGCAATTTATTTATGGAAGATTAAACTCGCGCCCACTCTACCGCTCACAAAATAAGCGGTAAAGTGGGCGCGAGTTGTCAACTTGTCGTTCACTTTTGACGCTATAGAGCGATGTTCCCACACATTAAACGTTGCCAGATTTGCCACCAATTAACGATGCGGATTTTTGGCTTGGATCATGGAGCTTGCCACGGAGTGTTCGAAGTTAATTAAACCAAGTTTTTTTTTTAATAATCCCCCCGTGAGTTCTATTCACCCCGCTTTACTTAGTTTTCGTAGAATAAAGGCGTGATCGCAGAGCCATAAAATATATTATGATGGTATGTTAATTTTATGTTTTTGTTAAAGTCCAGTGGTCCCTCTAGCGGGCAGAAATTTGCAATGGTAAGCCTTGGAAAATAAATCCATAAAATATGTTTGGATAGCATACAAAGTTTATTTAGGAAAATTAATTGATAACTTTTACCAATAGTAATAAAAATCTGTTCCCGAAATATTGTTGCGATTTATTTATTATTTGTACATACTGAACATTTGGAGGTAACGCGTAATACATATCTGAAAAAAGTTTTAGAAGAAGTATGAACGGAGGTGTGAATATCCGAACGGCTGAAGATTCTCAGCTGCTCGTTATCTTGATCAAAAAATTATCTCTCAATTCGGGGAGACTATAATCCTTACACAAGAAAGGAATGCGTAGCAGCCTATAACGAGCGAGTCTGTTAGTGAATTAATTTATAGAATATTGTGACTACTGAAACAGAATTTATTTATTCAGTCTTTCATATTATGATGTTAATAGTATGTATTCTATAACTTTGGCGAGATAATTGCGTTACACACTAACATGAATTGCTTATATTTTGACAGTTTATTCATATTCGTTGGTTTAAGTTGTTGAGCAGATATTTTCTTGAAAATATGAAGCAATGAATTAGTAATATCTTTCAAAATAATTCAGTTTCTGATTGATAGTGTGTTACACAAATATGGTGCTGGACATTCCACCATAATATATACTGGTCTACATACAAATATTTAAATGTCATTCTCAAAAGTTGGCATAATTATTATTTTTTGCTATGTAAATAAAAGTGTAAAAGGTACCAATTAATGTAAATTAAATAATGTAAAAAAAAAACCAAAGTAAATAACATCTTGGATTTTTAAGACAATCCATAAATTCACCAATGTCATGTTAAAAATAATAAATTATCCAGTACGCAATAAGATTTGACCATTCGAATTTCTATATACGTAATAGATCTGATTCATTGTTCAGATTACATTACAGATAATGAAAAGACAATTAAAACTTTATCGTAAAAATAATTAATTCAGTATCTATAACGTTTTTCTGCAAATTATACACTTACAGCTGCAATGGTAGGTAAGCATAATTCGTAAAATAATAATCATTATGAATCACGGCCCACATACACTATTATGCTTGTTTTCCTTTCCCTAAGGTCTAATGAGTCTTTGTTGTACAGACGGAAGCACATCAAGCTATGCATAAATTTAATATATATGAACCTTACATTTTTGCATTAGGGTTGAAAAACTATGAAAGAAATTTGACAGATTGAGGTAACTTGATGTGTTGGCCAATCTGTACCTTGTTCCTACTTTCAAATGCCAGCGTCGCTGTTTGATTCACGAGAAGACCTGATACGTTATATATAAACAGGGAAAATATTTATACCTAAAGTTCCGCCATCTCAATTAGAATGAGTACTCAATGAATTAGTGATTTTATTTCTTCTCAATACAATTATTATTACTATAAAGTGTGTTTCTATGTAAGGCAATATAGAGCTACTGTTAGTCATTTTACTGAATCAGAGCCGTCTACATTTAATATGGACAGCTGTCTTTAAGGAAAAACAGGCTACTAAGTGCGCAATACGGACGCTTTGTGTAGATTAGGTTTAGGCAGTAACAAATAAAGTGGAATTTGGAGCATTAAAATAAAGTAAAGTGACTGAATTGCCTAAAATTATGATAAGGGAATGCGTTTAAAATTATTGCTTTCTTCTATTTATCTATAAAACAATGTGGCGAGATAAAATGTTATCACTTTCTCTGAAGAAAATTAAATTGGGGAAATTTTTTCTTACGTCTGGCAATACTTAAAGTGCCATGCCGTGGACTCGCTCCGCGCTTGTCGTACGTCGTACGAACGAACAACTGTTTATGTAAACTTTCTGTCAAGTGCATTGTGTTTCAAAATAGTTACACCGAGTAAAATAACAATTGACATTCCACTTTCGCAATTAAAACTACTGTGTCGTGCAACTTCCCACTACAACGCACATTTTTTAGATAACACAGTGCATAATCAGTCCGTTATTACAGCTGCCAGTGTAGTGCAGTGCTTTGAACTGTTTTGAAAAAACAAAAAACAACCCGACTGTTTCGTGTTTAATCTTTTATTAAAATTCTAAAATGGGTTCATTTAAAGTGGATTAGTGATAGTGTTAAGCTCAAAAGCTACTAAAAATCGTTGTGAGTAAATCATTACTGCCAATAAACATGTACTATGCATCGAAATGATATCAGCAAAGAACAGGGTGCAAGAAATAAAGAGTAAATTCGAGAATTTGAACAGTGAAAACATTCCGAAGCGAGTCGAAACCCAATTGTGTAGACAAAATAATGTTATTGCTACAAATTATGGGAAGGAAAACAATGAAAATATCGATTACGAACTATCATTTAAACAGGATAATATCGGGAATGAATCAGAGGCCAGTGACGAATGGACGCCTAAACCAAACTCCAGTTATTTATACAGTAAAAGTGAAGTGAAACGGAGTGCTAGTGACGCGAAAAATTCTTTATCCCGACAAAGTAGTGATCCAGGCAAGAAATTGCACAGGAGCCATGCATTTCGTTGTGATAAAAGTCAAAAAATTGTGAATAGCCCAAAACGTCACGGCAGTTGCAACGGTAGGTCGGAAACCAGTGATTTTTCATTCAAAATGGAGAGAAAATTAAGCAAAGACAGACTGAAGAGACTTGGGAACTTTTTGGAGGGACAGATGAAAAAAGAAAATTTTGTTCCACAAACGGAATATGCTGAGATTGTTGGGCAGGTTAGTGAGTTCGAAAGTCAATTTGATTCCATACCGGATTCTGAGGTTCCTCAACATATCCTAGACCAGTACGCCACCATTGTCAAACCGAAACGAAAAGAAAATGAGAAACAGGAAGCCATGACAGACAGCGGTGTTAGTTCTGAGACTGAGAATGTAGAAGAAGATAAAAGTGGTAGAATAAAACGTCTCATGTCTCAATTTGAAAAGTCTCCTGAAAAAACTCATCTAACAAATCTTCAGGCTATGGACGAATTATGTGATTCCAGTGAAACTATACGTCTGGAGCGTAAGAATCCTCATTTAAAACTAACAGACACACTAAAAAAGGCTTTAAAGCAACCGCTACCTGCTGGTCCACCGCCCGCAAAACCTCCACGTATCTTCAAAGTCCCGACGATCCCAGAAAACAC
Organism: Polymixis lichenea; assembly: GCA_949091785.1. Taxonomy (NCBI): domain Eukaryota; kingdom Metazoa; phylum Arthropoda; class Insecta; order Lepidoptera; family Noctuidae; genus Polymixis; species Polymixis lichenea. Next base: position 12,467,131 of record OX420959.1, read on the forward strand.
AGAACAACAAAAGAAGGAAGCAAAAAGAATGCTCGAGAAGTTAGAAAAAGTACTACAGAAGCGTGAAGGAACTACAGAATCACCAAAAAAACCAAAAGAAATTCACTACTTATGTACCGAGATATTGGATATCACTAACCGTACGTTGCTACCTACCCAAAGCCCTGATCCTATCTCCCGTTGTCTGAATTCTTTCAACTGTGCCATAACAAACAATTCTACGTCAAGTCTTCCGTATACCAGACTAAATGCTGATGAGGATTCCACATGCTGTGCGTGCTGCAGTGAAAATACAGATCCGAATCAATTGGACAACCAAAAGTGTTTCAAATGTAAAATCAATGAAGACAAAGACGGCAGATTCAAATGCCATCTCAACTGTGAATGTGAAGTGAAAAATTCGAAGTTTTACATTGAAAATGATGAACCTATTTATGATGTGCCTCATGAGGAGGATATGAAGTTTGTGAGACGTAACACGTATGGAACGTTGAATACGTTGAAGAATTGCAAGAGTATGGAGGATTTGCGGATCGAGAATGATGAGGTGAGTGCGAGTATTAACAATATTGTTTTTTTATTTCTATTTATTTAACTGCAATCGTTCGCCAGACTTTTATCAGCTATGTTCTGTGAATTTAGGGTTTTTAATGAGTAGCAGGCCTATGCTTTGCTGTAACTCTGTCAGAGTATGTCATTTCTTTTTAGTGTTTTAACCACATTGGCATTATCAAGTAATCCAGAAGCAAGTGGATTAGAGGCCTTCTCCAAACCATTCCAATAGACAGATGTATATTTAATACATGTACACCATAAAAATTGCAGATATAAATGTAGAAATTTTACAATGCAGTTGGTCTTATAGCTAAAAGCAGTTTCTTAAAGACGACCTTTGAATGGATTAACGGAGGAGAGCCAAGGTAATCTGTGGTGTACCATTTACATATTACAATAAATACATATGTATATACAACATAATAATATACATTCTTTAAGAATATTTAATAATAATCGCAACAATTACAAAGAACAAAAAAAAAATGGTGTTTGAACATTTGCATCAATGTGGCTTTTTAATAATATCGGTAATTATGGCATTCTACGAATTAAAGATACAGCTGACAGTGCTTTCTCCCCGTTCCATACCTGTGTAGTCTATGTCTTTCAAGCTGTTCTCACCAAGTCATCCTGCCGTCTTTTCAAGGGTTTTCCATTCTTAATCTTCCCCACCCTAGGTTACCATAGGGTCACTTTTTTGTTCAGTTATCGGCCCCCTGACAGTGTGGCAGTGTGGTTTTGAAAAAATTTACATTCTAGGTATAATTTTCAGGTTGATTCAAAATCAAAATTAAAAGTACAGTCAGGTTCGTGAATGGGCACTGTCGGTTTAGACTGGTCATCTTCTAACTTCCCGGGCTTATTTTTAAATATATATTTAGAATTTTTTTTTTTTTTTTTACATTGTTCTCACATACACAAGCAACAAGAATAATGTCCCCAAGATTTTGTAATATATCCAACTTGATTTAAAAGAGTGTCCGTGGAGTTTCTTGCTTGTTCTTCTCCATACAGATCTACGTTTTGGAATAGGCAACTAGCTTCAACTTTCCAACTGATCGTACCTACCATCCTTTGTACCGCATTTACAGCAAATAAATGACTTTGACTTTGACTTTGATCGACGATTTGACAATTCAAACTTGCCTGTAAATGGTTTAATTGAAATAAATGCTTTGAGTTGAGTTGAGTAATGTATTTGAATAAAGCTGAGAATCAGCACTTTTTTATGTGTCAAAATTACATAAAACAGTTTCCCAAAACGCCTGCCCTTCTCCACTTCCTAGTGCTAATACTGGCAAGAAATGGCGTAACAAACTCCTCATCTGCCACCTTGCCACCTGCCCAACTCCACAGCTGTCTGTGAAGTTAAAAGAAATTGATTCTGTGGTGCGAACTACTCACCAAAGACTTGACGTCACACAAATCCTACATCGCGCAATCAGAGTTTACCGCGCGACTCGTATTTATACAACATCTCGACATTAACCGTTGGGCAGTAGCCCACCAGACACAACACCGTCTGGTCGGAGGATCCTCCCTTTTCCATAGAGTATGAGTGAACTTTACACCCTGTTCCTCATAGGTACCTCTATAAATCTATGTAATACAACAGTATTCAAAGTAATTATAGATAACATATGTCGGCTAGCCTAGCACACACCAATATACCAACAAAAAGATAGATAACTAATTTTAAGCAGAGATAAAAATGAAATGAAATTGTTTATTCTGTAAGTATAGGATATTGGAATCACTTATACATATCATCATCTGCATCATCTGCCTAGCCTTTTCCAAACAATGTTGGGGTCGGCTTCCAGTCTAACCATATGCAGCTGAATACTAGTATTTTACATGAAGCGACTGCATATCTGACCTCTACAACCCAATAACTGGGCAATACGATACCCCTTGGTAAGACTAAGACTGGTTGTCAGACTTTCGGGCTTCTGACGACCGGTTACGACTTTCAAAGATCCACAAATGACAGCCGGGGCCAACGGCTTAACGTGCTTTTCGAGGTATGGAGGGGTCTTGGTATGTAAAGATGGTCACCCATCCACGGACCAACCGCGGCAAGCGTAGCTTAACCTAATCGATTGAACCGTGCGGTTGTTATTACATTGTCTCAAGGCCCTCTATACAGAACGTTTTATTGGGTATTGAAATGAAATGAAATAGTTTATTCTGTAAATACTAACGGAATCACTTTTACACGTCATATTATACAAAAAATAAGCTACAAATCGAATGTTAAATAATCGAGTTCAAAATATCGAATGTTTGTTTGACTCGATCAAACAAACATTTCAACGCAACGCACATTCATTCTAACGAAATATCAATTATACGGTATAGGTACTTTTAATATAGATTACAAGAAAAACACAAAATCTAATCACTAATCTTTAGTTAATATTTTAGAAATGAGGAAAAATAAGGTATTTGTGTATAATGTTTATACCATGTCAATATCTGGGATTTTTTGGTACCATGGCATGATAATAATGGCCTTTTTGGTTTTTGGATAATGCATAAAATGTTTGATTATATTAAAATTGTATTGTGACGACATAGAATAACAACATGTGTTTTGTATTTCATTAGAAAATAACTTATGTAAAAATTATGCAAAAAATAAACATGCAGCTGAATACCAGTATTTTACACGGAGCGACTGCCTATCTGACCTCCACAACTCAGTTACTGGGTAACACGATACCCCTTGGTTAGACTGGCTATCAGAATCGGGCTTCTGACGACCCGTAACGACAGTCAAAGATCCACGAATTCCAGCGGGGTCATTATGTATATACGGGGTCTGTATTTATAATAGCAATATGCATTTGGCATTTCATTAGATAATTACTACCACAATACACCGTGGGCTGTTTGCGGGTTTACCTCGATGCCTTCGTGAAAACAGAGAGCATTGATGTGATCTGGCTGGTGATAGGTTTTCTGGAGTAGGTAGAGTTCAGCACAAACACAGGACAGCCTTACATCTAGAATCCTACTATCCTACTTAATCTATACATCTATACATATAAATAAAATTGGAGTGTCTGTTTGTAATATTAAAATAACCGCTTACAGTACATATACCAAAATATTTTTTTTTACAATTTTCGTCTGTCTATCTGTCTGTTTGTTCCCGCTAATCTCTGAAATGGCTGGACCGTATTTGACGGGACTTTCACTAGCAGGTAGCTGATGTAATAAGGAGTAACTTAGGGTACTTTTATTTTAGAATTTTTATTTGTTTTTATTGATATATATAAAATAGTAAAAAAAACTATTCCGCGCGGACGAAGACGCGGGCACAGCTAGTAATATTATAAATGTGAACGTTTGTATGTTTGAATTGTTGTTACTCAATCATGCAAAACCGGCTGAACGGATTTGACCGAAACTTGGCACACAGATAGATTATAACCTGGATTAACACATATGATATTATTTTATCCCGGTGGTACGTTCCCGCGGGATAATTTCCGAACACCACGCGAGCGAAGCCGCAGGCTTAGGCCAGTTAGAAATAAACTGTTCCGACCCGAAATTCAGACAAGCTGTATTCATAGTGTAAACATTGTCGATGTGTTGAGTTGAGTGTGACTGTGAGTCAGAGAGCGTTGCTCTTTGCATTATATGTAATTACTTACTGTAATGATGCATTCTCGTCTGTCTGTTTGTTTATCATAGCTAGAACCGCTAGACTTAGTTTGCTTGATGTTTTCTTTTTGTTTAACGCACATTAATTTACGGTACTGCTGGGAGTGAGGTCGATTCCCGGTTCGGTAAAAGTGTTAAGTATTTGATTTTACCATCTGGCTGTCTGGAGCCTGAATGTATGCCCGGTTGATGGCAATAGGCTTGGCCCCTATTTTACATAATCAGCCTATAATTTTCCCCCTATATATGTATAATAATAATTTATCATTTATTCTCTCTTCACAAAGCTGACTTAAATTTAAAGTGTTAAAAAATGTCCCGGCTATGTGCCATCCTTGGGAGAAACTGGGGCTTGATATAGGTTTTTGGAAAAATCCTGTGTCACCAGGCCCATTCCACGGTTAGCCACTGTGTCCGCTGCTGGGACACAGGCCTCCTCTCTGAGTGGGCCATAATCCACCATGCAAGCCCAGTGCGGGTTGGTAGATGTCACATGTCTTCGAATTTTTGGTTCTTAGACAGTTTGGTTAATAGACGGTTTCCTCTCGTTACTTCACCCTTTTGTGAGCAGTGGTGAGGAAATTTACACAAAGTAAAGCGCTTGTCTGAATTCGAACACACGACCTACAACTCGTAAAGCCATTAAAATGTAAAGGTTACACGGGATTTTTTTTGAGCAATTATTGCTCGGCACCACTCTGGATGAATCTGGACTTGAGCAATTAAGTGTAGCAATCTGGAGCAACAACAATAAATTGCCGATATGTTTCGGCAATATTGCTGCTGATTGCTCCATATATTTCATGAGTTGCCGAATATCCAATCGGTTTGGAAATTTCTAGTCAATTTTCTTTCTATCTCGTTTGTACGTGTAACTACGTCTCGTTTTTGCGAGAAGAACCGGCCGACGGGGGAGGCGCATTGCCTAGTTTTTTTAAGTTGCTCCATATTGCTCCATATTGTGCGGCCGTAACTCTGGCAACAGGTGGCTACATGTTGCCATTGCCCTAAATTGCTGGATGTAGTCGTGACGTCATAGTTAACGAGAATTGCCCAAGATGGAGCAATTTTAGTTGCTCGTGTAAGCGCACCTTAAAACGTACCAATTGCCTAATAAGTATTTCTGGAGTTGTCGATTCGCCTACAAATTAATTTCGTGCGAATTGTCTACAGAAACTTATACGTATGTATAATAGTTAAAAATGTCGATACGCCCGTTGGGGGCTAGTAAATATGTGCGAATCGACGAATAAGCCGACTAATGGGGACAATAATAACAATATAATCGGTCGATGTACTAAAATCAAAGAATACTTTGTGATTACAGGATAAGTAGCTTTATCTACTTATATTTTTAATCAGCTGCTATGCTTGTCAATAACCTGGTTATATTTTTGTAAACCTTTCTTTATGTTTGACTAGCTTCTGCTCGCGACTTTGTTCGCGTCAAATTTCTTGCTCTCTCGACCCACCCCGTCGCTTCGAATCGCCTGCCCGTGCCAATACTTCGTATTCGTAACTTTTTCTCTTTGCTCGGCTCCTAAGGGTCTTAGCGTGATGTTATATAGCCTATAGCCTTCCTCGATAAATGGGCTGTCCAACACTAAAATAACATTTCACTTCGAACCAGTGGTTCCTGAGATTAGCGCGTTCAACCAAACAAACTCTTCAGCTTTATAATATTATAAGTTTATATAGATATGCAAACCTATGAATAGTGAATGGGTGTTTTTCTGAATGCGTTAAGGCGTCATTGATATACAAAAATACCCAAGATGCACAGTCTCGAACAAACAAACTCGAACAACACTCAAAACTGTCCCAAATTATACGTCAGTGGTTATAGTTACGATGAAACACATTTTTCTTTATAAATTCAACCTTTCCCGCATGACTTAAAGTGGTTTTTACAAAGCAATGTCCAAAAAGACTGACTGAAAGATGACTGACGAGACTAATTTGACACCTGCGCACATTGCGCCCCATTTATGCGGACGTTTTTGAGACGCTGATTGTGTATCTTCTTTTTTTTTGTATATCAATGCCAGCACCCTAATTTCGTAACACACTAATTTTTCATCATTCTCCTGCCCTTATCCCAATTTATTAGTGGTCGGCGCAACATGTCTTTTTCCTCCACACTTCTCTATCAGTCGTCATCTCCGTAGTCACACCCTTTCTAACCATATCATCATTCACACAGTCCATCCATCGTTTCTTTGGTCTCCCTCTACTCTTATAGCCATCGACATTCATACTCAAAACTTTCTTCACGACATGACAACCGATTTCCACGCAAGTTTTCAGTTATCGGTGCCACTTTCAGGCTTCCTCTTGTGTACTCATTTCTTATTCTATCCATCCGTGTAACACCACACATCCTTTTTAACATTCTCATCTCAGCTACGTGCAATTGCCTTTCATTCATCTCTTTTGTGGCCTAACATTCTGACCCATAAGACGGTTTCATTCATCTCTTTCGCGGCCCAACATTCTGACCCATAAGACGGTTTCATTAATCTCTTTTGTGGCCCAACATTCTGACCTATAAGACGGTTTCATTAATTTCTTTTGTGGCCTAACATTCTGACCCATAAGACGGTTTCATTAATCTCTTTTGTGGCCCAACATTCTGACCCATAAGACGGTTTCATTAATCTCTTTTGTGGCCCAACATTCTGACCCATAAGACGGTTTCATTAATCTCTTTTGTGGCCCAACATTCTGACCCATAAGACGGTTTCATTAATCTCTTTTGTGGCCCAACATTTTGACCCATAAGACAGTTTCATTCATCTCTTTTGTGGCCCAACATTCTGACCCATAAGACGGTTTCATTAATCCCTTTTGTGTCCCAAAATTCTGACCACTACAAGACGGTTTCATTCATACCTTTTGTGGCCCAACATTCTGACTCATATAACACACTATAGCTAATCCATTGCTTCATATTAGTTATGTCCGAAAAATTTGTCTGCTCAACAACGTAAATTACGCAATGTATTTTGTTGAACTGTCAAAATGAAAGCCATTCCTATCGTTAGTGTTACGCAATTACCCATTTTATAGTTTTTGAGGGTGAGAAATCATCAAATAACTTCTCCCGCTCTGGGTGGAGCAGGAGGGCGTGTTGGACTTTTACTGACTAAAACCCACCCGTGTTCCCTCAGTTGCCTGTGTGCCAGGGGCCGCGGTATCTCTTTCAAACAATCCGCACCCCTGGCAGGCATCCCACCAGCGACCCCACCAGTTGGTGCTGACATCTCTTTAAGGCGCGCGTGGAACACAACGCGCACTCGACCCGTGCTCGGTCCTTACCGGACAGCGAGCTACCCATTACTCACCGTCCGCAAGCCCGCGCCTACGGTGGCCGGGAATCAGCCTGGGATTCCCGACGCCCAGGGCGTCTCCTGCGGCGACTAGGACCATGAGGGCCTCTCCTTTACGTGCGCCGCCTCCCTCTTCGCGAGCATTACTGCTTTGTTCAGTACTTTGAACGGTAAGTGGTCGCAAACGCCTCTGCCGAGCATGGAGTCCTGGGTTCGCTTCCCAGGTCGGACAAAGTGTTGTTGGGTTTTTCTATGTAGAATTTCTCAGGTGTCTGGATTTGTGCCCGGTTGATGGCAATAAGCTCACCCACTATATTACATGGTACCTTCTGCCAGGGGTGCAGGATGTTCGAAAGAGATACCGTGGCCCCTGGCACACAGGCAACTGAGGGGACACGGGTAGGTTTTAGTCAGTAAAAGTCTGACACGCCCTCCTGCTCCATCCAGAGCGGGAGAAGGTATTTGATGATTTCCCACCCAAAACTAAAAAACCATAAGTGGTGAATGTGGGTATACTATAGTAACATCTCTGCCCAACTTTTCGGGAAACAAGGTGTGATGTTATGTTATATAAATTTAATAAGGATAATGAAAGTACATTTAGAACGAATTTCATGCGTACATTACCTTACCTATTTAAAAACTATATCAATTTAATATCATTTTTCCCTGAAATAATTTAAAAGGTATGTTTAACTGTTCAGTTACAATATGGTTAAACTCATTTATTTCAATATAAAGGCATTTTTGAATTGTCAGAAGAAATCGGGCGCTCAGAAAGATGAAGCTAGTAGCCCATTCCAAAGCGTAGTAGGTGGTTAAGCTTCACTTGGTGCGGTTGGTCCGTGGTTGGGTGACCAAGACCATCTTCACATATCAGGACCCCTCCGTGCCTCGGAAAGCACTTTATGCCGTTGGTCCCGGCTGTCAGTCGTGGATCTTTGACAGCCGTTACGGGTCGCCTGAAGCCCGAAAGTCTGACAACCAGTCTCACCCAGGGGTATCGTGTTGCCCAGTAACTGGCTGCATCCGGTTAGATTGGAAGCCAACCCCAACACAGTTGGAAAAAGGCTAGGCAGATAATGAGTAGGTTTCTATGGAAAATAACTGGCAAGAAACTCCATGGACATATGTACATCATAATATCCAAAGGTGGCCCATGTAATTCTAATTTTCTGTATGTATGTTGATAAAAATATGACCGCGACAAATATTGGAGGCGATCAGCGGCGGCGATCTCTCGCGTCCGGCCCTGGTCCAGGCCATAGTACGGAGCGAGAGTGCATGGGTAGCCGTCACCTTCTTCTGCGAAGCAGTGATGCTCGCGAAGAGGGAGGCGGCGCACGTGAGGGAGAGGCAGTATATGCGCCCTCACGGCCCTAGTCGCCGCAGGAGACGCCCTGGGCGTCGGGAATCCCAGGCTGATGCCCGGCCACCACAACACACAACTACGTCTCGTTTTTGCGAGAGGAACCGTACCGCAGCGAAGCCACGGTTAAAACCTAATAATATATACACCATAAACTCACAATATTGCTAATTATTAAAAACTTTTTTCAAAAAAATAAACAACCGACTTCCAAAAAAACACTAAAAAGTGAAAAATAACTTTAATTTCGGAAGTCGGTGACTTTGGATATGTATTTTAATTTTTTGTCACCGCCTTCCGAAATTAAAGTTATTTTTCACTTGTTAGTGTTTTTTGGGAGTCGGTTGTTTATTTTTTTGAAAAAAGTTTTTTATTTTTCACTTTTTAGTGGTTCACATGTGCTTACCCCTTCACAGCGTACCGGCGTGATGTTATGTTATTAACTGGTGTAAACAATTGACAGACATGAGATTTCAGCAATCCCTGTCCATTTGCTATTATTTATTGAGGAGTTCCGTTGCCTATCTCCGAAGTTCTTCATCAGATCTTCACCAAATTGAAGTGGAACCACTCCGAGAAAGTACTCTTCCAAAAACTACACAAATTGCTTCAAGTGTGCCTATAAAGTTTGAAGAGTTCTCTCTATTTCTCCAGGATCCCATCATCAGATCCTGACTTGATGATCATGGGACCACCTCGGAAGTATACCCTTTCAAACAAAAAAAAAATTATCCAAATCGGTCCAGCCATCTTCGAGCAATCGGGGAACATACATAAAAAAAAAAGGTTCCGACGAATTGAGAACTTCCTCCTTTTGGAAGTCGGTTAAAAATAATGAATCATACAGTAATTAGTCATTCTAGTACATTTTCATGTTACTATCGCACTATTTTTGCGTAATTCTGACGTGTAACCACAATAATTATGAGAACTGATGGAATATTCAATTTTATAGAACCGAACCACAGTTACTCTGACGTAGGACAATATCCCTACTTCCTTACTAGTATTATGAATGCGAAAGTAACTCTGTCTGTCTGTCTGACTGTTACGCTTTTACGCCTAAACCACTGAACCGATCGTCATGAAATTGCATTGGCTGTGAGATAACCTGGGATATGGAGAAGGACATAGGCTACTTTTTTACGTGATAGCAGACATCCACGCGAGCGGAGCCGCGGGCAACAGCTAGGTTGTTAGTTATATCTATCAATCTGTCTAGTCTTCCCAACTATGTTGGGGTCGGCTTCCAGTCTAACCGAATGCAGCTGAATACCATAAAATCATAAATTATTTTATTTCTGTAAATAGGTTTGTACAGACGCCAGCACATCAAGTTACCCCACCCCAACCTGTCAAATTTCTTTGAAAGATTTTCAACTTTTTTGTATTGTATACTTAAGGTCCTTGTTCGATTGGGAAAATTTGACAGTTTGGGGTAGCTTGATGTGCTGGCGTCTGTACATGTAAACACTTTCACTCACGTCAATCATATTTGAAAATCTAGATGATGTCGGCGTCTGCTATCTGACTACTAAGTCCTATCTGAGTACTGTCTTGAGGTTTTTCGGCCTATCTTCTCAGGAAGATGACCGAAAAAAACTCAGAGATCACAGTCCTTTTTAAAGTCCAGAGATAATTTTGTTCAGCTCATGTGAAGACTACTACACATGTGTAGATTGGTGTCTGAAAGCACCAGTATTTTATATGGAGCGACTGCCTTTCACCTACACAACTCAATTACTGGTAACACAATTCCCCTTGGTAAGACTGGTTGTCGACTGGCTTCTGACTACCCGTAACGACTGTCAAAGATCTACGAATGACAGCAGGGACCTGTGGCAGGGACCAACGGCTTATAATACTTTCCAATACACGGAAGGGTCTCGCTCGATACGTTGAATTAGTCGGATCAATCAGTATTCCCCGAGATTAGTTACCTATTAAAAAGAATAGATAAAAAATCTAAAAACACGCTTTAAAAACCAAACTAAAAAGCAGAAAATAATTTCAAAAAAGCGTGGGGTGCTTTTTGAGGGATTTTTATAATCAATTAATATCAAGCACCCCACGCTTTTTTGAAATTATTTTCTGCTTTTTTAATTTGGATTTTAAAGCTTGTTTTTTAGATTTCTTAATCTACTATTTATTTTCTATTTTTTCGTTCTGCTAGCTACAAACATATTTTTTTATATTTTTATTATTTAATTGTCATTGGTCCTCGATACGTCTACAAAGTTTAAATTAATTCTGACTGTTTGAAGTGGGTCAAAATCAAGTCCAAAGGAGTCGGATACAAACATACAGATGAAGCTAATAAAAGCGTTTTAAAAAACCTAACAACATTGGTCACCCATCCACGCACTGACCGCGAGAAGTTTAGCTTAACCTTCGATCCAACCGCACGGCGTTTATTATTAAGCCACGAGACTTCATGTTATCATAATCATTCATCATCATCATTTCAGTCGAAATACGTTCTCTCCTGGACATAAGCCTCCCTGAAGCTCCGTCACTTCGAACGGTTCTGTGCTTCCCGCATCCAGCGAATTCCGACGGCCTTCACAAGGTCATCGGTCAATTCTTCGGGCTGTGTCGGTTACCTTGGTTCTCTTGTGGATCTCTTCATTCCTGATACGATTACGTAGGAAAACTCCAAGCATAGCCCTCTCCATTGCCCTTTAGGTGACTTTTAGCCTTCTAATAAGGCCCTTTGGGTATACTTAAGTTCGAATTAATTATACCTACTTACAAGCGATTTTCAAAGGTTGAATCTCACAAAATGCCTTCGATTCAGGTAACCACAATAAGTTCTAAGAATTCCTTAGTTTATTAACTTAGGGAAATGGAATATTCAAGTTTGGAGACGTCATCGAATGACTACTTAGTTATTATGACGTAGTCAATCTCCTGTTGCCATTTAAAACCCGCTGAAGGTTAAGAGCCTCAGAAAATTCGATACTGAATTAAAACAGATGATGTTGAACCAGTATTTTGTTTTTCCCTGTATTATCTCCAGCAGGATATAAAAATAGATTTATTCCTTAATTTTCCTCAAGTAATTATTAATGGTTGGGGTGGATATGTCGCTGTACCAGTTTTTTCTGTTTTTTCCCTGACAGTATCTCGAGCAGAATATTAAACCCCTTTTCTTAGTTAACTTTACTAAGAACTGACACGACCACGCTTACATGACCACAGCAAGACTTGAGGTCTTGCTGTGGTCATGTGTAAAAAACCTTTTTATTGTTGAATGGAGTAGTGGTGGTAACAGCCGCGACACACGAGTTGTAGGTCGTAGTTTCGAACCCCGAGAAGCGCTTTACTTTGCGTAATTTCATCATACACTGCTCTCAAAACGGTGAAGGAAAATTGCAAGGAAACCGTCATGTCCTAGAACCAAAAATTCGAAGGCATGTGACATATACCAACCCGCACTGGGCCCGCATGGTTGATAACGTCCACCAATACGTTGTAGGCCTGTGCCCCAGCCGTGAGAACATTATATGCTGTCTATGATGGAACGAGCGCTTTGTTCACTCTTGCTTTGAAGGTAGTCGGGTTAAACCTTATGTCCGGCCTCCTGCACCAAGTTTCTATCATACCTGAGGTCTTTTTCTCTCACAGCACTGATTGTTTTTTTTTTGTCCCCACTGGATTTTCAACACACGGCTTAGCGCCAAGAGTTGAAAATCCAGCTGTGTGTTTTTTTTTACGAACTGAGATGCGCTCACTTGATTCTCAATGCCCAGCTCAATACCAAGGGTTGAAAATCCAATGCGTTATAAATAAATCGCCAGAGTGACCCTGGCCTAAGAGCCGGAGTTGGGTCATGGCATGGTAAAACTAGGTCTTACATGGCGGGGCTGACTGCACAGGGTATGGGCGCTTCACTTAATTAAGTATCGTCCTTCATGGGGACTATTTTTAATGCCCCTATTTTAATAGTAAGGGGTGTAGCAGTGATGAGTGACGATAGCCCTGTTTCTAATTGGCACCAAGGCTTTTGACTATCGAGCGATGCCCACGACTTCGTCCGTGTGGAAGTCAACTATTCTGTGCATATAAAACATGTCCTTAAGATAATAGTGTAGCTTTCCATCAGTGAAATATATTTCTTAATGGGATCAGTACTCACCGAGATTAGTTGCCAACAATTTTGTAATTCGGGATGAAAAGTATCCTTTGTTCTAAAATATAACAAAACCCGACTTCCAAAAAAACACTACTTAGTCGGAATCTTTGGATCTGTGTTTTAGTATTTTGCCACCGATTTCCAAAATATTTTTTTCACTTTGTGGGGCCTTTTTCTAAAAAAAACTTTTTGTATACCACTACTTGCTACGTCATGTAAAGAATAGTGAAAGGTAGTATTAGAACACCATCAAGATCCAGAAAGTGGATTAAATACGTATTATGGAACCTTACGTAAAAACTACCCAAGCAAAGTTGATAAAATTTGCCTGTTTGGGGAGCCTTCAAAAACAAAGTAAAAATTATTTCTTTAGTGTCAAAGTTTAAATCCGAAATCAAAAGTCGCGGTCTAAAGTTAGCCGATCACATAAAGTTATCGATGCATAAAGATATAAGACGACACGGCTGGCCAGTTGGAACCGACCCGCAGCAGTCGAGCGTGTCGATGGGAACTGTGAACATTCGTCATCAGGTTTCTTGTACTTCCTGTGAGTAGTTATTGAAGATACGAGTTTGATTTTATTTATTAACAGTAATCGGTGCTAAACGGTAGATCATTGCCTGCCATCCCTCGTTTGAATTGCTCAGTTGTTTTTACACGCTTTATATTAGCTTCACTTGTATGTTTGTATGTAACCGACTCCTTTGGACGCTATTTTGACCCACTTTAAACGGTCAGATTTCATTTAAACTTTGTAGACTTATCGAGAACCTATGACAATTCAATAATTAAAAAAAAATATATAAAAAAACACGCTTTTGTAGTTAGCAAAACTAAAAAATAGAAAATAAATAATAGTTAAAAAAAACTAAAGAAACACGCTTTAAAAGCCGAACTAAAAAGTAGAAAATAATTTAATTCTATTAAAAAGCGTGGGGTGCTTTTCGAGGTCTTTTTATAATCAATTAATATCGAGCACCCCACGCTTTTTAATAGAATTACATTATTTTCTACTTTTTAGTTTGGCTTTTAAAGCGTGTTTTTTTAGTTTTTTTAAACTATTATTTTTGATAGTATGTCTTAGTGTATTTGCAATGCCACCCTCTATGGCGTAGAGTTTATGGAATCGTCATCTTCCTAGTCCTTTCCCAACTATTTTGGGGATCTACTTCCAACGGTGCAGCGACTGCCTATCTGATTTCCACAACCAAGTTACTAGGGACACTAAACCCCTTGGTAAGACTGGTTGTCAGCCTTTCAGGCTTCTGACTACCCTAATGACAGTCAAAGATCCATGAGTGACAGCCGGGACCAACGGCCTTACGTGATTTTCGTGACACGGAGGGGTCTCGGTATGTAAAGACGGTCACCACGGACCGCACGCGGCAAGTGTAGCTTAACGTGATCAACTATGCGGCTGTTATTATTTAGCCACGAGACCCTCTATGGAATTTCGTAGTGGTTTTGGATGATCGATAATGAATAGACGGTTATAAAACAACAGCTATACACGGTATCATTATCCGAATGCAAGACAAAGGCCACTTCGGAGAAGAGCAATAATCGCCATCTTTGCTCACCGCGTGTTGACGAATTCTGATTATAGAACTTTTTATTGTGTCAGTACACACAGCCAGCAGTAGCCTCACAGGAACACATTTTAGGGCTTCCTGTGAGGCTCAACTCATACTATAGAAAATCCCACTGTACCAACAGCAACGTTTTGACATTTCCTTTGGAGTATTTTTGATTTGGGAAACCGCTTTACCCTGTCTAAAACCTTGCCCCTTTATCTACTTTTTGTCGTAAACCCAGGTACCATATCCGTCATGGGATTCTACTGCCATCTTTTTTCGCCAACCCATTCCACCCATGAATTATGCCTATCTATTGTCAACACTTTCCATACAAATCAAGAGAGTCAATGGGCGTTACCGTTTACTGACAGCCCGTGTCATTTTTGACAATGTGACAGCCGAATTTGCGCAAAGCAAAGTTACTATGAATTTGTGTCTGTAGTGTTTGCTGGCGCGATGATTCCCTACTCTGTGACCTATGTCCTAGTTATTTCTGTCTCCTGCTTGCCATCCCTTTCTTACCCACCATAAGTTGGATAGGTCGGATAAGTCTAACGCTAATACTAGTATTAGCGTTATCGCAGGTGCCAATTGACCTTATTACGGACGAGTTCTATCTAATAAGACCCCAAGGTTACTGATAATAACACACACAAATTAACTATTACTTCTATGCTCGTTTGTGGCGTATGGTACCGTAGTTTTATTTAAATGGATCGTGGATGCGGTGAGAAAAAAGTGTTTCATCTGCCTAGGCTTTTTTCCAACTATGCTGGGTTGGGGTCGGCTTGTAAGATGCAGCTGAATACCAGTATTTTACGTGGAGCGACTGCATATCTGACCTCCACAACCCAGTTATTGGGCAACACGTACCCCTTGGTAAGACAGGTTGTCTGACGATTCGTTAGCGACTGACAAAGATCGAGCGATTTTGATGGGGCTTTCACTGGCAGATAGCTGATGTTAGAAGGAATAATAAAGGCTTTACTCTTTATCCCGGAAGCAAGTTCCTGTGGGATAATTTCCAAACTACACGCAGGCGAAGCCGCGTGCCATACCAATATAAACTCAGTAGAAATGAATCCAGCAAGCAATGTAAACAAACATTGTACAGACTTAAGTTGGAAAGTATACGCTGTGTTTGTAGGCTATAAATAGTGCCCCCTTTTGCAATACTCCATCATACAATGAACAAACACAAATTACATGCACTTTTGAATTGTCAAGGCGTCAGTCAGTGACAAAGATGAAGCTAGTTGCCCATTCCAAAGGGTAGTAGGCTCCTATAACGATGCGATGAGATGCTGGGCAGTCACTGTAGCTGCCACCTTGCTGACTTGGTTAGCAAGGTGGCAGCTAGACTATACAGGCTGATTTTTTAGGAAAGTTGTTCAATTTCACGGGTACTATCACCCTGAACAATTTGGACGGTGACTAAAAAATCTCCTTGCATATATATTTTTACCGTGACATGAGCTATTTGCACCGTGTCGATACGAGAAAGGAGGTACTTCATGTACCTAGCCTTTTTCCAACTATGTTGGGGTCTAACCGGATGCTGCTGAATACCAGTATTTTACATGGAGTGACTGCCTATCTGACTTCCACAACCAAGTTACTGGGTAATAAGATACCCCGTTGGTAAGAATGGTTGTCAGACTTTCGGGCTTCCGACGAACCGGTACGAATGTTAAAGATCCACGAATTACAGGCAGGACCTACAGCTTAACGGGGGAGGGGGGCTTGGCCCAACTGTTGGACAGTATAGGCTAACAAAAAAACGTGTGTGTAATTACGAACGCACGTAAGAAGTTGTACTTCTTTGGCGTAACAGAACAAAAATAGCTAAAGATTTTATCGCGTATGTCACAACTCTCTGTGTGTAAAAGGTATGACAGTTATCAGCTAACTTCATCATGTCGGTGTGCGCGCGCATCGTAAAATTTTTACTCTCATTGTTTTTTCCAAACGTGTCAAAAGCTTTTTAACCGACTTCAAAAAGGAGGAGGTTCTCAATTCGTCGGAACCTTTTTTTACATATGTATGTTCCCCGATTACTCGAAGATGGCTGGACCGATTGGATTTATTTATTTTTTGTTTGAAAGGGTATACCTCCCAGGTGGTCCCACGATCATCAAGTCAGGATCTGATGATGGGATCCTGGAGAAATAGAGAGAACTCTTCAAATTTTATAGGCACACTTGAAGCGATTTGGGCAGTTTTTGGAAGAGTGTTATCTCGGAGTGGTCCCATTTCAATTTGGTGAAGATCTGATGCAGAACTTTGGGGATATGCAACGGAACTCCCAATAAATGATAGCAAATGGACTGGAATTGCTGAAATCTCATGTCTGTCTATTGTTTACACCAGTTCATAACATAACATCACGCCGGGACGCTGTGAAGGGGTAAGCATATGTGAACCACTAAAAAGTGAAAAATAAAAACTTAACAAAAAAAACAACTGACTTGCAAAAAAACACTACAATGTGAAAAATAACTTTAATTTCGGAAGTCGGTGACTTTGGATCTAAAAGTTATTTTAGAAAAAAGTTTTATCCAATATCTTTCAAAATAATTCAGATTCTCATTGATTAATTTAACCCACAACCGTTTCCGGCGGAAATAAACGTGATTATAAAAATAAAAACAAATATATTTCTATCTCTTTCGTCTGTATGTAAAACAAAGATGGCGCCTGCAGAGCCCAGTAATTCGTGTCGTTAAACCGTCGTATGTCACCTGTCATGTTTGTCTATCACTTGCCACTTTCTCCTGACTTCCACCTAGTTTCTAATGCAATCATTGATACGTGATTATGTTCGTATGTTCCCACGCAGGTTAAGCGTCCGTTGTCGAGGCTTGGATTTTGATGGGTGGGCGGTGATTGTCTTATGTAGATCAGTTGTTTGTAAAATTGTTATCGTCTTTTGTTAGTTCTCATTCAGGCTAAGCGTTACATGTTTTCCCGGTTTATTTTAAGATTGTAATTACAAAAGAGTACAGTCGCCTTCCACTTTGACCGGATGCAGCAGAATACCCGTATTTTACATGGAGCTACTGCCTATCTGACCTCCACAACTCAGTTATTGGGTAATATGATAAGTAGATACCTCTTGGTAAGGCTGGTTGCCAGACTTTCGGGCTTCTGACGTCTCGTACGGCTGTTATTACGTAGCCACAAACTCCTCTATTATATTACAAAAAAATATCATAATAATCAGCCTATTTTGTTCCCACTGCTGGACAAAAGGCCTTCTCTGAGAGGCAGTGGGCCGTAACCAACCAAGTGGGCCTAGTGCGGGTATACTGGTGTAACAGAAACCCTGTTGCTATCCTTAAGCACTAAAGATAACAGTTGGTATAGAATCACTAGTTCCGTGTGGTGCCGGATATAAGAGAATAGCACCATCCCATTTCTTCCCGTGGGTGTCGTAGAAAGCGACTAAGGGACTCACTAGAGAATGGGCAGCAGCGTTCTCTATGCATTTGACCACCATACTGCGATCACCAACCCGCTTGCCAAGCGTTGCGATTCAAACCAAAACCTCCCTTTTGGAGGAGGCCTATGTCCAGCAGTGGACGTCTTCCGGCTGAAATGATGATGATGATGAATGATAGAATCACTATACATAGTTTCAGCTCAAAGTAAAATACTCTAAAACTTGATACCAACTTTTCGGTTTCATATGTTTCTTAAACTCAAATCATAACAAACGTGTCAACGCGCTACGTAGGTCAATAACTTTCCACGTTACTTGCCAATATCACGATAAATCTCTTCCAAGTAATGTTTTTATTTCAATTTGAAAACTACGGTTTCTGGTATCAATGTATTAAAAAATCTCATAACTTCCGAAAAAAAAACCCTTCCAATATCGTTTGATATCATCCAAAGAAGCAGTGCCCCGTGCCCTTGATATGTATATGGCGCAGCCATCTGGTTAAATTAGCCAGCTAATTGGACGCCTAGGCAGTTCATTAAACGCCGGCATCCACATCCATCCACCCTTTCACACATTGTATAGATGCCACATGTTCTCGGATTTTTGGTTCTAAGACATGCCGTACTCCTTCAGGCCTGAAACTGCGTTATGCGGGCGCCCGCGACGGTCCCCCGTCGCGTGTCTACGCGAGTGGGCTCCATGGGATCGTGACGACCCCCGTCGCGAAGCCATTTTATCTACTAACCGCTAACCGCGGCTCCGAACCGTGGATGTCAGAAATTATCCCATGGGACTTGCAACCGCGACCAAAAGTAGCGTACCCTGCGACGGACGCCCGCGCGGGGTCCCCGTGACCGAGCACATTTGTATGAAACGGTGCGGACGTCCGCTTAACACAGTTTCAGGCCTCACGATGTTTTCTTTTACCGTTTGAGAGCAGTATTGGGTAATTAAATAAACAAAATAAAGCCCCGGCCTCGATTCGAACCAACAACTCGTTAGACGCAGTCGTTAGTATTGATTGGACCACCACTGCCCAAAAACTATCAAAAATATCAATAGAGTTTTTATGAATTTAATGTATCCACCATATACATAGCAATTTTTTTATGGTTTTAATCCTTTAAAAAGGTCATTTTACTCATCAATATGAACAACTTTTACAATGACATCAACCCTGACATCGTGAATTAAAAAAAAAAAAATTAAAAAAAACTAAAAAAACACGCTTTAAAAACCAAACTAAAAGTAGAAAATAATTTAATTCTATTAAAAAGCGTGGGGTGCTTTTTGAGGTATTTTTATAATCAATTAATATCAAGCACCCCACGCTTTTTGATAGAATTAAATTATTTTCTACTTTTAAGTTTGGTTTTTAAAGCGTGTTTTTTTACTATTATTTATTTTCTATTTTTTAGTTTTGCTAACTACAAAAGCGTGTATTTTCTAATTTTTTTTAAATTATTGAATTGTCACAGGTCCTCGATAAGTCTACAAAGTTTAAATGAAATCTGACCGTTTAAAGTGGGTCAAAATAACGTCCAAAGGAGTCGGTTACATACAAACAAACAAACATACAAGTGAAGCTAATATAAAGCGTGTAATAATGAGCTGATCCATACATTGCGTCGAGATATGCGAACATAAATGTATGGATCAGCTCATTTTTATTTCACGATTTCAGGGTTGATGTCATTGTTAAAGTTGTTCATAATAATGATGAGTACAATGATTAAAACTTAAAAAAAAATGACATGTAGGTATAGTATTTGGAGGTAAGGTGAATGCATTTGAAAATTACTCGACCTTTTCGTAACTCGAGTGTACAAAAAAATCCAAATCGGTCCAGCCATCTTCGAGTAATCGGTGTACATACATTGAAAAAATAAAAAAAAAAACCCAATCGAATTGAGAACCTCCTCCTTTTTGAAGTCGGTTAATGAGTACATACTACACACAGTGTCTGATGTCACTTTCCCACGGACGCCATTAGTAGGTTAAGGGCTCATAGTTGAGGCCGTTATCCGGATAGGACACAGTTAAAATTTAATCTAACATAGTGTTGCGAATTTTGTATCCGACAAAGCGAGCATTGGTGGCCCAGTGGTAACGACCGCGACTTACGAGATTTAGGTCGTAGGTTCGAACCCAGGCAGGTTCTCTGCTTTGTGTAAATTATTTCATCACCGCTGCTCTCAAAACGGTGAAGGAAAACATCGTGAGGAAACCGGCATGTACTAGAACCAAAAATTTCGAAGACATGTGACATTACCGACCCGCACTGGGCACGCGTGGTGGATTACGGCCTGCTCTCTCCAACAGAGAGGAGGCCAGTATCCCAGCCAGCAGTGGCAAGTCATATTGGTCACAAGCTGTTTCATGGAAAAGTGCAATATCTACGCGGTCAAAACGTATGGAACAGCTGAATTTGTTTTTTTGTATTACCAACGAAAAATTTCTGCCCTATGGGGACTAGAATGATATGCTGAATTCATGGTTACAGTTTGCGCACTGGATAAAAACTTATCCTATATAGTATGCTTTGTGGGTTAAAAGCTTCGGAGCCTGTTTTTGAAATTCTGTCCATTGCTTAGGTAAGTTATTATAAATGACCGGAGCCATGCAGTAGACACTCTTGCGCATTAGTGCTGTTTTGGCGGGAGGGTACACACTTGGTTATTGTTGCGTCTAGAGTGTAGTATTTATTCGTCAGTAGGATGATGATGATATTTACAGAATGATGTTATTTTAATTAGAATAACCTTGATTTTTTTAAAGTCTATTTTAACAGTTCTACAACCGTCAACGTTTGTAGATCAATTGACACTTCACAAGTATGTCAGCAAATAATTATTGTTTGCATACAGCTTGACGTGCGAAAATTCTACTTATTCATGTTACGTAAGGTTGGTTTTTGACTGAGCGATTATTTTGTAGTATGACTTGTGTGCACGTAGAATTACGAGCGCTAGATGTGGTAAAAGAATTTGGAGCGTAGTAGAAAAGACTTTATTGACACACTTTGACATTAAATCCACGTTAAAATATCGCGGCGGTATAATAGCGGCTTCGCCCGCGCGGAGGTTGGAAATTATCCCACGGGAACATATTACCAGATTAAATATAATCTATCTGTGTGCTAAATTTCACCCAAATCCGTTTAGCCTTTTTTGTGTGATTGAGTAACAAACATCCAAACATACAAACTTTCACATTTATATTATATTTTACATTATATATATTATAATATTATAAAGCTGAAGAGTTTGTTTGTTTGTTTGCTTGAGCGCGCTAATTTCAGGAACTACTGGTCCGATTTGAAAAATTATTTCAGTGTTAGATAGCCCATTTATCGACAAAGGCAAAAGCCTATATAAAATCACGCCATGGATCCGAGCAAAGAGACAAAAGTCACGAATACGAAGTAGCGACGGGGTGGGTCGGGGAGCAAGAAATTTGACGCAAATGAAGTCGCGGGCAGAAGCTAGTTTATAATATTAGGATAGTAGGATAAAAACAGCTTATATGCAATTACCTACGGCACAAAATAATAACCATAGGAGGAAAACCACAAACGCGTGCGTTGTAAAAGGGTATTTAAAGTGTATGTATGTAAATCTCGTATTATTATAATTATCGTAATAATGAAGTACCCTGAATAGTTAACGTTTATTGCCAAACATGGGATTCATCATAAACAACCTATAATGTACACAGCCCTCCTCTAACAGAGAGAGTAGGCTGTAATTAGGGTTGTCAACCATACTTTATAATAACGTATCCTACTTTATTTTTGGTATTTATAATTTTGCATACAAATAAAGTATGTGTAAATACTTTATTTCCAACCTTTACTGTGATGCGTAAAAACTAAACACTAATTATGGGTACTTATTAAACAGATGACGGAAACGATTTATAATTACTGAACGAAATGTTAGATGTCAATGTAACAGGACAGTACAAAGACTTGTACCAAATGAAAAATAATATTTCTTATTTAGGTACTATCCATTTCCGTCACTTCAGCTTTCACTGAAAGAGTTTTTTCAGTAATGAATCTAATGTGGCGAAAAGAGAGAAATAGAGCATCAATAAATTTAATTAAAAACGAATTGTATATTTACTTAAATCTAAATTTTGATTGTCATACAAGCTTTGATTTTTTTAAACAAAGCAAAAAATTGTTAGTTAGTGCTAAAATCACACAAAAATATGTTTATAAGGCAATAAAAACATGAAATTTTAAATTTTTTTTTCTTCCGAATACTTTATTTTTTCCTATTCAAGCCATTTTATACGTTTTTTTTTGTCAAACAAATTTGGCAACCCTAGCTGTAATCCACCACGCGGGTCCAGTGCGGGTTGATGCATGTCACATGTCTTAAATTTTTTTGGGTCTAGGACATGCCTGTTTCCTCATGATGTTTTTCTTCACCGTTTTAAGAGCAGTGTTGATGATATAAATAACACAGTAAAGCGCATGTCTGGATTCCAACCTACGTTCTATAACTCATAAGTCGCGGCTGCTACCACTGGGCCACCACTGAACATCGCGCCGCCACTGCAAACTCAAACTCAAACTCAAAAGCATTTATTTCAATTAAACCATTTACAGGCACCTTTGAATTGTCAAAAAGTCGATCAGTTGGAAAGTTGAAGCTAGTTGCCCATTCCAAAACGTAGATCTCTATGGAGAAGAACGGGCAAGAAACTCCACGGACACTCTTTTAAAATCAAGTTGAAATATTACAGAATCTTGGGAACATTATTCTTGTTGCTTCTGTATGTGAGAACAATGTAAAAAATAATCATTATAAACAATTCTAAATACAAGATAAAAATAAGCCCTGGAAGTTAGGAGATGACCACTCTCAACCGACAGCGCCCGTTCACGAACTGCTCTTCCACACATGGCATTCACACGCCAATAACTACTCAATCATATTAGCTAAACTTAAGTGGCAGCGGGCAGGGCACATTGCTCGCGGAACAGATGGCCGATGGAGCCGAAAGGTTCTGGAGAGGCGGCCGCGTACCGGAAGACGTAGAGATGGAATAAATGACCTTGTGAAGGCCGCAGGAATCAGCTAGATGCGAGAAGCACAGAACCAGTCGAAGTGGTGGTGCTTGGGGGAGGCCTATGTCCAGCAGTGGACGTCTTTCGGCTGAAATGATGATGATGTAGAATGGTTGGCAGACTTTTGGGCTTCTGACGACCCGTAACGACTGTCAAAAATCCATGATGAAAGCCGGGACCAACGGCTTCTTTCTGAGGCATAGAGGAGGCTTTGTATGTAAAGATGATCACCCATATATCAGCTATGTTACTCTTTAGGTATTCACGGCAAAAGTATTCTCAATCAAGAAGACATTTCAGTCTGGCTTCTGAAATAGCATAATTAGCCTATAATGTTCCGACTATTGGGACACAGACCTCGTCTCTTTCTCTTGTTCTTTTTTGTTTTGTGTTTCATCTCTTTCTCAGTTATTTTTAATGGTATTCTGGCAGTTTGAGTACTTTATCCGGCCCACCCAAATGTCCTTTCTTTGGTATTGTTCGTCAAATCGTTGAGCTCCTCAAGTTCTGAGTTGAGCTGCATGATTACTGATAAATGCGTGCACTGAATGTACAGGTCCACTCAATCTGTGTGGTTCTTTCCTCAAAATACCATTTCAGACACAAGTCCACATCACATGGTCTTCACATGATCTGACCAAGATTATGTCTGGACTTTAAAAGAGACTGTGACCTCTGAGTTTGTTTCGGCCTTTCTTCTCAGAGTAGTCAGATAGGAAACTCCGACCTCATGTAGTTTAAAAAAATATGATTGACGTGTAAAAGTGTTTGTACAAACCTACTTACAGAAATAAAATCATTTATCATTAATTATCTGTCAGAGGGAGTATAGTTTTAATTGTATTTAGACCACCAAATGGAGCCCAATATACTAATATTGACATGGCTAGCTGACATAATGCCAAATAATTCAATTTAATGTTCTGTGTCTCGTAATCTTAGTTACTTTGCATACAGAACTGTTGTATAGAATCAATGTGCTGCTCGATATTTTGTTGCGCCAGTTGTTCTTCCGAGCTAAAGCACTAGGAAGTGGTGAAGGGGGACTGTCTTATGTAATTTTGACGATCGAAAACTGCTGATTCTTAGCCATATTTGAATAAATGCCTTTGATTTTGATTACCGAACAATCTCTTATGTCCCTACATTTCTGACAAGTTTTTGATTGTTGTTGTTTATTGTCGCTGAGATAAGATTGTGACTTGCATTTCAACCTTTTTTAAATACGAAAATTGTCTTTCTGCACCCTACTTGTCATCATCACACACGATTAGTCATAATCTGTTTCATTACAACTGTTCAACAATATTCATTGCGTTATCTACTTTGTTGAGCAGAAACATTTTTCGAACATATGAAGCGATTATGATTGATCGTGAGTTACCCAATTAGGGTGCGGGATCCATAGAATGTCTGCCCATCCTCTTGACATTATCCCTCAGACACTATTCACACACAAGTATAAATACACTGCTATTTTTACCGAGAATCTTACAAAAGACATCTGGCGTACCTATGCAACTGGTCTCTTAAGGCGCTGCCCAAACTTAGGACACCGTAAAACGCTCAGTTTTGTGACGCACAATTAGGAGTAGGTATTTGCACAATATGACTAACCATTAAAAATGTTGTGTATTGTCAAACATTTAAAGAAAAGACTGATCCAAAAATCTTACTAATATTGTAAATGTGAAATATGTCGGTGTAGATGTTTGGATTTTTAGATATTCTGATGTTTGTTACTCAATCACGCAAAAACGGCTGAACGGATTTGGCTGAGATTTGGCAAACAGATTGTTTATACCCTGGATTAACACATAGTAAACTTTTTGTCCTGGTAGTACGTTCACGTGGGATAATATTCGACCTACACGCGGGCGAAGCCGCTTGCAAAAGCCAGTATTTTGAAACCTAAAAATAAAAAGTATCGTGATAAAACAGAGCTCAAAAAAATAGTTTTCGTTACATAATTCTCAAAGTATTGAGCGTAAACTCACATATTTTATTTTATGGTAATAAAGACAATTCAATCAACTAAATAAATTCCTAAAAACCATTACACTGACCCGTGCATTTATTTTTAATTGGTGGTCATTCGATTCAAAATCAAAATATTTTATTTCACATAAACCTGCAAGGGCACTTATGAAACGTCAGAAGCTAGGTGCACGGTTCCAATTTGTCGCTTCCTATGGAGAAGAGCCGGCAAGAAACTCCACGGTTACTCTTTTAATTCTAATAATTCAACTAACATCATACGCACGCTGTTTTCAACTTTTTGCTGCTCTTACCGCGCCTTAACAAAAAATATGTCGGCTCATCTCGCGCTCTTTACCGTTCATTACTTGACAAATTACTGTGGGAATGTAATAACTGTAGTATTTTAGAATGGCAAATATGTACGCTCAAAGAACTATTATATTATACCTACTAGCTTCCAGCAGCTTCGCCCACGCGGAGGTCGGTGTATCTAAGATACTTCTATTCTAGTATTATGAAGAGGTAAAGTTTGTGAGTTTGTGAGGTTGTAGGGGATAATCTCTGGATCTACTGAACCGATTTTGAAGTTCTTTTACCAATAGAAAGCCACGTTATTTGTGAGTGTCATAGACTATATACAAACCCGAAAAATGAAAAGACTTTTTCATGGTAGTCGGATTTGCAAAGTAAGTTGGAGAAAAAGTGGTCGAATGAAAAAGTTTCTTACGAACGCTGCCTTAACGATGAGATATATTATGATTGAGTTTTGAAGAAAAGTTGTAGAACTTGATAATGCCTACAAAAAAGTCAACGACACCATATGTCTAACTTTTATATTTAAGTGACAAAAACTAGTTCTTTTAATAAAAAAAATTAATTAAATCGTTAGGTCATGTTTTTTGGTCATATTATCAACAATGATGAATTCTTATCAAAATAAGTAGTTTTCGAGAAAATTACAAAATAAGTTTCTAACCTCAAATCAGCTAAAAGTGACAACGGAACGTTAAAATGGGTGATTGGCAACCAAATCTGACCGACACAATATATTTTTTGTGGTGTAAATGTCGTGCAAAATCGATAAAACGGAACCTACTTACTTAAAAAAAAGTTTTTATATCATCCTAAAAATCCTGTTTAGATGAAAGTTAGTGTACTCCCACTAGCTACAGAATTCAATAAGCACCTAAATAAAAGCCTCCAGGTATACAAACAGAGGCGCGGCCTTGCGGACGGCGAGCAATGGGTAGCTGGCCGTCGACGATGGATTAATCGACGTTCATACGGATGTAATTAAATCGCGGCGGGATGTTTCGCGCACTGGATTTTCAACGCACTGATTAGCGCCAAGAGTTGGAAATCGCGACCAGTTTTTTGACGCGCTGAGACTCAATTGCGCTGCACTCTGATGGATTGTTAATACTCGGTGAAAATCCAGTTCGCGAAAACATCCCGCCGCGATTTTATTACGTCCGTCCGTGTAAATGTCGACTAAAGGATGATTTCCACCAAACGGTTCGCATCGCATCGGATCGGAACGGATTTTACAATCTTTAAACGATATTAAAACGTGGACACAGTTTTTTAAATCTATAGTAACAAGCCGCGCACAGCAGCTTGACCGCGGGCGTCTTCCGCGGCACGCGATCTTCGCTGAAAGTATGCTTCGACGCGCGATCGGCTCCGTTCGCCTGTCGTCGTAGCCGATAGGATCTATTCGGCTGTCGTCATTCGTTCGTCTGCCATTTTCAAAAATTAGAACACGGTAGGAATAAAACTATTTGACTAGGCGCAGAAAAAGCTACGTTTGCAAGCGCCGTTACGGAGCCGGTCATATGCGTCGACATCCTCCCGGACTGCGATCGGCTGTCGCCGCATCCGTTCGTATCATTTCCGATCTGATGCGATGCGAGCCGTTTGGTGGAAATCATCCTTTAGCGTGAGAAACATGCATGGTTGTAAGCCTACCTCGGACGAGTTCCCCCTCAAAGAAAGACCTCTACTTACCGCTATAATTAACTGCAGGTTTCCTCACAATGTTCTTTGCTATTCAATTAATAATTACGTATCAATTATTTATTCATACAGAGAATCGAAAGTCAATTGTTTATCGCGTGTGGGTAGGCAGAGAAAGTGCAAACGGAACATAACGTTTTTATTGATGGAGTCGGTATGTTTGTTGGGATTTCGTTCTGGTTTATTAAAAACAACATAACATCTTATATTCCCTGAATTGTTAGGCGGAGGGCAGAGGTTTGAGAGGAACCACATTTCGGCGGGTATTATAATAATATATATAATACAAAAAATAAGTGGTAAGTAGGTACATTCTGTTACTAGTAAGGATGACAACTTAGGAATAGTTTACATCTGTGATGAATAGATAATACAATTTCACGATTTGATGTCCTAGCTCGTTTACTTTGTAGTCTGTATTAAGGTCAATCAGACCTCATTGCTCGATCTGGGAATGAAACCCAGGACCTTATGCTCAGTAATAACGCTTGTAAACACTAGACCAAAGACATACTGCATTTACATAAATGTAGATAAACAATATAATAATACGGCATTGATTGAAATTTTTCCATCTGAAGAAAATGTGTATTAAACAGATCGACTGTCAATCTGTTGGTTTTATTGACGTGCCATCCTAATCAAAATTATGATCTACACAATTTTTAATTTCAGTGTACAAAAAAGTCTCCATTATTCCAATTCATCTTTATTAAACAAATCACCAACGTTGAGAAAGAAATGGTTTTGAATAAACTTTATATTACTTCCTTCGTTCGTATGTTTCCGTTCCGTCCGATTACTGACTTTGTCCGATGATTGTATGAGTGGCAATTTTCCCTAAACTACTACACCAATGTTCATGATGCTTTCACCAAAGCATACTTATTTTATTTTAGGGAAGTTATTTCAATCCTGAGTAATTCTATTTTTATAACTTTCACACAGAAACAAAATATTTCCCAGCATATACATATAATATTGAACTCGACCACATTCCAATCTAAATTCTATACGTATGCCATAGTTTAGGGATTTCCGTGTATCTGTTTTATATGGAACACAGTATACATTCTATTTTAGTGAAGTTATTTCAATCCTGAGTTATTCGGGTTGTAACTCGGGTCGTAACAGCTTTGCATAATTATGTAAGCTATCACGCCCTTTATATCAGGAGGCTTTTATTTTGGTATTATAATTTATTTGCGCTTGAGTTAAGTTTTCATTATATTTGTCGGTATATTGGCATAGCTAGCTGACATATGACTAATGATTTAATTAATGTTCTGTGTCTCGTAATGTTTATTACTTTGCCTATGTATGTATAGAATCAAGTCTTTCCGTCTAAACAGACAGCTGTGCTGCTGGGGAGTTTGTTGCGCCATTTCTTCTTCCTAGCTAAAGCTAGTGCTTTAGCCTGGTGGAAGTGGTGAAGGGTGGGCGTTTTGGGGTACTGTCTTATGTATTTTGACGTTCGAAAAGTGCTGATTCTCAGCCTAATTTGAAAAAAATACTTTTGATTCTATTTTTATAACTTTCACACAAATACAAATATTTTCCAGCAGACATAATATTGATCTCGACCACAGCATCATCTGTCTAGCCGTTTCCAAACTATTTTGGTATTGGCTGCCAGTCCAACCGGGTGCAGCTGAATACCAGTATTTTACATGGAGCGACTGCCTATCTGACCTCCACACCCAGTTACTGGGGAACACGATACCCCTTGGTAAGACTGGTTGTCAGAATCTCGGGCTTCTGACGACCCGTAACGACTGTGAAAGATCCTCAAATGACAGCTGGGACCAACGGCTTAGCGTGCTTTCCGAGGCACGGAGGGGTCTTGGAAAACACAAACTTATTCTTTTCTTGAACTCGACCACATTCCTATCTAAATTCTAAACATGCCATAGTTTAGGGATTTCCGTGTATTTGTCCTAGTTGGATCGATTCCAACCTCCATGTTGATACTGAATGCTGTTCATTAATTTATTATTCCAAAAACAAAACACTCCATAGGTTCCTAATACAGAAATCATTATACACCATAAAATAATATTTAGAAGAAAAATAAAAACCGTGATGTTTTAAGGCTTCTTCAAACAGGCGCGACGCGACACTTGTAGAACAATTTACATGAAGTTTTCATAGAAATTGTTCTACGAGTGCCGCGACGCGACCGTCGCGTCGCGCTAGTCTGCACGAGCCTTTATGCTCACATTTTATTAATTGTTATCTAGTTTCTTTAGTTAATAAGTTTAGCTAGCTATTAATTGTTAACTTCATTTATACAGGGTAAGTTTTTATCCAGTGCACAAACAGTAACCATGAATTCAGCATATCAGTTTTACAAAAAAAAAAAAAATCAGCTGTTTCATAGAAAAGTGCAATACCTTTTTTGCACTTAGTGGTACAACTTTTATTTTATTTCATACCATCATGTACCACAACATCTTACCTATGTGTCACAATTAAATAATTTTGAATTTCAATCATCAACGTCCTCTTTCAATTAATTAGTAGTCGACGGATTTTGTCTTTTCTTCCCTACTTCTCTATTAGTCGTATGATCGTATCACACCGCCAACTTCCAAACTCCGTGCTGTTATATTACTAAGAAATGTAGGTACACACACTACACACACTTGAGCACTATAATATCTTCCGCGTCGAAAACTGGTCTCTGCGGAGGTTGGTTCATATATTAATTTTAGCAGAATGCAAGCTGAACTGGAATCGTGTGACATAGGGTACGGCTTTTGAAACTAACGACTCAGGCTTATGAAGATGAAATTATCACGCTCAGATTTCTATGTTTGTTACTGTGACTTAGACTGCCGTGACCAAATTATTTTGTTGCGTGCCACCAAAGGCATGCGTGGCATTATCAAAATCAAAATCAAAAGTCATTTATTCAAACTAGGCTGAGAGTCAGCACTTATTAAACGTCAAAATTACATAAAACAGTCCCCCAAAACGCCCGCCCTTCACCACTTTCTAATGCTTTAGCTGGGAAGAAGAAGTGGCGCAACAAACTCCCTAGCAGCACAGCTATCTGTTAAGTTGGAATAACTTAATTCTTTACAATAATGGGTAAGTAATTAACATTCAATAATAAATGAAAATATCAAAAATAAAAAATAAAAACTGGTTATACTGTCAAATAAAATAAACAATCATATGAAGTAACTCATATGACCTGTCCTGGTCTGCCATCAGTTCGGCATCCCTGCACTAAACCATCCACATTGATATTTTAAACACTTTTTGGTCCAACCAAATCACACTGCTCGCGTGATGGACTACGGCCCACTCCATCTTACAGAGGCCTGAGTCCCAGCAGTGGCAACATTATAAGATTATTATGTAATGTATGTTTATGTTGATAAGTTGTTTTAATTCGTCTGCGTGATATTTTTTATTTCATCATTTTCAAATACCAATATCCAGGATTGAAAGAAGCCTATGTCCTTATCCAAGTCCTATACGGATCTCTCCATTTCTGATTCAATCTTGTAGGGACATTTACAGAGTCCCAGAAGTGGGAGTATTAAAGGCTGTCAAAACAAACTTCCATCTTTTTGAAAAACTACACAGTTCGCGACATAGAAATAAATAAGCAGTAAGCAACACAAAAAAGCAGTATTCCGTAAAAACTTCCTAGGAATGGCACCACATATTTATAATAAGTTACCTAATACTTTGTTAAGTATTAAAGATACCCATTTATTTAAGAAGCAACTCAATAATCTACTGATAAGTAAGACATCCTACACAATTAATGAATACCTCTCTGATAGAAATATGTGTGTGTAATACTAATAATAATACATGTAATTAGGGAGCATACCTGAGTCCGTTTTGTTTTTACTTTTATTAAAATTATCATATTTGTAGTGCCAATTATGTGTTGACTATAGTAGACATTACCTAGTTATTATGACATTATATATTCTGACATTACATACTTATTGACTTGAATTTATGACATTGTATATGGTATTATTTTGAGTTATTAATGAAATTGTAAAACGTATTAAGGTGAATTTATGTAATAGTGTAATTTTATTGGTGTAATATAATTTTGCATGCCTGAGTTGGTGCAACACAGTGGACTGCGCATTCATTTGACATCTTGAAATGTATAATTATGTACTGTGTTGAGCAATAAACATTTGAATTTCAATTTGAATTTGTTGATTAGGTACAATGCTCTGCATTGGGGATTTCCGCACGTCCTATTTGGACCAGCTCCAAGCTCGATGTCGAAACAAATGAAGACAACTCATTAATATTAGTAGGTATAGTAATGTAATTGCTATTCATCCATCTTGATCTCCAAGTGAGGAGTGAAGGTTAGTCATGTAATGGTAGTTAGTTAGGCTCGTTGTTACGTGATGACAGTAAACGAAGAATAATATGAGAGCTGGCACCAGAACATACTGGGTGTAATAGAAACCCTATTGCTATCCTTAAGCACTAAAGATAACAGCTGGTATGGAACCACTTTACATAGTTTCAGCTCAAAATAAAATACCATAAGAATTGATACCAAATTTTCGGTTTCATAAGTTTCTTAAATTCAAATCATAACAAACGTGTCACCGCACTACGTAAGTCAATAACTTTCCACGTTACTTGCCAATATCACGATAAATCTCTTCCGAGTGATGTGTTTATTTCAATTTGAAAAGTTCTGTTTCTGGTATCAATGTACTATAACTAACGAACATGTAGAGATAGGATTAAAAAACCCTTCCAATATCATTTGATATCATCCAAAGAAGCCGTGCCCTTGGTATGTATATACCCTTTCCGTTACACGTTGTATACTCTGGAAAACATACAGAAGAATGGAGAAGCTCCTCTCCTTTTTAACCGACGATGTTTTTTTATGTTTGTTAACCGATTTTGATGATTCTTTTTTTATTAGAAATCTGGTGCTTCCCGTGTGGTCTCATTTCAATTTCATATAGATCTGATTATGCGTTTCGGAGACAGACAACGGAACTCTTCCAAAAATAACAGCAAATAAACCACGATTGCTGCTATCGCATAAATATGCATTGTTTTGACCCCAAGGATGATGATTGATTGAGATGAGATGATTTCGAATTAGTGGGGTAGGTACAATAAGTAAAAAGTGAAAAATAAAAACTTTTTCCAAAAAAAAATTGTTGATTTTTTTTTAAGTTGGTAAAAAATTAGGCAAGCTGCGTTTTTTAACCTACTTCTAAAAGGAGGAGGTTCTCAATTCGTCGGAACCTTCTTTTTTTTTTTTTATATGTATGTTCCCCGATTACTCGAAGATGGCTGGACCGAAATTTTTTTTTGTTTGAAAGGGTATACTTCTTTAAATTTCGCCAATATCAATCAAATTCAAAAGCATTTTTAACAATCAAACCATTTACTGCATGATGCTTTACGGCACTGATGAATTGTCAATAAGTCGGTTAGTTATTAAGAAAGTTGAAGCCAGTTTCCCATTCCAAAATGTAGATCATATGGAGAAGAACGGCCAAGAAAATCCAAGACACTCTTTTAAATCAACATACATTTAACAAAATCCTGGTTGCCCCTGGCAATTAGGAAATGACCAGTCTCAACAGACGACGCCCTCTCACGAAAATGACTTGAATTGCGTCTTGTCCTTGCGTGGATGGATGGAGAGCGATAGGAATGATTTGAAAGATAAGGGAGTGAATGGACAAACATCCAACTTATAAATGAATGAAGGAATGATAACGTGACGGTTGGTTGACAGGGGAAACGGGAAGAAGAAACGTGTCGCGCTGACTTCAAGTAAGATTTGACAAGGGGAGGAAGATGATGATGATGATCAATGTCAATTCCGTCTTATAATTCAAAATCCGTGTTTACTGAAACCAGCTCACAAGGTTATTAAGGGCAAATACCGCCCCTTTTTCCTTCCAAACCTCCCTAATCTTGTGCGTTCTCTGGCCATGTTGGCCATAGTGACAATCTTTGCCCATCTCTCCGAGTGTATTAGCGCGACGTGTCCAGCCCACTCGCACTTCAGCCTGGTTATTTTTTCTCCAACATCCGTTACTTGAGTTATGGAGCGCAAGGTGGTGTTTCTAACACGGTTTGTGCGCTTAGAAACACCACCTTGCGCTCCATAACTCAAGTAGAGATGTCAGCATCAACTGTTGGGGTCCGCAAGGGCCGATGCCTGCCAGGGGTGCGGGTTGTTCGAAAGAGATACCGTGGCCCCTGGTACACAGGCAACTGAAGGAACAAGGGTGGGTTTTTAGTCAGAAAAAGTCTGACACGCTTTCCTGCTCCACCCAGAGCGGGAGAAGTTATTTGATGATTTCCCACCCACAAAGAAAAAAAAAAAACGCTTGACAGCTGATGCGTTCTGTTGCTCGTCGGCTAATCTTGAGAGTTTTGTTATTCAGTCTTCATCTTTGCTCACCTCCTGGTTCAGATTTTGTTCAACTGTCTAAAAAGCGATGATCATTAGAAGTGTTTTTGGACTTTGAGGAGTTAGACTCCGGACTAAAATGACGGATGTTGATATTAAAAGAAATCCTAGATTGTTTCATTAGCAGTAACGATAGTCTGAAACATTTACAAAATAACGTTTTGTAAAAGCCATACTATGGTTTGATAACGTACTATATTCAGAATTATTATTTTAATAATGTAGCTATGAGGAAATACTTGCTTTTTAATTAATTAAGTATTGAGATTTTGAGGGAATCCGTCCGGGGATATTTTTTTAACATGTTTGACGTTATAAAACATTACAGTTAGAATCTTTAACTTTTTCTTGCTTTTTGTGTCTGTTTCTGATCGATTTTCTGAAAGACATGTGTTGATGATTTTCATTATTATCCTTACATAGTATAAAACAAAGTTGCTTTTCGTGTTCGTACGCTTATATCTTTTAAACTACGCAAGGGATTTTGATGTGGTTTTTATCAGTAGACAGAGTAGTGATTGAAGAGGAAGGTTTATATGTATAATACACCGACCTCCGCGCGGGCGAAGCCGCTGGAAAAAGCTAGCAAGTCTGTAAACAAATAATAATTGTTAGGGCAACAAATCATATTTACGTCAACAAACAACGTGATACTTCACTTCAACATACAACAAACGTAAGAAATTTGCCTCAATTTAGACCATCAGCTGCCAGTTCAGTGCAACTGGATTCAGCTGAATACCAGTACTGTACATGGAGTAACTGCCTCTCTGTGGGTAATACGATATTCCTTGGTAAAACATTGACCCGTAACGACTATCAAAGATCCGCAAATGACAGCCGGAACTTTATTTATTTATTTTATTTATTTATTTATCAAGGTACACCAACAGCTTCTGTGTATAATGTATTATATGTATTGCGGTTAATAGCTTTGGACTTACACAGTCGCCAATTACAGGTTAACCAACAATTTTATGAGTAAGTAATAACACACAGTAATAATAAAATAAAGACTGGAATAAAAATAAAAACGGCTAACTACTTCTTGAACTTAAGATTAATAACAAAAACGAAAATAAAATTACAGGACTTTACAATACTTATTGCAATTTTTCCCCACTTACTTAAGACTAAAAATTAAACAATACCTTTAAATTGAAATAAATAAAAATGAGAATGAGATCATAATGTAAAGTATATCTTCTAAAATAAAGAGTATGAAAAGGTAAAAGTTACCAAAATTTACTAACCTAACAAATTATCATTGCATTTGCGAGACTTCAGTATTTTGGCTTTAAGAATTTTAATGGAATCATGGTGTAAGTCGACATCTGGTACTATTTTTATCAAAGAATTCATCTCTGCACAGATTCTGTTCAGTGGTGAGTTTACCCCAATATTTGTCTTGGATGCTTGAGTGTGGAATACATTAGTAACAGGATGTCTGGGTATTTTGTAAGGAACTTTTAGTCCAATAAGCTCAACTAATTTGTCACAGTCTGATTTATTATTGACCAATTTGTAGAGGAATATTAGATCCTGTGTGAGCCGACGGTCGCGCAGAGAATCCATATTGTAACATCGGACACGTTGTTTATATGGACACCGGGGAGATATTTTACCGAAGGCATATGCTAGATGTTTAGTGAAGGCCCTCTGAATGCTTTCGACTCTTTGTGAGTGTACTACGTAGTGCGGATTCCACACCACGCTCGCAAATTCAAGTTGGCTCCGAACTAAGGCATTGTATAACACAATTTTAGTTCTAGCCAGCTTGAAACCTTTAGTGTTTCTCTTAAGAAATCCAAGTAACCTTGCTGATTTCGTGACGATGCTATCAATATGACTTCTGAAGTTAACTTTATCATCCATGATGACACCCAGATCTCGAACTTCGTTAACAGATTCTAATAATGCTCCTTTTATATTATATGAGACAGCACTGGATTGTTTTTTCCTACTGAATCGAATATGGCTACATTTTTGGACATTAAGTTTCATGCGATTCAAGTGGCACCACTGCTCAATCCTATCTAAATCTTCTTGAATTAAAGTAACATCTATATTTGAATTGATAGTTCTATAAATTTTAAGATCATCGGCAAACATTAAATATTTACAATGATGGATGTGATCTATAATGTCGTTGATGAAGAGCGAAAACAGAACTGGTGCAAGATGAGATCCCTGAGGAACTCCTGAATCAGCAAAGTATGGGTAAGACTCATAACCATTTACTACAAGAATTTGTGATCTACGAGATAGATAAGACGAAAACCAGTTTAATAGTGAGCCATGTATACCATTGTATTCCAACTTCGACAGCAGCAGAGAATGATCAACTTTATCAAACGCACTGCTAAAGTCCGTGTATACAGCATCTACCTCTAATCTTTTGTCAAGAGCTAGAGTTACGTTTGTTACAAACTCGACAAGATTCGTTTCCACGCTGCGACCAGCTTTAAAACCATGTTGATTTGGTGAGATAATTTTATCAATATGGCGAGTGATGACCGGACAAACAAGAGACTCGAAGATTTTAGGAAAGCATGATAAGATTGAGATGGGGCGGTAGTTTTTAACATTTGCAGGATCACCTTTTTTAAATACCGGGACTATTCTTGCACTTTTCCATACCTCAGGAAAGATTCCTTCTTCAAGAGAGGAATTAAAAATTACTTGCAGTGGTAAGGAGAGAACATGGCTGCATCGTTTAATAAACGAAGGCGGTATAGAATCCGGCCCAGGGCCTTTTGAGGCGTCTATGTGTTTCAGTTTATTAAAAACTTGTTTTTCCGTAAATTTAACAGTGCCTATGACACTGTCAATACCCGAAAAGCCATTGGAAGTATTGTTAGGAGTAGCGGGGTTTCGACTAAAGACAGATACGAATTGATCCGCAAAAAGGTTTGCGATTTCAGGACCACTGCTAGCTATTCTATCATTCATAAACATGTCAGCAGGTATGCAAGATTCCCCATGACGTTTATCTTTTATAAAACGCCAGAATGCTTTAGGGTTCTTTGGAATATCACTTTCAATTTTATATTTATATGCATTATAGCAGTTATTTATTAACGTATGACAGCGACTACGGAGTAGTTCAAAGGTGAGCCTATCCCGGGGATTATTGTATTTTCGGTATTTATGTCTGAACTTCTCTTTTTCAGAAAGAGCCTTAATAAGCGAGTCCGTATACCAAGGCGGAAATTTTGACTTTTTCTTTGTATATTTCGGTATAAAATTATCGATAGCGCTCTGCAGTACCCCGTAAAAGGTCTTGACCCTTTCATTAACATCAACACATTTATGAAATGCATTATTCCAATTAATATTTTTAAGATATACTAGGATTCGTTCGTAGTCAGCTTTAAAAAAATTGTGACCGGAGCGATGTATTGTTTTTAATTGTTTAACGTTAGAGATTGGAATTGAGACAAGTAAGTTTGGGTGATGAGAGTCCAGTTTACTTAGAAGATCATTAGGCTTGGTAACTGTTACATCAGATATGTTGCTTAAAACTAGGTCTAAAACTCTGCAGTCAGCATTAGGGACATTATTAAACTGATGGAGTTCATTAATTGACAAAAAGTCTACCAGCGAGTAACCCAGTGAATTTTCGTAGTTTGAAGGTGAAAGAAAACGGTCATCGTCTCTCCTGATCCAGTCGATAAAACCCAAATTAAAGTCACCAAGAATCACAACATCGTCAACATTATTTATCACGTTGTTAACATTATTTAAAAAGCATTGTAGAGAGTCTAGTTTAACAGGAGGAGGCATGTAGATAACACAAAGTGCAATTTTTTTTGTACAATTGTTAACAGTAAAATCCACACATAACCATAAATCTTCCAAATCACTCTCCCAGTTTTTAATTCTTGCTGATTTGATTTTATTACTAACCGCAACCATAACGCCACCCCCATCTTTCTTGGATGCCTTAGAACTTAACCTATCTCTACGATATACTACGTACCGGGAGTCAATGAACTCGCCATTTTTAATGTTAGGATTTAGCCAAGATTCAGTAAATGCTAATACATCATAGCTAGTGAGCAAAATATTTTTAAAAATTTCTTCAGTCTTAGTTCTCATTCCACGTACATTTTGATAATAAATATCAAGCATTGCGAATACAATAACGCTAAGAACATTTTTATATAAACAAAAACTAAATCTAAAAAGTGACGTTGGTGGTTTTCATAAGATTCAAACTATCCTAAACTAACGGCTTAACGTGCTCGCCGAGGCCGAGGGGTCTTGGTATATAAAAATAGTCAACCATCCACGGACCAACCGCGACAAGCGTAGCTTAACTTGATCGATCGACCCGTGCGGTTGTTATTTTAATTTAGAATATTTGGATGACCGAGCTTTGCTTGGTTTTTTTTTTGGTTTGACGTTTTCTAAAAATGAAACCTAGCTAGATGGATTTATCGTCCCCGAAACCCCCCTGCATACAAAATTTCATGAAAATCGTGGGAGCCGTTTCCGAGATTCAGATTATATTTCTACAAGAATTGCTCGTTTAAAGGTATTACTAGATCATCATCATCATATCAGCCGAAAGACGTCCACAGCTGGACATAAGCCTCCCTGAAAAGGGGGGGATTTTCCATAATCGCCACGCTTGGCAGGCGGGTTGGCTATCGCAGTATGGTTGTAAAATGTATAGAGAACGCTGCTGCCCATTCTCTAGTGAGTCCCTTAGTCGCCTTCTACGACACCCACGGGAAGAAATAGGATGGTGCTATTCTTTTACGTCCAGCACCACACGGAACTCGGACGGGTCGTTAGTCCATTGAATATTTTTGTTTAATTACACGTTCCCTGTGGCTAGTTATCTACCCACAGAGCTTACATACGGCAAAAAGTGAAAACGTAATCAAAATCTCATTTATTTTAAATGTCAAGTAAAAGTAAACAATAATACACGCACGTACAATACATATTGCACAACTAATGTAACTGCTTGTATCTGCCACTTTGTAAAGTAATGGCATTCAACTGTATCCGATTAGACTATAAGCTGACCTCGATGATGATGAGATCTAACTCATCATCTGCCTAGCCTTTTCCTAACTATGTTGGGGTCGGCTTCCAGTCTAAACGGATCCAACTGAATGCCAGTATTTTACATAAAGCGACTGTCTATCTGACCTCCACAACCCAGTTACTGGGTAATACGATACCCCTTGGTGAGACTGGTTGTCAGACTTTCGGGCTTCGGACGACCCGTAACGACTGTCAAAGATCCACAAATGACAGCCGAGACCAACGTCTTAACATGCTTTCCGCGGCACGGAGGAGTCTTGGTATGTAAAGATGGTCACCCATCTATGGAATAACCGCGGCACCCGTAGCTTAACCTGATCGATCGACCCGAGGCTGTCAGTACTTACCCACAAGCTCTGACGAGATCTAACTTCATCATCATCTACCTAGCCTTTTCCCAACTATGTTGGGGTCGGCTTCCAGTCTAACCGGATGCAGCTGAATGCCAGTATTTTACATAAAGAAACTGCCTATCTGACCTCCACAACCCGGTTGCTGGGTAACACGATACCCTTGGTAAAACTGGTGGTCAGACTTTCGGGCTAAGATGGCTGAGATCTCTCACTCATCCTACTATCCTACTATCCTACTTCCTACTTCCTACTAATATCACAATATTATAAATGTGAAAGTTTGTCACGCAAATACGGCTGATCGGATTTGGATGAAATTCGGCACACAGATAGTTTATAACCTGGATTAACACATTGGATACTTTTTATCCCGATAGTACGTTCCCGTGGGATAATTTTCGACCTCCACGCGGGCGAAGCCGCTGGCAAAATTATGAATAGTCTAGTCTAGTCATCAATCATTATGAATTGCTATTTAAATTGGTACTGCTGCTTGCGAAGCTGCTGTCGCTGCTTTTAAAGCGAAAGTAATCTTCAAATCTTTGTTCGAAGGCATACTATTCTATCAACGACTACTTAAACGATAAGAATTGTTGGTCGCTGTGATTAACTCAAGACAACGTTTGTGTTCTTTCACCAGAATTAGCTTAACTACTGACAGGTCATATGAATTACTTCATATAGTTGTTTATTTAACTTGACTGCATTAACAATTTTTTTTAAATTTTTATTAATTAAATTTTCATTTATTGAATGTTAATTATATGCTATTATTGTATAGAATCAAGTTCTTCTAACATAACAGACAGCTGTGCTGCTGGGGAGTTTGTTGCGCCACTTCTTCTTCCCAGCTAAAGCACTAGGAAGTGGTGAAGGGCAGGCGTTTTGGGGGACTGTCTTATGTAATTTTGATGTTCAAAAAGTGCTGACTCTCAGCCTAATTTGAATAAATGACTTTTGATTTTGCTCTCTTGAACAATAAAGTTTTTAGTATTTTTGTGTGACATACTGTTGTCACAACATACTGGGCTGGCTTGCTCTCAAAATTATTATAATCACAAAACTAAAAGTGAAATGCAATTAAAACCTCATTTGGTATGAATGCCAGGTAAAAGTGAGGTATTATATGGCTGTGCGTGAGTGGACAAATGAGTGTAATTTGTATGGGGTTTATGTAATACACTCTATGTACAATATGGTGTTATTATGTTATCTAATATCTTTGTGCTGAGGTGAACAGAGGAATTAATTTGTTGTTCTAGCCCTTTCCTTTCTTTTTAATTTAAGACTAGCTTTTGCCCGCGGCTGCGCCCGCGCGGATGTCAGTTATCGCGTAAAATAGTAGCCAAGTACTTCTCCATATCCCAGGCTACCATCATCGTCATCATCATATCAGCTGAAAGACGTGCACTGCTGGACATAAGCCTCCCCCAAAAAAGGGGGATTTGCCATAATCGCCACGCTTGGCAGGCGGGTTGGTGATCGCAGTATGGTGGTCAAATGCATAGAGAACGCTGCTGCCCAGGCTATATCTCTGGCAAATTCTATGACGATGGGTTCAGCGGTTTAGGCGTGAAAGCGTAACAGACAGATAGACATCTTAGTTACTTTCGCATTTATAATATTAGTATCTAAGATGATGTTGATTCTACTGTTTTTGATCGATTTGTATGCTAGTCGCGTGAATTTCTTGTTTTAACTATAGCTTTTTTTTTTTTGTAAAACCGACGTAAAATTTCTGCGCTGGGTGGTCTAGAATGATATGCTGAATTCATGGTTACAGTTTGCGCACTGGATAAAAACTTACCCTGTATATATGTTACACGCAACTTCCTAATTTTTTTTTCATTCATAAGAACCTTCTGACCATATCAAAAGAAATAGCAAAATTGGTCAAGCCGTTCACGTGTGATGCAGTGACCAAGGGAAATAATATCAGCTCGCATAAGAATTGTTTAGTAACCCTGTAACTCGCTGGCTTCGCAATAGCAGCATGGCCGCGACCAGGTTACATTGCTCGCAGAGCAGATGACCGATGGGGCCGATAGGTTCTGGAGTGGCGACCGCGTACGCAGAGTTGGAAGGCCTCCCGCACGGTGAACGGATGATATTGTGAAGGCCGCAGGAATCCGCTGGATGCGAGAAGCACAGAACCGGTCGAAATGGCGGTGATTGGGGGAGGCGTATGTCCAGCAGTGGACGTCTTTCGGCTGAAATGATCTTGATTAATTACTTTATAGTATCAAGGATACTGAACATATCTGATAATACGATGATGAGAGGTACTTAACTTATCGTTATAATTAAAAATCTGTAATATTTAGCCGTTATACAACTTTATTGTTAGGCTGAGGCTACATTAGACCGCGACGCGACCTGCGACACATGAGCGATTAAAACAAATAAATGAATGCTCACGTATATGGCTACACCGTACATCAAATATTACTAGCGATCTTTAATTTCTTTAAGCGATCGGAACAACATTACTGTAATCACGGCATCGGCAATCAAGATATCAGCGTAATCGCTTATTCATGCTAATTCGTTGTGTAGCATGTGTACTGTAGCCACGTCATTGCCGAATATACGCCGGATTTTCGCATATAATGTAGCCATACCATGTTTATCTCGTTTCGCTCTTCCAGTCGCATCGCAAATCGCTACCTACTGTAGCCTCAGCCTTACTGTTAGTAGCAGTATCTTCATGGTCTGGTTGTTCAAGAGCTGAGAAGAATATTATGTAGGTACATTACTAAATTGTACTTACAGTTATTTAAGTAGTATGACCAATATATACATACAAATGAATGAAATGTAAGTGTATCGGTTATAATGCCAACATAACAGCAACATCTTTTTACTCATCATCATACTCCAGTCCTTATCCCAATTTATTTGGGGTCAACGCAAGATGGCATTGTCTTCCACATTTCTCTACTAGTCGTCATCTCCGTAGTCACACCCTGTCAAACCATATCATCATTCACACAGTCCATCACCATCGATATGAAAAGTACACTTTGTAAACAAGCATATTACAAATTAGAGGATTATATCCAAGATAAGAATGCTTGGAAACATGCTGGTCCTGCTACATAGGACAATCTAGAGTCTAGACAAAATCAAACTGGTTACTAATTGAATTATGTAATTAATTATATCTATGACATTGATTACACTCAGTGATTACTTTAACTCACACACTGACTGATTACATACTTGTTAATATTCTAGGAAAATTGTATATTTACTTTTACAATGTTTGTAAATATGTGGGCACCATGTATCTATCATAAAATTAATTTATCTGTAATTGCTTCAATT
Source organism: Polymixis lichenea (assembly GCA_949091785.1). Taxonomy (NCBI): domain Eukaryota; kingdom Metazoa; phylum Arthropoda; class Insecta; order Lepidoptera; family Noctuidae; genus Polymixis; species Polymixis lichenea. Next base: position 12,509,484 of record OX420959.1, read on the forward strand.
TCATTCTTTTTACCTATTTTGGTACAGCAATTTTGTTCTGGAAGCATCGTTTTCACACATAATTGTACAATGAATGTATGTCAAACATTGTAGTTAAATAATTTTAAAAGAGTAACGGTGGAGTTTCTTGCCCATTCTTCTCCTTACGAAACTACATTTTGGAAGGGGCGACTAGAATCAATTCTATTTTAATGTAAATGTTGACGTTCAAAAGTGCCTTTTAAGTGCCTATTTGAAATAAATGCTTTGACTTTGACTTTGACTTTGACATCCATCGTTTCTTTGGTCCCTACTCTTATAGCCATCGACATTCATACTCAAGACTTTCCTCACGAAATTTTCCTCATTCCTCCGTATCACATGCCCATTTCATGAAAACCGATTTCCACACAACTTTTCAGTAATCGGTTCTACTTTCAGGCTTCCTCTGATGTACTCATTTCATATTCACATTCGTATAACGCCACACATCCCTCTTAACATTCTCATGTCGGGTACATGCAGTTGCCTTACATTCAACCCTTTTGTGGCCCAATATCCACTTTTATACCCACTAAGTGCATATAAAAGTATGTAATGATACTTTAAACAAAAAACTTTTTTTTTTTTTATCTGTCTTCGGCTAATCTCTGAAACGGTTGGACCGATTTTAACAGGACTTCCACTGGCAGATAGCTGATTTTATAATAAGTAACATAGGCTACTTCCTTCCTCCTGGTATCACATTCCCGTGGGATAATTTCTGTCACCCACGCGGGCAAAGTTGCGGGCAAAAGCTACTACAGAAAAAAACTTACGTCTTTCTTTCAAAGTAATTATTTTTCCACCAGCAGGCTTAGCATGACGCTTTCTATTTCTACTCTACTGTAGAATAGAAATCGCTTGTCTACATTTCTCGGTACAAAACTGTCAATTGTCTACACGGAAACGTAATTTTTGTCCACTCTACCGTCGACAAAATGCTTCTCTACGGTTCTCGTGCTAAGCCTGCAGGTTTCGCCAGCGGCTTCGCCTGTTTGGAGGTCGGAAATTATCCCACTGTCGTCCTTTAACTAGAAAGGCGTTAAAGCCCTAAATGTTGTTTCCGAGAAAATAGCAAAAAACGCGTAAATCGTTATTTCTTAAAAACTGTGAAGGTCGCTGCAGACAGCAGCGTGGCGCAGCGGAACGGGACGGCGATGCGACGCACAGCTGTTGTAATGTACTAGATCTTACGGACGACGCCACACAGAGCCGTCGCGTCACGTCGCGCCGAGCGGGACGGCTCTGTGTAGCGTCCGTAAGATCTAGTACATTACAACTGCTCAGCGTCGCGTCACCGTCCCGTCCCGCCGCGCCACGCCCGCTGTGTACAGCGACCTCGATACTTACGTTACTCAAATCAAATCAAAATATTTTATTTCACATAAACCTGCAAGGGCACTTATGAAACGTCAGAAGCTAGGTGCACGGTTCCAGTTTGTCGCTTCCTATGGAGAAAAGCCGGTAAGAAAACTGATTGTAGGACACATCAATTGATATTTCTTTCTGTTTATCCTAAAGGATCCTTTCCAGTTAACGGCCTACAAACTTTATCTTGGAAACTATTTGTAAAAATGTTTGTTAGACAGAAATATAGAGTCAAAGTCAAAGTCAAAGTCAAAGCATTTATTTCAAAAAGGCACTTTTGAACGTCAACATTTACATTAAAATAGAATTGATTCTAGTCGCCCCTTCCAAAATGTAGTTTAGTATGGAGAATAATGGGCAAGAAACTCCACCGTTACTCTTTTAAAATGATTTAACTACAATATTTAACATACATTCATTGTATAATTATGTGTGAAAACGATGCATCCAGAACAAAATTACTAAGTATACCAAAATAGGTAAAAAGAGAAATTTGAACTCTCTTAGATTCTATTAAAAAGTAAAATTTGATCAAGTGAGGGTTAATGCCTTTGTAGTTAAAGGACGGCAGCCCACGGGAACGTACTATCGGGATACAAAGTATGTTATATGTTAATCCAGGTTATAAACTATCTGTGTGCCAAATTTCATCCAAATCCGTTCAGCCGTTTTGGCGTGATTGAGTAACAAACATCTAAATATTCAAACATACAAAGTTTCACATTTATAATACAAAAAATGGTCGGAATAGTAAGTAGGATTCATAATTTCGTTTCAAAATAAACATACGATAGTCCCCTTCAGTTAAAAATAACCAGACATGTTCTAAAAATAACTCAAGAGAGTAGGAATGTCAAAAACATATGGTACAGATCTTTTGTTGCTTATTTGTAGATAAGTGTATCATGTTGGTGCGGGTTGTTCGAAAGAGATACCGTGGCCCCTGGCACACCGGCAACTGAAGGAACACGGGTGGGTTTTAGTCAGTAAAAGTCTGACACGCCCTCCTGCTCCACCCAGAGCGAGAGAAGTAATTTGATGATATCCCACCCAAAAAAAAAAGTGTAAGATGTTCTAAGAGGGATGCTGCGTTCTAGTGGTCTTAGGAAGGAAGTGGTGTCGGGTTTGGGGTGAAAAAGTGTGTCTGTTTATTGTTAAGTTTTTATTGTAAAAGGATGTTGTGGAGTGAAAACAGAAGATAGGGAAATGGAACCTTGAGCTCGATTTTGCAGAATAAAAAAAACATTTTTTTTTTGTCAAATATGACAAGACAGGAATGCCACCTGCTAAGACACACTGGGCTCTAATTCTGTATCGTTATAATGATTCCTCGCGGAATCTTACTACGTTCGAACTACGGCAATATCGTGTTTTGTAGAAACCAATGTAGCGGTATGGAATCGAAATGTCATAATTCTGTATGTTCCAAGACAATTTGTCGATATTTATTAGCAGATGTCGTGTGTGATCTAAGAAATTGACATGGTTTCGAAGTAAGGAATCGTTAAGTGGTCATAGTGAGTAAGGGCCCTGAGCTGTATACCTAGAATAAAACCAAACACTTTGTTTGGTTTTCTGTTTCTTTGATTGTTTGAACGCGCTATTCTCTGGAACTACCAGTCGGATTTGAAAATATTTTTTTCTGATGATATCCTTAGAAAGGATATTAAATAGGCCATTTATTTATCATCAGTCTACAACCCTAAGGAGCCGAGCAAAAAGAAAAATAGTCTAAACCATGCTAAGCTAAAACAAAGTAGCTAAAACAATTTATGCGATAGCAGCAATCGCGGTTGATTTGCTGTCATTTTTCGAAGAGTTCCGTTGTCTGTCTCCGAAACTCATCATCAGATCTAAATGAAATTGAAATGGGACCATTTCGGAATAAACCCCATCTGAACAAAAAAAGAATTTTACAAATCCGCTTATACAGGATAAGTTTTTATCCAGCGCGCAAACTGTAATGACGCGGTCAAATGTACGAAACAGCTAGTTTTTTTTTTTAATTGCGGACGAAAAATTTCTGCGCTGGCGGGTTTAGAATGATTATGTTGAATTCATGGTTACAGTGTGAGCACTGGATAAAAACTTATCCTGTATATGACGGAGTTATGCCCGAACATATTTTTTTTTTTTAAAAACATACCGAATTGATAACCTCCTTTTTGAAGTCGGTTAAATAGCGCGGGCGGGCTATGGGTCGAGGGACTAATAAATTTCACACGTTCAAAGTTGCGGACAGAAACAAGTTGTTTATGCAAGATGTAACAAAAATGTGATATATTTTATGAATGAGTATGAACAACATTTAGCACCAAAATATCTCTGAATTTAAGTAAAATATCCAGTTTTTTGGCACGTTTTATTTCCATTGATCAGCTGTTTTATCCCTAGCAGGCTATTTTAAGATCATCATGTCAGTATGATTACTGTCGCCCGTCTCCGAAACGGCTGTACTGCATTAATTGTAGTTTTTATGTTAACAAACTCAAGTGAAAGTGCGTATACAATCTTGATTATGTATTTGTGTTGTAATTAAACTGTACCATTAAATTAATTGTTGTTACATAATTTGAAAGGCTACGGAATGGTAAAGTATTGATATTATGATATTTTCTTGTAAGTGCATTATTTATGGCAATCATACAATATAATTAGCCTATAATGTTCCCACAGCTGCGACACAGGCTCCTCTCTGTGAGAGGGAGTGGGCCGTAATCCACCACGCGGGCCCAGTGCGGGTTGTTAGATGTCACATGTCTTCGAATTTTTTGTTCTAGGACATGCCGGTTTCCTCACGATGTTTTCCTTCACCGTTTTGAGAGCATTGGTGATGAAATAATCATCATCATTTCAGCCGATAGACGTCCACTGCTGGGCATAAGCCTCCCCAAAAAAAAAGTGGGTTTTGCCATAATCGCCACGCTTGGCAGGCGGGTAGGCGATCGCAGTATGGTGGTAAAACACACAGAGAACGCTGCTGTCCATTCTCTAGTAAGTCCCTTAGTCGCCTTCTACGACACCCACTGGAATAAATGGGAATGTGATGAAATAATTTACACAAATTACAGGGATCCATTTTTAGGGATAAATAAATCTGCCTAGCCTTTTCTCAAATATATTGGGGTCGGGTTCCAGTCTAAAGGAATACAGATGAAAGAGCGACTGCCTATCTTCTCCACAACTGAGTAATACGATATCTCTTGGTAAGACTGGTTGCCAGACTTTCGAGCTTCTGACTTATGATTCCGACAATTTCAGAGATATGTATTTTCACGAAATTGTTGTAAAAAAGTCATTGAACGCCTTTTTTAAACGACTTAAAAAAGGAGGAGGTTCTCAATTCGACTGTTTTTTTTTTACGTTTGTTACCTCATATCTTTCTACTGGGTGAACCGATTTTTATGATTCTTTTTTATTTGAAAGCTCGTGCTTCCCGTGTCCCATTTCAATTTCATATAGATCTGATAATGCGTTTCGGAGACAGACAACGGAACTCTTCAAAAAATAACAGTAAATAAACCGCGATTGCTGCTATCGCATAAATATGTATGACCGCATGATGCAATATGACCCCAAGGATGAAGAAAATTCGAATTAGTGGGGTAGGTAGGTACTATAACTAAATAGTGAAAAATAAAAACTTTTTCCAAAAAAAATAACCGACTTCCGAAAAAACACTACAAAGAGAAAAATATCTTTAATTTCGGAAGGCGGTGACAAAAAATTTAAATACATATCCAATGTCACCGCCTTTCGAAATTCCAGTCGTTTCGAATATTAGTCGAAACAAACAGACGTTTTTTTCGGCTAATATTCGAAACGACTGGACCGATTTTACCACTGATGTTATAAGAAGTAATGTAGGCTACCTTCATTTTACAAAAATAAGTAGGGTTCCGCCCAAAAAAATGAAAACCCATCTAATTTGTTTTCTGACATGCACGTGAAAGAAGTCGCGTCTACGGGCACAGCTGTAACATTATCATCACATTGATTAGTAATTAAACCCAGTGTTCAATTACTCTCATTGTTTCCGTTATTATGAGAACTTTCCATTTATTTACTCGTGAACCTACATAATTTATTTTAACATCCTCTGTTTGTAATAAATGTTCCATTATATGCTAGGGTGTGACAATTTGAGACTTGTAGACGGTTAAAACGTGAGATGAATGATTTTATTTCTGTAAGTAGGTTTGTACAAACACTTTTACACGTCAATCATATTTTTAAAACTACATGAGGTCGGCGATTCCTATCTGACTACTCTGAGAAGAAAGGCCGAAACAAACTCAGAGGTCACAGTTTCTTAAAGTCCAGACATCATTCTGGTCAGATCATGTGAAGACCATGTGGATTGGTGTCTGAAATGGTGTTTTGAAGAACGTAATATAATGGAAAAGAAATTGCTTAGATGGTTTGGTCATGTCGGGAGGATTGTGAGTGGAAACGCCCTAGAACATAATATTATAGTGACCTTTTTGGTGATGTTCTGCGGGAAGATCAGGCGCGTAGTACTCGCAACCGGCGCGTGCGTGGATGACCAGATTGATGGAGCTTATGATCCTTCCTCTATCAAGAATTGGGCTATCAAATACAAAATGATAATTACAGGGATTACTCACCATGAGCAAACTTAAAAAAAAAATACCTCCACGTAGAGCGGGAGAAGTTATTTGATGATTTCCCACGATCAAAAAAAAAAAAAAACCTTATCCCGATTTCCCTAATAATATTATAAATGCGAAAGTAAATCTGTCTGTCTATCTGTCTGTAGCGCTTTCACGCCTAAACCGCTGAACCGATCGTCATGAAATTTTGCCAGAGATATAGCCTGACATATGGAGAAGGATATAGGCTACTTTTTTACGCGATAACCGTCATCCACGCGGGCGAAGCCGCTGCCAAAAGCTAGTAATATAAAAGTTTAGATTTAGATTAGATCTTTATCCAATACTATAGTACCTACTTACTAGGTTTTGTTTATTTTTTCATAAGCAGAAACGTTATCAATATAACATTTCTTGTTGTCAATAGGTATCTATTCAGCACTTGTAATGTACGTAAGGAGATAGTCTTATTAATTATCAATAATTTATCTTAATATAAGTTGATCTCTGAACTTAGGAGATCAATAATACACGTGTTTTTGGATGCCTCCGCGTACGCAGTTTGTTTTGGCTTTTAGTTGAACATTGCATCTGTTCTGACTGGAATTTGACCCCAAATTTAATTAAGTGGAGATTATAATTGCCTAAAACAATCCCAGTGTATGCCTCTGTTCATATCTAGAGTCTTCCTATTTGCGACAATACCTCGCTATGCTTACCAACTTCTGGTCTGCATTTTAGAACTCGTCTGCTAACGATACTCCGAGAGACATGGTTGGCCATTAAAGGTCTCTATGTTGGCAATTCTAGTTCTTTTTACCTGACTGCGCCAGAAGGAGGGTTATGTTTTTCGAGAGTATGTATGTATGTATGTATAATTGTTTGGCACGCTCTGCAGCCTGAACGGCTTGATGGATTTTAGCTTGAGAGGTGTCGTTAGATTCGTATTTACTGTGAGAGTGACACTGGGTATATCAAAATAATAAAAAAACAAAATGGCGGATTTTTGGCGCCAAATTCAAATGTTTGGCACGCTCTGCGGCCTGAACGGCTGGACGGATTTTAGTTTGCGAGGTGTCGTTAGATTCGTATTTACTGTGAGAGTGACACTGGGTATATCAAAATAATAAAAAAAACAACAAAATGGCGGATTTTTAGCGCCAAATTCAAATGTTTGGCGCGCTCTGCGGCCTGAACGGCTCGATGCATTTTAGTTTGCGAGGGGTCGTTAGATTCGTAATTACTGTGAAAGGGATATCGTAATAAAAAAATAAATAAAAAACGGTAATTTAAAAAAATTAAAAACCCGACTGCTTTTCTGAGTATTCATAGAAAAACCCTAAAACAAGAAAGTCGTTGTAACCGACTGTACTTAACTTAAGAATCGCCAGTTGCTAAGGCGATGCTTATAAGCAGATAAATTGTAGCAGTTGGGACCCATTCTAGAAATGGAGGCTTAGTGAATTGAGAGCACATACCTATATTACATTGCAGATTACTTCAATCTACTGACTAGACGGCTGACTTTTTTTCTGTCAATTTCTTTTCAAATCTTCCCATCCTTAAAACTCGAAAGCGCACTAAGAAACCGGCGGAGGATCTAAATAAAATGAAAAGAGAGAGTAGACCACTCCAGGTCGAGCAGTGATGGCCCAGTGATATCGGCCCGGACTTTGGTCGTGAGTTGAATTCGAACCCAGGCAGATATCAAAACGGTGAAGAAAAACATCGTGAGGAGACAGCGGCATGTACTAGAACCAAAATGTCGAAGACACGTGACATCCACAAACCCGTACTGGGCCCGCGTGATGGATGACCCACTCCCTCTAACAGAGAGGAGGCTTGAGTTCCAGCAGACGGAACATTATAAGCTGATTATTAGGTACTCCACAAACGGGCATGATTTGTCCCAGATTTTTCCATTCAACAATAAGCAGATAGTCTTATCTTCTCTAATCAGATTGAAAACCAATCTAGTGGATGATCGGTCATAAAATCTAGATATGTCAGAAAGGTCTAGGTTTTATCTAAGTTCAGTCTAGCCCTTGAACTCTTTTATCTATGACATTGTATCTTGTACTAATTGATTTGTTTGTTTTGATTCGAAAAAGGGTCAATACTTTGAAAATATTATGGATTAGCTAAGAATAGTCAAGTAGCAATATCTTCTCGTCCCAAATACTGCAGTAACTCAAGACGAAAGTCTTTGATCAGGTCGTGTTGGCACTGAAACGTGGTCGCTCACAATGGGCCTTATTAGAAGGCTTAAAGTCACTCAAAGGGCAATGGAGAGCGCTATGCTTGTAGTTTCCTACGTGATCGAATAAGGTGTGAAGAGATCCGCAGGAAAACCGAGGCAACCGACATAGCCCTAAGAAATGCCAAACATAAGTGGCAGTAGGCAGGGCACATTGCTCGCAGAACCGATAGCCGATGGGGCCAGACGGTTCTGGAGTGGCAATCGCGTACCGGAAGCCGTAGGGTTGAACGGCCTCTGACAAGGTGGACCCAACCTTGTGAAAACCTCAGGAATTCGCTGGATGCAAGAAGCACAGAACAAGTCGACGGCGATGGTGGCGATGCTTAGGAGAGGACTACGTCCAGGAGTGAACGTCTTTTGACTGGAATGATGAGCCGAATGGCGTGCTGTAGGCTGATGATAAATGTGGGTTCAAGTGTAATTACAGGCACTTACTTCATGACACATCTTTAGTCTCGCGTTGACAATAAATCTGCGGTTTCTCTGCTATAGTTAAAGTCCATTTGCGGCTAGCCCGCCTGTTTTGGGAATCTATCTATATATTAATACGTGAGGCACAAACCGTTCGGCGCTCCAATTGGTCCGTCACCAATCCAGGGCCAATCGGAGCGCCAAACGCGCTCGAAGCGTTTGATCGAGATGGTTAAATGAAACTCACACTAAGGCCTCTGTACCCGTTTTTACGAAAATTACGCGGATGGAGCAGTATGAATTTTGGCAAAGATATGGTTTTATGGAGGAGTGCAGAAAACTATTTTTTTAAATATAAATGAATTATGATTGAATTTCGACCGCAAGGCGACAAATAGTTACTTTAATAACGTTGAAGAAAAATAAAAATAATTTATTTATTCTTCAAACATAACGCGCATTCTAAAAAAAGAAGACAAAATACACACATTCTTGGTAGCCGAAAGTCGGTTTAAGTTGACCCGGAAAAGCACTTCTTCCAGAAACTTCGATTTGTAATGTCAAATAATTAGCCACTTATCACTTATCAGCGAATCGGCTGCCCTTGGCCGGTTTTTTGCGCTTGTATCTTAAGTTCGGTTATCTTGGGGCAGCGGTTCCTGGTGCCAATCTGTCTCTGGACCAACGTGGTTCTAGTGTTGGGTGGAAGCAGTTATCGATATGTATCGAAGAATATTATTTTAGTTAGTCCGTTAGTAAAATATTTTTAGGCCAATCCACCAGGGTAGACGGCGAAATTCAAATTTTAATGATGCAAATTCTCTTCCGAAAATTTTCGGATGTGTATTTAACTTTTTAAACATGTAGATTACCTTTTCAAAACCTTCCGACTTACCTTTCTTTAACAGTTTAACCTACAAAGATAATCCCACAATAGCAAGAACTCAGGGCTGACTCAGTTTTCCAACATTGTCATACTTAAAGTGACTCAGATTACCGTATGTTGAAGCAAGTGTAACATATGTTTCTTCAGGAGTTTGTTTAATCAGATGTTTTGTAAAAACTAAAGCATACTAGAGAGAGCCTTTTATAAGAAAAGAACTAACATAACATAGGCACAAGTTGAGCATACCTACCCATATTTCGACAGATATGTTTTATTTTATCCCCATTTGGCAACGTAATAAAAGTCGCCGTGTCGATCAATCAGCTTTAGCTACGTTTATCACAGTTGGTCCGTGGATGGGTGACCATCTTCACATACCAAGACTCAGGCGCGGTCGTAGCCAAAGAGTTTGGGGGGGTCACAGACAAAGACTGCCTACCTAATAAGAAAATGTATTTAATTTTCGAAAAATTACTATTTAAAGCTTTACGTTCACGGCTTTGGGGGCGTCATGACCCCTAGGACCCCCACCCCCCTCGGACCGGCCTGCCAAGACCCCTCCGTGCCTGGGAAAGCACGTCAATCCTTTGGTTGATTCCGGACTCATTCGTGGATATTCAACAGTCGTTCCTGGTCGTCAGAAGCGGTATCGTATTACCCAGGTCTTACTTAGGGGTATCGTATTATCCAGTAACTGGGTTGTGGAGGTCAGATAAGCAGTCGCTCCATGTAAAATACTAGTATTCAACTGCATGCGGTTAGACTGGAAGCCGACCCCAAGTTGGGGTCATCAACATAGTCGGGAAATGGCTAGGCAGATGATGATGTTTTTTACCCCCATGTAACAGATACATTTTGTTTCGTATTGTTGTAGTTATGAATCTATATTTTCTTTCTTTCTTTATCATGCGGAAAGTTTCGAGTATGAATGTCGACGGCTATAAGAGTAGGAGGAGACCAAAGAATCGATGGATGGACTGTGTACTGTAAGATATGGCTAGAAAGGGAGGGACTACCGACATGACGAATAATAGAGAAGTGTGGAAGAAACAGACATGTTGCCCCGACCACAAAAATATTGTATTTATGGCAGAATGATGAAAATTTTCTTTACTTTTTTGAAAACTGGTGCATATCTTTTAGGGGTTCTAGGCGTTTCCACAGACGTCCAGCCCTATTCCTATATAGAATTTCATTAATTCGCTCAACTCGACCAAACTGTCAAAATAAAGGCCGTTTACTTCTGCTGGAGAGTTTATTCCGTCAGTTCTCATTTACGCCATGCAATTTTTTATACTAAATTAAATTACTAACTAACTATAGTACAAATAAAATCAAAAGGACACTTACGCGTTGAAGTAGGTACTCGTCCGCATCGCCGTCATCAGGAAACGTGCCCAGAAGACTGGGAGCATTGCCACGTTGGATGGCAATGCTAATTATTTGGCCAAAGAACGACCCAGCCCTCTGGTCACGTGAAGTGTCGACCAGCTGGCGAGGAATTTCCTTAAAGAGGAGACGTGCACTTTGATTAAATATTTAAACATCTCTCTACCAGCCCTAGCCACGCAGTAAATCGCAATATTTTACCATTGTATGTAAATCAAACCTAGTTCACACTGTCTTTGTCTTCCTCTGCTGTCAGGTGACGTGTCCAAAAGAATGTTTGATGTGTAACAATTTGTTCTCAGAAAATTAACAATTTGGGGCACGAGAAGTTGTAAATCTTTTGAACTTAGCATATCATGTATTCATGTCTGTACTCCCTGAAGTGGAAAGCAGAGTTGTAATTAAGTCGTCCCCAGAAGGGAAAGGGCAGAGGTGGACACGCACATTTTGGCAGTTATCTGGACGTCTTCCAAGTTGTGCCAACTGCATCATTGTTAGGACAAATGCCCTTTCTCCAAAAGAGAAGCAATGAGCATTGATCGCCGCGCTTACTGTCTGCGCGTTGATGTCGTCATATTGATAAATTCCCACAATTCTCTCCTTTATCGAGATGCTGTAGTGTCTAAAATTAACCTTGGATTTACTAGAGCTTTTGACACGCTAAGTAAAAGATCACATGGCCATTAAATTTTTATGTTTCCGGCGGCACTTTTAAGCTGTCTCTAATATCAATCAATCAACTCAGCCTACCAAATACTGGACATAGGCCTCTCCCAGGCTGCGCCTCAACACTCTGTCCTCAGCCTTCTACATCCAGTCTGTATCAACCACTTTTAAGGTCGGCCCGTCTGGGGGGCGTCCTACACTATTCTTGCCGATATTTTTCTCCAGTCCAGGAGTCGTTTGCTCCACCCTCTCCTCCGGTTCCTCTTTTATAGATCATATCTATTTCTTACTACGCTTGCTGGCTCCGAACGCTTTGCTTGATAAAAAGTCATAAAAACATTCTCGTCTACGTTTAAAGAATGATGGATGATCTCTCTAAAATCAAATTGAACACTTTTAATTAATTTTATGTATCTTGATCATGATAAAACTAGTTTAAGAAAGAACCAGTCTTGTTGGCATAATAATACTTAGCTTAGAATATTCATTATGAATAAATTAATAGTCGCTTGCTTCGATGGCGTTATTTTTTTTTAGTGGAGAAGTCCTGGTGGTATATATATATCCTAGTGGTATGTACCCATAAAAAAGTTATAAAAAAAACTTCAAATAAAATTATAGATTATTGTAACTTGACTTGTATAAGGAACTGTTGAACTGTTTGATTCAGCCGATAGAAGTCCACTGCTGGACATGGGCCTACCCTAAGCATTGCCATTTGGACCGGTTCTGTGCTTCTTTCATCTAGCGGATTCCTGCGGCCTACACCAAGTCATCGGTCCACCCTGTGGGAGGCTGTTCACCGCTACGTCTTCCTGTACGCGGTCGCCACTCCAGAATTTTTGTCCGTTTTTGTAAGGAAACTCCAAGCATAGCCTTTTCCCCATTGCCCTTTGGGTGACTCTTAGCTTTTTTATAAGGCAGCTTGTATCTTGGTGACCCAAAGTCTACTAAACTTGCCAGTAGCACAGCCGTCTGTCTAGCCACTATAGACAAGTCCTTTAATGATATTAGAAACATAATCGGTCAAATGTGGGCGTTCTCAATACGCGCCTTGTTATTACATGTTATGAATAATTTCTCATGTCTCGTTATCATTAAGGTTATCGAGTTGTTCCGGACAATAGATAAGGTCAGCTGTTCCTTAAATGTGGGAGTCGGAAAGAGTCGAGTCATCCCGTCGCTCATTCAACAGAGCCTACAGACCGAGGTCTTCTGTTGTGCTCCTTATGTTCTGAGTTACATGATTACTGACAAAAGCGTACACTGACTGGACAGGTCCACTCAATCTGTGTGGTTCTTTCCTCAAAAGACCATTTCAGTTATATCATCCAAAGAAGACTCTTTGGATGATATCAAACGATATTGGAAGGGTTTTTTAATCCTATCTCTACATGTTCGGAAGTTATGAGAATTTTTAATAAATTGATACCAGAAACCTGAAGAGGAGGCCTTGAAATCAGAGGAGGCCTGTGTCCCAACAGTGGGAACGTTATAGGCTGATAATGCTGTTGCCATTGATACTTTATTTTGCAAAAATATTAAAACTAGGCATGCATCTGCTTTACCTGTTTTCGCTTATTAGAATTAATAAAAACCGAACAAGTTCTATCTAGACAGGTTCTTTTTAAAACCTGATTCTATTATTAACATTAAGTAATAATTTATCAGTCACGATTTTAGTCTTATCAGATACATAAACTTACCACATAGGTCATCAAATGCTTATAGTAAGAATATTGCACTGATTTATTCAAATACTAGCTTTTACGCGCGGCTCCGCCCAAGTGGATGTCGGCTATCGCGTCAAAAAGTAGCCTGGCCTCTGAGACAAAACATATTTCTGTTAGCGTTCACGCCAAAATGTATGGGAATGACATTACCTGCGGAAAGGACACGACGTAAAATCTTTCCGCGGGTAATTCATTCCCGTACATTTTGGCGTGAACGCTAACAGAAATGTGTTTTGTCTAGGCCTGCTGATCCGTAATAGGTACACAGTACATGTTGCCGTTAATAACAACAAATAAAAACGTTTATGTAGATATTGTGCGGTTTATGTGCGAGTCAGTCTTGCAATTGGCCGGTTTTTTTTAGTTCTATAAGTTTCATCCTTCCCCACCACATGACCAAAACCTAATTATCAAAAATTTATCAGACCCTCTTCAAACGAATCCTGCTCACTCACTTATTACGTGCCATCATTACTCTGATGCAATCTCCGCCAAGCGTATCGGGGCTACAGCTTCCGGTGCTTTGTTTTTAAGATACTTACTTACTAGTTACTGTTCAACTTGAGTTATAACAGGTTTTATTGATCATTCGGTTTTTGGGACTTGCCACACGGTCATCATTCTCCTACCCTGATTTTGTTATTTATTTATTCAGTTTCGGACAACAATATAATCCATCTTGTTAGTGAAAATAATACCTTATAACTAACTAGGCTTCACCCGCGTGGAGATCGGAAATTTTCCCACGGGAACGTAGGTTCTATAGGGATAAAAAGTATCCAATGTGTTTATCAATCATTCCGTAATACATTGTTTTCACATAAATTTATTGGTTTACGCGGCCCACGCCAGTAAAGATTCCAACCGGCATGATTTTGACCGACATATTCAACAATTATCGTCGTATTTCAACAAATTTACACAAAACCTTAACAAATTATATACTCAAATGTTCCTCGAGAACCGCTCTATCCATTGATAAAAAGAGCATGAAAATCGGTGCAGTAGCTTTTGAGTTTATCGCGAACAGACAGACAACACGGCGGAGGACTTTGTTTTTTGATATGTAGTGATATTAGTAATACAAAACATGATCAACACCGGCAACACCGCAGGTTGCGCCGAGGACGATCAAGCAAGAGATCAGCGATCTAATTGACCATCTTCTCCACAAAATTCCTCAGAAAAGGGGAGTAAGGACTCCCCGCCACTGTTTTCAAGATATTATTGTTACTGACCCGAGTTCGATGCATCGGTGAAGCAAGTTTTTTGTGTATGACTGCGTAGAAATTAGGGATGCCTCGATACGCCTTTTTTTCGATACGATACCGATACCGATGTTCTTATAAAATATCGGCGAAACTGATACCGATACGCTTATTGATTTAAAAAATGAAGGTAAATTAAATAAAACACAAGTCAGGTTATTTTTTTAATTAATATAAAAATAACAAATACATAACAGGACAAACTAAATAAAACCGTTTATAACTATAGACAGGTTGAGATTAGTTAATAGTATATTTAGCATAGTAAGTTTGTGCCTCGTTTGCAATGAAATAGACGAGACAACACCCGCGTTTACATTACATTTTTAAAGCGCGAAATTTGAAAAGTATCGTTCTAACGGCCATGAAAATATCGCTGATGCCGATATATCGGCAAATTTCGAGTATCGCCGATATATCTGTATCGCTATCGGTATCGGATGCATCCCTTATAGAAACCATCAGATCGGTTTTGCGAAAACCTCTTATCCCAATGTATTTGAAGTCGGCGCAACATGTCTTTGTCTCCCACACTTCTCTATCAGTCGTCATCTCCGTAGTCACACCCTTTCTAATCATATCATCATTCACACAGTCCATCCATCGTTTCTCTGGTCTCCCCCTACTCTTATAGCCATCGGCATTCATACTCAAAACTTTCCTCACGACATTTTTTGGCGGTTCGACCATTTTTTCACCTTATCTTATCGGTTAATAAGTACTTATTTGAAACTATTTACTTATCGTCTAACAATAATCTAATACTTATGACGATCAAAATCCGATTCCCATATTATATTGAACTGTAAGTCGTCATTGTCTCGCCGATTATCATCGATTCTAATCGATAAAATTCTTCACATGTGCATGCGATTTACAAAATCATGTTAGAAGTATTTTTATTAATCTGCTGGACCCCGCACCTTCAAAGCGCGGATCCGCGGATCCCGCATCATTGAAATTATGTTATAAAATCAAATTGAAACTACAGGTGTACTTTTGTGTAAAAATCAACTTTTATTAAACATTTCTTACATTAAGCAACAAATTATGTATTTTCTATTATTAAGTATAAGTAATTCGTAATTTACTAATTCCTTAAACTTAATTAATAGAAAATAAATAATTTATGTAAGAAATGTTTAATAAAATTTGATTTTTACACAAAAATCTGTAGTTTCAATTTGATTTTATAACATCACGCCTGTATTCCCCGAGGGTTCTAGCAGAGATGCATCTATATAGTACACCCACATTTCGTTAGTTATGTTTAAGTCCCATGTAATGTGGGGCGAGTCTATTGTCATCAGTCGGACACAAATGCAGTGGTAGTCCTGTGGCGGACATCTACGAAACTTCAAATCAACAAATGTGGAAAACACAAAAAGTAAAGTGGCGCCATCTACAATGCCCTATACGCACTACTCGAGACTTAACGTCACACCGCAGCTACATCACGCAAGCAGAGTTTACCGCGCAATCTACATATATACAAAATCCCGACATCAATCGTCGGGCAGTTGCCCGCCAGACACAACACCCGTCTGGTCGGAGGATCCTCCCTTTTCAATAGAGTATGAGTGAACTTTACACCCTGTTCCTCATACCTCTCTAGTCCAGTGGTAACGGCCGCGACTTACCGAGTTTTAGCTCGGTAGGTCCTAACCAGGATTTCATCAACACTGCTCTCAAAACGGAAACCGGCGTGTCTTAGAACCAAAACTTCGAAGACATGTGACATCTACCAACGCGCACTGGGCTGGCGTGGTGGTTTACAGCCAAATCCCATCTCGAAGAGAGGAGGCCTGTGTCTCAGACGTGGGAATGTTGTAGACTGATTATCTGTGGTCACAAATCCAGACTCCGGGCTGATACTCCTAATAATGTAGATTCTTTTACATATTGTGAATGAGAGAACGATGTATGCCTTACAGAATGTAGATTTGTAGACGATTTTTGATTTTGATTTTTTTTTTTTTTTTTTGATTTTTTGTGATTTGTTTCTATTCTTTATTTTCGTTCCTCTAAGTACCTGGTACTAATTGACAGGCCTGCACTGTCCTCCCATACCTATTATCACTGTAATTTGAAACATTGTGAAAGCCAATTATTTTTAAAAGAGTAACCGTGGAGTTTCTTGCCGGCTCTTCTGCATAGGAAGCGACAAATTGGAACCGTGCACCTAGCTTCTGACTTTTCATAAGTTCCCATGCAGGTTTATGTGAAATAAAATATTTTGATTTTGATTTACTGCGAAATTCCAGGAGGAGAATCGCAATAATGCTTTGCCTGACCCTGGAATGAAACCAAGGACCTCATGATTAGCAGAGCGCTTGCGACCACTAGACCAACGAGGCAGTTACGAGTCTATAAGTCTTTACAAATTCATGTCAAAAACAATGCTCCATGGACATTTATCTATCTCCAACTCTTTAAAGCAACATGGCCCCCGATTCGTTTTGGCGATACGGCGTGTTAAAAACTGTGTTATTCTCAGATTTCATAACAAGTTTTTAGTTGAAGGTCGTTCATATAGAGTAGTGACTATTTGAGCTCAGAGCTACATTTGTTGTTCTGTAATAAATAACTTTAAAATTATGCAGAGTTATGTAAAAGATTACCCAAAGAAAATGAGGACAGTGGTAGAATTGTTGAGCGTTTGCCATGCAATCGGTCACTATGGGCTTATAAAAAATTGTGTGTTTAATACGTACAGTCCCTGGTGCCGTTGTTAGAGATGGAACGAAAATTGCTTGATAGCACCAATCGTATTCAAATACAGACAGAAAATATTTTATTTGGCACAAGCACAGTAAGGCACCTCTTTGGTCTTGCACATGGCAAGACCAAAGAGGCGCCTTACTCAGCATGATGGTTCGATATTTAAAAAATAACAAATACCGCAGCGCTGGTATTCTGATAGGAATCATGATGGCATGTATACTGCACTGCAAACACAGAAATCGTAATAATTGCCTTATTATTAAGATTTCTATGACTTTATATAATACGGCCTGTGGTTGAGATTTAGAAGGATTCTTAATATATCAGACTCCTATGCGTTAAACCGCATCTCGTAAGTGACCTTGAGAGGCCGTGACTACTTAACCGGACTTTCCTGTGGTTGCCTTAAGAAAACTTAAAGCCTCCAGCCAGGGGCGTTATCCTACTTAAACTAAGCGACTGTACGCTGAGGGCACCCCCTGTGGGGTATGGGCCTCGGCTCAGGGCGTCACTGGTAGGGGGACAGCAAGTTGAAACAGGATCAAATTATCATTATTATTATTAAATCTCGGGGAGCTTAACTCAACAGGCTCAGCTGCGGCGCGGGCTGGCACTTCAACGAGCGAGGGTCGGTGGAGTCCATTATCGTCAATCCAATACTTAGTGCGTTTTTATTTAGATGACACATGCTCATGATACTGAATACAGACAAAATATCGCCGCTGGTCTTTAGAGCGCACAGGATTGCCAACGCAGTGCTAAGCGCAGTGCTAAGCGCAGAGAGTTGAAAATCGAACAGTGTGTTTTTTTGACGCACTTGGATTCAATTTGCTGAATTTTCAATGCTCGGTTCGACATCGAGCGTTGGGGTCGACGGTCCTCGGTTCGACGTCGATTTTTAGGGTTCCGTACCTCAAAAGGAAAAAACGGAACCCTTATACGATAGTTTTGTTGTCCGTCCGTCCGTCTGTCTGTCTATCTGTCTGTCTGTCTGTCTGTCTGTCTGGCTGTAGGTCTGTCTGGCTGTCTGTCTGTCTGTCTGTCTGTCAAGACCCTTTATCACGGGAACGCGTGGAGGTATCGAGTTGAAATTAAAACCATAACTCAGGCCTCCCATTTCGTCTCGTGGGTGTCGTAGAAGGCGACTAAGGGACTTACTAGAGAATGGGCAGCAGCGTTCTCTATGCATTTAACCACCATACTGCGATCGCCAACCCGCCTGCCAAGCGTGGCGATTATAGCAAATCCCCCTTTTATCCAGCAGTGGACGTCTTTCGGCTGATATGATGACTCAAGTCTACATCCTCTTGAAGCTAATCAAACTTCTATGTTAACGTAAAAACAAAAAGATACGGCCGTTCATGCTGCAAAAAACGTATATTTCGACACTCTCAAGGGAATCAAAATGTATAGGGTACTTTCTGTTGACCTAGAACTATGAAATTTGGCAAGTAATATCATCTTATACTATTAGTACAGGGAAAAATCAGAAAACTATAATTTTGTAATTAAATCAGAAAAAAATATCCCCCGCCATTCATAACATAACAAAAAATTCAAATTTGTACGGAACCCTCGGTGGGCGAGTCCGACTCGCACTTGTCCGGTTTTTTTTTACCTCACAACTACGCATTATTGTAGTAGTGCGTAGTCGGAAGCCCGCATTTCTAACAAATCCAATAATGCTATTATTCCTTTTCTATGGCATTTAGTATCCAGTAATTGCTTTTGTGGAGGTCACAATATATCTTCACTATCATAAGGACATGCGTCATGTTACATTCTACTGCTAGACGTACTTAATTAAAAATACCCTATATTAACTCCTATGGTCTCATTACACAACAAAGTTTTTTTTTAGGTATGATTGAGCCATGAGCCTGTTTTTGAAATAAACCCTTACACATGTAAATCGAAATCTATTCCTATTGTAAAACTCAACTCAAATTAGTCCAGTGCTAAGTTGCCATTTCGAAATATAGGAGAACTAAAGTTAGATCGCGTTTTGTAGTAAGACGGAGAAAGTTGAAATATGACCTGCTAAATAAATAAATACCTGTTTATCTAAATATCTTTCCTCCCTTCTTCGTTTTGGCAAAGGCCTCCCACAATTCAAACTGGAAATCAAAACATTGACAGGCACTTCTGAATTGTCAAGGAGCTGGTCAGCTGTCGGTCAAAAACTTACAGCTGGTTGCCCATTCCAAGTCGGTTATACAATAAATAATTAAATAATAGAAATTAATTTATCTGCTTTTTAGTTTGGTTTATAAATAATTGAATAAGTTATTTTTTAATTTATTATTTTTTTAGTCAACAAATTTTTGAAATTATTGAATTGTCATCGGTCCTCGATAAGTCTACAAAAGTTTAAATTAAATCTGTCCGTTTGAAGCGGGTCAAAATCAAGTCCAAAGGAGTCGGTTACAAATATGCAGGTGAAGCTAATAAAAGCGTGTCAAAAAAAATCTGCTGTTTCATAGAAATTTGAAAAGTGCAATACGTACTTACGCGGTACTTACGGCGGAACCATGTACTTCTTCTTCTTCGTGTCGCTGGCACGACAATTATCGAATTCTGTTGGCCAAAAGCTTCGCCACTTCCACGGCACAATTGGTGGCAGAGCATCGCCTTGGCTGCATGTCTTGGGGCATAGAGGTTATCATGTACCGAAGCTACGGTAACAGGTAGCGCCGTGCGCGTCGATGGACCCTGCATAATTATACTATCCTTCCTGCCTCCATTTAATTTTCTCCCAGCAGCAGAAATAAACGCCATATTTCATAGAACCGGTAACAACAAGTAGCCACATAACTTTCACATGATACAGGTTATCGATCAGCAGTGTTATTTACGGAAGCCGTTTGTAAACACACCTCATTGCGCTATAGTAAATAATGATGAGCTATAAAGGAAAACATTCGATGAAACACTAAGGAAGAAGCGTGGAAATGTTTCTTGATATAATAAGAAGCAGTTTACCAACCAAGTAACTAATTGATGAGGGAATTAAAATTTGGAGGATATATGTAGGTATGTCCTTTCTTTGGTATTCTTCGTTGAATTGTTGAGCTCCAAATAAAGTTCTGGGTTGAGCTGCACGATTAGAGACAACTGTCTTGCTCTAACTGGACAGTTCCACTCAATCTGTGCGTTTCTTTCCTCAAAAGATCATTTCAGACATCTTAATGGTCGTCACATGATTTGACCAAGATTATGGCTGGATTTTAAAAGAGACTATGACCTCTGAGTTTGTATCGGCCTTTCTTCTCAGAGTATTCAGATAGGAAACGCCGACCTCATTTGGCTGTTTAATAAATATGATTGACGTGTAAAAAATTTTGTACAACTTACTTACAGAAATAAAATTATCATATATGCGAAATGTTCTGGAGTGGCGACCGCTTGCCGGAAGACGTAGCGTTACAAGGCCTTCAACAAGGTGTACCGATGATCTTGTGAAGGCCGTAGGATTCCGCTGGATGCGGGAAACACAGAATCGGTCAAAGTGGCGGTGCTTGGAGAAGGACTATGTACAGCGGTGGACGTTTTTCGACTGAACTGATCTTGATGATGATATATGTATGTGTATATTCGATGGTGTGGTTGTGGCTAAGCAATCAAAGCCGCACGGTTCGATCGATCAGATTAACCTATGTTTTGCCGCAGTTGGACCGTGGATCCATCTCTCTGCCGTCCTTTAACTAGAAAGGCGTTAACCCCTCACTTCATCAATTTTTACTTTTTAATAGAATCTAAGAGAGTTCAAAATTCTCTATCTTTCTGTCTAACAGCATTTTTACAATGCAAATAGTTCTCAAAGTATGTACAGTTTTTAGGCCGTTAAGTAACATAATTTTGGATGATTCCATCACTTGTAAGTATCTAACCCACACATTTTCTTTAAAATACTTTAATTGCCGGATGAAATTATCATTATCTAGTATCAATTGATGTCTCCTACAATCAGTAACAGTAAGTATCACAGTTTTTAAGAAATAACGTTACGCGCGTTTTTTGCCTTTTTCTCGGAAACAACTTTTAGGGCTTAACGCCTTTGTAGTTAAAGGACGGCAGCTTTACGTACCAACACCCCTTCGTGTCTCGGAAAGCACGTTAAGCTGTGGCGGTATCTACAACGCCACATGCAAACAACGCATCGATGACCTGACGTCGACACACCCACAGTTTCAACGGGTATCCTGACTAGGTTAGGTTAGGGTGACTACTGGGCTCATCTTCTGGGGTAGCCCTTTTTCAAATATGTTAGAGTTGGCTTCCAGCTCAGCCGGATGCAGCTGACATGTAGATGGTAGTCAAACAAAGACTTAAAATAATTTTCACACACATAATACAGACGAATTATCATAACTATGGAGTAGGAATACGTATATAAAGCATCTTGCGGTGTCTGCGGTTAGCGTAACCCGCATAAACCTGTGAGAATGAAAGTATAACGTATCAGGTGATCAAGCTTACAGAATATTGAACATGCAAAGGAATGGAGAGGCGCACGATGAATCTGAGACTGCTAAACAAACGGAAAGCCACAAAAAATAGGAACATCAAAGTGACAGACATGAAACTAAAAACTAGAACCCTTAAATGGATATGGTGAGAGCTAAGATGAAAAAATGGACCAAAAAGGTCACCCAAGGAACGGAAAAAGACGTATAGGAAGACAGATGAAAAGGTGGAAGGATGATCTACCAAAAGGTTGGCGGAGAACAGCTTTAGAAAGGAGTAAATGATGGGAACTGGAGGAGGTCTATGTCTCCAGACAGCCTTACCCCGAAGCTGATTATAGCTAATCTGCTAATATAAGGGTTAAGAATAGATTTAAATTAAGTGTTATTATTTTATAAGAACTTGTGTATACTTACAAAAAAAGGTCAGAGAAAAGGCATTTTTAAATTTTTTATATACATACATAAACTCACGCCTTCTTCCCATTGGTAGAGAGAATCTACAGAACGCCGAACGTATTATACTGGTATTCAGCTGCTGCATCCGTTTAGCCTGGAAGCCAACGCCTACATATATGGCGAAAAGGGTAGGCAGATGATTATTCCTTACCTTTTCAAACACCTTTTGAAACGTTACGTGAAAATCGGTTGTCATGATATGGCAATGAGGAAATCATGAGGAAAGAGGGAAGTTTACCGACATGACGACTGATGAGAGAAGTAACAACATTAAATAAATAACTCTCAACATTCCATTTCTTCCCGTGAGTGTTGTAGAAGGCGACTAAGGGACTTACTATAAATGGGCAGCAGCGTTCTCTATGCATTTGACCACCATACTGTGACCACCAACCCGCCTGCCAAACGTGGCGATTATGGGAAATCCCCTCTTTTGGGGGAGGCTTATGTCCAGCAGTGGACGTCTTTCGGCTGATATGATGATGAAGATGGTGACAAATGTAGTAAATTCAATGTTAAAACAAATCCGGACAAGTGCAATTTTTATGATTTAGTTGCAAATGTATAGTTTTTTCTTTGTACTTGTAGTATAAGACGATATTACTTGCCAAATTTCGTAGTTTTAGGTCAACGGAAGGTACCCTGTAAATTCTGTTTCCTCAAGAGGATATGTTTTTAATTTCAACTCCATACCTTCTTGTCTTGGCAGACAGACGGACAACAAAGTGATCCTATAAGGGTTCTGTTTTTCGTTTTGAGGTACGGAACCCTAAAAATACTGTTCGATTGCCCACTCTCGTTGATGATCCAGTGCACGAAAAATCCTGCCTCGATATTTTTACGTCGTGCGATCGTGGTCTAAAGATCATTACTGTATGACATAATGGCTCAGTTATAATGCTCACTAATGTTTGTTTATTACACAGAGCGTGAGTACTAGAGGCGCTATTGTCAACACTTTCGGCACAAACGAAGCGTGTCACCAGTTACTCGTACTACGACACATGACGTATACGCGGCCCGTAACAGGTGGCCTACTCTCTAAGTCCTTCAACGAAGATACGCGCCTGTTCGAAACTAGTTCAAAGCTTCGGAGTGAACCCAATTGAATTAACTTTTTCGGACAAGTAAAAACACGTCGGGTGTAGTGACACCTGTGTCAAATCGTGTTGTCATTCATTCTTAGGTCGGGCCCCGGGAGCAGGGGTTTACTCTCTAAGCACGAAATCCGTAGTTCCGGTCGATGTTACGGGCGTTTACTACTCCGTATCACCTACGGACATAAGATTAGTTTTGCCATGAATTTGATAAGTACTTCCGTCTCTAAACCTTACCAGCATGGCGATTTCGTGCTCTGCGTATAGTATTCTTCTTATTTTGTTATGTTGATGCTGCTCTTCTTCATCATTTGCCTGGCTTTAGCAGTCTAATCGAATTCAGCTTTTCATGGAGTGACTGCCTATCTGACCTCCACAACCCAGTTAGTGAGTATTACGATATACCTTGGTAAGACTGGTTGTCAGACTTTCGGGCTTCTGAGGACCCGTAACGACTGTCAAAGATCCACAATGACAACCGTTACCAACGGCTTAATGTGCTTTCCGAGGCACGGAGAGGTCTTGGTATGTAAAGACGGTCAGTCATCCATGGACTAACCGCGGTAAACGTAGCTAACTTGATTGGACGACCCGTGCGGCTGTCTTCGATGTTTTTATATTGTTTCTCATATCGTGTCTTAGTGTACATATTGTTTACGTATGTTTGTTTAATATTATGATTATAAAACATTACTTGTGAGTTGCGAGGGAGTCTGTCTATACATCATTATCATCCTCTGCCCTTGTCGCATGTTACTTGGGGTCGGTGCGCAACATGGTGTCTTCTACCGTTCTCTCCTATCAACCGTCACGCTATTGTTCACTCCCCCATGTACTGGGTAGCTCGCTGTCCGGTGAGGGCCAAGCCCGGGTCGACGGCACGGTGTGTTCCACGCGCGCCTCAAAGAGATGTCGGCATCAGCTGTTGGGGTCCGCAAGGGCCGATAATTGCCAGGGGAGCGGGTTGTTCGAAAGATATACCGAGGCCCCTGGTACACAAGCAACTGAAGGAACACGGGTGGGTTTTAGTTAGTAAAGACTGACACACTCTCCCGCTCCACCCAAAGTGGGAGAAGTTATTGGATGATTTCCTACCCTCAAAAAAAAATCACTCCCTTCTCTTTCATATCATTCCTCACACAATCCATCCATTTTTTCTTAGGGCCGTCCTCTCCCTCTCCATCAACATTTAGAATCTCCTTATTCTTTACATATTTAAGCTTAATGGAAATAGTTGTACCTACGCTTTGGAATGAGCAACAAGCGTCATATTTCTGACTGACCGACTCTTTGACCGTTCAGAAGTGTTTTTTTATCAGTAAAACATGCATGTCAAACTCAAAGTCACTTGTGGGCCAAACGCGTAAGGACCGTAGAATCAGTGAGCCGCAAACCTCAACCATAAAGAAGAAAACATGTTCTTTGCATAGTTATCAACCTTTTCCCGAAAATTCGACATATTTGTTCGAGTGCACCAAGTCCGTCCGTTGTTCCGTGTGGTGCCGGACGTAAAAAAATAGCACCATACCATTTCGTCCCGTGAGTGTCGTAGAAGACGACTAAGGGACTTACTAGAGAATGGGCAGCAGCGTTCTCTATACATTTGACCACCATACTGCGATCGCCAACCCGCCTGCCAAGCGTGGCGATTACGGAAAATCTCCCACTTTTGAAGGAGATTTATGTCCAGCAGTGGACGTCTTTTGGCTGATATGATGATGATGACCAAGTCCGTCAGATTTTCATATTATATATTGAATTTCTATCCAGCTTCTGGCGCGATTTTTGATGTATTTTTGCGACACACTCGGGCCGCATCAAGAAGCTGTTCTTAAAATTGGTTCGGGCCGTAGGCAAATGCGTGAAGAACGTTTGACATGGCTGCTATAAATGGTTGAATTGAAATAAATGCTTTTGAGTTTGCGTTTGTTGTAGCAGAGTGATTAAACGGTTGTGATTATAAACATTAATTGCAAGTTGTGAGTAAGTCTACACATTCGAGCAATGTAGATATATTTATTTTCTCTTTCGCTGCTTGTATGTTTGTTTATATTACTGTTAACCTATCGAAGCGAATCCGTGCCTCACAGAGCAGCCAAGGCGTTAGTCCTTGCTGTCATTCACAGATCTTTGACAGTCGTTACGATTGGTCACAATCCCATAAGTCTGACAACCACTCTTACCAAGGTGTTCCACCAATAAGGTCACTATACATACTTCTAGGGCGTCCCCATCCGGCAAATGAACAAAAGGCATATTTACAAGACATGCGTAAAGAAGCTCACTCACATCTTCCTTGTGAATACCTTTTGTTAGTCGCCTTCCATTTATCCTCTCTGCATGACCAAAACATCTAACCATCTTTTAAATTTTTGCCACTACATCATCTTTTAAACCGTGCCGTTGTCTTAGCACACCATTCCTCAGCCTATCATTCATATTCACACCACCTACCTATACAAGTGAAATCTCTTACAAAATTAATATATCTTCATATACCTACTAGATAAAGCACTTTAAATGTCAAACAAAACGACAAGAATCCATTTTATTGTCGTCATGCAATTATTTCTGTCTTTTCGATTTCGTTATTGACATAGAGAAGATTGCAGATACAGATTGCAACACTTTCACGCTTCAGTGATGGAATTTTAGATATTTGTTTGTTACTTGAAGACAATTTAGAGACTACCTCGTTGGTCTAGGGGTTGCAAACGCTACTGCTGATCACGAGGTCCTGGGTCGGAACGAGGACCTCATGCTCCTGGTCATGCTCTCGGGTCGCGCAGTGTTATTGGATTTTTTCTCAGTGGCAGTCCGGAGTCTGGGTTTATGCCCGGTTCATGCCAATGGGCTTAAACATATCTAACTACACTAGCATCTCACTCACTAATCCGGCACTATTAAAAACCAAAGGGTGCCGGATTATTGGAATGTTCGGATTACTGGATTGCATAGAAGAATTCATAATAAATAAAATAAACCATTTCATAAAGAGAATACATATAACATTTTGTGTTCATGTTCTACACTTATAACTATAACATATCTTACAATTAACTACAACTGGTAGGTACCTAGTACTAAACGGAGCGCATACGCGGTGCGTGGCGTAGGCAGGGGCGAGAGAGGCGCGGCCGGAGGGTGCCGGATTATTGGAGGTATCGGTCTATTGAAGTGCCGGATTAGTGAGATTCTACTGTACTAACACTATAGGCTACACCTCTGCTTCTCCCCTCTCATTCTTCGGGTAATAAGGCTATTAGTTCTAGCACATGCCGGTTTCCTCACGATTTCTTCCTTCACCGTCTTGAGAGCAGTAGCGATGAAGTAATTTATATATAGTAAAGTACCTGCTTTCGGTTCGAAGCCACGACTTGCAACTCGCTTATACAACAGCAGCAGCTACTGCGCCAATTTTTCTATGAAACAACAATTTTTGTTTTGATAATCGACCAAAAATTTCTACGCTAGGCGGTCTAAAATTATTAGCTGAATGCATGGTTAGAGTTACTGTTAGCGCGCCGATGTCATCAACGGGGTCAAAATTCATGGTGTAAAAAGAAACATCACATAGCCGTGAACTACGCTTTCTGTAATATCAAAGTAAGGGCTTATTTTCCACGAGTCAGATAACCTTTATCTGAGGATTGACGGAGATACGCAGTTTTGTACATACGGATACAGCTTTTGTATAGAAAATATGCCTAACTGTCCGATTTATTCTTCCGATAAAAGTTATCTGACTATTGGAAAATCAGCCCTCAGTAACATTGCACAAAAATAATTGCTGAAACGACTTTTATTATTGGTGTCAAAATTTGCTGTTTGGGTGCTCAATATATAACGCACAAAATGCAATACATTATGCCTATAAGTGCATGTAACAATACAGCGGTATTTAAAGCTATGTTTTATCATTAAAAACTTGTTTTCGTAAAAAAATGCCAGTAAAAGTTGTAATTTTGACCTTCGATATCTCCGTAACCAGAAGTTTCCCAGGTATGGTCCAGTACAATAAAATTCGGCTGGCACGGCACGCCAGCATTAATGATATCATCCGTCGGTCTCTTGTCACCGCCGGGGTGCCTTAGAACCCAATGGCTTGGCACGCGACGATGGGAAGAGGCCAGACGGAATTACCATAATGCCTTGGAAGTTGGGTAGGCCTTTGGTGTGGGATGCTACCTGTGTCGACACCCTCGCTCCATCCCATCTTCTAAGCACGGCGGGCTGCGTTGGTGCAGCTGCTGCAAGTGCAGATAACCTCATACGGCGCAAATATAACAACCTTATTGGAAGCTATATGTTTGAGCCGTTTGGGGTTGAAACACTAGGGCCGTGGGGTCCGAGTGCTCATCGAGTATTTCGGGACATCGCCAAGCGGTTGGTCGACTCTTCACGTGACCAAAGGGCTGGCCCATTCTTGGTCAAAGAATCAGCATTGTCATCCAACGTGGCAACGCTGTCAGCTGTTTGGGCACTTTTCCCACTGACAGCGATGCGGACGAATTCTTTCATGCCCAGTGAGCTCTCCCCTTTTTATTTTATATTCTTGTACGTACTGTCTAATTATTTATGTGAAGACTAAACTTGTAACCTATAAATATATAATATTGTACAATAAAATCATTACGTTGCGGGGAGTACAAGTTTAGTGTCTCTTGGCTTCGTACGTCCCAAGTAACAGCATTTTTTTTTTAATAACTCTCCAGAGTAGTTTTTGTAGTAAGATTAGGTTAAAGCTTTTGAAACTGTTGAAGTGAAACCTACTATTACTGCTAAAAATACTTTTGTTTTAAAGGAAACATAAATAAAACTAAGTAAACCAGCGTTGCCTAACACGTCCTTGTGATAACGGTAAAGTAATACTTTCACATGCGGTGCTGCATTTAAATCTATGTTTTATTACTATTTCGTTTTTATGTGTCAGATATTGAGTAGACCTTGGAAGGGAAGAAAATATATATTGTAAGAGTTGGAACATTGTTGTCTGTTCACAGGGCTTGTAAAAATTACAATTTTAGCTTCGACCGAGTGGCTTCCCCAAAAACAATTTCCATGAGGTTTTCGTAGAAATTGTCACGCATCAAAGTCGCGTTGTGCCTGTCTGCGGAGGCATTGGTTTTTTCCGAAGAGTTTTTTAGCCATAAAGTTTTATTATTTATATTGAAAACAAGACTAAACTTCTGGATGGAACACACGGAAAGCCTTATTTTACAAAAAATGGATGTAAATCACCCCGTTCGGCTAAGATTTTTACCAAATTTAGATTGGAGTTAATAGTGACACCTAGATATTTTAAATGGTCAGCTTTAGCTAGTGTGGTAGAACATGCAGTGTCAGCGTACAAACTACGTGCTATATTTACATAAATATTTAGATTAGTAAGCGGTATGTTAGTATATCTCATTGTAAATAAAAATGATTTTATTTTTATCTGCATTTTATGTTAGGATGTTATTATGGAGCCATTTAGAGACACTATGTTAAAACCATTTTGAGCATGTTCATAGACCTTAACTCTTGATTTAGCTGAGAACAGTAGAGGGTTACCATCCGCATGATACCATTTTAAAGTGGCAGGCTGCAGTTTATGTACATTAAAAATAACGTGAGGCCCAAAATGTTGCCTTGTAGAATTCCAAAACAAATAGGTTATAATAATTTCGCGGGTGGGCAATGCGATGCTATACTTAGTAAGTTGTATAGTTTTTGTTAACACAAGAAATTTCAGTCCGACGAAGTTGTGGGCGGAAGCTATATCTAATAATAACTAGTGGTCGCCCAGTGGTCGAAATTCATTTAATTTTAAGTTTAAACGAAATGAAAATATTATCTTTCTGCACTCCTCCATATAAACTTTATCTGTGCCAAATTTCATACTCCTCCGTCCGCGTAATTTTCCTAAAACATTGTACAAAGTTTTTGCATATATAGATTAAAAGAAAACACAGTTACTAGTTAAAATTAGTTTCGTAGCGTTTCAAAATCGCATATGGGAAATCTTTTAATACGAAAATTTTGACACCTTAAAGCGTATGGGTTAGGGCAATAGCTCCATCCTTCCCAATTCCTGTTGTCTATTTACAATGGCTTAGGGCGTGCGTTGTCATTTTATAGATTACCTAGCCCCTTTAACAATGTCGGTCCTAACTCCTAAACCCACATGCCTATGACGCTGTGAGCTAGAATGCTTGTCAACGGTGCAGCATGCATGCTTTGTTTACTTATCGTGTTCTGATTAAATTAACTTCTGGCTAGGTTAAGTTTGTTGTAAGTGTGTTTTCTCCAGCTATTTCGCCGTCTTCTACGGGGTCTGTCGCGACGTCTTCTGGCTGTGTCAGGGCGCCACGTATTCTGGGAAAAATTTAATTGGCTATCACGGTGTCAAGCATGCAGCCCTGTTACAAACAAACGAATAAACAGGCTTTAAGACTACACCATTTGTCTGTGCAGAATCTCCTCCTTTATAGACCTCTCAGCCGGGATTGTAATGACTCCGTAATGTCGATGCAACTATGCCAAAATCTGTATAAACGTATGAATCTTTAGTTTACCTACAGTCTGAAATATCCGAGCCCTTTAACAATTGATGTCTTAAATCTACATAGATTTTAGACCCCCCCCCCCCCCCTCTATCCGCTTTTGGCTACGACGCTGTGAGCTAGTAGGCGTGTCAACGATTCATCATGCATGCTTTGTTTGCCATAAGTAGCCGTAATGTACTGATTACGTTATATAGCTGTTAGTTTACTCATTCATGTTCCACATAACCCTAATTAACGATCTAGAATCCAAATTACGAGGTTTTGTGTTTTCGTTTGCAGTTTTCATAACGCCTAATTTATATCTTTCGCTCGTATTTGTATCTTTTATTGCTCGTATTCAGCTATATGATGAACGTCTGGTTAGTGCGATAAATTGTTGTGGTCTGATGAAGAAATTCATACACGGACAGTGAAAAAAAAAAGCAACAAAGACTTTAATAAGAATTAAATAAAAAAGTTGTGTAGGTCTATTTGAAGTACAAAATGCTTGGAGGATCCACAAAATAGAAAGGCGATTTAGTTTAATTTTCATAATTTTTATTTGGTCATAATATATACACCGTGACATTTAGTCGTCTTACAACGTCAGCCCACTTCATGTATCCAATGACTACTAATCATTTATCTAAAAAAATATATATTTTTGAACATTTGCATAATTCAAAAAAATCAAATATGATGCATATCACTAAGACGCCATGCATGCACGCATGACGTAGTTTGAAACACCCTGTTATGGAGATGGAATTAATGATGGAATGTAATGGTAGGTAGGTAGATATCGTCTACCGTTTGATACGTAAACATTATTAACAGGGAAGGTGTTGCATAATTCTAAAGCATTATTTATTTTTCTTTGTACATATTATCTTAATTAACGGTAACAATTCTTTAATTGCGTTATGTCGGATACATTGAGTGGACCACCTATGTAAGACGACTAAAATGTCACGGTGTATAAATATAAATGTATATAATTATACACCCAATTACACATCTAATAATTTATAATAATATTGAATTGAATTGCTTGCATTTGTACGTAGCCCTCTTCCTCTCTCCTAATATTGCTGCGCCCGACAGGTTCCATATTGATCTCTTACTGTTATACCATCTTTGTAATACATCATCTTCTGCCTACCCTTTTCCCAACTATGTTGGGGTCGGCTTCCAGTCTAACCGGATGCAGCTGAATACCAGTATTTTACATGGAGCGACTGCCTATCTGCCTGCGATACCCCTTGGTAAGACTGGTCGTCAGTTTTTCGGGCTTCTGACGACCCATAACGACGGTCAAAGATCCACGAATGACAGCCGGGACCAACGGCTTAGCGTGCTTTCCGAGGCAAATTCGGTATGCAATAATGAATTGGGTATTGAGTATTGTTCGTACTGCAGTTCCCAAATGCAAAAACGACTAAATGAAATTTATTCCAATGTAAAAATTTCCAATAACTGCCTTATCGTCAAAAAACACTTCTCTTAACTTTCTAACTACCGTCAAAATGACACACAACTGACCCGAGAGAGCGTACCGCTATACAAACTAATATCACCAATTAGTTTTGATGACTTTTTGAATTGTCTTTGTGTCTGATTGTCTGTGCTACCGAGAAAGTGACTGGATCTGACTGTAGTGTGATCATTGGCAGATGATTGAGGCAATTATTGTTTAACAGCTTTTGCCCGCGGCTCCGCCCACGTGGATGTTGCTTAGGTATCGCGTAAAAAGCCTATGTCCTTCTCCATATCCCAGGTTATATCTCTGCCAAATTTCATGACGATCGGTTCATCGGTTTACTGACGGACAGATAGACAGAGTTACTTTCGCATTTATAATTTTAAGTAGGGATCAGTGGAAACTCGTAAACAGTCTTTGATTTCATATTGTTTATGAACACTATACAGGATAAGTTTTTATCCAGTGCGCAAACTGTAACCATGAATTCAGCATATCATTCTAGACACCCCAGCGCAGAATTTTTTTGTCCGCAATACAAAAATAAATCAGCTGATCCATACATTTTGACCGCGTAGGTATTGCAGTTTTCTATGAAACAGCTGATTTTTTTTGTTTTTGTAAAACCGACGTAAAATGTCTGCGCTATGGGGTCTAGAATGATAATGCTGAATTCATGGTTACAGTTCGCGCACTGGATAAAAACTTACCCTGTATAAGGACGAATTTAATTTTATTGGTACCTTACAAGCCAGAAAATAAAACGAGTCTATTGACTTATTCATAAATATTTCAATAAAAAAATAAAAGAGTAAGTATCATGATAAAACAAATCGTAAAACAGATTACAAAAATTAAAAATTCGTCGCATAAAGGCTTCTTCAAACTGGCGCGACGCGACACTTGTAGATCTATCAATTTCCATGAAGTTTTTGTAGAAATCACGTCGCTCTGTCGCCTCGCGCCTGTTTAGCA
Source organism: Polymixis lichenea (assembly GCA_949091785.1). NCBI lineage: Eukaryota > Metazoa > Arthropoda > Insecta > Lepidoptera > Noctuidae > Polymixis > Polymixis lichenea. The sequence continues at coordinate 12,541,830 of OX420959.1, forward strand.
TAAACTATCATACTACTCACATACATAAACTCACACGTTCTTCCCATGGGGGTAGGCAGAAACTACAGAACGCCGCCTTACATACTCTTTTAGCCTCGTTTATATTATATACATCAGTGGCCCTAGTGTGAGTTTCATTTAACTCTCTCGATCAAACGCACCGATCGCGTTCGGTGCTCCGATTGGTCCGTCACCAATCCAGGGCCAATCGGAGCGCCAAACGAGCTCGATGCGTTTTTTTTTTTTTTTGTTTGGGTGGGAAATCATCAAATAACTTCTCCCACTCTGGGTGGAGCGGGAGGGCGTGTCAGACTTTTACTGACTAAAACCCACCCGTGTTCCCTCAGTTGCCTGTGTGCCAGGGGCCGCGGTATCTCTTTCGAACAACCCGCACCCCTGGCAGGCATCGGCCCTTCCGGGCCCCATCAGTTGGTGCTGATATCTCTTTGAGGCGCGCGTGGAACACAACGCGCCGTCGACCCGGGCTTGGTCCTTACCGGACAGCGAGCCACTCATTACTCGCCGTCCGCAAGCCCGCGCCTACGGTGGCCGGGAATCAGCCTGGGATTCCCGACGCCCAGAGCGTCTCCTGCGAAGGCCACGGCTGTGAGGGCGCATGTACTGCATCTCCCTCACGTGCGCCGCCTCCCTCTTTGCGAACATAACTGCTTCGCTGAAGGAGGCGACTGCTAGCCATGCACTCTCGCTTTGATCAAGACGGCTAAATGAAACTCACACTAAGGCCTCTGGTCATACAAGCACGCCGGTTGCGAGTACTACGCAGCTGATCTTTCTGAAGAACATCACCAATATGGATACAAGAAAAAATAAGTATTTATTGTGATTCGCACAGGCAGATCACATACTAAACTAAACACATGATCGTACAAAAGCTATAAAAAACTAAATTTATTAGAAGTAAAATAAAAAATAGAAAGTCCTGCACGAGGTCAAAAGCCTCCTACCTATGTTCTATATACGTCCTCCTGAATTAGGGCGTCCCTTTCCGGCGTTATTTTATGTAATAAATTGCTGACCCGCCAGGCGTTGTCCTGTCTTGACTATAAATATTGAAATGCACCACTTTCTTAATTTTTTTCTTAAATAAGAACCTTCTCCTGACAATAACGAATACAACAAAAAAAGAATTAGCAAAATTGCTCCAGCCGTTCACGTGTGATGCCGTGACCAAGAGAAATAGGAATTCATTTTTATATATAGTTATGATAAGATAATAAAGGGAATTCAATCAACTAAAGAAATACTTGTTTTCTGCAACCGCCTAAAAGCTTACCTTACCAAAAGACGTTATTTAACTACCCAATGCCAACGCATTGCATTTTCGTAATTACATTCAATTCACATGAGCTCAAGTTCAATTTGGAGATCAACGCAAGGTCCTTTGACCTTAATTAGGACGCCTGATTAAATTAAATGAGGCTACAGTATTAAAAAAACACGCTTTAAAAACCAAACTAAAAAAGTAGAAAATAATTTAATTCTATTAAAAAGCGTGGGGTGCTTTTTGGGGTGTTTTTATAATCAATTAATATCAAGCACCCCACGCTTTTTAATAGAATTAAATTATTTTCTACTTTTTTAGTTTGGTTTTAAAGCGTGTTTTTTAGTTTTTTAAACTATTATTTATTTACTCATTTTTTAGTTCTGCTAACTACAAAAGCGTGATTTTTAAGTTTTTTTTTAATTTTTTTTTAAATTTTTGTCATCGGTCCTCGATAAGTCTACAAAGTTTAAATGAAATCTGACCGTTTGAATTGGGTCAAAATCGCGCCCTAAGGAGTCGGTTACAAACAAACATACAAGTGAAGCTAATATAAAGCGTGTAAAAAGACATTCGAACTATTTGTGATTGACACCCCTTTAGTCACAAATAGAGCTAACAAGCAAAATAACCCCACCCCGCTCGCACTGCTGGGACCAAATTCAAACTCAAATCATTTCCAAATAAACCAATTACAAGCACTTTTGAATTGTCAAGGGGTCGGTCCGCCAGAAAGGTGAAGCTAGTTGCCCATTCCAAAGCGTAGTAGGTACCTATGGAGAAGAACGGGCAAGAATTTCCACTGGCACTCTTTTTAACCGACTTCTAAAAGGAGGAGGTTCTCAATTCGTCGAAACCTTTTTTTTTAAATCAAAATATTGGTGACATAACTCGTGTTAAAATTATGCATGTGAGAACAATGTTAAAAGACGTGCACATTAAAAGCGTCCGTAATAAAAATAAAATATGTAATAAAAAAATGTTTTTATGTTAAACGGTTTTAATGAAAATAATGATGTAGATAATGTACTAAAAGCTAAAAAATAATTCGGAAGGTCCCAGGTACCAGTAATCACACCACTTTCCTCATCAATCTAGGGCATTGACCAGACAAAAAAATAACTAAACGCCCTAACTCTGGGTGGAGTGGGAGGGAGTGTCAGACTTTTACTGACTAAAACCCACCCACGTTCCTTCAGTTGCCTGTGTGCCAGGGGCCACGGTATCTCTTTCGAACAACCTGCACCACTGGCAGAGGTTCAGCCGTTTAAAGATTATCCACTCTTTTCGGGTTGATGAAGAGATTTGAGCGTATTTCACAGGTCTGATCCAGTCTTTTAAAACGTAAACATAACATGAACTTTTCTCTTGTTCCAGGACCCGAAAATCTACGACGTACCATACGAATCTAGACCACCAACCCCGGAAACCCCACTATCAGCCCCACCAATCCCAAATTCAAGTTCAGAACCCGACATGCTCCCGAAAAGGGATTTCGCAAAACTGAGGCAGAATTTCGAAAATGGCTTTCCGAACGCTGAAGCCAAAAAGCCGGTACCACTAAAACCGAAGCCGATTCTGATATCGAAGAAGCATGCGAAGTCTATTGAGAACGTGAACGGGGAGCATGTGAAGCTGCAAGGCAAGTTTAACACCACTGAGCATAGAAGGTTCAGGAATAAATGTGAAAACGCAATCAGTTTTACTTTGCCGAAGAGGGATACTCAGCTGGACTTGGATAGAGAGAATGTGAGTATTTGGCATTTTTTATTTATTTAATAATTCTAGGACAACTTACAGCTAGCGTTCAAGTATGCAAAAAGAAAGAAAGAAAAATATTTATTGTGACTTGCACAGGAAGATCACATACAAAAATAAACACACAATCGTACAAAAAATATAAAAAATAAACAATTTCTCTCGAATTCGACAAAACGCTGGACGCAGTAGACGCCATATTGCTCTGTGGGTGTGACTTCATTTCATTGTATAGACAAATGCGCTGATATTTTATATTTATGATAATTGTTTATAATTGAAAAAAATAGTTATTATTCTATTTATCGTTGGTTTGCTGTTCCTGAATGCAAAATATTATTTAAATAAAAATTACTTTGGTTACGAAAATAATAAAAGTGCAAAGTTGTTCAATTGACACGCCGTACATGACGTAATAACATGGCGGCTACTATTTCATGGTGTTCAAACCCAAATTAAAAAAATTAAATCTTTGAATTGAATTTTAACATTTATTTTGTTATTTCATGAACTAAAAACTAACATTTTGCGACTGCATTTTGCTTAAGCTATCTCAATAATATATTTTAGATTTTTTCTCGTATAGAGTACCCTATTACGAATCGGTGCCTAGTTTCCATGATTATGATGTTGCAAAGGTCTATAAACTGTTGTAGGCGGATAACTTTCCATCAGTGATTTCGTCAGCCTGCTTACAAACAGCAATCAAAAATGTGTTGCACCACCTTTGATTTAGTGTTTAGTTTGCCTCCACGAGCGGCGACACTTGAATGTACATCCTGTGTACATTTAGCGCAGACTGTATATTAGCCCCGCAACCACCTTGCTGACTGACTGAATGAAACCACGGCATGAGCTATTAATATTGAGACCTAAGGGTGGCTAAGTAATAACTTCGCTTGCTGCGGTTGATCCGTGGATGGGTAACCATGTTTACATACCAAGACCCCGCCGTGCCTCCAAATGCACGCTAAGCCGTTGGTCCCGGCTGTCATGTGTGGTCTTTGACAGTCGTTACCGGTCGTCAGTAGCCTGAAAGTCTGACAGTCAGTCTAACCAATGGGTATCGTATTACTCAGTAACTGGGTTATGGAGGTCAGATAGACAGTCGCTCCATGTAAAATATTGGTATTCAGCTGCTTATAGTTAGACTGGAAGCCGACCCCAACATAGTTGGGAAAAGGCTAGATAGATGATGTTATGTGTAACCGTTTATACTCCCAAATAAAAATAATTAACCACGTTAACGGGGGGCTGTTGGTGAACATTTTAGTTCCGATTTTGGCCACACGTGAAAATAACCTAGCGCCATATTAGTAGAAATGTATGAAATGCATTTTAGTTTCAAGCAAAATTTTCCGTAATCCATATTCACAAACGCGGTGCTATACTTAATATCGCAACATAAAAAAGGTAATAAATGTATAGGAAAATTACCATGCCTCATAATAAATTGGTACCTACCTACAGAACAAGGCAACAAGGAACATTGTAGTATAAAGAACAATATACCAGTGGCGCCTAGCGGCAAGTATCGGAAGCTTTATGTAACCTTTCATCGTTGCTAGTTCAATGATAAAATTCAGAGATGGCGTTGGCTGTATGATGTGTGCTGAAACTTTTCGGCCTATCGTAGACATTGAATCCCGCAGTTTTAAAGCCCGAGTCTTTGATTAGAAAGTTTATCTTTGGTTGAAAAAAATAAATAACGAATAGTTTTTCATAGGTTTGTTCATTTTTCTATGTCTCACTTGAGAATCCCATTAGCAATTAGCATGTCACGCTAGTTGTAACAAAAATTCTTGTGTCTCTATTCAACAACTTTGTTAAGAGGTTGCATCGAATTTGGCTGAATATGTAATCTCATACCTAGATATATGATAACCGCGCTATCTCCCCGTGGTAGCGCAGTATGCATGAGCATTTTCCCACGTAAAAAAAAGGTTAGGTTAGAGACTTTACGTAGGTTATGAAAAAAAAAAAATTGCTGAGTATTTCATTAACAAGTGCAATGCCTACGCCTAGAGGCGTAACTAGGGTAGACCAGGCCGGGCAAGAGCCCTGGGCGCCTATCGAAGGGAGGCGCGAAAAGTCACCAATAATTAAATAAAAAAATTTAAAAAAATTATACCTTCGTTATTGAAGACTATAATTGGACAAGAAAGGTTATGCGACCTAGCTTTGCTCAGTGTAGACCGCTAAGATAATTTACGAAGCGGGTGGAAATGTGATGCGTGCCCAAGACGCCATTTTCTATTGGTACGCCGCCGGCCTACGCGGTCAATATGTATGGCACACATTGATAATCAAAAACCCCAAGATGCAGTCTCGAACAAAAGTAACACAAAACTGTCCCCAATTATACGTCAGTGGTTATAGTTATGATGAAACACATTTTTCTTTTGCAAATTCAACCTTATACGCATTACTTAAAGTGGTTTTTACAAAGCAATGTCCAAAAACACTGACTGAAAGATGACTGACGATACTATTTGACACCTGCGCACATTGCGCACTATTTATGTAGACGTTTTTGAGACGCTGATTCTGTATCTGTGGTTTTTTGTATGTCAATGATGGAACAGCAATTTTTCAGGAAGGTCCAGAACCATGCATGGTTGCGCGTCGATGTCCCTGCCACCCTGTGTACCAATGTAGGTCATCATCATCTGCCTAGCCTTTTCCCAACTATGTTGTGGTCGGCTTCCAGTCTTACTGGTTGCAGCTGTGCGACTGCCTATCTGACCTCCACAACCCAATAACTGGGTAATACGATACCCCTTGGTGGGACTGGTTGCCAGACTTTCGGGCTTCTGACTGTCAAAGATCTACAAATGACAGCCAGGACCAATGGCTTAACGTGCTTTCCGAGGCACGGACGGGTCTTGGGTATGTTAAGATGGTCACCCATCCACGGACCAACCGCGGCAAGCGTAGCTTAAGCTTAGCTTAGGAAAAAAGGTACAAAAGTTATGACCTTACTGAGAACAATACCATTATACCCATCCTACTCTGCTAATACTCTGTACAATATACCCACGATTCAATTATCTATTAATTATCAAACAATTTTTAAACAATTACTCATCAAAAACATTAATAACACTTTAAAATAAACTTTAAACCAATCAGGTTAAAGTACAAGTTACTTTGATGAAGCTTAACAATGTAGTTCACTGACTGTTATTGCAAAATAAACTGTAACTGTAACGAAATTAAGTGCAAAATTATTTGGTCAAGTCAAAATATAGTTCATAATTCACGGTGAGAACGAGATGGGTTTATTTTTGTTTGTGATAGAAAGAGAAAGAAGGTTGTGTGTACATACGTAGATAAAAGTGTTGGCATTGATTTAATGGATGGTTTTTTTTTTGTTACGTTGTTGAAGTAAATTAAGATTGATTTTAATTATATGATTACGACAGTAATTAGTTTAGAGAGTGGCTATTATGAAACAATGACCTTACCCTGCGTCCTAACCGACAGTGATTGTTGTGCGAACATGCGATTACGCGATTGCAAACAAGACGTACTCGAAGACGTAGCGCAGAAAGGCCTCCCACAAGGTGGACCGATGACCTGGTGAAGGCCGCAGGAATGCACTCCCTCGCACAGAGAGGTGGCCAGTGTCCCAGCCGGGTGCGGTCGCAGCCCAAGGCTTTGGGGGGTCACAGACAAAGACTTCATATTAATAAGAAAGTTTATTATATTTTCGAAAAATTACTAGTTTAAGAAGGTTTACGTTTACGGCTTTGGAACCCCCTCGGAACCCCCTCGCCGTGATGTTATGTTACGAAGTGGTGTAAACAATAGACAGACATGAGATTTCTGCATTTCCAGTCCATTTGCTATCATTTATTGAGGAGTTCCGTTGCCTATCTCCGAAGGTCTTTATCAGATCTTCACCAAATTGAAATGAGACCACTCCGAGAAAGTACTTTTCCAAAAACTACCCAAATCGCTTCAAGTGTGCCTATAAAATTTGAAGAGTTCTCTTTCTCTATATTTCTACATCGTTCAGTATCCTTAAGTCAGGATCCCATCATCAGATCCTGACTTGACGATCATGGGACCACCTGGGAAGTATATCCTTTCAAACAAAAAAAAAAATCCAAATCGGTCCAGCCATCTTCGAATAATCGGGTAACATACATTAAAAAAATTAAAAAGGTACCGACGAATTGAGAACCTCCTCCTTTTTGAAGTCGGTTCAAAAGGAACTCGATGTTAATACAATTCTATTTCCATGGCTATTTAGTTTAAAATCAAGCCAGCCGTTTGTTCGATCCTACCTATTTTAGTTAAACACAAAAGTACTACAACAATATTGCAAAAGCGAAACACAACAATTTCATGCGCAAGCGTTTAAAAATAAACCATAGTTTACTTTGCTGACGAATTTGTAGGACTTACGTAGGTTTGTTTGTAGCTACGTCATCATAGCTGACGTTTTGTAAACTAATTACAAATATTTGGGGGATTTCGTCAGTAAGTAACCCCTTTAGCTTAGAATAAAACTACAGTCGGTAACAGAATTTAAATATTTTATTTTACATAAACTTACATGGGCAATATTGGGCACTTATGAAACTTTTTTAATTTTACTTTAAAAAAAAACGTTGCCGTAGGAATTTCTCTTGTATTGTGGAGGCGTTTACAAACATTTAAACTCACATACACAAACAGCCAGACCCGGAACAACTACTTGTAGGTCATACCAATATTTATTCCATGCGGTAATCGAACCCGCTACACGCAGCGCAGAAGTCAATCGTTTAACCACTGCGCCAACCGTGCTGTCTTTCGAACCGAAACGTCAGAAGCTAGGGGCAGATAATGCCCCAGGCAAGTTAAGCCCGCTTTTGTACAGTATTTTTGAATTCGTGCCCAAAGGTTTTAATAAATCGTCATCCGCCTAGCCTTTTCCAAACTATGTTGGGGTCGGCTTCCAGTCTGACCGGATGCAGAGGAATACCAGTATTTTACATGGTGCGACTGCCTATCTGACCTCCACAACCCGGTTACTGGGTAATAAGATACCCCTTGGTAAGACTGGCTGTCAGACTTTCGGGCTTCTGACTGACAAAGATCCACAAATAATAGCCGGACCAACGGCTTAACGAGCTTTCCAAGGCACTGAGGGGTCTTGGGTATGTTAAGATGGTCACCCATCCACGGACCAACCTCGGTAAGCGTAGCTTAACCAGATCCAATCCCTGCGTGCGGCTAATATGCTTAGCCGCACGGGCAAAAAAAACCTAAAAACAGTAAAAGATGAAAAGAAAATAAAAGGATTGAACAGCTGCCCCGGTGTGAAGCATCTGGCCAACCTGTCTACGTTACCTTGAAAGTCTTTGGACTTATTCAATAACGAGTAAAAACCTTATCATTTTTACGATATGGTTATGCATGAGTATAATAATAATATTAAAAAAAACAAAATTTACTTGTTTATGCGTTTAATTGAAAAATAAAAAACTATTCCACAATTTTAATCAACTGAAATTTCCACAGTATTGCAATATATTTTTAATTAGTTTATCTCATTACTAATAAATAACACTTTTGCCCCCGCATACACACATCTGTTGTGTAATAGTTATTATCTGTGACTCACGTGGAGAGAAGCACGGAATGACGTAGCTATGGTTTACATGGCGATCTGTAAGGCGTGATAGCCTTCCAGAAATCTCTCAATTTCTTCCAAAACTTGACGTGGGATTGATATATACCTAAAGCAAAAAACACATTCTCGTAATTTAAAAACGTTCACAGTTTGATCTCAGTTTCAATCTGTTAAAAATACCTCGAGTTTTCATTATACATTTTTGACATTTGATTGTCACCGAGATGAGACTACGACTAGATTTTGAACGTTAAGAGAATTGGCCTTCTGAATACTTAAAATTTTGGTAAGTATTTTTCCACTCCTTCCATCTTTCGCGAGCCCGCGCGTCCTCCTTCCAGTTTTGGCGGAGCTTCAGCTCGTCCCGCCTTCTCCTACGTGGTTTGCTGCGACTCCGCGTCACTGTCTCGGAGCATCTGTTCTGTGGTATTTGGCCCCAATTTTACTTATATATTTCATTTATTATTTACTAGGTGTGACATTGGCTTCTCGAGTCGCTCATCGAGACGATAGGTTACAAATTTGAAATAGTTATCGGACAAATACTAGCCCGTTCTATTCCTCTTCTTGTAGCTAGTGTCCTGTTGGAACGCGGAAATTTCGGTAATTATTAAAAAGTTCCGATACTTAATTCAGCTGATCAGGTCAAGTCGGAAAATGGCTCGGCATATTGATTGACACTTTAATTTTTGTCTGCTATCACACACGTACTGGACCCATGTGTTGAATTACAGCCTCCTCCCTCTCACCGAGAGGAGGCTTGTGTCCCAGCAGTGGGAATATTATAGGCTGAATAGAATAGCATTGAAAAAATTGACCGTTGACTTAACAGCATGACTATCTTCTTCACTCGTCTACATACAGTTATCTGTTGTATAACATAATTATAACAATAATTATCTGCACTGACTCACGTGTTAACGAATCGTGGTATATAAAGAAGATGAGTTCACATGGAGGCGATTTTTATTACAAAGAATACAATTAATGTTGTACTTTTATTCTCTCCATCATTACAACACAGTCAACAAATAAGTACGTACATACGTGTTACGGTCGCGAATCATAATCTGTTCAATATGCAGGCTGACACTGACCTGCAAATTGCAAAAAGACGTCAGCGGGTCTAATATGGCCACATTAAGCAATTCCTCTAAAAGTGATTCATTTCCTGAATTCCCCTATGATTCTGCTATTTGACATTTTACTTTAATAAAGCAATTCTTATTTTGGTGACCATTTTACGAATTTCCATACAAAACTGTCAAATAGATGAATTGCGTGCTGTCAACGCAGTTAATATTATGAATTGTCAGTTTGTGACAATTTCACGATTTTAAATATGATTCATAATATGATCATATTATGATTCTGCCAAAGTGGCCTTTTTAGACCCCCAGTTGTCGACAGTTTCAATTCCGCGGGCTCCCTTAGATGATTGTTGTTTGTTAGAGAACTTTCAAACAAAAGTACACAGTTTAGATTGCCCAACAAAAACCTGTTTAGGGCATATTGCCAATCATTTTACACCTGCAGTCTCGAGGTCTCAGGTCGACTATACGCAGAGGTCTTACAGCGCCTTACGTGTCCGGTACAACAACGCTTACAGGGCGCTCAGGCGCATCAGGGATGTTCCCAGAGGCACGTATATACGACTTTTACGCAATCATGCGAAAGCGTATCGCCTCTCTGATGCAGCGGGTGCGGGACAGCCCCTACAGCCTCTTGGTCACCGTGGCCAGCAGGGCGGATGGTCTAATACTCAGGCACTGGACCAGGACACAAGTGTTTCCTACAAACCGTGCTTTGAAATAATGTGTTGTTTGTACCTATTGCATTTTTGATTATTTTTTATTTGGATTATTTTATTATTAATGATTTTGACATTATTTATGGTAGTTTTAACGTTATTAATGGTAATTTTTGACATTATTATGAATGATTTTGACACCATTAATAATTATTTTGACATTATTACAAAAATTTTGACAAATGTATGTACTAACGCTAGTGTTTAAGATGTGTAATTACTAATAAATTGGATTGTATTTTAAGTTTAGCAAATTATTATTATTACAAAACAACTATTCCATTCTCACTTACAACACAGCGCCATGTAAACCCGCTTTACTCCGCCGCATGCTACACCACGTTTCATTTCGCTAGCCAGCCGACAGTACGCGTCGGAATCACGTAAACTCACTACCTTTTTTATGTTGAAACGGTTAAAAAATAAACAACCATCTACAGTAGAAAAAAATATAACTGTCAAAAAAAAATACATGAAAAGACGGTAGGTAGTTGAAGAGTTTTGATTATTCAAAAAATTGTCACAAAGTGTAATTATTATTTTTAATATCGAGAAAAAGTTATTATCTTGTTTGTGTTTATTTTGTTATCTAAAGACGACAAAAATAGGTGTTATTTTAATGTGCATCTTGACTTTAGGTCAATTTCGGAAGTGTTAAAAAAGTGATTACGAACGCCGAATTCGGCACATTAGTGATTAGTGCTAAAATGCGACGAAATACACAAATCATATACGAGACAAAATGTGAGTTTATAAACAAAGAAACACGTTAAAAGTTCTTAGTGAAATAAAACAAACAAAAGTTTAATATTTTAAACACTTTTGGAACTAAAAAAGTGATTTAAAATATTTCGGTGTGAGACAAAAAATGTTTCAAAGTTTCTACTAATTAGCTGATTATTTGAATATAATCAGTTTTATTATATTAAACGTTTTTATGAGTGTTACTTCCCGTGATGAATGGATTCAACTAAAGGTATTTAATGATATCATTAATCTTTATAATTATTAAACTGGCCTCACAGAACCATACAAAAACGCATGGAGAGGAAGATATTAACTTTTTCCCAGATTTGTATATTTTCCGGGTAACTTTTCGTTCCCTACAACCTAATGCGGACTATAACGAACATTTTAAAATAAAAATGTATACCAAACTAGCTGTGCCCGCGACTTCGTCCGCGCGGAATAGTTTTTTTTTTTATTATAACAATAAAAATAAATTCTAAAATAAAAGTAGCCTAAATAACTCCTTATTACATCAGCTTTCTGCCAGTGAAAGTCCCGTCAAAAACGGTCCAGCCGTTTCAAAGATTAGCCGCAACAAATAGACAGACAGACAAAAATTGTAAAAAAAATATTTTGGTATATGTACCGTGTACACATCCATACGCATTAAGTAAAAAGCGGTTATTTGAATATTACAAACAGACACTCCAATTTTATTTATCTGTATACAATGGTCCAGCTATTCTCGAGTAATGCGCTGACCAACTAATAAGCATGACTATAAATAGTATAATGGAGCGCCTATCTGACCTCTCAACGAGAGGAGGCTTGTGTCCCAGCAGTGGGAACATTTTAGGCTAATTATGCCTATAATGTATAATCTCCACAACCCAGCAACATCATTGAATCGTGACTCTCTCAAAACAAAGTCTGCTACTGTAATTCCATAACAAACTCCTTAGTTATTCTGAAATCCTGGTCTCTGATCAGTACTAAAATCTTTTATCATATTGCATGCCTTGCTTCCTCGAAGAGGTAGTCAGAGGTGTACCGATTTTAATTTTTTTGGGTGGGTAATCATCAAATAACTTCCCCCGCTCTGGGTGGAGCGGGAGGGCGTGTCAGACTTTTACTGACTAAAACCCACCCGTGTCCCTTCAGTTGCCTGTATGCCAGGGGCCACGGTATCTCTTTAGAACATCCCGCACCCCTGGCAGAAGGTGTACCATTGTATTGAGTTTTTAACCGACTTCAAAAAGAAGGAGCTTATCAATTCGACATGTTTATATATTTAATTTTTTATGTTTGTTCGGGCATAGACGAATTTGCAAAATTCTTTTTTTGTTCGAAAGAGGTTTATTCCGAAATGGTGTCATTTAAATTTCATATAGATCTGATGATGCGTTTCGGAGACAGACAACGGAACTCTTCAAGAAATAACAGCAAACAAACCGCGATTGCTGCTATCGCATAAATATGCATTGTTTTGACCTCAAGGATGATGAAATTTCGAATTGTGTGGGGTAGGTACTATTACTAAAAAGTGAAAAATAAGAAACTTTAAAAAAAAGAACAACCGACTTCCAAAAAAAAAACTACAAAGTGAAAAATAACTTAAATTTCGGAAGGCGGTGACAAAAAAATTAATAAAATACATATCCAAAGTCACCAACTTCCTGAACTAAAGTTATTTTCCACTTTGTGCTGATTTTTTGGAAGTAGGTTCGTCTACAATTCCTCAGTAGCATTAGCATCTCGGAGCCTAGATTTGTGTCCGATTGATGGCACTAGTCTCGCCCCCTGTTACATGAGACTTAATGGCGAAATGTGGGTGTACTATAGGTACATTTCTGCCCAAGCCCTCGGGGAATACAGGCGTGATGTTATATTAAGCAGTCATAGTTGACATGATTCGACAACAAATTGTACTAGGCTTTCAGAAATCAGAGGTGATTCACATACCTTAGTTTCCCAGTACGGAAGATACTGCGTCACCTATTGTAATTTTCCTAAAAGTCGACGAAGGGATTACGTAATCAGCCTATTGCGTTCCCACTGCTGGGACACAGTCCTCCTCTCGGTTAGAGGGAGTAGGAGGGGATGGGAGTGGGTCTTAGCCATCACGAGGGCCCAGTACGGGTGTTTTTTTAATTTTATTGAGGGTGGGAATTCATCAAATAACTTCTTCCGCTCTAGTGTCAGTCTTTCACTGACTAAAACCCACCCGTGTTCCCTCAGTTGCCTGTGTGCCAGGGCCACGGTATCTCTTTAGAACAACCCGCACCCCTGGCAGGGCCCCAGTACGGGTTGGTAGATGTCGCATGACGAAGGGATTAGAAGTGATAAGGGGGTGCACTTTACGTGAGGCAATTTTGGCAGTTTTTCGACTCCCACCCTCCCTAAGGTGAGTTGTCGTGAGATTTGGCTCGACCCTCGCCCCCCCTCCCCCACAATCTCACGTGAGGTATTTCAAAATGCGTATTTTTAGTGTAAAAACGTTAATCTGTGGTTATTTGCGAAGGATTTATGCTCTGCGTTTGGCTGACTCAGCTGGCCGGTGGCGGTTTAACAATCGGGAGCTATTGTGCTGCTTTGTGGCGTTGCATAACCGCGATAAATATGATTTTCTAGGATTTAGCGATATTGGTGGCTAAACCTGTTCAACCCAGTTTTCGCGCAATTTTACATTGTATTTAGTGGAAATTAAATACATAAATATTAATTACGTGATATTCGACTCGACCCCCTCTCCCCCACTTGAGATTGAGTGAGATTATTATTTACTAGCTTTAGCCAGCGGCTTCGCCCGCGTGGAGGTCGAAAATTATCCCACGGGAGCGTAGTACCGAGATAACAAGTATCCTATGTGTTATTCCAGGTTACAAGCTATCTGTGTACCAAATTTCATTCAAATCCGTTCAGCCGTTTTTGCGTGAAACATACATCCATACTCACAAACTTTCACATTTATAATATTTGTAGGATATAATAGGATTTTGCATTATAACGTACACCATACATACTTTTCCTAAAACGCATCTACGCAGCCGTTCCGGTTCGCTTCTAAAAGCGCAATTTATAATAATATACAAAGAGACTAAGTACCATACAAAAAAGATAACAGAGGTAAACATAGGTACGTCATTATGTGACGTCAGACCGTAATATCACGTTTGTTTACCCTGAAGGGCAGGCAGAGGTGTTTAGTTGACACACGTTTCGCATTTAATCAGATTTTTCTGTCCTAGGGGTGGAATGTGGACATTAACTAGACCAAAATCTAGTCTAGATTGCAACGTCGAATTTCCTAATGATATCTCATGTGAGAGGAGCTTGTGGCTTAGTATTACTAGCCGCACGGGTCGATCGATGAGGCTAAGCTACGCTTGCCGCGGTTGGTCCGTGGATGGGTGACTATATTTACATACCAAGATTCCTCCGTGCCTCGGACAGCACGCTTGTGGATCTTTGACAGTCGTTACGGGTCGTCAGAAGCCCGAACGTATCATTTGCCTAGCCTTTTCAAAACTACAATGTTAGAGTCGATTTCTAGCCTAGCTGAATACCTGGATTTCACATGGAAAGACTGCCTTTCTGCCTCCACAACTCAGTTACAATATGCGATAGCCATTTTCTTGTTATATCCGAACGAAAAAAATAGCTGGATTAGATGTCCCAGACCGTTGCCAACCCTACATTACAAAACTTGTATAAAAATAGCCAGCACTTATACCAAGGCGCGGTGTGACCTTTATGGGCCCCATAGCCAAGCCCGGTAGGAGTGGACTGCTATCGTGATTGATCGCCATTCCCATGGGCGCCATGGCTAGTGAGTCATAAAATGTTTTGTCTCTATGGTGTATTTTTAGATATGGTTTTAGTAGCGCTTGCGTTAGACGGATACCTATGGTGGGTGAGTCAGGTTATTTTTTTAACCGATTTCAAAAAGAATGAGGTTATCAATTCGACATGTTTATATATATTTTTTATTTATTTTATGTATGTTCATGCATAACTCCGTCATATATGTCACGGATTTCCAAAATATTTTTTTTGTTCGAAAGGGGTTTATTCCGAAATGGTCCCATTTTCATATAGATCTGATGATGCGTTTCGGAGACGGACAACGGAACTCTTCAAAAAATTACAGCAAATCAACCGCGATTGCTGCTATCGTATAAATATGCATTGTTTTGACCCCAAGGATGCCTACCTACCTACCCCACATCAATTCGAAATTTTATCAACTACAAAGTGAAAAATAAAAACTTTTTCCAAAACAAAAACAACTGATTTCCGGAAAAACACTACAATGTGAAAAATAACTTTAGTCACCGACTTCCGAAATTAAAGTTATTTATCACTTTGTAGTGTTTTTCCGGAAGTCGGTTTTTTTTTAGAAAAGTTTTTATTGTTGTCATGATACGACAAAAAAGTAAGTCCAAAAGTAATCTTTACCCGACTACTGAAAAATCTTGCTCTAAAATGTATGAAATAAGAAAATGGTCGTATGCCACTTTGCACTAAAGCTTATGATCGCTAACTACTGTTAGAATGTATTGAGAGTAGATATTTAATAGCCTATAAACCAGCGGACGATCAAGACACTTGTCACACTCATTTGTCAAATTATGATAGTAGTTTAAAAGTTATGAGGGAACCACATACAAACATACAGGTCAAAATCATAATCCTCCCTTTTGCTTCGCCGTAGTCGAGTAAAAATTGTCATATATTTTTAAATTAGTTCTTAATGGATTTCACTTTCACAAGTTTACACTCGGTAAACTTTATCCCCTATTTGCTGAAATCGTCATCAAAAGCCATTATTAGAACTAGGCTGAGAATCAGCACTTTTTGAACGTCAAAATTACATCAGACAGTCCCCCAAATGACCCGCCGTTCACCACTTCTTAGTGCTTCAGCTGGGAAGAAGTGGCGCAACAAACTTCCCAGCACCACAGTTGTCTGTTCAGGATTTTATACAGTAGTAAGGAATTAACATTATGATTAACGTTCCGTGTGGTGCCGGACGTAAATAATAGAATACTAGAGAATGGGCAGCAGCGTTCTCTATGCATTTGGTCACCATACTGCGTTCGCCAACCCGCCTGCCAAGCGTGGCGATGAAAACTCACCATCTGTTTAGCCTTCCCAACTATGTTGGGGTCGGCTTAAAGTATAAAAGGATTCAGCTGAATACCAGTCATTTACATGGAGCGACTGCCTATCTGACCTCCACAACCAAGTTACTAGGTAATACGATACCCCTTAGTACGATACCCCTCCTTGCCGGATAGCCGCCATGGGATCTGGAGGTCCTCACGCACACTTGGGAGTGGCGCGAGGAGGCCAAACGCCAGGGCGTAACTCCGCTGCCTCGGGAAATCGCGGCACAGAGCGGACAGCTCCGGCGGGATCTCGCGATTGTCGCAACCCAGTGCTGGGCACGCCACGATTGCGGCGGTAAGTCCCCTCTTTGAGGAGTGGCTTGAGAGGCGGCACGGCGTCCTCACCTTCCGCCTGACGCAGGTCCCCACCGGACACGGTTGTTTCGGGAGGTTCCTGTTTCGAATAAGGCGGAAGGAAACGCCCGGGTATTTCCACTGCGAAGATCGCCCTGAAGACACGGTGAAGCATACGGTGGAGGCCTGCCCGGCTTGGGCGCAGCACCGCCGTGTCCTCGTGGAGGCGATGGGTGGCGGCGATGTCTCGCGTCCGGCCAGGCCATGGTACGGAGCGAGAGTGTATGGGTAGCCGTCGCTTCCTTCTGTGAAGCGGTGATGCTCGCGAAGAGGGAGGTGGCGCACGTGAGGGAGAGGCAGTATATGCGTCCTCACGGCCCTAGCCTCCGCTGGAGACGCCCTGGGCGTCGGGAATCCCAGGCTGATTCCTGGCCACCGCAGTCGCGGGCTTGCGGACGGCGAGTAATGGGTCCGTGGGAGCTCGCTGTCCGGTAAGGACCAAGCCCGGGAAGACGGCGCGTTGTGTTCCACGCGCGCCTCAATGAGATGACAGCACCAACTGATGGGGTCCGCAAGGGCCGATGCCTGCCAGGGTTGCGGGTTGCTCGAAAGAGATACCGCGGCTCCTGGCACACAGGCAACTGAAGGAACACGGGTGGGTTTTAGTCAGTAAAAGTATGACACGCCCTCCTGCTCCACCCAGAGCAGGAGAAGATGTTTGATGATTTCCCACCCAAAAAAAAGAATAGATTGAAGGTTATCTACAAGCTTTTAATTAAATAAACATTACAAGCACAAACCCTGTATTGATCCCCTATTCCAAATGTTAGTATATAATTATAATTTGTACTTGGTATTTTTTTTTGTTGACATGCTGCATCCGTTGCAGACAGATTATTTAACGCCTACACAGTTTTATTTTGATTCATGCCAACAATGTCAAGTCTAATCAGTACCTAACGACTGTTCACCCTTCCAGCTTAACTTGGCTTTGTACAAGAGGTGGGTCATTGACGTTTTTTTGGTGAATGTAATTTAACTGTTAATCATCAATGGTCAACAGATTAAAAAAGCTGTTTTAAAATTGTTAACAGGTTTTGAATGTTCAATCTGTAGCGTTTAGCGTCAATTTATGTCAACGTTTTCAATCATTGACAATTTTGTGCAAATAATTAATTTAATAAGAATTTAAAAAAAGATGACATTCCCTTCGTACTCTTTCCAGGCTTAGGACTGGCTGGGTACAAATAGTATCCATTTGGAACTGAATAAAATAACGTCTTTTGAACTAATGCGTCTTCTGCGTTGTCGTAAATTAACAGCTAATATTTTCAACCTGGTTTTTCATTGATGAATTCATGATTAACAGTTATCTCGTTGACGAATGAAAAGTCTTTAAAAAAACAATCAGTTTATTGATTCAACGACCACCTCTACTTTGTACCGAACATAGGTTGGCTCAGTCGCAAAATGACTACTTCTCAGAATGTCTACCGGACGCAAAATGTCCATTTCTCAAAATGTCTCTTTCGCAAAATGTCCATTTTTTCCAATGCACATTCGATCCTGAAGGATGCGCACTTCATCCATTTTTGACTGATATGAATATCAGTAAAAAATCTATGAAGTGCGAGTCGGATTTGCGCGCATTACTGATCACTTTGCGAAAGAGACATTTTGAGAACTAGACTTTTTGCGTCCGGTAGACCTTTTGAGAAGTGGTCATTTTACTTATGAGCCCATAGGTTCATCACTATTATCACTCATTCATTCGACTCACTCCACTCCCGAAGCACCGCAGCATTTATGAAGGAATCGCTTAGTTCCCTGCTCATGGCCTCTACAACTCCTATATTAAGTATGGGGCCAATGATATGTTATTTATTCACATTTTGGACGTGTGGCGTTGTGGCCAACACTAGACCATCGTATGGTGCCTGCGTTAAACTCGTGCCGTTTCGAGAAAAGAAGATAATTACAATGTTACATACGCACATGTAAGAAACACACGCTAATTATAATTAGTCTAAAACGATGACATCATAATGATTCTTTGTTCGGTATATGTCGAGATAAGGCAGTAGGTACCTATCATCTTATCAGGCCAAATTGTAATAATTGTAATTATAAAACAGCTGGGCGATGAGATTTATCTAGTAAGTTAATGACATAAGTTTATGAAATGTCGTTGCCCGGAGTTTTATGGACCCTGGCTCAAAATCGAATGTATGAAATGTGGTTTTAAAATCCTAATTCAGTGTCGTGAAACGTGGGCGCGCAGAATAGGCCTTATAAGTCACCCAAAGGGCAATGGAGAGGGCTATTCTTGTAGTTTCCCTGCGTGATCGAATCAGGAATGAAGAGATCCGCAGGAGAAACAAGGCAACCGACATAGCCCGAAGAATTGCCAAACTTAAGTGGCAGTAGGCAGGGCACATTGCACACAGAACCGATGGCCGATGGGGTCGGAACGTTCTGGAGTAGCGTCCGCGTATCGGAAGACGTAGTTGGCCTTCCACAAGGTGGACCGATGACCTTGTGAATACCGGAGTAATCCGCTGGATGCAGGAGGCACAGAATCGGCTGAAGTGGCGGAGCTTGGGCGAGGCCTATGTCCAGCAGTGGACGTAGCTTTCGGCTGAAATGATGATTATGAATTCAGTATCCAGATCACAGAACACACTATATTTAAAATACTCACAACTTTATTTTGACCTCACTTTCGGCTTCAGCACCCTGGAAAACCATGAAAACAACACCTACGATGAACAATTTGAAAATTTTCGCAATCGCCATCTTGGATTTTCATTTCGACTTCTGGCACTCTCGATAACCATAAAAAACTATCTCACTATCTCTCTACTTGTCTCTTTCTATTAACTCAACTCAAACAGATATGTGTTTTTAGAAAAAAAAAGTTTAAAGCCTACACTGAAAGTTCCGTTTGGCCTACAACTTTAAACATTTTGGTGACTTTTTAATAGTTCCAGTCATTCTGAAATCAATTTCATGTAGACTATCATAAAGTTGATATTCGTTTATTAACCTCAATTGGAATCAACAATTTCAGCTATAAATGGACTGATCATTTTAACTGATTTTAATGTGAAGAGCGTGCAAGTTTTAATGAATGCTAACTGAAAATGGATCGAGGACATACTGAAGGTTTGCCTTTTATAAAACTGAACGGTTACTTTTGTTGAAAATTGTACATTCTCATCTTTATTGGCTGATTGCTAGTATAGTTTAAAGGGGATTTTAAGTCTAAAATATTTTCGTCTTCTTTCCTAAAGGCATGAGCAGGCATGCTTTTAATCGAACCTCAAATAATTTCCAGTTTGCTTACCTAAAAAAAATATTAAACACTCTTATATAATGAATGCGCGCCTCTTCTTATAATAATTATTATTTTTATTTCCTTTCGCGTCCTGAAAATACTAAATAGCCAAGTAACTACCACCATCTGGGGTGGGTTGGTTCCGATATAATTATTAATTATGTATTCTAGTTGGTTCTATTCTCTAACCAATCAATGGTTCTTACCAATCGTGTGTCTTCCTGAACATTCTCGCGCACTCTTAGGAATTCCCGCAGTTAGCAACTCGGTATCTAATTTATACGTTACACCTTTCACATACAGTTAATTATTTGTAACATTTCATTACAAAAATTCGCTACCCGTCTGTTCCGAGGAAATTTAAATTGAGCCTTAGTTCAGTTCTGTTGCGTCAATACTTCTTACGATGTATGTGTTTAGGTAAGCTGCGTAATTCAAATCTTCCGTTTTTTGCAAATTGCAGGTAAGTCTCAGGTTGTAGGTGGTGTATCATCATTCTCCTGCCCTTATCCCAAAGTTATTTGTGGTCGGCGCAACATGGCATTTTCTTCCACACTTCTCTATTAGTCGTCATCTCCGTAGTCACACCCTTTCTAACCATATTATTATCATCATTCACACAGTCCAACCATCGTTTCTCTGGTCCCCCCTACACTTATAACCATCGTCATTCATACTCAAAACTTTCCTCACGACATTTTCCTCATTCCTCCGTATCACATGCCCATACCATGACAACCGATTTCCACACAACTTTTCAGTTATCGGTGCTACTTTCAGACATCAGTACCATCTTTTTTTTTTTTTGAGGGTGGGAAATCATCAAATAACTTCTCCCGCTCTGGGTGGAGTAGGAGGACGTGTCAGACTTTTACTGACTAAAACCCCCACCCGTGTTCCCTCAGTTGCCTGTGTGCCAGGGGCTATGGTATCTCTTTCAAACAACCCGCACCCCTGGCAGGCATCGGCCCTTGCGGGCCCCACCAATTCGTGCTGACATCTCTTTGAGGCGCGAGTGGAACACAACGCGCCGTCGACCCGGGCTTGGTCCTTACCGGACAGCGAGCTACCCATTACTCGCCGTCCGCAAGCCCGCGCCTACGGTGGCCGGGAATCAGACTGGGATTGCCGACGCCCAATCAGTATCACCTTATAAGTTTAACGAGGTGGTTCTATTGAATAATTATTTAATGAATTGGTCATTTAATGGCGCATCTCACTTAAATTTCTCTGTGAGTATCTCTTTCCTCATTGTTTGTTCAAAATAGTTAGGTATTGCTAATTGCAATTATCTTTAGCGTCGGGTATCGGGCATAGAAGGTAGAAGCAGTTGCTTTACGGAAACTACAAGTGATGCATAGATTGGTATCAGCAGATGCAATGAAACATTCCTGTTATAGAAAAACCCAGCCCGTTCATGAATCTCAGGGTCAAGGAAAAGATGTGCAATGCTGGTGTTAAGTAGAGTCATTGTATGGTCAGAGGTGTGTCAGTAATTATGGAAGATATGTGAATTCTGAAGAATGTATACACCTTCTTTTTCCTGTGGAATCCTGTTTGTTACACCGGGACTTCCTGTATAACGAAGGTACCTATCATTTCAGCCGAAAGACGTCCACTGCTGGACATAGGCCTCACCCAAAAGGGGGGTTTTGCCATAATCGGCACGCTTGGCAGGCGGGTTTGCGATCGCAGTATGGTGGTGAAATGCATAGAGAACGCTGCTGCCCATTCTCTAGTAAGTCCCTTAATCGCCTTCTACAACACCCACGGGAAGAAATGCGATGGTGTTATTCGTTTACGTCCGCACCACACGGAATCTAAGGTACCTATAGTCATCGATAAAGCAGGAATTCGTCTCTCGTGACCGACAAAAATTGTTTGAATATCGCATGCGATTTTGTTGGATTTTTTCAATCAGCGTCGGTTGGTAACAACGTTGTCGGAGCTGCTGGGTCTTGCTTTAGCACGTTTCGTTTTTTACGATTTAATTAAGTCCTGTGTGCTGGAGTTTCTTCCATAAATGGTACCGTTCGGTGCGTGGAAAATAGTCCTGTGTTAAACTATGTGTCCATATCATGACGAATCAGCTAAAACTTTGAAGGATTTTTTCGCACGTTCACAAACAAATTGGCTGTAGGGATAACTGTAATTGTGTTGTCATTCATTCTTAGTTCGGGCACCCGAGATAATCTTATGTCAGTAAGTGGTACAGAGTAGGAAACGCCCGGAACTTCGACCGGAACTACGGAGTAGGCCCCTTGTACCGGGAGTTGGTCCCGAAAACCCGTTACTTTATGCAAACAACCTTTCTTAGTACTCTTTTTGACCCTGGACCGGTAGTAAATACTCTCTCTGAGCCTCTAAACATGTATTTTATTTATTTAATTAAGTTTCACCAACAGTTGTTCCAGATATTATACACATAGGAGCATAAAAGTAATAGTGTTATAAAACTAACTGCACAACCAATTACAGGCAAACACCGCATGCGAAATGCTCTTTGTGTTTATAACTATAATTTTAAAGACTTAATGTACTTAAATTCTAGATAGTTATATTAAAAACTAATACTAATTACGTCTGACAAACGTCGATATTGAGTCTGCGTGGACGTCAACCAGGTCACTGCGTTTATGAGTTTGCACATGCGGGGTATAAGCGATTTAGCATCAGACACTGTACGGTGAAGAGGTGGAGCTAAGGGTGTTATAGGTTTGCGAGGTGGTCTACGGGGTACTCTGATATTTAACCTACTTACCAATTGTGGGCAGTCAATGGCGTTATTGAGCAGTTTATATGCGAATCTCAAATCCAAGAGCTCCCTTCGAGCTTCCAGGGTGCTCATTTTGTAGCAGCCTAGTTTATCAAGGTAGGAGAGATATTTCCTACCTTGATAAACTAGGCTGCTAGTCCCAAATCCGGAACTGGTCATCCAAGAATGTGGGATGAGATCTTGACGTGATCGATTCGTCATTCTAATATTCATATTTGGGTCATCTGCCGCGCTGACTGATTTATTTCTGTGTACGCTACGGATTACTGTACATACGCTACGATTTACGCGCTCACCAAATTTTTGTATAGTCTAATAGGTAGTTGTTGAGGGGCTTGTGGTGAATAGTCAGGTAAAGCTACGCCTGCCACGGTTGGTCCGTGGATGGGTGATCATCTTTACATGCCAAGACGCTTCCGTGCCTCGGAAAGCATGTTAAGCTTTTTTTTGGTCCCGGCTGTTATTTGTACATCTTTGGCAGTTGTTACGGGTCGTCAGAAGCCCGAAAGTCAAACAACCGCTCTTACAAAGGGGTATCGTATTACCCAGTAACTGGGTTGTGGAGGTCAGATAGGCAGCCGTTTCATGTCATCATCATCATTTCAGTCGAAAGACGTCCACTGCTGGACATAGGCCTCCCCCGAGCACGGCCACTTCGACCGGTTCTGTGCTTCCCGTATCCAGCGGTCGCTTCATGTAAAATACATGAACCATTCCCAACATAGTTGGGAAGAGGCTAGCCAAGATTAGTCATATTTGGGTCATTTACCACAGTGACTGATTGGTTTTTGTGCGTGCTAGGAATCACTCTACTTACGCACGCACCAAATATTTGTACGGTCTATAGGTATTTGTTTTTTATTGTGTATCTAGAGTTCTAGCGAGTAGACTGTTCTTAGGGAGTATAGTATCTAGAGTGCTGGGGAGTTTGTTGCGCCACTTCTTCCCAGCTAAAGCACTAGGAAGTGGTGAAGGGCGGGCGTGCTGGAAGACTGTAATGATGTAATTTTGACGTTCAATAAGTGCTGACTCTTACTTAGCCTAGTTTCAATAAATGACTATTTATTTTATTGTAAATACAAAGCGGGTCCAATCAGCCAACCACTAGAACATAATGGTTTCAGATTCCTCCGAAAAGATTTGTCAAAATTTAAAATGTAGGCAGTTGGTGTCTATCTATACCACGGAGTAATGAAAGAAGATCTGTAGGTACTAACTCTAACTAGTGGTCGACCAGTGGTCGAAATTCGACCATGCTTCATTTAAAACTTAATGTATTTCTAATGCTTATCTATACATGAAAATATTAGGTTTCAGCACTCCTTCTCCATATAAACTTTAACGGTGTCAAATTTTATACTCCTCCGTCCAAGTAATTTTCCTAAAAAGGGATACAAAGTTTTTGCTTCACATACCTGAAGAGTTGTTTGTTTGAACGCGCTAATCTCTGGAACGACCGCGGTCGCATTTGAAAAAAAAAATCATTTGGCAGCCCAATACCTGAGGAAGCACACATTAGGACATTTAGGAGCCAAGCAAAAAGAAAAACAGTGAGCGAAAACGAAATAATAACGCGGGCAGTCGAATGTCGATGCGATGCAACGACTGGGTCGGAGAAACGGACAAAGCCGAGCGCAGAAGCTAATAAATAAAAGTTTTTAAAAACAAACACAGTAGGTACTAAAATTGATACAAAACATAACAAACTTTAGTACTTTTCCACATTTCAACTGACTGAAATAAATACAGTGGATCAAATCCTTATCAAACTGGCAAATTATGAGTCAACAGTTGGATGTGGGTTAATTGGTCATAGACATTGTTAACTGTTAGTACCAATGCACATTGGTACTGAACAATACTGGGCCCCAATTCTGTATGGTTATAATGATTCTCTGCGGAATCTTACTACGTTCCAACTACGTAGAGTGCGATTGTCGCAACCCAGTGCTGGGCACGCCACGATTGCGGCGGTAAGTCCCCTCTTTGAGGAGAGGCTTGAGAGGCGGCATGGCGTCCTCACCTTCCGCCCGACACAGGTCCTCACCGGACACGGCTGTTTCGGGAAGTTCCTGTTTCGCATAAGGCGGGAGGAAACGCCCGGGTGTTTCCACTGCGAAGATCGCCCTGAGGACACGGTGGAGGTCTGCCCGGCTTGGGCGGAGCACCGCCGTGTCTTCGTGGAGGCGATCGGCGGCAGCGATCTCTTGCGTCCGGCCCTGGTCTAGGCCATGGTACGGAGCGAAATTGCATGGTTTGCCGTCACCTCCTTCAGCGAAGCAGTGATGCTCGCAAAGAAGGAGGCCACTAGCCCCCACTCCAAATTCAGGCCAGTGTGACTGACTTCGTCTATTGAATTGAATTACGTCTGTGTCAATGTCGACTAAAGAGTTGTATTGCTGATTTTAATTATTATAATTCTGTAAATAGATCGTGTTACGCTCGCGAATTATATTTTGTTCAATACAGGGTAAGTTTTTATCCAGTGCTCAAACTGTAACTATGAATTCAGCATATCATTCAAGGCAGAAATTTTTCGTCGGTAATACAAAAAAAATATATCAGCTGTTCCATACATTTCGACCGCGTAGGTAGGTATTGCACTTTTCTATGAAACAGCATTTTATTTGTAAGACCGACGTCAAATTTCTGCTCTAGAGGGTCTAGAATGATATGCTGAATAACAATTTTCATCACCGCTGTTCTCAAAACGGTGAAGGAATCCGGCATGTCCTAACAAAAACTCGAAAATATGTGACATCTACCAACCCGCACTGGGCCCGTGTGGTGGATTACGGCCCACTCCCTCTCACAGAGAGGAGGCCTGTGTCCCAGCAGTGGGAACATTAATGGCTGATTATCTGCCATCAACAAGCAATGGACAAAATTTAAAAACTTTTTCTTTCTAAATACGGGGCTTTTGGCTACTTTGTATTCGTGCATTTTATGTATTTTTTTTTTGTAATGTGCGTTTTGTTTGTAAAGAATAAACAATTTTAATTTCTTTCTTCGTTCTATTATAATTACACTATAGCCTGACACTGACCTGCATATTGCATAAAAAAGGGAGAACCATAAGATGGGTCACCTTATCGCATCCACATAAAAAAAGAAAACGAAATCTAAAGGGATTTTTATTTTTCCCGATGGGTAATTCCACCGGGCATGCGACTTATTATATTACATAAACATTTAAAATTTTGCAAAAGAAATATAAATAAGTACATACGCCCCAAGACCCAAGATAGCAGAGCAATCCTTCTAATATTACAAATGGGAAAGTTTGGATATTTAAATGATTGGATGGAATGGAATTTGGCACACAGATAGATTATAACCTGGATTATCACATATGATACTTTTTATCCCGGTAGTCTTTCGTTCTTGAGGGACTTATTTAAAGATGTTGGTATTCTCACGGTGGCATCACAATTCATATTCGCTAACATCTTATATATTAGGCGAAATATACACTTGTACACTAAAAACAGTGATATTCACACCGTTAACACAAGAAATAAGGACAAACTACGTGCTCCCTTTCACCGGCTTCATAAGGTTCACAACTCTTTTGTTGGTCTTGGTATAACTTTTTATAACAAGCTTCCCTCTTCTTTGCTAGATTTGCCTTTTAATGCATTTAAAGCTCAAGTAAAATCCGTCCTTTGTTTAAAGGCTTACTATTCCATCAACAACTATTTAAATAACAATAATAGTTGGTCGCTGTGATTAACTCAAGACAATGTTTATGTTCTTTCTCCAGAATTGGCGTCTCTAGTGACAGGTTATATGGGTTCATATAATTATTTTATTATTTTTTATTGCCTTTCTAAGTATTTTTTTATTATTATCTATTATGTCATTAACTCATTAGTTATTGACATGATCTACTCATAACAATATTTTTTTATGATGAGTTGTTTTATGCTTTATGTGACCTCAACAGTTTCATTTTATTGGTATGGCTAGTTGACATTTTGACTAATTATTTAATTAATGTTCTTGGTCTCGTAATGTTTATTACTTTGCCTATGTATGTATAGAATCAAGTCTATCTAACTAAACAGACAGCTGTGCTGCTGGGGAGTTTGTTGCGCCACTTCTTCCCAGCTAAAGCACTAGGAAGTGGTGAAGGGTGGGCGTTTTGGGGGACTGTCTTATGTATTTTGACGTTCGAAAAGTGCTGATTCTCAGCCTAATTTGAATAAATGACTTTTGATTTTGATTGATTTTGATTTTGAGTCAGTTTCTGCGGGATAATTTTCGACCTCCACGCGGGCGAAGCGGCTGGCAAAAGCTAGTATTACATAAACATTTAATATATTGCAAAAAATATAAAAAGATACGCCCGAAGACCCAAGATAACAGAGCAATTTGTAAATATTTTGGTCAACTGATATCAATTTCTACGACGCAGTGAAATGGGCGCAAAGTAATTATAAAATGTGTTAAAATGTTACATGTGAGTGGCGTCGGGCCGTCTGATGTGGACGCGAAATTGTTCTAAACTAATTAGTGGGCTTTTAGAGAGGGGGTAACATAGTATCGATAGTTTTGATCGATACTGATAATGTCACCGAAAACTGAAGCTGGTATCTAGCATGATCAGCTTATAATGGTCCCACTGCTGAGACATAAGCCTCCTCTCTTCGAGACGGAGTGGGCTACAATCTACTGCGCGGGCCCAGTGCGGGTTGGTAGATGTCACATGTAGGGTTGCCAAATTTGTTTTACAAAAAAAACGTACGAAATGGTTTGAATAGGAAAAAAATAAAATATTCGGAATAAAAAGTATTTTTCAAATTTCATGTTTTTATTACCTTATAAACGTATTTTTGTGTGATTTTAGCACAAGCTAACAATTTTTTGCTTTGTTTAAAAAATTCAAAGCTTGTTTGACAATCAAAATTTAAATTTAAATAAATATACAATTCGTTTTTAATTAAATTTACTGACGCTCTATTTCAGTGAAAGCTGAAGTGGCGGGAATAGATAGTAAATAAGAAATATTTTTTACATTTGGTATAAGTCTTTGTCCTGTCCTGTTACATTGACATCTAACATTTCGTTCAATAATTATAAATCGTTTCCGTCATCTATTTAATAGTTAAGTACCCATAATTAGTGTTTTGTTTTACGCATCACAGTAAAGGTTGGAAATAAAGTATTTTCACATACTTTATTTGTCGGTAAAAGTATAAAGTATAAATACCAAAAATAAAGTAGGATACGTTATTATAAAGTATGGTTGCCAACCCTAGTCACATGTCTGATTTTTTGGTTCTAGTACATACACGCCGGTTTCTTTGCGATGTTTGCTTTCACCGT
Organism: Polymixis lichenea; assembly: GCA_949091785.1. Classification (NCBI taxonomy): domain Eukaryota; kingdom Metazoa; phylum Arthropoda; class Insecta; order Lepidoptera; family Noctuidae; genus Polymixis; species Polymixis lichenea. The sequence goes on from OX420959.1 coordinate 12,569,941, forward strand.
TTTGAGAGCAGTGGTGACGAAATTATTTACACACATAGTAAAGCGCCCCTCTGGGTTCGAACTCACGATCTTACAAATCGTAAGTCGGAACCGATACCACTACGCCACCACTGTTCCACTACGTAACCGTTTGTTCATTGGGGCTGTTATTATTGCCGAACAGTAAAAGTTCATACAAGCTCATACATTTTAAGCTAATTACTTTGACTTCAGTCCCTGTGTTTTGCTCTTAACTAATACTTTGAGAAATAGCTAATCTCTCCCACAATCTGGAAAACGACGCTATCCCTGAACTAGCTTTTAACGTATTCATTTATTTTATATTATCATTTTTTTTAATATAAAATTTACACCAGTATATCGTAGCAAGGTCTACAAAACCGTTACAAAGTTATCTGTGGACGTTTAAAAAAGACCCCCAACTATAACGGCTGTTCTAATATTTGTAAACAAAAATGGCGGATATCCTGACCCAGGGTCAATTAAAACTATGTCATGGATGCCATTAAACACTATCAATTTATTTCTGAAGCATCTCACTATTTCTGGAAAAATTCTGACCCTGGCAAAAATTCCGCAACTATGAAACTTCGGCCTTAAATATGTCGATGTCGATAAACGTTTAAGCACAACACTAGCGCAATAAATCATTAACGTCGTTAACGTCATAATAATACTAGTAATGACCTAGCCTCATTTGTAAGCACATCAAATATTAAGGAGGGAACCAAGAAATAATTATTTTGTATATTGAAATTTTTGTCACAAGCTTGTAAGTGTGACAACCAGTATTACCAAGGGGTATCATGTTACCCAGTAACTAGGTTGAGGAGGTCAAATAGGCAATTCCTGTATTTAGAACATTCGCATATTAACCTAAGTCTCAACTTGTTAACAAAAGGAAACTTACATTGCGCCTAGATTTTTTTCCTGTTTATTTAAAACTTGAAAATATCGTAAGCGAAATCTAGAACCAATTTGAAGACTTGTGACATCTATCAACCCGCACTGGGCCCGCGTAGTGGATTACAGCCTGATTCCTCTCGAAAAGAGGAGGCACGTGCCTCCCAGTTGAAAATCTGAATGTAATTAGAAAACTTACTTATTAAGCCCTTTATGAGCAGCTTAGTTTGAATTCAGTTTTAGATAGTTACGTTAGATAAAAATTAAATAAAGGACTTATTTATAAAATAGGATGAAGTACTGGTTGTCTATAGATATAATACCTTCGCAGTGGGAGCATAAGAGGTTGAATATGCTATGAGAAACGAATAATCTAGTCTGGTTATTCGTCGTATGTAATACTAGCTGACCTGTGCCCACTTCGTTGGGCGATAAACATTTTTACTTGTGGTGAAATTATGAGTGTGGTCCGGTTAGTACTATAAAATTTGTAAAAAAATATAAAAAACACGCTTTAAAAACCAACCTAAAAAGTAAAAAAATATTTAATTCTATTGAAAAGCGTGGGATGCTTTAATTGATTATAAAAATACCTCAAAAAGCACCCGACGCTTTTTGTGGTGTGTTTTTTCGTTTTTAAATTACTATTTATTTTCTATTTTTTAGTTCTGCTAACTACAAAAGCGTGATTTTTCAGTAAAAAAAAATATTATTGAATTGTCATCGGTCCTCGATAAGTCTACAAAGTTTAAATGAAATCTGACCGTTTGAAGTGGGTCAAAATCAAGTGCAAAGGAGTCGGTTACAAACAAACATGCTCACAAACATACAGGTGAAGCTAATAAAAGCAAGTTAATAAAAACGACTTTTTGTGACTTAAATATAAAAATTAGACATATGCTGTCACTGACTTTTTTATGACGTTATCAAGCTAGACAACTTTTCTCTAGAACTCAATCATATAGGTATCTCTCATCGCTAATACAGCGTTCGTAAGAAACGTTTTCGTTCGGCCGTTTTTTTTCTCCGACTTACTTTGCAAATTCGTCTACCAAGAAAAAGTCTTTTCATTTTTCGGGTTAATATAACAGTAACAGTAAAAGTCTCACACGCCCTCCTGCTCCACCCAGAGCGGGAGAAGTCATTTGATGATTTCCCGCCCAAAAAAAAAACCACATGGCGATGTTAAAACTGAAGAGAAGAATTTATATTCTTCAGTCGACAAAAATCTACGATGTCAAGCACTTGGGGGTGGAAACATTTTACAGAATAATAATCTTTAAAATCATCAATACAATCTAAGTTTAATTAATCCCATCTTTTTTTAAATATTATACCTATTCATCTTCTCTAACTACCTCCCCGGGTCGCCCCGTGCTCGGGCAGAAGAGATGTCAAGTTGGATAGAAAGAACTGTATATTCTTGGTAAAATAGAGATAGAATTGTTCATGCTACGCCAGCAGGCTTAGAATGACACTTTCTAATTCTACTCTACAAAACTGTCAACTGTCTATACGGAAATGTCATTTTTGTCTACTTTTCCGGCGACAAAACGCTTGTCTACTGTTCTCGTGGTAAGCCTGATTCTGGAAATGTCATCATCATCATAATTTCAGCCGAAAGACGTCCACCTTTGGACGTAGGCCGCCCCCAAGCTCCGCCACTTCGACTGGTTCTGTGATTCCCGCATCCAGCGGACTCCTGCGGCCCTCACAAGGTCATCGGTCCACCTCGTGGGAGGCCTTCCAACTTTACGTCTTCCGGTACGCGGCCGCCACTCCAGATCTTTTCGGCCCCATCGGCCATCTGTTCTGCGAAAAATGTGCCCTGCCCACTGCCACTTAAGTTTGACAATTCTTCGGGCTATGTCGGTTATCTTGGTTCTCCTGCGGATGTCTTCATTCCTGAATCGATCACACAGGGAAACTCCAAGCATAGCCCTCGCAACTGCCCTTTGGGTGACTTTAAGCCTTCTTATGAGGCCCATTGTGAGTGACTTCGTTTCGGTTCCATATGTCATCACTGGCAACACGCACTGGTCAAAGATTTTCGTCTTGAGACACTGCGGTATGTGGGACGAGAAGATATTGCGAAGCTTCTCGAACTCTGCCCAGCCGAGTCGAATTCGACGATTGGCCTCTTTCTCGAAGTTGGACCTACCTAACTGGACAGTTTGTCCTAGGTAAACGTACTCGTCCACAACTTCGAGTGCAGCGCCTCCGACCGTTATGAGAGTGGGTATTACATGGGCATTTGACATTACCTTTGTCTTGTCCACGTTCATTTTAAGACCCACTCTTTCGAAAGCTCTACTGAGGTCATCGTGCGTTGTACTGAGGTCCTCCATGGTCTTAACCATGACAATTATACCATCGGCAAACCGAAGGTGAGTAATGTACTCGCCATTGATGTTGATGCCAGCCCCTTTCCAGTCCAGAACCTTGAAAACATCCTCCAGTGCAGCGGTGAAGAGTTTCGGAGAGATAACGTCTCCATGATTCGATCACGTAGGGAAACTCCAAGCATAGCCCTCTCCATTGCCCTTAGTCTTCTTATGAGGCCCATTATGAGCGATCACGTTTCGGTTCCATATTATATCATTGCTGGAAATGTATAGCTTGATAATTGTTGCCGTGCGAACTACATCCATACATGAATTCCTTTGTTATACATTCGTACACAAACAATGAGTAACCTCTTGCACAACGGATGGAGCATAGTGTACTTTTTATCTCCTCTCTCAAATGAGTACATTCCCTAAAGATATCAATAATGTTATGGATACAAACATATTTTTAATTCAAACATTAAAGTGAATGTCTATATTAAGATTTGTCATTTTAAAATAAGAGAGTGGCGTATCGTCTGCCGTCCTTTATCTAGAAAGGCGTTAAACCCTCACTTGGTTATTTTTTAATTTTTAATAGAATCTAAGAGAGTTCAAAATTCTCTATCTTTCTGTCTAACAAACATTTTTACCAAACAAATAGTTCCCAAGATATGAAAAGTTTTTGTAGGCCCTCAAGTAACATAATTTTGAATGATTCCAACACTTGAAAGCGTCTAACCCACACTTATTAGCTAAATGTACTTTACAATACTTTAACTGCCAGATGAAATGATTATGATCTATTATCAATTGATGTGTCCTAGGAATCAGTAACGTAAGTATCACAGTTTTTTAAGAAATAACGATTCGCGCTTTTTTTGGCGTTTTCTCGGAAACAACTTTTAGGCCTTAACGTCTTTCTAGCTAAAAGACGGCAGCCGTAGTCATCATTTCGGCCGAAATACGTCCAATGCTACACATAGGCCTCACCGGGTTCTGTGTATTTTTTGGGGGGCGGTTTACCATATTCGCCACGCTTAGCAGGCGGGTTGGCGATCGCAGTGTGTTGGTAAAATGCATAGAGATCGCTACTGCCCATTCTCTAGTATGTCCTTTAACGTTTAGCTTGGTGTACACTGTTAATTCTTACTCAGTATGGAAATGGGTTCTCTATTTTGATTTCTATTTTATTTTATTCTGTTCGGGAAACAGCTACAGGCTGTAGCTGTATGTAGCTATGTAGCCTACAGCTAACTTTTGCAGTGTTGTTGAACAATATAAAATTGAATTCCATTTATAATTAGCCACTCATAATAACAAAAAAAATGGTATAAAATACCTATAAAGAAAGAAAGAAAGAAAAAGTATTTATTAGACTCGCACAGGAATCACACAAACTTAACTAAATAACATACTTAATAAAATATAAATTAAAATTAGAGAAAAACAAAAAGTAAAAATAAAAACAAAGTCCCGTACGAGGCCAAAAGGCCCCTATCTCAGCATGATGCTGCGACATTTAAAAAATTTGTCGCAGCGCTATAACATCATCTCCCCAGCCTTTTCCCAGCTATGTTGGGGTCGGCTTCCAGTCTAACGAGATGCAGCTGAATACCAGTATTTTACATGGAGCTACTGCCTAGCTGACGTCCACAACCCAGTTACTGGGTAATACTATACCCCTTGGTAAGACTGCTTGTCGAGCTTTCGGGCTTCTGACGACCCGTAACGACTGTCAAAGATCCACGAATGACAGCCAGGGCGAACGGCTTAACGTGCTTTCCGAGGCACGGAAGAGTTTGGTGTGTAAAGATGGTCACCCATCCATGGACCAACCGCGGCAAGCGTAGCTTAACCTGATCAATCGACCCTTGCGGCTGTTATTACTTAACCACTACCACCTCCTCTGTCTTCTCACAAAATACCTATAACATAAATTGGCAATAAATAGTACATGATCGACTTATATAAACTAAAAATTATTGAGACGCAAACAATTATATTCCTTTAATTCATTCCACGCGGACTGGCAACAACGCCTTTATAGTAGTTTTTCGTGATTATTTCGTGAAATACAAACAAAAGTAAACATTTTTTTTAGCCATGCAACTAGATCGTTGGTATTTTCAAGTTTGTATGCAATTTTTTTACAGTTGTTTTGGTATTTACTTATAAAAATCGACATACCGTCAATTATTTTCTATTTGCATTACTTACTACGATTAAACGTTTTTATTAAAGAGTAATTGTTAAAAATAATTATAAATACCAACGATCTAGTGCTTGGCTGAAAAAAAATTGTACTTTTGTTTGTATTTATTGAAATAATCGCGAAAAACTACTATAAATGCCTTGTTGCCAGCCCGCGTGGAATGAATGCTCTTAAGAAGCTTTTTGATTTTTTTTATATTGTTTATTTGTCTCTTCTTCAAGATTGTGGAAACAGTCATATGTATTTCTCACTTTGAGAATTTCCTTTGAAAAATAGTGATTTGGTTCAAGCGATCAGTTTTTAAAACGATGACCTCATTATCTCACAAAACAATACATGTTTTTAAGAGTCACAGCCCCGAGTTTGCCATTACGCCGTGCAGTTTCATTTCACGTGAACTCACTATAAAACAAATAAAAATAATAGCTTCCTCACACTTTTGATACGCTTCCAAATAGAATTGGCACCTGCAAGAAATTGCTGAAATTTTTGCTACTACATGTTTCAAAATCTGTTGTTATCATAAATTTTTTGGGGTAAAACAAAAATTGGCTTAGAAATGTCATGTTTAGAAAGAAAAAAAATATCTTTTACTGTAATAATACCTTCACACATAATAATATACCTACAGTTGTTTGTTTATTTATTGGCATCATTATCTACTTGATAAGTGGAAAAAATTAAGGCATTTCAGTAATCTTTTTATATTTTTATTCAATTATTAGGAACGTCAAATCCAAAACGTCAAAATTAAAGTGAGTAGGTAAATTATTAATATTTTTTTTAATTTATGATGTATGAGACGAAATACATAAGAATGATTTAAGAATTTTATTTCACTACTAAATGTGATGATTCATTCATCACCACGCTCTTATTAACGCCGATCCTATTAATATTGCCATATAAAACAATTTTTTCCTCATCCTTAATCAATTAACAAGGAAAAATAATACTAAAATTGTGCCATTCCACATAAACCCACGCGCGGCGTTACATACAAGAAGTTATCTGTACGAGAAACATTATGTTTTCGTGATTATTACAAATTAGATCATTCTGCATAGTTTAGTGCTTCGAACGCTTACAACGGAGAAAAATATTCGTCATTAATTTTGAAAAAAAAAAAGAAAAGTTTTTGCGTTTTTTGTGTCAAAACATTGTGGTGGTTGTATAAAATGATTGTGTGGTGGGAAAATAAAGAAAATAAAGAAAAAAAAGAAAAAAATATTTTTTTGTTAAAATAAAAGTTTTAATATTTTTGATATTGTGGTGGATGGATACAGTCTTAAGTGTGGTAGAAAATAAAAGATGATAAAAAGAACAGTAACTTCTTTGTTCAAATAATCAAGTATTAATTCTGTGGCAGTGTAATATTAACCTATTCAAAATGGCGGAAGCAGGTAATTTTCTTTCACATGAATGCATTCTAGTGATGTGTGTTCAAACTTTCTCTTATTGCACGAAATATCAAGTTAATTTATCCTAGGTGCATCGTCTTCATAAATAATTATTATAATTAACGTATACAAAATATTGTAAAACATTTTAAAAGAGTGACGGTGGAGTTTCTTGCCCATTCTTCTCCATACGAAGCTACCTTTTGTTTGAAGGGAGCGACTAAAATAAATACTATTTTAATATCTAATGTAAATTTTGACGTTCAAGAGTTCCTTTTATGTGCTTATTTTATTAATATAATAAACTAGCTTTTCCCAGCGGTTTCGCCCGCGTTGAGGTCGAAAACTATCCCACGGGAACATAGTACCGGGATAAAAAGTACCCTATGTTTTATTTCAGATTACAAACTACCTGAGTGTCAAACTTCATTCAAATCCGTTCAGCCATTTTTGCGTGAAAGAGTAACAAACATCCATACATACATCCATACATCCATACTCACAAACTTTCACATTTATAATATTAGTAGGAAGTAGGATGTGAAAGTGTCTATGTTTTGTTTGTCTATGTTTAGATGTTTGTTACTCAATCACATAAAAACGGCTAAACGGATTTGGATGAAATTGGGTCCACAGATTGTTTGTAACCTGAATTAACACATACGATACTTTTTATCCCGGTAGTACGTTCCCGTGAGATAAATTTTCGACCTACACGCGGGCGGAGCCTCTGGCAAAAGCTAGTTTGAAATAAATGCTTTGACTTTGATGTTTTCAAGCATGTGTTGTGGAGGTTAAATAGGTAGTCCCTCCATGTAAAATTCAGCTGCATCTGGTTAGACTGGAAGCCGACCACAACTTAGTCGCGATGATAATGTTTTTAAAGTTCTTATGCTGGGGCTACATTAGCGGGATACGGCAAATATTCGTGTTAACGCGACGAGTGTGGCCGGGTAGATCGTTGCCACGTGTAGTATTCGGGCGAAGACGATGGATGTTCTATCGGGGCACTGTCGGTAAACTGTCGCGCATCAAAGAGTTTTGTCGCGACAATATTCGTTTGGGTGGCTGCACCTACGTTACCTCAGTGTCGTCCAGACGTTTCTATGAATAGTAGTCATCCACCATCTCCTCTTTCTTCCCTTTTTCATGTTATTTTGTAACTAATACTTAGACATATAATGCAACGCCACTACTTTCTCCAATTTGAATAAGTCTCAGCCGCACAACAGAGAACAACACAATCCGGCACGATGAATCTTCCCCCACCTAATGTAGACAAGAACATCGCGTATACCCATACACAATGTTTTAGCGCGCCAACTCGACACGAATCTTCGCCCGCTAATGTAGCTTCAGCATTACAATGAAAGTTATTCGATGTTTCTGTCCATTTCATTTCTTCTTGAATGCCCTGAAACATAATATGTGACCATTGTCATGAATACATATTTATTTACGCTCTGTTCTTAAGCTATAGACTCATCGTTTATTTTTAACTATAGTTGCTATTGTTTGATAGAAAAGCACAATGTCATTTTAATTGTAAATCTTATTGAAATATATGTTAAGGAAGAAACTTAAAAATACAATAAAATTATAATCACGAATGTTGTAAACTGTAGAACACTGCCCCAAAGGCCTCTCACTCGTAGAAGGTAACAAAGGGTACGATTTTTAAAGTGTAATATTTCAAAGCGTAAGATTTCAAAGTGTACGATTTTCAAAGTGTAAGATTATAAAGTGTAAGATTATCAAAGTGTAAGATTTCAAAGTGTAATGTTTTCAAAGTGTAAGATTTTCATACTGTAAGATTATCAAAGTGTAAGATTACAAAGTCATCTTTGTTGTGACAACTGGTAAGAATACTTTAATGAAAGGAGCCGCAGTAAAGGTATATGGTATGCCACTATACAGCATACAACCTAGCGTCTTTAAAAGTACGTGGATAGACAGTGTCAATATGGGGAGGCAGACAATCATAACAGCACTGCGACTTCGCTCCAGACACATACGTATATGTTAACGAGATTTATTATTGTTGTATAATAGTATGTGCGAGATTGGAGTATGTAACAGCGTCCTTGCTGCTCCGGCTTCGGAAGCAGCCAGGATGCTGTACAGACTGTAAACATAGGCATTAATCGCGCAGAGGTATTGTGTAGGATAATTTTTATTTATGTTAAGTTGATTTGTAACGATGAGGGTGGCATAATCTGTTTAAATTGGGATTAAAACCCTTTTTAAATAAATAAAGAAGAAAAAAAAAACAATACAATGTGTAATGTTTTGAAAATGTAAGATTTTAAAAGAGTATATAGATTTTGGAGCGTTCCTACTAATTTCGCCGAATTTTTGTAGTTTGTTGCGCCACTTCTTCCCAGCTAAAGCACTAGGAAGCGGTGAAGGGCGGGCGTGCCGGGGGACTGTCTTATGTAATTTTGACGTTCAAAAAGTGCTGACTCTCAGTTTAGTTTGGATAAATGAATTTGCTTGCCATTTCTTGTACTATTAGTTACTGTATCCGAAGAGCCTTACTATTTCAAGCTATGCCCACCCCTGGGCAAAGGTCATCGCTACATTAATTTCTACACAGATACCATTTGGAATGGAAAATCACATGGCCTCGCTTATAATATTGACATTATTGTCTCTAAAGATTTGTTTACGAGACTGATGGACGCCACACGTTGGCAGCGAGACTGCACTTCCTTTATTTATTTACTTAGGGCATTTGTCACTTATTGATAACACATAACATCTCGCTTGTATTCCTTAGAGGGTAAGGCTGAAGTGTCTCTACTACACCTACTTTTCGCCATCATTATCAATCCCTACTTATATTCCCACTTCACTACATAGTATAAAACAAAGTCGCTTTCTCTGTCCCTATATCCCTATGAATGCTTAAATCTTTAAAACTACGCAACGGATTTTGATGCGGGTTTTTTTAATAGATAGAGTGATTCAAGAGGAATGTTTATATATGTATAATACCTACACCGACCTCCACGCGGGCGAAGCCGCTGTCGCTGTGTAGTAGTAGTAGCTAGTAGTAGTAGTAGTAGTAGCTGGTAGTATAAATGCGAAAGTAACTCTTTCCGTCTATGTTACGCTTTCACGCCTAAACCGCTGGGATATGGAGAAGCCTTAGGCTACTTTTTACCCGATAACCGACATCCACGCGGGCGGAGCCGCGGGAAAAAGCTAGTAGCCTATAAGCCTCTGCACCATTTGAACGCTTTTGGGAACTTTACGTCCAGACTTGTCGTGTTGAAAGTTTAGTTGAGGCGCACTTATCATCGGCCCAGCCCTTTCTGGGTTGGCTCCCAGTGTAACCGGTTGCAGCTGACGACCAGTATGTTACATGGAGCGACTGCCTATCTGACCTCCACAACCCAGCTAATGGGTAATACGATATCCCTTGGTAAAACTGGTTGTCAGACTTTCCGGCTTCTCACGACCCGTAACGATTGTCATAGAGCTGGGACCCACGGCTTAACGTGCTTTCCGAGGCACGGAGGGGTCTTGGTATGTAAAGATGGTCACCCATCCACGGACCAACCGCGGTAAGCGCAGTTTAACCTGATTCATCGACTCGTGCGGCTAATGTTACTTAGCCACAAGCCCCCCATCACCAGAAATTACAGTATTAATGACATTTAAACCAAAAATTCTAAATCAACTTTAATCACATAAATGTTGAGTCAGTAAAAACGCAATCATGTGAATCAAGGTCACAGTACAACGGTTAATCTTGCTCTGAATGCTGAAATGTTTTCAAACAATCCGTTTTTGGGCTCAATTCGAGGGAAATTGGGTTTAGTCATAATCGGACATTGGAATAGTGTAGAAGTGGCATAGTTTCGGTTAAAAACGTTGTGAATTTTGTGATTTCGAACCCAGGCAAGTACTTACTTAGTTTGATTTTATTCTAAAGTTCCGATACTTAATTTAGCTGCGATTAGACTGCAAGCCGACCTCAACATAGCTTGTGAATGGGCTAGGCAGATTGATTGACTTAGTTCTGAGCATATTTGTACACTGTAAGACCTCCCGCCAGTGGCGGATTTACACATTTGCCACCTACTACTACTACTAACTCTTTTGAATTGTAATATTGAATCGCTATTGGAATATTTAAACTAATCATATTCACAATTACTCTACTTTACACAGCGTTTAGTAATTTTTCATATACAGACATTGGAATATTCGGTATACCACTGTATGTATAGTGTGGGTACTAAAATATTGGAATTTTGTTACATTTATGAGACTTCTTTTCTCCGCGTATATGTTTTTTTTTTCTTAAGACAAAAATATTAGCCAAATTTGCCGCCCTAGGCTCCAGCCTACTCAGCCTGCTGGTAAATCCGCCACTGCCTCCCGCGTAGGCAATGGACCAGTTATGGCCCAATGGACCAGTTATGGCCCAATGGACCAGTTATGGCCCAGTGGACCAGTTATGGCCCAATGAACCAGTTATGGCCCAGTGGTAACGGCTGTGACTTACGCGTTGTTGGTCGTGGGTTCTAACCCAGGCAGGCGCTTTACTTTGTGTAATTTATGTCATTACCACTGCTCTCAAAACAGTTGAAGAAACGAAAAACGTCGCGAGGAAACCGGCATGTACTAGAAACCAAATATTTAAAAAAAATCTACGATAATACTAACGATTTTAATATTCCAAAACGTATGGTACAATGGGAAACAAACGGCTTTGTCTAGGAACTCGGAATACAATCATTATGAATTCGTCACGTTTCAGGCTTTGCAAAGCGTGTTAGTTTTCAGAAAATCACTTTCTACAAGCAAATAGAAAGTGATTTTTAAATTACCAAGATTTTGAATTGGTAAACAATTGACCTGTGAAGTGACGTACTTTAAGTATTCAGAATTTTGTTTTGCCACTTGTTCTCAATTCCACTTCTTCTGTGTTTTTAAATGAAATGAAATTGTTTATTCTGAAAGAAGAATGTCGGAATCACTTTTACACGTCATATTATTAAATAAAATTAAAATAAGCCAAAAGGAGTTAACATTTCCTATCAGACTACTCCTGAGAAAAAATGGCGAAACATACTCAAGGGTCAAAGTCTCTTATATAGTCCTCCAGACATAACCTAGGTCAGATCATGCGAAGACACTGTAGATTAGTGCCTGAAATGGTCTTCTGTCTGTGTGGTTTTTTCCTCACCACCAGTCCATTGGACCAGCCCAGTCAGAGCAAGCACATGTCAGTAATCGTATAGCTCAACTCAGAACTTGAGGAGCATACGACTCCTTTATAAAGAAATAAGGAAAGAAAAACATTTCATTTCGGACACGCACACAGGAAATACAATCAATAAAAAAAAAGGAATTTAAGTCTAACAAAATGATAAAAACAATAAAAAAGCAAAAAGAAGACCTGTGTGAGGCCAAAAAGGCTCTTTTTCAGCATGATGCTTCGACATCTCGGCGCTGGTAATTCTGGTAGCCTACGGACAAAATTAATTCCACTAGAGGATTATAAAAATTAAATTAAATAAGCAATTAATATGTATAACATAAATACAAAAGTAAATGTAGCCTGACTGAATGACCTTCCAAAAGTGCTGATTCTCAACCTAATTTGACCAAATGTTTTTTTGTATTTTCTCTATTTCCAATTCTTATGTTTGTCTGTCTCCCTGTTACAGCTAAACGACCTGATGAACGAACTCTTCGAGACGGTCACGGCTGTGTGCAATATGGACGAGAACAATAAGCCAAGCAGTTTTCCCACAGAACATTCAGATGGCAGCACTAGTGAAGGTATTTGTTTTGTTTTAACCAGCTGTTGTAGGTTGTATACTTCGTGAGAACCGTTGTCGAAACCTCTTTACTGACAGCTTCGTGGATTTAGAAGTTGATATCAAAATGTGCTAATTTTAAGCCCTTTGATAGGAAATCCAACACGGCATCATTAAAAAAAAACATTTTGTTTTAAGTTCATGACTTTTACGTCCTCTAGAGTGCGCCATGTTCATATTCAATGTGACGTTACATAGTCTATAACTAGCGGACGATCAAGACTGTTCCAACAATACCTCATTTGTCAAATTATGAAAAGTAGTTGTAAGGGAACAGATGACCATACATACATACCCACACATACACATTATTCACTTAAGTGACAAATTCAGGTACTTGCTTGTAAAATTCTACCACCTTAGTTTTGTGTTGGATAGGGCAACTTTGTACATGGCCTACTACTATGCACTGGTGGACTCACTGCTTTCTTATGGGCTGGCATGCTATGGTAACACATTTAAAATGTATTTGGGTAAAAATTAAAAATAAACAAATCAGATTCATGAAACTTTTAGTACACAAAAACACAAAAAAACCGTTGTAAGAATAGTGATTACGAAGACCGGTCCATGAGAGAGAAGTGTTGTCAGTAACTTTGGAACAGTATAGAAGTGATAAATTTAAAAACAGTATTTAACGCACAAGATCTCAAAGGAACAGTAATGTAAAAAGATTTGTAGTGCCCACTTATAATAACTATTATGGTCGAAGATGTAGTTTTTTTTAGTTTCAACTATTATAAACAACCTTCCAGTCGATATAAACAGTTGTGTAACAAAAACTTCTTTTGAAACTAAAATACATAATATATGTACCTCTTTGATGTGTTTTGTCAAAGCCTCACGTAGTTGTAGAAAATATTTGAAAAAAAAGAAAAAACTTGTATACTTAACATATCCTTATTATATCCTATTTATAAGCATAAATACTTTAGACTTAGAGTGTAAGTGAAAATGTGTTATATTTTATTTACAAGTAACTACGAAAAAATAGGAGCTATATCTGCCAACAAACTCCTTGGCAGTTTGGCAGAGGTATAATGTAGTATACGAGTTTTGCTTCGCCGTAGTCGGGTTGCTGTCGAAGGCAACGCAAATCAGGTTTATTTTTTATTGCTCAATGGGCCTGCTCTTGTCCTCGATCACGCCTGATGGAAAGCGATGCATGAGGTCTATGATGGAACGAGCGTGCCCAGAAAATGCCTGCTCACTTGCTGCTCACTCTTGATTTAAAGGCAGAGGTTATCGAAATGTGTCAATTTCCAGCGACTTCTCCAGGCTAAGTTGACAAATCACCCAAAACCGTGCAACTATTTATAACCATACATTTTTTCCTTTCTACAGAATCAGTAAAACTGACAAGAAGTTTAACTGAGAAACGTAAGAACTACGTCAGAAGAGTATCCACAAGAGTCGCGTACTTAGACCCCAAGAACATTAAACGGTTCAGACATCAGACCTCCGTGTGTTCTTACAAGTCTGAACTCATTGACAACCCTTATTCTACCTTTAGGTAAGTCATCATTACTAGTCCTAGCATAAGCATAATTAGTCGACCTGATCTCTGTAAGAAAATTTTCGTCGTTTATAAAAAAGTCATGCCACACATTTTGACCGTGTAGTTATTAGGTACACTTTTTTTTATGAAATAGCAGATTTTTTCTTCGATAATCCACGACAATTTTTTTCGGCTCCTGATACCTACACGGGACATTAAAATGACTGGCGAAATGTGGGCTTTACAGAGTGGCGGGGACATCGACAAGCAAACTGTAACCATAAATTCAGCGCATGATTGTAGACTTTAGAAATTTCTCGTCGGTTTAAAAAATAACAAGCTGTTTCATAGAGTATTCGTTTCTAAGTTTTTCTAACATTGTTTTTAAGTTTTTTACTAATACTAAAGTCTGTTCGCCGAGAGTTGATAAAGTCAGTGTTTCTTAACTTATTACAAATTGCGGCCCGCTAATTTAGAGGCAATATGGTCGCGGCTTCCGCTCGCCGTTCGGGCCGCAGTTAACAACACCTGCATGCCTCGTACTATGAAAACTGCGAAAGCGGGAAATAAGCGACAACCGCCATACAGTTTGCGATAATTAAGTGACAGTGTATGTTTGTTTGTTTGTAACAGACTCCTTTGGACTTGATTTTGAACTTTGTAGACTTATCGAGGACCGATGACAATTCAATCATGAAGAAAAAAAAAATTAAAACAAAACACGCTTTTGTAGCTAGCAGAACTAAAAAATAGAAAAAAGAAATTATAAAAGATTTTTAATCTATTATTTATTTTGTAACCGGTTCAGAGTAAATTACTAAACCCATGGTAACAGGTTGTACAGACGCCAACACATCAAGCTACCCCAAACTGTCAACTTTTCCCAAATGAACATGAACCTTATGCAATAAAGATGAAAATCTATCAAATAAATTTGACAGATTGGGGTAGCTTGATGTGCTGGCGTCTGTACGTCGATATTCCTTCAACCCTCTACGTCTTTCTGTTTACCTCCCGGCGTTTCCACTTACATCTGCTTTGGTACCACACGATACCAGCCTTTTTTTGTCTGGGAAATCATCAAATAACTTCTCCCGCTCTGGGTAGAGCGGGAGGGCGTGTCAGATTTTTACTGACTAAAACCCACCCGTGTTCCCTCAGTTGCCTGTGTGCCAGGGGCCACGGTATCTCTTTCGAACAACCCGTACCCCTGGCAGGCATCGGCCCTTACGGACCCCACCAGTTGGTGTTGAGATCTCTATGAGATATCAGCTGAGCTATCATTCTGCGCCGTCGACCCGGGCTTGATCCTTACCGGACAGCGAGCTACCCATTACTCGCCGTCCGCATGCCCGCGCCTACCTGCCTTGTAATACATTATCAAATATACATTCTCCTTCATTCCAGGTCCTGGAAAAGTTTCAGAACTTCACAAGGCAACATAACCAAGATGGACACCGATTCCAAATTCAACCTCACCGATTCTGACGGGAACGTTCTTTCAATGAAAGACGTCCTCGACGCGAGTTCGGATAGCTTCGACAATATGAGTATCGATGAGAAAGCTGGCTGTATTGACCTGCCTTTCGAGCCAAGAGAACGGGGGCTGTTCAATTTATGCTTGTTGGTTGGTTTGAATCATATGACAGGGCAGGCGTATGTGAAGAATGTGTTTCCTAGTCAGGTGAGTTTCATTTTGTATATTTTAGCTTTGTTCTTAGCATACTAGCTTCCGCCCGCGTGGTATGTGGATCTCCGGAACGGCGGATGACGGCTGAACGGCGGATTTTGACGGGACTTTCACTGGCATAGCTGATGTTATAAGGAGTAACATAGACTAATTTTTGTCCCTCTAGCACGTTCCCGTGGGATAATTTCCAGAGATCCACGCAGGCGAAGCCGCGGGCACAGCTAGTGTTGCGGTTTTTGAAAATCTATTATTTTTTTTATTTTATTTTTCAAATTTGGATGTTGGTGTGTTGAAGTTATTTTTGACAACTATTAACATCTGCAATTTTTAAAAAAGTGACAAACGAATTTATCAGAAAGCCACCTTGTGCCTAGTTATTATTGGTTTCATCCATAAAGACAAACTATTGCTACGAATACGCCAGTTCTTATGCTTGAGAAAATTCTATAGGTACTGCTAATCCATCAATTATATTTTCCAAATCCTATTAACTGATTACCTGTAGGAGTAATGAAACTGGCATATTTTATTTATTTGTATAGATACTAGCTGACCCAGCAAACGTTGTTTTGCCTTATAAATTATTTAGGGGTGGACTACCCCTAACATTTAGGAGGATGAAAAATAGATGTTGGCCAATTCTCAGACCTACTGAATACGCATATAAAATTTCATCAAAATCGGTCAAGCCGTTTCGGAGGAGTATGGCAACGAAAACTGTGACACGAGAATTTTATATATTAGATTTACATAATTTAAAAACTACCGGTGTTAAAATAATAACATGTAGGTACAAGTATATAAAAAGAAAAAAAAAATATAAAAAGAAAATTATCATATGCGACTACTCACACTTAATCAGCTCCATTCCTTTTTTTTTTTCGAAACAGAATCGTGGCACTTATTATTGTCGTATCACTTTCAGATTCGTTATTTTAAACCCTTGATTCAGATGAGCACAGCTACTCTGAACGGTTTTTTCAAGAACGTTGCTATCCAAATGATCAATTTAGGAAAATTCTGATTCCGGCTTTCTTGTGTATGATTGTGTAGTTTTTCAGTTAATAGTTTTCAACCATCATCTTAATCATTCCAGGTGACAGTACCACCGCACATAGAAAACCTCATCTTCCCAGAGACAATGAGCTCTTCCCCGCGCAGTGAGTGGTCGGTGGACGCACGCAGCTTACAGTGTTACTCGCTGGTACTAACTGACGAACGAGGAGAGAGGGCTTATGGGTAAGTAACTGAGGAATTGCCTGTAGATGTTCTACACCACAGAGAGATAAAAGAGGTTAGAAAGGAAATAGTTCCTGATTTGTATTAGAACGAGTGTCGTCGCTTATTTCCCACTCTTTAACTCCACTACAAGCAAGAGACCAATACGTACGCGCATAACGCACACAAATAAACCACACGCACTTAGATCGCGGGTTTGCTATTGGTTGTCACACTAACACAAACTCTGCGCTTGACGTACACTCACACACGTGCAACACTATCGATACGCCTGGATTTCGCAGAATTTCAGATTTGGCTCGAAGCACGCGACGTTCGCTGTGACCGGTGAAAAGAAATCCCTTCTTGGGCTACAATACAAACCTGGCTTTTTTCCGACACGTTATAATAGCGCAAGACGGCATAATTCATTTTTTTTCGCAGAGCTTCGCACATTGTCACAATGTGAGCGCGACTGTTGGCCTGTGAACCAAATTTCGGTTGACTTATGAGCGTTTGCTCATAAGTGCGGCGTGCCTGCGCCGCCCACAAGGCCTTCTAACCTCTTTTATCTATTCTGTGTTCTACACCACATAATCATCATCATTTCAGCCGAAAAAATAACGATTGCTGGACGACATAGGCCTCCTCCAAGTACCATAACTTATAAACTCTTTATCATAATTTGATAAATGCGGTATTATTGAAATCGTCTTGATCGTCCCATTTAATGGAATATGACGCCCTAAAGACTGGCTGGCTTAATTTATTAGCACATTTCAAAAATATATTTTTACATAGTTAGATAACGCCAAAATAATTGAAATAAAAAGGAAGTTTGTTTGTTACGCTGTCACGCTAAAACGGCTTAATGGATTTGGATGCAATTTGGGCACGCAGATAGACCATGACCTGGTTAAGGACATGGCTACTTTGAGTCCTCGATCGCAGGCGAAGTCGTGGGCAACACTTCTTTATTTCAGCCGAAAAACGTTCACTGCTTGACATAGGCCTCCTTCAAGAACCGCTACTTCAACCGGTTCTGTGCTTCCCGCATCAAGCGGTTTTCACCAGATCATCGGTCCACCATGTGGGAGGCCTTCCAAAGCTACGTCTTCCGGTACGCGGTCGCCAGTCCAGAACCTTTCGGCCCCATTGGCCATCTGTTTTGCGTGCAATGTGCCCTGCACACTGCCACTTCACTTTGGCATTTCTTCGGGCTATGTCGGTTACCTTGGTACTCCTACGGATCTTGTCATTTCTGATTCGACCACGGAGGGAAAGTCCAAGCGTTGCCCTTCGGTTAACGTTGAGCCTTCTAATGAGGCTCATTTTGAGCGACCCACACATACCGCATTGCTATGCCATTTCTTCAATCTACTTTCAAAACAATTTAAAAAATATTGTCTGCCCAAATCTCGCTATTTGAGTTTCGGCTACATTTACATTAAGCATTGGGTGCAGGTTTTTATTGGCTATCAAAACTATTCAACTTAGCCGAGGTAAGAATGGCACCTAGAGTCGAACCTTGCGGAATGCCTGCAAAGTTAAAGTGAGTCCTGTAGAGCAGAGAATAATTTAAGGAACCATCAAGTCTGTATAGTGACTACAAACAAAATTGATGATAGCCAATTTTTTATAGTTAAAAAATTCATGCCTTTTTTAATTGTAATGTTGAGTTCTGTCGAAAGCCGTTGGCAAATCAAGAAATTTTACTGTTATTTCGTATCCTATTTTAGAGCGAAGGCTTCCTTTAAAGAATTGGCCAACACACCTTTCTCTCTATGTATTGGCGACTAGCTTTTGCCCACGACTTCGACCGCGTGTTTCTTGTTCCTCCGACCCATCCTGACGCATCGCTTGTGCTGTTACTTCGTTTACGTTTACCTTCTAAAGTCCTCGTCACGAGAAGCTATACATTTTGTAAATAAAGAACTTCCACCAAGTTACGCAGCGACAATTCAATCAACAACAAATAATCCCAAATTCAATCAACTCAAAGTAACATACGTGTAATACGAAACTAACGAACAATTTCACTTGGTCGGGTTATATTTTAGCGATAAGCGATGTCGTCTAATGTTTTGTGGTACTGGAACGCGGCTGACTCATGGAACGTAAATATTTGAGCCACTGAATGTCTGTTTACAGAATTTATAGCTTCTCGTGACGGAGACTTTAGTCTATAACCTTCTTCGAAAATTTGGCTATGAAATGCAAACAAACTAACAAAAAATGGACTGGAGCAAAACTCAGCAAGTCCTTTCATTTGATATCCATGTTGTAGGAAAACATAAAAAACTTAGTCCGCCACATTTGATTTAGAGTGATGTCACTTTATTTTTGAGTTATTCTCAGCAAACCCTTTCATTTGATACCCATATTGTAGGTGTGCATTAAAAAATAATATACTGGTATCTTAGGTGTTCCGCCGTGTTGGATTTAGAATGACGTCACACAGCAAACCATGCATTGTCATCGAAACTAAACGTGTATACAACAGTTCAGTTCAATCTGTTAAAGATATCTGCTTCAAAATTGAGTTGCAAAATTCCACCCGAACAAACATAGTTACAGACATTGCAAGTTAAATAAAAGCTTGTAAAAAGTCAATCTCTTTATCATTAGAATAGATATAGATTAAAGACTATCCAGTCTAGATTTTTTTCGCGATGTTTTCCTTCTCCCTATTTTACATGCAATATTTTTTCTTTACAGCTATTGCCGACGAGTGCTTCCAGAGGGCGCCACTACATGTCTTCCACTCTGTTACTGTTTGATAGGAAGGTACAGAGCTCCTGGATTTTATTATAAGGTATGCTTCGTCATAGATTAATCTACTATCTCTACAATTTAGTCGTCGCTTTTCTTAAGCTTGTAGCGCCAGGGTATGCTTTGAATTCCAAATGTAAAGGAATTCATTCCAATAAACAATATGCTACTGACATTTACAACCCACCTTTTGATAGCAAAAGTCGATCAATAATTTAATTGTCTATCATTCATTCACTAATTGTCGTTAAGGGAACAATACTTGGCCTTATCTATTTGAATTTAGTCGTATTTTGCCACTATAAATTATACAAAGATTGTATTGTCCTTTCGATTCCAATGACGTATTGTTACATTTTAGCTAGCCTTACCCAATTATGTTAAACTAGCTTTTGCCAGCGGATTCGCCCACGTTAACCAGTGAGGGATTTCATGAATATTCAAGCCACCAGTTGGCGCCACTTTGACAAGAGGTCTTCCAGTTCGACAATGAACTTAAAATATTTGATGTCATTCGTTTCATTATTTCGTTCACCGTTCAGTCCGTAGGCGCTTTGACACTTTTGACAGGTGCCCGGACCTAACGTCTCAGTGCTGCCACCTAGTGAACGTCATTTCAGAAAACCCTCAGTAACACAAAACCAAAACAAATTATACACCTAAACCATCCTCATGAATCACTCTGTCTATAATAATAATATAATCTTTATTTGTATAAAACAGATTGTAGTACATGTAACATTTTTACAAAGTGGGTAGTATACAATCTCTAGCAATCAAATGGGTGACGAACCGAATCAAGTGGGTGACAAGGAGTAACAGTACCGATCCCCTCTTATTGTATTACTACAATTTTATTTTATTTTCACAGCATACGTACAGTTTTTTAATATTTAAACACAGGGATTAGTGCGCGAGCGCATGTGTGTGGATGTTTGAGGATACGTGTGGGAGCGTGAACCACCACACACATGAAACCACACAGACCACCTGAAAATCCGTTCGGTAGTTTTGAGTTTATCGCGAACAGACAGACAGAGAGACGCGGCGGGGGACTTTGTTTTCTAATATGTAGTGATGTAGATGAGAATTATGAATTTCAATCGATTCATAATATTAGTTGTCGCCCTGTGGTCGAAATTCGACAATAATGCATTTTAAATGTATTATTGTGGTGGAGTACGCTCCCATCTCACAAGAGAGGAAGCCATTACACCTATGGCCTATAATATTCCCGCTGCTGGGACGCAGTCCTCCTCTGTGTGAGAGGAGGGCCGTTATCCACAACACAGGCCCCGATGGGGCTCCATAGGGCCGATGCCTGCCAGGGGTGCAGGTTGTTCGAAAGAGATACCGCGGCCCCTGGCACACAGGCAACTGAGGGAACACGGGTGGGTTTTAGTCAGTAAAAGTCTGACACGCCCTCCCGCTCCACCCAGAGCGGGAGAAGTTATTTGACGATTTCCTACCCAAAAAAAAAAGGCCCTGTGCGCTAGATGTCACATGCCTTCGAATTTTTGGTTTCTAGGACATACCGGTTTCCTCACGATGTTTTCCTTCACCGTTTGGTCCGTAAAGCCCCTGTCAGGTTTCGAACTCGACTTTACGACTCGTCAGTTGCAGCCGTTCCCACTGGGCTACCACTGCTTGCTTATAATATTTGCCGCTATGAAGAAAAAATCTAATTATCCACTTCATCATTCCAGGTCCTAGAAGAAATCGAATCTCACCACGGGAGCTCTGACGTAGAAATACACTCCCTACTCCAACAACTCTTTGAGACTGACTTCCCGAACCCAGGCGAAGAAATCACCATCCATTACTCGAAAAACCAACATCACGACTACGATATACCCGGTAATCATTACGATATACCCAGTAATGATTACGAGCAACCGAGTGATTACGAGATCTCGCCGAAGAGTAAAACGTTGCCTGATTTGAGGAGGGATGTGTCGGTCAATGAGAGTGGGATTCTGGATTATTATGATTTGGAGAATAATAATAATGGCGTCAAGAATGTTACTGTTAATTTTGATATGCCTAGGTGAGTGATCTAACGTTTTCTTTATTTGTTATGTTTAGGGTTTATGGTTTTCTCGACGTTTTCTTGAGACAAACTCAAGAATTCTCGAACTCGATTTCTCGGGACTACCCGGGAAATATTTCAGTAAAAAAATGTCTCTCTGTTTCCGAGAAAATAATAACTTTATTCGTGTTCAGGATTGTTCATTTCAACAGCGATATGAGTGATGTGTTTCAGCGATCTCTAATTTTCATTTTTAGCAAATCTACTAATTTGTCAGCCAAACGGTAGTTGACAGTTTCCTATTTTGTCAGCAACACATCGACTCTAGCTTCTGCGGTTAATAAATTGGCATCTTGTAGGGGGCGGCATCCTTTGCCGCGAATTTAGGCACTTCGGTCGAACAAATAATTTGTCAAGTTTTCGACTTTTGTCAAAAAAAATAATCAAAAATCAAAATCAAAATATTTTATTTGACATAAACCTGTAAGGGCACTTATGAAAAATCAGAAGCTAGGTGCACGGTTCCAATTTGTCGCTTCCTATGGAGAAGAGCCGGCAAGAAACTCCACGGTTACGAGAACTACGGAATTCCCGTTAATAATCCCAACTCAAAAAAGCTATATTAATCTGTAGATGCTTCATTTTTGAAGCGGGATCTATTTACACAAACGGCATTTGCCGACCAATCTCGCAGGTACAATAATCTGCGACGTTGGTAAAAAAAATATCCCATAAATCCTGGAAAATAATACTGAGGACAAGATACACAATCTCCCTTAACGAATACTCTTTTAATTAACTAATGTTTTGCGGTTAAACTGCAACTTAAATGTTTTTTTTACCAGATTTTTAAACTGATTTTGTCAACTCAACGACGAAGCTTGTGTTCAACTCCTTATTAAGGTTAATATTATATCCGTAACTGTTTCAGGCTAAAAATAATAAAACGTCCCATCGAGCCACGAGTGGACGAAGACAATCTGTCCGTGCTACTAGACTTACTGGGTGCCGGGCTGGTGATCAAAGTGTTCGGGTCCTTGTTACTGGAGAGAAAAGTCATTATCATTGGTGATCAGTTGAAGTAAGTAATAATAATAATTATATACATATCGAATGGATCACCCACGGTCATCGGTAATGCGACTGTATATCCCGCGAGGCTTCTTAAATGCTAAGACCCTCCACAATCGCGAGATATGCAGCCTCAGGGAAAATTTCCTACAAGCCGGCGTGGGGATGCATCGAGATGTGGTTGAGGTGGACAAGGACCTCACCCCGCTCTCCTTGGCTAAAGAGAACTGGCGCAAGCCTGTAGTGTTTGACACTAATCGCATGGAAGTATGGCAGAGTAAGGAGCTTCACGGACGCTTTTTCCGGGCCCTACATGGGCCGGATGTAGATTTAATAGCGTCCGTAGCCTGGCTGCGATTCGGTGACTTCTTTGAGGAAATCGAAGGTTTTGTTTGTGCGAATAATTATGGACGAAGTTATGATGACGAACAATTACCGGAGATTTGTTGTGAAAGACTGCACGGTTGACATCTCAGACAGTCCGGGAGAATCCATTAGACGGACACATTATCTCCGGCTGTTCTCTTCTAGCTAACGAAGAGTATTTGCATAGACACAACCTTGTAGCCAGGATTATCCACCAGCAAATTGCTCTGAAATACAGCCTTGTGTAATCGGAAGTGCCGTACTATAATAGGTATGTGCCTGACTCAGTTCTCGAAATTAGACATACCACACTGTACTGGGATCGATCCATCATCACTGACAGGACTATTGTTGCCAATAAGCTAGATATAGTGGTGGTGGATCGACTAGAGCGGCGTACAATGATCGTTGATATAACGGTCCCGCATGACGGGAACCTCGTGAAAGATAAACAAATCAAGTATCTTGACTTGGCTTGCGAGGTTGTCGACATGTGGGACGTGGACTCAGCAATCATTGTACCGATAATCGTTACAGTAAATGGTCTAATAGCGAAGAGCCTCGACCAACACCTCAGGAGGCTCTCATTGCGCGGCTGGATCAAGGGCTTGATTCAGAAAGCAGTACTCCTGGGCACGGCATGCATAGTCAGGAGGTTCCTTTCTCTAGAGCTCTGACCACCGACATCTTGGACCCTACTCCTGATGCCGATGGGCCACAATTTTTTTTATAATTTTAAAATGGAAAATCAAAACTAAAGTAAAACAATTCTGTTGGCAAAGGCAGCATACCTAATATTAATTTGGGGGTGATTTTTGACGTCCAAAAGGTGGTGATTCTCATCAATATAGCATAATCAGTATAATATTTCCACTGCTGGGACAAAGGCCTCCTATGTGACAGAGAGTGGGCCATTATTGACCTCGCGGGCCCAGTGCGGGTTGATATGATAGATGTCACATGTCTTCCAGTTTTTGGTTCTAGGAAATGCCGGTTTCCTCACGAGGTTTTCCCTCACGGTTTTGAGAGTTGTGGCGATGAAATAATTCACATAAAATAACCGGCTCCAACTTACAACTCTTCAAGTCGCGATCGTAACCACTGGGCTATTTTACCACCACCATTTAACACCATTTTAACTAATGATTCTCATCCCATTTGAAATAAAATATTTTTTACTTTACTAAAGATGAGAAACGCCGACCTCAACTAGTTTAAAAAAAAATATCTGGATGACAGACGCTTGCTCGTTTTTTTTTTTTTCGTTTTCTGAAAATGGTAGATAGATCCTAGGTAGATCGATTTATCGCCCCCGAAATACTAAATTATCATACTAGCATATTAAATCTCATGAAAATCGTTGGAGCCGTTTCCGAAAGTCAGATTATATATTTACAGGGTGTCACAGAAACCATATTGCTATCCATAAGCACTAAAGATAACAGCTGGTATAGAATCATTATACATAGTTACAGCTCAAAATATACTCTAAGAATTGATACTAAATTTTCGGTTTCATAATTATGTTTCTTAAAATCAAATCATAACAAACGTGTCACCGCACTACGTAGGTCAATAACTTTCCACGTTACTTGCCAATATCACGATAAATCACTTCCGAGTGATGTTTTTATTTCAATATGAAAAGTTCGGTTCCTTGTATCAATGTATTAAAAATTCTCACAACTTCCGAACATGTAGAGATAGGATTAAAAAACCCTTCCAATATCGTTTGATATCATTCAAAGAAGCCGTGCCCTTGGTATGTATATACTCTTTCCGTTACACGTTGTATATGTGTGCAAGAATTGCTCATTTAAAGGTATAAGATAATTGACGTGTAAAAGTGTCTGTACAAACCTACCATTTATCATCTAATCACCGTTTTTTTTTTTATTTCCAGATCCGTCTCCTCCTGCGTAGAAGCCCTCCAAAGCTCCCTGTACCCGTTCGTGTGGCAGCAGCCCCTAATATCGTCCATTCCGTCGGAGATACAGCGGGAAGTACTGGAGGCGCCCCTGCCCATACTGGCGGGCATGCTACACACGCCACATGACTGTGATATGACTGGCGTTGTTTTTGAAGAGGTAAGCATAATTTTTTGCGTTTTTAAACGAGGGCACAAGTCGATCAAATGCTAAGCTAATCTTGCCGAGGTCCGTCCGTAGATCGGCGACCTTCTTACATTACGAGTTTCGTCCGATCTTCGAATAGCTGTAATTCGTAGACTGTCCTAAGGGGCCGTCCATTAATTAAGTGAGGCACTTTTGGTGATTATTCGATCCGCACCCCCGCTCTGGTGTGATGTCGTGAGATTTGGTTCGACCCTCCCCCCTCCCCATAATCTCACGTGAGATAGTACAAAATACGTGTTTTGGTGTAAAAACGTTCCATCTGTGCTTGTTTGCGTTGGATTTATGCGTTGCATTTGGCTGGCTTGGCTGGGTAGTGGCGGTGTAACCATCGCGATAAATATTATTTTGTAGGATTTAGCCATATTGTCGGAAAAACATGTTTTACATAATTTAACCCGGTTTACTCGGAATGTTACATTGTTTCTTTGCTGAAAAATAAATAAATTACGTGATATTTGCCGAGACCCCCCTCTCCCAACGTGAGATTGAGTGAGATTAGGCTCGACCGAACCCCTGCCTCCCAAACGCCTCACGTAATTATTGGACGACCCCTTACAGGTCGTCAGAAGCCGGAAAGTCTGTCAACCAGTCTTACTAATGGGTATCGTGTTACTTGGTAACTAGGATGCTGCATATAAAATACTGGTATTCAGTCTACTGGAAGCCTAATTCCACAACAAAGTTGGGATCGATAAATAGTTTAAAAAAATCGTCGAAATCAAAATCAAAAGTCATTTATTCAAACTAGGCTGAGAGTCAGCACTTTTTGAACGTCATAATGACATAAGACAGTCCCCCGGCACGCCCACCCTTCACCACTTCCTAGTGCTTTAGCTGGGAAGAAGTGGCGCAACAAACTGTCCAGCAGCACAGCTGTCTGTTTAGTTAGATAGACTTGATTCTATAATATGGTCGGCCAGGAGTGCAGGTTGTTCGAAAGAGATACCGTGGTCCCTGGCACACAGGCAACTGAAGGAACACGGGTCGGTTTTAGTCAGTAAAACTCTGACACGCCCTCCTGCTCCACCCAGAGCGGGAGAAGTTGTTTGATGATTTACCACCATAAAAAAAACGTAAAGATGGTCACCCATCCACGGACCAACCGCTGCAAGCGTACCTTAACTGAATTCAAAGCAGATGATGATGACTATATTTTTTTAATTTCAATTTTGTAATTTTATCTTGTAGTGGTATATTCAAGTACTTATACTTTTAATAACCATATGATTTCTTTCATCTACAGGGCATGCTAATAGACCTAACCCACCCATCCAAGGTCCTATTCTATCAAGGGGACGAATCAACAATTCTACCCACCCCCTGCTACAAAACCTTGAAGACCGCCCTGCAGATGGAGACGAGCAAGAACAAGGATCGTTCAGAAGATACCAAGACAAGAAATGTTATGATTTCAGAAGCTTTCCTAAGGTTTTTTGTGGATATTTTGGGTGATTTTTGGAGGTTCTTCTCTGTTGGAGAAGTTAAGGATGGCTGTTTGGGGAGAGATGGCGTTGTTTTTGACGTGAGTACATTATGTTTTGTTATATTTTTGCGGCATGTTTGTATGTTTGTTACGCAATCACGCAAAAATGCCCCAACGGACTGGGTTGAAATGAAGCACAGAGATTATATTATGCTATCTGTGTGGACATAAATGACAATTTTTTAAGTTCTGTGTCCCGTAATGTTGATTACTTTGGCTATGTATGTATAGAATCAAGTCTATCCGACTAAACAGACAGCTGTGCTGCTGGGGAGTTTGTTG